>CM066982.1:68766717-71166717 GCA_033977485.1 Hydrangea macrophylla
TAGACCAATGAGAAGAGAGAGAGAGACTGCGGGGTCCAATGTCAGTCTATTTTCATTGGTCCACCTCAGGGTGTGGATGCTTTTTGGGTGTGTAAGGGTGTACTCCTAGCATTGTTAATTTTTTTAGACGTTCTGTAAGTAGTTCTGAATTGAAGTCTAAATTGGGTTGATAAGGGATCAAAGGAATTGATGACTATCTTGAGTTCAATGAGTTGTATGGTGAGGTTGTATACATGTATGTGTAGCAGGATTTCGTTTTGCTGCACCATTCTAATTTTGGGTTCGTACTTGAACTTTTGAAGTAGTATTTTTGACAAAGTAATAATGGCAGTGGAAACAAAGAAGGAATGTACTCTTGCTCTCTCTGTCTCTCAACTATCTTGTTGGTGTTTATTTACCAACTATTTTGACCTGTGAGGATTGTGTGAAAGGCAGAGTGTAGTTTCTTCTGTATCATCATTACTACTTCGGTTGCATAGCATTCATATAATATTTATGCTTTGCCTCCACTCGTTTCTAATCATTGATACATTGCTGCAAATTTACACATGCATATGAGTGAGTGTGTCTGTGTGTATAAATCTATTTTGATTGCCCCTCTTGGCAAGTACAACTGCGCAAATATTTGCTTTGTCATAAATTATTATCATTTGTTTGTTCATCAGCCATTCGCTCGGATGATATTGAAGTATGAGGTTGGAAGTTGGTTGCAAGCTTTTCTTTGCTGGAAGAGCTTCCCTGCAGAAGTCTTGTTTCTTCACTTTAGTGGATATGGTTTCTTTTTGTGCTTGATAATCACTTCAGACAATGCTCATATACTGAGCTTGCATTGAATCTCACTTGCAATAATGTAGCTTCTTTGACCAAAAAATTATGCTGCTTATGTTGTTTTGAATGGGAATGGAGTTCCAATGTCATTATTCAATAATCACTTATAGCATCAGACAGTATTTTTGTATTTCCCTTGGAACATCTGTTAGAGACTTATGAGTGAATGCATCTAGTATTTTCCTTTGAACATCTGCTTGAGTGATTGTATCTCATATTTTTTTTTAATTGTCCAGTATGTACGTATGGAAATTTTTTTGGGTACATAGAGGGTATCACGTTGCATGCCTATGTGAGAAAGACCTTTTGGGGTAGGACCTACATCCAAAAGTGGGACCCCTATGTGTAAGGGGCATGGTCCCACTGAAAAGAGACCTTCTATTGCGTGAAGGGCATGCCACGTGGTACCCTCCATGAACCCGAAAACTTCTCAGTACGATAGTGGTTATGTACTGGACAACATTTACCTCACATTTGTATTCATCACCCATATGCTGCAATTGTTAAGACACTGGGACTTGTTACAGAGGAGGGTGTTTTTTTTTTTTTTTTTCTTTCAAAACGAACTGAAACAGTCAGATGATTGCAAGTGAAATGAACTTCCTACTCAGTTACTACATAAAAAGATGTTAAACCTTCAAATTATACTAACAGTATATGATTTGAGACCATGCTTGACCATTATTGCGTGCACTTAACAAGACGATATGCTCCGCTTTCCAAGAGCAGCCAATAGTATTGCATTGCTAAACTCGTGGTCCTCATAATAAGCATTCAATATTGTATGGTGAGTCAAGGGAGCACCCCTAGCCTGGCGACAATGCTTCACATCTAGTTTTGGCTGTAAGCAACGACACGATTATGGGCGCGGTGTTTGAACGCTCATGCAGCAGTGTACTGTGCCCAGGGGACGGCTGGTTTGGCAAGACGAATCTGGAACACTCATGCAGCAGTGTACTGTGCCCAGGGGACGGCTGGTTTGGCAAGACGAATTTGGTACCGTAGCAAGCCAATACATGCCCATATCTCCCACCTGGTGTCTATGCCATTGCAATGCCATCCTGCCCCAGCCACCGAGTTTTGACAAAATTCCGGAAAATTATCCCGTGTGATGGGTTTTGGTGTGACGGATCATTGTGAACCGTTAGATCAACGTAGGGTCGGCCTACAAGATCAACGGTCCACGATAATTCGTCACACCAAAACCCGTCACATGGGATAATTTCTCCAAAATTCTTGTATATATTTTCCATTGATGGCCAAGCCAATTAGATCTTATCCATTAATAATCTGAACACATTTTTGCTCACCCTAAAATTGCTCATCTTTGTTCACCCTCATCTCCCATTGACTAATGCAGTGAGACCCATGAGAGAATTAATTAATAGTATAAAGTACTGGGGCCTACTGTATTAGTCAATAAAAAAGAAAGGTGAGCAAAATGTGAACAATTTTGGGGTGAGCAAAACTGCACTCTAATAATCTAGGCTGGATTTTGTCAACCTCAATCATGATCTATATGCTCTAGATCTCTATGGTTGAACTACTTCCATCCATTGCTTGTGTTGCCTTGCAAAGGTGCTGAGGTTAAGTTTAGTTAGTTATTCTAACTAGAGTATCCTAGAGAAAGAAATATAAGTGTTTTTAGTTGAATGGTTGGGATAGATTTTGGAGGGCTTTTCTTCTTTGTCCCCTTAAATAATTTATATATTTAGATGCCCATTTACTAGTGGGAGCTGAGATAGAATTATCATGTCGGATATGCTAAGAGACACATTTAAGTTAACCGAGTATATTTAATATTTTAACAAACCTCAATAACATAAATAATGGATAGAAGTCGTGTTTGGATGAAAATAATCATGGTTGGGAATAGGTATCTCATTCTAATTTGGACAATTCTTAAGTTTAGGACATCATTTGAGAGGGATTTGTGATAGTGTATTGCATACCCAAGGAATATTATGATGGACAAAAAATTCACACTCATCAAGCACTCGAATATGTATATAAATTGATTCACTTGTAAACAAGACGGTGATGCTAGGGACACAAATACTTTACACAAAACACTATATATCTCTCTGGGGTGGCATTGTAGGAATCGGTAATTTCAGTGTACTCCACAGTGCCACCCTAAAGATAGACACAAACACTCTATCTCTCTCCTGGGTGATACTGTGGGGGGCTGATAAATTCAGTGGACCCCCCAGCATCACCCAAAGAGAGATAAAAATATTTGTAAAGTGGTTGTGCCTCGAATATTTGTAAAGTTGCTAGTTACTATGGATGAATATGCAATATTGATGTTCAATCCTTTTTTTTTTTTATATATATATATACTTAAAATCTGTTACATGGTGTTATTCGCCGTATCCTAGCCATATATCCGTATCCTACATTTTTGGGATTTTCCGTATCGTCGTCTCCGTGTCATATCAGATCCGTGTCACCTGTCTGTATCCATGCTAAGTAGTCTGTACATGTCCATACATTTACAGGGACTCTTCTCATCCTTCCTGGCTGTTTAAGAACTTTCCTATGTCTTACTTTGTTTTGTAGATATGGTTTAAGACTTTGATGTAATGCTTATTAGTCTCTGTTTTTATTTTCTTTACAATTTTACTCTCTCTCTCTCTCTCTCTCTCTCTCTCTCTCTCTCTCTCTCTCTCTCTCTCTCTTTAATATTATTATTCTAAAGACAGTCATATATACCCAATGTTTAAATTCATCACACATGTTTGCAAGTGTTCAAGTAGTGTTGAGCACATGTTCCAAATGAAGAATTCTAAATCAGAATTATGGACGATCCTAAAACCTGTCTTTCTTTTTTGCTTATAACTTTCCTACCTTTGAATGTTTTCACCTGGCTCCACATACTGTACATGTGAACCTATATTTGTATCTAAAACAAAATTTGGAAACATGATTGCCCTTGAAAGTTACATTTAAACAAGTAGAAGGGGAAAAAAAAACGATTGGTAGTTTAATAATGGAGTGACCATATATGCCTAACTAAAGTACTGAGATACTTTATTTATTTATTTATTTTTTATTCCCAAAATTTGTTGTACTACTTTTCCTCAATCCTTTTATTATGCCATTTACCAGGATGCAGGGTAGGAGACCCTTAATAATCATATATGCATTGTTGTTCAGGAAATCAGGCAATTATGCTCGTATGTTTTAGATTGGAAGAAAGCTTCTGCTGAGGAAATGCGTAAAAGTGTCTATGCCAACTATATATGCAGCCTTCATACAGTGAATCATCCATCTGCCAGTACTTATCTAAAGTAATTTTTATGCACACACTAAGCATCTGTTTTGAGCTGTTTTGTACTAGCAACACATGTGTGTTTGATTTATTGAATTTTACTTCCTACTTCCTATTCTCTCTCTCTCTCTCTCTCTCTCTCTCTCTCTCTCTCTCTCTCTCTCTCTCATGCACATGAACACACGCTTAATTTGGGCTATTATTTATTCATTTGAGCATTCATCATGATGTCGATTTTGTGTTTATGTAGAAATCATAATGTCATGTTGTTTAAGTTTTGCTTCCTGATCAAACTGAATAGGATTGTTAGCTTAGCTTTAGGTGGATGCAATGTATTCATATTTTCTAGTCATGACTGCAAACTGGTTCCTGTCCAGTAGTAATATTGGTTTTGACTTTTCACCGGTTCGTGCATGTACACCATCCTCTCATTTTCCTAAATCTGTTTGTAATTAGAAACTTGAAAATGTACTTAAGGTGCAAGTTGCGTCCATGTTTGTTTCATTACTTAAAAAGTGTTTAGTTGTTGCCATGGATCATGGATGTATGTGTGTATATGTACTTCTGATCTGGATAAAGTTATTTTTAACTGAACTTGAGCGATCAAGAACACATGGATGACATGACTTGTCGTAAGTTATCAAAATTAATTATCTCCATTGATTTTCTTGCTTGCTATATTCTCTCTCTGCCCGAATTAAGACGAATGATAATTAGCTTCTCCCATTGGGGTTACTTTAGCCTATTTTCATCACTATTCTTATTAAGTGGCATGCATCCTGGATTTTTAATTACTTTTTCTTCCCTTCAAATTCACAGCACATCAAAAGAGATATCAGATTTAGAGGGAGAGCTTTCGTCAATCAGAAACCTTCTATCCACTCGGGTGACTTTGATTCACGGGCTAGCTGAGGGAGTTCACATTGATTCATTATCTATTACTATTCCTGATGCATCTACTGCCAAAGGAGAACTCTCCGACCTGGAGAAACAGTGTTAGTAGAGTTCCCTGATGTACTTGACGTTTTGTCAGCTAGCCGAGAGGAGAGTAGAAGAAGCCCTGGCAACCATTGACAAATTAAGTAGAACGCGTAGTTTCTGAATCAAAAAACAATTAAGAGAATGTTGAATCCAACTGTCCTAGTGTCGCTACAAGCTGCTATTACTGAACCGAGGCAAAAATTAGTTGATCAGCTTGCCAACCTTCTACACGTGGGGCTTAGCTTCGTGCAGCTATTTCAGCTCTTAACAAGCTTGGAGATGGCCCTCGTGCTCATAGCTTATTTGATCATGTTCTGAAACCATGAATATGAGTATACTAGCGACCCAAATATAAAACATAACATTTTGTGCATGTCTTAACATGGTTGGTTTGCAGTAAAGCAAATTAAGGGTCTGTGAGAAATACACAAAACATGATTAGGGTTAGCCTCACTCCTTATTCTATTTGATTTCTATGGATAACAAAATATCATATTGGATTGATGATGAATCTGTTTAATTTAAGAAGAAAAAAAAAAGATCATATTGGGGTGGCACTGAATTTTAATTTTACGAGTGATTTTAGATTGAGAATGGATCCATGCAATTAAAAGAGGCTCTACCAAACAGTTGAATTAGTAGATATATCGAACTAGTTCACTTGTGAACCATAGAAACCGATTTTACTCCTCCTCAAACAGCCCCCCAATAGATTGTTTGTATGAATGGCTTAAATAGGTTGATGGCTTTGTATGCCTCAATATGTATGTATTTTCAATCCAAACTCTTTCCGAATTCAGACGTGCAGATGAAATAACTCAATAACTCTTTCAGTTTGGAGATTGGAGATTTTATTTTGTTTTCAATTGTGAGCATGAGATTTGCTTGTTTTTTATTTATTTATTTATTTTTATTTTTTTGTGGGGGATGGGGGGTGTTGGTATTTGGGTGTCTATCTTTGGACTTTGTCATGTTGCTTTTGCATTAATGTTTAATGAAATATCTCTTTGCTGAGATTAAACACACACACACACACAAAAAAAACCACTCAGATTTTCTTTTCCAAATAGGGTACATTGGTTAGACTAGGGAGAAACTGGGACTCTTCCCTTTAAAGTAATGTTTATATATATATATATATATATACAACACGTGCGTTGCACGTGGTTGGTCCTCATATTGTTAAAATAGTTATCAAAGATATTTTTTCTTTTTGGAATTGCAACTATACTACATGTATCTTTAATCTTGAAAATATTTTGTGTTAAGATCATCACAACCTAATAAATTTATGATCTTAGTTATTATAAGCATAGATGATTGATGAATAAATAATTGTAAGCAAGAAGTGGAAAATATTTTGTCCTCATAAAAGAAATAAATATATTTTCACCATCGATCATTGTACGCAACATGGACAAGGACTCTATCATGTCCCTTGTAGATGTACTTTTAAAGGTATTTAACTGCTTTTAGACTACACCTTACTTCAACATTGATATGACAATTACATCTTCTAAGGAGATACGGATTATAAGGGACGGCCCATTGATTATTGAGCTCCTTATTGCGTACTGTCACTTTTTTACTTTTGCCATTTCTTCTTCTGTAAATTGGATATCCGTCTTTGGCACATGTTGTCTTAGAACATAAGGGTCGAGGGTTATGATTCTTACACTCTCCATTCACTATACATAGATTGTTTCTATTCGATTCCCTACAAGGACTGTGTATCATGTGTTTTTACGACCAACTGATATTACTTGGATACTTTTCTTTATCTGGAATTTCTACAAACACGAATTTGTCGTATTGGTCTGGGCTTATGATTTTGAGTTCTGGCTTTAATATAATCAATATGTAGGCATGTAGTAAACCCTTTTTTTGGAATTCAGTGACATGAACATTTACTACTGCTCTCAAAAATTTCTTTCTTAAACAATGGTCTTTCACATCTTGCAACTTAGCATGAAATACTCTTGAAACCTAATTAGGTGTGTCTTGTGGACGTTGGCATTCTTTTAGTTCATCAAGTATCTTTTTCCACTGTGCAGTACATGTCATCGTAATGGATAGATCCAGTTTTTGAACCAATGCTATCGCATCAAGATATTTACGATGCATGTCTCTCGGGCCACCACCAAAAGAGGCAGGAAGTACTATCCTTCGATCTACTTGGTTGCCTCTAGTTTCTCCAGCTGTTCCAACATCCACAATCCCTTGAAAAAGTTCAGATCTAATATGTGACTATCTCCTCCTGTAATAATCCAACCTAGCTGTTTCAAGCTTTATGTACACATCGATAGCAAATTGTTGCAATAACCTTCTAGCTAGGAGAAAATGGGGTTTTTCAGAATCCCTCATTTGCACTTTGTAGCAGTAGTATTGCCGACATGATACCTTTGCATTTTTTTCTTCACCAATTTCTACGCAAGAATTTTAATGAGAAATATTTCATACACCAACGTTTGTTTAAGTTTAAAGTGAAGTGTATCTTACATAATTCGATTATTTACTTGTTGCTCTAGATTAAAAATTTCATCCACATATATGAAATTTTGGTATATTGGATCCGTTCTCCACAAATACGTAGGCATCACTATATCAGAAGTTTGTTTCTCAATATTTGGGTGCCATCAACTTTCTCCTTTCGAAAACAGAAGAGAATATTGTAAGGGATCATAACAACTGCAATAATGTTTCACTATAAGTCTGTGACCTGAATGAGCATGGACTACAATATTCACTATGAGTTGTGCATATGGATCGATCATTGCCTTCAATCCATATTGCAGCAACTTAATAAGCTATTGGTACGTTAGAAACTCGTTGATCCAATCGAACATCGTTTTTAATACAACTTTAGAAATATTATTTATTTGTATTAATGGCGATAACTTTCTCAATTGTTGGGCTTATTGTGTGATTTTTTTTAGTTCCTGTACTTTTTCAAGATCAATGCACTTACGGTGACAATTTTTCGAAATGAAAATATTAGTATTATATTAATGTGAAAAAACACAATTTTCCATAGTTGATTTATTTCTAGTTTTTTTTCTCAGTATTTCATAGTCAGTATTGATCTCGTTTGATAGATCTCATTTTACTAATTCCAAAATTAAATTTTACGAAAAACTGACTTGTAGAACAGAAGTTATAGCAATTTGAAGTTTTTTAGGCATAAAAAGGACCTAATGAGTTAATGAAAGTAGCATGAGTTTTAGCTTGAAGGATGTAGCCGAAACTCTCAAAAATATTAGCCTAAGATGAATTCAATGAAGCCGAGTCTAGGTAAAATTGTCACGCTATTTGAATTTCCAAAATAACCTATTGGCTGCTCTAAATTATTATCTTTATAAAAGATGAATTCCAATGAAGGGAAGCCTATGAGAAAATGTCACGCTACTTGAATTTTCAATGTGACATATTGGCTGCTCTAAATTATTAACTTTATAAAATAATTCGTATAAATATTATATTACAATTAAAATTACAGAGGACTCAAATAGCAATTAAAACCTATACAAATTTGAGTGATAAAAGAAAAAGTAAAAAGTACATTTGCCTAGCGGATGGAAGAATTTACCGTGAATTCAGCTATCAGTGAGGGTGAAGATTCATTTAAAGCCAAGAGTAGGGCCGACCCAAGTGGGGTGGGGGCAACTGCCCTGGGCCATTTGGTTCATTAAATTTTGAGGGCCCCCATGAAATTTTTATAATTATATTTTACCTTGAGATTTTTTAGTATTTTATATTTAGGCCCCTCTCAATTATGTTTAGGCTCCTCCTCAACTTATGTTTAGACTCATACTATAAGTAGACCCCCCAAAAAATCGCTAATTATATATAAATAGACCCCAAAAAAATTGTCAATTGTGTATAAGTAGACCCCAAAAAAATTGACAATTTACCCTATATATAATGTATAAATGTAGATCTGTACATAGGTAGATGTACTATCACGTTAAGTCTTTGTGTTGACATATTGAAGATATTTTTTTTCGCCTCAATATTTTTCTTAAGCATTTTTTTTCCCCTCTCACTAAATCTATATATCAAACATATCCTTAACAAAAAAATATTGTAATCCGGTGAGAAAGAATGATGATTTATCAACGGATGTTTGTGATCCCAACACACTTTTATCAAGAAGAGTAATAAAAAAGGTTAATAGAACCAAAGGGAAGCATACATTGTACTTTCAATGGCATATGATGACTAAAAAACTGAAGAACATGCCCGCAGCAAACAAAAAAATAAAAAAGAAAGCATTTGAGTAAGAAGCTATGTAGTGGTGGCGTTGGATGCTTTGCTTATGCATATTAGTTGGCCAAGCAAAGTTCTTGTCGAGGGTGCCAAGGTGAGAGTTATAATATCTCTGAAAAGCAAAAAACTAAAGATTTTAACATACAAAAAGAGATATACATTTAAAACTCACTTTATAGTTTATGTCCGAGTGGTGATTTTTTATTTATTTATTTATTTGATGAAGTTGAGCTATTTTTAAATGGAGCCGTCAGCTATAGCCCCCTCAAATAAAGCACGTCCAAGTTAAAACCCAAGCTACTTTTCTTTAACTCATTAGGTTTTTCTGTTCGTTTTGGTCAAGAATGCCCTTTTATACCTAAGAAACTTTAAATTCGATCCTATAACAGAAGCATATTTCTTTTGTAAAATTTGTACCATAGGTGCATAGATCTCAAAACAATACATGAGATTAAAAAAAAAAAAAAAAAATACACACACACATACACACAAAAATTCCAAAAAATGATAATTTTATCTATTTACAAATAGATAAAAGCCCAAAATGAGGCTGCAAATTACCTGTTTTTGTAATCTTTTCAAATCTAATGCATAGATCTCAAAAAAAAAAAATTTGAAATAAAAAAATAAAACAAAAAAAATCACCAACAAAGCCCAAGAATTGGGAAACTTAATTATCGTCGTTAATACAAACTTAGTATTACTTGTTGAAGATAGATACTCAAAATCAGGCCACAACTTATCTTTTTTTTTGTAAAATTTTCAAGTCCAATGCATCGATCTCGAGAAAATACATGAAATACGGAGAAAAAAAAATTAATCCAAAAATGCCAAAAAATGAGGAGATTATGGTTATTTTAGTCAATATTATCTGTCAGTCAACATGCAATATTGTCTTTTTTGACAAATAAAATCAATAAATGAGTTTCCAAATTAAATTTTTTTGGGTACAATTTTCAAATTCAATGCATAGATCTCAACCAAATACATGAAATCCAAAAAAAAAAAAAAAAACACAAAAACAAAAAGGCAAAAAAAAATTGAGTAAGTTATAGTAGTTTAAAGTTGGCAGATAATATTGTGTTAGGTATATTTTGCTTATATAAAAAATGGCCAAATTGTGTGGATTTTTGGCTAATACACCTAATATTGAGGATCTAGCTATCATCTAATATCCCTTTTTCAGTCCAATTAAAGTCTATATCTCTTAGGAATCATTATTTCATCAAAATTCGAACTCATGAAGATTGCCAATGCATGGGCTTCTCCCAATAAAATGGGAAAAAAAAATTAGGCAACAGACGTGAGGCATGCAAGGTTCTTGTCAATTTTGGAGTCCTAGTACAATCATAATACACATTATATCTAACAAAAAAGGCTACAATTGGACACACTACAAATAAAAAAGTGGTATACTAAACTTTTAAAACTTTAAAAAATATATAGTTAAGTAAAAGTGCACCGATTAATAAAAGTGTAAAACACTTATACCCATTGGTACATTTATATATATATATATATATTATTATTATTATTATTATTATTATTATTATTATTATAGATATAGATAGATAGATATATTGGAAGCCACTTGCACCAATCGCATGAATTTTGAGATTAAAGTCTAAAGGCTAGCTATTTGGTAATAGACCCCTCCCTCAATATTAAGTGTATTAGCTAAAAACGCACACGATTTGGCCATTTTTTAAAAAACCTCTCGCTACTTTTTCAATTTGGTGAAAAGCCCTTGCTACCCACAGATAATATTATCTCTTAACTTTAAACTAGCATAACTTACTCATTTTTTTTTAGCCTTTTGGGTGCTTTATTTTTTTTTAATTTTTTTTTCCCGAGATTTATGCACTTATGGTGCCAATTTCACAAAAGGAAAAGAAAGATAAGAAAACAAACCAGTTCTCTTGTATTTTCTCTAGTATTGTCATTCGTGTTTAAATGATATTGAAAATAAGAAATATCTAAAATGTAATTTTATTATATGAAACAGAGGACGAAGACGACTTACAAATTTAAAATATTTAATTTAATTTCTCAACTTATTGGTTTTTTTTTTCCTTATTTTTGTTCATCATTCTCATTATTAACTAATCAAAGAAAAATAATTTCCTTTATATTTCTTTGGTTTTTCCTCTCTAAACAAAGCCATAATATTTATGTCCTTTGCGTAGACTTGACTTCAAGAATCAAAGTCCTCCCAAAAGATCTCCCTCACTCATATTCAAATAGATGCCTTCATTTGAAGTCAAAACTCATACACATTTAATTTGATAGAGAAAACATTTATATTTATATGTCCTACGTGTCGACTATACTTCCAAGTCTTCGCAAATGAAATAGATTGATGTCAACATTGGTGTTCAGTCACTATTTTTTTCTTTCAACTAAAGTGATGCTAATGGGCTTCTTCAGGTAATTTTGTTGCCCACAACTTTACCCAATAGGCTTCTAATTGTTTTTTGGATGACATTACTTCAGTTGACTCTATTCCTCCTCGTATTTTTGAGGATTATGTCCAATAGTCTTAGTAAAAAAAAAAAAAAACGAAAAGAAAAATGCTAGGGTGGCCTAGTTGTTCGGGCTTTTGTTATAGACAAGTACGTCTCATATTCAAATTTGGCGCAGAGGGTTGGTGCAAGCTAGTGAATTTGGTGTCACTCACCTTTGCTTGCGGGGTTAAACTCCAGTTTGGTTTTGCAATTCGTCCTTAGCAACAAAACTCCTATTGTGGTACTTCAGTTACTCGAGATGGCAGCTTTGACCAATCAGACTCCTTGGTTAGTACGCCTTCACTTAAGCATTGCTAACCTGGTCCTAAGCATAAAAGGCTGTTACAATCACACCAGGAAGATAGGTCACCTCTCTCCAAGCATATTATTTTTCATAGCAAAGGCTTTTCCAACTTTTTAATAAAAATGACATGGATTGTCACAGCGAATGAAGAATTGGCAGTAGCGGCGGCAATTTTTGTTAAGAGTAATGCTATGCTTTCTAAATTCTAATCCCAAATTCACATCCTAAATGATGTGATAGACGGGTAGTGATTTAATCATGTCACCTAACCCAAGTTATGTACCCATTTAGTGAGTATTTTAAAAAAAAAAAAAAAAAATAGGGATATTAGGTAATAGACCCCTCCTCCAGTTTGGTTTTGCAATTGATCCTTTGCAACAAAACTCCTATTGTGGTACTTCAGTTACTCGAGATGACAATTTTGGCCAATCAGGCTCCTTGGTTAGTACGTCTTCACGTGAGCATAGGTAACCTGGTCCCAAGCATAAAAGGATTTAACGATCACACCAGGAAGATAGGTCCCTCTCTCCAAGCCTATTATTTTTCATAGCGAAGCTTTTCCAACTTTTTAATAAAAATGACATGGATTGTCACAGCGAATGAATAATTGGCAGTAGCGGTGGCAATTTTTGTTAAAGTAATGTGCTATGTTTTCTAAATTTTAATCCCAAATTCACATCCTATATGATGTGGTAGACGGGTAATGATTTAATCATGTCTACCCATCTGACCCGCCTAACCCAAATTATGTACCTATTTAGTGAGTATTTATTTTTTATTTTTAAAGGGATATTAGGTAATAGACCCTCCATCGAATTAACTGTGTATTAGCCAAAAATAGTATACTCACATTCATGGTTTCAGAAAGTGATCGTGTTGATTAATGAAGAGAAGCAATTAAGTATGTACTTCTCGTTTTAGTGAAATGAGATCTTTAACATAATATAGTGTCCCTGGAACATTAAATAGTGTATACAAGAGTCTCCAAAAAGAATAGCAAGAAACTTTAATAGAGAACCAGCAAAACGACCACTTAACAGCTGTTGTGTTTTTTCCCCCCTTATATTGAAAAGAGCAGCTAATCTTACTAAAGTGTGAAGATCAACAGTGTCTAGTACAATGCCCATAAAACCAAAAATAAATAAAAATAAGTAGTGTGTACTATGTAGTTCCATTAATGTGTGTCAAACAGGGTATGCATTCCTCACCTATACACAGAAAAATATGGTTTCACAGCAGCAACCACAAAATTAACTACCATGAGGTCACTTGAGACTATTACAAATTAAGCTCTCTTTATACTAAATATAAATATAAGCCCAATATAACGAATTGTGTCAACTAATCAGTAATCAATTCGCGGGCATACCCGAAAATAGCTGCTTCAATTTCTCGTAAGTCACAAAAACAATAGCAACGCCCGGCACAACCTTGTAGTACTCGGGCAGAATTCCTCTGTATAAGCCGCGCATGCCTTCAGTTCGGAAGATGTGTCCAAATGTACCCAAAAGGCCTGTATTATAAACACGGGCTCGACCACCTGCGCCTTCCAACTGCATCCGCCGCCTCACAAGATCCAGAGGGAATGTCGCTAAAAAGTACTTAAAAGAACAAAATTAGAAGCTGCACAGAGTTATTAAGCAAGTTCTTTATTGGTAATCTCTATCAACCCTGCGCATTCACAAAGAATGCATTGTTAGCTTCTTAATTGCTCCTTCAATGTAAAGAAAATGCTGAACTTAAAACACCAACAAATTTCCATAACAAAAGAAATACTCTATACAACAATAGAAAATTCCAACATCGTAATTCACTACACTTTGTAATGTGCAAACCATTTCTGTCCCTTCATTATACATGTAGTGTACAATTATACACCAATAATATTATAACTTATTTCAAAAGTATTATATGGACAGAAGCTAACATGCAATCTGAATGTTACCGTATGCTTGGAATGGCAACGTTGGAAATTTGGGATGCATTCTTGCCAATAGTAATTGCATCATCCTCTTCATTATCAAATTTATTGAAGAGGAATTCTAATACAATTGTTACTTCTTCACTAAAGCAAGACTTGCTTGCTATTGCTTTTAAGTTGGAGATGGTCTTTTGCACATGATGAAAACATGAGTTGGGTGTTGATGGAAAATGTAAGCAAATCACTCATACCCGTGATCATAATTGTAGCGTCACTTTTTTTCCTTCTCATTTTGTTTCAGGACCTTATCACGGGGAGGATGATTGGCAGTGATAGAGAGGAGAATGGTCTTTATCTTCTGGAACCGCAGGATTGACAACAATTGACTCATCATACTACTCTCACTGGCTCTACATCTGGTGATATCATGCTCTGGCACAGACGGCTAGGACACCCTTCCTTTGGTTTACTAAAGCTTTTATTCCCATCTTTGGCATCTAATAAAAATGTCCACAACTTTCGGTGTGAAGATTGTGAACTTGGAAAGCACCACCGTGCTTCCTTTTATCCCAGTAATAATAAAAGTATTGTTCCTTTTTCTCCTATTCATTTAGATGTTTGGGGTGCTTCTCGTGTTGTACTTAAAGGCCATAGGTGGTTTGTCACATTCATAGATGATTTTTCTCATACTACTTGGGTTTACATGATGAAAAAAAAAAAAAAAAAAAAAGTGAGGTCCATTCAATTTTTAAAACTTTTCACAAAATGATTAGTACCCAGTTTGGTGCGGTTGTAAAAATTGTTCATTCAGACAATGGCGGGGAGTACTTTAAATCTGGTCTTGAGAAGTATTTTCCGAAGAATGGCATAATTCACCAATCTTCTTGTACCAATACTCCACAACAGAATGGAGTTGCGGAGCGTAAGAATCGTCACCTCTTAGACACTGCCCGGTCAATGTTATTTTCAGCCCAAGCTTCGAAGCCTTTTTGGGGTAAAGCAGTCTTAACTGCTGTTTATTTAATCAATCGGCTTCCAACTCAAGTTCTTAATAAACAATCACCTGTTGAGGTTCATTCTAGTCCTTCCGATCTTTTTGCCATTCCCCCTAAGGTCTTTGGTTGTGTCTGTTTCGTTCATAATCATACTCCCACAAGAGGAAAACTTGATCATCGGGCTATCAAATGTGTTTTCCTTGGTTACTCTTCTCCCACTCAAAAAGGGTATAAGTGTTGCCATCCTCCTACTCGAAAGTGGTATGTTTCCATGGATGTCGCCTTTTTTAAGGAACAGTCCTATTTCACCCCCTCAGGCTCCTCTTTAGGGGGAGAATACAAGTGCAGAAGAGTTGCCTGAACTACATGTTCCTAATTTACTTGTGTCTAATCCATTTGAGATATTGGGCACTCTTGATGAGGAGGAAGAGGTAGAAAAAATTGATGGAGAGCAAGAGACTAAGAGAGATACATTAGAAAAAATTGATGGAGAGCAAGAGACTGAGAATTGCAAATGGAAAAAATCCAGAGAAAGAGGATATAGTATATCATAGAAGAACTTGGAGGATGAAAGATAAGACCATTCCTCCTAATCTGCCACTCCTATCTCCTTCCCTTGATGAGGTACCAGGTAATCCTAATCCTCCTACTACTATTCCTGATGATTTAGATATTCCAATTGTTACACGTAAGGGTGTTAAGTCATGTACTCAACATCCTATATCTAAATTTGTCTCATATAGTCGTCTGTCTCCTTCTTACCAAGCCATTGTATCCAAACTTGCTTCTGTGTCTGTCCCTAACCATGTACAGGATGCACTCACTGATCCCAAATGAAAGAATGCTATGATTGAGGAGATGAAAGCTCTCCACAAAAATAGCACTTGGGAATTGGTTGAAAGACCTATAGGGCACAAGATAGTGGGGTATAAGTGGGTGTTTACAGTCAAGCATAACGCAGATGGATCTATTGAGAGGTATAAAGCTCGATTGGTAGCAAAGGGATATACACAGACTTATGGAGTGGATCCTGAGGAAACATTTGCTCAAGTTGCAAAGATGAACACTGTGAGAATTCTTTTATCCCTTGCTGCAAATTTAGATTGGCCTCTCCATTAGTTCGATGTTAAAAATGCCTTTCTACACGGGGATTTGGCAGAAGAATTTATATAGATATTCCTCATGGGTTTGAAAGACTCCAAAACTAAAGGAAAGGTTTGCAGACTTAAGAAGTCCCTGTATGAACTTAAACAGTCTCCGAGGGCATGGTTTGAAAGGTTTACTCAAGCTATGCTCAAATATGGCTTTAAACAAAGCCAAGGTTATCATACCCTTTTTATCAAACATTCCTCACAAGGGAAAGTAATAGCTCTCATAGTATATGTAAATGATATTGTTCTTACAGGAGACGGTGTGGAAGATATACAGGAGTTGAAGAGATACATGGCCAAGGAATTTGAAATAAAAGACTTGGGAAGCCTCAAGTATTTTTTGGGTATTGAGGTACCAAGAGTCAAACAAGGGATCTTCATCTCCCAGAGAAAATATGTTCTTGATCTCCTACAAGAAACTAGTATGCTAGGGAGTAAGGCGTGTGATACTCCCATGGAAGTTAATCAGAAATTAGGGGATGATAAAGATGGAGAAGTGGTTGATAAGGGGAGATATCCGAGATTGGTTGGGAAGCTAATTTATCTGTCTCACACTCGCCTTGACATTGCCTTTGCTGTGAATGTAGTCAGCCAGTTTATGCATGCTCCTCGTCAGTCTCACTATGATGCTGTTCTTCGAATCCTCAAGTATTTGAAATTAGCCCCTGGAAAGAGTTTATTCTTTGGCATACATAATCACCTTCAAGTGGAAGGATATACAGATGCAGATTGGGTAGGCTCGGCTACAGATAGAAGATCTACCTCAGGGTATTGTACCTTTGTTGGAAGAAATCTTGTTACTTGGCGTAGCAAGAAACAGCCTGTTGTATCTAGATCTAGTGCCAAGGCAGAATTTCGGGCTGTCTCAGGGAATTCGTGAGCTATTGTGGATAAAGATTTTATTTAGAGACTTAATCTTACGTCCCCTTATCCCATGAGACTGTACTTCAGTATTGCTCACAACCCAGTGCAACATGACCGAACTAAGCACGTGGAAATTGACAGACACTTTATAAAAGAGAAACTGAGTAGTGGTGTGATCGGTACTCCATTTGTGAAATCTTGTGAACAGTTGGCAGATATTTTCACTAAAGGTCTTGGAAGTAGGCCTCATCATTATATCCTTAGCAAGCTGGACATGAGAGAGATATCTTCGTACCAGCTTGAGGGGGAGTGAGATGTGCTGTCTATTCGCTGGCAATTAGTTGTCATTTAGTTGCTAATGAGTTGTTAGCCTTTATTATTGTATTTTCTAGTTTATTGCCTAAGGGCCCTATTGTAAATTCTCTCTGTAATGTTTAATATAAATATGGTTGAGACTCTTGTCTAAACCTAAGCTTGCAATCATAAACTTTAACACTATCTACTTGGAAGGCAGCGTCAATGGCACTCCACTTTGCTCAATTCTATTTTCTTCCTTGACGTCCATACAGCTTCAGTTCTTTTGAAAAACATTACTCTCAAAATATTTTTTTTCAAAGAAAGAGTTGCAACTGTAAGTAAATAACAAACTGAGTTCAAAAGATTAACCTTAAATGGAGCTATGAAAATTTAACCTTTATGAGAGTGAACATTTGAGAGAAAAAATATGCCTTGAGCTTCATTTTGTTTCTATGAGAAGTTCCAACAAATCCCTCCCAAACCCACATAACCCAACAAAAGTTTAAAAACACGACTAAAAGTAAAATATAAAATAAAAACGTAGGGTAAGATGAAAACGATAAACTGGTCAATAGCGAACTTATGAGAAGTTTGTCTATAAATTTTTATTAGATTGAAAGCGATAAATTCTACCGCTCTGCAACAAGGGTTTCAAGAGCCAAGCTTCATGGAAACGATAGAACTGATATAAAGCCCAGTGTCTTTCCTAAGAACTTACCCACGTATACTTTCATGCAAGGTCACATTTATTCTACAAAGAACACAGGGAAAATGTATACCGCCTTTCCAACTAGCTTGGGAAAGAAATATTCGATAACTTATCCTTCTCTCAGAAGATTTTTTCCTGAGATATTTTCTCCCAAAACAAACAGACCCCACCGAGTGTGTATGTGTGTGTTTCTTTAATTAATTATCTGATCTGAATAAAAGAGAGTCACAAATTATACCAGTGGAATTTTAAGTATTCCAGTATAACCAGTGAGCAATTGGTAGACGAAGCCTAGGTGAGAAGCATACCTCAAAGAGGACGCCTCTCACATTTTGTTAACTGAGAAGACAATTGATTCACCTCAGAATAACCACCCTACAACAGAATCAACTCAAATATTTGTGAAACCAATTAAAATATAAATTTATCTTGTGAATACCAAAGTAAAAAGAAAAAAAAGAAAGTGTTTTTATGTGATTTTCTTACTAAAAGTATCAAGTCAGATAAAAACTGAATTCTTGTCTGGGTCTAGCTCTAGGGGTCAGGCTGATTAGATACTTAGTGAAGAGCCTGCAATTGAACCAGCTCCTCTGCATCAAAAGCATTGAAGACAGCTACGGGCATTAATTTCATTCACTAGAATTAGCTTTGTCCAACTTATAGCTCAAACAGTAACTATCAAGATAAACCTGCACTTAATCAGTATTTCTTAGACAGCACAAAGCCAGAATGGTCCACATGAAGCATTCCATGACATAAGCAAAGAGACCAACTTTATACAACCCAAAAAGAGGGAAAGTAGTCATAACTTTTGCAATTACTTGCAACCATAAGAAACGCTACTACTATGTGTGATGGAACATGAGAAAATTACAACGGTAGAATTGCACATATAACTTGAACCACAAACCAATTTGGAAAATTAATAAGATATGTGCATAGACAAGCTTGTTCAGTTCTGGCTTCAAAACCCACCTCCAAGAAAAGAGAATTTCTCAAAGATTAAAATATTATTCTTCTTGCATCTTTCCCTTAAATGACATAAAACTGAAAGCGTAGGAAACAAAGTTGTGATCTACAAAAGCTCGGATCAATTTTCTGAGGATATTGGGAATTGAAAACAAAGAACCCACAAAAAATTTCATCCCCTAATTCAAAAAAGAAATCATTTCACAAAACAGAATTGGAGACAATCTCCCTCTCCCTCTCCCTCACAAGGGATTTATCTGTTGAACATTTGCAAATCACTTACCAGTTGATGATGCAATGCCTGAAAGACTGCCACAAGTCAGGCTGACCAGTACAGTAGAGTCATCTGGCCTGATGTCAACAAAATGTTTATATATCAAACCTAAAGATAGATGGTAAATATTTTAGCAGATAAAGATATAATTATTGTTAAAAAGAAAATGGAAGAAGATAGGTGCATATCTTATAAAACATAACAAGTCATTTCATATTCTTATTTGTTTGTGGAGGGTTACCTCTGTGACCGCCAATATGATTTCAAGGTGTCATAAACTGCAAAATTAATTGCTAAATTAGGCCCAACTCCCTGCAAAACAGTCAAAAATCAGCAACACAACATCCGATCATCAAGCAAAACTGGAACACCAGTAGCAACAGTAAACTACCAACAATGTCGCCCCGAGTCCTTTATAGAGACCGAAAGCACCCTCTTCCCTGCTGATGGTATGCAAAGTATGCCATATTCCTCTATAGTAGATTACATTTGTCTGCACATTATAAAGCTAACTGTGTTAACTGTTAAGAAACAAGATGCCAGTAAAATGCATGTTCAAAAAACTAGACAACTATACTAGCAGTAAAGATAAAAAGATACTGTCTGATAACGCGTATCCGACACTGACATGACCTGAAACGCTTTGGACACGTGTCTTATATGCAAAAAAGCGAGTACGGATTTTTTATTCTTTTTTTTTTTTTTATCCGACACATTGGCGACACGCTCGGGACACGCAAATTGGTATCTCTTCTTCTTCTTCTTTTGTCCTCTCTTCTTGTGGCCAAAAATCTAAAAATTTATGGATGGAACTCCTCCCTAAATGAAACATTATGGTTTTTTAAATTAGGGTTTTTCAATCCAGGGTTTTTGTTTATGCATACTAAAGTTGTAGTTATTCAGTTAATGGGTTTCAACTTCAAATTAGGGTTGGATATGTGATGTATCATGTATGTGATGTATATGTTTTATAATGTTGTCTATTAGGGTTTTATGAATGTTGATGAATGCTATTAGCGTATTAATGAAGATTTTTTTAATTTTATTCATTGGCTTTGTTGTTATTGATAATGTCACAATATTGTGGTGATTTATGTGCTTTTATGCCAATTTTGATTAAACACGGTAATAAATATTTTTAAAAAAATATTGAAATAAAAGTCATGTCCTCGACGTATCATATCATGCTTTTATTTGAGTCGTGTCTGTGTCTGTCCGTTTCAGTACTTCTAAGGATGATGGGAATATATCATGTTGTATATTCAACATAATGAATTAAGAATACAAGGAGCCTATTTATAGGCTTTAGGCCAACACATACTACAGACATTTAACCGATGTGAGATAGCCACATGCTCACTTTGCACTATATTACACATTTACATATTTACCCTTTAACACTCCCCCTCAAGCTAGAGCATCAAGCTGGAGCATACCTATCATATGCACCCAGCTTGTTACAAATATATTTCACACGTGTCCCATCCAATGCTTTAGAAAACAAATCTGCTAACTGGTCTGCAGATTTTACATGAATTGTATTAATAACTTTCTGTAGGAGCTTCTCACGAACAAAGTGACAATCAACTTCAATGTATTTCGTGCTCTCATGAAACACGGGATTAGAAGCAATATAAAAACAGCTATGTGGTTGTAACAAAATAGGTTCATAGGCTCGGACTCGGTAAACCCATGTTCCTCTAACAAGTGTTTCATCCATACTAACTCACAAGAAGTATGTGCCATAGCCCTATATTCTGACTTAGCACTAGATCTCGCAACAACGGTTTGTTTCTTGCTTTTCTAGGACACAAGATTTCCTCCAACAAGGACACAGTACCCCGTAATAGACCTCCTATCAATATGAGATCCGGCTCAAACTGCATATGTATAGCTCTCAACTCGGATGTGACCATGATCCTTACAACAAACCACGGCCTGGGGCCCCCTTGAGATATCTCAAGACAAACATCATTGCATCCCAATGTGTAGTTCGAGGAGAATCCATAAATAGGCTAATTACACTAACTGCGAAGGCAACATCAGGTCTTGCGACAATTAGGTAATTAAGTTTCCCAACTAAGTGTCTTGGATCATCAAGTAGCTCCCCCTGATTTGGCAATAATTTGGAATTGAGATTCATAGGAGCACCCAAAGGTTTTGATCCCAACATTCCTATCTCAATCAACAAATCAAGAACATATTTTCTCTGAGATAAGCAAAGATCCCTTCACTGGACTTGGCCACCTCAATGTCTAAGAAATACCTAAGCTGCCCCAAGTCTTTAGACAAAAAACATGACTTGCAAGAAGGATTTTAACTCCTAAATGTCCTTAGTAGTCACCAGTAATGACGATATCATCAACATAAACAATCAACAAGATCTTCCCCGCTCCAACGTGTCTATAGAAAACAGAATGGTCAACACCACATCTCTGAAGACCAAACTCAGCAACCACATCACTGAACCTGCCAAACCAAGCACGAGAAGACTACTTCAAGACCCTCTTAATTTGCACACCAGAATAGACTCCCCTAAGTAACAAACCCAGGTGGTTGCTGTTAGAGTTATTTTAGTTATTAGGTTTTATTTTTATTTTGTTACAAGTCCAAGGACCTATTTGTAATATTTGGTTTCTTCTTATTTGTGGTTAATATAAAAGGTTCTAACTTATGTTAGAAACCTAAGCTTTACCAAAATATTGTATTTGACATGGTATCAGAACCAATGGAAAGCCACTAACCCTAACCACTATCTCAGCCCCTCCCAGCCACCATCGCCGCCTCTTCCTCACCCCACTAGCCTCGCCGCAGCCCCTTCTCACTCTACCAGCCTTGCTGCAGCCCTCCCCCCCCCCCCCCCCCCTCGCCGCAGCCTCCCTTCTCCTTCCTGCCTGCGCCACAGCCTCCTATGCACCTATAAACCCTAGCCGCAAGTCCTAGCCATTCCAACCTAAGTTTTCATCCTTTTTTTGGAACAATCTTAGTCTGTTGGTTTGATTTAACTTAGTTTTTTCCCATTTTTTCTTTTCAAACTTAGGGTTTTCCCATTTTTTTCCTTTTGGTGCCCTTATGGATCCTTGAATTGATCTATTTGACCTGTGAGTACCCCTCTCCTTCGTCTTCCGGTCTTCCTTTTTTTTTTTTTTGTTGTGTGGGTTTTCCATTCGGGCTATGGAATCATGACTGACCTTGACAAACTAATGGCAACTGAACCAATGGCCGCTATCACTCCTGTTCAGACTGTGGTTACCCCCTTGGATCCCAATCTCAAAATTACTACCGTTCCATTCAACGGCCAAAACTACTTGAAATGGTCACAGGCGGTAGAACTCTATTTGAAGGCACGTGGAAAGATGGGACATCTTGATGAGCGTGTTACCGCCCCTTCCACTAATGATCCTGGATATGATAAATGGGAGATTAAGAACTCTATTATCATGTCTTGGCTCATCAATTCCATGGTCCCCGAGATTGGTAAGAGTTTTTATCGCATGAAGACAGCTAGGGCTATTTGGGACATAGTTGCCTCCATATTCTCTCGTCGAGGGAACTATGCTAAGGAGTTTGAGCTAATCCGCTCCATTAAGCGTTCGAAGCAGGGTGATATGACCGTCACCCAATACTACACCTCACTTGCTACTAATTGGGATCGTCTTGATCACCTAAACTCCTTCCAGCCAGTTTGTACTACTGATGTAGAGGAGTACCCGAAATTTCTGGAGAGGCAACAGGTCTTTAAGTTTCTTCAAGGGTTTCATTCCGATTATGATGCTGTTCGTAGTCGGGTTCTTCGGATGGACACTCTGCCCCCTCTTCAGGAGGCCTTTGCTTATGTTCAGAACGAAGAGAGTCGTCGTTCTGTGATGCTTCCACCTGCTTCCACTGAGCGCTCTGCACTTGTTTCTTTCCTGCCTAGGGAGGGGACCCAGCAGCCTACTCCTTCAGACCGGCCTGTTGTGATTTGCAATGATTGTCATCGGCCCCATCATACTCGGGCCAATTGTTGGAGCTTTCATGGTCGTCCCCCTGGTGCCCAAGGAGGTCGTGGAGGTAGTCGTGGGGGCGGTCGTGGAGGTCGTTCGGGTGGCCGAGGAGGTAGTTTTGTCCTCATCATGCTTCTACCGATACTGAGACTCCATCGAGTGGTGATACTGCTACTACTTCTGATCAGGGCCCGTTATCTCCTGCCAAGCTTGACATTCTCAAGAATTTGATGACCCGGTGTACTTCATCGGCAACTGCTAGTACCTGATCCTCTATTGCACAATCAAGTAACATTGTCACACCTGCAAGAGCTTTTCTTTCTTTTTCATCCTCTTATTGGATTATTGCTCCATATGCTTCTAACCATATGTCTTGATCTTCTGATTCTTTTTGTGATGATAAGCCCTGTTCAGGTCAGGATAAAGTTAGAATTGTCGATGGTACTTTTTCCTCCGTCTCGGGGAAAGGTCGTATTCGTGTCACTCCTTCTTTATCCCTGACTTCTGTTTTACATGTCCCTAGTTTCTCTCATAATCTTTTATCCTCAAGTCGTATTACTCGGGATTTGAATTGCTCAGTAACCTTTTCCCTCTCATTGTGTCTTTCAAGATCTTATCACGAAGAGAGTGATTGGCAGTGGTAGAGAGACAGGGGTTTTATGTTTTGGAAGAAGGGGGAGAAGACTCTGGAAGAGGGAGAGAAGCTTGCTACTAATACCATCGTTTTGAAAAATAAAGCAGAAGATTTAGTCCTTTGGCATAGGAGATTAGGCCACCCCTTTTTGTCTTTACTTAAATATATGTTTCCTTCTCTTGTTGGTAATACTGGTAGTCCAAACTCTAATACTTTTTGTGATGCTTGTGAACTTGGGAAACATTTTCGAGCTTCTTATGCTCCCAATAATATAAAAAGTTTTGCTCCTTTTGCATTGATACATTCTGGTGTTTGGAGTCCTTCTCATACTGTGTCCTTGAAAGGTCATAGATGGTTAGATGGTTTGTGTCTTTTATTGATGATTATTCTCGTACCACGTGGTTATATATGATGAAAGAAAAACGAGAAGTTTTCTCCATTTTTCAAAATTTTCACAAAATGGTAAGTACCCAGTTCGGGGCAGTGGTAAAGATCTTAAAGTCTGACAATGGGGGTGAGTATATTGATTCAGGTCTAGGTAAGTATTTCGGTTCCCATGGGATTATCCATCAAACTTCTTGCACCAACACTCCACAACAAAATGGAGTGGCTGAGCGTAAGACTCGTCACCTTCTTGATGTTGCCCGGTCTTTACTCTTCCAAGTTCAAGCTCCTCGCTCGTATTGGGGTGAGGCGGTGTTAACCGTAGCTTACCTTATCAACCGTCTCCCTACTCGTGTGTTAGATAAGAGAACACCTCTGCAGGTGATATCTCACTCTTCCCTATCCCCATCCATTCCTTCTCGTGTTTTTGGTTGTGTTTGCTTTGTTCATATTTACAGCCCTACCCGTGACAAATTCGACCCTCATGCCATTAAGTGTGCGTTTGCGGGTTACTCCCCCACTCAAAAGGGCTACAAGTGCTACCATCCCCCGTCTAGGAAATGGTTCGTCACTATGGATCTCACATTTCATGAGTCCCATTCTTACTTTCTTGACTCTTCGGTACCTCTTCAAGGGAGACGAGGTGTGAAGAGATACTGTTTCTGCCTACGATGATTGAGGTAAAGAGAGTTGAGACAAAAGAGCCCGAAATAGAGAGAGAGTGAGAAAAGTGAGAGGGAGCCTGAAAAAGATGAGGAAATTGAGAAGCAAGGGGAGAATGAGTTGAGAGTTTATTCTAGGCGAACATGGAGTAAAAGAAAAATCAGAGAGACTCCATAAGTTTATACTACTCCTGCTCCTCCACTGCCACTGCCTGTCTCTCTAAGTGATGATGATTCAGGTAATCCCTCTAATACACCTTTTCTTGACTTAGATGATTTAGATGTTCCCATAGCTGTTCGATCCTGTAATCCTATATCTAACTTTGTGTCTTATTCTCACATTTCTCCTCCCTATAAAGCCTTCCTTTCAAAAATTTCATCTGTTAGTGTTCCTAACCATGTACAGGAAGCTCTTGCTATCCCAAATGGAAACATGCCATGATCGAGGAGATGAAAGCTCTTCGAAAGACTGGTACTTGGGAGTTGACCATGTTACCTAAAGGAAAAAAGACTGTGGGGTACAAGTGGGTGTACACTGTGAAGCATCGGGCTGATGGTTGTATTGAGAGGTATAAAGCTCGGTTAGTGGCAAAAGGGTTCACTCAGACCTACGGAGTTGATGATGAAACCTTTGCTCCTATCACAAAGATGAACTCAATTAAAATCCTTCTTTCCTTAGCAGCTAATCAGTATTGGCCACTAAAACCAGTTTGATGAAGAATGCCTTCTTGAATGGAGATTTAGAAGAAGAGGTTTACATGGATATACCTTCATGTTTCGAGAACTCCAAGACAGATGGGAAGGTATGTAAGCTTAGAAAATCACTATATGGCCTCAAACAGTCCCCCAGAGCCTGGTTTGAGAGATTCACACAGGCTATGCTTTGGTTTGGATCAAACAAAGTCATGCGGATCACACATTGTTCATCAAACACCCATCGCAGGGTAAGACTACTGCTCTTATTGTCTATTTTGATGATATTGTGCTAACAAGAGATAACCTGGACGAAGTGAAGAGGTTAAAGAAACAGTTAGCCACTGAATTCGAGATTAAGGACTTGGGTGCCTTAAAGTTCTTTCTTGGGATCGAACTCGCAAGGTCCAAACATGGGATTTTCATTTCCTAAAGAAAGTATGTCCTTGACTTGTTGAAGGAAACAGGGATGCTTGGCAGCAAAGCTTGCGATACTCCTATGGAACAAAATCATAAACATGGCGATGATAGTAGTAGAGAATTAGTGGACTGGGGGAGTAATCAGAGACTCGATGGTAAGCTCATTTATTTGTCTCATACTTGTTCAGATATTACTTTTGCAGTTAGTGTTATCAGTCAGTTCATGCATTCCCCACGAGAGTCACATCAAGAGGATGTGTTTCGGATTCTGTGGTATTTGAAGTCTGCTCCTGGAAAAGGCTTGCACTTTGCGAGACATGACCACCTAAGGGTGGAAGGGTACAATGATGCAGATTGGGCTAGTTCCATTACAAATAGGAGGTCCACTAATGGGTACTGCACATTAGCAGGGGGTAATCTTGTTACCTGGAGGAGTAAGAAGCAGAACGTAGTAGCAAGGTCCAGTGCAGAAGCTGAATTTAGGGCTATGGCCCCAGGTATTTGTGAACTATTGTGGATCAAGTCTTTGCTGAAAGACTTGAAGATGGAACTGATAGATTCTATGAAGCTATGTTGTGACAACAAAGCGGCCATCATTATAGCTCATAACCCTGTTCAACATGATAGAACAAAGCACGTGAAGATTGATCGACACTTCATCAAAGAAAACATTAATAGTGGTACTATTTGTGTTCCCTTTGCGAAGTCCTACGATCAAGTTGCTGATGTTCTCACTAAAGCCGTTGGGAGTCGTCTATTTCATAGCATCCTATACAAGTTGGGAATGAGAGATATTTTTGTACCAGCTTGAGGGGGAGTGTTAGAGTTATTTTAGTTATTAGGTTTTATTTTTATTTTGTTATAGGTCCAAGGACCTATTTGTAATATTTGGTTTCTTCTTATTTGTGGTTAATATAAAAGGTTCTAACTTATGTCAGAAATCTAAGCATACCAAAATATTGTGTTTGACATTGCTCCATGTAAAACTCCTCAAGAAGAGTACCATCTAGAAACGCGTTCTTAACATCCAACTGATGAAGGGGCAGTAATAAGTAGTGGCAATGGAGATGAAAAGATGAACTGAGGGTATCTTGGCCACTGGGGAGAAAGTTTTTGAATAATTAAGTCCATAGGGTTAAAATGTCATAAACACACTTAAACAAAAGCCATTAACTGCAAAGTGCAACCCAATAGCTGACAAAAAAAACCCACCTCAAAAACTCTCAATCACACCAAAACCGTCTCATGTTATCCTGCTCTTAGTATAGATCTTTTACTTTTTTTGATAATTGCAATCTCTCTTTCAATTCTCTCTCTTCAGTCACCCTCAATCTTTCTTTCTCTCTCTATCTCCCTTGGCAGACACTCTCGTGGCAAAAGTTCACCATATGTTCATATCCTCCAGGTATGTGTACCTTTGAATGTGCAACTTTGCATGTTATGCGCAGTAGAAGACTTTTGTTTTGTAAAAATACACATATATGTATATGATATATATAGTGTTTGTTGTGGTATGTATATATACAGTAATGATACAATATGACAATACTTCGTATACATGTTAAAAAAAAAAAAAAAAAAACAAAGAAAATAGATAGCCAAACCACATGGATAATCAATCCAGGAAGTCCACAAGGTCACTAATAGTTTATTCTCTATCCATTATTCTTGGGCACCTGACCATAGTTACAGAAAGACACATTAATACGAGTACAATTCCACCACTAAATAGTTATTAACGGTACAATCATTGTTCTCGGGTTTTAGAAGTTAAAGATTATTTTTCTATGACTAATGGCTTGGATTTGATTTTGAGATTCATATATGTAATATTACAAACAATTATTGAGTTATGTCACCAGTCAAGCATATTTGGTTAATTAAGAGAACTTAAATACATGTGGTTAATTAAGTAAATTTAACCACTATACCCATTAGTGACACACGCAAACCAAAGCAAATTGAACTCAATGTTTGTAAGTGGCATGTCAGAGTGCTACCAGTGTGTATATTCGTGTGTTTGGCGCACCAAACATGTCGCTCCATTAGTTACAGAGCATACAAAGTATTCTCGGACCTATAGGTTGAATTTTCATGAACAAGTAACAAATACACTATTTTACACACGCTACGCGTGTGCCTGCGGCTAGTATATATATATATGTGTATATACACACCAAACCTTTGTTTGGCAGGGGAAGACTCCTCCCCTTTCATAGATATATTAAACCCCAAAAGACAGCCCAACCAAAAAAAAAAAAACCAAAGGGAAAGAAGTCGTAGCCATCTTCATATGTTTAGATTCACATGAAAGAAAAAAAGAAAGACAGTCCATCAACAATCATCCTCGAGAGAGAGAGAGAGAGAGAGAGAGAGAGAGAGAGAGAGAGAGAGAGAGAGAGGACATCAACATTCAGCCCATCAACAATCAAGATGGATCTTCCAAAATCAGCCCATCAACAATCAAGATTCGCTCATTGCAGTGGAATTTCCAATATGCAGAATTCAATATTGTTCTTGAGAGAGAGAGAGAGGGTTTTTTTAGAGAGAGAGAAAGAGAGAGAACTTGGCAGTTGTATCTATTTAAGTGTAAGGCTTTTAGAGAGAGAGAGGGAGAGAAATAGAGGGTGGAAGTGGCGGCTGGTATAGGTCTAGGGTTTGGGGATGTATCAAGTTTGTAGGGCTTTTGTAACTCACGGGCCGAAATGAGCCACACTTTGAGCCCACTAGAACTTAAGCACTTAAAGTCCTTAAGCCCGAGTCAAACCCGCATCAGTAATTCTAGAGGCCCAAATTTACTTGTTTCAGGCTTAAATTGGGCAGCCATAGTTGCATACACCCAACGACAACCAACCACAGATTTTCCTAGCGAGAGAGGGACCAAGTCCCAAGTACCAGTCTCCTTAAGAGCACACATCTCATCTTGCATAGCTTGGTTCCAACCGGAATGGGCAAGTGCCTCTACAACAGTGTTAAAAATAGAAATAGAAGACACAAAAGCAACAAAGGAAGAAAAAGTAGGAGACAAACTATCATAGGAGACATAAACTACCGACGAAGGGACGGACTGCAACAACGATATCCTTTCTGAATCCTAGAATAACCTAAGAAAACACACCGAATTGCCCGTGGGTGGAATTTGTTAGTTCCAAGAGTCAACTGATGGACAAAGCACACACTCCCAAAAACACATGGGGCCACCGAGAAAACTCACTCAGTAGGAAACAAAGTAGAGTGTGGTGCGGCCATTAAGAACCGAAGATAACATACGGTAATCAAATAATAAGCAGTTAGGGCAGCATCCCCCCCCAAAAAAATTTGTAACACGCATTTCAAACAACAAGGTGCATGCGACGCATTTCAAACAACAAGGTGCATGCGACTTCTAACAAATGTCTATTTTTTCGTTCAGCAATACCATTTTGTTGCGGTGTATGCACACAGGAAGACTGATGAATCATTCCATGTTGGGCATATAAGTACTAAAAGGGTCAGAGAAATATTCTTGTGTATTATCACTTCAAAGAACACGAATAGAGACAAAAAATTGAGTTCTAATTTCAGCACAAAATGCACAAAAAATAAAAAATAACTCAGAACGATTTTTTCATTAAACAAAACCAAGTTACTCTTGAATAATCATCCACAAAGGTAACAAAATACCGATATCCTTTTTGGGAGGTTATATGGTAAGGACCCCATACGTCATAATGCACTAACTAAAAAGGACAAGACGCTCTTTTATTGACTCGAGGATTCCCCAACTGACACGACTCGCACTCTAAAGACTGCAAAGAACGTAAACTAGGAACAAAAAGCTTCAAATTAGTCTATGAAGGATGGCCAAGGCGGTAGTGGATCTGATGAGGTGAAACTGTGGCAGGACAGTCAATGGGTAAGGGAGCAGGGACAGGATCACCATCAAAGTAATAGAAGCCATTGGACTCATGCCCGACGCCAATCGTATCCCAAGTCGTTAAATCCTGAATAAGAATAGAATCGGAAGAAAAAGAGACAGAACAATTAAGATCCTTAGTTAACTGACCAATAGACATTAAATTAAATGATGAACGAGGTAAGTACAAAACAGAAGAAAAGGATAAAGATGAAAAAGGTTGAGCCGTCCCGATTCCTTCATCAGTTGAGGACCTATCCGCTAAAGTGACTGGGGAAGAGACGATGGCAGCTGGAGAGATGCAAAAAGACTAGATATACTTGTCAAATGATTGGTAGGTCCAGGATCAATTACCCACGGGGAAGAACCAAAAGTAATGCAAGCAGTATATGTACCTCCACACTGAACTATGGAAGCAGATGAAGTGGATACCTGGTGGACTGCCTGATGCTGAAACAACAAAGAATATTGCTTGCGAGGAATAGTAACGATATCCATAGGAACAGGAGCATGAGAGTGCCCAGAATTAGAGACGGCAACATTTGCAATCTGGGTATGTCCATCCTTACGACAGTAGGTGCACTAGCTAGGCCTGTCAATGGACCGGATCTTGGCCCGGATCCGATCCGGATCTAGTTTGATGGATCTGAGCTTTTTTTTTTAGATCCAGATCCATATCCGGATCCGTTTAGAATGTTAGGTTGACGGATCGGATATGGTTTTGTGGTATCCGATCCGCCTAAGATCCGGATCCAAATAAGAAGAAACTATGCACAAAAAATATAAATATAATACACTAGATAAGATTACTATTACAAATAAAATTGAACAACGTATATATTATACACTAGATTATACATATTTACTTTCACTGGTATATTATTTTAATTTAAAGATAGGATTATTCTACATAATCAAGTGTATTGATGGGTTAAATGTTGATTGATTTTTGTGTATGCATAGAGAAAAATAATAAAAACAATAGTTTCTATGGTAATACTAGAATACATATAAGCAACTAAGTTGCCGTTTTAGATCCGACAAACGGATCTGAATATCCAAATCCGATCAAATCTGGATATAGGTTAAATAAGGCAGATCTGGCGGATAAATGGACCAGATCTGGATAGTAGAATTGTTAACAGATCTGGATATGATTTGTGTGGATCCAGTCCAAATCCGATCCGTTCCATGCCTAGCACTAGCAAGTCTGGCCCCTACCGCGCCCAACGCGACCACCACGAGATATTCCCCACCATGTCCTCGACGAGTGGGAGCACCACCTCCACTAGGAACCGGCGTAGGAACATGAGTGACAAGTGCTGATTGATGTTGGTCATAAGGAGAGTTCCGTAGAACACGCTGATACATCTTGGCAAAGGAGGGAAGAGTAGCACTCTTCTTCTTCTTCTTCTTCTTCTTCTTCTTCTTCTTCTTCTTCTCTCTCTCTCTCTCTCTCTCTCTCTCTCTCTCTCTGCGAATTAGGGCATCTAATACCTCATCTCTTCTCTTTAGGTTAGTTTTTTAAAATCCTTTAGTTTAATACCTCATCTAATATATCTTCTCTTTAGGTTAGTTTTTTATTTTAAAATCCTTTAGTTTGTGTATTTAAAGCTTTTACCCATTGTAATTTTCTAACATTTCAAAATAAACCCCAACTTATCTCACACTTTAGTATATTAAGACTTTCACCCCCAAAAGTATTAAAACATTTGAAAAAATTATTATTCAGTCAATTTTAAACATACTTCTTATTCTTCTCTCTCTCTCTCTCTCTGCGAATTAGGGCATCTAATACCTCATCTCTTCTCTTTAGGTTAGTTTTTTAAAATCCTTTAGTTTAATACCTCATCTAATATCTCTTCTCTTTAGGTTAGTTTTTTATTTTAAAATCCTTTAGTTTGTGTATTTAAAGCTTTTACCCATTGTAATTTTCTAACATTTCAAAATAAACCCCAACTTATCTCACACTTTAGTATATTAAGACTTTCACCCCCAAAAGTATTAAAACATTTGAAAAAATTATTATTCATGTTGGAATTAGGGGATTTGATCCCGGAGTTTATTTTGTTATTTATGGTCATGTTGACCACATTTAAGTCTTTTTATTTCTTTTTATTTCTTTCCTTTCTTGGTATTTCCTTTCCTTCTTTATTCTCTATGTAACATTATTTAAACCTTGGGATGTATAGCAATAAATAATCTTTTTCCCAATATTCTTTTTGGTATCAGAGCTAACACCACCACCACCACCGCAAGCTAACACCACCACCACCACTGCGCCACAACCTAACACCACCACCACCACTGCGCCGCAAGCTTTCCCAGCCACCATCAACCCAGCCGACACCCACCCAGGCATCACCAGCCTGTGCCGCAACTCCTAGGAGTCTCCTCTCCTTGCGGCGCCACCTCTACCTTTCCGCAGCCTCCCGGCTGCATCTCTTCAGCCCTTGTTAGGGCTTGTGTGATGTATTAGAGCAGTCCGTGTGCTCTTTTCTGTCAGTCGGGTAACCGAGTTTCCGGTTGCCCCCGTTTGCCGAGTTTCCGGCTGTGATTGTCCTTGTTGCTGATTGATTGTTCTGTGGTTGCCAGCAAGTCTACGTCTATTTTTTACCGCATCATGTCTGATATTGGTAAGACTATTGACCCACTTACTCCTACCACTCCTTCTGTTACCCGTTCGGATCTCTCTATGTCTCACCCGACTCCCGTTCACCGGGTCACTAGCGTTCTACTTAATGGAAAAAATTTCCACGCATGGTCTAATTCCCTTCGTCTCTATCTTGGAGGCAAACGGAAAATCGGGTGGTTACTTGGGAAGGAGGTTAAGCCCGCCGAATCGGACGCGAAGTTTGAGGAGTGGTTTACAGATAACTGTATTATTCTGGGCTGGATGTTTAACTCGATGGATGAACGGATCTATAATATGTTTATGTATCATACTACCGTTCATGGGCTTTGGACTGCTTTGAAGAAGATGTATGATCATGCGCATTCCGACTCGCGCATTTTCGAGCTCTACCAGGATATCTCTCATGCTTCCCAAGCCACTTTGGGACTATCTGTTTCTGACTTTTTTGGATACCTACAGACTCGGTGGGAGGAGTTAGCCCAGTATGAACCCATCACCGATGTTCCCAATGATGGAGATGTTGAAGTTAAGCGACTTGACCGCCGTCATACATATCAGTTCTTGATGGGTCTCAAGCCCGAGTTCGAGGCCCTCCGAATTCAGATTCTGAATACCGTCCCTTCGCCCTCTTTATTTGAGGCCTTTGCTACTGTTGATGGTGATGAGAGACGTCGTCGCCTACTATCTGCTCCTGAGACTAGGCCCTCTCCTTCACCTGTCCCTGATCAGATGGCCTTTCCGGCTTCTTCTGGTGTTCTTCCTGGAGGTAATCGTCCTTATTGCCAGCATTGCCGTACACCGGGTCACTCCATAGATCGTTGTTTCACTCTTCACCCAGAGTTGAAAGGGCAGTTCACTAGGACTCGACCTGCTGGTCGTGGTACTGGTCGGGGTCGAGGTGCTCCTCGTACAGGAGCGGTTGTTGAGATGCTTCCTCCTCCACCCGATTATAGTCAACTTCAGTCTGAGATTGCTCAACTTCAATCACATGTAGGCTTGGGAGCTCTTACTCCTCCATCATCTACTGGCCCCACAGCCGCCATTGCTGCAGGTACTCCTACTGCTCTTCATGGTAAGTCAGGCCACCCTACTTGGATTCTCGATTCTGGGGCAAATAATCATATGACTGGTGAGCTTTCGGTTTTCACTTCTCCTGTCACCTCCATTAAACAGTCCGTACGTATCGCAGATGGATCTTTTATTCCCATCTGTAGTCAGGGTGATGCCCGATTATCTTCCGACATCACCCTCTCCTCTGTGTATTATGTTCCCAATTTTGCCTTTAACTTGCTTTCGGTTAATCGTCTTGTCAAAGATCATAACTGCTCTGTTGTGTTCTTACCCCATTCTTGTTATCTGCAGGACCTGACTACGAAGAAGATTTTTGGCACGGGGTTTGAGCGAGACGGCCTCTACCTACTTCAGTGATCCTTCGGTGTCAAGGACTTTCTCCAGTCTTCAAGCTTCCGTGTTACCTGTTCTTAATAATTCTGTTTTGCCCGACTCAAATAAATATGTGTTTTCGCTTCAAACTTTAGATTTGTGGCATGCTCGTCTAGGTCATGTCAACTTTTAGTATTTATGTTGGTTATTCCCTCAGTTAAATAAAGCTTGTAAGGATTTCCATTTTAAATGTGTGGTTTGTGAATTATCTAAACATACTCGCACATCTTATATTCCTCGTATGCACCGGGCACCTAGTGCCTTTGATCTTATTCACTCCGATGTGTGGGGTCCTTCCCCCGTCACATCCTTGGCACAGCACCGATATTATGTTACGTTTATTGATGATTATACACGTTGTACTTGGGTTTACCTTATGAAGAAAAAATCTGAAGTTTTCTCTCATTTTAGAAATTTTCTTCAAATGATTAAAACTCAATTTCATACTGTTGTTCGTAATATTCGATCTGATAATGGTAGGGAATATATTACTGATGAGTTTCGGGCTGAACTTAATAAAGGGGGTATACTTCAACAACTTACTTGTCCTTATACCCCCGAACAAAACGGAGTAGCCGAACGTAAAAACCGTCACCTTATGGCTATGGTTAGGTGTCTTCTACGTGGGATGGATGTTCCCAAGTATTTTTGGCATTTTGCTGTCCTTACTGCCACTTACCTAATTAATCGTACCCCTAGCCGTATCCTACAGGGCCAGGCCCCACTTCATGTCCTCAAACTTGGTAGTACACTCTTTCCCGTTGTCCCTCGGGTTTTTGGGAGCACATGTTTTGTCCAAAATCGCAGCCCTACACGCACTAAACTTGATGACAAGGCTATTTGGTGTATTTTTCTGGGATATTCTACCATGTCCAAAGGTTATCGTTGCTATGATCCTATCACACGACATTTGTATCACTCTTTGGATGTCACTTTTTTGGAAACGGTTCCATTTTTTACAGGTGCTTCTTCATCTCTGGAAACTCCACTCGAGCATGTTATGGATGATATTTCTGTCCTTCCTCGCCCTGTGCCTATTCTTGATATACCCAGTGATATACCCAGTGACTCTTTGCCTCCGGTCATTACCATTGACCCATTACAGGTGTACTCTCGTCGTCCTCGTGCTCCAGACCCCATGCCTTCATCTTCTTCGGAATCAGGTATCTCATCTCCTCCTTTAGTCTCTGATGCTGCTCCTCCTCGTTATCCTACCCGTATTCGTCGTCCACCTTCACGTTATATTCTTTCAAGTAGTACTAACCATCCAATTTCTAAGTATGTCTCTTATCAGGGTCTGTCACAACCATTTAGCTCATTTGTTAGTGCAGTTGATTCTGTCTCTATTCCTCGCTCTGTTCATGAAGCTCTCCAGAATCCAAAGTGGGTGGCTGCTATGAAGACAGAAATGAGCGCTCTTCAGGGTAATAAAACTTGGGATCTTGTCTCTCTCCCGAATGGTGAACGTACAATTGGTTGTAAGTGGGTCTTCAGTGTTAAGTATTTGGTAGACGGCACCATTGATCGCTATAAGGCTCGTCTTGTGGCTAAGGACTTCACACAAGTTCCGGGTAAAGATTTCGGGGCCACTTTTGCTCCGGTTGCCAAACTAACTACAGTTCGGCTTCTTGTTTCTCATGCTGCTTCCTATTCTTGGCCTCTTCATCAGCTTGATGTCAAGAACGCGTTTCTTAATGGTGATTTGTCTGAAATTATCTATATGGACCCCCCTCCTGGTTTTCGGGCTCAGGGGGAGTATTCGGAGAAAGTTTGTCGCCTCTGCAAATCTCTCTATGGATTGAAGCAATCTCCTCGTGCATGGTTCAGCCGGTTTAGTGATGTGGTGCTTACAATGGGATTTGTTCGCTGCCATTCTGACTATACTTGCTTTATTCGTCGTAATTCCACAGGGCAATGTATCATTATCTCTGTTTATGTTGACGATATTATTATTACAGGAGATGATGCGTCCGGTATCATACAAGTAAAGCGGTCTCTTGGAATATCGTTCGACATTAAAGATTTGGGTCCTTTGAAGTATTTTCTTGGCATCGAGGTGGCCCGGTCCCGCCAAGGTGTTTCATTATCCCAACGGAAATATGCCCTTGATCTCCTCCAAGATACGGGCATGCTTGGGTGTAGACCTGCTTCTTCTCCTATGGATCCAAATCATAAGTTGACTGCTGAATTGGGAGAGCCCTTACCAGATCCCTCTGTATATCAGCGTCTTGTGGGTCGTCTCATCTATTTGACGAACACAAGACCTGATCTGACCTTTGCTGTTAGTGTTGTGAGTCAATTTATGCACTCGCCACGTTCTTCACATCTTGATGCTGTTTACCATATTCTCCGATATCTCAAGACCTGTCCTGGTCTTGGTCTTTTCTTTAAGACAGGAGCTCAATCAGGTCTCTCCTGTTTTACTGATGCAGATTATGCAGGCTCAAAGGGTGATAGACGCTCTACTTCTGGTTTTTGTACTTTTCGAGGTTGTCACCTTATCTCTTGGAAAAGTAAAAAGCAAGTTGTTGTCTCACGGTCTTCTGCTGAGGCCGAGTACCGTGCAATGGCTCAGGGTTCATGTGAACTCATATGGCTTCGTTCCCTTCTTGGTGAGTTAGGCTTCCCAGTAGTGGACGCATCTACGTTATTTTGTGATAACAAGTCTGCAATTATGTTATCGTCTGATTCATAGAGAACTAAACATATCGAGGTTGACATCCATTTTATTAGAGAAAAAGTTCGGTCAGGAGTCATAACACCGAGCTTTGTTCCTTCATCAGATCAAACCGCTGATATGTTCACTAAGTCTGTTGACAGTCGTCTCTGAGCAAGCTTGGTCTCATCAACATCTTCGCCACAGCTTGAGGGGGAGTGTTGGAATTAGGGGATTTGATCCCGGAGTTTATTTTGTTATTTATGGTCATGTTGACCACATTTAAGTCTTTTTATTTCTTTTTATTTCTTTCCTTTCTTGGTATTTCCTTTCCTTCTTTATTCTCTATGTAACATTATTTAAACCTTGGGATGTATAGCAATAAATAATCTTTTTCCCAATATTCTTTTATTCAGTCAATTTTAAACATACTTGTGTGTATACATGCATATAATAGAGTGCAGTTTTGCTCACCCCAAAATTGCTCAACTATTGCTCACCCTCATTTCCCATTGGCTAATGCAGTGGGGCCAGTACTTTACACCATTAATTAATTCTCATTTAATCCTGGGTCTCAATGCATAAGCCAATGGGAGAGGAGGGTGAGCAAAGGTGAGCAATTTTGAGCAAAAATGTATTCCATATTCTAAGTGAATCTTACGATTCATGATTCAATTCAAAATTCAATTTGAAGGCCTTCCGATTCACGATTTAACAACCATGGGCGGTAAGACAAATCAATGAGCATTCCCAGATTCAGGAGGCTCTGATACCATGTAAAGTTAAAAAGATTATGGGAATATATCACTTTGTATATTCAACATAATGAAATAAGAGTACAAGGATAATGCTCTGATACCAGTGTTTTGGAACGATAATGCACCATGTTTTGATGCACATACCAAAAGGTGATTCATTAGTGGTAGCGGTTTTTGGTAAATGATTAGTTGAACCAAACTTCTACCCAACTGAATAAATCAAAGGTATGCAATACGAAAACTGCAATATAAAAACTAGAAACAACATATTTGATGCAAAATGATTTGCAATAACAAGAGAAATTGGAAAGTAATTGAAGAACTAGGGTTTTGGGAAGAGAATCTCCATTAAAAGCGCTAATGCTCACTTGGTTTACAAACCAATATGAAATACAAAATATCCCTAAACTACTTTCTCACAACCCTAGCCTACTATTTATACCCTATTTAACCCATACTAACCTCACATAGAGGTGACCAACAGTAAATGACAACTAAAACAACTAACATAAGAGATACTACTATTAAAGCATAAAGTACTACTAAAATAAGTACCACTATTAAGTATAAAGTACTACAAAAAATAATTTTATTTGCGAACATTGAATATAAAAATATATCATGCAAGTGCAAACAATCAAGCAAAACTTTGACAAGCAAAAGGCTAATGAATAGGGAAGAAATGCAGTAGGACATTCCGCAAAAAAACGATAACATCGTATAGTGTCAGAGAAAGTCTAGTCGCCTACAAACAGTGGCGGATCCAAGAATAATGGCTAGGGGTCGGAGTACAGGGGCTTAGAATCACATGAGGGTTGCCCCAAAGGTGAAAATTTTTGGGTCTATTTGTAATTTAGCCCTTGTGTGCAAATTATCACTTTTTTCGATTATAAGTGTTATTTGTTGATTGTAATTTGTAAAGCTTGAAATCATGGTAAACAATTTGTGTTAGGCTAAAATGGTAAGTGAGAAGAAAAGGTTTTGGGCCAAATATTTAGGATGTGTTGGAATGCAATTGGGCCCATATTTTACATACATTTTTTATTTGTCCAATTTTGGGTTGGTTAATTGGGCCAACATATTACATATAAAATTTTTAGTGTGAGCCTAGTCAATATTTCTTGGGAGGTTTGTGTAATAATTATACAATTTTTTGGGGGGCCAATCGTGAAAATTTTGAAAATTATGTATTCAATTTTAGAATTTATAAAAACCTAGGGGTGTCATGCCGCCAACCACCCCTCCCACACACTCACACACACAAAGACACACATTCACCATTGCCTACAAAGGTAGACATTAAACTAGGTGGTGGACCAAAGGAAATAAAGAAAAAAAAAAAACATAAAAAGCACATCAAGATTAACGGACACAACTTCAGTGGATCTTGAAAGAGTACAAAAGAGAATTAAAGACCCTATTAAATTTCATATAAGCATGATCAAATTATGAAAATTACTACTAGAGAAATATGTGCTCAAAGCAAAAACAAAGATGTTAATAATACATCAGAGTGTAGACGAAGTACTAGCTCAATGCAAAGGGACTGAATTTAAAATCGAAAAATCTATGCCAATAGACGTTCGTCCATAGCACATCGAGGCTATGTTTATCTATTATTACCTGGGCTGCAAGGCGTGTTCTCACGAGATCCAAAGGATACGTAATGGATGCTGCAGTTATTCCAGCCAGCCCACCGCCTACAAGTCGTACGCCAACATTTGCGCTAATATTATCATTGCAACTTTCCAGTCCAAGAATCAACTGTAGTAACTGTGTCATGTCAAGTGCAATCAAAATCAAATAAAACCCTGCCATGAGGCTGATCCACAGTAGCAATGTTAACTAATAAAAGAGTGTTTGGGATTGCTGCGGGAGTAAGATTCTTCCTACAATAAATTTTCGAAAAAGCAGCAATTTGCTGCTTCTGATTTCAGCTGTTTCTTCAGCTTTGAAGGATTATATTTTTTTAAAAAGCTGTGAAATTTTTTTTGCCAAACGAACTTAAATCTCTCAATACTAAAAAAAATAAGATATTGTTGGTTCCAAATAAGCAGATCCAAACAGACTCTAAAAGGGATTTCTTCATGGAACGTTTATACCAACATTCTTGTATCGTTCAAACGCATAAAAGCTGATGGAAGAATACGGAAGGCGATGAGCAATAGTAACCAGATTCCCTTTCCAAAAAGCCAGAAATCCTTCTTCACCAACAATACGTGAAGCCTCATGCCATATGCTAGCCTTTCTTAACATAGCAACATCAGAGTGCATGCCTTGCACCTGCAAAAGCAAGATTATATCATACAATATAGGCGGCAAAAATTACAGATAAAATCCTATTTACGACGGGAAAAATAATCTCTGTTTTTTTTTTTTTGGTTGGGAATACACTAGTATTGCTGAAACTTATAAGCTTTGGGAACAAGTACAGAGCATCAGAGTGACATCCTGCCAATAATAAAGGCAAACTTCGGGACTTACTGGAAAACAAGAAGGGTAACATCAAAGAAAATGAAAGAGAATATAAGATGAAGTAACAACATCAAATTAATTGTTGTCCATGCTCATGCATTCTTAATAGTTGAGAAATTACAAGCCTGACGGGGCAGTGGTAGAAAACTACGTCCTTGTCACAAAACTCAGTGGGTTTAATATCTTATATCATCTTCAAGGAAAATAGTCAAGAAAAACATAACAAAAATAATTCACAACATTGTTTTCACCAAATGAGATGAGAACCAAATAAAGAGAATAACTGGGAGCAATCCACTATACAAATTCCCACTTTGTGAAAAGAAACTCACAATTTTTGAATGATTACTGCACTACATTGTCAGAAGGTCAAGTATACTTGGAAGTTTTATATTGATTGACAAATTCACGGATGATTTAAGTCAAGAATATTGTCAAGTCTGAGAGCAATGGATCGTCAACAAGGTTTAGTAATGCCATGATATTTTCGCATGGTTTTAGACAGAAATGACTTCCGTTCATGAAAGAGGTTGCTCCTACACCTTCACCCTCTAAATGCTTGTCATCAGTAAGTGCTACTTTGTACTTCCCGTACGATAAATCCCACATAAAAAGCGAAATCAACTTTAGAAAAGCTGCGAAACTGTTTTTAGCAATTTGTTCTGTACATCTATCTGTATTAAAATCCTCCAATTTTCGATGTGTGAAGGTATGTTCTCCAGGAAAATAATTTGATTTGCTGTACCAGTAGTACGCTCTTTCTTTTCCAGTTGAAGTCAATCACACTCTTGAAAGAATTGCGTCTAAAATGCGGGTAGTGTATGTGAAGCCACTAGACACGGTGCACAAACACCCCCACATACTCTTTTTTTTTCTTTTTGTGGGCCAATTCTAGTGTCTCCTAGTTAACTCCAAATTCAACATATGTTCTTCTAATATGCATTGCCAGGGCAACATTAATCTAATTCTTCAAAAATACTAATTTGATCCTCAAACTTGGATAATATTTTTTTCATCTACACCTATAAACTATGTAGCACGGATACGGACACGTGACACGGACACGATACGACACGGAGACGGCGAAACGGCAAATCCCAAAAATATAGGATACGGAGACAGCTAGGATACTTCGAATAAAAAAAAAAAGGTTGAATATAATTTAATTTGAAGTAAAAAATAAATAAATAAATTAGAAGGGAGGATTAAACATTAACATTATATTACATATCCATCAAACAAAAAAAACCCTAAACTCAAAACTCGTGTAATAACTAATAAAGAAAGAGTATAGACGAAACAAGATTTAAAAAGAAAGAGTCTAAGAGGCTAGGGCTTATATGATATTATGACATACGTACTTATATATCATTTTATTTTCTCAATATTTTGATTGTACACACCCCCCCCAAAGAAACACTTACTTTAAAAAGATCACCATTCCTCAAACCCAAAATAATAATAATAATAAAAAAATAGGAACACTAGGCCAAAAGTGTCCCCCAAGAAACACTTATTTTAAAAAGATCATCATTCCTCAAAAACCCAAAAAAAAAAAAAAAGAACAAAAAAGGACCACAAGGCCACAAGTGTCCCAGGAGTGTCCTGACGTGTCCAAGAAGTGTCTGACAATATGATTTAATTTAGATTAATCCAGACACTTCTATAGACATGTCCCGTGCGTGCCCCAGCCCTGTCCGTGGAGTGTCGGAAACGCAAACGGCACCCCAAATGAAGTGTCCGTGCTACATAGCCTATAAATCAAAATGACAATCTAGAGCTCTTTTAGCTCCTCATTCACCCAATTGACAAACTTTTTTCAACAATTCCTTTTAAACAAAAGATCAGCGTCTCTACACTCCAATTTCCATTGTTCTAAATCTCTGTAAGTACATAACATCGAGAACACAATCTCATTCAATTGAACTCAACCCATATAAGGTTCAAGCAATACAAATGCTGCATTTGGCAACTTGGAATTAAGAATTTCGAATCAAAAAAAAAAATATCAAATCAAATTTCATGTTGCCTAATAATAATAATATCCACCAATACAAAAACAATTATGACAAATTTGCAGTCAAGAAATTAAGACAAGTGCAAAGAAATTGGGAAAAAACCAAAACCTGAAAGAGGATGGTAAGCCGTGCGAGTGGCGCCGTACAGGTCTTGCTGACAGCACCGGCCACTCCACCGGCGAGAAGCTGCGCAACCGTTCCGATCTCCGATTGCTGGTGCACCCACCTCTGCTGCGCTATTAAAGTATGTGCAGCCGCGCCGCCTTCGACGACCACACCGCCATGGCCCGAATTGATAGCTCTCTGCCCTCCCGTTTCCACCACCACTCCCACTCTCGCTTCCGTTTGCATTTTCTCTCACCAAAATCCCCCTTCTCTGTCTCTCTCTGTCTCTGTCTCTCTCTCTACTGTGATGTATATATATATATATGTATACACACACTACGATACGATCTTATATAACTGAGAATTCAAAAACCCTCGAAATGTACGAAACCTAAAATGAGAAAATGCTCAGACGTGAGTTCGATGATTTCGAACTCTCTCTTTTTCTCTCTCTCTCTCTCTCTCTCTCTCGGCGTGCTTTGGAAGTTTAGACGAAGACGAACTGACGAAGAGAGGTGAGAAGCGGACGACGTCGTACCGACACTCTGAAGCGTACAGATTGATTTTGAGAATGTATTCGGTGAACCGAAAGTCAATAGATCAAATAGTCGCAAGAGATCAGAACAGTTGATTGGTTCGAATGAACCTAATTGATCAGATAGTAGTACTACGAAGTACGGAGAATTTCAGGATCTCCTTGGCTACCGACAATTTTTTTTAAAAAAAAAAATTCTAATTTTTAATTTCAAATAATTCCTCAAATATACGTAGGAGTCGGACTAAATTCAATAATGATAGGACCACTTTAACTTATTTCAATCAAAATTCAATAGATTCATTACCATATGTATTTGAGATTTAAAATGGGAACTGCTATTCACACTCCATAGATTACTAAATACACTCCATAGAATGCATGCTGTGCATTATATCACATGCTTTGAGAGTGATACTATAGAGTGCATTTAATAATTTTTAGAATGCAAACAACATTTTCCTTTAAAATTTGGGAATCATATATCATTAATTTTCCAAGGTTGTATACCTTTGACTATGGGTGGTTTGGTATTATATGACCGAATTATGGGTACAACTGAGTACAATATTTTATTATGGGTACAACTGAGTACAATATTTTGGGACTTAAATTCAAGTATAATGTTTGTGATATTTTGTATTAAGTAATGCTATTGTTCCTAATCATGGGTACAATATTTGGGACTAGTCAACTTTCGCATTAAATGCAGTATGAGGTGCCAGACTTTACACATGGTTACTTTTCAGGCGTTTATCTTAGTCGTATCCATCAAAATCGTCGAAGTTGCATCATATCTTTTTTTTACTAAGTACCGGCAAGCAAAGGACCTTGTATGATACAAGTATACAACCATAGTGATGGTGGTTATATTATACAACCCAATTTAGTCCCTTAATATTGTTAGTTGATTCCAATAAATTGTACCTTTAAAAACCACTTTAATTTTTAATTGGAACTTAAAACACTTTGGAACTTCACTATAATATTTTGGAATCAAAAATTACTTGACATTAAGATACAGCCAAACCACTATAATTGTATCACAGAATTTTCCCTGGTGAACATGTTTTATTCCCGAAACGGAATATGGACTATTTGATTTAGGAATATTCTTTGGAGTTGAGTTTCAATTGTCAGATGACATAAGTGAAGGTTTTCAAATTTTCAAAATTGACAGTAAAGGTCGGTTTCTTTCCTGTCACCATGTGAATTAAAAATAATAATAAAAAAACAAGAGAGACAGTAAAAGGTCAGCTTAGTTTCCCATCCAATCCAAGGGGTGGCATAAGGATAACAAAAATACTAAGTGCACAATAAATTACATAATTAATTGTATAAAGTTGGATTTTATGTTAAAAAATCTGTACACATCTTTTTGAGTGTACAGATTTTTTAGCAAAAAGTTCAATCTTATGCTGCACGTTTATGCAATTAATTGCGCAATTCATTATACACCTAGCATTACTTGAACGATAATCAAAAGTGAGAGAAAAAAGAACATCACCAAGTTTGAAAATTTCAACTTTACTTCTCTTTTAACCGGGAAAAAAAAAAAAAAAAAAACTTCACTTCTCTTGCAAAAAATAGGGAGTATTACAGTAGTTATTTTTTTATTTGACTTCTTATGGTCGTTTGCTTAGGATTATACCCCCATTAATTCCTTTATATGGAACTAGTCTCGAAGCATGTGCAATATAATTATTCATGTTATTTTTTCCTAAATTTACAAATAATAAAAAATATTATAAATAATAAAGTAAAATTTCAAATTTAGTTCTCCAATGCTTTGTTTGTTATATCACATTCAATAACATGTACTAACACCGATCAAATGTGCAAATGTTAAAGCATTTGGAAACCACATTTGAGATTCAAATATGAAAAATATAGCATTATTAATGTCTATCACAACTAGTCTATAGATACATATAGTTGTGCACACATATACACACATGTGCGTGAAATATAAGTACCTCATGAAAGATTGGGGGAGAGTGCAGGGGCGGACCCACTGTGGGGGCGAGGGGGGCAGGCGCCCCCACTGAACTTTTGGAAAAAAACAGGTTATATATGATAGTTTTAAAAATATGTGGACTTTTATTAAGATTTTCTGTTAATTCGGGGGCTTTTTGTAAAGTGTAATGATATGCTTCCCAAATTTATATCCCAAAAGTGATTCTCAAATGATATGACAGTGGGACAATGTCAAATACAGTGGAACCAGTTGAATTTTGATTGGAAGTTGTTACGCCCTACTGCTAGGTCATTTGGAAAGCACTTTTGAAATAGAAATTTGGGAAGCATAGCATTACTCTTTTGTAAATTTTAGAACTTTGACACGGTTTTAATTGACAACTTGTTCCCACTCTTAATTTTTATATATTGTGTTTATATGTGTATATATGTTACATAATAAAAGATCAAAAAGCAAAACAATGACCACCTAGAGTCCCCTAGTATTCTACAAGGCATTTTCTAAAAAATAAAAAAAATAAAGCAAATGTTCCCATGTAGATGAAGTTTGAAGTTTTGCAGAAGCCCTCGAAAGACTCAAAGACCACATATCCACCATTAATCTCCTCTTGCTCTTGTTTAGCGAAAAAAAAATCCCTCATCTTGCTCATTTTTCATGAGATAGACAAAAAACACATTGAATTTCCAACTCCGTATATATACACTAAACTTATGGAAAAAATCATATAAATTTATGCTATTTCTACCCAAAAAAAAAAAAAATTTAATCGGGGACGCTGCCCCGAATCCCCGTAAAAAAATTTCGCCCCCACTGAATTAAAGTTTTGAGTCCGCCACTAGGAGAGTTGGAAATTATGGAATTTGCATATCAGTGCCGAGTCGTCTTCTAGACTGAAGATTTTCCATTATATATCTTCTACTTTGAATTGTTCGATAAGTGAGGATACACAGGGGCAGACCCAAATGGAGACCGGGGGGGGCCACGGCCCCTGCAAAAATTTTAAAAATTTTGAGGGTCTATATAGAATTTTGAAGATTTGAAAATATTTTATATAGTGGCCCCCCCAAATTTGTGACTTTACATGTAGAGGTTCTTAATACATAGTGTCTATTTGACTTTTCATTATGTTAAAATGGTGATGTGTTAAAAATAACATTGCAGGATTAATAACAATATCCACTAATGTAACAGTGTGACATTAAAAGTCCCTATTAATAGTGAAAGGGAAGAGTAATATCCCCTTATTCAGCTCAGGAGATAAATAATGTCTAAATCAAATTTGCCACAACTACTTGTTCGACTCTTTGTCTCACTTAAAAATAAAAAATATGTATAAGTGACCCAAAAAAAAAATTTCGGGGGCACCCTAGCACAAAATCCTGGGTCCGCCAATGAGGATACAGGGTCTGTCCAATTTTTTCTTCACTCCTTTTCCACATTTTTTTCACACTCCAAATCGCTGGTATCCCCTTTTGATTAAAGAGAAAAAGGCGAATTTGAGGATTTTGACAAACATGGCTCAATGGAACATTTATTTTGGTGTCTCAGTTTTAATTGTTAGTGCAAACCCAGTTAGTGAACATGAGATATATATGTATGAATGCACCCCCAGATAGTACACATCATGAAAATAGATGTCTATACAGAAAGTAGAAGATGTATCTCTGAGTAACTTTAATTTGAACCTCCATACCTTCCATTCCAAAACTTCTGATTGTCACCACAATATTTTTTTGGTTTGTATTTTACGGTGGCAGTTTTTTTTGGGGAGTAATATTTGGAGCACAACCAAAGTCACAACTTTTTGTTTACAACATCTATTTTGTGTCTATCTCTCTCTTAGTGGGCACTGTGGGGTCACTGGCACTGTGGAACCCATCAAGAGAAAAATAGACACAAAATGGAGATTGTAACTTTGATTGTGCCCAAGTTTTTTTTGAGGTGGTTGGTATAATGTGTTAGACTGTGCAAATTAACGGTACACATGATTGGGTTGGTTATATTGTGGCAGCTTTAGTTTGATATGTGTAATGATAGGGCTCGGCTGTAGTGGGGCAATAGTGGTTTTGCTCTAGGTGGGGCAAAATCACTATATATGTGGCAAGTGCTTATTGAAAGAGATATAAAAAGGCTGACATAATTCAGTCAAGGCTGTCATAATATTAAGGCATTAAATGCCTTGTAACCTGCTATAGCAGGTTTGGACTTTGTTAAGAACTGTTTGGACTTTAACCAGGATTGTTTGGACATTGCAAAGAAATGTGCCAAGTTTGTAAAATAATATACATTATTATGTTGTACCTTATGGAATAAATAATGTACACAACTAAATAAAATTCAAGTAAGTAAAAAAAAAAAAGGTAAATAGCATATTTAGACTTCTTTGAAAGGTACAGGAAGTTCCTTTAGAAAGTCCAAACGATCTTTATCAAGGTATAAATGTTTCTTACAAAAGTCCAAATATTACTTAATAAAGTCCATAGGTCCCTTAGTAAAGTCCAAATGTTTCTTTAAGAAAGTTCAAATTTTCTTTGAAAGGTACAAGAAGTTCCTTTAGAAAGTCCAAACAATCCTTATTAAGGTACAAAGATAGGCAGTTTGTATTCAAAAGAAAGTTCAAAAATATTTCTTAAGAATGTCCAAATGATCCTTATCAAGGTACAAATGTTTCTTACAAAAGTCCAAATAATTCTTAATAAAGTTCCCTTAGTAAAGTCCAAATGTTTCTTTAAGAAAGTTCAAATTTTCTTTGAAAGGTACAAGAAGTTCCTTTAGAAAGTCCCAACGATCCTTATCAAGGTACAAGGATAGGCAGTTTCCATTCATAAGAAAGTTCAAATGGGCAACTGGCTCAGCAGGTGAGATGGTTTTGAAATTTTTTAAAAGCAGCTTGCCATGTATCACATTAGATCCTCCTCTCCTCCTCATCCGACGGCTGAGAGAAAAAAGGCTTCACGTGGGGCGAAACCACTTCGCCCCACTGTAGAATTCCCCGTAATGATAATGCAAACCTCTTTTATTTTATTTTTAGGAGATAAAATGTATAGAAATATAAGGTTTAGTCATGTCACTCCACTATTTTAAATAGTGATGCATCCTCAAATCTATAAACAATAATCGGTCCCTAATTATAATTATAAACTAAAGATTAGTCTTTTCTCCCAAATATGTCTTTTTTATGGACAAAATTGCCCATGCCTTTAAATATATACATATACAGTCAGGCTCCAGAGAGGGCTCCCTCTCTTTATTAAAGAGATACCCTCTATTTTGGCTGTTAGATCCAATTTTTAAATATGATCCGACTGTTAAAACAGAGGCCCTCTCTTTAATAAAGAGCGGGCGCCGTCTCTGTAGAATTTCGTATACATATATATATATATATATCATCACCACATTAAGGCATGAATTTAGGATTTCAATTTGACCCCCAAATAAGTGAAATAACTGCACATATCACTCACACACACACACACACACACACACACACACACACACACACACTCTCTCTCTCTCTCTTGATCTCGATCTCGATCTCGATCTCTCTTTCTCTCTCTCGATCTATCTCTCTTTATCACGATATATGTCTCTCTCTCGATCTATCTCTCTTTATCACAATCTCTTTCTCTATCTATCTTTATCTCACAAACAATCAAGAACACAACAAATTCGAATAGATGATCAACTTGGGGCCAATCGTAATACCATCAACAACATTGATTCATCCACTACAGTAACGAAACCCAAAAATTTGAAGTGGCATCTGCTATTCTACTTGTGGGGTTGCCATGAGCAACTACTAATTTCACTTGGTAAAGTTACATTGGATAATAACGATGAAGTATAGAAGACAATGTTATCAAAAAATGGGATCCTTAAAGGTCATATTCTGATTGGGACCTATACTGCTCTCTATAAGGATGAAAACTTTTATATGAGATATTCCTATAAGGTTGATCTCTATGTTGTGGATGGTCATGCTGTTTCTCTCTCTATAGTGATATGTAAGAAATTTTGTCAAGAAATTTCTCACAAAGTGTGGAGTTTTACTTTTGAGTTTTGAAGGGGAGAAATATGTTTTTATTTGGTGAGAAATCTCTTATCATACTCGTTACATAATATGAGAAATTTGATAGTTTTTTATGTATGAATTTTTGTCAAGAAATTTCTCACAAAGTGTGCAGTTTTGCTTTTGAGTTTTAAAGGTGAGAAATTTCTCATCAAATCTGTTAAAAAATGTGAGAAATTTCTCACCATCAAAATTCATATTAAATCAATCTTGGGTTTGGTCCATTTCTAGATTTCTATAATATATATATATATATATGCATTATATGGGTTTTGAATTTCAAAACCCTGATTTGTTATATATATATATATAATTATATGGATTTTAAGAGAAAATAATTAACCAAAAACAATCACAAGCAATAAAGAACACAAACGATATATGTGGTTCCCCAAAAACCAGGATACTCCACCACCAAGGAGATAACAAAGCTTTACTATGAATCAAATTGGAGATTACAATGCTCTCAACTCTCTCTAGACTCTCTCAAACAACCCAAATTCGTCATCTCTTAGAAGCCCTAAAAGTACCCTTGTCACACCCCAACCCGCCTCAAGAGGATTAGGACACATGTGACAATGCTACAAATGCCCCAATATACTAATTAGCAAAGAAAACATGTAAATCCTTAAGAAAAATATAAATTCAACAACATAAAATAACATTAGTTTGATAAAATAGCCCCAAGGGTAAAATGGTCTTAAATAAAGTATGGTCAAATTTTACATCAAAAGATAGCTTTTTGAGTCCGGTTCCAACGCAAAAAACGGCGAGCGAATCCGAGTTTTCTAGAAAGAGTTATGCATGTTTCCCTAAAAGTCGATGTGCAGCAGATTTGTACGCGGATCGATCCGCCCTTTAAAGCCGGATCGATCCGACTTCAAAATTTCTAGCAGAATGTCCCCAAAAAGGGCCGGATCGATCCACTCTTTAGCCTGGATCGATCCGGGTTCTGCAGAACTGCTCCCAATTGCTAAAAACTCTATTTTTCAAGCCCCAAAACATATCCAAACCTCAACCAACTTCAAGAAACATTAGGAAAACATTTCAAACTCATTTCCAACCACACTTAAACATTTATAAGATACATCTAAGTGTGTCCAAACATCAACCAACATGTAACCCCACTTTATCTACAATTGGATCATATTGAACTATTAAGACCCCACATATTGGCAAACTTGCACAAATATAAAAACTTGTTGGAAATGAATTCATAAACTTTGCAAATAACTTGATTACAACCAAAACTCATTTATAACATGTGCACAACTTCTTTGAGTCAAAACAACACATATGAAAATGTCCAAATCATTTCAAAAAGTGTTTCCAAATGTCTCCAAACATTAACCAAACACCATGAGAGACTTCAAAAGCATTTTAAAGTAGTTGAGAAGTTGGTTTAACACTCAATTCACATCAATCCTTCACTAGTAACATAAACTTGCATCAAACTCCTCATTTTCCCCAATCAACTTACATAAACATGCAAGCATAAGGAAGAACAAGCCAATTAACATCCATGGTTAACTAAATCCCAAGTCCCCTCCCAATATACACAACTTGTGGTTTGCAAGGCAATTCACATAACAAAACTCATAAACAATATCAACTTAGAATTGATAAACTACACCCTCCCAAAACTCAAGTTGTTCAAACATTAGAGTTACAAAAGATCGTTTTGCCCATACTTGATTAGTTATACACACACAAAACTCATAATGCTCCAGCTAAGACCTTAAACATGCATTAAACCACATTTTTCCCACATGAGTATAACTTGTCAAACAAAATACCCCAAATCTAGTTTGTCTTTCAAAGTTACATAATCCATAAAGTTCTCTCCATACACACACACAACTTATGGATAACATATTACAACCCATACCACAAGATATAACCAACACCAAATTGAACCTTAAATATTACAAGGTTTCCAAAATATGAGTTAACTATATATCTCCAAACCATAAGTTGCATTAAAAAACTTAAACATCTAGATTAATGAACATATTAACACACATCTCATAACCCCCACGCTCAACCCATCGTGATGATCATTTCATTTCCTCCTCCCATGTCGTACCTGCGGTGGTTATTCAATAACCACAACAGAAAATAGTATTTGTTTAAGCTTTCGCTTAGTGAGTAAAACTAATCACATATATGAGTGTAATATTCAATGCACAAATTAACAATCAACATATCATTTAGTCTCCAAAAGACCAAATATCAATTCACCGTGACGTCGCTCTTGCATTTTTCCCTTGTGCGCATATAACACCTCTAATTCACACCATCTCACATACCCTTCCACAGCTGGGTCGTCACCCACACACCTTTACACAGTTAAGTGATGAGTACCCTTACACCGTTGGGTTTTACCACATCTCCTTATTATGGAGTAAATCCATAGTGAATCAACATAAGGCTTTCTTCAACCCACATAACACATAATCACATAATCATCTCAACATGGCAATCCTTGCAAATTAAGCATAATAACTTCTAATTTATACTATTATGCTTTAACCAACATAATTCAATATACTAACATCATAATCAACATAATACATCATAAATTGTAACATTAAACACAATTATACATTTAGCCCATGGATTAGAGTCACTCACCTCTTATAGATTTTACCTCAATAAGCAAATTGCTTAACGATTCTTGCACAAATCCTACTCTGGATCGGAGTGGTTCCTACAAGGTTTCGGCAACTGACCGTTTAGAGTGAGCTAACAAAATTTGACAATTAAAATGTAAATAAAAGGTATAGAAACGATCGTCTCACCTCCACGAGTCCAAATACAGCTTCGATTCATGAATTGGACGACGAACGGCGAATTAACGGCGTCGGAGACATATTTCTCTTTCTCTCTCTCTCGATGTCTCTCTCTTTCTTCTTTAATTTCTGTATATTTTGAGAACAAAGCTCTTCCCTATGACACCTGCAACTCATGTATTGAGTTATCAACAAGTTTTGGTTTTCTTTCATTTGCACCCCCACTAGTTCTACTTCCTTATTATGAGATCCCCCAAACATTCCATTAACCACCCAATTATTTAAATGGGTGTTTGTCTAAGTCTCGTATGGGTCCCACACATGGTCCCAAATATTTGTGAATTTGCTAAAATACCTACTAATTATGTACATTTTTGCAAAAATGCCCTTATTGGGTTAATTAGTATATATCAAAAGCTAACATATTAACAATTGATATGGAAGCAATTAAACATATTGCAAATAGTCATATAAAATGTATCTAATCATTGAAATGCAAATTAATTTATATTTTATCTAGGCCCTTCACTAGGTCCCACTTCAAACCTGTCCCTCTTCACTGGGACTTTTCCATGGGCGAGTCTAAGCCTCTCCTTAATCTATTCTTATACCCTAATTAATATTACTTAATACATATTACAGGATAGTTAAACCTTTTTCCCCGGGTACGGGTGTTACAACCCTATTTATGTACAAAAGGAAACCTAATTCTAATCAAAATAGGAAAATTTTCACAGTCGATTTTGCTTTTTGAACGGGCCTGACCTCGCTCGAGCGACCTACATGCGCACCTCTGAGTCTTCTGAAATTTCATCTGTCTTATCCCTCGTACTAGCGATCTCGGTGTCACATTTGTAAATGGGTTTCTTGATTTTGGTTGCTTGTTGAATACTCTGTGCAATGTGAAAGATTTGGATCCCTTGGAAGCTTTGAGTTATCCGTTGGTTTGATCACATGCTTCCTAGCATGTGATTAGATTGGTAGAGGAGTTCTTATAAGAGACTAAGTCTTTAAGCCTTCCTAGTTGACCAAGTAATGATTTGTATGTTATATACATGTGGTACACACATATGTGTAGTGTGGAAAACTGTGAGTATTTTGTAGAGCTCCAAGAATATTCTCGAGCAGTGAGAAAGAGAGAAAAAAAAAGGTGTGAAAGGTTTTTACTTTTGGGTATTGAGTGTGGGAGTGCAAAAGGGTTGGGTTATGAGATTTAATTCAACAAGTGTCTTGTACCACTTTATTCTCAATAGTGAAACAAAAATCTCTTGCATGTGGACGCAGACAGGTTTTTGCCGAATCACGTAGAATTCTCTTGTGTGATTTCTTTTCTTTTCTCTTGTTATTTTTTTTCCATTGAATGCTCGTTTTATTTTGTTATGTTAAATTCCGAACAAAGTGGTACCAGAGTCAAGCTGTGCCAGTCCATTCACCATAAAGGTGATGGTCAACTCACAATTTACGGTGGAGTAGTTTAATGGAAAGGGTAGTTTTACTCTTTGGCAGAGAAGAGTAAAAGACATTAATTCTTGTACAACAAGGCTTGTACAAGGCTTTGAAGGGAAAAGATGGAAAGTTGGAAGCCATGAAGGCTAACGAGTGTGAGGATTTGGATTTGCGGTGTGTTAGTATGATCTGACTCTGTACTGCTGATAACATTATCGATAATGTTATGAATGAAGATTATGTATCAAGCTTGTGGGGGAAGTTGGAAAAACTCTATATGGTAAAGAGTTTGACTAAAAAATTGCATCTGAAGTGACAGTTATACCGACTAAAGATGGAAGAAGGCGGGGATCTTGTGGAACGCAACTCGTGTTCAATGGGTATTTGGATCAACCACGAAAAGTTGTCAAGATTGAGGAAGAAGATAAAACTCTCCTACTTCTTACCTATCTTCTAGATTCGTATGATTACCTCATGACTGCGTGGGGTCAAACCATAGTTCTTATAAAATTCAGGAATACCTGTGTTGGTTTCAAAACTATGTTTCCAAGACGGTAAAAATAATTATTTTCAATTCAAACTGTATTTTTATACAAGCGAAAAATTATTTCCTACTCTAATATCAATTTTATGTATTTTTGTTGTAATCACCAAGCCGTGAAAATACCAGTTTATGAACGAAAACTGTTCGTGCCGTGAATGGCCACAGATTTGGGAATCTCCATCAATTAGGATGTGACATTTACTTTATGTTCTTTTAATTAAACAAATCATTTGGTTGGGGTTTGTTTGGGAATGCTTTTAGTGTGTGTGACATGAGAATAATCTTGTGCGCTCTTGTGCAACACCCAAGTGTAGGTGGACGTGCAAGTAGTAACTGGTAAGACCAGGTCGATCCCACAGGGAAGGATGAGAGATGAATTACTTAGATTAGACTCTAAAAGAAAAGAAAATTCAATATTTCAAGAGAGGCGTAGAACACAAAGTTCTACAATTGACAACTACTAACACTACACCATATGGCCTCATTACTAACGGATATATCCGTTAGTAATATTTATACTAACGGATATATCCGTTAGTATTTTGGCGTTAGTAATATTACTAACGGATTTACTAACGGATATATCCGTTAGTAAAATTAATTTTACTAACGGATATATCCGTTAGTAAATCCGTTAGAAAATAAAAGGATTTCTAACGGATATATCCGTTAGAAAGCAACTTACTAACGGCTATTACAGCCAATTTTAAAAAAGATTTATTTTGAATACTAACGGTTTGTCAACTATTACTAACGGATATATTCGTTAGTAATTGTCAAAAAATGAAATAAATACTAACGGATATATCTGTTAGTAATATGCGTAAATAAAAAAAATTATTTATTTATTTATATGCTTCCCAAATTTATTTTCTTCACCTAATTAACAAGCATATTAATCTATACCAAACACAAAAAAAAAACAAGATTAATATGTACCCATGCCTAACCAACATCTTTATACCCAAAACAACAAAAATAATACATAATAATCATAAGTAAAAAGTTCATACATGTCTAACAAAGTCGAAAATTTAAAGAGTTGTTCCACTCAAACCTAAACTAACAAACAAAACATATTTGAAATTTACGTAGTTATATAAAACTACATCCATCGCCATTCAATCTTCTTAAACATAATTTAACCAACACTCGAGCCATATCACATACCCCCCTTCAACAAAGCCTGTTAAAGTCTCGTGGCCATTCTGGGGAGGGTACCACAAACAAGCATCGGGCTGCATCACTTCCTCGAGAGAATGCAACTTTTCCTTGTACAATGATGATTCTAGCTCTTCTTTGTCTACCTTGAGAGTTTTTACAGAACGTTCACTGGTCTGTTCAGTTTGGACAAAATTAATTAAGTAAATGGACAAACAATACACAATTACAATCAGTAATTCACTTAAGTCACTGTACGCCATTTATCCAGTATCATGTGAGTTGATCAAAACCTTTAAAGGGCACAAAAGTAACAGCAAATCAGCCTTGTTAGTCAACCTGATCACCTAAATTAATTTAGAGAAATTACACTTTGCACACCTATATTGAACCTAAATCTATCAAAAATTATAAAATAAATTGATGAATAGACTACATTAACCATAAACTGAAACTGTAAAGACTAAATTGATAAAATTGAAACTACAGGGACCAAAATGACATTATATCCAAACTACAAGGGTACAAATTGTAATTTATCCTAATTCTTTTTCTTCACTCCAAGTTAGTCTATGTGGGGCCGAGTTTTATTTTGGATAATACTTGGGACACACCTAAATACACAATTTTTTGGATACAACCCAAGAAATGTGTCTATCTCCCGTGTCACTGTGGGGTCCAATGATATTACAGGAGTTATATAAACACATATTTTAAATTGTGTCACAAAAATTATATCTTTAAATATATTCCAATCATTACTCTTTTATTCTTTTTAGCTTAGGACCGAGATTGGGCAACCATGTTGAGGCTCGATGTCAATTTGGGCAAATATGACTTCCATTAATATCTAGTGCCAGCACGATCCATGTTATTAATTTTTTTCATAGAATTTTGAAATTTTAACATTTTATAAACCGCATTATACATATAGTTGTACGTTGTTCTAGCTAGCTATATATACAAATGAGATCGATTGAGCTCTAATTACCTCATACTCTTGACATTTGTAGGCATGTACTGTCACCGTAGATGCGCATATACCAGCCGTTGGTATAATGGCATGGGATAAGAGAATGGAGATGAAAGTTACATATCAAAGAATTCCAAACATCATGTGGCCTTGTTCTAGATGATTCCTTTTATCCTTTACTTTGGGATTTGCAAACCACAGTTCCAAAACCATGGGTCATCTCTTAGGACTATAAAAAAAAAATGCTCCAAAACCATGGGTTAATTTTTTTTTTTTTTCGGTTACAAAAATGAAAACCATGGGTTATATAGCCCTACAAAACTTTATCAAGAACTCCCAACCTTAATCAATAACAAAACAAAAATGTCAGGTGCACAATGAATTGTACAATTAATTGTACAAATGTACAGTACAAGGTTGGACTTTGTGTTGAAAAACCTGTATACACCTTTTTGAGTGTTCATGCTTTTCAGCACAAGATCCAACCTTATGCTACACATTTGTGCAATTGATTGTACTATTCATTATGTATCTAGCATTACTCATAACAAAATATCATAAAGGGTTCAACTGAATGGACTCACATGTATGGATTGGGATAAATAGAAACATATACCAAACATGACAAATTTAACAACCTAAAATGAGCTGCCAATCTCAGCAAGATAACTGGAAATTTTATTAATTTTTCATCTCTGAATTTGGATCCTTTTATTCACATCCATTACTAAAAAATGAGCTGCCAAACTCCTTTTTTAGCACCAACATAGTGACATAATGCAGTTTTAGCAGGAAATATAGATCCAAAATAGTGTCTAAGTGGAACTTTAGAGAGGATTATAGGGTGCTTTTCCTCTCCCCTACCTTTCTCAATAGTCAGATCATCGCATGAGACGACAGTCCGTCTATTAGTCTAATAGAAGTAGATAGTTGGAAAAGTTGAGGTACTAAAGTGACACAGCAGCTAAACTACAAATGGTGAAAAGTGTAATTCACTCAAAACTTAAATAGATGACCATAAAATACATGAAGCATAGGTTTTTTTGTTTTTTCTGTTTATTTTTTTTTTCACGTACATAGTACGGAAATTCAACCACCTAATAGAATTTATAAGCCAAGCAAACAGTAAAGAACAAAAAGACTATGAAGGACAAAATCTTGAGCTGACCTCTTCATATATGCAAAAAGTTCTTGAAGAATCTATTTGCTTAGTGTAGAAATAGTCATCAAACGAGGCCAAAGAAAACCACTGGCAGCCAATAGAAGGCACCTGCACCAATACAATGCTTGAGATTCATATTCAGGGACATATCATTCAGTTCTTAAACAAAACTCAAAGTTCCATCCCAATTTCGACTTTGAGTACCAGATATTCCATGTACCTTATCTACAAAAAGAATAAAACACCACGACAATTTGGTTACTTAGTCAAGTTGGCATGCATTCATATAGTAAAAAAAAACTGTCTCTATATGTATGAGATGGGTTCACGAGTGATATTGGATATTAGAACTTGGCCTACAAAGTAATGAAGGTTGTTCCTATTAGAAACCAAACATAAAATTTTTGCAAATCACATTTCTCTTTGATTTAGCAATCTATCCTTAACGGTAATGGCCCTTTATCTGTTTTTATCAAAATCTAAATAGGCACTGTCAAAGGGTCTTCAAAAGGTCATTTCTTTACACTGTAGATCCCACTTCAATACATATAAGCATATTCTTCTTAACCAAACACTAGAAAAATGAGAAGAGAGTTTATGTCCCAATATGAAAATTTAAATAAAAAAATCAATAATTACGCTGCAAGCATTTTATGTCAAAAGAAATACAAAAAGTGTGTAATTTCACCCATCAATTTTGGATACTCCATATAAGTTCAATGAACTTCCTTGTAAAGGAAAATCAATGCCATAGTTTTTATTAAGACAAATATATGTACAAAATTATTGTTCAAAAGGAGAAACTACAAATTCATTACAGGTAAAGAAGTTCTAGTACCAACAAGAATAGCTTTTAACAACTTCCTTCTAAGTTTATAACTACATTACAGTTATACAACAAGCCCCTGCAACCACTAGTAGCCAATCAAAATCATAGGGAATAGAGTAAAGGTTCTACCCAATTGGACAGGAAAAGAAGTTGGATCAGCCCTCATTAAATGGATTGCTTGTTAATTGGGTTACTCTGCACACAAATGCTTTTGAAGTCGGCAGTACCATACACTCTAAAATCAAATCCTACTCAAAAAGGTGAGGAAAGTGAACGATGAGTGGGTAGCAACCAAGAAGTATTACACTCTAAAACCAATTCCAACCTCAATTATAATTGGACCAATATATCAAGAACACACTAGAATAGTCCAAACTCAACAAAATTAGAACATTAGATATATATTTATATATTTTTTAATCCTCAAGGCAACTTACTGGAGCACAGTTTTGAAAGTGCTCGTTTGCGCATCCATGAATTTGAATGAGATCATTCACAATTTATAAAATATTTTAATTTACAAAATAATCAACTTGAATTTAAGGGGAACCACAATTTGCAATCACGAAATGTAAGGGGAACCACAAATGAAAGCCCGTGGGTATTTGGTAACAATTACTTCACACAAGGTTGTACAATTGAATTGGCCCACAATATTCTCACAAGTAATGAATGGTTGCCTTGTTTAAGAATGGTTTGATAGCATCAAATTTAATACATGTATGGATAGATATGCATATATATCATATATTGATGTGAATAAGAAATTCATTTTTGGTTGTGACTCACCTCAACTTGATTCTGCAAGGACTTAGATCTGCAATTTGAATTGTCAAGTAGCTGGAAATTTCACAGTCAGTCCCTTTTTACAAGCACACTGTACTACATAGGTAATCACTTTTTACATGCCAAAGTTGTGTTTTGAGCAATGAGTAATACTACAAAAAGTCAAATACAGCACATACATAAATGTGATTTAACAAAAAAAAAGTGTTAGTCTAATTTACTTCCCTTTTTTTTTAAATGAAAAAAAAAGTTATATACAATGTTTACTCCTTTTTTTAAATGAAAAAACATTCGATTGTATCGTCATGCGCTTCAGATTATTGGGGCCATCTCAAACTTCGATGTAATTTAATATTAAACTGGGCATTAGACATCCTATCACCAAAAAAAAAAATGAAAAAGAAAAAAAGAAGGCACTAGTCATCAAGAAAGAAATCGCCAAATGCAAACAATGGGCAATATTGGCTTCCCTTATATATGATCCTACCCGTGTAAATTTGTTCAGAACCAAACAATGCTTCAAGAAAATGTTATTGTTGTGGACTATTTGGCTTCACATGCACATAACATGTGTACTTTCTAAAGTCAGGACTCAAAAAAATTTTACATTGCTGAAAATGACAGCAAAAAAACACTAACTTTGGCTTCATTTACAAACATATTCTACAGATAGGCTGTTTATGTAGCCAACCTAGCAATCTCAAGTAGTATATTAAGATATTCTGCAGAAAGTATGGAAGGCTCTCCGTAGAGCCCTAGTTAATAGTATTAACTACAATTTGGGACTGCAAAATTTTGAAACATACCCTACCTAAGCATACCGTACAATTTGGGACTGCAAAATTTTGAAACATACCCTACAATTTGGGACTTCAAAATCCTTGGTCCCTATTTTCAAAGGAATCCTTCCCTACCTAAGCAAAATTTTGAAACATATTAGTTAGGTTAGAGATAGTGAAGTGGAATCCCCATTTCATTCAATATTTACTCCTACGCTACACCGCTTCCCCTCCCAAGAGAAAAAAAACACATATCCAATTGTAGACTTCATTTTAGGTGTACCAATTGACCCTCTACCATATACCAATCAATGCTTTAACACCACCAAGGTCAAGGGCTCTAAGGTTGGTATCAAAACCAAGTATATGTGGATATTCATTGTGTTTTTTTTTTGTTGGCGACTCAAGTATCAGAATAAAATATTACAATTTTTAAACTGGCAGTGACCTGAGCTTGCATTTATTCAAGTAACTGTCCCCTAACAAACACTGACTCCAATATAGATAATCATAACCATATATTTACTGCTGATTATGGAACATAAAAATGCATATATACAAGAACCTATGTGAGACTTCGATCCAGAATTTATGTTCATTTTTATCTCATACTTAGGTGGGGCAAGGGTTGAAGGGGAAGCAGATATAACAACCTTCTCTCACAAGATATAATTTCTTTCTAATGCAAAGCCAATTTTTACACACTGAAAAATTACCGCACTCATAAGTAATTGTTTCACAGTCAGTCCCTTATTTCGGTTACAATTAGAGGCTAGATGACCAATGCTTAGCTTCTATTCAGTCAGGGGGGTTGAACCCACACCCTTGGTGCATTGGAGGGGCTTTAAAGCCAACACCCTTACAAGAATATCTTTCTAAATGGAACCATTAAAAATCATTAACTTCATAGTTAGCATCCTAATGAACGTATGAGTGCAGTCATTGCGTTAAAGGCATCCAATTAAAAATCGTTAATCATATCAAACTTCTACTAGGCCTAGGTCTTGACACCAAGTGAGTTGAATAGTATGAAAATTTCGTAAAATTACAAATTTACTGCTCGAATTTCTTTACACTTTGCGACAAGGTATACTACCATGGTCTCTTTTTAAACTTATCTAGCTTGTTTGTGTAATTGTGCCAGTGGCTAGCATAATTGCCCATTCAAACTCTTCCCAATTGATAAAATCTTATTTCTAGCATAAACATTCAAAGTAACATACTAGTACACACAATAAAATAAAAAATCAAAAATCAAACTCACAGGAAAACATTACTATAAAATTCCAAACTCATAACTTAGTCAATCTAGCAAAAAGTAAAACTAAAATTATTAGATTGCTTAACTAATTAAAGTAAAATAGTGATGAACAAATACAATTTTAATGCCTTCAACGGAATTCAAAAGTTTCTGATTCAATCCACTCCAAATATAATTTCTAATCAGAATTTAATAATCTGTGTATAAGTTAGATATGGAGTCGTAGCCGTCATTTGTAACATTTGTTTCAGGGACCTCTTGATTATGCATGTTCATCAACCAAAACACCAAAATTCACACACTAAATCTGAAATCCAAGATTACCAATTCAATATTAATGAACAGAGAAGGAAAAAAAACGAAAAAAAAAAGTTATGAATTGAGTAAAATTGAGTTTACTATCAGAACATCAAACCCTACTGCAACAGTAAAAAAAATATCATCATCAAAACCCCAAATACCAAACCCATACCATACCCACCAATATAACATGCATATATCAAAAATGGATCTAAAGAATCAAATACCTTGTGATGCCTTCTGCGAGCACAACTTCTTCGATCTTTGACTTCCGAGCACTAACTAGGAGTTGCCTGAAATTTCAATAATTACTTATTAGACCAAAACAAGCCAATCGTATCTGCTTGTACATCAGCTATTATACCAAAATATTGTACCTAGGGTTCAGAAGAACGAAGAAGGAAAAGAAAAAGGAGGAGGAGGAGGACCTACACAAGAATCGTTGGGTGATCAGAATCGTTTACCTACACAAGAAGGACCAGCGAAAAGGAAAGGGAGAAGGACCTGCGAGCGACGACGGGCCGGCGAGTGGCGACGGGCCGGTGAGTAGCGACGGGCCGGTGAGGGGGCAGATCGCCTCTCTCTCTCTCTCTCTCTCTCTCTCTCTCTCTCTCTGCGTGAGTGTTTTTGGGGGTTTGGGGGAAAGGATTAGGGCAAGGCATCTTTTAGTTTTAGTTTTATTTTTATTTTTATTTTTCTTTTTTTTTTCTTCTTTTTTGTATTATTTATATTTAATTTCGACATAAAACATTTCTAACGGATATAACCGTTAGTATTTTTTTTTTAAACCGTTAAAAAATATATAAGTCTATCTGAAGGGTTATTACTAACGGATTATCCTCATTTCTAACGGATATATCCGTTAGAAATTACTAACGGAAATATCCGTTAGAAAGCTTAAAACATGTCCGTTAGAAAATAGCCCATATGGTGTAGTGTAAACTTAAAAGCAACTAAGTTAAATAAACTAATGATTAACTATTTAACTAAAACAAGATTTGGAAATGGTTTTTCTTAATAAAAGAAAGTGTTGGGATCACGCGAATCCACCATGACTCAGCCATCTACCATGCAAATGCAATTAAGCTCAACGGATGGTAACTTCTACAGTATCCCGTACTTCTCTAAGGATATAGAATCAATAGTCCTTTCATGACCGGGACTATATCATCACAATTAAGTTTGAAATACACAAAGGTGGTTTAATTCAATAGTTAAGACTCTCACCTATAATGGTATTAGCATTGAGGGTGGTTTGCAAAATATATTGAAAGAAAATGCCTTAAGGCTTAAAGTTTAAAGACTGTTTTGACAAACTGAGCATATGGGGACAGTTTGATAACGAATCAGTAAAGCAGAAAGTCTTGGAATACTGTATTAGATGTTCTCAAGAATCTGAGGTCTCGATCGATCGACGCGCTTTCGATCGATCGAACTTCGTCATCTCTCGATCGATCGAACTTCGTCATCTCTCGATCGATCGAACTATCTTCGATCGCTCGACTATGTCTCTGGTCCGATCGATCGAACTACATTCGATCGATCGAACACAGGAATAAAAATATTGTATGGCAGAGGTCTGAAATCACGGTTTCATCGCGATTTCCCAACCTCGGACTAATCAGACATGATCTGGGGAGTCTCAGATTTATTTTTAACGTGAGAGTTCATTAAAGGCATGTTTGTTTGCAAACTTTTCATGAAAACTATGAAAACCAAGGATTTTAATTATCTAACATGTAATACTACAATATCAAAGGTTAAACTACGAACGAATAAGTGCAGAATGTAAATAAACTAAAACGAAATAACCTGGAACGATAAAACTACTATTGAACCTCAAGAATCCAAGCTACAATGGTAAATCTTGATAGAACCTACAAAAACCATAAAACTCTCTCCTCTCTCTTATGAAAACTGATGAAAACCAAGTTGGGTGTCCTTCTGGACGTCTATAAAATGAGTTTTTATAGCTAAACCTAATGCTAGGGTTCAAAACCCATTTTTTCTGCATGCGCGAATAATCTGATAAAAGGCATCGTGATCGATCGAACATCTCTCGATCGATTGAACTTCCAGAAACTTCGATCGCTTGAACTCCACTCGATCGATCGAAGAGTCGATCGCTCGAACCCTTCTCGATCGCTCGAACCTTGTATTTCAGCTTTGAGTTGTCTTCATCTGTACTAAACACTTCCTTTTATCAACATTCCTCAATCTTGCACCCAACAGCAGCAACCTGCACAAATAATCACTAAAACAATACCACTTATCATAGTTTAATCAATTTGTGTAAAAGCTGGTATTGTAATTCAAACTGCAGATAAACAGGGGAATTGTAGACTTTCCTAATGTATTTTCCTCTTTTAGCGCGGTTGTATTTTACAAATACCCCCACTTGTCAGTGTGTGTTAATGTTGTGCCTAAAAGCTAAAATGCCAAACACCTAAGCTTGACCCCTTTATGCACCTACATGACCTCTTCAATCTGTAAATATGACTTATATGTATGTATATATCATACATGAGAGATGTATATATGTGCATTTATGTTATTATACTGTAATTAGAATTTGTTGAGTGAAATTTAATATACTTGGAGCCCAAGTTTTTAATTTCTATATAAATAAACACATTTTCTACACATTCTGTCAATACAGAAATATACAAAGAGTATGAGAGAGAGTTATACAGAGAATTCTACAAAAATTTGTAGAGAGAGAAAGCTTCTCTCCATCATAGCCAAAAGCTCAAGTGGGTTTCTTAATTTGGCCTTTCTTTCTCAACAATTTCTTCAAACACAATCACCGTGAGTATTCTAAACTCACTTGAAATGTGTTTCCTGCCTTTATTTCTGTTTATATAACTTGTATCAAAGATCACCATTAATAAGTTGCTAAGAGCTTGAAAAAGTTGATTTTTCAAACTTAACCAAAATCCATTTTGATAGATAATAATGAAAGATTACAATCCATAGATGCCATGTTTAAAGTATTAGAGCTTAATTCATTCATATTAGAAATTATATTAGAACTGAAATTTTGTCACCTCTCGGTTTTTCGTATTCAAGAGCTACGGTTCAGTTCATGTTAATCCAATGGTAGATTCGTAGTCCTTGCTAGAAAACGAAGAGAATCATATATTATAAGGCATGTTTACATTTAGATTTCAAAATGGGTCAAAAATAGGCCTTAAAACTGAAACAGGGGAGAAAAACGAAGAAGATGAAGTCTCAGTAATAAATTGTGCGCGCGACTCGCGCGAGCTTTGACAGTTCTGAAAGTTTTTAAAAGAAATTCAAAAATACATGTATAGCGCGGGCGACTTCTCCCGCGCGCGGGTCGCTCATGCGATTGGGTAATTTTATGGTTTTTGTCTGTTTTCATATAAGAAACTATTTGGAAGAAGTTTTAAAGGTTTTTAAGGCACTATTTGAGAAATATGTTATTTCAGAATCTGTTTTTTTTTTAAGATAAAGTTAAAAAGACTTGAATTCTTGTATGCCTGTTTGTTGTTACTTTCCAGTAATTATGTATAGCAGCATAAGTTATGTGATATACATGTTAGAGTCAAGTTGACATGCATGGTATGTGTTGGTAGGTTGAGAAGAGTCGAGAAAATGTGTTATGTGAGTTGTGACCCTAATTATCCTAGGTCGATTCGGATATGGCAAGTTAATTGGGAAGGATTGAGCCCAGGCCGACTCGGATACTATAGGCCAATCAGCGATGTGTTATAGCCTTTATTATCCCAGGTCGATTTGGATACGACAGGTTAATTAAGAGGGATTGAGTTTAGGTCGACTCTGATACGACAAGCAAGTCCGATCGTGTCCAAGCCGACTCGGATACGGTAGACCGATTAGGTTATTATAACCTTGAATGTCTAGGTATGTCCAGGCTGATTCGGTATGTCCAGGCTGATTCGGATACGGTAGACATACTGAAAGACATTCTAAACCTAACGGTCGTGAGCCAGTGGTTCAGGGGAACTGTTTGTGTTGGATTTTGTAGTCTAGGTAAAAGAGTCAGTAAGATGAGCGGGCTACATTGTCTCATGCATGGTCATATGTTATAATAATCGAATGTTATTATGTTGTCCTTTTTGTTTCTGTTTAAATATGATTGTACTCATGTATTTCGCACATGTTGAATAATAAACCTGTGATTCAGAAAGGGTGAGAAGTTATGTTTTACATTACAAGAATATGTTTTTAACACTCACCAGCTTCTTCAAGCTGACGGCGTTGATGCGCCCTGGACATTTATGTCTAGACTTTTCAAGTTATGATCAAGATGGACTTACGATTATGTGAATTGAGAACAACTTCTTGTAGAAATAAACTATTTAATTCTGCTTTTAATTATAAACTAAACTTGTAATAAGGATTGATGTAATAGATATTAATATTGTTGCAAGATGGATTGTGCCTTATGATTCCTACGTGATATAATAATTATTGTGTTTGAAAAATTTTATAAGTCTTGATTGCTCTTACTCTAATGTAAGTTATTATACTGTTTGACATTTGGGATAGAATCGATCCTTCAAACTGTCGCGACCTACGGGTCCATAAAGGAAATTAAATGCTTTCCCTATTTATGCAATGTCGGGGCAAGATAGGATTTAGTGGCATCAGAGCCAGGTTTATTATCAAAACAGTTTAGCCAGGTTAGGGTTTACAAGTATAGATACGATTCTACATTCTACCAGCTTAAGATTCACACACTCGATGATACGACAGGAGGACAAATCTGCTGTCTAAACGCTTAAGATTTGCTCTTTTAAGATTAGACCTGAAATAAGTTATTGCTTTTTTGTCAAGTATAGATCTAGTCCTGCCACTATTTGTACCCGATGTGTACGGAGGACACTGGGTTACACAGGGTGCAGTAGTTTTGGCTTTTATTGGACTATACCACACCACGATCGAGCAGCATGCAGCAGCAGCAGTGGAGTTAGTTTTGTGGCACGAGGTCCACGTAGTGGGATTGGTTGATTTACCCTGAGTTCGTCTGGAGCTTTTATATTTTGTAGAGGCTAAGCAGTTGGTTCTGTTAGAGATTGTTCGATTGGTTAATAGCGATGCCTTCTATCTTCTTTTAGAGATTATATCATGCATGCTCACCTTGCACACCTAGATATACCCCACCGATTGTTCCAACAAAGGATCCGATAATTCCCATTATTAAGGGTATTGACAGTGGAGCAATTATTTTAGCCCCTTTTATTATAGATGATGTTGATGATGAGGAGGATGGCATGGGATTAGATGACTTTGCTGCCAACCTGAGGAGGAGCTGCCACTTATGCCGAATTTTCCCGAAGAGATGTTGGTCGATGTGGATGTGTTCAGAGCATGCTCCATCACCAGCCTCTCAGAGTAGTAGCTTCTATGTGGTAGAGTCGTCCCAAGTCCAACGATATCCCATTGACTCTCTGGACTTGCTGATGGCCACTTATGGAGGCGATTGATGATCTAGACATAATTTTGTACATATTAGCAATGTTGACTCGTAACCCTATCCCTTTTTGCAAACTGTAATTACATACATCTAAGTATAGGACAATGACCCCATTTTTAGCATTAACTTATGCATGGATGATGTATGTCCTAACCCATACAGATAGGGTAGCCATTGGACTGATCATGTTTTTGTATTTACTTGACGAGAAGTTATATATATGGAAACACTATTTTGATGTTGTTATTGCCTAAACTGATTTTGTTATTGTAATGATTCGTGATTCTCATTCTTTGATCGTTATGATATGTATAGAATGGTTGGAAGATCGAGGAGGAATAGGAATCTGATTGAGGAGGCACCTTTGGCTGCCGACCCCACAAGAATGTTTGAGGCATTTGTCAGATGCCTCGAGAGGATTGGGAACCCTAATAAAAATTGACGTAATCGCCAAACAGGAGACAAACTGCTGGAAAGATTCCATGCACTGAGGCTTGAACAGCTTACGGGTACTACAGAACCCTAGAAGGCTAAACAGTGGTTGAGATAGATGGACCGAGTGTTTGAAGCAGTTTCGTGTAATGAATTAGAAAAGAGAAGGTTAGCCACTTTTCAACTGACCGATGATGTCGCAGATTGGTGGGACTTAGTAAAAGCCACCATCGGGAATGGAACTGCTATGGGAATAACTTGGACTATGTTTAAGGAGAGATTTTGGAAAAGTACTTCCCACCTACTGAGAGGAACAAAAAGGAGAAGGAATTCATGGATCTGACTCAGGGGAATAAATCTATGCAGGAATAAACTACGCAGTTCAAAAGGCTATCTTGATTCGCTCCTCATATGGTTGATACGGAAGAGAAGAAAATATGCAAGTATAATCAAGGACTGACACCACAGATTTGTCTCCTGACTATCGGCCACATGGATAAATCATTTAAGGGATTAGTTGGCTTGGCTACTGACCTGGAAGAAGATGCTCGTGTGAACCACAAATAATTTGACTTTCGGCTGCCTTAGAGGGGTAATACTGGGAATAAGTCACTGACATATTGTACCCAAGGGTAAAAGAGGAATTTTGATGGAAGCAAGAAACCCCAAGATAATACCTATCCAACTTAGCCCCGAGTAGGAGAAGGAGGTAGTGTTGGTAAATGCTTTAACAATGGCACCCCCGGTCATTTAGCTCGAAACTATAAGGCATCTAAGCGCAACGACCGTCAGAATATAGTCTGTTATAACTGTGGTGAACCTGGTCACATCAGAAAGTACTGCACTGCTCCTAAACAAGTGACTTATGGTCAGCAGGGTCAGACTCGCTTGAATGCTATTATTCCTAATGCTATTGGGTATGATGAAACTGTTTATGAAGAGGGAAACTATGAAGAAGAACAGCCCGAACAACAAGCAGTGGAAGGTACATTAACTCTGTTTAACTCCCATGTTAAAGTTTTATTTAACACGGGTGCTTCACTTTCATTCATATCTGTTAAGACCATTAAGAGATTGGGTATTCTACCCTACCGTCTAGATAAGGCTTTGAAGGCTACCTCACCATTAGGAGCCACAGTAAAATTAGAACATGTGTACAAGGATTGTCCCCTACGACTAGGAGACCATGAAATCCTTGCAAGGTTGATTGTTCTATTGATGAAGGAGTTTGACATAATCCTAGGGAAGGATTGGCTCACTCAGAATTAAGTAAAGTTAGATTGTGCGAGGAAGAGAATTACATTCTCCGACAATGGGAATCAATCCTTTGATTTCCAGTGTAACCCTTTGGATATATTTTCCTCACAAGATGCTTAGCAAACGTCGAAGTTGTTAGTACATAAATGACAGTGTCATCTATACTTGTAGTCAAGGACTTCGAAGAAGTATTTTAAGATATTTATGGTTTACCGCCCAAGAGGAGTATAGAGTTTTGTATTGAACTTATACCAGGCACTACACCAATAGCTAAAGTTCCCTACAGGATGGCCTCCACCGAACTGTCAGAGCTAAAGGAACAAGTTCAGGAACTCGAGAATTTGGGTTTCATTCGCCTAAGCACATCACCTTGGGGAGCACCAGTGTTATTCGTGAAGAAAAAGGATAGAATACTTTGGCTGTGTATCGACTACTAAGAGTAGAACCGAGTGACTATCAAGAATAAGTATGCCTTACCCCGAATCGATGATTTGTTTGATCAACTACAGGGAGCTACAACATTCTCCAAGATAGATCTACGGTCAAGATATCATCAGTTAAGGGTATAGAAAGAAGACATACCTAAAACTGCCTTCAGAACTAGACATGGTCACTACGAGTTTTTGGTAATGCCATTTGGAATAACGAATGCCCTGGTAGTGTTTATGGATCTGATGAACATAATGTTCAGGCCTTATTTGGATCATTTTGTCATTGTCTTCATAGATGATATTTTGTTCTATTCTACGTCAGAGGAAGAGCATGAGCAACATCTATGAATTATGATAAAAACGCTCAAAGACTACCGCTTATATACCAAATTCAGTAAGTATGAGTTTTGGTTACAAGAAGTAAAATTTTTGGGACATAAGGTATCATCCCAAGGAATTTCTATGGATTCATCCAAGATAGATGCTGTGTCAAACTGGGTTAGACCGACCAACCCTACGGAGGTTAGGAGTTTCCTTGGACTCACGGGTTACTACCAGAGGTTTGTTAAGGGATTCTCCAAGATAGCAGCACCATTGATCAGACTAACTAAGAAAGCTCAGAATATGAGTGGACAGAGAAGAATGAGCATGCCTTTCTAGAGTTGAAAGAGAGACTCACCACTAGGGATGGCAATTTACCCCGCCCCGCTGGACCTTCGCCCTGCCCCGCTCCTAATGGAACGGGTTTGGAAGAGTTATAATAGGAGTAGGAGTGGATTTGGTATGGAAATATAAAAACCCTATAGGAGTCGGGGCGGAGTTGGTATCCATGAAATACTACCATTTAAAACCCGCCCCACCCCCGATTAATTACAGTTATTTACAACAAATTAGGGCATATATGTACATCTCTATCTCTTTAATATTAATATTTAATTTCTGAATTGTGATTAACAAATTTAGAATCATTTGCATGAGTGATTTTTAAGAAATCAAGCTAAAATTAAGTGGAGTTTGAATTATAAAAGAACAGGAGTGTAACAGGAGTCCCCGATAGTAAACGGAGTAGGAGTGGAGTAGGAGTTGGTATTTTACTTAAACGGGATGGGGCGGAGTCAGAGTAGGAGGAAAATAAACGGAGTAGGAGTTGGTATAGAGGAACTCCGTACCAACTCCGACCCGCTGCCATCCCTACTCACCACAGCATCGGTACTGGCTATACCTAAGCCTAATGATAAGTTCACTATCTTTAGTGATGCATCATATCAAGGATTGGGGTGTGTATTTATTCAAGATGGTAGAGTTATCGCCTATGTAACTAGACAACTGGAACCGAATGAGTTGAATTACCCTACCCATGATTTGGAATTGGCAGTAGTAGTATTTGCACTCAAGATTTGGAGACATTATCTCTATGGTGAGAAGTTTGATTTGTTTTCAGATCACAAGAGTCTTAAGTACTTATTTACTCAGAAAGAGTTAAACATGAGGCAACACAGGTGGATGGAGCTAATTAAAGATTATGACTTCACGTTAGAATACCACCATGGTAAAGCTAATGTGGTCACTGATGCTTTGAGTCTGCAAACTCGTGGAACAATTGCCACCTTGATGATTAGGGAATGGCGAGCATTGGAGACTCTGGCTGAGTTTGATGCACAGATTTGTTGAAGAAGGAGAAGGACAACATTTTGGGTATCTTATTTTACAGCCCACCCTTATTAGCTGAATCATTGAAGCATAGGAAGAAGATGAGAAGTTTCAGACATGATTTGTTAAGGTGTCAGAGAAGGATCCGACATAGTGAAAAGTGGGGAGTGATGGTGGATACAGATGTAAAGACAGATTATGTGTACCAGATTGTGGAGATTTAAGAAAGTACATTCTTGAAGAAGCACATAAGTCAAGGTTTACAGTTCACCCGGGAAGAACAAAAATGTATAAGGACTTGAAGAGAAATTTTTGGTGGGAAGGTATAAAAAAGGACGTAGCTGAATTCGTATCCAAATGTTTGACGTGTTAACAAGTCAAAGCCAAACATCAGAGGCCCTTGGGATTGCTACAACCCTTGTCTGTCCCAGGTTAGAAATGGGAACACATAACCATGGATTTTGTAGTTGGATTACCTCAGTCGCAATAGAATCATGATGCCATTTGGGTAATTATGGATCGATTGACAAAGTCTGCTCATTTCATTGCCTATATCATGACATACCCGGTAAAAAAGATGAGTCGGATGTACATAAAATAAGTTGTGCAACTTCACCGTGCACCTGTATCAATTGTGTCAGACCACGATGCACGTTTCACTTCTGGATTTTGGGAAAGTCCGCAAGAAGCTATGGGAACCTCGCTTAATATGAGTACTACTTTTCACCCTCAAACAGATGGGCAAACTGAGCGTGTCAATCAGATCATGGAGGATATGCTCAGGGCTTGTGTTATCGATTTTGAGGAATCTTGGGAGACACACTTGCCTTTGGTTGAATTCGCTTATACCAATAGTTATCACACGAGTATTGGGATGGTTCTGTTTGAACTATTGTACGAATGACCATGCCGTTCTTTGTTATGTTGGGCAGAGGTCGAAGACGCAGAGCTGTTGGGACCAGATTTGGTTAGAGAAACTAATGAGAAGATTTCTATGGTCAAGGAAAGAATGAGAATCGCACAGAATAGGTATAAGAGTTATGCCGGTCGACGCCGAAAGGATTTGGAATTCAGTGTCGGAGATCACATACGTATTAAGGTTTCACCAACCCGAGGAGTGTTGCGATTTGGTCTCAAGAAAGCGAAGCTGGCCCCTCGTTTCATCGGACCATTTGAGATTCTAGATTGTGTTGGGAAAGTGGCTTATCGACTCGCACTGCCAACAAAGATGTCTGTGGTCCATAATGTTTTCATGTTATTATGTTGAAAAAATACATACGAGATCCCTCACATGTGGTTAGTTTTGATGATATCGAGACAAGCCATAAAATTTCATATAAGCAGATGCCCGTGAGAATTCTAAATCAGAGTGTTAAGAAGTTAAGAAGGAAGGACATCCCGTTGGTGAAGGTTCAGTGGAATCACCATGACCAGAATGAAGCCTCGTGAGAAGTTGAAGCTGATATATAGAAGTACCCGGAGTTGTTTCATGACTAGTTAGTCTAGATTTCGGGGCGTAATCATGTTTTAACAATCTACATTTTCATTAATTGCTAAGTGTAATTTAAAAACTATATTTCTTTTATTTATTTTGACACGAAATTATTTTGTGTGTGCTTGTATGCTATACCCAAGTATAGGTAGATGTGCAAGTAGTAACTGGTTAAGACCAAGTCGATACCATAGGGAAGGTTTGATCGGCGACGAATAGTTGCCGTTTATAGTCCTAAAAATACGCTTTGTTAGCCCATTTCATGTAATTATTAAGTGATTTTTAATAGGTATTCTATATTTTGTAGATTTTGGAGCTTTAACATGAAAATGCGCAAAAATCCAATGATTAGTGGCTTTGGAAGTCATTCTGGGCTTAAAAGATGGTTCCGGTGAAGGAAGAATGTTGTAACAGCCTCGGAAAATTAAATTTTTGACAAGTAATACTTCAGATTTGAGAAATTTCTCCAGAGATATAAAATGTAGATCTTCGAGTTACGGACGCGTGGCCGCAAACGGTGAGTCAATCCGAGGTCCGAGTCAAAAGTTATCGCAATTCTGCGAAAGTGGTGCAGAGTAGCGAAAAATCAGAGAAAATTCTGGAAAATGCCCAGGTCGCTGGAGCGACCCGCGCGCGCGACCCTTTGAAAAAGTCAAAGTTGTGTATTTTGAAGCCCTGAAGAGCCCTGTGCGATCCGAATTGGTTAAATACGTCCAGAAACGTAAAAACAGCAGTTTTAGCGCGATTTGACTTAGGAAAGCTTCCTAAATCCTTCCAAACTCTATACAAATCCTATTCTAAATCAACTTTAGATATACAAATCATTACATACTATTATACACATCAATATACAGCCATATTATACATTATTTTCAGCCATTGAAGAGAGAAAAGCAAGGAGAAGAAGAAGAAGACCAAGGATTCCCATGGCCTCCTCCATCAACCTCTTGCTATTCATCAATTCTATGGACAACTAAACTCTAGATCTAGGGTTTCAATGAAACCCTAGCCAAGTAATAGGGTTTTATTTATGTTTTTATTTTAGATTTATTATGTATGGATGATGATTACATGTTTAGAGGATTTTTTATAAATAAATCGTACTTCTATTGATTAAATCATTACTTTCAAAGTTTATTCTTGTCTTAGATCTATTTTGACTGTGATGTGCTCAATGATCTATACTTGCTGTGCTTGTTTAGATTATTTACATGTAATGGTGCTTAAATTGAATTGTGCTATCAAGTATCCGAATAATTCATGCCTAGATTAGACGGATTATACCACAACCCTAGTTTAGTGTGGGATAATTCGTGCTAACCGAAGATGGATTATGTTGGTGCTTGAACCATAGTTATTTTCTTGTCGGAGGAATTGGGCTTGTAGCTACAATTCTCCATTATCATCTAATGTAATAAGCTAAAGTAGTTCATAAATATTCCTATTATGAAGCTAGTGGTGGATTTGCAATCCTAGGTTCCCTTAAACATTATTTAAAACAATTTTAATTGCTTTCATAGTTTAGATTTATTTTTATTGTTATTAGTTTAATTAAATTCAAATCAAAATCCGTTTTTATAATTAATTAGATTTAGGTTTTAAGATTAAAACACGGTAGTTAATCAATCTCTGTGGGTTCGACCTTTACTTCCACACTGCAAATCTTTTGAAAAATAAAGAATACTTTTATATCTTGATACTGACAACATCAATTTTTGGCGCCGTTGCCGGGGATTGCATTACTACCTTTAGTTTTAAAATCTTAGTTTAGTTAATTTGTAAATATTAGATTAGTTTTTATTCTTCTTATTTTCCGTTTTGTTTTTAGTTACTAACTTTTTCTTTTATTTTGTAGTCAACGTTTCCGAGTGGAGCAGCTAATTACATCAAAGGAGCTTACGCAAATAAAAATAAAATAAAATATAGTGCTTCTTGTGAAACTCGCTTTAAACCACTGTAAGTCAGGGCGCTGTGACGCACTATTTGCATTAGTTTAGGGTTAATTGCACTGCATTAGCTAGGAAACCCGGGGCGCTGGGCTTGACGTGGTCATTGCATTACAGGATAATATTCATGCATCACAGTAGTTGAGTGCTTGTTATCTTAGTTGCGTGATTGCTATTTGTTTTTTTTTTTTAGTTTAGTCAGTCTTTGTTTTTAGTTTACTTTCTTTTAGTTTATGTTAGGTACACGTTCAAATAAACCGGAATTAAAACCTTTTGACTCTGAACTTGAACGTACATTAAGACTTAACAAGTCTTCAAACTTAACTTCTGGAACTAGGTTTTTAATAGACGACGATTTGACACCGAAACCAACATCTTTATTTGAGTCCGAAATACGTAGTACCCTTCAAAGACTAAAGAAACCACGCTTTCATAACATAGAACCAATTAAAATGGCAGACATTGGAAATAATAACGACAACAACCAAAATAACAACGGAGCTAATATGAATAATTTTAATATACTGCCACCTCCTCCACTTAAAGATTATTTTATTCCGACGACTTACACGCCACAAACATGTATTGAATTACCGGAGGCGATAGCATCTCATTTTGAGATAAAGTCGTCTACCATCTCGCTACTTCCATCCTTCCATGGCCGTCTAAATGAAGATCCATATAAACACTTAGGAGATTTCCAAGATATCTGTTCTACTTTGAAAATCCAAAACTTAACTGATGATGAATTAAAATTGCGGCTCTTTCCATTCTCATTAAAAGACAAAGCTAAATATTGGCTACAATCACTTGAGCCAAACACAATTAAAACATGGGAAGCCCTACACACCGCATTTTTACAAAAGTTTTTCCCTATTATGCGTACAAATCAGATAAGAAAATCCATAACAAACTTTGTAATGCAAGATGGGGAAACACTTTATGATACTTGGGAGAAATTCAAAGAATTATTACGCTCTTGTCCACATCATCAGGTTCCTAAGTGGCAACTTGTTCAGGTCTTCTACGAGGGGCTTATTCCCTCTGTTAGGAATACCGTCGATGTCGTTTGTGCGGGTACTTTCCTACACAAAAGCGCCGACGAGGCTTGGAAGATTTTTGAAACTTTGAGCGAGAATTCGATGCATCAGGCTGTGTCGGTACGTTTAGAGGGATATCATCTTCAACCTAAGCGAGAAGTGATAGTTGAGTCAAGTCAATCAATGCAAATACAAGAATTAAATAGAAAACTTGACCGACTTATGCAAATGAACAAAACGTCCAATCCACCTTCTTCAGAAGTATGTGCATTATGTTCTGCACCGTCCCATAATATCTTTGCATGTCCTTCTGCATCTCAATATCCAGAATTTATGGAACAACACGTAAATTCTATGCAACAATTCCCACAAAATAATTATAATCCTAGGTCGACTAATTTTCCTAATATGTACCGACCCCAATATCAACAAGGTCAATACCAACTACCTCCTCCACCTCCACGCGATAATGCATTTGAGGAGAAGGTGTTGGACTCACTTGAAAACTTTGGTTCGGTGGTCCAGTTAGTACACTCTCACACACAATCCATCGCGAAACTGGAGTCCCAAGTAGGGAAAATTGCTAATATGCTAAACCGCTTAACTGAGAGTAAGTTGCCCAGTCAACCTACTCAGCAACCTAAAGGGCAATATGTAGTGAGTAGTGCGAGTGAGAGCGTGAACGCTGTTTCGACTAGAACGACTATTAGAGCAGAGGAAGTTGTTGAAATTCCGGATATGAGTGGGAAAAATATAAATAATAACTCAAATAAGGAGGGTGAGGAAACGAATAAAAATAAGAAAGAGAAAGAATCGGTCCCAACGAATTATATTCCGAGAATGCCATATCCACCTAATGTTGAGGAACCGTCTCATCTTTCAAAGAAAAAATCAAAAACTGAAGATATACTCGAGGTGTTCAAACAAGTTAAAATTAATATTCCTTTCCTCGATGCTATTAAACAAATTCCCGCTTATGCTAAATGTCTAAAAGACCTTTGTATACAAAAACGCAAAATACGCAGTCATACTCCTAAAAAGGTCTTCCTCACGGAAAAAATAAGCTCTATTTTTCAACACGCTCCTCCGAAATATAAGGATCCAGGTACGCCTACGATTTCATGTGTCATAGGTGACACTATCATTCATAGGGCTCTCCTTGACTTAGGAGCTAGTGCTAACCTTTTACCTTATCACGTCTATAAACAACTAGGTTTAGGTGAACTTAAACCTACGGCCGCTACTATTCAATTAGCGGATCGTTCCGTCAAAGTACCTAGAGGAATCGTCGAGGACGTCTTGGTTAAAGTTGATCAATGCTATTATCCTGTTGATTTCATGGTCCTTGACACCGAACCGGTGTTAGATAATAGAAAATACACTCCTGTTATTCTTGGTCGTCCATTCTTAGCCACCGCTAACGCACGTGTTAACTGCCGGACGGGGGTAATGAAAGTGTCGTTTGGGAACATGAACTTAAAATTAAACGTGTTTAACGTTGTCGATCAACCTCCCAAAGACGATGATTATCTATGTATGGAGGGTAGTGAGGTTATACGACAAATTGAATCTACTAATACACTAAATATGAGTGAGGGGATTAATATAGTAGGTAATGAGAGGATGAATGCAAATAACCTGGACTCTAACGATGAATTTACTCGGAAGGTGAGAAACCGATGTGAGCATAATAAGGATGACCCGTTAAATGAATTGACTCATAGTGATGTTCTTTCTGCTTTCCACCGGAGTCTCCCTGAGATCTTAAGAGGTTCACAGTCCGAGTTACGGCCTCCTTGAGTCTTGAGCTAGAATGGTCTAGCTAAAGACATAAAAGATAGCGCTTCTTGGGAGGCAACCCAAGCTCTATTTCGTCCGTTTCTCTTGTTTTTGGGTCTTTTTGAGTCAGTTTTGGTCATTCTGAACAGGTTTGGGGGTCGGAGTAAAATTATTTTGCATTTATTTACATTTAAATAAAGAAAAAGAGAAAAAGAACAAAGTCGCGCGCGCGACCCGCTCGCGCGAGGTAGGATTTTCTGATTTTTCTCTTTTGTTCTCTTCCCTTCTCTCTCCTTACCTGGTCAGTGATTTTTTTTTTTATACTTTCTGTTTGTTCTTTTAACCCTGTTTAGGTTCGTCTGTCTTTGTTTTTATAAGTTCTATTTGTTTCTTTTATTTTTGTTGAGTCTCTTGATTATAGTTTAGATTCTATTATTCTATTTATTAAAAAAAATGAAAAAAAAAGAATAATAATAAAAATAAAATTAAAAAAATCTAAAATAAAAAAATCTAAATATTTATATATATATTAGCTGTTATTGTTATTATTCTGTTCTTTCATTTTCTATTGTTCAGCATTAACAGGCAACATTGAATTTTATTGCCGTATGCCTTTGTGTTTACCTGTTCTATGCTTGTCAAGATCGAGGTAATATCGTTCCTACTTTACGTACTCTCCTTTCTTTCGTTTTATTGTTTCATTGGGGACAATGAAAGGTTTAGGTTTGGGGGTATGCACACACGCACATTATTATGCACTAATTTAAAAAAAAATCGATACTTGTGCTTAAATAAACGATGTTACCGACATTTTTGCAATATAAATTTGATACATCTTGTTATGTAACTTGGATTGTTATAGAATGGTAAATAAGAGAAGATGTGATTAAATGTTTGCTAAAGTCATGATGTAATGTTTTAGGTCATGTATCGTTTGAATCGTAGTTTTATATCATAGATTTGCACATAAACCTATGCACTGCACGTAGTCGCTTGAATACATGTTTGATGTGAACTATAATATGATTCGGATTTCTAGATAACACATGGTGGAGACTAGACCCGGTGAGGTTTTGAGCCTATCTTTTTTTTTTTCGAGGGTTATAAGTACATATTATCGAATTTCATTGAAATAGCGCATTAACTCGTTGTTTAGTCTCATTATTCTTGTTTTGGTTGATAGTCAAGTTAAAATATTTGTTACCATGCTAAATAATCTTCTGTCGTACATGTTGAAGAACCATATAACCATAGGACATGATTATAGGCCTTCTTTGTTTACTACCGGCCGATAAATGAAAAATTTCCTTAGTTCGCCCTTTGAGTCGTTAAAATGCCATTTCTTTCTTTAATTACCATTATCCTTGTTTTTGCTCCGACTTGACAAACTTGGAGTTCACCACTGAGAGATTTGTCAACTTTTAGTGGTGTTAAGGCGATGTGTGATTGAGAAGAAGAAGACAAGATGCTATTGGGGTAGTTGCTTGGTATTCAATGCATAGTCATTTGAGAAGCGAGAAAAGAAAAAGGAAAAGAAACAAAATAAAGAAGAGGAAGGTTGAAAAAAAAATGAAAGAAAAGAAGAAAAATGAATGAAAAGGAATGAAGAGAAAGAAAAGATGAGAGTTTGTAGAAGAAGAATGAAAGAGATCAAACATGCCTTACAATGCCATTCGTAAACCTACCCAATTAATCCTTTCTATCATTTTTCATTGCCTGAGCCACATTACAACCTTTGAAAAGTCCTATTTGATCCTAGGAAACATGGTTCGGATATGAAAACGATGGGAGGGGGATTAAAACATGGTAATGATTAATTTTTCTTGATTGATTGGCATCCTATCCATGAGACTACAGTTCTTTTGTGTCATGCGTCTTTTTCGAGTCATATGTGAGCGTTTATTGTTTTGAAAACATATTTCCTTTACTCACATATTTTAGAAAAATTACACCTGTTTCTGAGTGTTTCATTTGAGAGTGTAATTAACATTGTGAGATTCGTAGTCGAAGCATAGTTAAAAGGTTATCCGAAGTATATTCCAAGTTCATGACATGCGCGTGTTCATTTGACTACCATATCACACACGTGCAATTGTATGAGAAACTCTATTGATTTATACGATGCATGTGCTTGGGATTGTTTTTCATGATTTAAGTGGACGTTTGATTCCATTTCTTCTTGTTCGTTATTCTATTTCGAATCATTGAGTTATAATAAGGAGTATTGAATATTATGTTTTTCATTTTTAATAAAAGTTTTTGAATTTATAAGTTAATAAAGATGGTTGTGGGTGACTTGTTGACGAGAACCCTCACGAGACTTCACTCGTCCGACTAGGGACACTTAGGGGTTTAAAAGGCTTGTTGCATATGCTAAATGCAATCGTGTTGCCTGCGACAGTGAGTTAGGATTGTTAAGTATAGTAGTATTTAGTTTTATGTTTTTCTTTGCTCGAGGACTAGCAAAGAGTAGGTTTGGGGGTGTGATCAGCGACGAATAGTTGCCGTTTATAGTCCTAAAAATACGCTTTGTTAGCCCATTTCATGTAATTATTAAGTGATTTTTAATAGGTATTCTATATTTTGTAGATTTTGGAGCTTTAACATGAAAATGCGCAAAAATCCAATGATTAGTGGCTTTGGAAGTCATTCTGGGCTTAAAAGATGGTTCCGGTGAAGGAAGAATGTTGTAACAGCCTCGGAAAATTACATTTTTGACAAGTAATACTTCAGATTTGAGAAATTTCTCCAGAGATATAAAATGTAGATCTTCGAGTTACGGACGCGTGGCCGCAAACGGTGAGTCAATCCGAGGTCCGAGTCAAAAGTTATCGCAATTCTACGAAAGTGGTGCAGAGTAGCGAAAAATCAGAGAAAATTCTGGAAAATGCCCAGGTCGCTGGAGCGACCCGCGCGCGCGACCCTTTGAAAAAGTCAAAGTTGTGTATTTTGAAGCCCTGAAGAGCCCTGTGCGATCCGAATTGGTTAAATACGTCCAGAAACGTAAAAACAGCAGTTTTAGCGCGATTTGACTTAGGAAAGCTTCCTAAATCCTTCCAAACTCTATACAAATCCTATTCTAAATCAACTTTAGATATACAAATCATTACATACTATTATACACATCAATATACAGCCATATTATACATTATTTTCAGCCATTGAAGAGAGAAAATCAAGGAGAAGAAGAAGAAGACCAAGGATTCCCATGGCCTCCTCCATCAACCTCTTGCTATTCATCAATTCTATGGACAACTAAACTCTAGATCTAGGGTTTCAATGAAACCCTAGCCAAGTAATAGGGTTTTATTTATGTTTTTATTTTAGATTTATTATGTATGGATGATGATTACATGTTTAGAGGATTTTTTTATAAATAAATCGTACTTCTATTGATTAAATCATTACTTTCAAAGTTTATTCTTGTCTTAGATCTATTTTGACTGTGATGTGCTCAATGATCTATACTTGCTGTGCTTGTTTAGATTATTTACATGTAATGGTGCTTAAATTGAATTGTGCTATCAAGTATCCGAATAATTCATGCCTAGATTAGACGGATTATACCACAACCCTAGTTTAGTGTGGGATAATTCGTGCTAACCGAAGATGGATTATGTTGGTGCTTGAACCATAGTTATTTTCTTGTCGGAGGAATTGGGCTTGTAGCTACAATTCTCCATTATCATCTAATGTAATAAGCTAAAGTAGTTCATAAATATTCCTATTATGAAGCTAGTGGTGGATTTGCAATCCTAGGTTCCCTTAAACATTATTTAAAACAATTTTAATTGCTTTCATAGTTTAGATTTATTTTTATTGTTATTAGTTTAATTAAATTCAAATCAAAATCCGTTTTTATAATTAATTAGATTTAGGTTTTAAGATTAAAACACGGTAGTTAATCAATCTCTGTGGGTTCGACCTTTACTTCCACACTGCAAATCTTTTGAAAAATAAAGAATACTTTTATATCTTGATACTGACAACATCAAGGTTATAAACTAATTACTTAGATTAAACTCTAAAAGAAAATAAAAATTCAATATTTAACGAAGGTGTGGAACACGGAGTTCTACAATTAACAACTACTAAAAGTAGAGCAACTAAATTAACTATGAAGTAACTAATTAACTAAAGCGATATTTAAAATGGGTTTTTACTTTATAAAAGGGGAACGTTGGGATCACATGAATCCACAGTGACCTAACCATCTACCATGCAGTTGCACTAAAACTCAATAGAGTACATCTTCTACAGTATTCCGTATTTCTCTTAAATAAAGAATCCATAGCCCTTTCATGATCGGGACTATATCATCACGGTTGATTCGAAATACAAGAAAGCGGTTTAAAACAATAGTTAAGACTCGCACTTTGAATGGTGTTAGCATTCAAAGTGGTTTGCAAAAGTTATTGAAGAAAAATTCCTTAAGGCTCAAAGTTCAGAAACTGTTTGACAAACTGAGCATTTGGGGATAGTTTGATAACAATTCTTTAAAGCAGAAAGTCTAAGAATACTGTATAGGATGTTCTCAAGAATCTATAGGTTCGATCGATCGACGCGCTTTCGATCGATCGAACATCGTCATCTCTCAATCGATCAAAATGTTTTTGATCGCTCGACTCTATCTCTGGTCCGATCGATCAAACTAACTTTGATCGATCGAACATAGGTTTTAAACCGCTGCATGGCAGAGGCTGGAGATCACTGTTTTATCGTGATCTCCCATAAAGTATATTAGAAATGAAATTTTGTTACCTCTAGATTTTTCGTAAAATTCGAGAGCTACGATTCGGTTCATGTTAATCCGATCGTATATTCATAATCCTTGGGGAAAAATGAAGAGAATCAGATATTATAAGGTATGTTTACATTCGAATTTCAAAATGGGTTAAAAATGGGCCTTAAAACTGAAACATGGGAGAAAAATGAAGAAGATGAAGGCTCTGTAATAAATCGTGCACGCGACTCGCGCGAGCGGCCCGCTTGCGCAACCTATGTATTTCTGGTAGTTCTAAAAGTTTTTAGAAGAAATTCGAAAATACACGTATCACGTGCGTGACCCTCCCGAGCAACTTCTCGCGTGAGCGACCCGCTTGCATGACTGGGTAATTTTATGGTTTTTGTCTGTTTTCATATAAGGAACTGTTTGAAAGAAGTTTTAAAGGTTTAAGGCACTATTTGGGAAATTTGTTATTTTAGATTTTTTTTTTAAAGATAAAGTTAAAAGGCTTGAATTCTTGTATGCCGTTTTAATTATGTAACGCCGCACAAGTTATGATGATGCCGAAAATTGGTAAGAGAAATTAAGAGAGGGATATTGAGACACAAGAGTTTGTATGTGGTTCGGTCCCGTTAACGAGGTGACCTACGTCCACGGTTGCGTCAGTACGCTTCACTAGCAGATCAACGGCGGGCCTGGTGAGCCAACAGTTGGGCGGCACGACCAGTAAAACCGACCGGGTTTATGCGTATGAGTGAGAATTATATGCTATTCTTTTTGATCGAATGTTCTCCCTGTTAACGGGGGTGAGTGGCCTCTTTTATAGGTGCAAGAGACCACCCGTACATGGTAAGTTTGTAGATAAGGAAGCCTAATCTATTTACAGCTTGATTTACATGAATCTAGGGATGTTTCCTAAGTAGTTTAGGAAAGTGCTTGCTCCTTCCATTTAGTCTTTTAACTGGGCTAGGAAATTGCCTGGAGGCTTGGTTATCACACTGCACCTAGTGGAGAGCTGCTGCACTGTACGCTCGGGCTGTGCGAGTAACTCGAGCTGTAACAGTCGAAAGACCTCAGGATTGGTGGGTCACAAGCGCCCATTCTGGGTAGTCCGGGTCTTTCGCTGTTGACGTGGCGATTTGGCTTTAGCAGGATATTTCTGGACGTATCAAGTTATGTGACATACATGTTAGAGTCAAGTTGACATGCATGGTATGTGTTGGTGAGTTGAGAAGAGTCGAGAGAATGTGTTATAGGAGTTGCGACTCTAATTATCCTAGGATACGATAAGTTAATTGGGAAGGATTGAGCTCAGGTTGACTCGGATACGGTAGGCCAATCAGCGATGTGTTATAGCCTTAATTATCCCAGGTCGATTTGGATATGACATGTTAATTAAGAAGGATTGAGCCCATGTCGACTCGAATATGGAAGGCCAGTCCGATCATGTCTAGGCCGACTCAGATACGGTAGATCGATCAGGTTATTAGAACCTTGAATGTCTAGGTACGTCCAGGCCGATTAGGATACGGGAGATATACCGACAGACATTCTAAACCTAACGGTCGTGGGCCAGTGGTTCAGGGGAACCATTTTGTGTTGGGTTTTGTAGTCGAGGTAAAAGAGTTAGTAGGATGAACGGGCTGCATTGTCTCATACACAGTCACATGTTATAATAATCGAATGTTATTATGTTGTCCTTTTTGTTTCTGTTTAAATACGATTTCACTAATGTATTTCTAACATGTTGAATAATAAACCAGTGACTCAGAAAATGGTGACAAGGTATGTTTTATATTACAAGTAAATGTTTTTAATACTCACCAACTTTTTGAAGTTGACGGCGTTGGTGCACCCTGGAAATTTATGTGTAGGCTTTTTAGGTTATGATCAAGATGGACATTACGATTATGCGAATTGAGAACAACTACTTGTAGAGATAAATGATTTAATTCTGGTTTTAATTATAAACTGAACTTGTAATAAGGATTGATATAATAGATATTAATATTGTTGCAAGGCGGGTTGTGCCTTAAGATTCCTACGTGATGTAATAATTATTATTTTTGAAAATTTTTTATATGTCTTGATTGCTCTTACTCTGATATAAGTTATTATACTGTTTGACGTTTGGGACGAAATTGATCTTTCAAACTGTCGCGACCTACAGGTCCATAAAGAAAATTAAATGCTTTCCCTATTTATGAAACGTCGAGGCGTGACATGACAATCCTGTGGATATGTTAACCAAGGTGGTGAGTGGGTCAAATTTCAACATTATTTGAACTTGACCAATATTGTGCACACTTGAATGTGTGTGTTGCCCGGAGTAAGGAGATTGTTGTTTTGGATTAGCATGGTGTTCATGCTGTGTTGGAGATCGTGTTGATGTTGGATTTGGTTGGGAAAGTTTGTAGCCTACAAATTTTTGCCAAGGTGGAGATTGTTGGAATAGTGGCTTAATTTGAAGTACTTTGAGAAAAAGGAAATCTTGGTAACATTAGCGCTCGGGTGGTACGCCCAAGCGGTCCCCGCCTGAGCGAGCATTCAAGCGAGCTCTGAAACGAGCTTTATTAGTAACTTTCCGAAAAGTCGCCTACCAAGAATCTCGCCCGGGCGAAGCTCGCCCGACAGTAATCTCGCTCGGGCGGGCAAGCTATTTGTTGATAGTTGGTTTGGAAAGTTCTATACGATTTTGGAGTCCTTATTGGATTTTGACAAGTCTACTATAAATACCTAAATCTTGGTTATTATAAAGTGTGTGGGAATATTGGATCTTTCACCTTTTGATGACCTAGAGAGCTATTGAAAGGCATTGTAAAGCTCTCTAGATTTATTTTCACCATCATCATAGTGCATTGATTTGAGTTGCTCCGGGGGTGTGGACTTAGGCTTCATTGGCCGAACCACACGAAAATCTTTGTGCCTTATGTTTGTGATTGGTTTATTATTTTTCTTGTTTTTTCTTTCTCGTTTGGATTCTTTATTTGCGTTTTGAATCACGCGCTTCTGCATAACAAGAGTTACTGTTTTCAAGTTGATATGTGATACAAATTGATATCATTCAAAATCAAGGAAACTTCTCAAAACAGATTCACTGTAGGACTATGGGATGTTATTCAGGATTGATTTGTCTTATGTATTGATGGTGGTTAGATGATGTGGGCTATGTGGATATGTATTTAGTTCTGATTCTATTGATCTTTGTTCTAAGCTTTGCTTAGTGTTTTTCTGACTGCTTGTTTGGCCTTATTTCTTATTTTGTTAGATCCTATATAATCTTTTTTTTTTGAATTGTTGGAAATCCATCTAGTTTATTCTCAGGCTCGACGCCTAGCTAAGTCCAGTGGCAAATTTCCTAGGGCCCATTGCATACCCTACTAACTCAAGGGACCAAGTAAATCGTACGACTTTGCCTTGAATATGTGACCACCCCAAAGTGGAACACTAGACCCATGAGAAGTACTCCCAAAGATCTACCACTCGGGTCACTAAAGAAGTGATAATCCTATGTAATCTTTGTTCTAAGCTTTTCTTGGGCTTTTGTCAATCTCATTTTTTTGGTCATAATAGTTACCCAATTTTCCGGAAAGAAAAAGAAAAGAAAAGGAACACCCTAAACAATTAGGATGTACCATAGAAATTATTGCATTATTTAGTACAAATTCTCCAATATATATTTAAGGTTTTTTGGTGCTAAATGGTCGTAATATAGTGCTAAATTTTATGTTTAATTTGAAAATTAATAAATTATTATTATTATATGTTATTTTTAAAATGTGATTTTTAAAACCATTTGACACCGAGCAATGCTATACTTTCCAAATTGGAATCCCGGATTCACTTTCCAAATGTTTTATCAGATATACCACGTACAATGATATGTAGTACCACCAATCACTCTAACAACATATGATATAACTACTAAAGCATTTGGGGACCACTTGTGGATTCAAATACAAGAAGCATAGTGTTATTCTTTGACACCTAGGGCCATTTTGGGAATGTTAGATAAGGTTAATTCAAACCAAGCCTCATTTTATCTTGTTCTTACAAATGCTAGTAAAATATTGGTTTGATAAAAAAATAGTTATTGGGGCATTATTAAGCCACGCACGGGCTCCAATGCAACTAAAAATCAGTTACACAAACACCGAATGACTATTTCTTCACTGAACTACAAAACTAGTTCTAGTACTACTCAAACAACCTCCTTAATTGTGAATTATGCTATGCATTTCAAATTTGAATCCCAAGTTTAGTTATCAAATGATTAACATTGTATCACATTCCGTGATAGTGATTAATAGTACCAAATTCAATTACATGTAATACAACTGACGAAGCAAATCATCTAAAAATAAAATTTGAAATTCTTGGATGTATAACATTACTCATAAAAATTTAGCACAGAAGGAATACAAGTAGGATGTATCAGACAGTAGCGTAATTAGGAATTTTTTTTTTCAGTGGTGTCATTCTATAACTAAACTCACATAAAAAAAATGGTGTAGTAGGATTCTATTTGATTAGATTCAAACATTAAAAATATATGGTTGTAGGTTAGAGATTGATACCACAAAATATAGGTGCAGTACACGTACTTATTTGGTTAAACACATTAATCAATTGTGAAATAGATCGGGTCTATATAAATCTAATGAAATTACAAATTTGACGCTACTCTTTAATTTTTCCTTTATTTCAATGGGTCAACTTAGTATTTAATGATTTTTCAAGTATTAAAATGTAGGGTTAATTAAATTTTATCCCCTGTGGTTTGGCCCATTTTCACTTTATCCCACTATACTTTAAAAGTGGACACTTAGCCCCTTGTGGTTTCGTACTAAAGTGAAACTATTAAGATTTTTCTCAAAACTGATGAAAGTTCTAATTGTGGCAAAACTGGCAATTAATTTTGGGGTTAACCTACTATGTGGGGGATAAAACTAGCAATTAATCCACCTATGAGACTAATTTTTATACTTAACCCCTTGTAGGGCTAATTTTGGGATTACTTGCGTATGTGAGGTTAATTTTGACACTTAAACTCTCCTATATGTGGCTATTTTGAGAGAAATCTTAATCGTTTCACTTTAGTCCAAAACCACAGAGACGTTAAGTGTCAACTTTTGAAGCACACTTGAGTAAAGTGAAAATAAGCCTAACCACATGAGGGTCAAATATAATTACCCTAAAATGTACTCCTGTCCCATTTTATGTGTCGATTTTTTGAGGTTCAATTTTTTAAGGGAACATAATAATTGCAATTCACACACAAGGATGCATATCTCAAGTGGCAAATGGTTAGCACTTAGTACTCTTCTGTGCATCCAAATTATATGTTCGAATCTTCTCCCTCCCATTTAATCATAAAAATAAATAAATAAATAAATAATTATCATTCACATAGCATGAAAATAATGCAAATGTTCTAAAATACCCTTTTTTTTTCTTTAACTTTTAATTGAGTAATTACAAAATCAATAAGTGCGAAAGTAATTATAATTCTATGATAGAATATTATGAATAGACAATAGTCTCGGACGACATCCAAAATAAAGGAAAGATAGATATATAAAATTAGACGAAGAGACTAAGTAACCCTTAACAATGGGAAAATAAAACTTAACTTAAATTTAAGATAAGTTGTGGTACATGTTCAATGGTATAGCTGGACACACGATACAGGATAAGCTGTGAGAACACCAAACGGCACACTCAGTGCTGTGAGAGCACCAAACAGCAAAACTTGTGCTGTGGCATGGGGTTGCTTAGGGGGTGTTTGGAAGTGAAGAAAAATGTGAGATACACCCAAGAAAATTCCTTAATTGCCAAACAAAAAAAAAAAAAAAACAAGCATGCACCAAACGGATGTACGCCTTTGGGAAGTGTACGACATAGGGTGTGCTGTGTGGTGGTGAGTGGTGTAACACACAACATGCCGTGTGTCGTATGGTGTGGGACGGCACACCCTTTATCATATGGTCGAACTTAAATTTAATTAAGTTTCACTATTCTATACCACAATTATATCTATATTGTTAAAAGCGTTATATCACAAAGTTATCCCGGGTTATCTTTCCGGGTAATACTTGGGGCACATCCAAAGACACAACCTAAGAGATGTGTCTATCTCTTTCCTGTGTCACTGTGGAGTCCAGTGATATCATAGGAGAGATATAGACACATCTTCTAAATTGTATCCCAAAAGTTATGTCTTTAGGTGTGTCCCAATTTTACTCGATCTTTCCATTGTAGATGCTCTTTCTATTGTAGATGCTGTTATAATTGAAGATCTCAGATTCTCTACTAAGCCCAGAGGCCAGAACCCACTTCCATCCAAGATCTAACCGGGTGGACACTTGCAGACACATGACAGTACACACCACGTATGCCTTTGGAGATGTCAGTCTCTCTCTCTCTCTCTCTCTCTCTCTCTCTCGCTCTGTTGATAAACTAAGAATCCCCAAACATCAAACCTAGGGCTTCTCTTTCTCCTGAGTTTTCTCTTTCTACCTTTACTCCTCTCTCTCTCTCTCTCTCTCTCTCTCTCTCTCTCTCTGATCTTCATTTTGGTCGTTTGATAGGTTCTCCTCCTCTTTTTATTCTTTGTAGGTGAGACATGTGAGTCCTCCTTTTATTGTATTGTTTCTCTGTTACTGCATTTTCTCATTTTTGGTTTAATTTAATATGTTTATCTATGTTTGATTTGATTGATCTTTCATACATTTTGCTTGACTAGATTCTATGATTATTATAAATTTAATCATTTTGTGTTTGGTTCTAGAGTAGATTGGTTGATTGAGGAAATAATTGTAATATGTTCTTGTGTATTTTCTATTTTTCCCTGCATTTTCCGTTTGTCTATGCTTATCCTTATGCGATTTTGATGGTGATAGGTAGATCTGTTTAAAAGTAGTACTGTTTATTATAGTTTGGCTGATATGTTGTGTAACTGATCAAATATAGAGAGAATCGTGGAAATCATCCCCCACTTGCTTAATGCAAACATAGATTTTTCCCTCTAAAATGGCAGATCTTCCCATCGCGATTTGGCCAAACAAACACCTGCAAACTGCGTCAGGTGTCCGGATCTGCAATTTTGACCCATAAATAGCAATGACAAACAGTTAATTGTTGTGTTGGATCTTCTTTCTACGTGTTTTCTGTATTTTGATTCGAAGAATCTGATTTACTACTTTGGAATTTTTTTTCATGGTACAGAACATTCTTTAGTGGTTTAAATTTAGGGGTTTGCTGTAAATTTTATTAAAAAATATTTTCAACCAAGTCAATAATATCTTATACGTTGGATACATAGCACATCATTAATTGGAGTGGGGGAACAGGAGAGATTCTCCCGAGAAGAGCACGGATCCTCGGCTCCCCTTTGGGGCAGTACCCACGTGGCATTTGCAGGACCACAATGGCAGCCCACATTGGCTGCCGAGGATCCTTGGGGCAACATCTGTAATCTCCAAGCTCAAGTACATTTAATATGGGCACGGAATAAGATCAATTATTTCTATTCTCATTGTCTCACCATTTATCATCTCTTCTTCTCTCCTACATATTGTTCATATCTTCTTCTCTCAAATAACAAACCACACATTTACTTTTTGTTGTTAATGAAATTAATTGTAAATTGAAAATCTTTACTTTTGAGTGAGTGAAATTTAGGACATGTGATTCTTTGGGAATTTTGAATGTGTGTCACACCTGAGTGTGTGTGTGTGTGTTTTTTTTAAACACCCACTGTTTGCTCTATATTAGGATTTTGAGTTGCTAAGCTGTTTAGTTATACTGTGTTGATTTTGTTTTGTGAACTGTGATTTCAAGATACAGATTTTGTACGTTCAGATTTATGTTAGTTTTAGATTTCTTGAGACCTAAAAATAAGCCTCTAGTATTACTGTGATATATCCTTTTCGTGTTGGCAATACTTTGGTTTTAGCTAATGCTTAGTTGGGTTGTAGGTTATCTTGGGAATTCTCGGCCATTTCATTGAGAGATAGACCTCAAAAGCAAGGATTTCCAAGGACGAGATTTAGGTAAATCATAAGAGTTGATCGAGAGAGAGAGAGAGAGAGAGAGAGAGAGAGAGAGAGAGAGAGAGAGAGAGAGAGAGATGTCGAGTGGCAGAAGCAGCCATTGGTGTCATAGTTGCAGGCAGCCTGTCAGACTACGAGGACGAGATGCAGTTTGTGGCAATTGCCGTGGAGAATTTGTTCAGGAGCTTGAGGATATGTTGAGCATGAACCGTCGTCCACAGGATATGTTTGGACTCGACAATCTTGAAGACGACCAGGGACAAAGGAGGGGAATTATGGATGCTTTCTCGAATTATGTGAGACAGAGAATGGGAGGAAGGAACAACAATTTGGAATCAAGGACTGAATTTGGTGATTTTGGCCCTTGGTTGATTTATAGCGGCCCGACGACTTCTTCTAACGCTGATGGGCTTGAGGAGTTATTTAACCAGGCTGTTGGGTTTAGGCGAGAAAATGGTGGTGATTATTTTGTGGGTCCCGGACTAGAAGAATTTATTGAACATCTTACTCGTCATGATCTGCATGGGGGGGGCCCTCCACCGGCACCCAGATCTTTGATCGATGGAATGCCCACGATTAATATTTCACATAAGCATATACGATCCGATTTGCATTGTCCTGTATGTAAAGAAAAGTTTGAGTTGAGATCTCAAGCAAGGAAAATGCCGTGTAACCACATATACCATTCAGATTGTATTGTCATGTGGTTAGTTCAGCACAATTCTTGCCCTGTTTGTCGTCAGGAAATGACACCACGGACACGGAGATCGGACGGTGTCCAAAGTGACCAAAGCTCGAATCACAGAAGGCGGAGCCCATGGTCTTTCTTATGGCCTTTTCGCTCTTCTAATTCTAACTCACACTACACTGAAACTGAGGGCAGCAGCTCAGCAGCTACAATACATGAAGATAGTGACAGTAGAGGGTCCTCTGGATGGCCTTTTCATCAGTAAGGTGATTTAGTCACCCTGTTCTGTTTGTTTGTTTTATAATTCTTTGCGAGCGAAGCAAAATGTTTGGTGTAGCACGCACGCCTCGCTGCCACGGAGTCTGCTACATGGGAATATGTTTTTTTTTTGTCCTTAGGTCAGTGAAGGTAATCTGTGGGTAAACTGCTGCTTTTGTTGCATATAGTTTAATGCTTTCAAATTGGTCATTGTGAACTTCTTCATGTTATCAAGAGTTTTTCTTTTTTAATCCATTTGCAATGTTTAATGCTTCTCAAGATTTTCTAATGCTATTTATGTTTGGTTTCTTATCCCTCCTGAAATTATCACTCCTCATTTACTATGACAATTTGACTGTAAATACTATTCATCTTAACTTAGATGCATGAGAAAATATCTCAACTCATTTATGATTACTAGTTGTCTATGTGAAATTGGGTTATCTTTGCTTGCATTAGGGCATGTTTGGGAGTATAAAAAATAGGATTGGGTTCAATCCAAGTCTACTTTTTTTATTTAGTTTTTGTGAGAATCAGAGTGTAGGTGGGTTTAACGTAGAACCTGTTTTAAAGAATTTATTAATTGGACACAGACTCCTGTATAGAGTAGTGCTACACAGTTTTTTTGATACCCAGTTTTAAATGCATGTACCCCTGTGCTGTGTAAGTGATGCACAAAAATATGTAAAAAATTCAAACAAGGTACATGTGTTTAAAGCATAGTATGTCAAAAAGTGTGTGCCAAACATATTTCCCTTTAGCAAATTGGGTGTTTACAAGAAATCAAATAAGAGTTGGACTTGGACTGATCCAGGTCCTGTTTTAGACTTTTCCAAACATTCCCTTAGAGTTGTAATTTAGTCGAGAAATTTGCAGCTTTTTCACAAAATGAAAATTCCTGATTTCTCTTGATTTTATTAGTAACTACAAAGAACCAATGCGCGTTTGCCATACAAATCATACCAGAGTTTTAAAGCAAAAATAATTTATCCTTCTCAAAATATTTATTTTCTATCAAAAACAAAAAGAGCATAATAGGCTGAATGGTAAAGCAAAAGATGCCATCATTTGTTGGAAGAATTTGCCGCAATTATGTAATTTGCAGTCAAGAATAATCACATGCAAGTTAATCATCATTTATTATTATTATAATGCCTTATGGAATCTTCTTCATAGGACCAATACATACACTAAAGTCACTGGTTACCGCACACTGTAACAATTGTTACTGACACGTGACACTGTTATCTAAACAGTTAGTACCAAATCGCATCTTTAAAAAATAACTACTACTTGGCACAAAAGTTAAAACAAAATGGAATCTTGACAAAAAATTGGTTGTATCATATAAGAGTAATATTTGGGACACAACCTTCATACAACTTTCATATAACCTCCTCAAAAGATGTGTCTATCTCTCTCCTGTGATGGTGAAGATGTGTCTATCTCTCTCCTGTGATGGTGACATCACAGGAGAGAGATAGACACATCTTCTGAGGAGGTTGTATGAAAGTTGTGCCCCAAGTATTACCCATCATATAATCACAACTACTTGGTTGATTGTATTGTAGAATTTTTTAATACTACCTCCGTCCTATTTTATGTGTCCATCTTAGAGAATCTAACTATTTAAGGGGACAAAAAGAATATACACTTACTTTCCACAATTGCCCATAATCATTGCACTTCATTTTTTTATTTTGCTTTGGTGTTGATTGTAAGAAAGGGTAGTTTGGAAAACTAAGTCAAACTTGTATGCTAATTTAGGAAAGTGGACAACAATTTTGGGACATCCCAAAAAAGAAATGTGGACACATAAAATGGAACGGAGGGAGTATCTAGTACATATGGAAGTAACATTCGCTCAGTCTAAGTTAATACGAGGAAGGGGTCATCTATTATGTAAGCCCAAGGATAAATCAATACACGCCTGATGTGGGACAATGTATTGCATCATCTAAGTAATAAACTAAGAGTAATGCTATACTTTCTAAATTTTATATCCAAAATATTTCTCAAATACCTATAGCAGTGGGACCACCTGCAATAATAGTAGGGTCATTTCAGCATTCTTCAATCAAATTGTAATGTGTCCACTGTCTCATCACACATGTATTTGGAATATGCAAAATTTGGGAAGTATAGCATTACTCATAAACTAATCATTTTAAATATATATGATGAATAATGTTTGGGTCACAAAAAGGTCACAAAGAGATGCTCACAAAAGGATATGGTATCTTATGAATTGAGTTAAGTGTGGTAGGTCATACTACCATATGGTATTAAGCCTGTAAATGGGACGGATGTGGACTAAATCAGTTGGATCCAGATCTGAATCCGTCAAGCTATAGATCAGTCCATATTCGGATCCGACTGATCTATAATAGGTCAGTCCATATCAGGATTTGGTCGAATCCAGTAAACCGATCCGTTTCTTTAAGATAATATACGGATCCGGATCCGGATCTATAAAAGTGATCAAATATGTTAAAAAATATCGGATCGGATCCGTTGACACTTGACAGCCTTACATGAGATGCCACATCATATCTTTGTGACGCTTTTAGGTCCCAAACATTACCCATATATGATATGGCACAAAAAGTCAAATAGAAAGGACTTTCGATAAAAGCAAACCAGCATTTCCAGTGGAGCCCCGCAACTTTTCTGAAACAACTGTAATTTAAAAGAGGATATGCTAAACTTACATATCAGTTTAAGATTAAATGGGATAGAAAGTCTAATGAAAAGTTCCTAAATCATTTTGATAGTAACCATAAATTTTCGAAGGTGTCTTGTGTTCTTGATTTGACCATTTGGAATCTGAATATGATTTTCAAAGATAATATATTTTTGATGATCCCAGTGTAAATGAAACTAGATCAATGTCACGTATTGAAGAAGTAAAAATAGAGAAAATTAATTCTTTTTTGGTCCTGTAGACCTGTGACTGGTGAATAACCGCATTGTCATCTACTCAAACTAATAAACACAATGATAGAGAGGATGTTATTCATAGAACATATCTTATTAATATAATCAGAGGCTACACATATGCCCAAGTACCAATTATAAAAGTCTACTAAATCTATTACAACAGTTGACTTAGAATCTAAGGCTGTCACACCCGTTCCAGAAATTCATAGTTTTGAAAAATGCATCATTTGAGATTTTGAAATTATTAATGTTATTAATAATTTGATTTGAGGTTGACTGTGAGTCAACGGTAAGGTGTCAGTGAGGACACGGGAACATGGCAGTTCATATTGCATGGACATGACTAAATGACATTTATATGATTTAAATGTTATTTGACTTTATCTGGTATTTGATGAATAGTAATTTTATCTGTGTTGTGGGAATTCTGGTAATCTTAGATATTGTTATATCACTTGAAGAACTGTAGTGAGAACGTGAGAGATACGTTAATTAAAAAGGTAGGTTGTGTAGAGATTTCACAGAATATAGTTTTCGGACGTTATTTTGGACCCAAACGAAACGTAGTCGGAAACTTTTGAAATTTATAGTTTTCACTTGTAAAGTTATAAAATGAACGTGTGCGAAGTTTCGAGAGTTAATTAGAAGTTTTGAGAAACTTGCGGGGAGGTAAACACGATTTCCGATAAGTTTTTCTATAAATAGTGATGGATGAGATTTCATCTCATCCAAATCCTTCTAAATATCTAGAGAGAGGAGAGAGAAAGGGAGATTGAGCCAACGGGCTTTGCGACGCCGATCGACGACCGTTCGTCCGTCAGTTTTTCACCAAATTCAAGATTTGAACTCGTGGAGGTAAGACCTACGTTTTGATACTACTTAGGCCGTGTTTGGCCAAATTTTGTAAAAATCTTAATTCTAGACTTTTGGGGAAAACCCAGTAAAACTTGTAGGAATCGTCCCAAATTCGAAATCCAACGATTATTTAGCACCCTAGACGATCCTTCAAAGTTTGAAGAGATTCGCACGAGGTATGAATTCTAGATCTATGAAATATATGGATTTTCATGTTTTGGACATCACTTTTGATATTCTTGGATCCGGGCGAAATTCATGTGTTAGTTAGGCCCGTTAATTATGCACGTGAAATTATGATAAAAGCACGTATAACTGTTTATGTGAGCATGTTATGTGTCTACTTGGGTCAAAGGGGAGTTTGGTGCAAATTCATTCGGAGTAAGCTCCTCGAACCTTGAGGATTGTGATCTTGTTGGAATTGGAATTTGTGGTTGTGTCTGGATTGGAGGTGGGCCCAACCAGTACACGGTACCTGGTATGGAGGAAGGCCCAACCAGTGTACGAGATGCGTGGGAGAGGTGGGCCTCCTACGGCATCGACCGGATGAATGCGTACCACTCACCCCAGAGACTATTTCTATGTGTTTTAGATGCTTAAACCATGAACTGTCATATAAGCATACATTTAGAATTGTACGCTCAGCATATAGCTGAGCAGTGGAGATGTACTCCATTGCAGGTAAGAAGAAAGACAAGAAGAATCGTGAGGAGTGAGGCCGAGGAACGTCGGGGATTTCACACTTGTATATGTTTTGGTTGTTTTATTTTAAATCCTGAAACTTGTGTAAGGATTGGTAATATGTTGTAATAGAACCATAGATTAGTTCTATAGTATTGTAATCTTGTAATTGAACGTCTGTAATTATGTTTTAATACGTTAAAAATTAGTTATGGTTGTACCTATTGTGGGTGTTGAGAGGCATGAGTGTTAATATTTCAATACAGGGCTGCCAGCAGAGGAGCAGTCGACTGAACCCCCTGATCAGTCGACTGGATCTCGTGTATTTGGGATACTGTAAGTAAATATCAGAGAAGCAGTCGACTGAACCCCTTGGGCAGTCGACTGAACACTGTTGATTTTAGCTACTGCTTCCTTTGATTGAAAAGCAGTCGACTGGATCCCCAGATCAGTCGACTGGACCTCTTTGCTATATGATGTATTTTTGGTTCTACTTAACACAGTCGACGGAGCAGTCGACTGGACCCTAGTGCAGTCGACGGGGCAGTCGACTGAACCTCTGTTTTCAAAACTATTTTTTTAATGCGGTTTCACTTGGCCAAAACTTTTTATGACTCTAATTTCAATGTATTTTACAACACAGAGGGAAACGTTTCCTAAGTTTTTAATATACCCAGGGTTGTTTTATAGAAGTTCTTTCCGCTGCGTATTATTAGATGATGTTTGGATGAGCCTTGGTGGCGTGCCACGTGTCCTAATTCCACGCGTAGTAGGATGGGTCGTGACAAAGGCATACAACAAATAATAATAGAAGTATATAGGATATATAAACTAGCTATTACAAAGCAGCACATCTTGATCTTCAAGCCTTCAGCTCCAAGTTTGGCAAAACATCAATCTTACGTCCTCAAAATTTGCAAAGCTCTAGACATTGGAATGTCCAGAGTATAAACGCCATCAGCTTTGAATACAAAGCTGAGTGCTAAGTGAGTACATCAAACACACTCCTCACCTGATACTGTTCAGTATCTTAAAATGTGGTTAATCTCTTATCAATGACGTCACTCACGGACATAACAGAGGTCTCATTAAACAATACATCAAATTAATGATAGCAAGAGACATATTAAGTAATGATAAATATAAAGATCATGGTATAACATCTCATTAGGCTATTCATCAAATCCATGCATGCAACCAATGCATCCTTCCCATGCATCTACCTTTACGTCAGAAAGCTGAATCCACGTCTGAATCATCATCTATTCTATCAATACCTATATCCATATCCATATTCATATCCATATTCATATCCATATTATATTCGTATCCTTATTCTTATTCTCATCTGTATCCATGTGTCGATACCATATAAGTGAGCTAGCAGGGCACAATGGTCGCTTACCCGGTGGTGTCCTACTTCACACGATCCCTTGACAGGTTATCGATTGTCTACACGGTGAGAATACATTAGGGCACTAACAGGACATAATCGTCAACGGTACACTGGATGTCTTCAATAGTGCATACGCATTAATGGACCTCTTCAACAGTGAGAGGCGTACTAGGAAATCTAACCATCCCACGTCCACTTGGCACATCAGCCGTTGATCCCATGGATCCAAAGTACACATATCTTATATTCTACATTGAAGCATATATCCCAATTTCAGTATATCCTCCTCATACCACTATCCCATGCATACTGACCACATATCGTGAAATGCATTACTCTAGATACAGGAATCACCACATGCTTTACATTTATCATAACTACTCATTATCTGGTTATTAACATGCTATCATGTTCCGTCTACTATACAGTTCGATAGTAATAACATATGGCAGTTCATCTTATATCCGCAATTAACAACAATTCATCTTGATCAACATAAAATAGCTAACGTACATCGTGTTGATTATTCACACAGCTGACTATCACAATACCACATATGGTACAACTATTTACAAACCAGGTATATCACAACAAACTCATAACATATAACAATATATAAACAACATTCTTTTCTTACCCAATCGATTGGCCAAATAAGGCAATCGACTGAAAATAATGACAATCGATTGGACAAAATGGCAATCGATTAGTATAGTAATTAATTGGAAACCAGCTAATCGATTGAGAAATTTTCCAATTGATTGATATCAATGCCAATCGATTGGACTTCATCTTCTTCCTCAAAAGAGTCTGGTTTTATTATAAAAACGTGGGGGATCCTCTTCTTCTCATGTACTTTATTAATCATACATAAACATCCCAAAACAATCCCTTGAGTGAGTTAATGAACTCACCTTGTCCCGGCGTTCCGGTGCCAGCGTCCCGTGCTCGGCTGCGGCGGCGACGACGGCTATGGTGAGTTCTCTCATCTCCTTCATTTCTGTCTCTCTCTTTCTCTCTGCTCTCTGTTCTCCTTTCCTTCTTCTTCTTCTTCTTCTTCTTCTTCTTCTCTTCTCTCCAACCCGAGAGGGTATATATATCACACACACACACACACACACACACACAGAGTTATATATATATGGAACACAACACACACATACACACACATACATACACAAACTCTCTCTCTCTCTCTCTATCTCTCTAATCTCTTCTGAACTGCTAAACACCTACACACATGAATTAACACATGGTGGGAATTCCAACGCATAAGGATTAGACCATTGGTAATTGATTGAGGCCAGGTGGCAATCGATTGGGGTCAGATATTTGATGGCAATCAATTGGAATGAAGGGCAATCGATTGGGATAGGGACACATCATGAATTCTGGTCGGCAGGATGACAATCGATTATGAAGGTATGGCAATCGATTAGGATCAAAAAGTAGCAATTGATTGGGAATCTGGCAATCGATTGGGTACCAAACTCACCCAAAGACTAGAAAATGTTCTAGGGGTATATATATACATATGAAAATACAGGGTATTACAATCAATGTTCAAGATATTTTCTTCCATACCGAACTGTCAAGGATAAATGGGAAATAATTATTTTCAGGTGAGAACATTTTTCTTTAGATTTTTAGAAACATTTTCATGTACTTTATTTATTTTTTTTTTGTCTTTATTGATAAATGAGTTTTTTTGGTCAATGTCTTGATGGCAAGCACCTGAATAAATGAATAGGATAAGACACTTATCAATTACACTTTACCAATAAATGTGTTAGGAGAACATGGGTGTTTTCATTGGATTATCTAAACTTATATGTTTTTATTATAACCAAAATATACATATATATATATATATATATATATAACCTTTGGATTCTACAGAGCCCTCTTTGAAATCAATAAGAAACTCGTTCAAGACGTCTTCCATTCTCTCTTATGTGAAAGTTTCAGGGTCACTTAGCATCCCTTTAGGCCATTCATTTGGTATATTCTGCAACAATGTGAGCAAGGGTGGAATCAGAATTTATTTTTAAGAGGGCTGGGATTTTATAGACGTGTATATAGTGATGGAGCTATACGGGGGTTGCCCTCGAGGTAATTTTTTTTGGGTTTATCAATACATATTTTCAAGTAATTTAAATTTATTTATTTATTGTATATCTTATTTATTTATTTATTTTTCATAGTAAGGATTGATCACTTATTGTAATTTGTGAAGCTTGACTAATGGTAAAACAATTTGGTTGAACTAAATTGAGAAGTGATAAGAAAATGTGGTGAGACAAATATTTGAGGTTTGTTGAATTATAATTGTGTCAAAATATTACAAATAATTATTTTTGGGTTAAATACATTTCACACCCCTGTAGTTTGATCCTTGTGTCATTTTAGTCCCTCAAGTTTCAATTTGTTCAATTTCATCCCCATATTTCGTTAGTTGAAACAATCTCATCCCTCCATCCAAATATGTTAGGAAATGTAACAGGAGGTACTCACGTGACATGCACAAGAGGGGTCAATTTAAGGGTAAATACGGAACTTCACTACAATTCCACCCACTTTACCCATCAGATCTTGTATTGAACCCTATAAACCCTAATGGCATGTTTGGTAGACCGGAATGAACCTTGAGATAGAATAGTCATTCCTTAAGTTCATTCTATTGTTATGTTTGATAAGACAAAATATGGTGGAATGGGCATTCCTTTTGGAATACTTATTCTCACTTAAGTAGGAATGGCAATCGATTGGTATAGTAATTAATTGGAAACCAGCTAATCGATTGAGAAATTTTCCAATCAATTGGTATCAATGTCAATCGATTGGACTTCGTCTTCTTCCTCAAAAGAGTTTTGTTTTGTTATAAAAACGTGGGCGATCCTCTTCTTCTCGTGTACATTATTAATCACACATAAACATCCCAAAACAATCCCCTTGAGTGAGTTAATGAACTCACCTTGTCCTAGCGTTCCAGTGACAGCGTCCCGAGCTCGGCGGCGGCGGCGACGACTATGGTGAGTTCTCTCTCTCCTCTCCTTCCTTTCTGTCTCTCTCCTTCTCTCTGTTCTCTGTTCTCTCCTCCTCCTCCTCCTTCTTCTTCTTCTTATCTTCTCTCCAACGCAAGTGGGTATATATATCTCTCTCTCTCTCTCACACACACACACACATACACACACAGAGAGTTATATATATATGGAACACAACACACACATACATACACAAACTCTCTTTCTATTCTTTTATGAACTTCTAAACACATACACACATGAATTAACACATATATAGAAGGAGGGAAAGGGCAGGTGGCAATTCCAGCACATAAGGATTAGACCATTGGCAATCGATTGAGACCAGGTGGCAATCGATTGGGTTCAGATATTTGATGGCAATCAATTGGAATGAAGGGCAATCGATTAGGATAGGGACACATCATGAATTCTGGTCGGCAGGATGACATTCGATTGTGAAAGAATGAAAATCGATTAGGATCAAAAAGTGACAATTGATTGGGAATCTGGCAATCGATTGACAACCAAACTCACCCCAAAGGCTAGTAAAGGTACTATGGCTAACAACTCTGCGCACCGATGGGAGAATGGCCATAACTTTTCACTCGGACCTCGGATTGACCTCCCGTTTATGGCCACGCAACCATAACTCAAAGATCTACATTTCATATTTCTGGGAAAATCTTCCAAATCTGAAGTCTTCGTTATCAAAAATGGCATTTTCTCAGCTACTTCTGTTGTTCTCTCCACCAGAATCACTTTCTATGCAACGATTATTTTCCATAACCTGTAAAATAGTGTAAAAACACATGTTTGAGTCTCAATATCATAGAAAACACTTAATTATTTATATGCATATAAATCTAGGGACTTGGGGATAAAAGTATGCATAAAAGACCATATAATACGCTATGAATATGCACTTTTCACCTCGAATCACACACCTCAACTAGCTCGTTGCTAGTCCCTAGCAATGAAGCGAACTACAGCAATGTTTATTTGAACTCTATAAATTGAAAACAAAATAAAGTAAAAATCCTAACTCACTTTTGCAAGAATTGCGATTGGATTTAGCGTATGCAACAATCCTTTAAATCCCTAGGTTTCTCCTAAGAGACGAGTGCTGTCTCATGAGAGTTTACAGTGAATCTACCCACAAAACTCATGTTTATGGTAATGGTTCTAGTTTAAATGTTTTCAAGAAAATTTTCCTCTCATTTAGCAATATAGTTAAGCTCAACAATTTCATGAAACTCTCTATATGCCACTGCTATGCAATACACATATTACAGTTAATCTACTATCAAAGCCATTAATATTCCATACCTATTAATCTTCAAGTGTGTATGTGAATGGACAACCAAACTACAAAACTTTAATTTCAAAACTCGCATAACCTAAGATACTATCAAGACGTTCATTTTGAGTCAACTCTTATCGGTATTACACTCTCAAGATGAAATCACTCCGAATTGGGTGTAATAATTATCACTCATGATATGGAAGCTATAAAGAGTAAATGTAAATGGAAACAAAAGGCTTCTCATATCTAAATAGAAAAATGGACATTTTAGTGCATAAAGTCTCATGACAGAATACTTTTCACTAGAAGAGCGAGATACCATGGAAAACTCTCTCATTACCTTAACTTCAAATCCAATTTATCTAGAATCATCAGGACTTTGAAAAAGAGGTATTAAGTGAAAGAAGAAAGAGGCTTGTGATTTTCAATTAGGTTAAAGGATGTGATTGAATATCTTTTCAACCTTCCCCACATCTCCAATCTCTTTCTACCTTTTTTTTTTCTTTCACACTCTTCCTTCTATTATTATTATTTTTTCTTTTGTAACAACTATTGGCATTTTTTATTCTTTTTCTTGTATTTTTTTATGCTTTTTGTTTCCTTTTTTTTTTGGTTCTTTTTCATCATTTTTTTCTTTGCTAACTTTCCCTTATTCACACAACCAAACTTCTTGTTAAGATAACACAATCCAATCACTCCTAAATAAAGAACTGAGACTTAAACTCCTAATTTTGAGTTAGGTATTGCCTTTAGGATTGTGTAGACAAGGAAAATATGGTAGGGCTCAAAGGATGAAATAAAGGAATATCATAGAGGTAGGGACTAGCAACGAGCTAGTTGGGGGGTGTGATTCGAGGTGAAAAGTCCATATTCATAGCGTGTTATATGGTCTTTTATGCATACTTATATCCCCAAGTCCCTAGATTTAGATGCATATAAATGATTAAGTGTTTTTTATGATGTTGAGACTCAAACATGTGTTTTTACACTATTTTACAGGTCATGGAAAGTAATCGTTGCATAGAAAGTGATTCTGGTGGAGAGAACAACAGAAGCAAGTGAGAAAATGCCAATTTTGACAATGAAGATTTCATATTTGGAAGATTTCTCTAGAAGTATGAAATGTAGATCTTTGAGTTACGGTCGCATGGCCATAAACGGGAGGACCATCTGAGGTTCGAGTGAAAAGTTATGGCCATTCTCCCATCGGTGCGCAGAGCTGCCAAAATCAGAATGCAAGTTATAACCATTGTTTTAAATCGTCTTCCAAGTATTTTAAATCAACTGTGATGATGTAGTCCCGGTCATGTAAGGGCTATTGAATCTTTATTTTTAGAAAAATACGGAATACTGAAGAGGAATGAACTCCATAGAACGTTAATGAGTATGCATGGTAGATGGTTATGATCAATGTGAATTCTTGTATTTCCAACACCTTTAATTTAGTTGTTTAATTATTATGTTTCTTTATGCTTTGTTTATTATTTAGTTTGATTCAATTAATTAGGATTTGTTAGTACATATTCACTCCTACAATTAATGTTTTTTTTTAGCTAGGTTGTAACTTAGTATATATTCTTCCTATTCCTTCCCTATGGGATCGACCTGTACTTATCCAGTATTACTTGCACGTCCACTGACACGACTGGAAATGTGTTCTCTGAAGAGTACGTCCAAGTGTAGACGGTCGCATCGCGTTAAAACCGGTAAGACCGGGTTGAATCCCAAAGGACGGAAGATAAAGGCAGAAAGATCAAGATTGAATCCTAAAATGAAATAAAAGATGATTTCTTCTAAGGTGGAGGATCTAACAATCCTATTGAATTTAAATAAATAAAAGAAATAAATTAAAGTGAAGCGATAACTTGACTAGATAGACTTAAAAATTGTGATTTGGAATTAAATATGAAAAAGAGTTGGGAACATGTGAGTCCACAAAGTACCAGCCACTCCCATGATTTAACAAAACAAACAATTGGGGTTTTCTTCTTTTAGTATTCCATGATTCGAAATCGATTAAGTAAAACATTTTAGATGCTAAGTATGTGAATTTCACATTCCTACTGGTTCAACAATCTCACTTATTTATGAAGGACTGGAATTAAACTAATTAACTCTATGAACAATGGTGGACAAATCGAGTATAAGATAATTGGCATGTTCATCGAAAATGTTCATTGAGTTAATTAATCAAAAGAGCTTTCATTTCAAAATCAGATTACAATTTGAGCTTAACAAGATCAATTTGGACTTAGTTTCTGAAATAAAAGTTACTGGAATACAAAAAGGAGTCAACCTAAGTCATGCACATATCAATCGATTGAATTCATGTCAATCGATTGATATGAAATGGCTTTCAATCGATTAACATATAATAAATCGATTGACTTGGAATCTGATGTCAATCGATTGGTTTCTGTTTCCAATCGATTGACATTAAATCTAAAACAGAATCATGGCAGTGGCTGGGAACAATGTTTCTTCACATTATTCCCAACCAGAACTCTAAGTTAGCATGTTTATCATAATGTAAGCACATATATAATGAAGAAAAGAATCAAAAGTAGACATGGATTGAAATCGAACACTAAAAATTTCTATTCTAAATCAACCTTACACTAAATTATAATGAACTTACAACTGAACTAATACAGAATGTTAACACATAAAAGATTAACCTGACTTTGCAATGAATTCCAAAATGTAGAATCTTGAAGCTTGAATTAAAATGGAGAAATCCTACAATACAAAATACAAAATGAGCCAACCCCCAATCCTCTTCACTCCCCTCTATAAATAGTGTCAAGTCCGTGAGCTGAAGGCGTCTAGGTTCACTCCATAACGGCTGGTCGTCGTCCTGATTGCTGAAATCTTGCTCCATTAATGCAGAGTGTTTCCAGTTTTAACCAATCGATTGACAAAGATATCAATCGATTGGTAAACATTCCAATCGATTGGTAAAACCACAAATCGATTGATCATAAAAATATGTCAATCGATTGATATGATGTCAATCGATTGGTACCAAGACTTCATCTATTTGTTTCTTGAATTATTCCTTTCAACTTGCTATTCTTTTTAACTTCAGAACCTACATTCAAAGAGCTAAACACAACAACATACCACGAAAAATACATCATTGTGTAAAAAAACGAATTAAAACACAAGTGCAGGTAACACTAGAGGAATGGGGTTAAATCCAGTCAATTTTTACTCTTTATCGAGCTAATATTAAGCAAATATCAGCTCTCATCACGACCCCCAACTAGCGCTTTGCTAGTCTCTAGCAATGAAGCGGAATTAATGCAAACTAAGACGAACAACAATTGACGTTACAGTTTTATTGAGCTAAAACAAAAGAGAAATCCTAACTCACTGTCGCAGGAATCGCGGTTGCATTTAGCGTTTGCAACAAGCCTTTGAACCCTTAGGTATACCCTAATGGACGAGTTGTGTCTCGTGAGGGTTTTTAGAGAATTTACCCCCAAAATTCAAATGTCAAACTTTCTAAACTCATCAAAGAACTTCAATTTCTCCTTTATGCTAAAAATTCTGCTTAACAAGGACATAAATTCCTTTATTATGCTATGGAAATAAACAACATGTTACAAAGTAACTAAACAAGTCAACTACATCCACAGCCTTTATATATCCTTGTGTGTGTGTGTGTGGAGTTAACAACTACGATTGAAATCTTTATCTCAGAATTATTTGGATTGAAATGTTCAAGATTTCATAGTTTCAACTCAATTCTCACATGGTTTACGATCAAAATAAAATCACTCTGAAACTGGCGTAAAAATTATGCACTCATAGTATGAAGCTCAAATGAGTAAATGTAGAGGCAATCAAACATGCTTATATACTAGACACTGAAGAACGCTTATTTTAAGGTGCATGAGTCCCATGAACGGAATACCAATTACTTCAGGAGCGATCTACTGTGGAAAACTCATTTCATACTCGAAATTTATTAAAATTATCTAGAATCCTTAGGACTTGTGACAGAAATATGAAGAAAGGTTAAAGATGGTGAAATGTGGAAATGGGTTCAAGCATGAGACATAGTAATATCAACTTCCTTCGCAAATTTTTTATGTATCCAACCTCCAATTTCCTTTATTACTTCCTCTTCACCGATTACTTTTTCTTTTTTTTTTTTTTTGAACTTCTTCTTTTCTCTTTTAATGATTCTCACAAAACCTTCACATGCTTGACTATAACTATGTAATTTTGGGTAGATGCATTGATTTGTGATAGGTAAGTGGGAATTTAGACTTTCTCGGGTAATGAGGTGAGAAAACGATGGCCTAAATCATCTTCTAGACATTATAACTTATCTCAAGTATCTCCTGAGTTTTGAAAATAGTAGATCCTGAACGTTCTCCTGACGCATCAGCCAAATGAAACAAGAATGAGACTCTCAACGAGATAAAAGTATATTTCAAGAATTGACACGAGTTTTTGCGATTAACCCTCAGAATAAAAGAATGGCTCGAAACTCACTAGGGTTTAAAGTTTTACTATTAATCCATTAACATGACAATCGTATTTCATTCTAATTCAAATATTCTTTCGTGATTGTCAACTCGTGCAAAATGTTTTCAGGATACATTCATGCTATGGACGTAAAACCAGATTAGCGACAAAGCAACATGTAATCAAAGTCCATAATATAACAAGAAAGACATGAATGCATCATTGCACAACAATTTAGCTAGGAGAACGAAGTTTTGAAAGTTAGAAACTCAACAATAGCATTTTTTTTTTTGAATAGGAAATTCTAATATTAAACAGGTGTGCATTTTAAATTCAAGAAAATACAGGCGGATATCTACTTTCTACCCCCAACTGAAATTGACATTGTCCACAATGGAAGTATTTCAAGTAACAGAAGATATCACCTGTATTACGCGATTCAACACAACTTTGAGAATTCACCTGTTATAACATAACAATCTCTGTACACAACCAAGATCAAAAGTATATAGATAATAATCGAGAGAATCAACAATAGAAACACAATCCATGAGCAAACAGAACTATCTGTAATAATAATGTCCAAAAAATCAATAAAGTCCAAGTATAGATAAAACTAAAAACTAAACTATCCAACCAAACTATCCAACCAACCAAAATAAAGTATCCACAAAAGTATCAAAATATCCACAAATCAAACAAAAACAATGCAAGAGAGATCAAAAGATAAGAAACAACAAAATACTCTCTCGCTCTCCAACACTCCCTCCTAAAGCTCAGCAGTCTGGTCACCAGATAACACGGGCGCACCGTCATGACCTGGATCAACAACTACCTCACCGTCACCCTCAGCAGCTGTCCCAGTCTGGGCGACAGCTGCCGGGTCACTCGCAGCTGGTGGGGGAGCAGCAGCTGGAGGTGGTGGCGGTGGAGGTGTCTCTAAAATATCTCCCTCAGGTGGGGCTGACGTAGAGGCTGGAGCCATCGGAGGAGGTGGCATCGATGAGCGCAAAGACTGCTCGATCCCTAGCAACATCAACATCTGCTCAATCTGACCACCTAGCCGCTCGAGTTTCCCCTGAACAACATCACGATCTAACGACATCTGAGCAGCTATCAGTAACTGCTCTGCAGAGAGCTCTCTAACCATCCCATGAAGCTGCACTCTCGCCTCTCTCTCCTCAACTAGTAGATCGTAAACGGTCTGGAGAGATACCGGAGTAGACGCGGATGCTGCAGGGGGCTCACGTTTCCTCAACTCATACTGACCCTCAGCCGCAGTCGGCGTCCCTGAGTCCTCATCTTCCTCCTCAATAACAACTGTATCCTGACCCTCCGCCTCTGGCGTCCTTGGGTCCTTATCCTCCTCCTCTGACGTCTCTTCTCCTCTCTTTCTCTTCTTCCTCTTACTACTCTCTCCCACTTTACCTTTTCCTTTTGCTTTGTTTTTGAATTGTGACAACGACCGTCGAGCCACAGATTCTCCAAAAAACTCCAACTTGGACTTTTGTAGAATTTCGCCAGCTGGTACCTCTAGACCAGCAGCCTCACAAACTCGATGAATCGCCCGTGCACCCTTTAAGTGTTGCGATTTACTAGGATGACGTGTAGGCTTAATAAAAAACTCGATGAAGAGCCGGGCGAGGCAGATAGGCAATCCGGTCCCAATAGCAAAAAGAATCCTCGTGTACCACCCAGCGAAATCCAACTTATAGGTCGTAGGGAGAATGCAGCTACATAATGTCAGATGTAATAGATGATAATCCATTGTCAGGTCGTGGTCATCGAATACTGTGATCCCCGAGTATTTCTTAACCTTATCGCCTGATATCTCTGTGGCCACAACATTGTATGAGGGGAAAGGACGATCAGGGTGAACAGGGTACATATGATCTGGTACCTCGGGGATACCTAACGCCTGAGCTACTGTAGCGGGGCTAAACTCAATTGCCCGTCCTTGTACACACGAGAAGTATGTGTAAGGGACATTCGGCAACTTTACCATACTAGCACATGCCGCTCGAAATCCACGAAGCTCGAACTTGTTTATCCGCTGTAAGAACTGGGAGCCAATCTGGATAAGCTCGAAGGCGAGCCAGATGGAATGGAATCTTATCGTCGCTCCACAAATTTTTGAATTGCCTTTCCACCATAATTGCGCGCGTTCGGAAGTATTTGGTGAACCACGTGTTTTCTTTAGCGTTCCTGAACCCGTGGGCAAGCGGTGGGTCAGGAATCTCGAGTGAAGTGGATTTTTCTGGGTGGGGCCCACTGTCCTTGGGCTTTGGAGCCATAGGACCTGAAATGGAAGCAAAATAGAGAGTTATAATGAGAAAAGAAAGACTCTGCTACTCTGTTTATGTCAATCGATTGACATAAGTTGTCAATCGATTGAAGATGGATTCCAATCGATTGAGCCCTGATGTCAATCGATTGACATCAGCGATTTACGGGGGCTGCCCACAACAACGTCTCACGTCCCCCTTTCATTAATTTAGTGGTCTTATGACCATGAGGGGCTCCCTCTATTGTTTTTAAACAAGAATGATGAGGAAAAGAGAAGTCGTGAGTTTTGCGGTTACCTTGATCAAAATCGTGGCACAAACCGCGCCCACAGGTAATTTGAGAATGAGATTGACGATAATGAATGATGATGCTGATGAGATTTTCGGCCCAAATCACTCTCCTTCTTCTCTCCCTCTGTCCACACGAAGACAGTGGCGGTGGAGATGGAGAGATGAGATTAATGATGATGATGATGGGGGAAAAGGGAAGGTGGAACTGATGATATCAATTAGGGGGTCTCCTTCTCTCTTCCTCAAAATCGCCTCTTCTCCCTCTCTCTGAAAATTTTTAAAATGAGATGAGGGAGAGGGAGATAGACAGACTTTACGTCTGTAAGAGTTATCAATCGATTGATAAAAGAGATCAATTGATTGACATAAAAGGTCAATTGATTGACATAAAAGTTCAATTGATTGATAAAAATGTCAATCGATTGACATTAGAAATTCATGGGAACCAAAATGTTCTTCATGTCATCACCCCCAACAGTTTAAGAATTCATTTTCAAGATAGAAACAAGACTTTGAGCATTCAGACAAGGATCAAACTCATCAAACATACAAGTAGGAAGAATTTAAACAGAAATCATCAATCTTATTTCTCAAAGTGGATTATTTTCATCCAAAGGGTACAAAATTTTGGTTGAAGGACAAACAAATAGAAAGAAAAACTAGAAACAAAATTCTATCTTATTTATTTGCTACCGGAGTCATCAATTCTGCTCAGATTCTGGGGAAGAAATGTCTTCTCCTTCAGCATAATCCACAAAATACTCCACAACTTCACCATCCGAATTGATTTGCAGGCCTTCCAGAATTTCTCAAATCGCACACAACAAATCCCAGGTATTCATATCAGCGATTGCTGCATTAGGGGAATCTGGGCATAAGCCGGAAAGCGGCGTGAGAATTGGCCTTCCTTGTTCTCTTTGTTCTGGGGTTCCTGGAGAATGGACCCCATGGTAGAGCAAATGTGGTAGGTAATGCAATGGATTCATTTGTCATGGATTCATCCTATAGCCAATCAAAAAGACAGAGTAAGAACAAAAGGAAGCAGAAAATAGAGAAGCACACAAAGAAAAGAAAACTACTATACAACAACACAAGATTCCCCAAATTTTCAAGAAGAATAATCAGGATCATCCAGTTGGATGGTCTCTGATTCTGGTTCGAACTTCTCCAAATATGGCTTTAAACGCTGCCCATTGACTTTAAATGCGTTTCCATTTTTGGGATTAACAATTTCCACTGCTCCGTGTGGGAACACTTCTTTGACAATGAAGGGTCCTATCCATCTCGACCTCAGCTTTCCGGGAAAGAGATGAAGCTTAGAATCGTAAAGTAACACTTTCTGTCCTGGTTCAAGCTTCTTTCTCAGGATCGATCGATCATGCTTAACTTTTAATTTTGATTTATATGTTCGAGCACGATCATATGCATCATTCCTGACCTCCTTTAATTCATTGAGTTGTAACTTCCTCAATGTACCACTCTCATGAATATCAAAATTCAGCAGTCTAGTGGCCCAGTATGCCTTATGTTCCAGTTCCACAGGTAAATGGCAAGCTTTTCCATAAATCAACCTATAGGGAGACATTCCAAGGTTCGTCTTGTACGTCGTCTTGTATGCCCATAGAGCATCAGTTAGACGTGACGACCAGTCCTTTCTGTTGATGTTAACAGTTTTCTCCAGGATATGTTTGATTTCCCTATTAGCTAGCTCTGCTTGACCATTTGACTGTGGGTGATATGATAAAGCAATCTTATGGTTAACCCCATATTTTTTCATCAGTGCCTCAAAAGGCTTATTGCAGAAATGGGTTCCACGATCGCTAATCATGGCCTTTGGTGTTCCGAACCTCAAAAGAATATTTTCTTTTAAGAATGAAATCACTGTTCTGTGATCACTTTTTCTTGTCGGAATGGCCTCAACCCACTTGGACATGTATTCAACCACCAAAAGGATATATTCGTAATGAGAGGATGGCGGGAATGGTCCCATGAAATCAATACCCCAGCAATCGAAGATTTCAATAGTAATGATCGGGGTCATTGGCATTTCATTTCTCTTAGACAAGCTCCCTAACATTTGGCATCTAGCACATGCTCTACAAAATGCATAACAGTCTTTGAAAACTGTCGGCCAGTAGAAACCGCTACTAAACACCTTTTGAGCAGTTTTCTGAGCTGAAAAATGGTCACCATAGGCCTCTGAGTGGCAGGAAGCTAGAATTTGAGAGATATCCTCCTCGGGGACACATCGCCTAATTACTTGATCCGCACAGTACTTAAACAAGTACGGATCATCAAAGTAAAACCATCGAGCGATGGATAGAAACCTTTTTCTGTCAGGGGTGGACCAATGAGATGGGGTCTCCCCTGTGGCTAGGTAATTGACAATGTCAGCATACCAGGGTAAGCTAGTTACAACAAAAAGGTGTTCATCTGGAAAAGATTCACTGATTGGAATGGATTGTAAAGAATTGTCTTCAAACGTCAATCGTGAGAGGTGATCAGCTACAACATTCTCCACCCCCTTTTTATCTTTGATAACCAAATCAAATTCTTGGAGCAGCAGAATCCAGCGTATCAATCGCTATTTGGTATCCTTTTTGGATAGCAGATACTTCAATGCAGTATGATCAGTGAAGCAAATGATCTGCGAGCCAATAAGATATTGCCTGAATTTTTCCAGTGCGAATACAATTGCCAGCAACTCCTTTTCGGTAGTAGAGTAATTTCGTTGAGCTCCATCAAGAGTTCTGCTAGCATAGTAGATCACAGTAGGCTTCTTGTCTTTCATTTGTCCTAATACAGCTCCGATTGCTGTGTCACTCGCATCACACATCAGCTCAAATAGAAGACTCCAATCCGGAGATTGCATTATCGGAGCTGTTGTGAGGTGATGTTTGAGTTTATCAAAGGATTCCTGACACCTGCTGTTCCACTCAAATGGTTGGTCCTTAACAAGGAGTTGGCACAGTGGCCTAGATACATCACTGAAATCCTTAATAATTCTCTGATAGAAACCGGCGTGACCTAGAAACGATCGTATTTCTTTCACTGTAGTGGGGACAGGAAGATTGGAAATTATGTCAATCTTTGCCTTGTCTACCTGTATTCCCTCAGCGGACACTATATGTCCCAAGACAATCCCTTTTGTCACCATAAAGTGACATTTTTCCCAGTTGAGGACCAAATTCTTATCCTCGCATCTTTTCAGGACTTTCTGGAGGTTCTCTAATCAATCATCGAAGCTGCTTCCAAATACGGAGAAGTCATCCATAAAAACCTCCATGATCTTTTCCACCATATCGCTGAAGATGCTAAGCATGCACCGCTGAAAAGTGGCTGGTGCGTTGCACAATCCAAATGGCATCCGGCGATATGCAAATGTTCCAAACGGACAGGTAAAAGTGGTTTTCTCTTGATCAGCAGGATCAATTTCAATTTGGTTATAACCACTATACCGTCCAGGAAGCAATAGAATTGATGACCCGCTACTCTTTCGAGCATTTGATCCATGAAAGGCAATGGGAAATGATCCTTTCGAGTCACCGCATTCAATCTTCTGTAATCAATACACATGCGCCAGCTTGTGGTCACACGTGTTGATACCAATTCTCCTTCTTTATTTTCTACCACTGTAATGCCAGCTTTCTTTGGCACTACTTGAGTCGGACTCACCCAAGGACTATCCGAGATTGGATAAATAACCCCAACATCCAGCAATTTTAGAACTTCCTTCTTCACTACCTCTTGCATGTTTGGGTTTAGACGCCTTTGCATTTGACGACAAGGTTTGGCATCTTCCTCAAGGTAAATCCTGTGGGTGCATATAGATGGACTAATTCCTCTTAAATCAGCAACGGTCCATCCTAACGCACTCCTGTGTTGCTTAAGCAACTGTATCAGTTTACTTTCCTGTTCGTGATTTAAAACGGATGAAATTATCACAGGAAAGGTTTTCTCTTCTCCCAGAAACACATATTTCAATTCTTTCGGGAGCTCTTTCAATTCTAACTCTGGAAATTGCAGGTTCGACGGCACAGCCAACTTGGTCTTTGGCGGTAGTTGCTCATATTGAGCCGTCCACATTGTTCTTGCAACTTCCTCTTCAACAACCTCCAATATTGCACATATCTAGCTCATCATCTCATCTTGTGGAGTGTATCTATCCAATTCATAACATGAGTTAGTTATAATGGACTCCACGGGATCAGCGTAAGCAGTTGAATCAAAGCAATCTTGAATTACTGATTTTACCCAATTCACTTCCTTTTCCTCATCATCAAAATCTTCAATTTTGGGATTTGAAAAGATCTTGATATTCAATGTCATGTTCCCGAACACAACGGTTATTACTCCACTCCTAACTTTAATAGTTGCATCAATTATCGCAAGAAAAGGACATCCGAAGATCACCGGAATCTGAGATTTAGCATTGTAAACAGGTTCGGTGTCTAGAACAACGAAGTCAACAGGAAAGACAAAAGTGTCAATCTGGACTAAGATATCCTCCAGCACTCCTCGTGGATATTTAATTGATCGGTCCGCAAGTTGGAGCGTAATGAGAGTGGGTTTAAGTTCTCCCAACCCTAACTGTTGGTAAACAGTGTAAGGTAAGAGATTAACACTCGATCCTAAATCAAGCAGAGCATTGTTTACTTTCTTCTGACCGATTATACAAGAAACTGTTGGTGTGCCTGGATCCTTGTATTTGGGAGGCAAGTCATGTTTTAAAATTGCACTCGCCTGGCATGCCAAGTAAGCACTCTTCTTAACACTTTGTTTCCTTTTAACAGTGCACAAGTCTTTTAGGAACTTGGCATAGGAAGGCACTTGTTTAATTGCGTCTAGGAGTGGGAGATTGATTTTTACTTGTTTGAATAACTCCAGAAACTCCTGACTTTTAGTTTCTTGTTGAGGTTTCTTCAACCTCTGAGGGTATGGTGCCGGAAAAGGGCATTTGGGTGTCTCTTCAAGGAGAGGTTCTTTTCCGGGTCTTCTCTTTATCTCTGTATCCTCAGGAATTGTTATTTCGGGCTCAACTGTTCTGCCCTATTTTCCTTCTTCCACCAATTCTTCTTCATTCTCTACCTCTTCTTCATTACTAACTACAGGTTGTGAGGGCAAAGAGACTTTCTCAATTTTCTTTCCACTTCTCAACACCGTTACAGCATTGGCCTCCTCATGTGGTCCAGACCCCGAGGGTCCTGTACCTAAATGTTGGCCTTTAGGATTTGGCTCTGGCTGTGCAGGGAACATATTTCGCTCTCGATCCCCTTGCTGAGCAGCTAACCTTTCTACACTTGTGTTGAGTTTACTCATTAGTTGCATCATCTGCTGCATCATGAGTATATTCGGATCCTCTTGTGCCTTCTTATGAGGTGGCACATAGGTGTTAGATGAGGTATGGTTGTTGTCCCCTTGATTGTAGTTGGATTGAGGTGAATAATTTTGTTGAGATTGACTCTGGTGATACCCTTGATTTTGTTGATAGGTAGGAGGAGGTTGGTAACTCTGGTGGTATCCTTGGTTCTGAGGTCGGTATTGGTTTCCTTTATTCGACTGCCACTGTTGAGATGGGTTTGCTGCAGCAGCACTGTTTCTTTGATCAAAATCAGGATGACTCCACCTATCATTAGGGTTGAAACGACCAGAGGCATTTACAGCGTGTACCTCTACTGGACTCTGTTCTTGATAAGCAGGGTATATTTGACAATGTTGAGAGGTATGCCCCATTTGTAAACAACTAGAACACGATTCTTCAGATGCAAACTGTATCACTGGATCCTTCTTTGCTTCTAAAACTTCCAACTTACGAGCCAGTTGCTCGTATTTTTCCATTAAGCCATCTTCTGCTTTCAACTGATAAATACTCTTTTTACTTGAACTTGAACTAGTCTGAGTTCTCGTCACTTGAGTTTCCCATTCTGGTGCGTGTTCAGCTAACCATTCGAAATGAGCTTCTGCTTGGTCGGCATTTTTGCTCATAAACTCACCATCACTCGTAGTTTCTACGAGTTTCTTTGAGTTTGGACTAAGGCCGTCATAGAAAAAGCTTATAGTTCGCCACTTCTCAAAACCATGATGTGGGCAAAGCAGTAACAAATCCTTAAAATGCTCCCAGGCCTCAGTGAAAGTTTCTTCTTCTTTTTGATTGTACATCTTGATTTGTCTCAAGATGTCTGTCGTTAACCGATTAGGGAAGAACTTTTTAAGAAAGGCTTTATGAATTGCTGGCCAAGTCGAAATAGAATTCGGTTTGAGTGACAATAACCATGACTTCGCTTTGTCCTTCAAGGTGAATGGGAAAAGCTTTAGTCGGATTATGTCACTCGGGCAAGTCTGATCTGTGAAAGTGCCACAAACATCTTCGAAATCTCGAATATGTAAGTACGCCTTCTCTTTCTCCATCCCGTGAAATGTGGGTAAAAGTTGAATCATCCCATTACGAAAATGGAATGTACCCGTGTGCGGAGGGATGCGGATACAAGAAGGTGTCACTGTTCGATCAGGAGTCAAGAGTTCTCGTAGAGGTCGTTAACCGTCATCGATGAGATCATGCCTATTCTCTCCTTGTTGGCTCTACGTATCAGACATTGGATTAGAAATAGTTGGGGTAAAAATGGGATTATCAGCACTATTGATGGAATCTTCAAATAAATCTATGATGAAAGCTTCAGCGGAGTCAAAGGACATAGAAGGACACAACAATATGGCTTGTGTTCTGAAGAACAAAAAGAAAAAGAAAGATAGAAATAGGATACAGAAAGATTGGATCAATCCAAAATTCCTGGCCTTCGTTACCGTCCCCGGCAACGGCGCCAAAAGCTTGACACGACTGGAAATGTGTTCTCTGAAGAGTACGTCCAAGTGTAGACGGCCGCGCCGCGTTAAAACCGGCAAGACCGGGTCGAATCCCAAAGGACGAAAGATAAAGGCAGAAAGATCAAGATTGAATCCTAAAATGAAATAAAAGATGATTTCTTCTAAGGTGGAGGATCTAACAATCCTATTGAATTTAAATAAATAAAAGAAATAAATTAAAGTGAAGCGATAACTTGACTAGATAGACTTAAAAATTGTGATTTGGAATTAAATATGAAAAAGAGTTGGGAACATGTGAGTCCACAAAGTACCAGCCACTACCATGATTTAACAAAACAAACAATTGGGGTTTTCTTCTTTTAGTATTCCATGATTCGAAATCGATTAAGTAAAACATTTTAGACGCTAAGTATGTGAATTTCACATTCCTACTGGTTCAACAATCTCACTTATTTATGAAGGACTGGAATTAAACTAATTAACTCTATGAACAATGGTGGACAAATCGAGTATAAGATAATTGGCATGTTCATCGAAAATGTTCATTGAGTTAATTAATCAAAAGAGCTTTCATTTCAAAATCAGATTGCAATTTGAGCTTAACAAGATCAATTTGGACTTAGTTTCTGAAATAAAAGTTACTGGAATACAAAAAGGAGTCAACCCAAGTCATGCACATATCAATCGATTGAATTCATGTCAATCGATTGATATGAAATGGCTTTCAATCGATTGACATATAATCAATCGATTGACTTGGAATCTGATGTCAATCGATTGGTTTCTGTTTCCAATCGATTGACATTGAATCTAAAACAGAATCATGGCAGTGGCTGGGAATAATGTTTCTTCACATTATTCCCAACCAGAACTCTAAGTTAGCATGTTTATCATAATGTAAGCACAGATATAATGAAGAAAAGAATCAAAAGTAGACATGGATTGAAATCGAACACTAAAAATTTCTATTCTAAATCAACCTTACACTAAATTATAATGAACTTACAACTGAACTAATACAGAATGTTAACACATAAAAGATTAACCTGACTTTGCAATGAATTCCAAAATGTAGAATCTTGAAGCTTGAATTAAAATGGAGAAATCCTACAATACAAAATACAAAATGAGCCAACCCCCAATCCTCTTCACTCCCCTCTATAAATAGTGTCAAGTCCGTGAGCTGAAGGCGTCTAGGTTCACTCCATAACGGCTGGTCGTCGTCCTGATTGCTGAAATCTTGCTCCATTAACGCAGAGTGTTTCCAGTTTTAACCAATCGATTGACAAAGATATCAATCGATTGGTAAACATTCCAATCGATTGGTAAAACCACCAATCGATTGATCATAAAAATATGTCAATCGATTGATATGATGTCAATCGATTGGTACCAAGACTTCATCTATTTGTTTCTTGAATTATTCCTTTCAACTTGCTATTCTTTTTAACTTCAGAACCTGCATTCAAAGAGCTAAACACAACAACATACCACGAAAAATACATCATTGTGTAAAGAAACGAATTAAAACACAAGTGCAGGTAACACTAGAGGAATGGGGTTAAATCCAGTCAATTTTTACTCTTTATCGAGCTAATATTAAGCAAATATCAGCTCTCATCATCCACATACACTTGGGTGTTGCACAAGAGCGCACAACTTTTTAGTCGTGTCAAGTTTTTGGCGCCATTTTTTATTATTTATACATTTTCTTTTATTTATTATTAATTTTTTTTCTTTTTTAATTATTCATTTTAATCTTTTTTATTTTATTTTATTTTATTTTATTTATTTTTTAAAACTTGGAATAATCTGATTATAACTTGTAATAAACTTGAAATAAAGTTGAATCTTTAATAATCTTCAGTAAAACAATGGAAAGATGAAGAAAAACATGAATCTAACTTAATCTACTCCTAATCTAACCCTAAAACTACCCTAAAATTACTGTTTTTTGTGTTCTAGAGCGTCCTCCTTTCGTCTGCCATCAAAACGACTTATTTATAGGGTTCCTGCAAAGTTTACGCAACTTTTGGGTGAAAATAAAGTTCAATCCATCAAGCTTAGTTCGATTGATCGAACTCTCAATCGATTGAACTCTCTTCAAGCCCTTGAACTTCTATGATTTTGACAGCTCTGCGCACCGATGGGAGAATAAACATAACTTTTCACTCGGACCTCGGATTGACCTCCCGTTTGCGGCCACGCGACTGTAACTCAAAGATCTACATTTCATATTTCTGGGGAAATCTTCCAAATCTGAAGTCTTCATTGTCAAAAATGGCATTTTCTCAGCTACTTCTGTTGTTCTCTCCACCAGAATTACTTTCTATGCAACGATTGCTTTCCATGACCTGTAAAATAGTGTAAAAATACATATTTGAGTCTCAACATCATAGAAAACACTTAGTAATTTATATGCATCTAAATCTAGAGACTTAGGGATAAAAATATGCATAAAAGACCATATAATACGCTATGAATATGCACTTTTCACCTCGAATCAAGGGGTATATATATACATCTGAAAATACAGGGTATTACAATCAATGTTCAAGATCTTTTCTCCCATACCGAACTATCAAGGATAAATGGAAAATAATTGTTTTTAGGTGAGAACAATTTTCTATAGATTTTTACAAACATTTTCATGTACTTTATTATTATTATTTTTTTGTCTTTATTGATAAATGAGTTTTTTGGTCAATGTCTTGATGACAAGCACATGATTAAATGAATAGGATAAGACACTTATCAATTACACTTTATCAATAAATTATATGTTTTCGTTATAACCAAAATATACATATGTGTATATATATATATATATGTATGTAGCAAAAATCGGAGGGCACCCTTTGGATTCTACAGAGCCCTCTTTGAAATCAATCAGAAACTCACTTAAGACGTCTTCTACTCTCTCTTATGTGAAAGTTTCAGGGTCACTTAGCATCCCTTTAGGCCATTCATTTGGTATATTCTGCAACAATGTGAGCAAGGGTGGAATCATGTTTTATTTTTAAGGGGGGTTGGGATTTTGTAGACATGTATATAGTGACGGAGCTATACGGGGGCTATCTCTGAGGTAAATTTTTTTGGGTTTATCAATACATATTTTCGAGTAATTTAAATTTATTTATTTATCGCATATCTTATTTATTTATTTATTTTTCATAGTAAGGATTGATCACTTATTGTAATTTGTGAAGCTTGACTAATGGTAAAACAATTTGGTTGAACTAAATGAAAAGTGATAAGAAAATGTGGTGAGACAAATATTTGAGGTTTGTTGAATTATAATTGTGTCAAAATATTACACATAATTATTTTTTGGGTTAAATACATTTCACACCCCTGTAGTTTGACCCTTGTGTCATTTTTGTCCCTCAAGTTTCAATTTGTTCAATTTCATCCCCATATTTTGTTTGTTGAAACAATCTCATCCCTCCATCCAAATCTGTTAGGAAATGTAACAGGAGGTACTCAGGTGACATGCACAAGGGGGGGTCAATTTAAGGGTAAATATGGAACTTTACTACAATTCCACCCACTTTACCCACCAGATCTTGTACTGAACCCTATAAACCCTAATGGCATGTTTGGTAGACCGGAATGAACCTTGGAATAGAATGATCATTCCTTAAGTTCATTCTATTGTTATGTTTGATAAGACAAAATATGGTGGAATGGGCATTCCTTTTGGAATACTTATTCTCACTTAAGTAGGAATAGTCATTCCTTATCAAAACCCAAGGAATACTCATTCCATTCCTAGAGGGAATGGACTTTTTCCTTGAAAAAAAAAACACGATCGTGACGTCCTCCTCTCCCTCAAGATCGTGAGTCTCCACTCTCCATCTCATACCTCTGTTCAAGATCGTGAGTCAATACATGTCACTCTCTCTCTCTCTCTCTCTCTCTCTCTCTCTCTCTCTCTCTCGTGGACGAAATCTGAGGAAGACAAGCTTATTGAGGCCATGTTTAACGCGATTAGTAGCGAAAACCATTACGTGATTAGTATGAAAATTAATTTTGTTCTGAAGAACAAAATTGGAAAATTATTCTTTTTGCTTTATTTTTTTTAACAAATAAGAATTCACTTGTTCTTTGGTTTACTTGTGCGTGATATTTAGTGTTTGTAATGTATTGGAAGAAAAGAAATTGTCAGGTGCAAAAAGTAATGAATGGCTTACTACAAAGAAACTCCTTAAAAGTTATTTACTTATTAATTAATAAAGGTATGTTGGGATATTTGATTGAAATTTAATTCCATTCTAGATAGTTAGACTATTTAAACCAAATGCTGGAATGTAGTCAAGCATCCATTCCTGAACAGTTATCCAAACAAATGAATAAAATGCTCATTTTCATTCCATTTCAGTTTCATTCCATTCCTAAATTCATTCCATTCCTGCATACCAAACTTGCCCTAATTGTGATTATTCTCGGAATTACAAGTAGCCTTCACAAATTGATCACAATACGGAATGCAGTGTGTCAATTGAGTTAGGGTTTCAGTGGAAGAACTAGCATTGGTGCTCGATTGAGGGGATTTGTGAACATAAAAGGAAAACCAACCATGAGTATTGAGAGAAGATGGAGGAAATTCGTGGGAGACAGTGGACCTAGTTATGGTATCTATTCATGCTAAGTTTTTCAAAAAACTTAACACATCTGTAGAAAGTGGAGCAAAAATGTGATTTTTACTTGATCTGAAAGGTATGCATGTGTTTTTTTTTTACTTGATTTGAAAATTGAGCATTTTAAAGCTCACAGTGTTCCCACGAGTTTTTCAAATGTATGTTGTAAAATGCTCATTGTGGACCCATGTGTTCTCAATTTTATTGATTATTTGATGGAATTTTTGATGTTATCTGACCTGTTAAAGCTTTATAAATCAATTTGCTTGAACTTTCTCTTCAGACAAAAAGAATGACGAAGGTATGGGTCCATGGTTTATTTCTCAATCCATTTGGACACATACAAATGCTAACGAACATCATTTTCTCTCCTTCAACCTTTGTTTTGTCTCCCTTTGTCTATGTTCCTCTTAGTCTTCATGTTTCAAGGGTTTTGTAGCTTCAATTTTTGGACTGGGTTTCAGTCAGAGAACCTATATACATACAGATATATATATATAGACATGTATGTGGAGTTGTTTCCACAAAAAATGCTTAATTAATACTTAATTATTAAACCAGGGTGTATTGAAACTTAAAGACAAAAACAGAGTAAATCGTTTTGACTAATAACGACTCTATGCAGTAGTTCTTAGTAAAAATGATTTTTTTTTTTGCATAAAATCGGGTTTTTATTAAAATCGAGTTTAATATCGAATTTATAATGATTTTTTCTACAAATTTTGGAAAAGGGAAAATTGAATATTAGTAAAAGTCGATTATACTGAAAACGACTTTAAATAAAGTCGGTTTTGCTAAAAACGACTTTAGTCGTCTCTGTCTTTTGATTGGACATTTCTGACCAGTGATGCAAAATAAATCGGTGTTACCAAAGACGACTTTATAAGTCATTTTTACCAATCATGACTTTAAATAAAGTCGTTTTTAACAATCACGACTTTAAATAAAATTAGCTTTTACCAATCACGACTTTAAGTAAAGTCGGTATTACCAATCACGACTTTAAATAAAGTCGTCTTTACCAATCACGACTTTTAAGTCGGTTCTTTTTCCCTTCATTCTCGGTTTCTGATTGAACTCTCTCATTATTCGCTCAGCTCTCCGGCGATATATATATATATATATGTATATATCTTTCTCTCTCTTTCTCCAACGATCTTTCTCTTTCTCTCCGGCGATATCTCTCTCTCCGACTTTAATGAGAAATTTAGACAAAAGTGGTTTAATATCGAATTTTGTAGTATTAGGTTTAACCTGGTGTAATTTTTTTTATTATTAAAAGTTATGTGAAATTTTAGATAATTTGTAAATGAATGAACTAGTTAAGTGAAATTTCACATAATTTTTAAAACATAGAGATTTGATCCGATTAATTTGTAGTAGTCATCGAGTTTTGGCCCAAAAAAAAATAAGAAACCGAGTTGTCCTTTAAACTTAATAAGTCTAAAATGAGGGACTTTTTTTTTTATACCAAATTTCTAATTTTAAAAGATAAAAGACCATGGGGTTAGCATATAGATCGGTCTCTTCTTCTTCTTCGAATTAAAAATTACATAAAATTTAAAACTATTTATACGAGAAGACTAACTTGAAGAAAAAAAAAATCATGATTTTGGAATAAAATGTTGATGTGTTTCAAAGGGTTTGTCAAAATCCTGAAAATAGATTTCACAATAGTGAAAAATCTTGAAAATTTCATAAAATTTAAAAGATTTATGAAAATTGTTCAAACAATTTTAGAAATAATTTTTTTTAGAATCGTGAAAATTATAAAATTTGAAAATACCTAGCAGATGGGCTCATTAGATATTTTACAAGTACTTTCAATGATTTTTTTTTTATAATTAATTTGGAGGGTTAGGTCAAAATTTTACCACAGTTAGGCCCCGGGAAGTGTTATACTTCAAACGTGAGAGGGGTAATTGTTCTCTAGTCAAATCTTTATCCAACCAATTTCAGATATTTAGTTACTAGGATTTACAAAGATATCGCAATACGATAGTCAGAGTATTATTGAATACTTGTTCTACCTAGAAATCACAACAAACAAATGATATCAAAAAATCAGTAACTCGACAACTCCAAACCTATTTGAATATGAACCTTCGTTTGGATTATCCACGAACACGAACAAATAAGTGATATAAAAAAAACAATTGGTTGAAAAAATGATTGTTTGTTAAATTTACCCTTGTGTATATCATTTTTTCATATGAATTTTTTATGATTTTTTTTGGTTAATTTGTTGAAAAAATTCAAAATACCAAAACACTTGAGGACGTCGTTGTGTTGTGGGATCTGCTTGTGGACGGAGAGCCAGTCACATGTAGGGTTGAGTCACATAGCATCACAGACTGGTAGACTCTTTACTTGGAGCTACTGGGGGCAGTTCCACCCCCTCAGAGGTTAGACCATGGCAGGATATACCTCACCTGGATAGCCGAGCATTTGGAGGCTATGCTGGCAGGTGTCTTGCCAGTCTAGACACTTGAGCAGTATGCTCGTGCTGCCATATTGTGGGTGCTTGGAGGTCTCTTGTTATCCGATACATCGGATAACAAGGATAAGTTGATGTACCTTCCATTGCTACGTGATTTCGACGCATGTGGCCGCATGAGCTGGGAATCATCCATATTGGCGTGGTTGTATCGATGCTTATGTCGGTCCTCCCGTATACATGTGTGCGACGTTTGTGGCCTAGTTACGTTATTGCAGGTATGGTTTAATATCTCATTAAGTAAACCCTATTTATATAAATAAAAAAAGTACATATTAATTATGATGCATCTTGTTGTTGCAGATGTGGGCATGAGAGCGTATACCGTCGATTAGGCCAGGCTTGTCCAGCATTCCTCCCATTGGTTTTCAGCCGCTCTCGGCCCATTCGGATCTTCCCATTGGGCCGCGTGGGTATAGGTATTTGTTGGTGTTCCATTCAATTATGTTAAAATATATGATTTTTAGAGTACTATAACAATTTATTTTCATTTATTTGTTTAGGTGGATGGTTCCTTTGGAGTTGCGTACCATCAGCATTCACGTGCGTCGGGTACACAGAGATAAGTTGGACCAGTTGGATGAGGCCCATTTTGAGTGGCGACCATACTTAGTGGAGCCGCATGGTTACGTGTTGCCTAATGCGTACCAGGTGGGACGCGAGTTATGGAGAGCTCGAATGCCTTTGATCTGTGTAGACACTGTTGAGTGGCACGTACCTGATAGGGTCGTTCGACAGTTCGGATTCTGACAGACAGTCCCAGAGCCGGTTGACACATCACGGTGCCTACATGCTATAGATCGACGTGGACAGGCATCGCAGGATTAGACTGTGTTCCACCGGGAGTATATTCAGATGTGGGCGTCCCAGAGGACCTCTATTATCGGGGGCAATATAGTAGACATGCACATGGAGTCCACCGATCCTTACATGCGGTGGTATCATCGAATTACAGTTTTACTGGTCAGACATATAGAGCGAGCTCAGATGGGTTTCCACGGAGGAGGATCTACCGTTGAGATGTTGGTACGTATGTAAATTAACTAAATTGTTTATATTTTATTAGTTTTTTAGACCGACCACAGGTTGCTTGTCTTATATTTGTATTCTTTTAGGTTTGTGCTGTTAGCACGGTGTATTAGAGTGCGCAGACCAGCTTACAGCGGTATAGTGGTCATGACTGTGGTCACCATAGTACGCTTCAGGGGATTGTGACATCATGTGTTGAGGTACTACAACAGATACATTTGTCGATGTCTCCTTCAATTGGCACATCATTTGACGCCCATAGCACTAGCAGGACAGCCTCAGTCCCCGACCATTTATTTGATGACCTATCACAGTTTTAGGGAACAGACCTTTCATATCTTTTTGATGATATTACGATGGATGAGATATATAATATGTTTGGTATGATACCACCCCCTCCATCTACCACTGCTACCACCACCCCCATCATACGACCCGTGGCCCCACTAGCGACCCACCCCGCATATATTACCACCATTACTACTATATGACCCATGGCCCCATAGCCACCCATCCCGCATCTACACCACCACCACTACTAAACCTACCTCACTAGTCACCCCCTCGCATATACCATCACTACCACCCCTGCCATACGACCTGTGGCTCCACTAGCGACCCATCTCGCATATACTACCACCACTACTACCATATGACCCGTGGCCCCACTAGCCACCCACCCCCACATATACCACCACCACCACCACCAGACCACCGCTTACCCCTATACCACTAGCTACCCCCATAGCTACCCCCCGGTAACTATAGACAATACTGTAATGGGCGAGGCGTTGATCCATGTTCTTGTTGACCCGCCTACCACCACTACCACCATCACCATACCACCGACCATGCTGACCCATTTACCACACAATGCATATATGGGGGAGGTGACACAAATTGCTGTTGGTGGTGTAGTGGGTCATGGGAGAGGATGTAGGAGAGGTCTCTCGATGAGACGTCGTGGGAGGCATGTTGCTTTTGCTACACCGGTGGCAGTAGAGGCGGGTCCCTCGCAGCCATCCCAAGTTGCTCCAGATATTAGGACGGCGGCAGCAGATGCCAGTTCTTTGATTCCAACCCAGGTTGATTCAGATACACAGTCGACACCAGTTGTGGTTCAGGAGCTGAAGTCCGTGATTGTTTTGGATACATAGTTGGGCCTAAATGTGGGCAATGAGCAGCCGTCCCTGCCTGCTATAGATACCTTGGCGGCATCAGAGCCAGGTTCCTCTCAGTTGGCCCAGGTTGCACCAGATACACAGGTGCCACCAGAGGAGGCCCCAAATGTTGATGAGGATGAGGATGAGAATAAGGATGATGGAGAATAGAGAGGTACACCTAGGAGGATTATTGTTTGACCACCATGTGGAACATAGATATATTCCTTTGAAAAGTGGTGTTTTGTACATTTGTTTGTACTTATATTTTGGTATAGGTATATTGTTTTGCACATTTGTTTGTACTTATATTTTGAAGTGATCACTTTAACGTCAAAGTTGATGTGATATGATATTATTGTTATATTTTCAGTGCTCTATTACTATGATATTATTGTAATATATTGCTTCAATAAAATTGCACTTACAAATTTGTTGGGACAAGTATAGAATTGGCAATTGGGGTTCTTCTTCTTACATCATAATATTTACGAAAAGATGTATTTATTTATTAAAAATGGATTACACACCATTACTTTACATTGCAGAAATAAAAAGCACTACATAGATTGAATTCAACTAAGGAAAAAAAAAAACAAAAGCAGACACGTTAACAACATAAGGATGAAAGACATCTCCAAAAAACAAAGGCCACTGAAAATTTATTCCTCATCCAATCCTATGACATTCTGAAGATTGCTGAGAGTTATATCCAATTTTCCATCGCAAGGAGGTAAACACCATACGACTATACTAGTTAGGATCAATGCGACACCTGGAACGATCTTTCATTGCCATTTTTCATCCTCAAATATATGGCTATCCATCCTACCACAAATCTTTCCCGTGTGATCCTTAATAACACAGAGGTAAGTGTCGTTAACAAAATCATTACAATCTATCTTGGTTAAGCTTTCCAAAACCCCCATGACACGATCTGCCAACTAAGGGCCATTATGGGGGTACTAATGTCTTAATGGGACACCAGTCTCCCATGTTTAAATACTTACTGTTGATGATTTTCAACCAAGGCTTCTTCCGGAATGTATCGTCCTCCATGGGTTGTTGTAATGCCCTTCGGAGAAAACTGGTTGGGCCGGGGATATGCCTCATGGGAGCTCGTGATGAATTACCTCGGGATGAATCACCTCTTTCCATCTGCTAGGGTAGGGAGTTTGCAATAATATGTTAGATTGGTTAGACACGTCCTTAGAGTTAAAGAATCCATTATATATAGGGCACACACTGCAAGTCTGAATGTATTTATGGCGTTAAACGTTGCGAGTTGTCAAGTCATACGTCAGAAGTCAGTGAGTGTTCTGAAGTCAGTGAGTTGTCAAATCAGGCATCAGAAGTTAGTGAGTTGTCAAATCATCTGTGCGACGTTAGAAGCAGTGAGTGTTTTGAAGTCATCTGGCTTACGCCAGCGAGTTGTCAAGTAAGGTGCAGTAAGTCAGTGAGTTGTCAAGTCAGAGGTACGAAGTCAGCGAGTTGTCAACTCAAGCGTCAGCATTTAGAATTGCGTCCTACAGTCTTTATAAGAAGCAAAGAACCCTTGCATATTCTCTCATTCACAGCACTAACAATTATAAACACCTCATTCGTTGTGATCCATTATCATACTACCCCCCCAATAAAGTGCAATAAATGTCGACTTTGTCTAAGGAAGAAAATTTTAGAGAAGAAACACAACAAGGTCTACAACCACGAAGGAAGAAAAAGAAATAAGAAGAAGTAAAATATCGAACAAGGGGAAGGTCAGAAGAGATATACACAAACCACCTAAAGTCGTTTTTTACTAAAACCGACTTTAGGGTGGCAGAACTTTTTCACTCTGGCATTTGATCGACAACACTCTGATCACACAGAGTAATTTCTTTCAAAATCGATTTTAATAAAATCGACTTTATAATAAAAGTTGTCTTTAGTAAAACTGATTTTAAAATCGTTTTTGGTAAAACTGACTTTAGGGTGACAAAAAGCTGCATTGATTGAACAACACTGAAAAGATGTCATTTCCTAAATAAGTCGGTTTTTTTACCAACGACTTTTAAGTCGGTTTTAGTAACACCGATTTTTATTAAAATTCATTTTGGTAATGACGACTCTACAGTCGTTTTTACTAAAATCGACTTTTTTAAAGTCGTTATTTGTAAAAATGACTTACAACCATTTTTTTTCTTCAGAAAAATACAATTTCATAGAAAATAAAAGAAACGATTTACTTAAACTCGGTTTTAGTAAAACCGATTTTACATAAAAACTTGTTTTTACTAAGAACGACTCTATAGAGTTGTTATTAGTAAAAACGATTTACCCTGTTTCTGTCTTTAAGTTTCAAAACACCATGGTTTAATATTTAAGCATTAAAATTACATTTTTTGTGGAAACAACTCCATGTATGTGTCATGTGTGTATAATGGGTGCAAAATGTTATGACTTTCCAGATTTGCCCTTTTGTTTCTGGCTTGTGCGTGTCACGTGAGAAGCTACCGTCACTATAACTAACAAATTTAGGTGGAGGGATGAGATTGCTTCAACTAAAGAAATATGGGGATGAAATTGACCAAATTGAAACTCAAGGGACTAAAATGACACAAGGGCTAAACTATAAGGGTATAAAATGTATTTAATCCTTATTTTTTCCAAAATTTGGGAGGGACTTATTACACCTATTACCTATAATTCTTTTTGCAATAAAATTGCCAAAAAATGGGGGGACTATAGCCCACTCTGTGAGGAGAGTAAACTAAAATCAACTATTTCTAGGACCTTATTCAACAAATTTTGAAATAAAAAACTTTGATGCTAGAAGCAAATAAATCATAGTGGTAGAAGGAAGTACTGATGGGTAATTTTTCAAATCAATAATTTCCATACATGAGGATAAAAGTCATCAACAATTTTTTGTTGTTATATAATGGAGACATTGATTAAGACTGAGAGAGCTTTAGAAAACATTGTACAAAGAATTTGGAAGCTTGAATGCCCTTTTTTGCAGTTGGGTACCCATCAATGTTGCTCCATTGATCACCAAAAATGCCCCAAAATCTGTACCCTTCCTGAACCATTTTTATTTATTTATTATTTTTTCTGGTTTCAGCTTTGTAGCTTTTCACATTCTTACCCTCATCATCAAGACCCATGCAGCCCACCCAAATCCATTTAGGAAAAAAAGATTAAAATAAGATACTCAGACCAAAAGATCAAAGATTCAAAGATGCAGCCCAGCCCAGCCTATGTCTTCATCTAGGAAGCACGGAACTGCCTTAAATTAGTACACCTAGTGCGGGTGTGGCTGCCTTTAGAGTCAGTGCTTCCTATGTCTTCATGCTTGTTTTATGTATATCTGTTTATAAGAAATCGTGTTCATCTAGGGGTGTGTGTGTATGTGCAGACTGCGGAGAGCTCAAGGTGTTTGATATCACAAATTAGTGAGTTACTTTGAACAGAAAGTAGTGAATACATACCTAAGGTCTGTTTGGGAGTGGTTGGTATGTTCATTGGAAACAACTGTGCGCAGTGATTCTCAGTGCAAGTGGTCTTGGTTTATCACCTTTTTGAGTTTGGAAAATTCTACTACAACAAAACCAAGTATGATACATTCAATTTATTAGTCTCAATTTGTAGTTTACAATGTGTCGTTTTATTGTATTTTTGGTGTCAATCAGTATTAACTTTTCTAAAGTGCCATTTAAAATTAACTTTTAGATGTCATTTGTTACAATTTTATAATAGGTAATAAAAAGTTCGAAAGTGTTGTAACTTCAATGTATGGTTCATATAATGGGGAAGATTTCTTGAGTTTTTGTATCAATTTTTATCATCTGAACGAAAAATATGTATACATAGACCAAAAAAAAAAAAAAAAAATGGTCTCGGGGGTGCTACCTCCGAACCTCCGTAAACCTTGGCTACCTTCTGGTTCAATTTCTTGGTTTCACTTCTGCCTACATCCGCCCCTGTGTGCGTTGGGGACTTTTTAACTCTGCCGATTTGGTGGCCATTCATGAAGAAGCTATAGCTATCTCTATATATAGTTTTGGGAATGGAGGAAAGTGGAAGTTTAAATGTCATTATTGAGAGTGATTAAGTCTCTAAGGTTTTGCCTTATCCTAGGTGATGGAGGAAATTTGTAAGGTTTAAAAAATTTAATTTTTTGTTCAACGACCTTCGCAATAAGGCCAACTGTATGGGACCGATTAATTGGATTTGTTCATATATACTTACAGAAGCCCAGCAGTTTAGCAGTTTCTTTTGCAAATATGGGGGGTGCATGTGCTATGGACTTTAACTTTGAGGTGGTCTTTTTTTAATCTAGTGACTAAGTGACACATCTTGGGCTGTGTGGAAGTGTCTTTCTGGTTTTTTTGAGGGTGTGAGATTTTTAATGTGTCCATGGGTGATTTGTTTCGGTTTTTTTTTGGGGTAATTTGGTCTTGGTGTTCTATTCTTTCTCCTGTAAAGTGGTCAATTTTTGTTAGGCTCATGATACTCAGGGGAGAGTGTGTCTCTCTAATAGTCAAGTCACTATTTTAGAGGCATCCTCATCCTTCCAGCCGCGGGACAAGGCGGGGGCGGCAAGGCGGCGGGTACCTTCAAAATAGAATTTATTTATTTTTATTATTATTATTTTTTAAATTTGAAATTTTGTAGTAAACTGCAGAGACTTTAGATTTTGCATTTTATACATAATCCTCTCTCTCTCTCTCTCTCTCTCTCTCATTGAATTTTAGAAAGATAATCTCCATGAACTTGCTTTTTGTCAATGTACATTTTTGTTGTTGACCATGATTTGTCCTTTTAATTTTTGCCAAGGTCAGTTGAATATATATTTTCAGACTTGCGGGTGGCCTCGTATGACTCCAAAAGTGAAAAAGTGAGAAAATGTCTAATACTTCTCTGCGTTAAAGAGTCTCTTGGGACTTTAAAAAAAAAAAAAAAAAAATCTAAGTTATCAATAAAGTACTGAACAAAGTGTTTAGCCAGAAGAAGTTAATGTAATTAATTTGACACCATCATTATAAGGTTTTCTTGGATGGACAATATAAAGGGGTTCAAAAACATTTATGACCAATTAACTATTACTACAACAAAATGAAGATGGAAAAAGTATAAAAGAAGGTTTAGGTTTGATAGACATTATAAAGAGAATCTCATCAAGAAGACGGAAGGAATTGAATGAACTTGAGCTTAATTTTTATCAAAGCTCTCTAAGAGCAACTGCAGTGGGTGGTGTATGTAAGGCAACTTAGGGTAGATGATATATAAACCGTTGCAATGGTGTGGCTTAAACAATAACTTAGTTAGGTATATAGTAGGGAAACTTAGGGCTCGTTTGGTAACGTTGTCGTTTTCTGTTTTTGTTTTCGTTTTTTAGAAAACGAAAATTGAAAACGCGTTTGGTAACGTTTTCGTTTTTTGTTTTTTAAAAAACGTTTTCAAATTTTGGGTAAAAAATGAAAACACTAAAAAGTCGTTTTGAGTTTCCTGTTTTTGTTTTTTTTTTAAAAAAAATTCAACAATGTTACCAAACAAGTTTTTGTTTTTTTTTTTAAAAAAAAAACCAAAACGGATTTTCGTTTTTAAAAAACTGAAAACTGAAAACAGAAAACGTTACCATGCGAGCCCTTAAGTTTACAATTTCACTAAATTCACTACTATACAAATTAGCCGGCACTGGCATACCCGGCCCACGCACAACCGGCTTTCCTTTAGCCGGCCCATACATAGCCGGCAATCACTTAGCCGGCCGACTTTGTGAGTGCCGGCCCTCACAACCATTTAGCTGGCACTCTTCAGCCGGCCCACACATGGCCGGCTCTCCCAAGTCCGGCTCCTAACTATAGCGCTGCGGATCCATTTTTTCTGTATATTTGCCTAGCCTAAGTTTACACTACATGAAAATACCCCACTGAAGGTGCTCTAATACCTATATTAACATAGACAGTTCGAAACAGGATTTTTATTCGAATGGGTGGATGCTTACCAAAAAGCCCATCCAGAAAGCTTATACAGGGAATACAAGGTAGGAAACATGGAAACTAAATACAGTAGATAAAAAAGAACTTATTATCTAGTTTCCAGTCCAGTTTTTTTTTTTTTCCTCCATATTTTTCATTAAATATACTTCAATTTCTTAACACAGTAGATCGAGCACCCCACTTTTGCATTGTTTCGTGTCCTTCTCTATAATCTCAAGTCATTGAGTCCATTTCATCACCGACTCGGCTATCATCAGCAGGCACTCTCTGTACATTCTTGTAGGAGTACCTCCTCGCCAAGAGCGTGAAAACACATATGTTCAATCCATTCATGGCTGCCAACAACCAGTAGAAGTTATCCACACGGCTAGTATTCAAATCCTTGCCAAACCAACTCTGCCCACCGGCCTTCTCGGTGATATGATTCACGAGAGTTATTAAGAAACTGCTCAAGAAATTTCCAACACCCATCACGCTGAGATAGAAAGCGATGCCCAAGCTTCTCATCGAATCGGGAACTTGATCATAGAAATACTCTTGCAACCCGACAAGAGTAAAGGCATCTCCAACCCCAAGAAGCATGAACTGAGGCGCTAGCCAGAACACACTCATAGGTACAGACCCTGCATCCGCTCCTAATTGTGCGATCTCTTTGTGGGCTATACTTAGCCTTTTCCTTTCGACTAGAGCCGCCACAGACATAGACATGACTGAGAAAATCATACCGAAACCAATCCTTTTGAGGATACTAATGCCTCTTTCATTTCCTGTGGCTCTTCTTAGCGCGGGAACTAGGACCTTGTCGTAGATTGTGACGGCAATGAGCATTCCAACGGCCGTGAGAGTGTAGATAGTGGCTGGTGGGATCTCGAAATGGTGACCGATCTTTCGGTTCATTGTGCTGCTTTGTTTGATGAAGAATGTCGCTGTTTGTGCCACGCATGTTCCAAATGTCAAGGAAGTTAGCCATATCGGGATCATGTTCAGTAGGAGTTTTAACTCCTCGACTCTTGTCACCGTTGTTAGTCTCCAAGGATTTGGTGTCTTGTCATCCGATAGGTTCTCAGTGCCTTCAACTATCGCAGCTTTGTCAAGAAATCTGTGAATCAAAATTGCAATGTGGTTAGTACCAAAGCAGGTTGATTTTCAAATCTAAATTTGTTCTTTTTTAGTCTGTTTGGGAAGGCAAATAATCGGTTTTTCTTGCACAAGAGTCGACTCTAATATCTCTGTCAATACTAGTTCTTTTTCAAAGCAACATAATTAACCTTGGTTCCGTTAAAAAAAAAAAATCTAGTAAGACCTAGACAGAACCAGTTCTTCGAATTATCCTATTAGTAGACCTATTAATGAAAAAAAGAAAAAGGATCAGATCATGATATACTAAAATTAACCTTTATAAATTTGTTGAATTGATATATACAGTGCCGATCAGGAGCGGGTGTTAAAAACACGGGTTCAAGACGGATTTTTGTCTTTTACTACTTTTCTTTGCAAACATGTGGACCCTCTCTCAGTAAAGTAAAAAAAAAATCATGTGACTCCAGACTCTCTCTCTCTTCACTCTCTCTCTCTACTGTTACCAAACGAAATACAAGATGCAGAGAAAAATTGGGCCAAAAAACTGGGCGAAAAATTGGGTGTGTGTTCAACAGATTAAAGAAAAATTGGGTGTGTTGGTTCCTTCAAAAAAACCAACACTCAATTCAATTGGTGAAAAATTGAGTGAAAAATTTGGGCGAAAAACACAAGATTTGCAGCCGGCGACGACTTCGGAGACTCCGGCCTCGTCTCTCCATCTCCGGCGACTCTTAAGGTATGTTTCTCTCTCTCTCTCTCCGGCCGGAGACTATTGATTAGGGCTTTTTCTGCAACTGTAGGGGTTGGTACTTTTTATGGATTGCTTGATTGTCAAATTATTGATTGTGATTTTTTTTTGATCAGCCTGATTGTGAATTTTAGAAAATCGATTGACATGGAGGATAAAAAAAATAGAGGTGAATGTGGAGTACAATACAGGCTTAGGAAAAAAAATAGATGACATGCAAATTTTGGGTGTTAGTTTTTTGAGTGAATTTTTTGATGTATTTTGGATTTTTTTTTTTTTTTTGGTCAAGAGATATATTGAAATGAATTGGGTGTTAGTTTTTTGAATGAGTTGGGTATTGGTTTTTTGAATGAAATTTTTGATGTGTTTTGGATTTTTTTTTCTTGGTCAAGATGTATATTGGAATGAATTGAGTGTTGGTTTTTTTGAATGAATCAACACACCCAATTTTTCTTTAATCTGTTGAACACACACTCAATTTTTCGCCCAGTTTTTTCGCCCCAATTTTTCTCAACGTTTTGTATTTCGTTTGGTAACAGTAGAGAGAGAGAGTCAGGAGTCACATGGTTTTTTTTTTACTTTACTGAAAGAGGGTCCACATGTTTGCAAAGAAAAGTAGCAAAAGACAAAAATCCGTCTTGAACCCGTGTTTTAACACCCGCTCCTGATCGGCACTGTTGATATATATATATATATATTTTTTTTTATATAGGGAAATCATAGGGTAATGATTTCAAATTGCTATCTGGGTGAAAGATGCTTCTTCATCAATGACCTAACTAACAAAGCTATTTTGATTACTTCATGTTTAATCGAATCATCTGAAGGCATTTTTTTTTTTTCCGGGAAAAGGTAAATCAGCTACGAAGAAAATCAGCTATGTAAAAATGCCTTCAGATGTGTTTATACAATATACATTGGACTCATGGTTCTTAGAATCACTTCATGATTCACGAGTCAATTCAAGTTTCATACAACCCGATACAAACTCACAATTCTGTATTGTGTTAAATTGTTAATTGGTTCATTTTAAGCATTGCACAAGTGTTTTTGTATGTATACAGTATCCACAGATATGTTAATTTTTTTATTTTCTAAAAAATAAATCTTATGATTCACGTTCGATACGATTCATAATTTTAGCCAACCGGTTCAAATTCGATTAACGATCTAACAACAATGCTTGCACTTACATACCTTAGGTTATTAGTGTGATTTAGTTGCCTTTCGTTCGACTTCTGTGACTTAGGAACTTCATACAGTAGTGCAGGGCTTGAAGGATAAGGCAGTTTTCTCTTTATAAAGGCAGCAACCACAACCTGCAACATGGGTGTTAAGGGGCTGCCCTGTGGCAACCTATATCTATAGAATCGCCTTCCGAAATAGAAGATTATTATAGTAACGGTCAGAGCAATCACGAGCATGAGATCCGCAACACCCCAGCTAACGTTGTCTTGCACGTAGACAATCAATGTGACACCAAGTACAAGTCCACAACAGAGAGCAAAGTTCCACCAGTTGAAGTAAGACATCTTCTTTTTCCTCTCTTCTAGATGATCATCGTCGAACTGATCAGCTCCGAAGCTCTCCAAACAAGGCTTGTATCCTCCGGTCGCAATGGAGATGAAGTACATTGCAAGAAAGAATGTCAATTTGTGAGCCTTTGTGGGATTGGTGCACACGTCTGTCGCGCATGGCTTTAGGCTTTGGATGAATCGGGACATCACTAAGAGGCCTAATCCCTGAATTTCAAGGTAACAAATGTTCACATATTCCATTGACTTAGTACATTGATACATAAGAGTTGATTGTACATTTTGCTCTCGTAGTTTGCAATCGATGGCACTTTGTCCACCATAGTTTAAAAGCATTAGACCCTAGAACTTCGATTTTTATTTATTTATTTATTTTTTGTCAATTTGAACATTTTCCCTCAAATTCTGACAAATTTTATCAGATTATGAGGGAATCAGTCATAGAATTTTGACAGAGGATGGAACAAACTATAAACTTCAGGTCTAAAGTGTCGAACTTTTAAACTGTAGGGGCAAAGGGGGCCATGGCCCCTGCATAATTTAGAATTTTTTTTATACCTACATGTAATTTTGCAACATATTTTGTACCTCTATGTAATTTTAAAAATTTATACTCTCGGCCCTACAAAATTTTCAAAAACTTTTGATATGTACATGTAATTTTATATAACCATTCCATAAATTTTGAAAACGTCAATATGTATATATAATTTTATAAATTTAGCCTAATCTAAATTGTTTTACCATATGTCACCTTTACAAATTGAAGCATGCGATCAATCATTATTGTCAAAAAAGTGATATACAAAAAAAGTTACTCAAAAATATGAATAAATAGACTCAAAAAAATTCGCCGAACCACCGTATAATAACTCTACTACTATATACACGCCTATTCTATTTTGCCCCCCCCCCCCCCCCCCCCCCCCCCAACTACAACTTCTAGGTCTGCTACGACCACCGAGTGTAAGTTTCAAGGGTGCAAAGTGTAATTCACTCGATATATTAATTGGGGGTTTGTTACACATTGCACCCGTTTGGTTTACACTAGGTGTCACTTTGCCCCTCGTACTTTAAAAAAATTGACTCATTACCTTGAGTTTTTAATTAGTGTCACTTGCACCCTCCGTGAAAATTTGGCAAAGTTCTATCAATAATAGTTTGGTCAAAATAAGTTAAAGACGGCGGTGGAAATTGATCCTAATTAGGAACTCTACTTTTAAATTACGGGGAACAAAGTGACGCTTAAGTGTAAACAATGAGGGTATAAATTATAATAAAATGAAATATGTTTTTAGTACCATAATATAGATAATGGATGAGATCAAGATCATTGAAAACCGGCCAGTGTAAGCATCGGCCAAGAAACCTCCGATTAGAGGCATCATTGTGGTCACTCCTGACCAATAGTTCACATTCTTTGCTGCTGTCTTGAGGTCCATCTGAATCACTTTGCTGAGGTATGTTATGAGATTTGTTGATAGTCCAAAGAAGCTCAACCTCTCACTAAACTCAATTGCTATACATATCAAAAACAAAATAGACCCATGCCAGTTAGAAAAAAAATCAGATAGAAATCATACGATGAATAATAAAGAAATGTGTTATGTCTACAAATATTCATTTAAGTACATGTGTTCAGGATTAACATCTTCATGGCCCCTGGTCAGTTGTAAATTACTCTTCCAAATTGAGTAATTTAATTTATGACCATTCATTATGAATAATTTGTTGGGTTCAATACCATTTTATTTCTTTGTGGGGTATGCAAGTTGAACGTAAAAATGAAGGAGTGATGCTATGCTTCTCATGGTCAATGGGCCTACTAGATTTTGATTGAATGATGTTAAAGTGACCTCACAATGGTCAATGGGCCTATTGGATTTTGATTGGTGCCACATCATTTGAGATTGTGATTTAGGATTTGAATTTGGGAAGCATAGCATTACTCAAAATGAAGACTATATTTGTTGTAAGTTGAACGTAGAAATTGACACTGTTTGGTTTCGCACTTAGCACATAACCACAAGGAGGTTGGGAGGTGCGGTGGTTCAATTTTTTAACCACAAGAGTTAAGTGAAAACGGAAGGGAACACAGTTATTGTATATGTATAATTCTGACTTTCCAAAATTGCCTTTCAAAAGTTTTGCAATTAATTCAAAGAAAGGATAAAAGAGAAAATTTGTAAATATTGATCTTTAACTTTACAAAGTGTGAATAATTTTGGGATATACAGAGCAATTAACTCTAAATTGTTTTTTCATACTCCAGAAAAATCAAAATTACATTGTCTTTCCCCCAAAAATAGGTAATAAGGACTTTAGAACAATATCTACTGCGAGTTTGAAGTAGGAAAGGAAAATACAATGTGTTGGAAACAGTAGAGGTATAATGTTTTTTTTTTATTTTATTATTTATTATTATTTTTTTTACTTAGACTCGGACTGGATACACACATACCCCAGTCCCAACCTAACCCCAAAGCCTCACACTGTCCCACAACAAAGCCCAACACCAACCACTTATTCCGACTAAAGAATAACTGGGTTGAGGGGGCAAGCAACTAAAATCCCTATAGGGATTTGAACCCTCCCCGTCCCTACTGAGAATAAAGAGGCTATGTTTTAAAAAAAATTTATTTATTGCACCGAGCAACATGGCCTGTCAACTTAAAATCCATATTTGACTGCAGTTGTATGCGAATAAAGCTACAAGGTTGGTCCTTTTTTTTTTTCTTCATCGTCTCTTTTAATCATGGGTGAAAGAATAAATATATGCATTGTTGAAAAGTGTTCCTATCGTACTCTTTTTCCTGTTTCAAATTATATACCTGATGATCATTCTTTTGAAAAGTTAAAATTTGATTCCAATATCTGAAATACTTTTTATTTGTTTTGTAGGGAACATTTTTGTGTGGTTGTTTTAAGGTAAACAAACGAAATGGCTGTAAGAATTCCTTTTTTTTTTATATATAAAATAGGATGCGAAAGAGAACATATAGAGGCTATTTGGGCAATATTAGAACCGTAATTCTGTGGTTTAATTAATAAGAACCCGCATTAAATTGTTTCGGGCCGTTAATTTGGTAACATTGTAATTTTTGGTTTTTTGTTTTTGTTTTCTTGTCTTGAGAACGAAAACTAAAAACATGTTTAATTAGATCATTTTTGCACTCTTTTTTTTTTTAAGAAAACAAAAACCAAAAACGTGTTTGGTAAACAGTTTTTGTTTTCCATTGCTTTCAAACAACGAAATTGGGGGCATAAATGATAACAACAAAAATTAATAATTTGGTTCTCGGTTTTCAGTTTTTGTTGTCATAGATAAAAAAAACCCCAAGAAACTAGTTTTTGTTTTCAGAATTTGGAAAGTAGAAAATCGCAATGCTACCAAATGTGCTCTTAATTTGTATCTATAGCTGCATTTTGACTATATAAGAGTCTGTGCCTGACTTAAAATCTCCCAAGAATTAGTTCTTTATAAAACCAAACCAACTAATTTATGATTTTCATAAATACCAATTAAATGTGAAACTGGGTCTGAATGTGACACTGTTCTAGACATTTCCAAACAGGCAAACAGACTCTTACATGCAAGCAAAACAAGGCATATATACTAATGAAATATTAGCGGCAATTATCTGTTTTAAGAAACCGTTACCAATGTTCAATGTTGTTGTTTATTTATTTTTGTGCTTGTGTGAAGAAATTCCTCTTTATAAAAGTAGCTTTGCAAAAGAAACAATTTAGGAGATTTTGTTGGGGGAACAATTGATGTCTTTTACTTTTAACATTTAAACCAAACAACTTCCTTCTGGGGGGATTGGGGCGGGGCTTTTGGAGTGCGTTTTTTTCTAGTGTGGGGTGGTTTCTTTTGTGTGGGGAGTGCTTCTTACTCCATTTGATGTGTGTGTGTGTGTGTGTGTGTTTTTTCTGGTATTGGATGGGTTCGTTTCGCGTGTGTGTTGTGTGTACGGGTGCTCTTCTCGGACGTGTTGATCACGTTCGGTTTTCTCAGGAGGGTGTTGGTTGCTGTTTGGGGCAACCTCTTGGGTTCCTTCTGGTTGCTGGTTTTTGTAGGCCAGAGAGTGTTTATGTTATATTTTGCACCCAGCCCATACTTTAGTTGGCTACTTCACATTATTGGCTTGAATGAATTTCAGTAACTATTCTCTGTTGTGGTTTTTGCTCTGCTTTCTGCCTCTGGTGGGTTTGTTGTCTTTGCTTTGGGGCGCTAAAACATTTTGAGAGTTTTGTTTTTGGGATCTGCTGGTTTGGGTTTTGTGTGTTTCTTTTTCCTTTTCCTTTTAGGGGCTCCTTTGTTGAAACATCCAAAGTGGAGTAGGTTTCAACTGGGGAACCTTCTACGAAATTTAGAAGCTACTTCAAAATTCAAAAGGTCGCTATCGGATTTCTACTCAGCACGTTAATAGCGAAAGAAATTTGTTGCGAAAAATTTGGCAATATCAGGCTGATATTATCAGCATTTTGACAGATTTTTCCTTTCGGGATTGGATCGGAGTTGTTTGTGCCTTTGAGTGGCTATTCTGGTGTGGCGCTTGCTTGCTTTGATTAGCAGCAGGTCATTCTGCAGTTAGTGAAGTTCGTGCAATTTGGGTCTCAGTGTTTGGGTTTCAGTTGTAACTGGTGGGGCTGCTGTGGTGGTGGATGAAGTCTCTCGGCTTCAATAGAGAAGCGAAAACTGCACATGAGGAGGCGTTTGTTCATTTCTGCTACAAATAGAATTGGCTTGTCTCCTCAATCCTTGGAGTCTTGGGTTGTCCTCACGCGTTTGGGCCCAAACACCTATCAAGGTGTCGTGGTCTTTTGTGGGGTTTTCTTCTATATTTTGCTCCAAGGTTGGGGTGGTCATTAAGTTTAGTGGAGTCATTTTCTATTTATTAGTTGATGAGATCAAGATTTTGGCATTGGTTGTGCTTTACTGTTTTCAGGGGGTGTATGGCTATTTTGTGTTTGGGACACTTTGTGGGGTGTGCTATGGGCTCCTTGTTGAAACTCCCAAACAAGGGTGTCTCAGATGGGATCTTTTGCTTTGGGGAATTTTGGTTGGTTTGTTTTAGGGCTGTCCATCTTGTATATATGGTTTGGGTTGTATATTGGTGGCATTTTGTCACCACATATTTTTTATCAATGAAACTTGCCGTTCAAAAAAAAAAAAAAAAACTATCTTGGAAGAGTTTCCCACTTCGGTGCCCGACAGTATCTCGGAGAATTAGTCCTAGGCGGCCTAGGGAAACCTTGGGAAACCCAAAAAAAAAAAAAAAAAAAAAAAAACTTCCTTTGAAGGCATTAGAATTTAAAAACTCTACAAAATTAGAAATATCTCATGGTAATATAGTTCATACCAAATATGACTCAGATTAATAAAAAAAATACAAACATAATTAAAGTAGCTGGTGTAGATATAGACATGATGACATCCTCTAAACATCACACGTCTATATTTCGAATGCATATTAGAAGATTGCGCAAGGTTTATACAACAATGCATGCATGTCTATGTTTATATATATATTTTTTTTGGTATGTCCATGAGATTCCTACCCTTATTTTATTTTTATTTTTCTATTGTTTTGGATTTATTATGCTTATATGTCACGATTCTTAATTTTTTATCTTTATATAGGTGAAATTAACTCTTATAAGGAAATTACCTAAAACTAATCCTATATATAAAAGGTATATATATATATATATATAAGAGTCCTAAAAAAGGTCCTATTGCCTTTTTCATGTTTGTTTTTTCTTTTCCTTTTCGGTTGACACTATAGATGAAAAGCTAAAGCAATCCATAAGTTTCTTTTCAATTTAATAGCCAATCCACACGTTTTTTTTTCCTCCTTCCTTTTTGGGGGACTCTTTGATGGACTCTACGATAAATTAAATCAAACGTTTTCATTTCTTTTTTATTTGCATTGTATGGATAAGCAATACTTCAAAACACTCCCTCGGTTTCTAAGAACTTTATGAATCTATTCCAAACTAAGATTGAGGTATGTTTTTACTATGGTTTTTTTAATTATTTTTTGGTTAATTTTACAAGTCTTGGTGATCTTCTTTATGATTGAGTTTAATTTTCTTTGTTTTAAAGAAATTGATAGTCTATAGTTGTTAACTGTGATACTTATCTCAATGGGTGTCTTATTGGGAGATTAGACGTGACATTGTTATTTTGCTTGAAATTACTAACGTGTTCTTAAAAAATCGCATCGATTCACGAACTGGGTTGTCGTCAGATTTTGTATTTGAAGTAGAAATTCGACAGAACTTCGATTGTTATTCGAATGAAAAAAGGTAGGAAAACAATCGGTGTGCTTTGCTTCTTTGTCCCATTCATGGAGGATATACACTTGTATGTGATGAATGCATGTTAATTATCATGTATTCTCTGTGCATTGAAGCAATTCTGTCCTATTTCAACATTTTTTTTTGGCGCACCTACCTATTAGTTTTTTTTTAAGAATATAATTAAACCAAAGTGTTCCTCCTATTGGGTTTTTTCCACTGTTTCCTTTTTTAATTTTGGTAGACTCCAATGGGTAAGCAGTAGTTGCTAATCTAATTTTTTTTTTAGGTTACTTTTGTTTTTTTGGGATGTTCGTACCTTGTATAGTTTTCTTCATTTTTTTTTTCTTTCTTTCTTTTTTTCTTCGCGTAGACTCTATGAATTAGGACTCTAACTAAACTTCCCATCACCCAAAAAAATATAAAGTATACAACCATATGAATATAATCATTCAAAAATTATTTTTATTTTGTGATTAGGAATTGTCATTGTATTCTTGGATTTAAAATTAAACAAGTGTGATTCAAACTAAAAAATCTTAGGAGGTAATGAATATAAGTTAGAAGTTATGATGGTTGAAAAATAAAACGTATATAATTTGGCTAATTATAAAGTTTTGTTTTAGTTAATTATTTAATTCCACTTGGTGTAATATATCAGTTGTTCTATATGTATACATTAATCCGACTATAATATATCATCTATTGCACTTTATTCTTAATTAAATTATGTATATAATTACCCTAGATTATTTAAATTTAAAAAAAGATGTTGAAGTAAAAAATAAAAAATAAAAAATAAAAATAAAAAAAGAAAAAAGCTTACATTTTGACGTAATAGAGCATTTTACAAAATTCTCAAAAAGTACTCTTACATCTTATGGTAGCTTGGGGAAAAAAATTCCTACATTAATGTTTGTTTCATGTTATTACAAATTACACAATAGGGCAATTAAGTTGATAGCAACACATACTAGAAACTTTTTAATGTAAATTTATTGCTATGAAATAACAGTACATAAAATCAACAATAAAATAATGCTCCATCTGTCCCATTCTAAGAGTCCTTGATGCCATTTTTTGGTGTCTCATTTTAAGAGTCCTCTTTGAAAAGTCAAAGCACTTTAATACACACTTTTCAAGTTTGTCCTTTATTGTATCTTTCATTGATGTGACACTAGAATTTTGAATTTCCAAAGGGGCAATATTGGAAAGTTAGAAAATCTGACAAAAATCAAAATATCCCCTTAATAAATTGGAATTCCCAAAAGAGACTCTTAAAATGAGACGGAGGGAGTATCGTTTTTGTTAAAGAATTAAAAAAAAAAAAGGCGCTTAACCAATAAAATTTAACTAATTAGGTCCACAAGGTTTTTCAACCCCTTCTAATTAAGATCCCTCAAAAAAAAAAATTAAGATCCCTCAAAAAAATTTTTTTTGACAAAATAATCCGTTGTATTTGTTGCGCTAAAGTCAGCGTGCATCAGCTGATGTACCTAACCTCATGTTTCATATAAATGTATATATATATACAGAACCGATCAAGTGCGGACCATAAAAGACGGACCAAGGAGCAGATGACTTTTTGTGATGAAAATGTTGCTTTTTGCGACGAAAAATTTTTCATCACTAAAAACAATGATTTTTTGCGACAAAAATTCCGTCGCAAAAAATGACATTTTCGTCGCAAATGAGTCCACTCCTTGGTCCGTATTTTCTGGTCCATTGGAGGTCCGTACTGTATATATATATTTCTGTCGTCAAATCTTGAAATGTCTCTAAAATTGAAAAATTCAGAGATAATGTATGAACTTTCCATTTTTAGAGAAATGTCTCAGAAACCAAAAAATTCAAACACATTATATTTTAAAGTCTCTAAAAATATTTCAGAATCTAGAAAGTTCAAAGACATTTTGGAGAAAAAGTCTTTGAATTTTTTATTTTTAATGTTATTAAAGCTGAAAAATTCAGACACATTCTATGCAAAAAAAAAAAATAATAATAATAATATTTCTAAAAGTGTTTGAGAATATGTCTATGAATTTTCTATTTAAAAAAAATGTCTCTGAAACCCAAAAAATTCAAATACATTCTATGAAAAAAGATTCTAAAAAAGTTTCTAGAAAATTCAAAGACAATGACAATCAGAGACATTGTCCCTGGATTTTCCATTTTTAGAGACATTTCAAAAGTTGACGACATCTGACAAAAAAAATATATTATGACATCATTTGATACGCGTTGACATCAGTGCGACAGTTTAAGAGGGGTAATTTCATTTGAAAAACTGAAAAATTAAAGTGAGGGAGCACCCCCTCCCCCTCCCCCTCCCCCTCCCCCTCCCCCTCCCAATTAAAAAAAAAAAAGAAGAAGAGAAAAATAGGTGGGCTGCTTTTTGCCTTATTGATCCAATCTCAAGGATGTTAGCCCAATTTTCCCTTTTAAAAATTAGTTTCCATTATCTGTGAATCTTCACTGCTAAAGCACAAACTTCTAACCTTTCAATGTTTGAGTTTATCCCAAGAAAAGTAAAATATCATTAGAATTATCATAAGCCAGATTTCGAAAGTTATGAACATGGTACATTTATGTTTTAAAGAATAAGAGTCGAAAGAGAAAATTGCATTCAATCTACATTTACATTTACACACACACACACACACATAAATGCATGTACATTATTTCATCTATCAATCTCTCTCATGGATGAAATTCTATATTCACTGAAGTTGTTTAACAAGTTAATTAAAATAGTGCATCAACTTTGTAATTATACATTATATATATAGCATATGTGATTTAAATTTACATATGTTAATTAGTTATTTATTTATTTTTATTTTTTATTATTCTTTTGCACCTCTTTTAAAAATATTTTGAATAAAGAATGATATAATCGAATGATTGGTCACGATAACATGAAATAGTCATATGCAATATTGTATATGTTTACCTTATATCTTATGTATTAAATATTTCATGTTCATTTGTTTATTTATTTATTTTTTCATTTGTGGTCTATGAAAAAAATATTATAATTTTGCTTCTTATTTTATCATGCTCTTCAGTTATGTTTTTTGAACTATTACAAGTACTTCGAGTTTTGATAATTTTTAATTGACATACACTACTTCAAATCTTTCTTGTATAGGAAAGAGATATAAACGTAAAAATGATTTGAAAAAAATATTTTTGATGCCAAATAATGGAAGTGAAAAGATCAGATTTAGTTATTTTTTGAAAGTAGAAAAACTGAAACAATTTTCTCTCATTTTATGAAACACGTTATTAATAAAACACATCTTCATGTTATCGCAACTAATATTATGCTCATCAAAAGGTAATAGCCATATAATTATTCTTCTAGAACCAAAGAACGGAAAATATATATACATACATATACATATATTTATATATATTAGTTTTCCTTCAACGTAATCTATAAAAGAAAGATGATCACATAGGGCTGATTTTTCGGATGAATCAGATAAGAATTGATGTATTCAAAAAAAAAAAAATCATTTTAGAATAGAAAAACTCATTTTGATTATGATAATTTAGTATTTCAAAATTCCAATCCGATTCCAAAATTTCAGAACTTTTGAAAAGTTTGGAATTCAGAATTTGTTTTTTTTTTTTGGATTTTTTTTCTTTTAAAAAAAAGTTTTATTTTAGCTGAAAAACAACATAAAATCTTTTATGTCAAAAGTTTCGAATACAAAATATACAAGCATATCCTTATTTTATGTTAGAAATTGTAATCGGAAGTAATTCATAATATTTTGGAAATTAAAATTTTAAAAATGTCCAACACCATTTTTGTAGTTTTTTTTGAATTGGTTTTGGAATTTCTGTTCCAACTTGCTTCCAAATGCCCAACGGAATTATGAGAATTAAAAAAATAAATAAATAAAAATAAAAAAGACGTAAACTAAAGCAAACAATTAGTAAGTGTTTGAATATTCACTTCAACACTTGAAAAATGTTTTATAAACTAAATAATTTACTGTTAGACATCAGACATGATTTTTCTAGATCTTAATATTTCACAAAAAGATGTTAAGAAATTGTTTGTACAAATCAAGTGTTTAGTCAGTTTAATCACTCAATTTGTTAATATCTATCCTATTGTGCACCAACCACGTGCAAAGCACGTGATCTAAGACTAGTATATATATATACTCACATTTATATACAGTCAGACTCTAAAGCGCACGGGGTATATATGCGCACTGAGATTTTAAGCTTAAAAAAACCGCGGGTTAGCGGGGCAGTGGGATGGGGCGCGGGTCAAGCAGGATAACTCGCGATTTTTTTAAGCTTAAATTTCCAGTGCGCAAATCTAGTGCGTTTTAGAGCCTGACTGATATATATATATATATAAAACTAAATAAATCAAGTAATGCCCTCACTTGAAGCCATTCAGTGTGGCAAGGTAAATGTAAAATCAAACACTCTACATGAAAGGAAAAAAAAAAGTTGATCAAGCAATTGCTACAGGGCGGCCATGAGATAGACAAAAATGGTCGGAGGCCTTAAGCGAACTTTCAAAGGGGCCTTAAAAAATGAGCCATTTATACTAAATTTTATAGAAATTAAAAAAAAAGAGGCCTAAAAATGAGACATCTATATTAAGTTTCGTAGAAATTAGAAAAAAAGAGGCCTAAAAAATGAGACCTAAAAATGAGGCCTCATGCGGTTGCTCGACCGCATGGGCTCATGGCCGGCCCTGATTTATTGCTATAAGTGGTACTAGGATATACGACATGTATGTGTGTGTGTACATAAAGATGTATTTAAGCCTTACTTATGATGAAGAGGGCAGCTATCCAAACACCGGTGGAGGCTCGGAGAGGAAGCCTTCCTTTATGATCCACAGAAGAGTCATACACCCATTTCTCTTGGTCACCTTCTCTTGTACCATGACTTCTTTTTCTCTGTACCATTTCATGCTCCATCTTAGTTAGCACCGAAAGAGAAGATGGTTTTCCCAAGTGAAATTGAAGGACAAGGACAAGTCACTTAGAGCCTCACTATGTGGCCTGGTATTTTGTTTGCTTGTTTGGTGTTGTGAGACAAAGAGTGTTCTTTGGGGGGCTGATAAATGGGCTTGCCTTGTAGTGCTTTTATAGTGAGAGGTTTGTTTGGGGGGTTACTTTTGGTGTAGGTTTCCCCTAATCATGGGGATGATATTTTAAGGGTAGTTAAAACTTTAGATAGGTAAATAAAATGGAAGGTATAGATATTATTCCATTTGCTATACCTTTAAATGTAATTGGTAGCATCTATGCCAACTAGAGTACTTAGACCTAAGTCTAAAAAGTAGGGTATGTTGATGGTTGGTTGCCCTTAATGAAAGAGATGAGACATTGGCCATGTGTATAATGTATATATGGGCCCTTGTAATAATATTGGTCAATGGTTAGCAAGGTTGAAAAGATAGTGGTGGTATATGCTTCCGCAGCCCCAAGTGTTCTTTGTCTCTCACTCTCTTGAGTGTTATAAGTGTGCGTGGAGAGAAGGCTTGCGGATAAGGGGTGGACACGAACGGAGTCGTTCAATAAGGGTTTGAGTTCGGTTCGATAAAGGTTAGACTCGGCTCACTCATTTGAGTTCGTGAATACGATTAATTAAGGCTCGCGAGCAAGCTCGTTAAAAAGCTCGTTAATAGGTTTGATAAAGAGATTGTATAGTGACCTATATATATATATATATATATACATTTATTATAAAACTATATAATTTTAGAGAAAAAATGACAAACCTTGTAAATAGGCTTGGTAAATGACTGATTTATCATCAAACTATATAGTCGGTGCGCGAAAAAGCTTGTTAGAAAGCTCGCGAGAAAGCTCCAATCACTTAAAAGCTTGGCTCATTTGAACTCTTGAGCAAGCTCACGAACTCGTGAAAAAAAGCTCGCGAGCAAACTCGACTCGACTCATGTCCACCCTAATTACTTGTGGATATCGTACTTGTTGGATAAAAATTGGTTTTGGCCATGTTTGAGGTCAAATAAATGTGGGACCCATTTAGAGTTTGAATGGGGTCTTTGTGGTGTTTGTGTTCTTCTCCATGAGGAGATGAACTTTGGATATTTACATGTCCAAAATCATTGTTGAGTGAATAAGAAATTAATCCATTGAATACATATAGATAATGTACATACATGGACAATGTACATACATGAATAAATCTATAGATGAATCATGTTCATACATGAATGAATTTGTAGATGCATTCATGGATAATGCACATTCATAGATGAATCATGTACATTTATTAATGAATCCATAGATAAATCATGTTCATACATGAATAAATCTATAGATGCATAATATATATATATATACATGGATAATCTATACATGGATGAATCTATAGATGCATAATGTACATACATGTAGGAATCCATAAATACATAATGCACATCCAATGAATCCTCTCTCCCCTTAATACTATATATTCTGAGCTTTCTCCTCAGAAATTCATAGTCAAAGTCAGAAAAACCAAGAGCTCTTTTCCTTCCTTCCAATATTCATTCCTAAGAGAGTTACAAACATAGTTGGTTCGCTGGAACTGTTATACGTCGCGCTTGTCAACCGTTGTTGACGCTGTATCCTAGGAGACGGATGCCGAAGAAATTCTCAAGCACATCTGGTGAGGCGGCGAATCTATTTTAAGAAAACTGTGTATATCATAGGCCTCTGTTTGATTATTTTTCCAGTTTCTACTTTATTTTAGTTACTGTAATTTTTATTTCTATAGACAGTTTCAATTTTGTATTATAAGATTAATTCCTATACTGCTTCTGTTTTACACCAATTGTATTCAAACAGTTTATTGAATATCAGTTTAATTTTCCAATAGTACTACTGGGGGTTGTGTAAATAAATTTTATTTTATTCTTATTTTTATTGATCTTGGGACTGCAGAACCGTATATTTCTTGTAAGACCCGGTCATAATTGTGTCCCGCATGATATGTGATGTGTGTATGTGTTAGTGGGTTAGAGAAGTTACTTCCAACTATCTCTACTTTGATGGGTAAGTGGGATAAGAAAGTTGTTGGGAGTTGGTCCTCTCTCTATTATAAATATACACAATCTCCATCATTTGTGTATCTAAGATGAAAGCATAGAGAGAGAAACCATGACTCTTCTTCTTATATTCTTTTGCTAAGTATTATCATGGAGCAAGGTATAATTTTATTATGTGAAAGTCACGAAAAATAAGATCCTCTTGAAAATCATGAAAACTAACATATGGTATTAGAGCCTTGGTTCAGAGCTTTTATGACATTTCATACTCATGGATTCTTCTTCCCCTCTTCCAAATTTTTAATTTGTTCAATTTTTGATTCTCAGCAAATCAACTCTTGTTAAGTTTTAAACTCAAATAATGGATTCTCAGCGAATCAAACATTATTGAGTTTTAAACTCAAATAATGGAGTCTCTGTGACTCAAATAATGACTTCTTAAAACAGATTTCGTATGCCATGAAGTTAGAAACTATTTTTTATTTTTCAAACTGTTTTATAAAAGGCCACGGATTGCATTGGATATGATATCATTTTTTCATAACCTTGGACATAAGAATGATTTCTGTGATCTATTTCCATGTAATGCCAAATGGCATTCAATATCCAACAAAATTCATCATTATCACTTTTTCCAGTGTGTATCTATAATGATTTATGCTGCATCCAATTATACTTGGAATGGAATTAGGAGATGAACTCCAATATTTGTAATAACCTGCATTTTCATTTCATATTTAAATTTAAATTTAAATTGTATTGTTTACTCTTATTTTAAATTCGCATGTTCTAATTATTATCTCCTGTGTTATTTCATATTAAAATTCATGTTGGGGTTAAACTGCATTTTTTTTATAAAGTTAGCAATACCTGTGTGGATTTCAAAACTGTATTTCAAAACGGTGGAAATATTTCCTTTTGACTCAATCAGTATTTTTATGAAACCAGAAAATCAATTCTTAAGTTAAAACGAATTTTTCTGTATTTTTGTGGTGACCGCCGCGCCCCGAAAATACCAGTTTGTGTGCAAAACTGTCCACGCTGTGTGAACTTCCACAGATTTTGGAAGTGACTGATTTGGACAATTGCTTTATTTCCATTTATGGCAAGTGATCATTGCCTTAGGCATTGTTTGGGAATGCTTTGTGTGTATGTGTATATCTTATGCCATAAGCCAAATTCCCAAACATTCCCACATTGACCCCTATACACCTACTTGCCCCTTAAGCCTAACTTGGCTCTTCAAACATCTGAGAATGTGTATACGAATGTATGTATTTGTGCATATTCTGATTATTAGTTCAATTAGAAATTTGGAAGCAAAGCATTTTGTTGAGTATTGGAGAATAGACTTGGCCTCCAAGTTCAAATTTGTAGAGTTTATTTATACACCACACACTCACACACTGCACATTACCAAAATTCAAAGAGAAAATTGAGAGTTTCAGTTAGGGAGAGGAAGACTTGCAGCTATAATTTTAGGAAGAAAGGAAGCTTAATCCCCATAGCCAAAGCTTGGGTTTGAATCTCCTAATTGCTTTACTTTCTCAACAATCCATCTGTAATCAATCTCAGTGTGTATTATTAACTCACTAAGAATGTAATTACATGTTTAGTTACTGTGTATTTGCTTAATTTTGTAAAACACCATGGTTGACTTCACGTATGAATTTCATAGCTTGAAATCAAGATTTTCAAAACTTAATCTAAATCCGTTTTCAGAGTTGAATATCAAAGATTATAGTATATAGAGTATATAGTTCAAGTATTAGACTTTAATTTGTTCATATAAGAAAGTATATTGAAAATGAAGTTTTGTCATGTTTTAGTTTTTCATAAAATTGGAGAGCTATGAATCAAATGGTGTTAAATTGTTTATGGATTCTTAATCCTTGTTGAAAAACAAAGAGAATCATATATTATAAGGCCTAATTACTCCCGAATTGAAAATGGGTCAAAATGGACCCTTAAAAAGAAAACAGAGCAGTTTCTGCGGGGAAGAAGAAGCCTCAGCTTCAACTCGCGCCACGATCGCGCGAGCGACCCGTCGCGCGAGCGGCCCGCGCGCGCGATCCTTGCTTCCCCAGGCAGACAGAAGAGTTTATATATATATATATATAAAGAAATTTAGGCAGGTCGCGCGAGCGAGGGTCGCGCGAGGGACCCTTCGCGCGAGCGATCCGCGGGCGCGACCTTGACTTTTTCAGGCAGACAGAAAAGTTTATATATAAAATGAAAAGTTGGCATATCGCGCGTGCGGCCCGCGCGAGCGACCCGTCGCGCGATCGGCCCGCGCGCGCGACCTCTGGCAGATTCTGGTTTTTGTCTGTTTTGTATTTAGGGACTGTTTGGTTCAATTTTTAAGTACTGTTAAGGTTCTGTTTGGAAATTTTATTAATACAGAATGCTATTAGTTATGGTTGAAATGATTAAGGTAATGCATTACAAGTTATCAATCCCCGTACGTGCGTTGTTCCTTTAAATTCAGTGATTTACTTTATGTTTAAGTTCATGTCATTCATGTGGGGTCAGTAGTACATGCATGTGGTTGTCAGTCAGTGTGGAAAAGAGTAATGGTCAGTGTGGAAAGAGTTTGAGATTGAGATTGTGGTTGTGGTTGTGGTTGTGGTCGTGGTTGTGGTTGAGGTTACGGCGAGGGTATCTTTGAAATGCGACGGTGACAAATATGGACACTCCCTGACGCCCATGGAAGCGTTAAAGTGTGTGAAGCCGAACTTGGATATTTCCTGGCACCCATGGTAGTGCTAAAGTGTGGCCTATGGACACTCCCTGATACTCGAGTCTGGATACTGCGTGAGGGGTTGCCCCGGTATTTGCATGGCGGTTAGGGTATTCAAAGTGTGAGGCATTGGACATTCCCTGGTACCCCGGACCAAAGTGTGAGGCAAACTGGACACTCCCTGGCGCCCCGTTGCTAAAGTGTGGCTATCTTAGTGTTTCAAAGATACCAGAAGTAAGATAGTGGGTTGTTGTGTCTGTTGAGAGAAAAGAGTCGGCAAGATGAGTGTGGTGCATTGTCTCATACACAATTAAATGTTTCATGATTGATCGACTTTTAATATATTCCTTGTTGTTTTTATAAAATGAATTCTCTCTATGTCAAATTATTGATTTTACAAATTGAAAATGGAAAAAGGTAAATGAGTATGTTTTACATTTAAAGTTATGTTTTTAATACTCACCAGCTTCTTGAAGCTGACGACGTTGATGCGTCCTGGACATTCGTGTTCAGGCTTTTCAGGTTACAACCAGGAAGAATCTTATGACTACGCTAACTGAGAATGGCTGCCTGTGGAATGAGAAAACTGTTTATTGATTTTATGCTTTAAGTTATATGTTTTAAGGTTTAAACTGTTTGTTTCATAAGGATGACTGTATTTGACACTAAGTTATTGTTTTATTTTAAGGCGGTCTGTGCCTTTAGATGACCCCGTGCGGTAATATATAATAAGTTAGAAAAGTTTTATAAGCCTTGATTGCTCTGCTCAGATTATTGTTTTTTTTTTGTTGTTCGACGTTTGGGACGGAATCGATCCTTCAAACTGTCGCGACCTACGGGTCCATAAAGGAAATTAAACGCTTTCCTTATTTATGCTACGTCGGGGCGTGACAAGATTTAGTTGTATCAGAGCCAGGTTATGATTTATCTCAAGATAGTTTAGCCAGGTTAGGGTTTACCAGTATAGACCCGATTCCACATTCCATTAAGTGTTACACACCCGATGATACGACAGGGAGGATAGACTCAGAACCCAAACACCTAAGATTATTTGTGTCCTGACTTAAGTAGTACCTTTTTTTATCAGGTATGGATCCAGCTCATCCACTATATGTTCCAGACAGATTTGGAGGACACTTTGTGACACCTATGGCAGTGATCCCAGCCTTTCTTGACTTATACCATGCGACTATTGAGCAGTTGGCCACAGCGACCATAGTATCTGATTTATGGCACTAGGTTCATGTGGTAGGCTTAGTCGACCTGACTCGTATTCGCCTAGAGCTTCGTTACTTTGTAGAGGCTCAGCGCTTGGTTTTGGTCGAGGTTTTGAGGTTGATTGATAGCGATGCTTTCTATCTTCCCCTCAAGATCCAGATTGTGCACGCCCATCTGGCTCAGCTGGAGATGCCCCCGCCAGTGGTTCCCATTGCCGAGGATGATGCTGGGGTTGTTCATGTGGTCCCAGTAGGTGGAGAGATTATAGAGGACGGCATAGGTCTAGATGATCTCGCCGCTGAGCTCGAGGCTGAGCTAGCGCTTGAGCTAGCCTTACCTGAGGAGATGCTAGTTGAGGCAGATGCCCCTACGCCTGCTTCATCTTCGACCTCTCCAGGCTATGATGGGGTGGGCCCCTTTCAGGTTCAGCGATTTTGCCCCGTCGACTCGCTGGATCTCCTGATGGCTGCTTATGGAGACGATTGACGTTCTAGTTGTGACTTGTACATATTATCTACTTTTGACTATTAGCTCTATCTCTTTTTGCAACTGTAATTACATACATTAGAGTGTAGGGCAATGACCCCATTTTTGGCATTAACTCATACATTGACTATATGTGACCTAACCCATATAGATAGGGTAGGCATTGACCTGATCATACATGCTTTTTGTATCAACTTGACAAGAAGTTATATATATATAACATACTCTTTTGGATATTGTCGTCATTTGAATTGCTTCATAGCACTGTTGCATGCATGTTTCTCATTCTACTATCACTATCATGCATAGAATGGCTGGAGGACTAAGGAGGAACAGGAACTTGATCGAGGGAGCACCCGAGGCTGCCGATCCTACGGGGATGTTCGAAGCGTTTATCAGACGGTTGGAAAGAATCGGTAATACGAATGACAACCGACGAGACCGTCAAACTGGAGACAAATTGCTGGAGAGATTCTGTGCACTAAGGCCCGAGCAGTTTGCGGGTACCGCGGAACCCTGGAAAGTGGAACAGTGGTTAAGACAGATGGACCGCATGTTCGAAGTTGTCCAGTGCAACGAGATGGACAAGAGGAGGTTAGCTACGTTTCAGTTGACCGATGCTGCCTCAGATTGGTGGGATTCGGTCATAGCTACTATTGGGAATGGAGCTGCAATGGGGATGACGTGGACTACATTCAAGAGGAGATTTCTGGAAAAGTATTTCCCGGCTACGGAGAGGCACAGAAGAGAGAAGGAATTCATGGATCTGACGCAAGGAACAAAGTCGGTGCAAGAGTACACCACACAGTTTGAAAGACTGTCTCGGTTCGCTCCACACCTGGTTGATACTGAAGAGAAGAAGATCCGTAAGTATAACCAAGGGCTGACACTGCAGATTCGTCGCCTGACTCTCGGCCACCTAGATAAATCGTTTGAAGGACTTGTTGGTTTGGCTACCGACCTGGAAGAGGATGCTCGGGTGAACCAAAAGCAATTTGATTTCCGACCGCCTCAAAGGGGTAATTTTGGGAATAGACCACCAATGAATCGTACCCAAGGGCAGAAGAGGAATTTCGACGGAAGCAAGAAGACCCAGGCTATTACCTATCCGACTCAACCTCGAGTGGGAGAAGGAAGTAGTGGTGGAAAATGCTTCAACTGTGGAAACCCTGGTCATTTGGCTCGAGATTGCAAGGCACCAAGGCGTGCTGCTCAGCAAGGAATAGTCTGCTTCAACTGTGGTGAACCAAGTCACATCAGCATGTTCTGCATTGCTCCTAAGCAGGTGACTTATGGTCAACAGGGCCAGACTTGCGTGAATGCTGTTATCCCTGATGCCGCTGGATATGATGGAACTGTGTACGAAGAAGGAGATTATGAAGAAGCTCAACCTGACCAGCAAGCAGTGGAAGGTACATTAACTCTGTTTAACTCCCATGTTAAAGTATTATTTGATATGGGTGCTGCTCTTTCATTCATATCTGTTAATACAATTCGGAGATTGGGTATCTTACCTCATCGCTTGGAGAAAGCTTTAAAGGCTACATCACCATTAGGAGTCGCAGTCAGATTAGGACACGTGTGCAAGGATTGTCCTCTACGGATAGGAGACCGTGAAATCCCTGCAAGGTTGATCGTCCTATCGATGAAGGAGTTCGACATAATCCTAGGAATGGATTGGCTCTCTCAGAATCAAGTGAAGTTGGATTGTGCGAGGAAGAGAATTACATTCCCCAACAACGAGAATCAACCCTTTGATTTTCAATGTAACCTTTCGGGAGATATGTTCCTCACGAGATGTTTAGCCAACATCGAAGTCGTCAGTACAGAAGCGACAGCATCGTCTATACCTGTAGTCAAGGAATTCGAAGAAGTATTTCAAGACATTTCTGGTTTGCCGCCCAAGAGAAGTATAGAGTTCTGTATTGAGCTTATACCGGGTACCGTACCGATCACCAAGGTTCCCTACAGAATGGCCCCCGCTGAACTATCGGAATTGAAGGAACAAGTTCAAGAGCTCGAGAACCTAGGTTTTGTACGCCCAAGTACATCGCCTTAGGGAGCACCAGTGTTATTTGTGAAGAAGAAGGACGGGACCCTTCGGTTGTGTATCGACTATAGAGAATTGAACCGAGTGACTATCAAAACAAGTATCCCTTACCTCGGATCGACGATTTGTTTGATCAACTACAAGGAGCTACGACATTTTCCAAGATAGACCTTAGGTCGGGATATCATCAGTTGAGGGTACGAAAGGAAGATATACCTAAGACTGCGTTCAGAACTCGATATGGTCATTACGAATTTCTGGTGATGCCATTTGGAATGACGAACGCCCCGACAGTGTTTATGGATCTGATGAACAGAGTGTTTAAGCCTTATCTAGATCAGTTTGTCATCGTCTTCATTGATGATATTTTGATCTATTCTAAGTCAGGAGAAGAACACGAGCAACACCTACGGATTGCAATGCAGACACTTAAGGACCACCACTTGTACGCCAAGTTTAGTAAGTGTGAGTTCTGGTTGCAAGAAGTGAAATTTTTGGGACACAAGGTGTCATCTCAAGGAATTTCTGTGGATTCGTCCAAGACCGATGCTGTGTCCAACTGGGTTAGACCGAGCAACCCTACAGAAGTTCGGAGTTTTCTTGGACTCGCAGGCTATTATCGGAGATTTGTTGAAGGATTCTCCAAGATAGCAACACCTTTGACTGGATTGACGAAGAAGAATTTGAAGTTCGAGTGGACAGAGAAGCATGAGCGAGCCTTTCTAGAGTTGAAAGAGAGACTCACAACCGCGCCAGTACTAGCTATACCCAAGCCTGATGAGAAGTTCACTATCTTTAGTGACGCGTCATACCAAGGGTTAGGGTGTGTACTTATGCAAGATGGCAGAGTTATCGCCTATGGATCTAGACAGCTGAAGCCGAATGAGTTGAACTATCCTATTCATGATTTGGAGTTGGCGGCAGTAGTTTTTGCATTCAAGATTTGGAGACACTATCTCTACGGTGAGAAATTTGATTTATTCTCCGATCACAAGAGCCTGAAATACTTGTTCACACAGAAAGAGTTGAACATGAGGCAGCGTAGATGGATGGAGCTAATCAAAGATTACGACTTCACGTTAGAGTACCACCCGGGTAAAACCAATGTGGTTGCTGATGCCCTGAGTCGACAGACTCGTGAGGCGATCGCCTCCTTAATGGTTAGAGAATGGCGAGCATTGGAGACGTTGGCGGAATTTGATGTACAGAGTGCTGGGAAAAGAGAAGGACAACTTTTTGGATGTCTTATCCTACAGCCTGTTCTTATCGACCGCATTATTGAAGCTCAGAAAGAAGATGAGAAGTTTCGGACATGGTTTGCTAAGATGTCAGAAAAAGACCCGACGGAATGGAAGGTGGGAGTCGATGGAGGATATCGGTGCAGAGAGAGATTATGTGTGCCAGATTATGGTGAGCTAAGGAATGATGTTCTGGAAGAAGCACATAAGTCAAGATATACAGTTCACCCGGGAGGGACGAAAATGTACAAAGATTTGAAGAGAAATTTCTGGTGGGAAGGTATGAAGAAGGACGTGGCCGAATTCGTATCCAAGTGTTTGACGTGTCAGCAGGTCAAAGCTGAACATCAGAGACCATCAGGATTGTTGCAACCGCTACCTATTCCTGGTTTGAAGTTCGGGAGCACATAACCATGGATTTTGTAGTAGGATTGCCCCGATCATAACAGAATCATGATGCCATCTGGGTAATTGTGGATCGACTGACGAAATCAGCTCATTTCATTGCTTATAGTATGACATACCCGATAGAGAAGATGAGCCGGATGTATGTACAACAAGTTGTGCAACTTCACGGTGCACCTGTGTCAATAGTGTCAGACCGTGACGCACGTTTTACTTCTGGATTTTGGGAGAGTCTGCAAGAAGCTATGGGAACTTCGCTCAAGATGAGTACTGCCTTTCACCCTCAGACAGACGGGCAGACTGAACGGGTGAATCAGATCATGGAAGATATGCTTAGGGCTTGTGTGATCGATTTTGAGGAATCTTGGGAGACACACTTGCCGTTGGTAGAATTTGCCTATAACAACAGTTATCACACGAGTATCGGTATGGCTCCGTTCGAAGCATTGTACGGACGACCATGTCGTTCTCCATTGTGTTGGGCAGAAGTTGGGGATACAGAGTTGCTGGGACCAGATTTGGTTAGAGAAACCAACGAGAAGATTTCCTTGGTCAAGGAAAGGATGAGGACTGCTCAGAGCCGGTATAAGAGTTATGCTGATCGACGCCGGAAAGATTTGGAATTCAGTATTGGAGATCACGTACTTCTTAAGGTTTCACCGACACGAGGAGTAGTACGCTTTGGCCTCAAGAGAGGGAAGTTAGCTCCACGTTTCATCGGACCGTTCGAGATTTTGGAACGTGTTGGGAAAGTGGCCTATCGACTAGCACTACCACCAAAGATGTCTGGGGTTCACAATGTATTTCATGTGAGTATGCTGAGAAAGTACATACGAGACCCCTCGCACGTGGTAAGTTATGACGATATTGAGACGAGTCATAACGTTTCTTACAAAGAGAGGCCTGTGAAGATTCTGGATCAGAGTATCAAGAAGTTGAGGAATAAGGACATTCCGTTGGTGAAGGTTCAGTGGAATCACCATGACGAGAATGAAGCCTCGTGGAAAGTCGAAGCTGATATGAGGATTAAGTACCCGGAGTTGTTTCAGGACTAGTTAGTCTTGATTTCGGGGGCGAAATCCTGTTTAAGGGAGGAAGGGTGTAATAACCTGCATTTTCATTTCATATTTAAATTTAAATTTAAATTGTATTGTTTACTCTTATTTTAAATTCGCATGTTCTAATTATTATCCCCTGTGTTATTTCATATTAAAATTCATGTTGGGGTTAAACTGCAATTTTTTTTTTATAAAGTTAGCAATACCTGTGTGGATTTCAAAACTGTATTTCAAAACGGTGGAAACATTTCCTTTTGACTCAATCAGTATTTTTATGAAACCAGAAAATCAATTCTTAAGTTAAAACGAATTTTCTGTATTTTTGTGGTGACTGTCGCGCCCCGAAAATACCAGTTTGTGTGCAAAACTGTCCACGCTGTGTGAACTTCCACAGATTTTGGAAGTGACTGATTTGGACAATTGCTTTATTTCCATTTATGGCAAGTGATCATTGCCTTAGGCATTGTTTGGGAATGCTTTGTGTGTATGTGTATATCTTATGCCATAAGCCAAATTCCCAAACATTCCCACATTGACCCCTATACACCTACTTGCCCCTTAAGCCTAACTTGGCTCTTCAAACATCTGAGAATGTGTATACGAATGTATGTATCTGTGTATATTCTGATTATTAGTTCAATTAGAAATTTGGAAACAAAGCATTTTGTTGAGTATTGGAGAATAGACTTGGCCTCCAAGTTTAAATTTGTAGAGTTTATTTATACACCACACACTCACACACTGCACATTACCAAAATTCAAAGAGAAAATTGAGAGTTTCAGTTAGGGAGAGGAAAACTTGCAGCTATAATTTTAGGAAGAAAGGAAGCTTAATCCCCATAGCCAAAGCTTGGGTTTGAATCTCCTAATTGCTTTACTTTCTCAACAATCCATCTGTAATCAATCTCAGTGAGTATTATTAACTCACTAAGAATGTAATTACATGTTTAGTTACTGTGTATTTGCTTAATTTTGTAAAACACCATGGTTGACTTCATGTATGAATTTCATAGCTTGAAATCAAGATTTTCAAAACTTAATCTAAATCCGTTTTCAGAGTTGAATATCAAAGATTATAGTATATAAAGTATATAGTTCAAGTATTAGACTTTAATTTGTTCATATAAGAAAGTATATTGAAAATGAAGTTTTGTCATGTTTTAGTTTTTCATAAAATTGGAGAGCTATGAATCAAATGGTGTTAAATTGTTTATGGATTCTTAATCCTTGTTGAAAAACAAAGAGAATCATATATTATAAGGCCTAATTACTCCCAAAATTGAAAATGGGTCAAAATGGACCCTTAAAACGAAAACAGAGCAGTTTCTGCGGGGAAGAAGAAGCCTCAGCTTCAATTCGCGCCACGATCGCGCGAGCGACCCGTCGCGCGAGCGGCCCGCGCGCGCGATCCGTCGCGCAAGCGGTTTCTGCGCGCGCGATCCTTGCTTCCCCAGGCAGAGAGAAGAGTTTATATATATATACATAAAGAAATTTAGGCAGGTCGCGCGAGGGACCCTTCGCGCGAGCGACCCGTCGCACAAGCGACCCGTCGCGCGAGCAGCCCGGGCGCGCGACCTCTGGTAGATTCTGGTTTTTGTCTGTTTTGTATTTAGGGACTGTTTGGTTCAATTTTTAAGTACTGTTAAGGTTCTGTTTGGAAATTTTATTAATACAGAATGCTATTAGTTATGGTTGAAATGATTAAGGTAATGCATTACAAGTTATCAATCCCCGTACGTGCGTTGTTCCTTTAAATTCAGCGATTTACTTTATGTTTAAGTTCATGTCATTCATGTGGGGTCATTAGTACATGCATGTGGTTGTCAGTCAGTGTGGAAAAGAGTAATGGTCAGTGTGGAAAGAGTTTAAGATTGAGATTGTGGTTGTGGTTGTGGTTGTGGTTGTGGTTGAGGTTACGGCGAGGGTATCTTTGAAATGCGACGGTGGCAAATATGGACACTCCCTGACGCCCATGGAAGCGTTAAAGTGTGTGAAGCCGAACTTGGACATTCCCTGGCACCCATGGTAGTGCTAAAGTGTGGCCTAAGGACACTCCCTGATACTCGAGTCTGGATACTGCGTGAGGGGGTTGCCCCGGTATTTGCATGGCGGTTAGGGTATTCAAAGTGTGAGGCATTGGACACTCCCTGGTACCCCGGACCAAAGTGTGAGGTAAACTGGACACTCCCTGGCGCCCCGTTGCTAAAGTGTGGCTATCTTAGTGTTTCAAAGATACCAGGAGTAAGATAGTGGGTTGTTGTGTCTGTTGAGAGAAAAGAGTCGGCAAGATGAGTGTGGTGCATTGTCTCATACACAATTATATGTTTCATGATTGATCGACTTTTAATATATTCCTTGTTGTTTTTATAAAATGAATTCTCTCTATGTCAAATTATTGATTTTAAAATGGAAAAAGGTAAATGAGTATGTTTTACATTTAAAGTTAAGTTTTTAATACTCACCAGCTTCTTGAAGCTGACGACGTTGATGCGTCCTGGACATTCGTGTTCAGGCTTTTCAGGTTACAACCAGGAGAAATCTTATGACTACGCTAACCTGAGAATGGCTGCCTGTGGAATGAGAAAACTGTTTATTGATTTTATGCTTTAAGTTATATGTTTTAAGGTTTAAACTGTTTGTTTCATAAGGATGACTGTATTTGACACTAAGTTATTGTTTTATTTTAAGGCGGTCTGTGCCTTTAGATGACCCCGTGCGGTAATATGTAATAAGTTAGAAAAATTTTATAAGCCTTGATTGCTCTGCTCTGATTATTGTTTTTTTTTTGTTGTTCGACGTTTGGGACGGAATCGATCCTTCAAACTGTCGCGACCTACGGGTTCATAAAGGAAATTAAACGCTTTCCTTATTTATGCTACGTCGGGGCGTGACAATATTAGATGCCACTACCAAACGTGGCTTATGTATACGCATATATAACGTAAGGAGTTGGAAGTTCCACTAAGTACCCATTTTTGAGAAGTAGTTCACTTTATTTCAAAATGCAGTGATTAGAATATATATATATATACATACATATAAAAAGGTGCCTTTAATTTATGTCATTGGGTACTAATGATTATTAAGGATAGTTGATGACTACCAAAGAAGCTCAACTATAAAGAATTATATATGGATAATCAAGTCAAATTATTAGATGATGATATTACAATTATTATGATTAAATTCATTATAAATGTAAAAATGAATACCCAAAGGTATATATTTTAAGGATTTCAATGAATTGGAATAAATCTGTATACCCAAAGTCAACAGTTTATTTAAGGAATATATTATTAGGTGAAGAAATTCACCATAATGGATGAAGATTATTTATTTTGTGATTTTAACCTAAAGGTGAAAGTCACAAGTAAATATCTTATTAATGTTGATTAATTGTTTATTTGTGAATTTGACCCAAAGGTAAAAACCACGATTAAGCATTTTATTTATGTTGATAATTCAAAACATTAATTGGTGAATTTATTTCCATTGCTGTTTCTGTCCCCGTATCGTTGCACTCACATGCTTCGTCTGTTCCGATACTTAATAGAACCAATTTTTCAAACTAGTGTGAACAATTTCAGTTTCACATATGTGTACTGGATCTTGATTTAGCACTCCAAATTGAAAAACCCGCTGCTATTACTAATTCAAGCAGTGAGGAGGAAAATGCCTTATACAAAGCCTGGGAAAGATCGAACAGACTTAGCAATATGTTTATGTGAATGACTGTTGCAAGCAACATTAAGTCAATGCTTCCCCAAACTGACAATGCTAAGGAATTTATGAAAATTGTGGGAGAGCGTTTTCGTACCGCTGATAAGTCTCTTGCGGGTACACTAATGGCTCAACTTACCACAATGAAATATGATGGGGTGCGAGGAATGCATGAGCACATTCTTGAAATGACTGTGGATATCGCATTTTTATTCTTACCCACAACTTCTTTCAAAATCTTTTTCAAATTTTAAAATACAAAACACGAGTCACTACTTAATTTTTAAAAGGAAAATTAAGAAATGATTTTAAAGCAAACTGATCTTTTTTGGAAACCAGAGATTTCTAGGTCTAGAGATTATGGAATGAGAGGGGAAGGAGCCTGGCAGACTAAAACACCCCCTCTCATCCTATCTCGCGATAGGCCTCTACTCAACATCCTTTTAATCGAATAATTAATCTATGCATGCCCTCAACTATACATACATATAAATATACATTACAAAAGCATGTCAAAAGGGGTGTAAGATTGCTAATGATAAAAATAGCATTCAAAATTACATAATTCAATTAGCAAGCAATATGATATGCAATAGGGAACAAGAGAACTTACCCGGGATCCAGCCGCAAATATGGAAACATGTAATGCATGTAGGTAAATAAAACCTAAGGGAGTCTCTAATCCATATATACACATAAGGCAAATCCTAATCTAAGGTGTCGCACATGAGGTCGAAAAATCAATTAAAATCAAAGAATACAATAAACTAGAGAGGGTTTGAGAAATCATACCTTAATAGCGCTACAAAATAGAGGGTTAGTCCACATGCCTTAATCAAGATATAGTATGAAATTCTAAATAACATTCTTAAACTTCTAACTTAAGTCTATTAAATATGAAATAATTGTCATAACTGTGCATTCCTTCTAATTAGTTGGAAATGCATCACTTCTATAGATATACAAGTCTCAACTAGGAGCCAATGTAATGACCATATGTAAGTGGTGTAGTCCCAACATGGTCATAAGGAATTCACAATTAGGTTCAATTAAGTCCAACTTAATCCCAATGCAAAGCAAGTCCTAATTACAAATATTAACCTACATGGATGAATGCACATGGATACATGAACAAGAGTAAGTTATGAGATATTCATCAATTTGGATCACTTAACCTTTGGATTTAAGTTTAACTAATCTTTATTAAGACATGGTTTAAGCCCTAGGTCATAGAAAAGTCATTTGAACCATTAATTACAAAGTTTATCAAATTTGTCACAAAATTCTAAAAATTACAGAGAGCAGTCCAGAACTTCAAATATAGAAAAAGCATTCTACCCATGGTTTGATGTAAATGAATTTTGGACACAAGATGCGTCTGTGAGTCTAGTTTCCAACCCAAAAAGAAAAATCAAAGATCAACAGTTCAATCTCTGGGAATTGGACAAATACTAGACATCACTCAGAAATTTACAACTCTCTGTCCAGAGTTTTTGTATGATTTTCTAAAAATAGTAAATAAATTTGAGTGACTCTAATCTTTTTAGGAGATCTCATTAACACATTAAACTTCATAGAAAAAAATATTTGAAGTCAAGAATGCTTCATTAAGGCCCTGATTACTTATTTCAAGAAGGTGTTACTGTTTTGAAATTCTGAACAGATTATGGTTGCTTCACAAAACTCATGACCAAACCACTTTAAACATGAAATCTCATTAAAACAAAAATCACAGTGGTAAAACTTTGTGTTATTGACACTCTCCAATTGGTTTTATTAAATTTCAACAGTTCATTATTTAACTAAAAATCCTTGATCAAAGATGGTTTATGGATTCACTGCACCATTGTCAAGTTTCATTTATGTTTCATCTATCTACCAAGCCATGGAGATTGGCTTAATCCAAATCATTTCTCCTCCTATTTGATGGTCATTGGAGACTAAAGACACTTATACTTATAGATTTCAATGGAGTATGGAAAAACTTCATGAAATTTCAAAAGAATGAACCCAAACCATGGAGATAGGTATAGACTCATTAACTAAACATACTAATGTCAACCTTAATCCTCTTGTAGATCATAAGTTTACAAGGAGATTAAGGGATTTCAAGTCAAGGGATTCAAGTAAGACATTGAAGGTCTCATGAATCCTAAGAGATGAACATAATCAAAAGAAAAAGAAAATCAATGTTCAAGTAATATCCAAGTTAACTCTTACTCCATGATTTATTTAATCTTAAACCTTAGGTTACTTTGATCCAAACCAATAAAATGAAAAGTTCAATGGCAATATTAGTGGTGTGTGATGAAATGAGGTGGGCAAGGAGTTTTTGAAAATGTGTAAAAGGTCCTAAAAAATCTATATATTGTGATTGAACTTGGATTAAAGACTAATTAGCTAGAGGTTACCTCCAATTATCCTCAACTTTTATGTTTTGAAAGTCTTCGAAGAGTGATTCAAGCTCTTCTTCCTCTAAATCATGAAACTTCTTAATTTTCTTAAACTTCTCTAAGACTTTCTCTTAAAGTTGATATAATTTTCAAACCTAAGATAGAGATTCTAGATAGGATTCAAGATTCAAGATTCAAGAAGAAGGGTCCCCTTTGTAATGGGATATTTACTCCCTATATATAGGAAAATTTTAGAGGGTTATTTCAATAAATTTACAGTAAAAACCCTAATCCCAGATGTCCTTTTGAAGGTACAAAATGTACTATTTCAAAGCAGACTACCATAAAAATGTGACACTCAACGGAGATGGAAGAGGTACTCAGTAAGTGCCAGAACGACACTCATTGATTGCCGAAATGGCATTCGCTGAATGCCGATGCAACACTCAATGAATGCCATGGACAACTTCACAGACTACCGTCTTTTCTGGAATTCTAATTTTTACAGCATTTGGTGTATTTTTATGGCAATTAGAGAGTGCCGCAGCGGCAATCAGAGACTGCCGGTCTGGCAATCAGGGAGTGCCGCAGCGGCACCACATGACTGCCACAGATTATGCCTTGTGCCATTTTCTTATAGCCTTCCCTTTTTCCTCTCTTTTTCTTCTTTCTTTCTTTTTGTTTGAATTGAAGAGCCTTTAGAAGAGCTTGAATCATCCTGGAAGCCTTAGGTTTGTTCGGACATTGTCATCATCGGACTTGGAGGTAATGCTCCCCTAAATTTGACGTCTGGTCAAAATCGGGGTGTCTACAATGACCAATCTAGCTGCAAAACTAAAGACTTTGGGGATGACTGTGGATGAGTCCTTCCTTGTGCAATTCATTCTGAATTTCTTGCCTCCTCAATATGGTCCATTCCAGATCCATTATAACATCATAAAGGATAAATGGAATGTTAATGAACTGGCCAATATGGTTGTACAAGAAGAGGCAAGGCTTAAGCAGCAAGGACATAACTCTGTTTATCTCGTAACTCAAGAAGCTAAAAAGAAATGGAGGAAGTTTGGAAAGGGCAAGAGACAAGTACCACCTGAAGTAAAAGAGCTTGCTCAAGCTAATCAGGCTCATAAAGTGGGATTTGACAAAGATAGGTGCTTCTTTTGTAGAAAATTTGGACATCGTTAGAAAGATTGTCAAAAACGCAAGGAATGGTTCGAAAAAAAGGTAAGCTTTCAGCTTTTGTATGTTTCGAATCAAATCTTGTTGAAGTTCCATCTTATACTTGGTGGATTGACTCTGGTGCTACTGTTCATGTTTCAAATTCGATGCAGGGATTCCTTATAACCCAAACTATAGAGCCAAATGAGAGATTTTTATTCATGGGGAATCGGGTCAAAGCTTCTATTAAGGCCATGGAAACTTTTCGTTTGTTTTTAGATTCCAATGTCTATTTAGATTTGTTTCAGACACTTTATGTACCTTCTATTTCCCGCAATTTAATTTCTTTGTCTAAACTGGATGTTGATGGTTATTCCTTTAAGTTTGGAAATAGATGTTTTAATTTGTTCTAGAATGATTGTTTTATTGGTTCTGGCTCATTGTGTGATGGTTTATACAATTTGAATCTTGACTCTCACTTTGCTGAAGCCCTTATGACCCTGCATCCTAATGTTGGAACTAAACGTAGCTCCATTAGTGAAAACTCCTCCATCTTGTGGTACAAAAGGCTGGGTCATATATCCAAAGAAAGGTTAGGAAGATTGGTCAAGGATAAAATCCTTCTAAATCTTGATTTCATGGACTTTGGGGTGTGTGTGGATTGCAATAAAGGAAAGCAAACCAACCACACTAAGAAAGGTGCCACAAGAAGTACAGAGCTTCTTGAGATTATCCATACTGATATTTGTGGACCTTTTACCACATTAGATTTTTGTGGTGAAAAGTATTTTAACACCTTTACCGGTGATTTTTCACGTTATGGTTATGTCTATTTATTACATGAAAAATCTCAGTCGATAAATTCCCTTGAGGTATTTATCACTGAGGTTGAAAGACAAATAGACAAAAAGGTAAAAATCATCATATCATATAGAGGTGGTGAAATATTATCCTAAATTTAATGAATCTGGACAGCGTCCTGGTCCTTTTGCTAAATTCCTTGAAAGGCATGGTATTTGTACGCAATACACAATGCCGGGAATGCCACAGCAAAATGGTGTAGTTAAAAGGCATAACTGTACACTAATGGATATGGTTAGGAGTATGTTAAGTAACTCTACCTGGCCCGAATCATTGTGGATGGAGGCACTTAAGACAGCCATGTACTTATTAAACCAGGTTCTTAGTAAGGTAGTACCTAAAACTCCTTTTGAGTTATGGACTGGTAGGAAACCTAGTTTAAGACACCTACATATTTGGGGTTGTCCCGGTAGAAGCTAGAATTCATAATCCACATGAAAATAAATTGGAATTTTGAACGACGAGTGGCTATTTTATTGGCTACCCAGAAAAATCTAAAGGGTATAGGTTTTATTGTCCGAACCATACTACAAGAATTATAGAAACCGGTAATGCAAAATTTCTTGAGAATGGCGAGAACAGTGGGAGTGAGAAATCACAAAATGTGGTTATTGAAGAAGTTAGGGTAAATGTTCCTTTACCCATAACTTCTCAACAAATTGTTGTCTCTACATGTGTCACTCATCTCAATGACAATGAACAACAATTGAATGCTGAATCACCCCATAATGAAGTTGTTGTTAATGATCAGCTAGTAGAAGAACCACAAGAAATAGCCTTAAGGATATCTCATAGGGAAATGATGTCAGCTATCTCGGATGATTATGTGGTTTATCTACATGAATCTGATTTTGACATAGGAATGAATAAGGACCCGGTTTCATTTTTCCAAGCCATAGAAAGTGATGATTCTACTAAATGGATTGATGCTATGAATGATGAATTGAAATTAATGGACTAGAACAAAGTTTGGGATCTTGTTGAATTGCCTAAAGGTTACAAGAAAGTTGGGTATAAATGGGTTTTTGAAACCAAACATGACTCTAAAGGCAATATCGAACGATACAAAGCTAGACTTGTGGCCAAAGGTTTCACTCATAAAGTAGGCATTGATTACAAAAAGACTTTCTCTCCTGTTTCCAAGAAAGACTCACTTAGAATCATTATGGCTTTGGTGGCTTACTATGATCTAGAGTTGCACCAAATGGATGTAAAAATGGCTTTTCTTAATGGGAATTTAGAAGAAGAAGTATATATAGAACAACCAGAAGGCTTCTCATTAAAAGGAAAGGAACACATGGGTTGTAAGCTTAAGAAATCGATATACGGACTTAAACAAGCTTCTCGACAATGGTATCTTTAGTTCAATAATATTCTTGTTTCCTTTGGTTTTCAAGAAAATAATGTTGGCCGCTGCATATATCTGAAGGTTAAGAGAAACAAGTTTATATTTTTGATTCTGTATATCGATGACATCTTACTTGCCACTAATGATCTTAGTTTGTTGCACGAAACTAAGAAATTTCTCTGTAAGAACTTTGAAATGAAAGATATGGGTGAGGCAACTTACGTGATCGGAATTGAAATCTTTCGAGATTGATCACGAGGATTGTTAGGGTTGTCTCAAAAAGTATATATTAAAAGGGTTCTAGAGAGATTTGGTATGGATAAATGTTTAGCTAGTGATGCACCAATTCAAAAGGGTGATACATTTAGCCTTATGCAATGTCCACATAATGAGTGGGAGTGTAAGCAAATGGAAAGAATTCCTTACACCTTAGCTGTGGAAAGCCTAATGTATGTGCAAACTTGCACTAGACCAGACATCAGCTTTGCAGTTGGCATGTTAGGCAGATACCAAAGTAATCCTGGAATGGATCGCTAGAAGCTTGCAAAAAAAGTGATGAGATATTTGCAAGGAACTAAGAACTATATGCTGACATTCAGAATGACTGATGATTTGGAAGTAGTTGGTTACTTCGACTCTGATTTTGCTGGATGTCCAGACAGTAGAAAATCTACCTTGGATATCTGTTTCTACTAGCTAGAGGAGCAATCTCATGAAAAAGTGCAAAGCAAACTACTATTGCTTCATCCACTATGGAAGCTGAATTTGTGGCATGCTTTGAAGCCACTGATCATGGATTATGGTTGTGAAATTTCATCTCAGGACTTGGAATTATCGACTCTATTATCAAGCCGCTGAGAATTTATTGTGATAACACCGCAGCTGTTTTCTTCTCTAAGAACGACAAGTATTCTACTGGTGCAAAGCATATGGAATTAAAATACTTTGTCGTCAAAGAAGAGGTTCAGAAATAACGAGTGCCTACAGGGCATATAAGTACAAAACTTATGATTACAGATCCACTAACTAAGGGATTAGCACCAAAGACATTTAAGGAGCATGCTAGTCGTATGGGTGTAATCCATGATAGTTAATTCCATGATTGTAAAGTATTAATGTTTTGCTCTTTAGACATTTGAGATCTCATTAAAGTTTTGTTTCTATTAATTTCTGTTTTCTATTATGAATGTACATGAATGATTTGATGAATGAAAATAGAATTTGTCTTCATAAAGACATTGTTGACGGACCTTATGGATCTTCTCAATTTATGGTCATGTTAATTAGGTTACTAGTGTAGTAGTATATGGAAGGGACTACGTCGGTTTATTGACATACAACTGCCATAACTCGCAGTAATGACTTATTTAACAATGACATTATGATAACCACTTAATGAAAATGATGGTTTCAATACGCGATCACATGTATGCTAAATCCATAATTAACCACAAACATATCATATGGGCCAAGTGGGAGAATGTAAGACCCGGTCATAATTGTGTCCCACATGATATGTTATGTGTGTATGTGTTAGTGGGTTACCATCTTAGTAGGTTAGAGAAGTTACTTCCAACTATCCCTACTTTGACGGGTAAGTGGGATAAGGAAGTTGTTGGGAGTTGGTCCTCTCTCTATTATAAATATACACAACATCCATCATTTGTGTATCTAAGGTAAGCATAAAGAGAGAAACCAACTTCTTCTTCTTGTATTCTTTTGCTAAGCATTATCATGGAGCAAGGTATAATTTTATTATGTGAAAGTCATGAAAGCTCAGATCCTCTTGAAAATCATGAAAGCTAACATTTCCATCCAATTAAAAGTGGACAAATTGAGGCAAATAAGAGGTTTCCTTTATTTAAAATAACCACCATGTTATTTTTAATTTCGTTTTTCAGAGGATCAACCACCATGTTATTAAGACATGAGATATAGTAGTAAAATTAACAATATTTCATTTTTTTTCTTATTTTAACAAAACAAAAGGATCAAGATATAATTTATTCATGTTTTCAGAATACCTCTTCCCTTTCTCATTCTTCCCACTCTTTTCTTTCTGTATTTCCTACCTCCCCTGGCAAACATAATATTAAGGCTTAGATCCCTTTTGATAGAACTGAAAACAAGTACAGAACTTTTCGTTACAAAAATATTACAAAATTTATAGCTCCGAAAATAGTGTTAGTATAAAACTTTTCAGTAGACTTTGCTTTAAAATTTTTTGCTTAAAGTTTTTAGTAAAATTTTTAACTATGTTTTTAGTTAAGTGATGAGCTATACATTATTAAACATGCAATGAAAAAAAATATTGTTGAAAAATTTGGATTATCAAACGTGCCCATACAAATAAAATTCAGTCTACATTGAATTTGGAAATCTCGAGTGTTCAACGATGAATGAAAAGATAAATAGTAACATTAATTATGAAAATGCCATCTTCCAATTGCTGCATAAACTTTGTCATTATTCAGTAAAATTGTTATGACAAGTTGACTACTTTGGAAAAGAAAGAAAGAAAAAAAGTTGGATAATCATAAAATTTGAGTACAAAAAGTTAAGGGGTAATTTTATCTACACACACCTATTTTACTCTCTATACTTACTCTTTGCACCCACCATGATAATTAAAATTAAAACAAATTTCTCTTTACACCACCCTTTATCCCCAAAATAACCCTAACATTAAAACGATTACAATGTTTTATCACTTTCTACATCCTGAAAGAGTTGAAGAGGTCTCCATAGAGAGAGAGAGAGAGAGAGAGAGAGAGAGAGAGAGAGAAGAAGAAGAAGAAGAAGAAGAAGAAGAAGAAGAAGAATAAGAACTCACAATCTCTGATTCTTATTTCTTAATTAGATACTAACTCTACATCATACTTAGATACAATCAGTTTCAATATACCTAATTAACTATAACGACTCACAATTAGTTACAACAACTTGTAAAACAGACTCAACCAATTCTCAATTGTCCAAGGATTTCATTAGTTGTGAACCACTCACACCAATCAATTAGTGGGAGTCATATTTTCAGACACTTGACGTGATGAAGCATTTGAAATCTCAGATGATCTAACACCCCCTGTCAAACTAATGGTGGCAGCAGGAACTGTGAGTTTGCCACGAAACTTGAGAAAAGTTGCTGAAGAAAGCCCCTTAGTGAAAAGATCTGCTTGTTGGTACTAGGATGAAATAAATTGAACAGCTAAATCCTTCTTGATAACCATCTCTCAAACATAGTGATAATCAATCTCAATACGTTTGGTACGGGCCTGAAATACGGGGTTGGAAGCAAGAGAGAGAGCAGAGATATTATCACACATAATGGTAGGAGGCTGAAATGAAGAAATCTATAAATCACAAAGAAGCATGTGAACCCAAGCAATCTCAGCAGCTGTGATTGCTAAAGCTCTATATTCAGCCTCGGTAGAGCTTCTAGCAATGGTATGTTGTTTTTTGGTTGTCTAACTAATAGGGTCGTGACCAAGCAGAATTAAGAAACCAATTATGGACCTTCTGTCATTAGGATCTCTAGCCCAGTAAGCATCGGAGAATGCCATAAGATTGAGATTACTTTTGGTATAACACAAAACCAAATGTGGAGTACCCTTGAGATATCTCAAGATCCTTTTAATAGCAGCAAAATGAACATTAGTTGGAGTATGTATGTACTGACATACATGGTTGACAACAAATTGGATATCAGATCGAGTAAAGGTCAAGTATTGTAAAGCACCAACAATACTTTAATACTAAGTAGGGTCAGATAATGGTTCACCATCTGATTTGCTGAGCCTTGAGGAAGCAGCACAAGGTGTTTTACAAGGTTTACAACCATCCATCTTAGTCTTTAAGAGGAGATCATGAAGATATTTGGACTGATGGACTGAGATAGCAGATGGTGAGAGAGTAATTTCTAAACCCAAAAAGTAATGAAGAGATCCAAGATGTTTCATTTCAAAGTTGGCACTGAGAGTGTGAATTAAGGTTTGAATAAAAGAAAATTTCATTCCCAGTCAAAATGATGTCATCCACATATAACAGTAAACTGGTGTAAGAAGATCCAAGTTTTTTGATGAACAAAGAATTATCTGCATGGGACTGAACAAAGCTATTCTGAAAAAACTGAGAAGTAAATGTTTCAAACCAGGCTTGCGGAGCCTGCTTAAGACCATAAATGGCTTCATGTAGTTTGTAAATATGGTGAGGTTGATGAGAATCCAAAAAACCTGGGGGTTGGACCATATAAACTTCCTCTTTGAGAACCCCATACAGGAAACCATTTTAACATCTAATTGCTTCATTTGCCAACCAAATGAGCTGCTAATTTGAGAACCAAACAAATAGTAGTATGTATAACTATAGGGCTAAAAGTTTCATCAGAGTCCAACCCAACCTCTTGGTGAAAGCCCTTGGCAACAAACCTAGCTTTGTATCTAGAAATGCTGCCATCAGCATTGTGTTTAATTTTATATACCCATTTACAACCTACAACATTTTTGTTGGATGGTAGTGGAACCAAGGACCATGTGCCTTATTTGTGAAAAGAGGAAAACTTTTCAGCCATAGGATCTCTCCACACTTTGTGTTTTGAAGCTGAAGAGTAACAAGAAGGTTCAGTTGAAGGGAGTTCAACAAGGTAAACCTTTTTCTTTGTGATTCCAGACTTGGATCTAGTTTGCATAGGATGAAGGGTCATAAAAGGAGTTAAAGTTGGGGATGAGGATCTGGTTGAGGATTTAAAATGGAAGAAGAGTCAGAAGGGAGAATTGGAGAAGAAGATTGGGGCTGAGATAAAGAAGCAATAGGTAGAATGATGTAAGGAGGAGAGCCAGGAAGATGAACAAGAGGAGGTGAAGGAATAATGGGTATGTTTAGAATGAGGGGTAGTGAGGAAGAACAGGAGGATGGAATGGAGGACACTTTAGAATCAGGAGGAAACCAAAGAGAGTAGTGATCAGAATAGAACTTGGAGGCAATTGAGGAAGAGTTAACCTTAGCTGCAAGAAAGAGATGTTCATCATTAACAACATGCCTAGATAGATACACCTTGTTCTTTTGATAGTCATAACAGAGATATCCATTATAATCAGATGGATAACCAAGAAAAATGCATTGAACTATTTTGGGTTCTAGTTTATTCTTAGTATAAGGTTTCAGAAGAGGGTAACAAGCACATCCAAAAATCTTCAAGTTGGAATAATCAGGTGAAGTACCATAAAGCAACTCAAAGGGAGATTTATGAGAAGCTGTGGGACTTGGTAATGATGCTGAGGAAAGGAGGGTTAACCCTGTTTCAACTGTATCTATGTTTCCTCTCAGCCACACCATTTTGCTGAGAGTTATGTGGGCAGGATAGTTGATGGTGAATCCCAGAAGAAATGAGATACTGTTTAAAAGTACCAAGGGTGTATTCACCACCCCCATCTGATCAAATCACTTTTATTTTAGAATTAAAAGCATTTTTAAAGAAAGCTTTAAATTGACAGAATTTTGAATATGCTTGAGACTTGGGAGTTAAAGGATAGATCCGTGTGAATCTTGAGAAATCATCAACAAAAGAGATATAGTAAGAAAAATCATGCAAAGATTTAAAAGGGGCTACTCCCCACAAATCACTGTGTATCATGTGAAGATGTGTGTGTGTGTGTTATAGTAGCAGAATGAGGAAATGGTAGTCTAGTCATTTTGCCATAAAGTCAATGAGAACAAATGCATAGAAGAAGATTCAGAAATAAGTTTGAGAATCTGATCTAAAACTTTATTTGAGGGATGACCAAGCCTGTTGTGCCAGAGAGTGTTGTAGACTCTTTGGCCCATAAAGGCAGTTCCAGTAGTAGTTATGGAGGACTGAAAACTTGCTGATGAGTGTTTGAGTGGATGAATAGATGAAGGGAAAACTTGAACTGGATAATGACTATTATTGCAATGGCCTTGATGTAGGATCCTGCCTAATGGCAGATCCTGAATTTGAAGCATTTTCGAGTTAAAAATACATCTACAATTGTTATAAAGATAGAGTTTATGAACTAAAAGAAGATTTGATGAAAGAGAAGGCACATAAAGGACATTTTTTAGATTAAAATCATGTGTATGAGTATGTAAAAGTGCTTTACCAGAGTGAGAGATAGGAAAATGTTGACCATTTGCAATAGAAATCTCATCATGACCTTCATAGTCTGAAGCTAAAGACAAATTCGAAAGATAACTGGTGATGTGTGTATTGGCTCCAGAGTCTATGTACTAGATATTGGAATTATCTATAGCAAACCCATGGGATGCAGCCATAGCTATAATTTGAGAAGGAGGATGTTTTCCCTGATACGAGTAGTCCATCCGATGGTAGTAATCTATTGCTGAATGATTTGGTTTATGATAGATCTGACAAACTTGTGAAAAATTATTATTACGTCTAAATGAAGATCCAGATCCAGATCTGCCATAACTAGAATTGAAGTTAGAGGTCTGATTGTTGAATCGACCAAAATTTTGATGCCTGCCACCTCGATTGTACCTTCATCTACCTCTTCATCAATTGAGCTAACCTCGGTTATTAAGAAATTGAGGTCTATCTTGTGAAGATACAGCCATAACAGTGGCGATATGTTGACTCTGATCTGTATTGGAGGCTTCGAGTGAAACTTCTTTAGCTCGAAGAAGAAAGTGAAGTTCTTCAAGACAGAGAGATTGAGGCCCGGTTCTGATTGAAGTTTTAGTGGCTCCATATTCAGAAGGTAGACCATTCAATGTGTATATAAGGATGTCTTCATCATTAATAACAACAGAGATAGAAGCGAATTTGTCTCGTGCTTCTTTGATCTTCTGAACATATACTTCAATGGAGTCTATTCCTTTCAAAATCGATTGAAGATTTTTTTTGAGCTGTAAAATATCAGATCTGGTATTTGATAAAAAAAAATGCCTTTTGAGAGAATTCCAAACCTCTTTAGAGGTGTGATAACCAACTATGTGAGCTAATGTTGTTGGTAATAGAGTTGCATTGATCAAAGTCATGAGAGCTTGATCTTGAGTGATCCAAACATGATAATCTGGATTGATTTGACTAGTTTCAACTCCATTTGTATCTCTGATAAACTTCGAAGGACATCGATTTGAACCATCTATAAATCCAAATAATGAGTATGCTCGAAGAATTGCAGTAAACTGAAACTTCTATGCAACAAAATTTGCTAAATCTAACCTAATAGTGATAAGATTACAGATATTGGAAAAGAGGCATATAGGTGAATATGTTATGGTGACCGAAGGAGATGAAGTATTTTGAGATTCGGAAGCCATTTGAGACGAAGGTCTCTTAGTTAGGGATCTGATACCATGAAAGAGTTGAACAAGTCTCCATAGAGAGAGAGAGAGAGAGAGGAGAAGAAGAAGAAGAAGAAGAAGAAGAAGAAGAAGAAGAAGAACTCACAATCTCTGATTCTCATTTCTTAATCAGATACTAATTGTACATCATACTTATATACAATCATTTTCAATACACCTAATTAACTATCACGACTCACAATTAGTTACAACAACTTGTAAACAGACTCAACCAATTCTCAATTGTCCATGGATTTCATTAGGTGTGAACCACTCATACCAATCAGTCGATGTGAGTCATATTCTTAGACACTTGACGTGATGAAGCATTTGAAATCTCAGATGATCTAACACACCCACCATCAACTTTGATTGTCAAACTTTCTCATAATACCAAATATATATATGTATATATATGTGTGTGTGTGTAAGCATATATGCAGGTGTTAACAATTCCATGTGTATAGATATGTGTATCTACACATATGTGTATAAGTATGCCACGGATGATGTGTAATGCTTTAGCATAAAATGATCAACTTGACATGGTGACGGTTCCAGGACTTTATTCATTGAAGTTTCGATTGACATAACGTTAGTTGATAGGTAATGGCAACAAGAGAATTCATTGCTTATGAACTGAACTCTAATTAGGGTTTTTGATTTATTTATTTATGAAAAACTAAAATTGCATTGAGATTTAATTAGGGAATACATCAATAGCACTCATATCAGCATGAGCAAAAGCTTCTTCCAAGCAAGCTCGGAATTCCTTCACAATCTAGGCGTGCCTTAGATTGGAGGAAGTTGAGCCCTAAATTTGTTCCATCACTTACCTGTTTGAAGGTGTATGATCGAAAGAGTTTTTCTATTCTTTTTGCATAGTTAGATTAGATGATATTTTGGGATGAAGTTGGTGAGTTAGGGTTTGTTGGGGTATGTGGGTGTAAAGAGTAATATTTTTAGAAAAAAAAATTCATTAACTTGTTCTTGTATGTCATTTTGTTTAAGGATATAATTGTAATGTAAAAATTAATAGCAGTGCTAGGGGCACAAATATTTTACACAAACACTTACATACACACTCTATCTCTCTCTTGGGTGGCACTGTGGGGATTGGATAATTTTAGTGGATCTCGCACTGCCACACATGAGAGAGATAGAGTGTGTTTGTAAGTATTTGTGTAAAGTATTTGTGCCCCAAATATTACTCAAACTAATTAAAATGTAGATATAGAGTAAAGTAGGTGTGTGTTGATAGAATTACCCAAAGTTAAGAAGTCTCTTGTTTAAAATTTGCAAGTCAATGTCTCAACGAGAAAACTAAATGGTAATTAAACTCAATTTATTCCCTTTTTTCCAGCAATATATATATAAGGGTGGGGCTAAATATACCGATGTTTTTGCTATGTACACCCACATTTTATTGTTTAATTTTTTTTAAACAATAAAACAATACAAATTCCACAAAAAATGCATAAATATAAAGTGTGATGGGTGTACATAGCAAAAATATAGGTGTATTTAGCTCCACCCTATATACAATTATGACTAAATAAATTAGATGCGCATCCAGCCCCCATCAACCAAGACTAAGGGTCTGTTTGGAGATATATAATGGAACTAGGTAATGGCCCACTATCATTCTAGTTCTTATAAACAATAGTCTCATATTAGTTTTTTTTTTAAAATAAAGAATCAGTTTTAAGATTTTTTAGGGAATGCTAAATACACCATAGTTTTTACTAAATACACCACATTTATTCAGAAAATTTTCATTTTTTTACACTACAAGGTGGTGCATTTAGTAGAAAATATGGTGTATTTAGCAATTCTCTTTTTTATTCTAATTCTAAAAGTTATGCGCAGATTCCCATGCAATAAAAAAGAGCATTTACCAAACACATGGGTTTATAAAATTGGATTACTTATGAATCACAAAATCGGTTATGAGCCTTTCTAGTCTCTCAACTACAGTGATTCAGGTGAGTACCTTAAAGCCTTTAGTGCAAGAGTAATGCTATGCACTACAAATTTTGTATCCCAAATGCTCCCAAATATATGTGGCAGTGGGTCTACCTAATTTTGATTGAAAAATGTTGAAGTGGTCTCTACCATTATTGAAGGTAGATCCACTGCCACATGTTTTGAGAAGCATTTAGAAAATAAAATTTGAAAAGCAAAGCATTATACTTAGTGCAAAGTGCATTATGTGTCAATCATATAAAGTTGACATCATTACCACAAAAAAGAACATTAAGTTCAGAGTATTTGTAATGTAGGTCACAATTATTTAGTGATTCTTACAACCCCTCTCTCTCTCTCTCTAGGTCTCTCTTTCTAAAGAATGAAATGATAATCGAAGAATAAAACCTTGAGTGGCCAAATTTAGCCATTCAAAAGAATTATTTCTATAACATAATTGAATTTACCTCTACATATATAGTTAATTAAACTACTAAATTACACAAAATCAAACTCTGGTTTATTAAATCATGTCACTCCCTGGAGTAGCAAAAAATAGAGAAAAATAAATTTCCTTTTGGGGTCCATAGGGAATGACAAGTGAAAGTCACTAATTATTCACACCACACAGTACTAGTCCACAAGATAAATGGGAATAGTAACATAGACAACCGAAATATAATAACATCGTATCGATTACAAGCATCAGAGGGTCCTCAGGATCACAACAGGTCTGGAGACAACATATGTCCAAGTACCCGCTAAACTAAAGTTCAACAGAAACAACCAAAATATAAACTAGATATGACTATCTTCAGATCTTCAGCTGGCGTAAGGGAATTCTTCAGCATAACAGCCTCCTCCGGCATAACTAGCATTAGTGGGGCCACCTTCTGCATAATCTCTCTCCGGGTAGTAGCCTACGTCATAAGCTCAAGTATTTGCAATAAAAGGGATAGGGTAATCTGGACCGGGAATGTCCAGGCAATAACGGTCGTCAGCTTACTGAGAGCTGAGTGAATAGAAACTCACTAGGGATCAATGATATAACAAATAACAAGTTATTGAAGTCGTAAGATATAATTCTACGAACTAATATCTTTTTTGTATTCCAATGTCGAAACTCAACTCTTATCGTATTTTTATCCTGAGACCGATAATCAACATACTTTGCTTAGAAGGAACAGACTCAATCGTTTCACATGTATAGACATACCATCATTCTGTCCATTACTCGTTAAGGATATATACCATCCACCGCAATCATGGACACTACGTCAGTCCAATCCCTACTCATTAAGGATATATACCTATCCACCGCATATCAGGGATATAACGCTTTGAATGACAACATATCAAATCTATTGCCATGACTCATCGTTGTATACTAGTGATCCCCATCCACCGCTTGTTAAGGATATAAAATGGATTATCTAGCTATCTTAGGACTACATGGTCCTGCCCACTACTGGTTAAGGATATAAAGCATCCACTGCATGTGAAAGAATATCAATGACCATGCATCCTTCCAAGTACCATTTCCAAAACTTATCAAACCTACTTAACGTTTGTACTACTACTGAAACATGACAACCCCATGTCGCCTGACTACTCTGATTGAAATGAACGGATATCGAAATCATACATGAACCTCATAGTATCTAATGTTATCACGTTAACCCATTATTCTTAAGCATACTTATCTTTGTTGTCACATTATCCCCCAATCAACCCAAAGTCGTATAGTAGAAGTCTGAATCGAGAATCGAACATCCGAACCTCATACATAATAAACAAAAGAAATAATCCATGTTATGCTAATCTCGATCGATTGAAACCATTTTGATCAATTAAGGAAAAGTAATGTTCAAGCCATCAAAATCTGTTCGATCGATTGAACAAAGTTCAATCACTCGAGAATCGTCTTCTCCATTAGATTAGCAAACAACAATATATAAACGTCTTAGGGATGAGCTTAAGTCTATTATTCACGTCAAAAACTTATAAAACATTATATTAAAGGTACCGAGTGAGTAAAAACTCACTGAACGTGGTTAAGGGCGCGTTTGGCAAAGCTTGAGCTCTCAAGCTATAATGGCAGTTCTTCTTCTCTCTCTCTTTGCTCCTTTATCTCTCTCTGCCTTCTCTTTCTCTCTGTCTCCTTCTCTTCTTCTTCTCCTCTGCTTCTCTCTCTCAAATAGAATATATATATATATATCTATGTATAGATGTGTGTATAAATATATATATGTATGTGTATAATATATATACCAAACACAAGCACACTCTCTCTCTCAAACTCTCTAAGGTTCAGCAACCCTTACACACAGACATGAAACTAATGTTTATATAGAGGGGACGGGTGGGCAGGTTGCCATGTTTATGGGAAACCTGGAAATTTTGATAATTACAAGTTCGATCGATTGAAGCTACTTTGATCGCTCGAGAGCAGATCGGTCAGGTTTGATCGATTGAAATGAGGTTTGATCGATTGAAATGAGGTTTGATCGATTAAAGTAGGGACGATGTCATAAATTCATGTCAGTAACAATGTTCGATCGCTTGAACTTTGGAATGTTCGATGGCTCGAAGGAAGCTCGATTGGTTGAAGTTGAAGTTTCAAGTTTGGTCAAAGGAAGTATATAGAATCTCTGGGTATAAATAAATATTGAAAATACATGGTATTACATCATCCACCACTCATTAAAAGATTTTGTCCTCGAAATCAGAGGCATACAAAGTTAAAACAAAAACGAAAACTTCTCATGCATCTCCGACTCTAGCTCCCACGAAGCTTCTCCCTCATCATGATTCTTCCACTGAATCTTTACCAATGGAATTTCCTTATTCTTGAGCTTCTTGATTCCTCGATCTAGGATGCGAACTGGTCCTTCGTTGAACGTAACGCTGTCATTGACTTCAATATCTTCAAAGTTGATCTAGTGCGCTGGGTGTTCGCTCTCGGGATATGTATGATTCAAGTGCAAATCAATTGTAACAAGTAATACTCAGGTATGTACGAGGTCGATTTCCACGGGGACTAAACCGGAAGATTATAGTTTCTGAACTCAAATACACTACTATTGTAACCAAAAAGAAAGAAAAGATGGTTATTTTGAGGGTATCTATTCTAAGACTAGAACTAACATGCGAGTGAAACCAAGGTAAAAATAACAACTAATTAAGTTAACTAATTAAACAGCGGGCAAAAATTTACTATAACGAGCAAGCTAGATTAACAAGTTTGGTTTACTTAAGCCAGGGGTCATGCTACTAACCTTGGATCACAAAAGGGTAAGTCTTAGGGATTTGGAGGGGGCTTCTCAAGTGAACAAAGTTCGTTGGAGGCTAACAATCAAACATGTGGGTTGTCAACCCCACTATGAAAGATGAAAGCTTGAGGAGACTAAGGGCAAATGTTGGATTGGTAATATAGATTTCAATGACCCCCATTGCATGACAATGGAGGTAAAGAAACAAACATATTACAAACCCAACACTCTTCAATCACTCAAGAAGATCCAAAAACTTTAGACTTTCAATAAACACAAGGATCCATAGGTGGGTTCATGACCCCTAACCTAGAAAACTAGCTACACATGGATTTAACTATGTAAACATTAATAAAAATATCAAAGGAGTAGAAGGACATCACCATTAATGCAAGCAACTACTTCAAGAGAGAGAAAAACCAATAAATAACTTCAATAAATGCTCCCAAAAGAGGAGACCAAGCTTGCAAGTTGAAGAATCTCTCACAATCTCACTTACAAGCCCTAAATCTAACTAATCTATGAATCCACAAAAAAAGAAAACCTAGAGAGATACAAGTGGGTTAAGAGAGAGAATCTAAGCTGCTAGGAATTTAGGTCAAGACCCTTTACAACGAGTTATAATGGGGTATTTATACAAATCCTTTGGAGTGGCAAACTTGTAAAACAAAGGGTACAGAAACAGGGTCATTCGACCGGTTGAGCGGTCCCATTCGACCGGTCGAATGCTCCTCTGCATTGAATCTTCAAATAAGAACACATAAAATGGACCGGCCGAATGGGGCATTTCGACCGGTCGAATGCCCCTCTGCATTGAATTTTTAAAGCTTCTCAACAAGTTTGCGCATTGATCACTCAAATTGCCATAACTTCTCATTTCAGCCTCTGATTGAGGTGAAATTCACGGCCACGCGAATAAGACTCGTAGGGCTAGTTTTATCAAGTTGAGAACGACCTCCAAATATGAGGTTTGGGAGTCCGAAATTGAGCTCGAAATGGCTGCATGGGAAGTGATCTTCAACCAAGGTTTTGCCTCCCGACTCAGATTGCCAAGAAGACCTACAAAACATTCACATAACCCGTGTAAAAGATGTAAATAGTAGAAATTAGGATTATGTAAGAGAAGTGCATAAACAATGTACTTAGAAGCTCCGGGAGTACTATTTTGCGCCATTATACATCAACAGCTGTACAAAATATGTGATGAATCACACCCCATTACTAGCACATTGCTAGTCTCTAGCAATTAAGTGGAGAAGAGATAGCTCTAAGGACATTGTTCACATGCTTTATTTAAAAATAGTAAAGATAAATCGATTTCGTGGGGTGCACTGTTGCATTGAGCCATTGCAACAAGCCGTTAAACCTCTAGGTTACCCCTAGAGGCGGAGTTTTGTCTCCGGAGGGTTCTCAGAATGATACCCACAAAAATAAGTTTCCTCAAGATAGCTGACAACAAATCAAAGTGCACAAAGCTCAACAAAATCAAAAGGTTTTTAATGGATCTTAGCAAAGTGACACACAAGTTCCCAAAAGTCCACAAATTATCAAGATTATTCGAAAACTTCATTTATTCCAACTCTCGAACGTTTGTGGTAAAGGTTATATGCCCCCAAGTATCGACACGGTGTAATGCATTCATAATCCAAATATCGATCAAAACTACGCTTTAACACAAATCTCACCGGTGATACCCTCAGAAATGAATCTCTCGATATGGGTGACACTCTCAAGACATGCGGGCAAAGAGTAATGGAAAATGGAAAGCAAAGCCGCACACATGTCAAGTGTGAAAAATGTTATTTTTTTTGTAAAAATGAGTGAAACAAATCTCATGAACGATACCATGCAATGGAGTTGGTGAAATAAAACTCTACTTGCTTTACAAGCTCGTCTTAAACTCTGAATCATAAAATCCAAGGATCAATTAGGACAATATAAGGTCAAAAGGTGGAAACGGCATGATGAGATGTTGAAAATGGGGTCGGGAAGTGTTTAGGGAATAATCTCGAACTAAAGGGTTCGCACAAGGGCTCACAAAATTAAGGAAGAGTCAGAAATGACTAATATCAATGAGGTACAATGGAGAAGTACTATTCTCATGGAGCTCTTATTATTTTTTTTAACTTCTTTTCTTTTCTTGAGCTTTCCTTTTTTTTTTCTTGCTTCAGTACCCTCTCATACAATTACGACTCGACCCCTTTTGATTTTATGAACACCTCTACTGCATTCAACTTTTCGAGAACAAACTTTAAACACGAGGGTTGGGGAAAGTATTATGAAATGATGTGCTGGGGTAGTGTGAAGGTGGTGTATGCGGAAGAGGTGAGAGAAAAATGGTGAGTGGGGTGACCTGAAATCATTTCCTTGAGATAATGCGATTCATTGTTCTCCACTATGATGACAAGCACGTAAGAGTTTTGAAGTCCACATGACAGTTCTCCAACGCATGATCAAAACAAGAAGATGAGATCATCAACGACCTTAATATGCTTTTCAATCAAGAGAGAATAAGTGTATGTAACGCTCAAAATTAGAGGACGGCTCAAAATCTTACCAGGTTCAAGTCTCTACAAGTGTTTCAATGATATGTGGATTAAAAATGCATTAAACATCGTCCTGTCACAAGTAACTAAGCAACGTGTACCAATAATCTAAGATTTGAAATTTATAAAGATCACAATAATTGGGATAGTTCTAGGACCATTGGGAATCAATGAGTGTCACATGCTAATGTCATAGGAAAACTCAAGACAAGCATTGTCGCTCGGCACTTTGAAAGGGCAACTATACAAGCATCACTAGAAGCGTGGACCAAGGGTCCCAGAAAATGAAAAAAAGGAAAATAAGGTTTTTTTTTTAGAGATGCTTAAAGCGTCACTTGGAAAGACACAGTGAAGTTTGAACTAAAGATTGGCAACAAGCACAGCCCCCCTACTAGATCCATGCATTGTCCGCAATGTATGAGCATCAAAACAAACATAAAGGATAAGAGAGAGGATAGTATGCCACCAAATGGGCGATCCCTGTAAAGCTCAGCAAAGATGATCCTGCATATGTAGCCACTACCAAGCACATCAAAGAAGAAAAGAGTACGATAAATAAAGAAAAACATGAACTTCCATTAATTATAAACATCAAAAGTTACAGAAGTACATGAAAAGCCTAAACGGCGCCGAAATAAGAAAGAACAATAAGAAAATAACTAAACTAAGCGGCCAACATGGCTCTAAACATCAAAAGCAAGAAAACCGACAACAAAACAAGAATCTAGCAACTATAAAGGCGTAGCCAAGTGAGCTCGCTGCTAGTCGAGTAAGCGCCAAAAAGTCAGAATCCAAACAGGCCTCAAGATGCCAGGCCAGAGGGTCTTGCACTGCCAGATCGAGCAATAGGGTCCAAAAGGGCCCTGAACTGAAGCTCCTCTCTCTCCACCTGCTGAGCCGCAGCCATCTCCATACTCACCTGAAGCGAGTCAAATCGGGCAATCAGGCCTCGAATGTCCGCCCTCACCTCTCCAAGCTACTCCTGGGTCTCCAACAAGATGCGCTCCAGACGAGCGTACTCAGGTCCTGCCTCAGCAGCCGGTACAGGCTCCTCAACCTCCACGTCCTCCTCCTGAACCTGAGGGGCATCACCCTCAGCCCCCTGCTGTATGGCTCGTTGCCTCTTTCGGGCCTGAGCCTCGAAGGCGCTCTTGGACTTGGCCAGTGACACGGCACCAAGAGGGTCTTCGACTGATATGAGGTGGTCATCCGTTTTAGGCTTCACCCCCTCGGAGAGGCAGAGCCTAGTGATAAGAGATCCATAGGAGAGGCTACTGGAAGGCATAGTCTTAGCCGAGGCGTTATACATAACCTCCAAAATAAGCCTCGACAGGGAAAACGGGTCTACAGTGCCAAGAGCGGCTAGGTGGGTGGCATAGTAGTGGCCAAGGGTGGCCTTGTGCGTGGTGAGCAACAAGGTCTGGCGCACCACTATGTGAAGATCGGCGTAGGCCCTGGTCAAAGTGCTGGCGGGCAACTGGATGCCAGACCAATCGGACTCTTGGTCCATGAGAGACCGGTAGATAATGGGAGGCAGTTGTAATGAGGCAGTGGTCGGGTAAAGAGCAACGACGTCGCGGTCCTCAGGCACGCCCATGAATCGAGCGAGAGTGTGTAGGGTGATCGTGAATAGCCTGCCTCTCATGAATGCAAAAAATGCGTGCTGAGAATCTGGATCAGGGATGAGGCTGGCATAGAACTCACGCACCATCTCCTCATTTACGTGGTGCTCGATAGCCACATAGTCACCCCAACCATGGGGCTCTAAGGCCTCCCTCACTGAATTTGAAAATGCAATTAGGTCAACGGAGCGCTCCTTAAGAACAACGCGATGTGTGAAGTAGGCGTCTTGCCAATCTTTGGTCTCTCTGGATTAGAAATCGCGAAAGGGGCGTGGCTTGGGGTCTAATGGGCGAGGGACGCCGGCGACCTTTGACTTTGTCATTGACAACCTAAAAAGAACAAGCCACATGATTACAATATGCCCAGAATAGAAAGCACAATTCCTACGGTATGTGAGGAGGCGAGTGGTCACGTATTCGTTTAATTTTGAACGAGCACGTGACTGTTGGAAAAACAGGTTTAAATGGAAAGTTTAAACACGCAGCGGAAAAATCAAGTTATGAAACTTTATTGGCATGCCCGGATCTACTACTCGTCAATTCTACATATGCGCACAAGAGGGGACACGAGTTATACCTTAGTGTCTTGAACCCAATTCTGATCTTCAACTTCCAGCAGCCTCCACTAGATGATCTTCACCCTTATGACTCCTGCGGATGCCTGCCAGAAAGACTAGGGTTGGTGGGAACCCTAATGGAGAGGATAGAGAAGGTTTTGGGACTCCAAAACAGTTTCTGCAGCTTCTGACGTTCAAAACGACGAACAACCTTTTCCAGAACGCAGCTGCCCTATTTATAGATTCCCAGAACCGACCTAGACTTCGAGCGATCGAAGTGCCTTCGATCGATCGAATATTCGATCGATCGAACCATCTTCGATCGATCGAACCTTCAGACTTCAATCGATCGAGACATCTTCGATCGATCGAACCTGTCTGGACATCATCCTCAAGCATCTTTCCAAGCATCCTGGCGGAGCTAAGAGTGGGACCTCCTAGGCTCTTTATTGTTGGCTCAGACCAGTTTGTTAATTACCATGACCAAACTCTTTGATCAGCAAACTAACTAACTGGTCAGTTAAAGTTTACTCCACTATAAAACGATAACTGAACTCCAACGCAAAAGAACATATCCGAAGCGATAACTAGACTTGTATGGTGTACTAATGTCCCTCTACCGTCAGCATTCGTAATCATATTCAGGTAATCGGATAACTGTTACTGTCAACCTGAATCATGATTACTTCTTGTATTCCTTGAGTCCCATTCACCTCTCATGATTACCAAACATGTTGATAACTCTTATCAACAAGACTGCAGTACTCAGTAATCGACTTGGTGACATTCTCAAGGGAATGCTTACTCTGAAACAGAGGGTAGATTCTATCTTGACAATGCATGTTCACAACCCTATGAACATGACATACCCAAGATACCCAGGTGTTGATCTTTTATAGACCTCACTGATTGGTAAATCAAAGCAGTCATATCCACAGTCTGTGTTCATAATCGTCTCAAGATTGAGAACACGTACCTTATACAAGTTATGAGTTCCTATTGACTGTTTGACAGTCTTAAGCGTCAATAGGAAACTCAGGTCCGTCAATGCACTATAAGCACTAGCATATCAACTAAGAGCTACACTCTAGTGATTGAGATTAATCACTCCATCCAATGGTAGTTAATTATGCTACAGTGTAGACTTGATGAGGTATCCAGTCTCATCATCCACTGTGACACATTCTAAGTATTAAAGAATAGTAATTCGTATCTCACTTGTGTGCATCTCATACACACACGAATTACTTACTATAATACTTAAGGATTAACAATCATCTCATGAAAAGAACATACACAATAAAATGTAAAGCTGATATCCATATATTAAAATGTCAATGTCTCATACAGAAAGTAATGGTTTGAGGGCACAAACCCAACAGTGACACCCTCAAAGAATGCGATACAAAACATCCAACCCTAATTTGTTATTGAAAAGATTTGAAAAATCACGGGTGGAGTTTGGGAAGCCCTAATTTTCACAATCAACTATACCCAATTTTAAAGCCACATTGCCCCTATACCCAATTTTGTAAATTAAATCAAGAATTGAAGGCACGAGATCCCAAATTAAACTAAGAAATCGACAATGAAACTTAATTTGGGATGCTTACCTTGGGTGGGGAGGAGACTTAACCAAGAGTGGGAAGCTTGAAATTCAAGCCCAAACTCCAATGGTGGGAATTTGGATTTGTTGGAGATGGTGGATTGGAAGGGTGGGAAGAGAGGGAGTGCAAAGATGGGGGACCATTTTGGGAGGATGGAGATGATGGTGATGATGGTGATGATGGTGATGAGGGTGGTGATGGTGGCTATGAGGGGTGGTGATGGAGAGAGAGAGAGAGAGAGAGAGAGAGAGAGAGAGAGAGAGAGAGCAGGAGGAGAGAGAGAGAGAGAGAAAAGAAAAGAAAAGAAGAGATGAGTTATAAAACTACCCGCACCCCGCTCGACCAGTTGAAATGGGAAATTCGACCGGTTGAATGCCCTTCTGCGTGAAGACCAAAAGACTGATGACCCTCTCGACCGGTCTAGCTGGGCCCTTCGACCGGTCCAATGCCCCTCTACCAGAATGGAATTTTAAGAACAAAGAGGGGTAAACAACACACCAATTTTTGTTTTTTTTTTTTTTTGGTGAAAAGGGGGAAAGAGAAGAGAAAGAAAACAAAAACTACAAAAAACTAAAATAGAATAAAATCAAAACATCCACCCCGCGTCCACGATGCTAATACAAACAACCAACACCTAAAGGGTTCGAGGGGCGGGTGCAAAGACACACCTAGAGCAAGGATATGATCGATGGCTCTACAAAAAGAAGGGACATGCCCAGGCACTCTTGGCACAAAAAAAAGGTAGGCGTCACCCACGCCTATTTGATCCTGTAAATGGGATCTTCCAATGGAATTGACTCCAATGTGGAGTCAAAATCTTCCAAGAACGGCTTGAGTCGTTGGCCATTCACTTTGAACACATTACCCTCCTTTGGGTCAAGAATTTCAATAGCACCGTGAGGATAGACCTTTTTGACGATAAAGGGGCCGGTCCACCTAGATTTTAACTTTCCCGGGAATAAGTGTACCGAGAATCATACAAAATCACCTTTTGTTCGGGTTTAAAGTGCTTGCGCACTATGCATTTGTCATGAAACGCTTTGGTACGTGCTTTGTAGATCTTTGAACTTTCATACACGTCATTCCGGATTTCTTCAAGCTCTGAGATTTGAAGCTTTCTTTTAGCACCACCCTTATCTGTGTCAAAATTGAGCTTTTTTATGGCCCAGAACGCCCGGTGTTCAAGTTCAACCGGTAAGTGACATGCCTTTCCGTAAACTAAACGGTAAGGAGGCATTCTGAGGTTGGTGTTATAGGCCGTCCGATAAGCCCAAAGAGCATCAGTTAGCCTCAAAGACCAATCTTTTCTAGACGGGTTCACCGTCTTTTTTAGGATTCCTTTGATCTCCCTATTGGCCAATTCTGCTTGGCTGTTAGTTTGCGGATGATAAGTGGTTGAGGTCTTATGTGTTATGCCATACTTTTCCATGAGGAGTTCAAAAAGGTGATTTCAAAAATGTGTAGACACCCCAATTTTGACCAAACGTCGAATTTAGGAGAGTGTCACCTCCAAGTCCGATGATGATAATGACTGAAAGATTTGAAGTATTCCAAGCTCTATAGAAAGTTCTCCAATCGCGATAAAATTTTCACAGGAAAAGAGAAATACCGGGTGTTCAGGAAAATTCGGGTATAAGACACTATTTTAGGAAAAATAAACTTTTTAGAAGGAAAAGAGGAAAAGAAAAGGTGAAAAAGAGGAAATTTGCCAAAACGCGGCACTCGGAAGTATCAGCGGCACTCCATAAGTGCCGTGCGGCACTCACCAACTGCCGTTGCGACACTCATCAACTGCCGTCAACAATTTCTGACTCCCGTTTGCTTTAACAGTCCGTATTTTGTGGTACAATACGTACATGTATGCGGATAAAACAAAAAAAAAATGGAAAAGCAATTTTGACTAAGACGCGAAAATCAGCATTTTTAAACGGCTCTCACTCGATGCCGCGTGGCAGTCATTGACTGCCATTGCGGTTGTTACGGAGTGCCGCATCGGTATCCACTGACTGCCGCAAATGCTTTTAACTGCCGCCTTCTGCTGCAGTCTGTTTATTTTTAGGAAGTACGTATTGTACCACCAAATGAGATATTTACAGTTGTCTTTTACTCCGAATTCACTGAGAATACTTGGTATTTTTGTCTATAAAAGAAGAGAGATCTTCCTTGGGATAAGGAGGAGAGAGACATACCATAATATACCAATATAACAACACATATTTGAGAGAGATAGAGAGTTTTGAGAGCTTGAAGAAGAGCTTGGAAGATCTTCAAAGTAGAGAAGCTTTGAGGATAGTTGGAGGTGATCCTCTAAATTTTAGCTATGTTTTCATTCTTGTGTTTATTTCTTTCTTATGTTTTCTTCTTTTTTTATACATTTCTTTTGGGATTCTTGGAGATCTTCAATGTCTCTCTTGAAATCTCTTGAGTTTGATCTTTTGAATCTCATGTAAGCTTATGCTTCACATGGGAGTCAAAGTTTGATCATCACTTCATTTTATAAGCAAATAGATGGATCCAAGTCCATACTTATGACTTGGGTCCTCTAGCTGGATGTTTCATGGAATCCTTTCTATATTCCTTTGAGACTCATGAGTATTATTCATGTTTTGATCTCCAATGACCCCAAAGGGAAAGGAGAGTTAGGTTTAGGATAAGACAATGTCCATGGTTTAGTTGGTAGATATAGCAAAAAGGATAATAAATCCAATATTGGAGCAGTGAGTTCATAAACCAGTTTTGATCATAGATTTTTAGTTGATGATCTAACCGTTGGAATTAAGTGAAATCAACGGGAAAGTGTCTATAACTCAAAGTTCTACCGCTGTAATTTTTGTTTTAAGGAGATTTCATGTTTAAAGTGGTTTGGTCATGAGTTTTGTGGAGTCACTACAATCTGTCCAGAGTTTCAGAACAGCAACACCCTTTTGAAATAAGCAAATCAGAACCTTAATCAAGTATTTGTGACCCAAAATAATTTTTTCTAAGTATATTAATGTGTTAGGAAGCTACCCTAAAAAGAACAAAGCATTTTTGATCTTTTTGCTATTTTTAAAAAATCGTACAAAATCTCTGGACAGAGATTTGTAATCTCTGAGTGATGTCTGGTTTTTGTCCGTTTCCCAGAGATCTAACTGTTGAAACTTTGATTTTCTTTTTGGGATGGAAACTAGACACACAGAGGCATCTTGTGTCCAAAAATCATCAAGATCAAACCACGGGAAGCATGCTTTTTATTTCTTTAAAGTTATGATCTCCTCTCAGCAATTTCCAGAATTCTGCAAGTTTTAACCAATCTCATGAGTAGTGGCTTAGATGATATTTTCTTGAGTTAAGGTCCAAACCATGTTTCAATAATGATTGGTTAAGCTTGAATTCAAAGTTTAAGTGATCTAAATCATTGAGTACTTCAATAATTTATTATTTTCATGTACATATTCATCCATATGGCTTGACACTTATAATTAGGACTTGGTTGCTTTAGACTTAATTACATTTGATAGATTTAAGCTAGAAATTCAGGGTTGTTATTTCTAACTCCGTATCTTGTATAGCATGAGGACTAACCCTTTGTTTTGCAGTGCTGTTAAGGTATGATTTCTTGAACTCCTCTTAACTTATTTTAATTTCTTGATTTTATCAATTTTCTTGACCTTTATGCGCGACACATTAGAATTAAGATTTTGCCTTAAATGCATATATGTGGATTAGAGACTCTTTTCCTAGGTTTTATTTAATCGCATGCATTGCACTTTTAATATTCGCGGCTGGATCCCGGGTGAGTTCTCTCGTTCTTTATTGCATATCATATTGCTTGCTACTTGAATTACGTGGTTTTTGAATGATATTTTGTAAATTGGTAATTTTACACCATTTTGACATGTTTGTGCAATGTATACGTATATCTACGTATTAGTTGAGGGCACGCTTAGATTAGTAATTCAATTAAAAGGATGTTAAGTAGAGGCCTATCGCGAGATAGGATGAGAAGGGGTGTTTTAGTCCGATGGGCTCCTTCCCTTCTCATTCCATAATCCTCGGACCTAGTTAATCTTTGGTTTTGCAAAAGATCGGTTGCTTTAAAAATTGTTTCTTAATTTCCCTTTTAAAAATTAAGTGGCGACTCATTTGTTTTGAATTTGAAATTTAAAAGAACTTTAAAAGAAAAGCTGTGGGTAAGAAAAATTGCGATATCCACAAAATGCACTCCTTGGTCGCTTATGATGGCCTTTGGAATTTTGAATCGAGACAAGATGTTCTCTTTAAGGAATTTCAACACGTTTTTGTGATCATTGCGCTTGCCTGCAATCGCCTTAACCCACTTCAAAACATAATCAACTGCTACAAGGATGTACTCATGCCCAAATGAGATAGGAAAAGGGCCCATGAAGTCGATTCCCCAACAATCGAAGACTTCAATAACAAGTATTGGGTTCAACGGCATCGTGTTTTTCCTTGTGACACTAGCAAGCAATTGACATCTATGACATGCTTTGCAATAATTGTGGGCATCTTTAAAGAGAGTGGGCCAATACAATCCGCTTTGGAGGATTTTGGCTGAAGTCTTTTTAGATGAGAAATGCCCACCACATGCTTGGTCGTGGCAAAAAGAGAGTGCACTTTGGATTTCATCGTTGGGAACACAACAGCGGATGATTTGGTCAGCACAATATTTGAACATGCAAGGGTCATCAAAGAAGAATGACCGTGCCTCGACCTCGAACTTACGCCTATCTTGGGGAGTCCAATGCGAAGGGACGGCTCCCGTAGCTAAGTAATTTGCCAAGTCGGCGTACCATGGCAAAGCGGAGATAGAGAACAAATGTTCATCGGGGAACATGTCCCTTATCGGAGTTGGGTCCGCAACCTCAACATTCACCATCAAACGAGATAGGTGATCGGCAACCACATTTTCAATGCCCTTTTTGTCCTTGATAGATAAATCAAATTCTTGGAGAAGAAGGATCCAACGAATTAAGCGGGCCTTAGCATCCTTCTTATTGAGAAGGTACTTTAGAGCTGCATGATCGGTAAAGCACACGATTTGGGATCCAACCAAGTATTGGCGAAACTTATCAAGGGCCAATACTATGGCGATTAGTTCTTTATCGGTAGTAGAATAGATAATTTGGGCACTATCAAGAGCCCTACTCACGTAGTAAATGACATGTGGTTGTCTATCCTTCCGTTGGCCCAAAATTGCTCCCATGGCATGATCACTAGCATCACACATGAGCTCAAATGGGAGGGACCAATCGGGGTATTGCATTATAGGGGCGGTCGTAAGCAAAGTTTTCAACTTATCAAATGCTTCTTGACATGCCTCGATCCATTCAAAGGGAACATCTTTCCCAAGCAAATTACACATAGGATGTGAAATTGCACTGAAATCTTTGATGAAGCTCCAGTATGGCCGAGGAAAGATCTCACATCTTTCAAACATGTGGGAGAGGGGAGGGGGGGGGGGGGTAAGTCGGTGATAAGCTCAACTTTGGCCTTGTCGACTTGAATCCCTTCACTCAAGACAATGTGGCCAAGAACGATCCCCTTTGTCACCATAAAGTGACATTTCTCCAATTGAGGACGAGATTTTTCTCCTCGCACCTCTCTAGGAATTTCTTTAAATTGCCTAGACAGTCATCAAAAGAATCACGATATACGCTAAAGTCGTCCATGAAGACTTCTTAGCATATTTCCACCATGTCGCTAAAAATACTAAGCATACACCGTTGAAAAGTTGCCGGTGCATTTCATAGTCCGAAAGACATTTTCCTATAGGCAAAAGTGCCATAGGGACACGTGAACGTGGTTTTCTCTTGATCTTCGGGCCCAATTTCTATTTGGTTATATCTGGAATAACCATCCAATAAATAATAGGATTTGTGCCCGGCCACTCTCTCTAAGATTTGATCAAGGAAAGGTAGAGGAAAGTGGTCTTTTCGAGTGACAGTGTTTAATTTTCGGCAGTCAATGCATACCCGCCAATCGGTAGGGACACGAGTTGGAATGAGTTGCCTTTCGGATTCTTGACTACCGTCACCCCGGATTTCTTTGGGACGACTTGAGTAGGACTTACCCATTGACTATCGAAAATGGGATAGATGATTCCCACGTCCAACAACTTAATAACCTTGGCCCTCACGACCTCTTTCATGTGCGGGTTAAGCCGCCTTTGCAATTGACGTGAGGGTTTGGCGTCATCCTCCAAGTAGATCTTATGAGTACAAATGGTTGGACTTATCCCCTTTAGGTCGGCGATTGTCATTCCCAAAGCACTCCGGTGATCTTTCAACAATTCAATCAAACTTCCTTCTTGATTGGGGTCAAGTAGGGATGAAATCACCACCGGGAAAGTCTCTTTATCTCCCAAGAAGACATACTTGAGCTCTTTTGGCAATTGTTTTAGCTCGAGTTTGGGAACTTCAAGACTAGATGGTAAGGGAATAGAGTCACGTGGGGGAAGTTTTTCGAATTGAGAACACCACATGACATCTTCTCCTAATTCTTTGGGTTCATGGGGTTCCAAGGCATCCTCCAACTCAAGCTCAAGTAGAGAATACTCAAGCAAGGAAACACCATCGGGGGTGGTTTCTTGAATAGAACATGAATCAAGAGGTTCCTCCAAGCATGTGAAGTTAAAGAACTCATGTGTAAGAGTGTCAATGAAATTAACCTCATAAATATCATCATCCTCAAGATCCGGTTACTCCATGAGATTGTAAACATTAACCTCTGCGGTCATGTTACCGAAAATCAATTTCATGTTTCCATTCCTACAATGTATTTGAGCATTGATAGTTGCTTGGAATGGTCTACCAAGAATGATAGGGATGGGAGAAGTCCCACCCTCAACCGGTTGTGTGTCCATGATAATGAAATCCTCCGGGTAGTAGAAAGCATCAACTTAGACCAACACATCCTCAACTATCCCTTTTGGAACCTTAAGAGAGCGATCGGCTAATTGCAAGACAGTTCGTGTCTCCTTAAGTTCTCCGAGACCTAATTGGAGATAAACCAAATAGGGTAAGAGGTTGACACTAGCACCTAGATCCAAGAGGGCCCTTTCAATTTTGAAGTTCCCTAGACACAAAAGACGGTAGGGCAATCGGGATCTTTGTATTTTGGTGGAATGTTGTCACGGATGCACGAGGTTGCTTGTGCCGCCATGTATGCTTGCTTTTGCACATTGAACTTGCGTTTTCTTGTGCAAAGATCTTTTAGGAATTTAGCAACACCAGGAACATCCTTGATCATGTCAAGAAGGGGAATGTTAATCTTGACTTCTTTTAGCATTTCAAAGATTTCAAGGGTCTTGCCCTTGTTCTCCTTCGGCTTCAACCTTTGAGGGAAAGGTGGGGTTGGGACATATTTGGAAATATTTGGCTCAAGAGGCAAGCTTGCCTTAGAGGTATATGTTTCATTCTCAACAACTGGTGGGGTGGTTGTTTCAACATCATTGAGTTTTGGCCTCTTTCCCTCTCTGTGCTCGTCAACAAATTGTTCTTTTAGCTTTTCTGTCGGTTCATCGGGAACCTCACGGACTTTGTTATCAACAACTTTCCCACTCCTTAAAGTGGTGACGACTTTAACATGTTCGGTGGTGGGATCGTTTGAACCAGAGACTCCAACGGCCATTTGACCTTTGGAATTTTAAAGTGGTTGGGCCGAAAACTTTCCCTTCTCAATCACTTATTGAGAGCTAGCCAATTGGCTAAAAGAATTACGCATTTCGTTCATGAATTGAAGCATTTGCGCGGAGTTTTGATCAAGCTTTTGAGCTTGTTAATCTTGCCTTTGCATGAGCATTTGCATTTGATCCTCAAGGGACTTCTTATGTGGGGGCACATAAGCGTTCGATGAGGATGGACCATGAGGAAAAGGCAGAGGTGGAGGTGGGAAATTATTTTGAAAGTGTTGTGGAGGCGGCATTTGTGGTGGTCCATGATTGGGCTCATTCCTCCATCCTTGATGAGGTGGATTTTGATTTTGATTTTTCCATCCTGGATTATATGATTCTCCATAAGAAGGATTGAATGGCTTTTTGTACGTTCCCATGGCATTAGCTTGCTCGTGCAAGATTTCTTTGAAAGCCGGGATGGTTGGACAAGTATTGGTCGGGTGACCAATCTTTTCACAAATGGCACAAGTTTCTTCCACGAAAGCTACGGGTTGTGTGGCATTTTGTGTAGCTTGTGCTGCCTTGGCTTCTTCTTTGGCTTGCTCCATTGCTTCCATTTTTCTTTGAAGTTTGGCAATGGTAGCACGTAAATCATCCTCTTGATTTACTTCAAGGATTCTGGGAGATGACGACTTAGTAGAAGGAGCGGCGGTGGCCGACTTTGCCTTATTGGCATTTCTATCTTGGGGATCCGATGTATCCCAAGCTTGAGTTGTGTCGGCCACATACTTGAAATGTGCCTCTGCCTCCTCAGGGGGAAGCATCATTAACTGTCCATGGCAATAGTTTCAATGAGTTGTTTGAAGGCTAGTTGGAGTCCGGCGTGGAAAGTCGAGACCAACCTCCATTTCTCAAAATTATGATGAGGACACATGTTTAACAAGTCCTTAAGCCTCTCCCAACACCTAGTGAAAGATTCAAATCCCCCTTGCTTAAAACTTTGAATTATTTATCTAAGAGTGTTTGTGCGATGCATGGGGAAGAATTTTTTTAGGAATTGGGATTGCATTTCGTGCCATGTCCCATTGGATCGAGGTTTCAAGGAGTTAAGCCATGTTTTGGCTTTGTCCTTCAGAGAGAATGGGAAGAGTTTGAGTCGGAGAACGTCCTCCAAACAATTTTGATCACTAAACGTAATGCATACGTCCTCAAACTCTTTAAGGTGGAGGTAGGGTTGTTCGTTATCCATACCCCGGAAGGTAGGAAGCAATGAGATCATCCCTAGGCGGTAGTGGAATTATCCGGCATTGTAAGGGAAAATAATGCAAGACGGGGTGGAGATTCTCTCCGGATGAAGATAGTCCTTAAGGGGACAGGGATTATCCCCTTGATAATTTCTCTCACCTTGTTTACTCAAATTGTCGCCAATTGTGGCGGACTCGGTAGATGATTGAAAAAACGACGATTCGGAAGGTGTCGGGGATGAAGATTGTGGATGCCAATAAGAGCTTGAGCTCGAAGATTCCGGGTGTTCGACGAAGGGGATGCCGCCAACACCGTTATGCATTAAAAAATTGGAGTAGGGTATCCAGGTCCGTTAAAATGCCGAGAGGCTGGTCCCCAGCAACGGCGCCAAAAACTTGTTCGCTCTCGGGATATGTATGATTCAAGTGCAAATCAATCGTAAAAAGTAATACTCGGGTATGTACGAGGTTGATTTCCACGGGGACTAGACCGGAAGATTATAGTTTCTGAACTCAAATACACTACTATTGTAACCAAAAAGAAAGAAAAGATGGTTGTTTTGAGGGTATCTATTCTAAGACTAGAACTAACATGCGAGTGAAACCAAGGTAAAAATAACAACTAATTAAGTTAACTAATTAAACAATGGGCAAAAATGAACTATAACGAGCAAGCTAGATTAACGAGTTTGGTTTACTTAAGCTAGGGGTCATGCTACCAACCTTGGATCACAAAAGGGTAAGTCTTAGGGATTTGGAGGGGGCTTCTCAAGTGAACAAAGTTCCTTGGAGGCTAACAATCAAACATGTGGGTTGTCAACCCCACTATGAAAGATGAAAGCTTGAGGAGACTAAGGGCAAATGTTGGATTGCTAATATAGATTTCAATGACCCCCATTGCATGACAATGGAGGTAAAGAAACAAATATATTACAAACCCAACACTCTTCAATCACTCAAGAAGATCCAAAAACTTTAGACTTTCAAGAAACACAAGGATCCATAGGTGGGTTCATGACCCTTAACCTAGAAAACTAGCTACACATGGATTTAACTATGTAAACATTAATAAAAACATCAAAGGAGTGGAAGAACATCACCATTAATGCAAGCAACTACTTCAAGAGGGAGAGAAGCCAATAAATAACTTCAATAAATGCTCCCGAAAGAGGAGACCAAGCTTGCAAGTTGAAGAATCTCTCACAATCTCACTTACAAGCCCTAAATCTAACTAATCTATGAATCCACAAAACAAGAAAACCTAGAGAGATACAAGAGGGTTAAGAAAGAGAATCTTAGCTGCTAGGAATTTAGGTCAAGACCTTTCACAACAAGTTATAATGGGGTATTTATACAAATCCTTTGGAGTGGCAAACTTGTAAAACAAAGGGTGCAGAAACAGGGTCATTCGACCGGTCGAGCGGTCCCATTCGACTGGTCGAATGCCCCTTTGCATTGAATCTTCAAATAAGAACACATGAAATGGACTGGTAGAATGGGGCATTTCGACCGGTCGAATGCCCCTCTGCATTGAATCTTCAAAGCTTCTCAACAAGTTTGCGCATTGATCACTCAAATTTCCAAAACTTCTCATTCCGGCCTCCGATTGAGGTGAAATTTGCGGCCACGCGAAGAAGACTCGCAGGGCTAGTTTTATCAAGTTGAGAATGACCTCCAAATATGAGGTTTTGGAGTCTAAAATTGATCTCAAAATGGCTGCAAGGGAAGTGATCTTCAACCGAGGCTTTACCTCCCGACTCGGATTGCCAAGAAGACCTACAAAACATTCACATAACCCGTGTAAAAGATGTAAATAGTAAAAATGAGGGTTATATAAGAGAAGTGCGTAAACAATGTACTTAGAAGCTCCGAGAGTGCTATTTTGCGCCATTATACATCAACAACTATGCAAAATATGTGATGAATCACTGGATTATGAGCACACTTCCTTAGCATACTGATGTGGAACACATTGTGCACTCCTGACATCTTCGGCGGCAACGCAAGTCGATAAACAACCTTCCTAACACATTCTAGAATCTCGAACGGTCCAATAAATTGTAGCGATAACTTGCCACTCTTCTGACCAAAACGAACAATCCCTTGAACAGGTGAAAATTTAAGTAGCACGTGATCTCCAACTGTAAATTCCAAATCTTTGCGTCGCTTATCGGTATAACTCTTATGTCTGGTCTAAGCTGTCTTCATCTTTTCATGTACAATCCGAATCTTCTCACTGGTCTCTCGTACCATCTCTAGACCAAGAAACTGAGTATCTCAGACTTCGGCCCAACATGGCAGCGATCGACAAGGTCTTTCGTACAATGCTTCAAATGGTGCCATCCCTATGCTCGAATGATAGCTGTTGTTGTAGGCGAATTCGATGAATGATAGGTGCGTCTCCTATAAACCTCAAAAGCAATAACGCAAGCACGTAGCATATCTTCCATCACTTGATTTACTCATTCATTCTACCCATCGGTCTGCAGATGAAAGGTTGAACTCAAGTTCAGTGTAGTTCCTATTACTATTTGGAGACTCTTCCAAAATTCAGCGGTAAAGCATGAATCTCTATCTGGCACGATTGAAATAGGTACTCTGTGTAACCGTATAATGTGTTGTAGATACATCCCGCTCAAATGTTCCACTGGATACGTTATGCTGTAGCAATAAAATGTGCCGTCTTTGTGAGTCGATCCATAATTACCCAAATAGCATCGTGGTTCTGCTGTGACTTCGATAAACCCACTACAAAATCCATGTTGATGTGTTCCTATTTCCATTGGGAAATCGGTAACGGTTGTAGTAATCTAAGTGGTTTCTGATGTTCTGCCTTTACTTGTTTACAAGTAAGACATTGAGATACGTACTTAGCTACCTCTCACTTCATTCCTTCCCACCAGAAATTCCTCTTCAGATCCTTATACATCTTTGTTCCTCCTTGATGAATAGTCATCCGTGACTTATGTGCTTCATCCAATATTTCTTTCTGAAGATTTTCTTCGTCAGGTACACAAAGTCTACCTTTACATCGTAAGGCTCCATTTGTACTAATACTCCAAACCTCTGGTTCCTTGTCTAACATCTTTGCAAACCATAACTTTAAATCTTTCGTTGTCTGTTGAGCTTTTATGATACGGCTGATCAAAGTTGGTTGTACCATATACATCCAAAGTGTTGTTCTTCCATTGGTTCCACTGGCTAAAGGTCAAATTCAGCTAACACTTCCAATGCTTGCTATTCTCTAATTAATAATGTAACGATCACTAATCGAGGTTTATAACTCAAAGCATCTACTACGACGTTCTCTTTACCCGGATGGTATTGCAATGGAAAGTTGTAATCCTTGAGTAACTCAATTCATCTTCATTGTCACATGTTCAACTCCTTCTGAGGGAATAGATACTTCAAGCTCTTATAATCGAAAAATAGATCAAACTACTTTCCATAGAGATAGTGTCTCCAAATCATTAATGCAACACTATTGCTTCCAATTCCAGATCATGCGTAGGATAGTTCTTCTCATGTACCTTCAATTGTCTTGATTCGTATGCAATAACGTTCCCATTTTGCATAAGCATACAATCTAGTCCTTGGTGCGATGCATCACTATAGATTACATACATTTCTCCACTCTTAGGTATCGCGAGTACTAGTGCAGAAGTCAATCTTTCCTTTAACTCTTGAAATGCATACTCATGCTTGTCTGTCCATTCACACTTCATCTCCTTGTTAAATTTATCAAAGGTCCTGCTATCTTGGAAAACCCTTCAACAAATCTCGATAATATCCTGCTAGGCCGAGAAAACTTCTGACCTCTGTTACATTGGTCGGTTTGTTCCAGGTAAAGACTGCATCGATCTTAGATGAGTCCACAAAGATACCATCTTGAGATATAACATGTCCCAAGAATTTGATCTCTTGTATCCAAAATTCACATTTGCTGAACTTTGCATACAACTTGCTATCTTAAAGTTTCTGTAAAACAATTCAAAAGTGTTCCTTGTGATCCTCTTCTGTCTTCAAGTAGATTAAGATGTCGTTGATGAATACTATAATGAATTGATCCAGATACGGTCTGAATACTCTATTCATTAAGTCTATAAATACTGCTGGCGCATTCGTCAATCTAAAAGGCATAACTAGAAACTCATAATGCCTGTATCTTGTCCTGAGCGCAGTCTTCGTTACATCCTCTGGTCGAACTAATAATTGATGATATCCCGAATGTAGATCGATCTTTAAGAAGATCCTTGATCCTTGTAGCTGGTTGAATAGATCATCTATCCGAGGAAGTGGATATCTATTCTTGATTGTAACCTTGTTCAACTCCTTATAGTCTATGCATAGTCAAAGTGTTCCATCCTTCTTCTTCACAAACAGAACTGGTGCTCCCTAAGGTGACATACTCGAGCCAATAAATCCTAAATCTTTAAGTTCCTGAACTTGTTTCTTCAGTTCCAACAACTCAGTTGGTGCCATCCGATATGGAGCCTTAGATATCGGCAATATTCCAGGTACTAGTTCTGCACAAAAGTCTATTTCTCTTTTCGGTGGAAGTCCTTTAATATCCTGGAATGCATCCTGAAAGTCTTGTATGGTAGGAATCTGATCTATCGTTAGTTTTGTACTCGTACTCCCGATTATAGCTAAACCAATTGTCAAGAACATATCACTTGTCGGCTGACACTGAAATCTAATCGTCAGACGTCCCAGTATTAGAAATACAATCATCCTAGTAGGGCAGTCCAAATTGGCATCATACTTAGCCAATCAATCCATCCCTTGGATAATGTCGAACTCTGACATCGATAGAACTACCAAGTCTGTTGGAAGATTCCTATCTCCCAAGGTCAATGGGCAATCTTTACACACTTTACCCAGCTAAACAGTCACTCCCAATGGTGACACAACATTAAGTGCTGGCTCTAGTGTCTGGGGTTCTAAACCCAACTGATGCAAAATCTTAATAGCAATAAATGAACGTGCGGCTCTAGTATCGAATAAAGCTTTAACTGGACTATGAAAGAGTACAAGCGTACCTTCCAAATGTTGCTGCTCATCAGTATTAAAGCCTGCTTCTGCTGGGATGATAGCATTCATCCTTATCTGATCAGGGGGTCCTTGAATCCCTTGAATTGGTGCACGACAATCCCTACTCAAGTGACCTGGCTTGTTGCAATTTCGACAGTTAGCACTCATCCGGTGGTTAATCCTGGAAGTTGTGAAGAACTTGGCAATATGCCCTGGCTTTCCACAATTAAAACATCCTCCGTTGTTGGTTGGCAAGGCTGTTAGCAGTGCCTGAGGCTGTGGTCCCTACTGTTGATATTGCTGGGGTCGAGGATAACCCTATTGTGGCTTCCTGGTTCCCTCCCAGGTTCTCTTATTTCCTTGGAAATTTCCCTGAGGTCTCTAACCCTGGGTATTCCTTAGCGGCTGGTTCTGGAAACTTCGCTGTTGCTGAAAACTCCTCGACGGCTGGGGTCGATTCATCTATGATCGTTGTGCTGGATAAGCTCCTTTTCCAATCCCGCAGCGAATCTAACAATCTTTTCGAATGACTGATTCAGATGGCCAACCATCATATATCTGAGGTAGGGTTCAATCCTTAGTGAAATCTCTTCACCTTCTTCTGAGGACTATTTATCATATGCTGGTCAAATCGAGACAGACGCTCGAACTATGTTGTGTATTCTCGTACAGTCCATCCTCCTTAGACCAGATTGAGAAAGTTTCTTTCTTATTGATCTCTCTCATCTTCGGGGAAGTACTTCTCCAAAAATCTACTTTTGAACATTTCCCAAGGCATCGCTCTTGTAGCATTTGTTGTAATAGTGGCTAGCTCAGCTTCCCACAATTCTGTAGCAGTGTAGGTGAGCTGGAACGTAGCAAGACGACGATTCTCTTGCTCATTACATTCTAACGCTTCAAAGATTAACTCCATCTCTCTTACCCATTGATCAGCCTTCCACGGTTCTGTTAGTCCATAAAACTTTTTGGGGGGCAGAGTCCACGAAAATTTGCTAATAACTTGTCTCCAGTTTGCCTTGGCGGAAACGGTGCTACTGGGGGTTGAACAGGTCATTGATTGGTGGCATGGTTGTAGGTGTCCCCTACATGTTCCATCCTTTGCATAAAGGCTTCAAAAACTCCTGATGGATCCATTCCCTCTGGAATAGGTGCTCCAATACGCGCTTGTTGATTTCTCAAGGGTCCTACCATAGTGATAACGAGTGTCACCTACAAGAGACCCACTGATTAGCTAAAAGTCTTCTCGTAGAAACAAAATTAAGATGGAGCGAGAAGCACAAGAATTAATAGTTCTACTAAATAACACATCACAACTCAAACGTATAATCAATATCAAAAGTACTGCTTGAATATATATATCAAAAGATGTACCATGGAGTACAAAGTAACCATACCATGTCCACGTAGGACATAAGCAAAATACAGTGCTAAGGTCAGCTATTTACAATACTACTACTACTAGAAATATCCATACAAAGCTATGGTCAAATAGCTATCTCCCATGCTCCCAAAAATCATGTGGACAACATGTCCTGATTAAACTAACAAAAACTAAATCCTGCAGGTCCTGACTCAAAAATCGTCAGCATCTGATCCTGCTGGTACCTCATCCTCAGGTACAATGTCCATCTCCATAGGTAGATTAGCCTCTGCTGGCGCAGCAAGTCCTCCAACCACTATTCTTATATCCCAATCCTCAATGATCATCTCGTCAACATCGATATCCTCAATGCCAAATGCTGGCTCGGCAACATTGGTGATCAACTCAGCAAAACCCCAACTAAGGCCATAGCCTCTGCTAATGCAGTCCGTCCTATCGAAACTCCAGCTAGCTGTGCAACCATCGCTGCTACCCACTTGGCTGCCATATTGGCAATGAATGCCATATGTAGTACAGGCCCTGCTAGTAAATCGAACACAACGGGTATCTCTGGTACATCTATCTCCTTATCAAGAACATCCTCTGTTGGTGCCTCCAAAATCTTGTCTCCCTCTACCAGGTCCTTAGAAGGAACATCCTCTACTGGTGCTTCCTAGTTCCATCCCACAATCTCTTATTCCCTTGAAAAGTACTCTAAAGTCTCCACTTCTGGGTATTCTTGGTGGTGGATTCTGAAAATTTCATGGCTGAAAACCTCTCGACGACTGGGGTCGATTTATCTGTGGTCCTTGTGCTGGATAGGCATCCTTCTCCAGTCCTGCAGCAAATCTGACAATCTCTTTAAATGATTGATTCAGATGACCAACCATCATATGTCTGAGGTGGGGGTTCAATCCTTGGTGAAATCTCTTCACCTTCTTCTGTGGGGTATTTATCATGTGTTGAGCGAATTGAGACAATCGCTCAAACTATGTTGTGTATTCTCGCACAGTCCATTCTAGTTGAACCAGATTGAGAAAGTTCCTCTCTTGTAGATCCCTCTCATCTTCTGGGAAATACTTTTCCAAAAATCATCCCTTAAACATTTCCCAAGGCATCGCCCTTGCAGCATTTATCCCAATAGTAGCTCGTTCGGCTTCCCACCAATCTGCGACAACATAGGTGAGTTGGAACGTAGCAAGACGACGCTTCTCTTGTTCACTGCATTCCAACACTTCAAAGATCAATTCCATTTCTCTTATCCATTGCTCGACCTTCCATGGTTCTGTTAGTCCATCGAACTTCTTCGGACGTAACCCACAAAAAATTTGTTGTCTCCAGTTTATCTTGGCTGAAACGATGCTACTGGGGGTTGAACAGGTCGTTGATTGGTGGTATGATTGTACGTATCCCCTACATGTTCCATCCTTTGCATAAAGACTTCAAAGACTCCGGATGAGTCCATTCCCTCTGGTATAGGTGCTCCAATTCGAGCTTGATGATTTCTCAAGGGTCCTACCATAGTGATGGTGAGTATCGCCTACAAGAGACCCATGATTAGCTGAAAGTCTTCTTGCAGAAATGAAAACAAGATAGACCGAGAAGCAGTAAGAACTAACAGTTCTACTACACAACACATAGCAATCAAACGTACAATCAATATCAAAAGTACTGTTCGGATAAATATATATATCAAAAGATGTACCGCATAGTACACACTAGTCAAACTATGTACCATATGGGACAAGTGCTAGAATAACACCAAGGTCAGCTATTTACAATACCACTACTACTACTAAAATTACCTATACAAAGCTATGGTTAAATAGCTATCTCTCAAGCTCCCAAAAATTATGTGGACAACATGTCCTGATATAAAATTAACAAAAACTAAACCCTGTAGATCCTGACTTAAAAATCGTCAGCATCTAATCTTGCTGGTGGTGCCTCGTCATCTGATACAATGTCCATTGCAACCGGTGGATTATCTTCCACTGGCGCAGCAAGTTCTCCAACTACTACTCCTATATCCCAATCCTCAACAATCATCTCATCAACATCCATATCCTCAACACCAAATGCTGGCTCGGCGATGTCGGCGATCAACTTAGCAAAATCCCCAACTAGGGCCATAGCCTATACGAACACAGCCTGTCCTATCGGAAGTCTGGCTGGTTATGCAACCATCGCTGCTACCTACTTGGCTGCTATATTGGCAATATCTGCCCTATGTAGTACATGCCCTGTTAGTAAATCAAACATAACATGTATCTCTGGTATAACTACCTCCTTTATCTCAGGAATATCCTCTACTGCTATCTCCAAAATCTCATCTCCCTCTATCTCTGCGTCATTCTCTCTATCCATAAAATCCTCCTCAACTAACTCTGGGTCCTCCTCTGGATCCTCGTCGTCATCGATGGGCTCAATTTCCTTTGCGGGATCCTCCTCTGGGTCGACATCTACTATCGGCTCGGCCTTCGGCGACTCTGGCTCCTCGGGCTCTAGAATGGGTACATCGGGTACCGGTGATGGTGGTGCTACTACTTGTGCTAGCTTAATAGGTCCTCCAAGAATAGCTCGTAGCTCTATAACATCCATCTCTAGTATACTCTGGATCAATCGTAAAATCTCTTAAAAATTGTCCCTACCAATCACAGAATGATAACCATCCATATGCATCTTCGTACGGTGGGTCTTCCTGGTCACATAAAGGGCCTTCCACATATCTTCCTCCAAATACTCACCAGCGGTCTGGCGTATGCGCTCAGGGTAAAACTCTAGGTCAACTGGCTCTACAATATTCTCATGAATCATGTGTCCTCCATAGGCATCGGTCACAAACTTATGGAACTCCAGATCCATACTGCTAACCTGCAAAGGAAAACTATCTATCGTCAGGATGACGAACTTATCTTAAGTTCATATCTCATCTCAAGGAATCGTAAAATACTACAACCAGATGATGTGGAATCATTAGTGAACGAGAGTATCATAACCTAGAGCTCTAATACCAAACACCCTATGTCACGTCCCGAATCCACACATGTGAACCTAGGACACGTGGCACGCCACCAAGGCTGTCAACACCAAGATAAGAATGAAAAGAAAGGAAAATAAGCACTTTTATACCATTATGTTAGACAAATCAAGCCCAAGGGAAAAATGGTCATTAATGAGGTATATCAAATTTATACCAAAAGATAGATTTTTGAGTCCCAGTTCCAACGCAAAAAATGGCACGCGAGTCTGAGTTTGCTAGAGAGAGTTATGCCCGTTTCCATAAAAGTCAACCATGCAGCAAAATGAGCTGCGGATCGATCCGCTCCAAAACCAGATCGATCCAATTTTGACAGAACCCCATTTTGGCCCTCCAGAAGTGCCGGATCGATCTGGATTCTGCAGCACTCAATTTGACAGCAGTTTTCACTGTTCTGCAGATCCAAAACACATCCAAACACTTCCAAACCAAACCAAACCTCATGAAACTTTTCAAAAACACTTCAGAACCATTCTAAAACCATTTTGAATCATTCTCAAAATATATTAACATGTTCTTAAACATTAAACAATATCTACAAATGTTACAACACTTGAATCTTCTTTAATTTTCATAAAACCAACCAAAGTACATGAGTCTTGATCCAAATTCACAACTAACATATCCAAACCATGAAAACAAGAGTTTGAAAAGTCCCAACATGATTTAAAACCATGAACAAGATGTGTAATGCAATCTCTCCCAAATACTCCCAAATCTCTCCCAAATACTCTCCCAAATCTCTCCCAAATACTCCCAAATCTCTCATGATTAATCAAAACAAGTTTTTAAACCAAAACTCCACTCAAACATGCTCTAAACTACATTTAGCAAAGTATGAAAGGCATCAACAACATTTTAAGCTCCGGTTACAAGATTTACACGAGTCTTGGAGTGATTAAACCAAAACTAACATAATCTACTAAGTTTTAGTACAAACCCAAGTTAGCTATTACAACTCATAAGTTTTACACCAAACCATAAGTTTTGCTCAATTAACTATATACATGAAGCTACTACATTTATAAGCTTCCTCGACTCCATGAACCCCCAAATTCATCTCCCTGGATTCTCGCCGTCGTGCTCACCTACAATGGTTATTCAGTAACCACTACAATATATAAGCTATATGCTTAGTGAGAGATATCAATCAAGCACACAGATGACATATTATGTTTATATTCAACTCGATAAATAAAATGATCTCTGGATAAGCAAGTATTTCCTCCGCCACTACCTGTAAGTTCGCGACTCCCCCAATAGTCCACGGCACAAGCCAATGACCCACGCCACACACGTGCGGTCTAATGCCATTGTCGGAAACAAGTGGTTGTCATCACGGAACAACCTCATGGAGGATTCATACAAGCTTTCCTTTGATCCAAATAATCAGCTAAACATGCTCGCATAAACATGACACCATGCTTTTCATATAATTACAAGTAAACATGGGTGATTAAGCTAAATAGGCATGTAATTAACATCTACATGAACATAACCATAAATCTCATCCAAAAATAAGATTGAAACCACTCACCTCTTTGCAATTCGCTCCTAGTTAAGAAATTAAAGCCCAAATCTACTTTGGGTTGAAATCCTACATGAATTCGACAAACTACGGATTACCGATCCGAAATGGGTCATGAGAAATATGACGATTTTACTCAATAAAATCAGTACCAAAACATAGAACTCACCTCTACGAGTTCGAATCCGGTCTCGGAATTGAAATTGGGTATCGAATGGCACGTCGATTGACGTCGCAAGCGTCGTCGAATTGCGTTGTCGAGAATTTTCCGTCAATTCTCTGTAAATCCAATTCATTGTCTTGTTGAAGATGATGACTAGCTTGGTGAGTCATGGGACACATGTCCCATGGCATGTGATCTAAGCTTTGGGTTTCTATTATAGCCTCCTCCAAGTTTTATAAGTTTTGCAATTATACCCCTGCTATTATAGAACTCTTTAAAAATATCCCAAACTTAAATATGTGTTTGTCTATGTCTCGCGTGGGTCCCATAAGGGGTCGCACATAATTATATGAAGTTGCTAATTAGCCTACTAATTATTTAACGTGTTCATTTCGTCCTTACCAAGGTATTCCAAATGACCACAAAATTGATCCCTAACAATAAACAATATATTCTAAACAACATATAAATATTTCACATATGCCTTAATAAACATTTAAGCACATAAGAGTGATTCCACAACTTTGTCCCATCACAATGAAACTTTCCCAACTCATGTACTAATTTGGGACTGCCACATTGGCCAACATTGGGTTCTCAAACTGGACACCCACAATCAACTAGTGAGTTAAAACTCACTTTAACATGTGTTAGTAAACACCAAATATGTATGTTAATGCATGCTAAATCACATTTAACAGTTAATTACGGGAGTGGGTGTTACATCTCTCCCCTCCTTAAAAGAAGTTTGTCCCCAAACTTAAAGTACCTCAAGTTTCGAATGGGAATGGGTACTTCTCACGCATCTCATCTTCCCGTTCCCACGTAGCCTCTTCTACAGAGTGATTCGGCCACAAAACCATAACCAATAGAATAGACTTGGTTCTCATAACTTGAACTTTTGCATCGAGAATTCTCACTAGATGTTCTATATAAGTCGGTCTTTTCTAATTTCCATCGGTTCTGGTGTAATGATATGACGTAAATATGACACACAACGTCGTACCATTGATACGTGGAATACATTACGCACATTCTCCATTTCTTGTGGTAGCTCTAACTGGTATGCTACTGGTCCAACGTACCTCAGATTCAGTTTTCCATGTTTTCCAAACCTCACAATTCCCTTAGTCGGTGACACCCTCAGAAACACATAATCACCAACTTCAAACTCTATTTGTCTCCTTTTCAAATCCGCGTAGCTCTTGTAATGACTTTGAGCTATTTGTGACCGTTGCAGTATCAACTTAACTTTCTCGGTGGTCTGCTGAACTATCTCAGGTCCTAATAGTTTTTGTTCTCCTACCTCAGCTAACAAATCGGCGAATGACATCTACGCCCATATAAAGCTTCAAAAGGTGCCATCCCAATGCTGGATTGGAAACTATTATTATAAGTAAATTGCAAATGACAAGTGTTGTTCCCAATCACCCTTGAAATCAAGAACGCAAAGTCTAAGCATATCTTCTAATATCTAAATTACCCATTCTGATTGTCCGTCAGTCTGCGGATGTAAAGCTGTGCTAAAATTCAACTTTGTGCCCATAGCCTCTTGTAAACCCTTCCAAAATCTTGATGTACATCTACTATCTCAATCCGAGATAATAAACACTGGAACTCCATGAAGCCTTACAATTTCCTGAACATATAACTCCGCCAACTTCATTGGATCATTCGTCTTAATCGCTAAGAAATGCGCAAACTTGGTTAATCGGTTAACAATTACCCAAATACTATCATTTGATCTTCTAAATTTTGGTAAACCTGCCAAAAAAATCTATCATGATGTTCTCCTATTTCCATCCTGGTACTGGCAATGGTTGTAACAACCCCACCGATCTTTGATGCTCTGCTTTTACTCTTTGACATACCATATATTTTGGCACGTGTTCGGCTATTTCTCGTTTCATTCCAAACCACCAATAATTCTCTCGTAGATCACGATACATTTTGGTACTCCCCGGATGAATATAATATTTGGTATTGTGCACCTCTTCTAGAATCATCTCTTTAATTCCATTAACATTGGGTACACAAATTCAATTTCTATATTTCAGTACACCATCCACATAAGTAAAATCTGGTTGCTTACCCTCAGGTATTCCATCACAAATCTTCCTCAAGTTTGGGTCTTGAAGCTATTTCATTCTAATCTCATCCACAAGTGTCGATTGTGCTATAATTGCTGCCATCAGAGCCCCCTCAGTTCTTGGAATTACTTTAAATTCCAATAGCTCCATTTCACGAATCAATTTCTCTTAACAAGTCAAAACATAGGCTAAGGTACCAGTTGACTTTTGGCTCAATGCATCGGCCACCACATTGGCCTTCCCTGGGTGATATTGAATCGAAAAATCATAATCTTTCATCAACTCTATCCACCGTCTCTGCCTCATATTCAAGTATCTCTGAGTGAATATATACTTCAAGCTCTTGTGATCCGTGTAAATTTCACACCATTCTCTGTATAGATAATGCCTTAAAATTTTCAAAGCAAAGATCACCTCTGCTAATTCCAAGTCGTGTGTTGGGTAGTTGGTTTTGTGTGGTCTCAATTATCGTGAAGCATATGCAGTCACCTTATCATTCTACATTAGGACGCATCCTAAACCTCGATGAGAAGCATCGCTAAATATGATAAACCCCTCAGTCCCCAACGGAATTGTCAATACCGGTGTTGTCATAAGCCTAACCTTCAATTCTTTGAAACTTTTCTCACATTCGGAACTCCAAAAAAAAAAAGAACGTCTTTTCTCATTAATTGAGTCATAGGCATTGCAATTCTTGAGAAATTTTTACAAATCTTCGGTAATACCCAGCCAAACCCAAGAAACTTCAAACTTCTGACACATTCTTCGGTGGATTCTAATTGGTTACTGCTTTAATTTTTTGCGGGTCCACTAAAACACCTTCTTTAGAAATCACATGTCCCAAAAATGCTATCTTGGTTAGCCAAAACTCACATTTCTTCAATTTACCAAATAATTTCTTCTCGCGAAGTCGTTGCAATATCAGTCGTAAATGCTTCTTGTGATCTTCAACACTTTTAGAGTAGACCAAAATATCATCAATAAAGACAATTACAAATTCATCTAAGTATTCCTTGAATACTTGGTTCATCAAATCCATAAAAGCTGCGGGCTCATTGGTAACCCCGAATGGCATGACCATAAACTCATAATGTCTGTATCGAGTCCTAATTGCTGTCTTCTCCACATATTCTTCTTTAACTTTCAGCTGATGGTAGCCCGATCTCAAGTCGATCTTCGAGAAAACTTGAGCTCCTTAAAGCTGATCGAACAAATAATCAAATCCTTGGTAATGGATACTTATTTTTAATAGTTAACTTATTCAGCTCCCGATAATCAATACACATTCGCATGGTTCCGTCTTTCTTCTTGACAAATAAAACTGGTGCTCCCCACGGAGAAACACTAGGTTGAATAAATCCATTGTCGAGCAACTCTTGTAACTGGTTCTTTAACTCTTTCAGTTCCACGGGTGCCATTCTGTATGGTGTCTTTGATACCGGTTGTGATCCAGGTGCTACCTCAATAGTAAATTTAATCTCTCGCTCGATCAACACATTTAGTAGATCCTCAGGAAATACATCTAGAAACTCCCGTACTATCGAAATATCCTTAACTCGAGTCCCCGTAACACGTGTATCAATGATAGTATATAGGAACCCTTGACAACCCTTTTTCAACAACTTCCTAGCCTAAATTGCTGATATCATAAATGGTGGCGCTGTTACCCTAACCCCTTTGAAAATAAACTCTTCTTATTTCGGTAACTAGAAATTAACTATTTTCTGTTCACAATTAAATGTAGCCTAATTTGTAGACAACCAATCCATGCCCAAGATTACGTTAAAGTAGTTGACGGTTAACGGAATTAAGTCAATAGTCAATACTCTATCACCTACTCTGATTTCACATGCTTTGAACACTGAAGAGGTCACTAACGGTTTACTTAGTGGCAATGATACAATTAAATCATACTCTAGGGATTCCGACATGCTATTTAAATATTTGACAAATTCATGCAAGACAAATGAGTATGTTGACCCTGAATCTATCAAAATTCGTGTTGGATGTGAACAGATATGAAGTATACTTGACAACACAGAGTCTGTAGCTGACACATTTCCTGGTGCAAGTTGAAAAGACTTCCCTTGCCTCTGCTCCACACCTTCTCTTTATCAGTGGGCGGTCCCGATCTTGCCCCGCTAGATGCCATAAAACTTGCCCCTTATTGTCTCTTCTTTGGACAATCCTTGGAAAAATGTCCCAACTGACCACAATCAAAGCATTTACCCCTCATATTTGGAATTGAGCTCACAGAGCTAGGCGGTCGTGTTCTGGATTACGGATAATTCTTGGATATATGCCCCACTTGCTTACAAATGTTACACGTGTTGAGTAAATAACAAACTCCCCTGTGTCGACGATTACATGTAGGATACAGCGGTTGAGCTCCCTTAGTAAATGAACTTCTACCTTGACTTCCTGAACCTGAACCAGGCCCTCGTGAAAATGGTTTCTTGAAGAAGTCTTGCCCCTTCTCTTTATCTTCACCTTGCCGCTTTCCTTGTTGGCCCTGCTTGTACTTGTTAATATCTTGTTCGACTATGAGAGCTGCGTTCTGGACTTGAGCAACGGTTCCAAATTCATGAGTATCCACCCTACATTAGATGTTATCCCTTAACCCCTCTTCAAACTTTCGAGCTTTGTCTTCCTCAGTTATCACCGTATCCTTCACAAATCAAAGCAATTCACTGTACTTGGAGATGTATTCATTCACCGTCATATCTCCTTATTGGAGATTTATGAATTCCCAACATTTATGTGCCTTAGCCGCTCGAGGAAAATATTTCTTGTAAAACTCTTAAACAAACTTATCCCAAGTAGTCGGCCTACCTTGATCAAGTAAACCCACCCACCAATTCTGAGCACCTTCTTTCAGAGTATCAGTGGAAAATATAATCTTTTGCTCCTCGGTACATTCTATAGCATGTAATATTCGTTCCATATCCGATACCTAATGAATAGCTGTCATCGGATCAGGACCCCCATTAAACATAGTCAGTTTTCTCTTATAGAATTGTTTAATAGTAATACGGTCCACCCTTGGTTCAGGATTTGGATTCGCATGCCTTACATCTACTGGTGGCACTCGATCACCAACGGCACCAACAAAATTAGTTACCAAGTCCACCAAACGATCCATTCTTGCATCGAGTTCTCGGTTTTGGTCCATTTTTCTCCAAATTCTTGCCTGCCAGTCACATATGCATAAATACTATGCATGCTATGCCATATATCATATGATATAAGTGATTAAGCAATCATAACATAGCATCAATAATCATATGCATACAGGTAATGCATCTATATACACAATATCTACACGTTACTCTCAAGTTGTCGTCTCTCGTCCCAAAGTTTCTAAGCCTATTGCTCTAATACCACTAAATTTCATGCCCCGGATTCACACATGTCAATCTAGGACATGTGGCATTCCACCAAATCCTTCAAACACCAAGTTAAGAATGAAAAGAAAGGAAAACATGCACTTTTATACCATTACGTTAGACAAATCAGCCCAAGGGAAAAATGGTCATTAATGAGGTATAGAAAATTTTATGCCAATAGATAGGTTTTTGAGTCCCAATTCCAACGCAAAAAATGGTGCGCAAATTTGAGTTTTCTAGAGAGAGTTATGCCCGTTTTCGTAAAAATCGACAGTGCAGCAAAATGACCTGCGGATCGATCCGCCCCAAAACTGGATCAATCCGATTTTGACAGAAGCCCATTTTTGGCCCTCCAGAAGTGCCGGATCGATCTGCTCAAGACCCGGATCAATTTAGATTCTGCAGCTAAACCAAACACTTTTCAAAAACACTTCCAAAACTAAACCAAACCTCATGAAACTTTTCAAAAACACTTCAAAACCATTATAAAACCATTTTGAATCATTCTCAAAATATATTAACATGTTCTTAAACATTAAACAATATCTACAAATGTTACAACACTTGAATCTTTTCTAATTTTCATAAAACCAACCAAAGTACATGAGTCTTGATCCAAATTCACAACTAACATATCCAAACCATTTAAACAGGAGTTTGAAAAGTCACAACATGATTTAAAACCATGAACAAGATGTGTAATGCAATCTTTCCCAAATACTCCCAAATCTCTCCCAAATACTCCCAAATCTCTCATGATTAATCAAAAAAAGTTTCTTAAACCAAAACTCCACTCAAACATGCTCTAAACTACATTTAACAAAGTATGAAAGGTATCAACAACATTTTAAGCTCCGATTACAAGATTTACACGAGTCTTGGAGCGATTAATCCAACACTAACATAATCCACTAAGTTTTGGTACAAACCCAAGTTAGCTATTACAACCCACAAGTTTTACACCAAACCATAAGTTTTGCTCAAACAACTATATACATGAAGCTACTACATTTACAAGCTTCCTCGACTCCACGAACCCCCAAATTCATCTCCCCGGATTCTAGCTGCCGTGCTTACCTACAATGGTTATTCAATAACCACTATAATATATAAGCTATATGCTTAGTGAGAGATATCAATCAAGCACACAGATAAAATTTCATGTTTATATTCAACTCAACAAATAAAATGATCTCTGGATAAGCAAGTATTTCCTCCGCCACTACCTGTAAGTCCACGACTCCCCTAATAGTCCACTACATAAGCCAATGACCCACGCCACACGTACGGTCTAATGTCGTTGTCGGCAATAAGTGGTCGTCACCATGGAACAATCTCCTGGCAGATTCATACAAGCTTTTTTTTGATCCAAATAATCAACTAAACATGACACCATGCTTTTCATATAATTACAACATGGGTAATTAAGCTAAATAGGCATATAATTAACATCCACATGAACATAACCATAAATCTCATCAAAAAACAAGATTGAAACCACTCACCTCTTTCCAATTCACTCCTAGTTAGGAAATTAAAGCCCAAATATACTCCGGGTTCAAATCCTACATGAATTCTACAAACTACGGAATGGGTCATGAGAAATACGACAATTTTACTCAATAAAATCAATACCAAAATGTAGAACTCACCTCTCGAGTTCGAATCCAGTCTCAAAATTGAAATTGGGTGTCGAACGGAGCGTCGATTGACGTCGCAAGCGTTGTCGAATTCCGTCGTCGAGAATTTTTCGTCAATTCTTTGTAAATCCAATTCATTGTCTTGTTGAAGATGATGACTAGCTTGGTGAGTCATGGGACACATATCCCATGGCATGTGATCCAAGCTTTGGGTTTCTATTATAGCCTTCCCCAAGTTTTATAAGTTTTGTTATTATACCCCTACTAGTTATAGAACTCTTTAAAATTATCCCAAACTTAAATAGGTGTTTGTCTATGTCTTGCGTGGGTCCCATAAGTGGTCCCACATAATTATATGAAGTTGCTAATTAGCCTACTAATTATTTAACATGTTCATTTTGTCCTCACCAAGGTATTTCAAATGACCACATAATTGGTCCCTAACAATAAACAATATATTCTAAACAACATATAAATATTTCACATATGCCTTAATAAACATTTAAGCACATAAGGGTGATTCCACAACTTTGTCCCATCATAATGGAACTTTCTCAACTCATGTCCCAATTTGGGACTGCCACATTGGCCAACATTGGGTTCGCAAACTGGACACCCACAATCAACTAGTGAGTTAAAACTCACTTTAACATTTGTTAGTAACCCCAAATATGTATGTTAATGCATGCTAAATCATGTTTAACAGTTAATCGCGGGAGCGGGTGTTACACTCTAACACACCCCAGAGCAGCAAAAATAGAGAAAAATAAATTCCTTTTTGGGTCCATAGGGAAAGACAAGTGAAAGTCACTAATTATCCATACCACACAGTACTAGTCCACAAGATAAATAGTAATAGTAACATAAACAACTGAAATACAATAACAGCGTATTGATTACAAACATCAGAGTGGTCCTCAGGATCACAATAGGTCTGGAGATAACATATGTCCAAGTACCCGCTAAACTAAAGTTCAATAGAAACAACCAAAATATAAATTAGATATGACTATCTTCAGATCTTTAGCTGGCGTAAGGGTAGTCGTCAGCATAACAGCCTCCTCTAGCATAACCGACATCAGTGGGGCCACCTTTTGCATATTCTCCCTCCGGGTAGTAGCCTTTGTCATAAGCTCCATTATATGCAATAAAAGGGATAGGGTAATCTGGATAGGGAATGTCCAAGCAGTAACGACCGTCAGCTTACTGAGAGCTGAGTGAATAGAAACTCACAGAGGATCAGTGATATAACGTATAACAAGTTAATGAAGTCATAAGATATAATTCTACTAACTAATATCTTCTCTGTATTCCAATGTCAAAACTCAACCCTTATCATCTTTTTATCCTGAGACTGATAATCAACACACTCTAATTAGAAGGAACAGACTCAATCGTTTCACATATATAAACATACCATCATTCTGTCCATTGCTCATTAAGGATATATACCATCCACCATAATCGTGGACACCACGTCAGTCTATTCCCTACTCGTCAAGGATATATACCCATCAACTGCATATCAGGGATATAATGCTTTGAACAATAGCATATCAATTCTATTACCACGACTCATCGTTGTATGCCAGTGATCCCCATCCATCGCTCGTTAAGGAAATAAACCATCCACCGCTCCTTAAGGATATAACATGGATCATTTGGCTATCTTAGGACTACATGGTCCTGCTCACTGCTCTTTAAGGCCATCTACCGCATGTGAAAGAATATCAATGACTATGTGTCCTCCTACGTACCATTTCCAGAACTTATCAAACCTACTTAACGTTTGTACTGCTACTGATACATGACAACCCCATGTGGCCTAACTACTCTGATTGAAATGAACGGATATCAAAATCATACATGAACCGCATAGTATCTAGCATTATCATGTTAACACATTATTCTTAAGCATACTTGTCTTTGTTGTCACATTATCCCTCGATCAACCCAAAGTCATATAATAGAAGTCCGAATTGAGAATCGAACATTCGAATCTCATATATAATAAATAAAAAGAAATAATCCATGTTCTGCAAATCTCGATCGATTGAAACCATTTTTATCGATTGAGGAAAAGTAATGTTCGAGCGATCAAAATCTGTTCGATCGATTGAACCTTCGATTGATTGAACTAAGTTTAATTGCTCGAGAATCGTCTTCTCTAGCAGATTCGCAAACAGAAATATATAAACATCTTAGGGACGAGATTAAGTCTATTACTCACGTCAAAAACTTGTAAAACATTATATTAAAGGTACCGAGTGAGTAAAAACTCACTGAACGTTGTTAAGGGCATGTTTGGCAAAGCTTGACCTCTCGAGCTTTAATGGCGGTTCTTCTTCTTTTCTCTCTCTCTCTCTCTCTCTCTCTCTCTCTCTCTCTCTACTGCTCTGTCTCTCTCTACCTTTTCTTTCTCTCTGTCTCTTTCTCTTTTTCTTCTCCTTCGGTTCTCTCTTTCAGACAGAATATATATATGGATGTCTGTGTAAATATATATGTATGTGTATAATATATATACAAAACACAAGCACACACACACACACTCAAACTCTCTAAGGTTCAGCAATCCTTACACACACACACACGAAACTAATGTATATATAGAGGGGAGGGGTGGGCAGGTGGCCATGTTTGCAAGAAACCTCAAAATTTTGATAATTATTAGTTCGATTGATCAAAGCTACTTCGATCGCTCAATAGCAGATCGGTCAGGTTTGATCGATTGAAATGAGGTTTGATCGATTGAAGTAGGGACCACATCATAAATTCATGTCGGTAGGGTTTCGATCGATTGAACAATGTTCGATCGCTTGAACTTTGGAATGTTCAATCCCTCGAAGGAAGCTTGATCGGTTGACGGTGAAATTTCATGTTTGGTCAAAGGAAGTATATAGAATCTCTGGGTATAAATAAATATTGAAAATACAGGGTATTACAAATCATTCACAAGGTCTATCATCATATTTGATAAAATAGTTGAGAGGAATGAAGAACATTATACTAAGATGTTGTATCAAAGATTATAATAGGATGCCTTTATATAGGCCAAAAGATGATCCTAATAAGGAGAGATAATACTAATTAAGAAAGAGAACAATTAGGGGTACATTGAACCTAGACAATATGATCTTAGACTAATTACTCTAACGGTTCCCCTTAAACTCAAGGTGGTAGAATGGAAACCAGCTTGAGTCTGGAAACCAAGTCCTGAAGTCATCTTGGAAGATGAGCCTTTGTGAAGAAAAATGGAGGGTAGTGGAAGATGAGCCTGAGCGATCCAACAATGAAGGCACTGACCAGAACCAGACCGGAAAACACTGTCATGCTAGTGGTCGCTCTTATTATTTTACCTCGAGCGTGCTAGAGCTGTTATAGCTCGATTATGTATGTGTGTGTGTGTGTGTGTGTGTGTGTGTAGACAAATGTGGTTTTTCCTAATATTTTGTGTGAGTGCACGATCTGGCTTCTATCGTGTTGGAATTGTTAAGAACTAGTAGGAAAGTACCCTAGCTATAGCTTCCTTGACAGTATTGAAGCATACAAGTCAAGTTATGTCACAAAGATGTAAATAAAACACCAAATAAATCAACAAGTTTAAGGCTCAGACTACCTTAACAAGAGGAGACATTCTGATGATAAAAACTTGGAACTAATATTAATATATAAAAACTTGGGAACAATCTATGAACTGAACTAAGTCATACAAAAAAGAAAACAAAGGAAATGCTTTGTAAACAGTGCTGTGCTTGGTTGCTTTCTTTTTATTTTTTTTTATTTTTTTTATAGAGTTTTTGTTTGAGGCGCAGGGTGCTGGAGGAGTTTCTCTCTTGGGGCTAGCTGTGTATTTGTAGGGAAGTGATGAAGCTTGCTTAAGAAGCTTGGTGGTGCAACGACGAATAACATTGGAACCTGCAAAGCTTCTTAGAACTCTCATTTATTTCTGGGCCCCACCATGTTCCATCACAATTCCATGACAAGCATGCCCAATTGATCCATCCCCTCTGCCATGACAGCATGGTCGAATGACCATGGTTTAAGAAAAGCCAAGACAACATGGACGAATGACCATGGCTTAAGTAAAGCCTAAGACTTGTGTTATTTCTTGTTGATGCCAATAGTGTAAGGTGTTTGTCTTTGTGTACAAATAAACTTTACACAATTCAAACATCATCATAGCTTTTGGAAAAGAAAAGAAACAAATGGATCATACCATTTTGACCATTTTTCCCAAGCCAAACATGTAGTTTGAATGGCCACATTCCCGATGGTTTTGATGCCATGCCCAATGGCTTTGTGATGTATATTTGCCACTTTAACATTTTTAAATGCCTATGTGTTTAGGTTTTTAACATTTCGTTTGGATGGTAAGTGTCTGTTTAGTCCAAATGTTCACATTCATTCGGCCATGTCTAGCATTTTTGACCAAACCCCTCAAATTTAGTTACGTAACAAGATACATATGTTGGTTATAAACAGGTAGTGTCCAGTTGGACTGAGAAAAACTAATTTTGGTAACGGTGACTGGACTGGACTGGAAACCATCGCATACCTCCACCTCCACCACCCGACCTCCTCTATTGAACCTCTGATTGGCTGGACCTCCACCCCCACCTCTTGGCCTCCTTTATCAGACCTCCAATCGGCTGGGATACCTTCCACCACCCAGCCTCTTTCATCATACCTCCACTAACTAACCTCCTCTAATGGATCTCTAATGGGCCAGACCTCTACCTCCACCTCCACCACCCGTACTCCTCTACCAGACCTTTGATCGATCGGACCACCTTTCACGACCCGGCCTCCTTCGGACATCTGACCTACTGGACCTGCCGATTCCGCTGTATCTCGTGCCATCATCTTTGCTCAATCCAATGATGGTCACGTTGACTGGACTGGATCGGATATCACTAGCATGATAGCATCGTGTTGAATTGAGTAAAGGTGATGGCACGAGGTACAGTAGAGGGGGTAGGTCCGGTCAGTCGGATGTTCGAAGGAGGCCGAGTGGTGAAAGATGGTCCGACCAATCGGAGGTCCGATAGAGGAGGACGGATGGTAGAGGTTGAGGTCTGGTCGATCGGAGGTCCGATAGAGGAGGCCGGATGGTGGAGGTAGGTCCGGTCGATCGGAGTTATGACGAAGGACGTCGGGTGGTGGAAGGTGGTCCGGCCGATCAGAGGTCCGAAAGAGGAGGCCAGTCGATGGAGGTGGAGGTCCGGTAGAGGAGGTAGGGTAATGGAGGTGGAGGTCTGGCTGATCAGAGGTCCGATAGAAGAGGCTGGGTGGTAGAGGCAGGATCAGCCGGTCGGAGGTTTGATGAAGGAGGCTGAGTGGTGGAAGGTGGTCCGGCCGATCGGAGGTCCGATAGAGGAGGCCATGTAGTGGTGGACTAGGGATCATTGGAATTGTGGTGGTGATATTGCTTGAAGTTGGTGATGGGGTGTGTTTGGCTTGGAATGGGAATGGAACAGTGAAGAGCTTGTTTGGTTGGAATAATAAAAGGGTTGTTTGGTTGGTTTGATTGTAGCATAGAGAGAGCGGAAGGTATAATTTTATTTTGGCCGAGCTCTAGCGAGTGACATGATCGTCACCTTGGCTGGTGGTGGCGGAATACGATAGAGTTGTAGCCAAGGCCCTGGACCTTATATCTCTGATACCATGATAGAATAGTTGAGAGGAATGAAGAAGATTGTATTAAGGTGTTGTATCAAAGATTACAATAGGGTGCCTTTATATAGGCCAAGAGATGATCCTAATAAGGAGAGATAATACTAATTAAGAAAGAGAATAATTAAGGGTATATTGAACCTAGACAATATAAACTTAGACTAATTGTTCTAATAATATCATTTTTTTTGCCCCCATAGTATTTTTAAAGAAGAAAAAGAAAAGTAGAAAAAAAACTATTTCTCTAGTGCCTTCTCCTAGACTTAAGCTTTGTTTGGTTTGTGGATTTATGGAACGAAGAGAAAAGGGAAAGGAAAACAAATATTCTCTTGTGTTTTCCTTTGTCTTTTTTCCATGCTTAAATAACATCAATATCAATAGTTTTAAAATTCCATTTTTTTTTCCTTTTTCGCAACTTAAGAAATAAGAGAGGACAATGAATCACAAAAATCCAAAATTTTAAGTTAATTTCATAATATATTTTCTTTTCTTTCCACTTTTCTCAATATTTTCCTTATTAACAAAATAGAGAAAATCATTTCCCTTTCTTTTCCATCAAAAGTCCGTGAACTAAACATAGCCTTAACTTATTTGAGTTTGTATCCATAGTTTGCAAATATATATAATTTAGGATTGGTTACTTGACCAAATGGTTGAAGACTAATTATGTCACATGGAAAAATCAGTTCAAAATTTTAAATTGGTAGTTATTAAGGTGGTTAATTGTGATTATCCCTTATGCATTATTCCAAATAGGAAGTGTCCAAAGCAAGCTACATAGAAGTGATTAGAAGGTGATTACTTTCAAGGCTCTATAAAAGGGATAAGCATGGTAACATGAAGGGGGTCCCCACGGCCAAACAGCCCCTGCGACATATAATTAGTTACTTAGTTTTCCTTAAGCTTTTCATGTCTTTCGTTTTCTTTAATTAGATGTAATTCATGTAATTCCAGTGCCTTGTTTTCTATTATTTATTTATTTTCATATTTTGGTCTTTTCTTTTGGTGATTCTTTTAGTTCTTTGTTCCCAGTAACTTTTTCTCCTTGATTTATGTTCAGTTTGTATCTTCCTTTCCTTTGTATTTTATGTTTAATGTCTTTACTTTTCAAAGCCTTTTATTCATTTCCAACTCTGTACTTTCTTTTTTTTTTTTTTTTGGTTAAAGAGGAAAATACAAAAGCGTTAGCTACCGCGAGGGAAGCAAATACCAGTTGCGTCTGCCATCAAGGGGCGACATAGAGCACTAAAGGGGGTATCCAGTAAAACAAGAGGATTAGCTTGGTTTGCCCCTGTCCTAGCTAATAAATCCGCACATTGGTTACCTTCCCTTTTTACATGGGACATGGTACCATTACATAAAAACAACAAAAGTTTACAATCATTAATAAGAACTTTGAGGGGATGATTCTCCTCTTGAGTTAACATCAGTTGGCAAGCATTCATGGAATCTGTCTCAATAATAATTCCTTGAAATCCTTTAGTATGGGCTATGGTGAGTCCTCTTCTGATACTTTCGAGCTCGGCAAAGAGGCTTGAGCAATTGTTGATGCGTCCATAGTAACCTCCTTTCCATCCTCCTTGTTCGTCCCGGAAGAGACCTCCAATTCCTCCACTTCCTGGGTTCCCATTGGTGCTTCCATCCGTGTTGAGCTTGAGCAATCCTGCAATAGGTGGAGACCATCCAATAAGTTCAATAGCCTGGGTGTGAATCTGACCAATATCTCTTTTGAAAGCTTTGGTGATATCATTAGTAAGAGACTTAGTCAGAAACTTTAAGGTTTGGTCAGAATCACAAACATTAGTAAAGACAAAATTGTTTCTATTCTTCCAAATGTACCAGGCTCCTGTAGCAAATAAAATATCATTACAAAGAAAGTAGGGAGCATGTTTCTTGTCATCCCTCAAAAGTTTATGAATCCACGGTTTTAGCTCAAGTTCCAGATTTTCAGCATTTATAGCAGTAGGCAGAAGGAAATGCCACACTGCTTGAGCTTTGGGGCAATCCCTTAAAATATGTAAGGAATCCTCCTTCCAATGGCCACACCTGTCACAAGATGAGTTAGTGGTAATATTTCTAATATGAAGAAGGTTTTTGGAAGGGAGCCTGTCCTGGATGCATTTCCACATAAAGAATTTTAGCTTGTTGGGGATCTTCCATTTCCACAAGTCAGTCCAGATAGACTCTTTTTGAAGCAAAGGATCAAAAGTCATAAAGGAGTAAGCACTTTTGGGACAGAATTTACCATTCCTAGCCAGAGCCCAAGTAGGGAAATCTGAGGTGGTTTGGAAAGTGGGGAGGGGAGTATTCAGAATGTTCATTGTTTCTTCCTCACTAAGCCATGGTTGGATGGCAGAGAGGTTCCATTTCGCCTCAGTGTCAATGATATCCTTCACCCAAAGGTCAGGAGGTTCATCATTGGAGCCGTGGTGTTGGAGAATATTTTTTCCACACCACCAGTGACTCCAGACTTTGACATGATTACCATTTCCAATAATCCATTTAGTACCCTTATAGAGGTAATCTTTGGTACTTAAAATACCATTCCAGGTGTTGGAATTTCTCCTTTTGGCCTTCCACTCAGCAAGAGGGTTGCCTTGGAGATATTTAGCAGTCAAGACTTGGACCCAGAGGTTCTTCTTATTATTCAAGAGGTTCCACCCAAGATTTCCCAGCATAGCTAAGTTATTTTCATGACTTTTTCTCAATCCCAGGCCTCCTTGATGTTTAGGGAGGCAGACTTTATCCCAGTTAATCAGGTGAATCTTTTTCCTTTCCTCTTGGTCACCCCATAGGAAGTTCCTATTCAAACGATCAAGGTTCTGGCAGACAGATATAGGGAGTAACATAGTGTGCATTAGGTGATTAGGGATGGCTTCAGTGGTGGATTTTATCAAGGTGGCACGACCTGCCAAAGACAACATGTGGGTTTTCCAGCTTGAGAGTTTTCTTTGAATCTTGTTAATGGACTCATTAAAGAGATTTTTGGAAATTCTCCCATGAAGGAGGGGAACACCCAAATATTTGCCAAGGTCATTAGTCCTGATAATGCCACTTTTCCTGGTGATGCTATTTATTATTCTACCATTAGTATTTTGAGAAAAAAGATGCGAGATTTAGACACATTCACCTTTTGCCCAGACATAGTGCAAAACTTGTCAAGAGTTTCCATAATACAGTCAAAGTTCCTCTCAGTGGCCTCGGCAAAAAGTAAGATGTCATCCGCAAAGAAAAGGTGGGTTATAATGGGACCAGTCCTGGAAGCTCTTAATCCTTTCCAATGTTTGGAAGTGACTTTGCTTTCTATCATATTATATAAAATCTCCATACAAAAGACAAAGAGATAGGGGGATATGGGATCCCCTTGTCTCAGGCCTTTTTTTGGAGTAAAACTCTCCAAAGGGACCCCATTAAAAAGAATAGCCAGCTTAGTTATAGTGATGCAGTGCATTATGAACCTAGTCCAAACAGTGGGAAAGTTAAGAGCTTGCAAAGTCTTTTCTAAAAAATCCCATCTGATGCGGTCATAAGCTTTTTCAAAATCAATTTTGAGAATCATTCCTCCTTTATTGCTTTTGCTCCCTTTAAGAGAGTGGAGGATCTCCTGGGTAATAATAATGTTATCTTTAGTATTGCGTCCAGGGATGAAGCTGCTCTGGTTAGGACCCACAAGTTTATTAAGGAAAGGTCTCAAACGATTAGTAAGGATTTTAGTGAGAATTTTGTAAGAAATGTTACAAAGACTGATGGGTCTAAAGTTGGAAATAGTTTCAGGGTTATTAGACTTGGGAATAAGGGCTATAAAGGTTTTGTTAAATGTTTGGGGAAAGCGGCCTTCCCTAAAACAAGTTTTAGCAAAATCAATAATGGAAGGGGAGACAAGATTCCAAAATTTTTGGTAGAAACCCACATTTAAACCATTAGGGCCCGGGGCTTTGGAAGGCCTCATATCAAAAAGGGCTTTCTTGATCTCAATATCGGATATGGGTCTGCACATTTGGGAGATATCTCTATCGTTTAATCTGCGTGAGGTATTGGGAATACTATTAAGACCCTGTTGGTTATTATCAATTCCAAAGAGCTTCAAAAAGTATTGACGGATATGATTGCCCAACAAAGTGGGATCCTCAATCCACAACCCATCCTCTCCTTTAAGGGCAAGGATTCTATTACGTTTTCTCCTTAAAATAGTAGAGAGACGAAAGAACTTAGTATTAGAATCACCTAAAGCCAACCACTGGACTCGGGATTTTTGGTGCCAAAGTTCCTCTTCTTGAGTCAGAATTTCCTTATAATCCTCTTGGAGTTGCCTCTCAAGGAGGAGGAGATTATGAGAGAGATGATTGTTCAAAGCTTTCTGAATACCATTGAGTCTATTTAGAATAATTTTCTTGTTTTTAAAAATGTTTCCAAAGATATTCTTATTCCAGATTCTGGCCTTATCTTTGAAAAGATTATTGGCCATAAGAAGATTTTGATTAGAGGCTCTCCAGGTTTCCTCAACAACAGTTGGGAAGCTCGGATGATGATACCACATATTTTCCACCCTAAACGGTCTCAAAATTCTAGAGGGAGGGTTAGAGATACCAGAAGTACAAACAAGGAGAGGGTTATGATCTGAGTAGATTCTGGGGAGCACCTTAACAGCCGCCTCAGGAAACATAGAGCACCAACTAGCATTAGCCACTGCTCTATCAAGTCTCTCCATAGTGTTAGCTCTCCCACATCTGCCATTAGACCACGTCATATTTGGACCAGAAGCACCCAAGTCCATAAGACCACAATTGTTCAGATTGTTAGTGAACCGAACCGTCCGAGCCCTAGCATTACAGTCAATATAGCTTCTTCTCTCGCTGGTATCTGCATAGTCATTGAAATCCCCAGCAGCAAGCCAGGGGTTATTTTGAGGATGGGAAATGTCTTCTAGGTTTTGCCAAAGCAGGTCCCTATTACGAGGATTTGGGCTTCCGTAAATAGCAGAGAATATCCAATCATCAAAGTCTTTAAGAGTGACCTTGACATGGATAACTTGAGTTTCCTTTTAGATGGTGGTGACAGTAACACGTTCAGGGTTCCAAAGGACCCATATTCCTCCAGATCTACCCATAGGGTCAATGTGGGCGTAATCACTAAGACCAAGATTGTTAAAAAATGAATTGAGAGGGGCAATGGGAACTTTAGTTTCAGTAAGAACCACAATATCAGGGAAATGGGAGTTGAACAGGTCTGTCATAGTAAGGTAAAAATCAGAGTTACCCGCGCCATGGCAATTCCACACTAGGATCTTTATGGAGAAATGATTTGGGAAATCGGGACAAGGGGTAAAGATATCACGTCCTCTTTCCATATTGAGCTTGATCTGGTTTTCGAAGTCCGATGCTGTCGGTCCTACGTGAACGCTGTAGGATAGGGCTTCTGCTCCATCTGTTCTCATCTGGGCGATTAGTCTGATCGTCTCTGTGAGCCAGTGAATGCTCATGAGACTTGCTGACTTGATCCCTTGAATCTTTTGTAATCGGATTGTTTTCCCCCTGTGAATTGGATGATTTTCCATTTACAACCTGATTTGGAGGAGGTAAGGCAGGGTTAGGGGGAGGAAGGTGGTCAGTGGAATTGTCTGGGGGATTGAGGTTGATAACTGCAAAAGGATTGGGGCTGGTAGGTATGGAGGTGTGCGTAAGGTTGAGCGATGTTGGTATGTTAGGGGAATGAGTAGATAAAAGGCTACTGCAGGATGGCTGGCTAGGAGAAGCTGATAAGGAAGTGGGTAAAGAAGTGATAGTATTTTCATCAACCATAGGATCATGGTGGACGTTAGGGTTTTTGCTTAAGGAACGGTTGGGATTGGAAGCATCAGGTTTGTTAGTGCTCTGTGTTAGGGCTTCTGGGTTACCCTTCTCACTCTCCCCGTGAGTGATAATGGGTTGGTCTCTCTTTTTGCCTCTAGGGCCACTGGGTTTAAAGACAGGGATTTGGGTCTTAAGGCTCTGAGGTTGGGGGTTTGCCTCGTACTGGGTTTTCCTGAATATGGTGGGCTTTTTTGTTTTTCTATTCTGAACCAACATCCATGGTCCATATCCATTTTCCAGTTTAGGCCCAGCAGGCCCAGTCTTCTGGTAGCATCTCTGGTTTGGTCCACTGTGAGTGTCGTTCTCTTCCCTTTGAGGTTGGTTCTGGGTCAAAAGCATTTCTGAGTGGGCATCTCCACTCGCCGGAGGATGAGATTGTTCCATAGCCCTCTTTGTAGGACACATTTCAGACCGGTGACCCACACATCCACAATTAAAACAAATAGAATGAAGAAATTCATATTCAATTTTATAAATTTTATCCCCAATCTTGATACCTGGGAAAAGGGGTTTTTTAAGGTCGACTTCTACACAGATCCGAACAAACTTACCATGAGTGGATGATGCCGTATTGTAGTCCGTTTTTAGAGGTCTTCCCAGTGTCTTTCCAATTTGGTATAGTGCCTTTTTCATCAAAATATTCAATCGGAAGTTGAGGCACTGCTGTGTTAACTTCCTCTGCTTCAGATGTTTTGAAATTTGGAGACCATTTTCGAACCGTGAGGTAGTGGTTTTGAATAATCCAAGGTCCTCCAAAGTAAACATGCCAGCAATCAGCGATCATCTCAAATTTGATTAGGAAGAAACCAGATTCCAGATCCACCATTTCAAAGTCGCCTTGTAGATTCCATATTTTCCTAATTTTTTCTTGCAACGATTTATATCCAATCACTCTCCCAAGTAAACTGATTATTAGGCTGTCTTTCCATGGAGCTCGGATTTTCTCAAGAAAAGTTTTTGGGAAAGGAACAGAAGGGAAAAGGGGATCATTATCCTCTTTCCTTTCATTAGGGTTATCTTCTTCATTCTCAGCAACAAACAGATCAATATCCTCAAAGTCAAAAGGGACATCAGTTGGTTTCTTACCTTTTAGGGCTTCAGAGTATGTTTTAGTCTTTAGTTTCTCGGTACCAATTTGATTTGTATCATTAATCTGGACTTCATCAATCGTGTGGTTCTCTATCATCATTGCATCAGGAGGTTCATCGCTTCTATGGGTGTTCTTACATTTCTTGGTGCTTCTCTGTAAGTGATCCATTTCCTCTGAGGATAGGGTGGGGTCGTAAGCCGATGATTGGGGGGGGGGGGGGGGGGGGATCTCCGGTTGCAGGCTGATCGGAGAGCATGGAGTTGAGGAGATGCTCGAATCGCCTCCAACGGTCGTATTCTCAGCGCTCATGTTTTCTCGTAGATACTCGAATACCACGCTTAGTGACTTCAGAGTTTTTTCTTCCGTAGTTTGATTGCGGCGGAGAACAGTCTTAACTCTGTACTTTCATGTTCCTCAAATAGTTCTGTATTTTCCCCATTCACTCACTTGGTCAAAAGAAAAGTCAGTTGTGTTCAAGACATTCAAACGGTCCATAATTGGCCTGATTTTGGTATATTTGACTTCGAATTCATATTTGACAAATACAATATTGTCTTGCACGCTCACATACAAATTATGTAAAGATCCTTTGAAGGATAAATAGCCAAACAATTTTAAATGAAGAACTTTTCAAAAATTTCAGAAAAAGAAACGACTTACAAGTTTTTGAAAAAATGACTTATTTGTCTTTTATTGTTTCCTCATTGTTTCCTCCTTAGTACCCAAAAAAAAAAAAAAATACTGTTGGGATAGTTGGTCCCTGATCCTATTTTAGAAGATTAACCAATTAAAAACCCAAGCCTCTTTTGCTTTTTAGATAAGGCCCATCGCTAGTTTTCTGTCCAGAGGTAAAGTCCATTTATTTATTTATTAATAATTTTTTTTTTTGCATTTTTAGTCATTTTTTTTACCCTTTAAGAGTTTGTTATGCCATGTCATCATAATTTTATTTAAACTTTAAAATTCTAAAACTTTCAATTTTCAAACTCATTAATTTCACAAAATTCATATTTTTATCATAAAATCGAGATCTTTAAAATAAGCTCCATATGTGATAAGAAATTCAGAAGGAATTTTTTATTTTATTTTATTTTATTTTTTCAGTTGGTTCTTAGTGATTTTATCTGTCTACGGACATATAACAGATAAAATGTTAAAACTATTAGGAAACTGCGTTCCCAGAATCCATTGACAGCGCATATAAGTTGGTACTGCAAAAAATTACGTGAAAATTATAATAACCTTACAAGGGCGGAACTAGGGTTACCTTAAACTGCTAAAACGGATCGCTGTAGTAGACGAATGAGAACATGGGCTCGATAACAGCTCACGATCTTCTACCGTATTTCTTTGCTGCCAGAATAACGAACTGAGTGTGGACTCCTTCGAAATCCTTTATGCTTCTGCTCTCTCTTTTTACGCTCTCTTTTCTATTCCGAGTTATAATACTCTTGATGAAAAAACGCAAACTGAGGAGAGAGCCAAAGCATCATATATATAGGCTACGATAGGGACCATAAGAAGTCAATAAGGAATAGGCTTCCTTATGGCATTAGGAAACCCTAATTCGAACTGAATCAGATTCCTATTTCCATAAATTATAATTCATACCACTACAGAATTATAATTGCACTCCTACCCTTATCTCAAAAATATATTTCGAGCTCTATGTTATTAAATGCTTATTATCTCCCCATGTTAAGATTACAGATATCGATTAATTAAATATAATTACTGACAATCATATTTAATTAATCTCTTAAAATTCTTTGAGATCCTCTGCATAAATTATCTGATATGTCGGATACAAAATCCACCTGCAGAGTTTGACATAATCAAAACTTATAAGTTTTCTCAAGGGGATGTCATCAATTCCAAAATTAAGACATGGATTCCATCATTAATTAATATCTACCACACAATTAATATTGTCACCCAATCCAATGAGATATTGACCCATTTAATGATCTCACCCTTTTAGGGATCAAAGTGTAAATATGGAATGTACGTGTCTATAAATTAACTTAGGATTTAGAGCATAAGCACTCATAATAGTCATAAGGTATTAATTATTGTTAGCCTTAAGGTATATTAAGGCATATTTAATTATGTTTTGATGATGTCAAATATGCTATGATAATTACATGATTCATATTGTTTCATTCTTTGTTACTATCATAGTCATCTTTATGCTCATATATAATCTCATGTATTAATATTGTATCAATGTTTTAACATCTTTGTGTGCATGAGATTTAATTGATGTAGATCAAGATTACAAGGAGCTCAACAAGGATCAAGCTTGAAGACTTGAAGATATTTTACCCTTGGTTGAAGTCTAGGACCATCATTGTAAGGCATCTTGATCTCACACTCATAGGGGCTCAAACAAATTCTAAAAGTTAAAGTTTTGGAAATAAATTTTAAGTGGATCATCTTTAAAGCAATGCCCCAACCAATTGGAAAATAATTAAATGTTGAATCTTATATGATTGGAAAGGTAATTGAATCTAGTTTCCAAAACATCAAACGGATCGCAAATCCGATTTTTGTAGATGGAGTTATGGCCATTTTAGTGGAGATGTGTCAGGCTGTCAAACAGGGAGGGGCAGTCGACTGAAGGCCCGATGCAGTCGACCGAAGTGAGAAGAATGCAAAAAGAACCCTCTGTAAACACATCTCAGTCGACTGCTTCAAGGACCAGTCGACTGCTTCAAGGTCCAGTCGACTGAATCGACCTGAAAGGCAATAACGGCTAGTTTTTTAAGGGGCTTTTAATTACCAAACATGCCACCAACGACTATAATCTTCCAAGGCCTATAAATACATGTTTTCCCAAGCTATTTGTGGTTGATATTTTGATTGGAAAACATAGTATTGATCACACATCTCCTTGATCTTTAAACATTATTATTTGAGCCCTAGTTTGAGTGAAAAATCAATTTGCTCTAGATTTCAATTGTAATTCTTGAGAGAGCAAATTGTATTGAGCTTTTATTTGTATTTTCTACTCACTAAGGAGTTATTGTGTGAGCTTCAAATTGTATTATCCACTCTAGAGAGAGAGAGAGTTCCATTTGTATTCAAATCAATTTGTAAAGGTTGAGGGTTAGTAACTCTTGTGTGCAAAGAAGAGGTGTTCTTCTTTGGGAGAGATTGAAGGCTCTTGTAACGGTTTGGTGCACACCCGTAAGTGCTTCGGGATTAAAGGAATCCTCAAGAGGTGCTCTTGAGGGGTGGACGTAGGCCGCGGGGTGCGATTGCCGAACCACTTGAAAAATTGGTTTGAAAGTTTCTCTTCCCTTCTCTCTTTCCATAATTGCTTGCGATTGTGTTTAATTTGCAATTTTGTTTTTAAAAGCTTAATTTCCGCTAAAACCTTATTCACCCCCCCTCTAAGGTTTCCATATTTGGGCCAACAATTATCTTATAAGTCAGTATAAAAATAATTACCCCAAGTCGGTCCCGTTTAATACATAAAGTGTACCAGCATGGTGAGTTAAAACTATACCGTTTCCCGCAGTCAAGACAAACCTACTACAACACCATGCTGCAGTCCTACCGATGGTGTGTCCAATTCATCTAAGACTGTAAACCAAAATCTTACATTCTACAAGATCCGATGGTCTGATTTTCCGTATGTAAGCCGAACTGTACACACCAAACCACTTACTATGTAGAATGAAAGACACACATGCATAATATTTAATAAACAATATAATACAAATATTGCCCACACAGATTCTTATAAAAATGGATTAACTGATTTTATTAAATGAATAATAAATCAACTACATAAATCATGACTTTTAGTATATATCCCTAACAAAAACGTCAAAGTTAGACTACCATAACTTCTAATTTTTTTTGGATTGATTTTATGCATTTTTTCGAGATCTGCGCATTGGACTTGGAAATTGTACAAAAATAGAAAATTTAGAGTCTCGTTTTGTGCTTTATCATAATATTATCTATTTGAATTAAACGGCCACAACTTCCTCATTTTTTTTATGGTCTTTTGGATGAATTTTTTTTTTGGATTTCATGCATTTCTTTGAGATCTATGCATTGGTCTTGGAAATTGTGCAAAAAAACAGTTAATTTGAGTTTTTATCTGTTCGTAAACATATCATATTGTCTATTAACAAACAGATAAAATTATCTATTTCTATTATTGACCATAACTTTCTCCCTTTTTTTATTTTTTCTCTTCTTCTGAGATCTATGCAACTTTGGATGTTAATTTTACAAAAGGAGTATATATTTATAAGATTCGTGAAAAAATTTACATTTTTATATTTTAGCTTAAATTTAAAGTTTTTTTTTTCCTCCAAGATTTCATAGTCAATATAGATCTCGTATGATAGATCTTATTTTTCTGGCTCCAAAATATCAAATTAGTTTACAAAAAAGGACTTCTAGAATAAAAATTATAGCAATTTGATTTTTTTTAAATATAAAAGATTAATTTTAACCAAAATAAGGACAAATGACCTAATGAGTTAAAGAGAAGTAACGTAGGTTTAAGCCAGGTCATGTTTGGTTTGAGGGAGCTTTGACCGAGGATCCCAAAAATGTTTTGTTCTCGTTTCTTTTTCCTAGTTTAAATGAATCAAACAAAACCTTAGTAATTGATAAGTGATTTCATGTATGTTCAAGTCCCCTTCACTAAAAATTAATGTCCTTGCTATATTCCACACCCCCCCCCCCCCCCCCCCCCCCCCCCCCTCCCAAAAAATATATATATATATATATCTATATATATCTATATGCTATTGATAGGCATTGAGATCGTGACACCAGTCACACCACATCATCATGCAGACATGGCGTGATGTTCTAATCATAATATTGGACTATGTTGCCCTTTTTTTTAGATAGACATAATAAGTTATTGGACAATTCTATGGACACAACCTCTACATAATAATTTGTGCACAACTTTAAAAAATGTGTCTATCTCTCTCCTGTATCATTGTGGGATCCATTGACATCATAGGAAAGATAGACACATTTTTTTGGCCTTTACACAAAAGGTTTGTGCACCAAGATTGATCCTAAGTTATTGCATTTTATGTCCTCACTATGTCAACTTTAAGCAATATTTTATGCTCCCATTGCTTGTCATGTCCCCTATTTTTATAGGCACGAGGTCCTACATAGTTGTCAGCGTGATAACGTAGTGTGATGTTCTCATTGAATAACTTCTCAATTGGGGGTGTCCCATAATTTTCTTGAATTTTCATATGCAAATTCGGACTGAGCAAAAAAGATAGCAGACTAAAATAAGAAAAAGAAACAAAAAGGAAAATGGTAATCTCATAGGTACATGTGATAGCATGAAAAAAACAGTATCAATTTCCAAAAGGTTACACAGGCGTTTTCTGATAGATACAAACCACAACATAGTTAAATATTCTTTAGAATTTTGGTAGAAAATCCCTTATTTGAATTAATTGAGTATAAATAAAAGGATAACTCGTTTTTTCTTTTGGTCAAAAGTCCCTGATCAATAAAACCTAATCAAATCGAAACCTCGTGTTACAAAATTTTATGTAACTAGTTAGGTGAAATTACACATTACTAGTTACGTGAAAATTTTATTATGTGAACTTTCACATAAATTATGTAAAATTTCACATAATATTTTTCTATTAGAGGATTTTTTACTAAAATAAAAAGTGAATTGGACCTAAACACTAAAAGTATCTATTTTAGAGCATCCACAGTGGTATTAAAAATATTACTGAACTTAGCTAAACTTAAGAGTTATGCTCAATTTTGTTCTGCAATGGTGCAGAAAAACAAATGTATACATTAGTTAAACTTAAGGAAACCTAAGTTTATGGTACCACTAAGTTCCACTAATGTATAGCAAGACGGCACAGGATGTGCCGTTCTACAAAGCACACGGCACATAGTATGCCGTCCTCCAGTAGCCGGTACTGTTTGTGCCTTCCACCTTCCTCGTGGCACAGACTGTGCCTTCCACTTCCTCAAGGCACAGAGTGTGACTTCCACGTCCCCCACACAGTTCACACACTTCACGGTACATAGTGTGCCGGCCACCATCCTCACGGCACACTATGTGCCATCTATCATTCTCAAGGCTTACTAAGTGTCGTCCCCAATTTACACCACTACAACGCCTACCAAACTTATACAAGATCTTACCTTAAGTTTACCTAAAAATTTTTGACACACCACTATGGATGTTCTAACAGGACTTCCTACTAAAATTTCTAAATTCTTTTTGAGAATTAAATATATGTTTTGCATAACAGTTGAGCTACACATTGCAGTGGTGGGGAGAATAATGGTTTAATGGGTCCTGCAAACTATCCTGGTAGAGATCTTTGTACTTTTGTTTTCTTTTAAAAATGTAACACTCATAACTAAATTCACACCCGATTTTACACCCAACACATTTTATATAAGACTCATATGAGACTCATTGAAATCAATGATCAGAATTGTTGAGTGTAGATATTGGATGTGAATTTAGATATGGGTGTAATATTACTTTTTTTTTTGGATCAAAGATCTTTGTACTGAAAACGTACACTTGAAATTATGAAGGCATGTTTGGTAGCGATAAAAATAGGTTCAGGTTTAAGACAAGTTTCACTTTATCGATTTTTGAGAAAGTCAATACAGTGATAGTTTGACAAAGAATTAAATTTTTTTTTGGGGTTCATTTTTAATCAACACAGATTCTATGAACGTAAAAACAATTTTACAAACACATAACTATTTAAACTGGTCCTTCAATGAATCGCACAACCACAATTACTTCTAGACAACTTCTAAAGTCAAAAGTTTGTAAGTAGTAGGAATATAGTTATGATGCAACTACATTGTCCCATTAGTTTTCCCATATATATATATATATATATTCGATATCTTTTAATTTTTGATATAGATTGATTATTTTAAAATTAAGATAAAAAAAAGAGATCATGTAAAAGCAAGGGCTCAATTCTATGTGGCTGGCTAAACAAATAAAGAACTGAAATACAATGACACTTGTATATTCTCTATATTTTAAACAAACCACATATATTCTTTGATTCTCACTAGGTCCCTCTCCCTCATAATCTTCTCAAAAAAGTTTAGTACTATTATACACCGAGTGTGTTTGTATGTAATTTTTCCATGCCTCTCTCTCTCTCATAACAAAAGAAAAAGTTCTTCCATTCAATAATTATAATATCCATTATCTGCAAAGATTTTAACTCAAAAAGTGATGCTCATTTAAATTTTGTTTAAGTGTCCAACTAACTATACTTCAATAGAATCTTGACGTGTTATAATGCCACTAATTAAAGCTAATATCTTGATGATGCCAAGATCAATAAGGTTCATCCATTAAACCATCATACCTATCTAAATGAAGAGACCTATTTGAATTGACTGCTTTTTTAATTTAGCACTATTAAGTATACATTTCTTCTGTTAGTGGTAGTAATGGAAGGTCCCAACTATTACATTATTTGTATTTACAAAGAGAAAGGCTAAAAGATTAAATGATGGTATGCCATTTTTGGCACATATTCGAATGTATAGTGAAAGTGCTCAATAACAGCCCATTATGTTACATATATAGATACCAATTCTATTTTTTAAAATGAATAGAACCCCACACTCCACACGTAATTAGTTCTCCTATGGGTTGCCTAGGGATTCAACCTAACCACGTCGACACATGGCATGAGATCGAACTGTCCCACATGCAAGGATGAATTCGGGGGTGTTAGAATATATAAGAGAGAGGGAGAGAGAGTGAGACAATACTATTAATTGTGTATTGAATGGTGTGATGAGATTTTATAATGACTAGTCTTTATATAAGGTAAGAGAGAATCATAAAAGGAAAGGAAAGGAAAGAAATGAACCTAGGCTAGTACAACTGGTAATATAATGTATCTAGACAGTAAGTATATTATGATACAATAGGTACAAGAATGTAGACAAATATTTAACATTATTCTAACAGCCCCCCTCAAACTTAAGGTGGTAGAATGGAAATCAACTTGAGTTTGAAAACTAAATCCTGATCAAGACGTTCCGGTGGATGAGCTTTGGTGAATACGTTGGCAGTCTGATCGATGGAGGAGACTGATTTAAGTCGAATGGTACCACAAGAAAGATGATGACGAACAAAATGACAGTTGATCTCAATGTGTTTTGTACGTTCATGGAAAACATCATTGTCGCACCCACCCCAAAAGTGGGGGGTGGTCCCTTCGAGGATCGCGACCGTTTATGCCGATAGGCGTATGAGAAGTGTGGTGGGTGAAAAGTACGTGAAAGTGGGAGCAGGTCGTGTTAAAGGAAATAAAATGAAATAAGATAAAAGGCTCAAAGCAGCGAACAAAAGCGTTAAAAGAAATGTGTGAAAGTACATACAAGTGGGAGTAGGGCCAGTAAAAGTTTCAGAGTCACCACCTAACATTATCGGGAGCTAGGATCCCTGCAAAGACAATTAACGTAAATCATCTTCGGTCTTGAAAATTGTTTTAAGAAAAGTAGGCCCTTTAAAAGTGTGAATCTTGATAGTCATGCGAAAACCAGAGTTCTTGAGATGAGTTTGGGGACTCGATTATGTCGAGGGAAGGCATTAGGCACCCTCGAGCATTCAAGACACACGATTGCCGATTTAGTGGTTTTCATAGTAACGGGGCGTAAGTAAGAAGTAGTAGAATATATATACAAGAAATTGAACTCGAGCGTTCGTGACACGCGATCGCCGATACATATATCTCAACTCGAGATAAGTAAAAGAAATTTAGAATGTGAGAAAGTATAAGTAGTGGACGGTTATGGCCGCTAGTAAGGGTTGCGTACGTATCTCGACTCGAGAATCAGGTCTTACGTAGTTCTGTGCTGTGTAGGTGTGTGAGTGTTTGGTAGATCTAGACCATGAGTGTGTAAAATAATGTATTTAGTAAAGTCGGTGTAACTAGGAACTCTAACCTATACGATGTAGTCCTAGGCTTTAACCTTGAGAAAGTAATGAGTTGTGAGAAAGTATTTTGAGTAAAAGTCGGAGTAGATCGACCGTGCGATGAGTTTTTTTTGTATTTTTTTTGTTTTTATGATTTTTTTCTCTTTTTGTTTTATGCGCCGGCAGTAAGGGTTGGTGCCCCATGAGTTGAAAAACGTGTATCGAAAGTATGGGTCAGTGCCCAGTGGATGAAAAGTTTATCAAAAGTACGGTTTGGTGCCTAGTGATTATAGAAGACATGTACCGGAAGTATGGGTCCGTGCCCAATGAGTAAAAAGTACCGGAAGTAAGGGACGGTGCCCAGTGAGTGAAAAAATACCGGAAGTAAGCGTTGGTGCCCAGTAGTTTTGAAAAGGTTTTACCAGAAGTATGGGTCGGTGCCCAAAGAGTGCCGGAAGTAAGGGTCGTTGCCCAAGTGACTGAAAAGTGTACCGGAAGTAAGGGTCGGTGCCCATTAAAAGTATGAAGACTTACCTGTCTTACCTGTGCTGTTTGCAGATTCAAGCAGATGTGGCATTGGAGTTTTATTTGAGAAAGTCCATTTTTTTGTATTTTTCTTTTTGTCTTCTCTTTTTTGTATTTTTTATTTTATACCTGAAGTAAGGGACAGAGCCCAAATGACTGAAAAATGATTTTTTGTATTTTTTTTTTCATTTTATGCCAGAACTAAGGGTCGGTGTCCAAAAGAAAGAAAAGAAGTGAAGTTAGTGTAGGTTAAGAAGACTTACCTATGAAAATCTCTGAATGCAAAGGTGGTTGTTGAGTCCGATTAATCCCTTTTGTTATTTATTTATCATTATTTTATTTATATAAGTTAAGCAATCTTTCTAATTTAAACATGAAAATATGTGTTAGAAAATTATGTAGTCACCAGTAAAACATAGATCTCCGTATTAGCAATCACATCATCCCCAATAGAACATGGCTCTCCGTATTAGAAACCACGTGAGATTTCCGTATTGGGAATCATACAATCCAAAGTCGGATGTGATTTTTATATTGGAAATTAAGTAATCTTGAGTATGACATGGATTATTATTATTTTTTCATTATCAAGCAGGAATAAAGATGATATGTACAAGAGAAAAAAATATTAAAAAACCTTAGTTAGTAGGGGAACTCGAGAAATCTGCTAGAATATTGATGGTAAGTGACTGGGATGTTGGGGCGGTGATTTGAGGCAGTATGAAGACGGCGGTGGTACAGTGGCCGCGAGATATGCTGATGAGAATTGCAATGATATGATAGCTAGGTGGAGGGTGGTGATTGTAGTGGTGACCTTGATGGTGATGGTTAGAAGGGGTGGTATGGTGGTGAAAAAATGTAAACTCATTTTTTTTGTAAGGGCTTTTTGTATTTAACGATGAAGTGAGGGATATGGAAAGGATGATGAGGGAGATATAAAGTGTGATGGAGATACAGAGAGATGGTATTTTTTTTCCTTCATTCCTCCTCTTTTTTTTTGTCGGATGGGGGTGGTGTTTTTTATAAGCAAAAAAGACGAAAGAGAGAAGAAAAAAAAATTAAAAAGAAATGTGAGGGGGGGGGGGGGGGGGGGGGACGAAAGAATGGAGAAGTGAAAGAAAGAATCAAACAGATCAAAAGGAATACGCACCGGCAAATGCTGGTGCATTAGTGGTGGGAGTTTATATGGTTGCAAGGGTGCACATGCTTATGTTGATCTTTGTCCCAATAAACTTTGATTTGTAGCATCTTTTTCATCTGATGTCTAATTGGGACGATTCAAAAAGTGGTAGGCTCGTGTCAATGAGTACTTTATTTTGAAATGATTGGGTTGGAAAAAAATGGGGTGTCTACAGCTGCCCCTCTTTGTCATGTTTTGAAGAGCAAATCGTGACAAAGATAAGAAGACATCCATTTTTGCCTCTGCTCTTTCTTGAATTTTGGTTTTTCTATGAGAAGCATGTACAAGAATACGAATGATCTCAAAGTCTGTTTGAGATGCCCACGTATCTTATGTGGAGAAGGATTATATCAAGCGTAGTTTAAGTGAGTGACACCATGATTGGCGAAGAGTGAAGTGACGTGCCAAAGCAGGTAAGTGAGTGGTGTGCCAAGGTAGGCAGTTGGGAATTGGGAGTATTGCCAATTTAGGCAAACAGCTCTACTAGGGATTGAAATGTTACTAGAATGGGTGAATGACTCTGCTGGGGATTCATGTGAGAATTTAACAGAAGAGGGATGGTGTAGTTGAGAAGTGCGTAACTGCATGCGTAATCTCAAACTCTAATCGAAAATATAGTAAAGTAAGGGTATGGTCGAGCTCTTAAAGTTGCCTACGTATATCCCGTTGGGAGAATCAGACGGTGCATAGTTCGTGCTGCTGGGGAAAGAGGGATGTAGCCAGGAAGTGCGAAGCCGCGTAATCCTAAATTGAGGTTGATGTTGATGATGACGGGATGCCACTTGATGGACTTACTCCCGACGATGATATTGTAAACATGATGCCTCTTAACGGACTCACTCCTGAGCTTAAAGATGTGAATGGGATGCCACTTGATGGACTCATTCTCAATAGTGAGATTGTGAATAGGATGCCTCTTGATGAACTCACTTCCGAGCTTGAAGATATGAACGAGATGCCACTTGACGGACTCACTTCATAATTTTGGTGATAGATAGTGTGAATAGATGCCTTTTGACGGACTCACTCCTGATTCCGGTGATAGATAGTGTGAATTAGATGCCACTTGACAGACTCACTCCTGATTTTGGTGATAGATAGTGTGAATAGGAGGTCACTTGATGGACTCAATCTTGATTCAGGTGATATCGTGAACAAGAGGCCTCTTGACGGACTCCCTCCTGAGCTTGAAGATGTGAAATGGATGCCACTTGATGGACTCATTCCCAATAGTGAGATTGTGAACTTGATGCCTCTTGCGAACTCACTCCTGAGCTTGAAGATGTGAACGGGATGCCACTCGACGGACTCATTCCCAATAGTGAGATTGTGAACAGAATGCCTCTTGATAAACTCACTCCAGAGCTTGAAGATATGAACCGGGTGGCACTTGATGGACTTATTCCCGATAGTGATAATGTGAACAAGATGCCTCTTGACGGACTCATTCCTGAGCTTAAAGATATGAATGGGATGCCAGTTGACAGACTCATTCCCAATAGCGAGATAGTGAATAGGATGCCTCTTGATTGACTCACTCCTGAGCTGAAGATGTGAACGGGATGCCACTTGACGGACTCATTCCCGATACTGGATGAGGGGAACAGGATGCCACTTGGCGGACTCACACCTAATACTGGATGATGTGAATAGGATGCCCCTTGACGGACTCACACCTGATGTTGGATGATATGGGCTTGGTGATCCCAAGTACGGGACATACTTCTTGATGATCCGTAGGGGAGAGGTTGATTTGACATGTAGATATGAGCTGAGGGGTTGCTATAGAGTTGGAGTCTGAGCAAAGGCTATATGAAGTGGGTTGGAAGAAGGTTAGGCCAGTAGTGAGGCTTTTGGAGCTATGTTGGGCCAGTGTTTAGGCTTTTGGAAGTATGTTGGGTCAGTGGTTAGGCTTTTGGAAGTATGTTCGGTAAATTTTTAGGCTTTTGGAAGCATATTGGGCCAGAGGTGAGTGCTCTCCTTACAAGGATGCTGGAAGTATCAGGACCAGTTGCCCCTATTACAAAAAATGTGCATTTTCTGCTATATTGTAAAGTATGAATGATTTTTTTTTAATGCGATTTTATGCTATGTACAAAGTATTTACAAAAGTGTTTGATGCATGACTTTATCATCTGCGAAAGAATGTTCATAAGTTAGTGAAAATTGTATGTCTTGTAGCTTATTGGAACACTAGAAGACAACGTATTTTGACTTTATGAGCTCAGTGCCCCAATATTCGGAGAATGTACAATCCTTGTCTATATTTGCTGTGTCGACAGTTTTGCCATAGTCTTGATATTTACTCGTAGCGCCCTTTTTTTTTGTAGGGTTTCAGCCCGTCAGACTATCTTGAGTATGTGATGGCCCATGTCTTTGAAATGATGCAAAGTATGATTTAATAAATCTAACAAGACTTGTGTCAATCAGAGTGGACTTTCAGTGGGTTGTATTGTAGGTCAGAGTCATGGGTTAAGAAATGAATGATCGCATGAAGACTCAGAGTTTTTTTTTTCGATGCCTGAGATCACCTTATGCTCTATTTTTTTTTTCTTTTTCCCTGCCCCAGTCTAGCATGGGGTGAGTATTGCTGGGTGAAATGCGTCTTAGGAAAGAATTGCCCCAGTTCAAAGTGAGTATCCAAGTTGGATAGTATTTTGTGGATTTATTTCCAGCTTCTGTATTGAGCTCTCTTTATTTTTTCTTTTTTTTTTCGCCGAACTTCTATTCTCTTTTTATTTTTTGGCATTGCCCAGTGTGGGGGGTGATCTTCAGGGGGTTTGAATTTGAAGAGAAATTTCATTATATGGCTCAAGTGGGCTAGCAAGTGAATAATAGTGTATGGATAGCTGAATGATTGCCTATCATCATTTTGACATAAGTCTAGTTAGATTTTAGAAATCATATATGTGCAACATGAGAATGTACAAATGTCATGAGGAGCAATAGGCTGTTCCAGTTGGTATTTGATGATGTGTGACATTCCTTGAGTTGAGGTATTTTTGCCCCTGAGAGTGTGCCGTTCAGATGCTACAGTAGTTGTAGAGTAGCATGTACCTGCGATGATGAACAGTGTCAAATACTGTAATGTTCGCTCATAGACTTGAAACCTTTGGCATGTTCTATTATGGACTGCGATTACATGGTAAATTGGACACGTGTTGCATCCAAAAGTCTAATTGCGATGTCCAAATCGGCTTCAATAAGTTACAAGACAGTCATATCCAATGAATTATGAAATTTTAAAGCAAGATGATAATTATTGAACGATGGAGAAAGTTTGTTTTATTATTTTATTATTATTATTATTTTATTATTATGTATGTAATTATACAAAGCAGACAATGCATATATTTAGTAGTGGAGAAACTGCCCCTGTGTGGCATTGATGCCTCGTAAGGAGTGGTTTTTTGGGCAGTGGGTGGAGTATTGGCCTTTCGCAAGAATACCCAAAGGCTTGTGGGTGTATTGATGGAGAATCAGACTGATAGTAAAGGGTATAGAAACACTGTATGGACTGGATGGCTGGGAACAACACATATGATTGGTTGCACATGTATTTACATAATCCTTGACATTATTTTTTTATTGATGGTTTTTTGTGATACATATAAGAGCAAAAAGAGAACAACAAGAAAACCTTTACATTTTCATCAATCCATTGTTCATTGGTAAAGCCCTCATCCAACAAATGATTTGAATCACAGGGGCGGGCCGAGTTTCTGAGAACATTTTTCCTAGTCTTCATGGACTTCTTCGTTATCAAATCATTTGAACAAGAAGTAAATTGTAGCCATCACAACCATACAAAGAAGAATGCATACTTCGCAAAGTATAATATTCTTGCCCAAATCCATGTTGTTCTCCAAAAATTATTTTTGAAAGAGCACCCGCACCTAAAAAGAGACCAAACTTCTGGTCTCGGTCGTAATCGCAAGGCACGATGGCGAAAGACAATGACTATGAGTACGATAAGGGAATAGAAGTGAAAGAAAGATGAGGGAGCGAGGAGAGTGAGGGGAAGAGATGCAGAGATGAGAGGGGGGGTTGCAGTTTGAGAACAAGGAAAAGAAAGAGAAATGAGGGAGAGGTTGGTTTTTATGCTTTCTTTCCTCTCCCTCTCTACCGACACTTTTTCTCTCTCCCTGTCTCTTCTCCTTTTTCTTTTTCTTTTATCCTTCTCTTTTTTTTTGTGGCCAACAATCACTCTCTCTCCTCTTTTCCTTTTTTTGACTTTTTGTGTTTGTTTGTTTATTTTTTTTTAAAAATTATTTATTTATTTATTTAAGTAAGATTGTATTTGAGAAAGTAGAGCAGCCTATTGATTTGGCAGCGAGATGATTTGGACAATTGCGAATGTATTATTACTGCTTGGATTTGATAATATGAGTGTTCGCAGTTTTGACTTGCACGTGGTGCCATTGCATCGTATTAGGCTTGAATGAAGGATTAGAAATTATCAAGCATGCCCTTTTTTAGAATTGGGACACATGTCAGCCTTTGAGCTGGTTCAGATTGATGATAGCAAACACAAGTAGATTATGAAAGTGATGGGGGATTAGAATCCTCATTTTAGAAAGTGCACTTATGTTACTAACAAGAGATAGTATATCCACAGCTGAGTCTTGAACTGATAGCCCAATGTGAGAGTACGTTGCACAAGAAGAAAAAATAGTGCTAAGGAGGAATTTTTTTTTTTGAAAAGAGAGAAGTTACAATGATACAAATGTACATTTGGATTTCGATAAGCGGGAGATTAACTGAGTTCTGCCAATGTGAGGCTTCCTTCCAGAGGTCCAATGCTAATGACATCCTACGCGCTTTCAGCAACCATATAGATCCTATAGTCCATTCCACAGAACCCTGGGTTAATGTTCTTCAGGACTTACTTCTGAGGACAATACCGTCATGGGAAGCTTACCCTCCCAGTTGCCCTATAAAACAGTACCCAAAGGTCCAAACTACATGAAGCTGGTGGAGGGACACGTGTAGTAAGACATGTGGGCTCAATCCCATGCACACTCGACGTACAGGGACTATCTCGAATACGGACCGTGATGTTCATTCCACATTATTTTTCTTTTGTGAAAACAAAAAGAGCCTTAGGGTATGTTTGATAACCTAATTAAGTGATGAAAATGAAAACATTCAGCACTTATTCTTTTTCAGTGCGTTTGATAACATACCACTTAATTGAAAAAGCAGCCAAAAAACCACTGAAAACTTTAAGTGAAAAATTTCTACTGAAAATAATCACTGAATGCATTCTATTTCAGTAGTCGAAGCACTGTTTTCAGTATTACAAATGCAATCACTTAAAATTTTTAGTACTTAAAATTCAGCACTTTATTTTTAGTTTTATCAAACGCACCCTTAGTTCTAAGGCTCATACCACCTTGTGAATTATTAACTCTCCATCTCGCCTATTAAGCCCAAGAAGGAGCTTTGAGCTAAGTTATTGGCAGTGAAGAAAGAGTAAGGATTAGTGGATGGAGTAGGTGTTTTTGACAAACTCGCTTGAAGATTTAGGGGAAAATTTGGATATTTTGTGACCCCTGGTTCTTCTGTTTGATATAGGGAAATTTGGGACTTGCTAGATTACGAGTGTTGGACTAGATCAAGCCAATGTGAGCAAGTTGGAGTAACAGAGGGGGTGTGGGTAAGAACAGAGACTGAAGAGCTTGTGAGGTCCAACAGACTTGGAGAAGTCTGGTGGTTGTCGCTAGATTGTAAGTGTTGGACTAGATCATACCAATGAGAATGAGAAGAAGTCGTACAAATTTTAGTAACAGAAGGAATATGGGTAGGGCTGGAGATTTCAGAAGAGATTGGAGCAGTTGTGGTGGGGAAAATGGGATTGCAACCTAGATCATTTATGGCATAGTTGATCCAAGGATCTAGATCATGCTCTTTGGATTGTTTGGGTGATTCCTCTTTTGACTGAGCTTGGAGTTGTAAAACCTATTTCTTCAGCTCTAGAACTTGTTGTTCGAGGAAAAAGATGTAAGAAACACAACCCAAAAAGGGATCCTAAAGTCTAGATGTGGCTTCATACACAAGGGAATAGATAGTTTGTCGACGGTCTGCCTCGGATACCCTTCCAATAAGGCGTAGAAAGCTCCTACTTTCGAAAAACTCGTGAATGGCCTCATAATCCCTCATACTTCCTGCATACTGAAAGTAGGGAGCCATGTGACAATCATTTCTGCACAGTCTTCTATTATACTCACATGCACCACAACAAACTTGGGTCAATAATCATTTTAGAAGCCATTTTGGGATGATTCTTTATTCCCTTTCTCAGTCTCTATGGGAAGCTCCTGTACAGGGCTTTTTAGTTTTTTCTTATTCAGATCTGGGTTGGGTGAGGTTTTTTTTTTCCTGGAAGAGAGACGAGTTTCTGCCAAGAGGTGGAAGGAAGAGGAAAATAATAAGGAAGAGAAGACGAGAGTGAGACAGAGAGAGGTTCATCAAAGAGAGAGAGAATGGGTTAGAATGATAGAGAGAGAGGGAACATGGAGGGTCTTTTAAAAGGAGAGGAAGAGAGAGGGGGAGTAGATCTATGAGGGGGACATAGAAAAGGGGGCAGGTGAGAAATAAAGAGAAAGAGAAAGAGAAAAGGGGGTCAGTGAGAGTGACAGAAAGAGAGAAAGAGAGAGAGAGAGAGAGTCCATGAGAGTGACAAAAAGAGAGGGATCTGGTGAAGAATGAGAACAGAGACAGGTGGGTCAGTGAGAGTGAGAGAGAGAGAGAGAGATAGCACATATAGAGAGTGAGAGCATGTGGAGAGAGTGATATATCAACACTGATGCGTGTGTAGAGAGTGAGAGTATGTGGAGAGAGTGATGTATTGATATTGATGCACACATAGAGAGTGAGAGCATGTGGAGAGAGTAATGTATCAATATTGATGCATGTTTAGAGAGTGAGAGCATGTTGAGAGGCTGATGTCTAATGCAAACTTAAATCAGGCATGGTCCCTAAACCTTTGAACCTCCAGCGCCGAACCACTTTCTCATGTTGGTGGTTCGAACGGAGAAAGTTATGGTGCTGGTACCGATAGTACTACCACATTGGCCATGCCACTTACTAATCCTCCTATCTAATCTTAAAGGTTTCCTCTTAATGAAGGGTTATGTTATGCTTGCATGCCAGTGTGTAGTGCGCGTGATTGTTAAAGATCGTGGCATTAGCCTTTGCAATTTTGGCATTAGCCTTACAGTTTTATTTTAGTCTGAGTCACGAACACCTGTGCAAAAGAATATGAATTTACAAAGAAAAGGTGAAATTAAAAAAAAATTGTTAGTATAAAAGAAATGCCCCATTGTAACGAAAATCACTAAAGTGATGCCCTGAGTCTTCTTTAAGTATATTCCCCAGCAGAGTCTCCAACTGTCACACCCGCCCCGAAAGTGAAAAAGTGATGCCCTGAGTCTTCTTTAAGTGTATTCCCCAGAAGTGTCTCCAACTGTCACACCCGCCCCGAAAGTGAGGGGCAGCCCCTTCTAGGATCGCGATCGTTTACGCCGATAGGCATGTGAGAAGTGTGGTGGGTGAAAAGTACGTGAAAGTTGGAGTAGGTCATTTTAAAGGAAATAAAATAAAATAAGATAAACGGCTCAAAACAGCGAACAAAAGCATAAAAAGAAATGAGTAAAAGTACGTACAAGTGGGAGTAGGGCCAGTAAAAGTTTCAAAGTCGCCACCTAACATTATCGGGAGTTAGGATCCCTGCAAAGACAATTAATGTAAATCATCTTCGATTTTGAAAATTATTTTGATAAAAGTAGGCCCTTTAAAAGTGTGACTCTTGATATTCGTGCGAAAACCAGAGTTCTTGAGATGGGTTCGGGGACTCAATTATGTCGAGGGAAGGTATTAGGCACCCTCGAGCATCCGTGACACACCGTTGCCGATTTAGTGGTTTTCATATTAACGGGGCGTAAGTAAGAAGTAGTAGAATATATATATAAGAAATTAAACTTGAGCGTCCGTGACACGCGGTCGCTGATACATATATCTCGACTCGAGATATGTAAAAGAAATTTAGAATGTGAGAAAGTATAAGTAGTGGATGGTTATGGTCGCACCCTAGTAAGGGTTGTATACGTATCTCGACTCGAGAATCAGGCCGTACGTAGTTCTGTGCTGTGTATGTGTGTGAGTGTATTGTCGATCTAGATCGTGAGTGTAAAAAATAATGTTTTGGTAAAGTCAGTGTGGCTAGGAACTTTAATATGTACGATGTAGTCCTAGACTTTAACCTTGAGAAAGTAGTAAGTTGTGAGAAAATGTTTTGAGTAAAAGTCAGAGTAGATCGATCGTGCGATGAGTTTTTTGTATTTTTTTGCTTTTATGAATTTTTTTCTTTTTGTTTTATGTGCTGGAAGTAAGGGTCAGTTCCCTATGAGTTAAAAAAAACGTGTACCAAAAGTATGGGTCGGTGCCCAGTGGATAAAAAGTTTACCGGAAGTACGGGTCAATGCCCAGTGATTTTGGAAAACATGTACCGAAAGTATGGGTAGGTGCCCAATGAGTAAAAAGTACCAGAAGTAAGGGACGGTGCCCAGTGAGTGAAAAAGTGCCAGAAGTAAGGGTCGGTGCCCAGTAGTTTTGAAAAGGTTTTACCGGAAGTATGGGTCAGTGCCCAAAAAGTGCTGGAAGTAAGGGTCGGTGCCCAAGAGACTGAAAAGTGCACCAGAAGTAAGGGTCGGTGCCCATTAAAAGTATGAAGACTTACCTGTCTTACCTGTGCTGTTTGCAGATTTCAAGCAGAGGTGGCATTGGAGTTTTATTTTGAGAAATTCCATTTTTTTTGTACTTTTCTTTTGGTCTTCTTTTTTTTTTTTTTTTTTTTTGTATTTTTGATTTATTACCAGAAGTAAGGGACGGTGCCCAAATGCCTGAAAAGTGATTTTTTGTATTTTATTTTATGCCGGAAGTAAGGGTCGGTGCCTAAAAGAAAGAAAAGCAGTGAAGTGTGTATAGGATAAGAAGACTTACGTGTGAAGATCTCTGAATGCAAAGGCGGTTGTTGAGTCCGATTAATCCTTTTTTTTTTCTATTATTCTATTTATATAAGTTAAGCAATCTTTCTAATTTAGACATGAATTTTTGTGTTAGAAAACCACGTAGTCCCCAGTAAAACATAGATCTCTGTATTAGCGATCATGTCATCCCCAGTAGAACATGGCTCTCTGTATTAGACCACGTGAGATTTTCAAATTGGGAACCATGCAATCCCGAGTCCGATATGATTTTTATATTAGAAATTAAGTAATCTTGAGTATGACATGGATTATTAATATTTTTTTATTATCAAGCAGGAGTAAAGATGATATGTACAAATACAAAAAAAAAATTAACCTTAGTTATTAGGGGAATTCGAGAAATTTGTTAAAATATTGATGGTAAGTGACTGGGATGTTGGGGTTGTGATTTGAGGCGGTATGATGACGGCGGTGGTACAGTGGCTGCAAGGTATGTTGATGAGAATCGTAATGATATGATAGCTAGGTGGAGGGTGGTGATTGTAGTGGTGATCTTGATGGTGATGGTTAGAAGGGGTGGTATCGTGGTAAAAAAAATGTAAACTCCTTTATTTTTGTAGGGGTTTTTTGCATTTAATGATGAAGTGAGGGATATGGAAAGGATGGTGAGGGACATATAGAGTGTGAGGAAGATACAAAGAGAGGGTATTTTTTTCCTTTGTTCTTCCTCTTTTTTTTTGTCAGATGGGGTGGTGTTTTTATAAGCAAAAAAGAAGAAAGAGAGAAGAAAACAAAATAAAAAGAAAGGTGAGTTGGGGGGGGGGGGGACAAGAGAATGGAGAAGTGAAAGAAAGAATCAAATAGATCATAAGGAATATGCACCAACAAATGCTGGTGCATTAGTGGTGGGAGTTTATATGGTGTGCAAGGGTGCACATGCTTATGTTGATCTTTGTCCCAATAAACTTTGATTTGTAGCATCTTTTTCATCTGATGTCTAATTGAGATGATTCAAAAAAGTGGTAGGCTCGTGTCAATGAGTACTTTATTTTGAAATGATTGGGTTGTGCAAAAATGAGGTGTCTACAATCATTGTGAGCAATTTGAATGGCACTTTGGTTGTCATAACTGATGGTTGTAGCAGTTGGATGATTGACCCCTATGTCCTTAAGTAACCAGCATAGCCAGAAAAGTTCTTGGGTGGTATTAGCAAGGGCACAATATTTAGCTTTTGTACTAGGTCAGACAACAAATGTTTGCTTCTTACTTTGCTAGGAGATGAGAGAGTCACCCAAGAAGAAGCAATACCCAGTGGTGGAACGACGATCAGTAGGATCTCCTGCCCAGTCTGAATCTTTGTAGGCACGTAGCTCAAGAGAGGGGTGAGCAAAGAAGTGGAGGCCATGAAATAAGGTCCCGTTGATGTACCTGAGAATGCGGAGAACTACTGCATAATGAGGAGAATGAGGAGCAGATAGAAATTGGCTTACAACATGGACAGTATCAGGTCAAGTAATTATTAGATAAACGAGACTCCCAACAAGATGACGATATAGAGTAGGATTATCTAAGGGTATACCATCTATAGGAGTGAACCTACAGTTAGGCTCGAGAGGAGTGGTACTAGTCTTACTGTTTGTAAGTCCCGCCTATGTAAGCAAGTTTGAGGCATACTTGGCTTAAGAGAGATAATATCCCTCAGCTGGAAGTGAACTCAAGGCCTAGAAAATAGTTAAGTTTGCTAAGATCTTTCATTTCAACATGTTGGATGAGATGGGTTTTGAGATCCAAGATTCCAGATGTATCATCTCCTGTGATATTTATGTTATCCACATAGAGGAGAAGTAGAATAATGTACTGGTTAGTTCTGCGGGTGAAAAGAGCTGAATCATATGAGCTACCTGTGAACCAAAAGCGCTCAACAATGGTGCTGAACTTTGCAAACCAAGCTCGAGGCGCTTGGTTGAGATCATATAGAGCTTGGTGGAGCTTGCAAACTTGATGAGGATGATGATGATAACCAGGAGGAGGATGCATATAAACTTCTTCAGTGAGGTCACCATTGAGCTAACCATTTTTGCCATCCATTTGGAATAAGTCCCAACGACTGACTGCAACAACTCTAATGAGGTTGCGAACAGAGGTGAGACAGGCAACGGGGGCAAATGTTTCCTCATAATCAATCCCATACTCCTGAGTAAAGCCTTTGTCTACTAGACAGGCTTTGTAGCGATCAATGGATCCATCTGAGTGAGTTTTGATCTTGTAAACCCACTTGCATCCCATAGCATTCTTGCCACTTGGCAAGTCCACCAAATCCCATGTGTGATTTTGTTCAATTGCCCGCAATTCATCATCCATTGCTTTCTGTCAAAGAGGATTAGAATTGGCCTCATGGTAAGATTGAGGATCATGGTGAGAAAGAATTGTAGAAAAATAATGGTAATCCCGAAGATGAATTGGAAGAGTTTTTAACCGGTTGCTATGTCTAGGAAGAGGGTAAGGGTTTGATGCAAACCCATCAAATAAAGTAGGCAGTTCAGTAGATACTGTGGTGGACAAATTAGATGAAGATTTCTATAGATGTTGATGTGGGTAGAGGGGCAGGCAAAGATTTTGATTCAGAGTGAGAACTTGTATCAGGGGTATTAGGAAATAGATCTACTAAGGGGTCAGTGAAGTAGAAAGGAGTACTGGCAGTAGATAGATGAAACCGGGACATAGATGAGAACATTTTGTGTTCTCAGAAGACAATATGACGAGGCACACGAAGACGTTTGGAGCAAGGTTCCCAACATCGATAACCTTTGTGTTCAATATTACACCCCTAGAAACAACATAAGCGAGCTCCAAATTCTAGTTTTGTGCGCTCATGTGGCTATGGTAAGACAAAGTAGGCAGAACTAAAGACTTTAAGGGTAGTATAGTAAGGAGGGTGATTATATAGACGCTCATACGGTGGCTGATTTTCAATAGTGGGAGAAGGGTACACGGTTCATGATATAAATGGCAGTGAGGGTAACCTCTCCCTAAAATTGTTCAGGACATGAAGCAGATGTGAGAAGAGCTCAAACAGTATTAAGAATATGTTTGTGTTTACAATCGACTCTCCCATTTTATTGGGAGATGCTTGGACAGAAATGATGGGGAAGAGTGCCATGCTGGCGAAGAAAATTTAGAACACATTTTTCTTTGTATTCTTGGGCATTATCAGCTCGAAACACTTTGATATTGCAAGAAAATTGAGTTTTGATCATGTTAGCAAAATAATAGCAAATTTGGGGTAATTCAGACTGATTTTTCATTAGATATAGCCAAGTGTGTTATGAAAAATCATCGATAAAGATTACATAATATTCGATCTCCTCCTAATGTGACAGTTGGAGAGGGACCCCAAACATCAGAGTGAATTTAATCAAAGGTGCAGAGGAAATAGAGTCATTGCTATTAAATGGTAAAGCTATTTGTTTGGCAAGTTGACAAGGTAAACAATCAACATTTTTGAATTTAATTAAACTTAACTGACCACTTGATGCTAAGGATTTTAATCGGCTTAGCAAAATATGACCTAATCGAGAGTGCCAGAGGTGAAAAGGTGAGAGGTGGATGATACTGAAGCTGTATTTTGTTAAGTTCAAATAATTGTCCTATTTTATGACCTATCCAAGAGTGTGTCCCATTTTTGGATCTTGTACTAGACATCCAGAATTAGAGAAAAAGACGGTAAGTCTACGTTCATACAATTGACGAATATATATGAGATTTAAAGTGCGTTTAGGAATGAGATAAGTGTCAGGAAGAGATGTGTGAGTGGTGGAGACTTGCCGTATGTGACTGACGTTCATACCGGAACCATCAGCTGTGTGTATGGATGGTGCATTGAGAGTAGAATGTTTGGTAGAGAATGTAGTGGGATCAGAGGTCATATGGTTATAGCAACTAGAGTCAAAGAACCAAGAAGATGTACCTGGGGCAACGGATAGAGCAGTAGGAGATGTATTACTAGAATGATCAAGAACTCATTTGATGATGTCCGCAAGGAGGGAAACAGAGATGGATGAAGGGGTAGACGACTTAGAAGATGATGACCCCTTGGTAGAAATAGCAGTGGATGATGATGAACAACCTCGGGATCGATTATCCTGTGAATATCTGGTAGGATTCTCATTGCAATCATCAATATAGTGCCTTGGTCCACGCTTGTGATAGAAAGTACACACTCTGATAAGACAAATGCAACAGAATAGGTACTGGTTTGTGACAATATCTACAGGAGGGATCTATGAGAGGCTCCATGATGTGTAACATAAGTTTGAGAATAATAGAATTGATCTGGATGGCGGTGGCTGGGTGGTGATCTGACGGAGGGTGCCTGGATAAGAAAGTGGCAGTCAGGCAATGGAGGTAGCCGGGTGGTGGTGACCGGGCGGTAGAGATGGTGACCGAGTAGTGAAGGCGGTGATAGCGGGAAAGCCCAAGTTGAGGGGGCAAGGTGTGACCGGAAGGAGGACGTCAGGCAGGGTAGATGTGGATGGTGGTAGCCAGGCAACGGAGGTGACCAGGATGAGGCGGCACGATTATGAACTTGAGGCAACTACAAGAAGGATTTTTGAAGTGAAAGATCCACTATTGCAGCAACCACAAAGCATACTTTTCTTTTGAGAGATCACCGGGAGGAGGAAGAGGTCACCAGGTGCTTATAGCTGTGATACCATGTTAGAATACATAGGAGAGAAGGAGAGAGAGTGAGACAATACTATGAATTGTGTATTGAATGGTATGATGAAACCTTACAATGAGTAGCCTTTATATAGGCCAAGAGAGAATCCTAAAAGGGAAAGAAAAGAACATAGGCTAGTAGTATAGCTGGTAGTACAATTTATCTAGACAGTAAGTATAGTAAGATACAATAGGTACAAGAATGTAGACAAATATTCTAACATTATTCGAACAGGGGACAAGCAACATGGCAATTCAACCTAGCCACCTCGATCGACATGGCACGAGAACTACACTTGCAAGGATATTGGATCCAGGGGCAAGCAGTATGCCCGAGGATTCAACTTAGCCACCTTGATCAATATGGCATGAGAATTGTCCCAATTTTAAGGATGAATCTAGGAGCAAGCAAGGACGACTTTGATAATGTGCATTTTTTTTTTATGTTTCTGTCCCACCCACCCCGAAAGTGGGGGGCGTTCCCTTAGTGGATTGTGACTGGTTTACGTCGAGAGGTATGAGAATGTGGGTAAAAGTTTGTGAAAGTGGGAGTAAGGCCAGTAGGAGTTTTAGAGTCGCCACCTAACATTATTCGGGAGTTAGGATCCCTGAAAAAACAATCAACGTAATCATTTTTTACTTTTAAACCATTTTAAAAAAGTAAGGCCCATTAAAAGTATGACTCTTGATTGTCATGCGAAACCAGAGTTCTTGAGATGGGTTTGGGGACTTGATTATGTCGTGGGAAAGTTTTAGGCACCCTGAAGCATCCATGACACACGGTTCCCAGTTTAGTGGTTTTCATAGTAATGGGGCATAATTAAGAAGTAATAAAGTATAGATACAAGAAATTGAATTCGAGCATCTGTGACACAGTTGCCGATATATGTATCTCTACTCGAGATAAGTAAAAGATATTTAGAATGTGAGAAGGTATAAGAAATGGAATTGAGCATCCATGACACATAGTTGACGATATACGTATCTCGACTCGAGATAGTTTAAGAGATGAATGGTTGTATCCCTAAAAGGGGTTGCATACGTATCTCGACATGAGATGTGCGAAAGAGAATGGTTATGCATACGTATCTCGACACGAGATAGTTTGAAAGAGAATAGTTATGGTCATACCTAAGTAAGGGTTTCATACTTATCTCAACACGAGATAGTTTGAAAGAGAATAGTTATGGTCGTACCCAAGTAAGGGTTGCATACGTATCTCAACACGAGAATCAGGCCGTACGTAGTTCAGTGCTTCATATAATTGTGAGTGCTTTAGTCGATCTAGACCATGAGTGTGTGAAATAGTGTATTGAGTAAAGTTGGTGTAACTAGGAACTTTAACATGTACGGTATAGTCCTAGACTTTAACCTTGAGAAAGTAGCGAGTTGTGAGAAAGTGTTTTGAGTAAAAGTTGGAGTACATCGACCTTGCGATGAGTTTTTTGTATTTTTTTTTGTTTTTATGATTTTTTGTCTTTTTGTTTTACGTACCGAAAGTAAGGGTCGGTGCCTAAGTAATGAAAAAAGCGCCGGAAGTAGGGGTCGGTGCTTAGTGAGTTTAGAAAACGTGTACCAAAAGTATGGGTCGATGCCCAATGAGTTGATTTGAAAGTAGTTGTGAAGTAATGGATAAGTTCATAAACTCTTTATTTATAGTAAGTATGTGCAATAGTAAGAAAGAAAGTTGTAAAGACGTAAAATAAATCTAACAGTTCTAGTCCGGCTGATCGAAAAACCAAGTGATCTAGGATTGAGCCAGTTCACGATGGTGACAAGTACATAGATTCGTTATTTATAGTAAGTATGTACGATAGTAAGTAAAGAAAACAGTAAAGGCAGATGGATCAACCAGTGGATTTATGGGGAGGCCACACCACTAAGAAAATAGAAGAGAAAGAAAAAAGGTGGAATATTCGACCAGTGGATTTATAGGGAGGCCACACTACGAAGAAAAAATAAAAGAGAAAGAAAAAAAGGCAGAATATCCGACCAGTGGATTTATAGGGAGGCCACACCACTAAGAGAAAATAAAAGAGAAAGAAAAAAGGCGGAATATCCAACCAGTGGATTTATAGGAAGGCCACACCATTAAGAGAAAATAAAAGAGAAATAATAGGAAGAATATCTGACTAGTGGATTTATAGGGAGGCCACACCACTAAGTGTATGAGTCGAGGAAGTTACCTGTGCAGAGGTGGCTATTGAAGCCAGGTTGGTGTTTGTTGAGAAAGAATGAAAGAATTCTGAGAAAGGCCCAAGTCAAATTTTGACACGAAATCGACCTCAACAGATGTCATGGTTGGGTCTGGAAGGGCCAAAATACTAAAAAAAAAGCCACGAGTCTGGCCGAAATGGGTCCGGGCTGAGTTGAGTGGGACCTACGGATGTCGAAATCTAGCCAAGATAGCTTGAAACAGACATATAAAATGCCAAACATACCTTAAAGTTTGGAATTGGCCATATCTGAGGTCACCAGTGCGTCCGGAATGGCTAAATTAGCTAAAAACAAGTGTTTATTTGTCAAAATCCAAGCCTGAAGTGGAGAAAATAGTGAAAAATTAAAAAGTGGAACACACAGCCGCATCAATAGCCATGTTAGAGATGATTGGATGGTCAATGCCATGTGGCGCGCGCTGAATGGCTAGTCAAAAGGTGACTGGTACTGACTGCACATGTTAGCTGTATAGTCAAAAGGCCACGTGGCGCACTACAATTAGTTAGTCAATGCTGACTATGTATTGACGTGCCAGTGACGTGGTATGTTAACGTATCAGTTGTTGCCATATATCAAGCCCTAATTGATTGGTCAACGCTGACTTAGCACTCACATGAATAACATATGGTAGCTGACTAGACTGCTGACTTAGCATTCATTACCACGTGGCGGTCTCTGATTGGGGGGTCAAAGGTGAGTCAGCACTGACATAACACTGACTGTTGGCTACGCGTGTGGAGGTAAAACGGAAGGCTGGTGGCGCATGTAGCAAGTGTGGTCATTTTCGGTGACCTTCGGAGGTCGGGCCGTCGGGGGTTTGGATCGTCTATGGTAGACGATGAGGGTGGTAGTGGTGGTGGTTAATGACTATGGGCCAGATTTCTACTGGAGCAGTTTTTGTGCAGCGGTGGCCCGTGAGAGGTTGTGGCAGTGCGTGTGGTGTCTCCCTATTAGGTGTGGTGTCGTGGCCAATGAGGATAGGTTCATCTTTATGAAGGGGACCCACCAGTGGTAGCGGTGAGGGACACTGAGTAGGTTAGGGTCTGTTTGGCTTTTTTTTTTCAATTGCTGGAGTGATTTTGAGGCTTGTTTGGTTCAGGCTTATTTTGTGATCTTTCTGGGTAATTTTGGAGACTGTGGTCGGGCAGGGGGTTGGGTAATGAGATGGTGGTCATAGGTGTCTAGTGATGGTGACAGTGGTGATGGTTTTAAGGTATTTGGTTGACAACCAAACAAAGCCTAAAGTTTGGGGAGCTTTTATTGCTTGAGACAAATAAGGTTTACAAAATGAGGAGGCTGTGGCTTTTCTTGGCTATGTATGGAGGAGAACTTTCTATTTATAGAAGGTTTTGAAATCCCTATATGGGTTTTCATCCCATATAGGTGGAACGCGAAGTGGTAGTTTCCAACTTTTGATCAGGACCATCGATCGATTCTGAACTTCGATCTTTGATATTTTCCAATCCGGGAGTCCGATTTGGATGATTTGAAAAGATCCGAGCTCAGTTTAATGACCTCTTCCAATCCATATGGTCGAATTGAAACTCATTTAAAACTCAGAAATGATTCTGTTTTCTTTAGACCATCGACGTTTGATCTAAACCGTCAAAACTTTGACCTTTGATATCTTTTGATCCGGCCATCCGATATTTATGATTCAAGATTATCTGGGATTGTATTGGCGTTCTCTTTGAATTGGTACGGTTTGATTGAGAATCATTGACTTTTAAAATGACCGTTTTGCCCTTGTCTTTCCTATTGAGCTTTAACTTTGGTTGGCCGTCGTTTCTTCTCTGATAATTCAATTTGACTCATTCAAGTCACAAAATTGCTATTTTTTTTCTGTATTTCAGTCAGTCATGTCCAGTCAAACCTTTGGTGCTTCTGAATTGACGATCGTGTCCTTTTTTTCTTAATTTCAGTGCACCAAAACTTTGATTGTAGTCAGATTCTCCATCGGTGGTTGAAATTTGATGATTCAAAGTTCTATGGGCCCACATTGATGCCTATTTTACCCTGGCATAATTGAATTTTACCTGCCGTCATCCTGAACTTGATTTCGGTCTTAAATTTTGTGCTGAACTTTGATTCTAGTTAAAACGTCGTCGATTATCATAATCATACAATCCTGGACTATGGAACTTCTATTTAATGAGTTGTCATCTCCGTATTGACTTTGATTTAACCTCTGGGGTCCTATATGGATTCTGGAGTTCTTTTCCTCAATTTGTGTGCCTGGTGTCTACAGCTTTCCCTCTTTGTTATGTTTTGTGAAACAAACTGTGATAAATAAACAAGACGACTCATTTTGTCCCTTTCCTTTTAAGTGATGAGAATAAATAAAAGGCATGATAGAGTAGGCAAGTGCACGTAATGCCATTGGAGGCACGTGCACGTAATGCCATTGGAGGCACGTGAGTGATGTGCCAGAATAAGCAGTTGGGGATTGAGAGTATTGACAGAGTGGGCAAATAGGTCCGCTGGGGATTTATGTGTGTTACTAGAATGGGCGAATGACTCCGCTATGGATTCATGTGAGAATTGAATAGAAGAGGGGTGGTGTAGTCAAGAAGTGTGTAACCGCGTAATCTCGAACTTCAACTAAAAATGTAACAAATAAAGGCATGGTCGAGCTTGTAGAGTTGCCTATGTATCTCCGATGAGGAGAATCAGACTGTGTGCAATCCGTACTAGTCCTATGTAGTTGAGAGGCGGTGAGAGATGCTATAGCCAAGAAGTGCGTAGTCGCATAATCTTGAACTTTAATCGAGAGTGTAGTAAAGTAAGGGTGTGGTCGAGCTCTTGGAGCTAGCTACGTATCTCCCGTCAAAGAATCAGACCATGTGTAGTTTGTAATTATGAAGAGGATGCAAAGTTAGAATAAAAAAGAGCAAAATGCCACATCGAGGGCATGATTGATGTGGATATGAGAGAGCAAAATGCCACGAGGGGGGCGATCGTAGTGAGATAAGAAAATGAAATGCCATGTGGGGCGTGATTATAGTGGATATGAGATAGCATAATGCCACGTGGGGCGTGATTGTTATGGATATAAGAGAGCAAAATGCCACATGGAGCGTTATCAATGCGAGATAAGAGAGTGGAAAAATTGATAAGCGTGATTGCCATGAAGGTGAGAGATGGGAGGAGCAAAATCTAATATGGGTGATCGTTGTGGAGATAAGGTCAGCAGAATACGATACGCGTGACTGCTGAGGATATGAGAAAGCAAAATGCCACGTGGGACGTGATCACTGGTGAGGAGTCGAGAGCAAGTGCTTGCTATAAAGAGTTTGAGATAAGAGAAGCAAAATTCCACGTGAGGCGTGATTGCTGTATATATGAGAGCAAAATGCCATATGGGTGTGATTGGTATGAGAGTAAGAGATAAGATTAGCGAAATGCAGTACGCGTAATCGTCGCGGAAAGGTGAGGACAGCAAAATGCGATGCACATGATTGCTATAGAGTACGGGAGGGTAAGATAAAACCTGATGGTTGATGCCGATGTAAGTAGGACACTGATGTTGTCAAAATCAAGTTCTTATTTAACCCTATTAAAACGTAGTACAATGGAAATAGGGTGTCGAGTCCACAGGGATTGATACAAGAACAACGTTTGGGAAGTTTAGAAACTAATTATAATACTAATTATAATGCTTTTTGTACGGCTTTTGGAGTAGAAAAGGGGAAATAAATACTAATCTAAAAAATAATAGGTTGGGATCATTCCCCCCTTCTTGTGTCACAACAAGATGAAATGGACTAGTGTTTCAAGCACATTCTAAGGTAACACTTCATTGTGGCATATTATCAAACACAAGGAGTGCATCTATGTGAAAGATGAAGAAAGCTTTGAGATTTCCATAGAAACGGATTTGAAGTTAACGTTTGACTATCAAGGATGCATGACATATAAGATGAAGCATCTATGGCTTCTAATCCGAATGATTTGTCCACCCTACACTAACTAATCTACTTGGTGGACAAATCACCTATGAAGCCTTCAAAGGATAGTATTTAAAACCCAAGAGTTTGAACAATCAAAGATGCTTGACATCAAAGATGAAGACTCAAAGTTTTAAATCCCATACACGATATTTATCAAACACATGGTATGCAAAACACAAGGTCACATAATATTCCATATGAAATACATAGGGTAGGATTCAAAGTCTAAGTTTTGACAATCAAAATTGCAATACAAAGAAGATGAAGCCCCTAGTTTTGAATCCTACACAAATGAACCCTAGAAATGCTACAACACTAAATCCAAGAGTTCATGATCCACAACCTAAGTAAATCTAACTAATAATAGAAAACATAGCAATGTCATCTAAGGAAAAGAGAGAGAAAATATACCAAGCCATTAAATCTTCAATGAACTTCAAGTTTACACAAATAAAGAGCAAAAATGTAAGAAAAGAAGAAGAAGAAGTTTGGGAGCCAAAAAATACAAGAGATAGAATATATCCTACAAAACCCTATCTCTTTCTATTTATACAAAACCACAAAAATGGCAAACTTGTAAATAAAAAAGGGAAAAAACTGCAGCCGCGGATCGATCCCTTCTTTGGGCCGGATCGATCCGCCTTTCATCTGGGCAGTTGATATCTCTTCGAAAAGTCGCGGATCGATCCCTTAATTGGGGCGGTTCGATCCATCTTGGGATTTTTCTGGCAGAATGTTCCTTCGGAATCGCGGATCAATCCGCCCAAAATTCCAGATCAATCCACGTCTTTTGAAATTGATGTCAAGCTCCTCTAAAACACACGGATCGATCCGCTCATAGGGCCGGATTGATCCGCCTTTGCTGAAGTTCTTTCCTTTCCCTTTTTATGATATAAAAACCAAACAGAGTTGGTTCTCACTTTGAACAAGTTCCCAAACACTACAAGAAAGAGATTTTTATTAGCAATAAGTGAACAACAACAATAATAACAAAAGTACAATTTATCCATTAAATCTCCCGATATAAGTGATAATTTGTGTCCAATAAGGGTAAAATCATGAAGTTAAGAATGCAATATTGGACACGAATCACACCCCACTACCAGCATGTTGCTAGTCTCTTAGCAACAAAGCTAAATACCAAGAGATTTAAGAATAACCTTGCACAACAATTTATTTAAAATGAAAGATAAACCGTTTTCATCGGGAACACGATTGCATTGAGCGTTTGCAACAAGCCGTTAAACCTCTAGGTTACCCGTAGAGACAGAGTGTTGTCTCCGGAGGGTTCTTGGAATGATACCCACAAACATTTTGTTTCCTCATGATAGTTGCCCACTATCTAACGCTGACGCTCAATATAGTCCCAAAAATTTTCAAAAGATTTTAGCACATGACACGCAAATCCAAAAAGTTCTCAAACTATCAAGATTATTAGATAAACTTCATTATGCTCAATCTTGGATGCGTGTGTGGTGTATGAATTGCATAGCCACAACTATCAAGAAGATGACAATTCTTTCAAAATCCAAATTTCATTCAAAACGCGCTTCAACTCAATTCTCACTGGTATTACACTCTAAAAATGAATCACTTGAAATGGGTAATACACTCGGGGCATGTGGGCAAAAAGAGTAATGAAAATAGATACCAAAGTCACGCACATGCCAATGATGAAAAACGTAGGCGTGAAAAACAAGTACAAATTAATCTTATGAAGGATACCATTCACTAGAGAATGTGAAAAAACTCTAATTACTTGTCATAATAGTCTCAAACACTAAATCACAAAAATTGAGAATCAACTAGGACCTTGAGGGAGTTGTAAAGTGGAAAAGTGATATGAGGTGAAGGACAAGGGTAAATGAAGTGAGATGTTTGAGTACAAACTTGGGATTTATTGGAATGCATGGATACAAATGACCACAAGAGATGAATCATCCACAAATATTTCTTGGAAGCTCACAAAGAGAAGTACAATTGACTATGAAGCTCTTTTTCTTTCTTTTTGTTTTTTTATTTTTTTTATTTTTTATTTTTATCTAATTTTTTTGTAGAACTTCTTTTCATTTCTTTTTCTTTGTACTCTCACAACAACAAGATTCAATCTCTTTTACAGCTTTACAAACACGATTCATACAAAGACATCCCAAAAATGTAATTCAAACATGGATATGGAAGATGTATGGTTAAGTGAAGGAAGGCTATGTGTGGTTGAGGCTAGAAATGGTAAAAGGAAGGACCTAAAATCATTTTCTTGAACAATGTGATTCTTCGTTCTCCACTACAATGACAGCAAAGCAAGAGTTTTGCATTCCACAAAATGATTCCTCTAATGAACAATCAAAGCAAGATGATGAGATTATCTACGACTTATGTATGTTTTTCAAAAAGAGAGAATTGAAGTATGTAACACTCAACAGTGGAGAAAAGGATCTAAAGCTCGCAAGGGTAAAGTCTCCACATATATTTTAAACGATTTTCGAGTAATAATTGCAATAAACATCATCCTAACACAAGTAGTCATACAACGTGCTCGATAATCCAAGATTTGAACTTCATGAATTTTACTATAATCAAGATAGTTATAGAACTAATGTGATTCAACAAGTGACGGATACCAATATTGAATGAAAACTCAAGACAAGCGTCATCGCTTGGCATTAGAACGAGGCAACTATACTAAAATCATTGGAAACTATTTTTTTAAATTTAAATTTAATTTTTTTTTAATAATATTTTCCTTTTATTAACAACCAAAACATACTTGGAGAATTAATGACAAGAAGAAAATGGAACATCAATATGATGGGTGAATATCCCACACCCTCCAACTAGAACATTGCATTGTTCCTAATACAAATGATTCGAAACAAGGACAAAAATGAGTAGGGATAGAGTGATATCACCAACAAAAGGAGTGATCCCCGATAAGCACAAAAATGATTTTCCTGCACATGAATCACTACCGAGCACATCAAGCAAATAAAAGAAGAAAATAAAAAGAAAAACCAAAACACAAAAGAAATGAAAAAGGAATGATAAGGAGATGATGTGGATGAATTTGAAGGTTAGAATGTTGCATCTACCACTAGCCCAATATGCAAAAGATAAATAATATTCCTTTAAAAGAGGTGTTCTAGAAAGTTTGGCAAAACAATCATACTTTGCATTACTATACTATGGCTTGACTTTGAGTGACATGATTTGCCCACCCTACAACTAAATTACATTAACTAAACTAAGTTAACTAAACTACATGGTGGAATACATCACATTCTCTTGATATGAGTCAAGCATATTAACACAAAGCATAATTATCACAATAACAAATAAGTGGTAAATTACTACACTATGCAACACCCTTGATTAGAATGACACATCCACCCTACATTAACTAAACTACATGGTAGACCAATCACTTTCTCTTAGGATGACTCATGTGCAACACTACACCACTTCTATTAAGCCCAACTGTGTAAGGAATTACGAAAATCAATTACATATGCCAAAATTTAAAGAACAACAACCAAAGGAGATACTAGTACCTTTCCTCAAGCAAGACCAATGTGTCATCAACATCCTAGATGGAGGTTTAGCTCTTCAAGAGTAGCTAATCCTTCAAAACAAAGAAAAAACAAAAAGATCAAATGCAAAAGCGCATATAATTAGAAATTAAACAACTTAACGTTGTTTCCAATCCCTGACAACGACGCCATTTTGATGTTGTCAAAATCAAGTTCTTATTTAACCCTATTAAAACGTAGTACAATGGAAATAGGGTGTTGAGTCCACAGGGATTGATACAAGAATAACATTTGGGAAGTTTAGAAACTAATTATAATGCTAAAAAGAAAGAAGTAAGAAAAGATGATGAAAAGGAATAAAAATGACTTTGTGTCTTGCGGCTTTTTGTACGGCTTTTGGAGGAGAAAAGGGGAAATAAATACTAATCTTAAAAATAATAGGTTGGGATCATTCCCCCCTTCTTGGGTCACAACAAGATGAAATGGACTAGTGTTTCAAGCACATTCTAAGGTAACACTTCATTGTGGCATATTATCAAACACAAGGAGTGCATCTATGTGAAAGATGAAGGAAGCTTTGAGATTTCCATAGAAACAGATTTGAAGTTAACGTTTGACTATCAAGGATGCATGACATACAAGATGAAGCCTCTATGGCTTCTAATCCGAATGATTTGTCCACCCTACACTAACTAATATACTTGGTGGACAAATCACCTATGAAGCCTTCAAAAGATAGTATTTAAAACCCAAGAGTTTGAACAATCAAAGATGCTTGACATCAAAGATGAAGACTCAAAGTTTTAAATCCCGCACACAAAATTTATCAAACACATGGAGTGCAAAACACAAGGTCACATAATATTCCATATGAAATACATAGGGTAGGATTCAAAGTCTAAGTTTTGACAATCAAAATTGCAATACAAATAAGATGAAGCCCCTAGTTTTGAATCCTACAAAAATGAACACTAGAAATGCTACAACACTAAATCCAAGAGTTCATGATCCACAACCTAAGTAAATCTAACTAATAATAGAAAATATAGCAATATCATCAAAGGAAAAGAGATAAAAAATATACCAAGCCATTAAATCTTTAATGAAATCTTCAAGTATACACAAATGGAGAGCAAAAATGGAAGAGAAGAAGAAGAAGAAGTTTGGGAGCCAAAAAATACAAGAGATAAAATGCATCCTACAAAAACCCTATCTCTTTGTATTTACACAAAACCACAAAAATGGCAAACTAATAAATAAAAAAGGGGAAAAACTGTAGCCGTGGATCGATCCCTTCTTTGGGCCGAATCGATCCGCCTTTCATCTGGGCTGTGGATATCTCTTCAAAAAGTCATGGATCGATCCCTTCATTGGGGCAGATCGATCCATCTTGGGATTTTTCTGGCAGAATGTTCCTTCGGAATCGCGGATCGATCCGCTCAAAATTCCGGGTCGATCCGCGTCTTTTGAAATTGATACCAAGCTCCTCTAAAACACACGGATCGATCCGCTCATGGGGCCGTATCGATCCACCTTTGCTGAAGTTCTTTCCTTTCCCTTTTTATGACATAAAAACCAAATGGAGTTGGTTCTCACTTTGAACAAGTTTCCAAACACTACAAGAAGGATATTTTTATTAGCAATAAGTGAACAACAATAAGAATAACAAAAGCACAATTTATCCATTAAATCTCCCAATATAAGTGATAATTTGTGTCCAACAAGGGTAAAATCATGAAGTTAAGAATGCAATATTGGACATGAATCAGACGTTGTTTGAGGGACTTATACTTGATGGTAGGTTATATAAATAGGATGTAACTTGATGGACTCGCTCCTGATATTGAATGATGGATGACGACGTGAATAAGATGCCCCTTGACAGACTCACTCCTAATTTTTTATAGTAGATGAAGGTATAACTAGAATGCCACTTGACGACCTCGCACTTGATTCTTGTTTGTTGAAGTTATGAAGAGAATGCCACTTGACGGACTCACACCCGACGATCGAGAATGTGAACAGGATGTCTCTGACAGACTCGTTTCATGGTGATCGAGATATGTGAATAGGATGTCTCCGACGGACTCATTTCCTAGTAGTGAGATTGTGAATAGGATGCCACTTGACAAACTTACTCCTGATTCTAGTAATAGACGATATGAATAGGATGCCACTTGATGGTCATACTCTTGATTTCGGTGATAGATAGTATGAATAGGATTCCACTTAACAGACTCATTCCTAATTCCGGTGATAGATAGTGTGAATAGGATGCCACTTGACAGACTCACTCTTGATTCTGGTGATAGATAGTGTGAATAGGATGCTACTTGACGGACTCACTCCTGATTCTGGTGATAGATAGTGTGAATAGGATGCCACTTGACAGACTCACTCCTAATTTTGATGATAGATAATGTGAATAAGATGCCCCTTGATAGACTCACTCCTGATTCTGACGATAGATAATGTGAATAGGATGCCACTTGACGGACTCACTCCTGAGCTTGAAGATGTGATTGAAAAGCCTCTTGACAAACTCATTATCGGTAGTGAGATTATAAACAGGATGCCTCTTGACAGACTCATTCTCGGTAGTGAGATTGTGAATGGGATGCCTTTTAACAGACTCACTAGGATGCCGCTGGAGGGTCTTATACTTGATGCTCGAAGTAAACAATGAATATGCTGCCGCTTGGGGCCTTATATTTGACGTTTATGATGGAATATGGTGTCGTTTAAAGGACTTGCTCCTGATTCTAATGATGGACTATGATGATGAGTGAATAGTAAGCCGATTGAGGGACTTATACCTGATCCTGGGAGTGGATAGTCGACAGGACGCCGCTGGGGGTCTTACTCCTAATTTTGTGAGTGAATGGATAGTCCTGAGCGAGGGATAGATTTCTTGACAATCTACCAAGGAAAAAACTAATCTTATCTATGGATCCAAGCAGATGGATCAGTATGAAGTTGGCGAGTTTGAGCAAAGACTAATGCAATGACATGGTTAGTGAGGAGCTTTGAGCTTTCGATTATTTGAGAGATGTATTGGGACTAGTCATCCCTACTTAGGGGTGGCCATCGGCCCGTTGGCCCGCTCGGCCCGCCCAGCCCGGCCCTAAATTTACTGGGCTTGGTCAAAGAGGATGGCCCTTAGGGCTGGGCCTGGCAATATTTTGAAGCCCGATCAATTTTTCGGACTGGGCTTGGTCATAGCACATAAGGCCCGCTCTGGCCCGGCCCAGCCCACCTATAATATACATATCCATATAACATACATTACAGAAACCCATATTACATACATTTTCTAAAAAAAAAGAAAAAAGAAAGACCTACATATATAAAGAGATCTGTGTATATATTTACATATACATTTATATATATAATTGTGCATTGATGATATTGGTTTTATTTAACATATATACACACAAGACTTGAATGAACTGATTTGGTCAGAGACTCAAACCAATTCATGAGTCTTTTAGACAAAAAAATTTATGGACGGGCTAGGGAGGGCCGGGCTTGGGCTTTGTGTTCTTGTTTTGGGATGGGCTTGGGCTTCCATTCTTAGGCCCGAATCGGGCCGGGCTGGGCTTGGTCAAAGGTGACTGCTCTTGGTATGTAGTGTGAACCCGACCCGAGCCCGGCCCGGCCCGACCCATGGCCACCCCTATCCCTACTATAGAAAGTATGCACTGTTTGCTAGGTTTAAAGATTTGAATGCATTTTTAAAGTCATATCATGCTAAGTACATGTATTTACAAGAGTATGATGCACGGATCTATCATCTGTGAAAGAATGCTCATGAGTTAGTGGTTATCGACTGTCTTGTCGCCTGTTGAGTACTAGAAGATAAAGTATTTGACTTTGTGGGCTGAGTGCCCCAGTGATTGTCCTTTAGAAGGACCCAATTTTTCAGTATATAGTTTATCTCAAGCTCTCCTTTTCTTTGGAACCATTAACTTCGGTGCCCTTATGGGTTTTCACCAAATCCGGTTATGTCTTTGTCGCGCTTTCGCGTGCTTCAGTGTATCTCGTGATTGAAAGTATGAGACATCCTTGTCATTGAAGCGATGCAAGTATGCAATTAGTGAACCCAACAAGGCTTGTGTCAATCAAAGTGGACTTTATTAGATTATAACGTAGGCCAGGGTCATAGGTTGAGAAATGAAAGGATCGCATGAAGGCTCAAAGTTTGTTTTGAAAAGTTGGTTGAGATTCCTGAGATCACCTTATGCCCTGCGTCTTTCCTTCTTTTGATTTCACTCTTTTTTTTGTATTCGTCCCAATTTAGTGTGGGGTACGTTTTTGCTGAGTAATGTATGTACTGAGGAGAATTTGCCCAGTTTGAAGTATGTATCCGAGTTGGATCGTATCTTTTGTGGATTGTTCTGGTTTTACATTGAGTTCTATTTTTGTTTATTTTCTCTTTCTTTTTTCCTTTTGGCATTGCCCCAGTATAGGGGGTGATCCTTTAAGTTTGAAAAGAAATCATCATATGGCTCAAGTAGGTTAGCGAGGGGAAGTAGTGTTTGGATAGCTGAAATTATTGCCTCTAATCATTTTGACACAAGTCAAGTGGGGTTCGGAGATCATATGCATGCAGCACTGAAGATTATGTATCATGGGAATGCATCCTTACTTTTATGATGAGAATTTAGGGGCCCCATATAGGCCGACAGTGATCGTGATGACCTCTTTACTGAGTCGTGGGGGTAAAGACTACCCCAGTCTATGTATATCATGATCCTGAGAATGGACCAAGGTGTTCTTGTCACTGAATGCCCGTTGAATGTGTGCTTTGTCCTTGTGTACTTGAAGGACATCAAGCAGTTGTGAATATGCATTGAGCACGCTTTTTGTCATCTGATTCTTGGTGAGATGTGAGTATCATCGTAAGATGAAATGGCCGATTTGTGGACTTGAGTTTGTTCTCGGTATGATTTTGCATTGGTCGTACATTCAAGTAAACCCGAACATAGTTTGTTACGTTTGAAAGTATAGTACGATGTCTAAGTCATACTCAACAAGTAGCGAGATAGTAATATCCAGTAAACCATGAGATTTAAAGAATGAGAGTAAGATGAAAGTTATTAAGTGATGCAAAGAATGAGTTTTGTTTTTGTTTTTTCTTTTAAAAGTATGTACTTATGCTAAGTAGACAAAGCATAAATTTAATAGTATGGAGAAAATTGCCCCTGTGTGGCATATGAGGAATAATATTTTGAGATAGTTGGTTAAGTCCAGGTCCCTTACGAGAATAGTCTTGGACATGGCCAGAGCTTATGAATGTATATGAGTGGAAGTAAGCATTTTGGTTTGGCGATGCAAGGATTCGAACAATTGCGAATGCGCTGATACTGCTAAGATTTGATGTCTCCTCGGACTTTGTTGCCTACCCCTACTCAGGCTAAATGTTTGGATTTAGAAGTTGGAGCCACTTGGATTGGTTGTCTATTAGGACTTTTTTGACTCGTGGAAAATCCGGTGATGCCAGGAGTAGGTTGAGTATGTAGAAGTTTCCCATGTTGACTTCTGCCAAAAGTATACTTGAAGTAGGGGTTAGAAAAAAGTAAAGACAAATGAAAAATCAGTACGTTACTTTAAAGTAAAGAAATGGGGATTTTTCTCCCAGTGACTCGTTAGAGATGGGAGAGTACTACCCCAGTGTGAAGTATGTTCCCATGGTATGAGATGTATCTGGATATTTTCAACGTCACCAAATGTCTTTGAAAAGTGGTTTTGCCCTTGGAGAGTTTTATGTCTATTTTGAAAGGTGAGAGCGACCTTTGAAAAGTTCGCCTGTCTTTCGATGCCGTTTATGAGTTTCAAAAGAGTTTATCCACCCCGATCTATATACAGGTGCAAGGGGAAGATAGAGAAGAATTTGGCAGCCCTTAGGCGCCGTTTATTGATTTTTGAGAAAGTCGTATCGATCCTTGTTAAAATGTAAGGAAATGATAAGTAAGAATGGGCAGCCTTTCGATGTCTTATGAAGTTTTGAAATTTTTTTTGTCACTGGCCTATATACAAGCGTAAGAGAAAGATAGAGAAGAATCGGGTAGCCTATCGGCGCCATTATTTGATTTGAAAAAGTTTTTTGTCGCCCCTAATTTATAAAAATGTATAAGGGAAAGATAGAGAAGGGTCGGGTAGCCTGTCAGCGCTGTTTATTATCTTTGGAAAGATTTTCACCCCCAGTTTGTAAAAGTGCAGGGTAAGATATAGAAGGACCGATCAGCCTTTCGGCGTCATTTATTGTTTTTGAAGAGTTTTTCAGTCCCCTATTTATATAAGGGAAAGATAGAGAAGAATTGGGTGGTCTATCGGTGCCGTTTTATGTTTTTAAAAAGTTTCCACCCCTAACTTATATAAGGGGAGGGTAAAGAAGAGTCGAGCAGCCTATCAACACTGTTTTATTGATTTTGAAAAGTTTTGAATGCACGTGAATAAAATGCGACTACGTGGAGTGGTTGACGTCTAATGTAGACTTATTTAGGTTCGGTTCCCAAACCTTCAAACGTCCAGTGCTGTAGCACCTTCTCAGATTGGTGGTTTGAGCGGAGGAACTTTTGATGCTGGTATCGATGGTACTACCACAATGACCATGCCACTTACTAATCCTCCTATCTAATCATAAGAGTTTTCATTTCAGAACCGGGTTATGTCATGCTTGATGCAAGTGTGTAGTGTGCATGACAGGAAAGTATGGCCTTGGCCTCGCAATTATTTTTTCATGAGTTGCAGGTACTTGTGCAAGCATGTTTATTTCCTACAAGAGAATTATAGACGTATAAAGTTGAAAGTAAAAGAAAATGCCCCGTTTGAATAAAAACCACCAAAGTGACGGCCTGAGTCCTCTTCAGTGTATCCCCAGCAGAGTTGCCAATTGTCGCTCCCGCCCTGAAAGTAGGAGTGGTCCCTTTGAGGATCGCAACTGGTTTACGTCGAGAGGCATGAGAATGTAGGTAAAAGTACAAAAAAGTGGAAGTAGGGCAAGTAAGAGTTTCAAAGTCACCACCTAACATTATTCAGGAGTTAGGATCCCTACAAAGACAATCAACGTAATTGTTTTTTACTTTTAAAACATTTTAAAAAGGTAAGACCCTTTAAAAGTATGACTCTTAATAGTCATACAAAACCAGAATTCTTGAGATGGGTTTGGGGACTCGATTATGTTGAGGAAAGGTATTAGGCACCCTCGAGCATCCGTGACACACAATTGCCGATTTAGTGGTTTTCATAGTAACGGGGCATATTTAAGAAGTAATAGAGTATATATACAAGAAATTAAATTCGAGCATCCGTGGCACGCAGTTTCCGATATATGTATCTCGACTTGAGATAAGTAAAAGATATTTAGAATGTGAGAAGGTATAAGAAATGGACTCGAGCATCCGTGACACACAGTTGGCGATATACGTATCTTGACTCGAGATAGATTAATAGGAGAATGGTTGTATCCCTAATAGGGGTTGTATACGTATCTCGACACGAGATGTGTGAAAGAGAATGGTTATGCATACGTATCTCGACACGAGATAATTTGAAAGAGAATAGTTATGGCTGCACCCAAGTAAGGGTTGCATACGTATCTCGACACGAGAATTAGGCCGTACGCAGTCCTATGCTTCGTATAAGTGTGAGTGCTTTGGTCGATCTAGACCGTGAGTGTGTAAAATAGTGTTTTCGGTAAAGTCGGTGTAAGTAAGAACTTTAACCGGTACGGTGTAGTCCTAGACTTTAACCTTGAGAAAGTAGTAAGTTGTGAGAAAGTATTTTGAGTAAAAGTCGGAGTAGATCGACCGTGCGATGAGTTTATTTTTTTTTTTTTATGATTTTGTGTCTTTTGTTTTACGTGTCAGAAGTAAGGGTCGATGCCCATGTAATGAAAAAAGCACCTATAGTAGGGGTCGGTGCTCAGTGAGTTCAGAAAACGTGTACCAGAAGTATGGGTCGGTGCCCAATGAGTTGGTTTGAAAGTAGTTGTGAAGTAATGGATAAGTTCATAGACTCTTTATTTATAGTAAGTATGTGCAACAGTAAGAAAGAAAGCTGTAAAGACGTAAAACAAATCTAACAGTTCTAGTCCAGCTGACCAGAAAACCAAGTGATCTAGGACTAAACCAGTTCACGATGGTAACATAGAAATAGACTTGTTATTTATAGTAAGTATGTATGACAGTAAGTAAAGAAAGCAGTAAAACCGGATGGATCGACCAGTGCATTTATAGAGAGGCCACACCACTAAGAAAATAGAAGAGAAAGAAAAAAAGGCAAAATATCCGACTAGTGGATTTATAGGGAGTCAAGACCATGAAGAGAAAATAAAAAAGAAAGAAAAAAAGGCGGAATATCCGACTAGTGGATTTTTAGGGAGGCCACACCACTAAGAGAAAATAAAATAGAAAGAGAAAAGGCGAAATATCCGACCATTGGATTTATAGGGAGGCCACATCATTAAGAGAAATAAAAGAAAAAGAAAAAGGCGGAATATCCGACCAGTGGATTTATAGGGAAGCCACACTAATAAGAGTAAGAGTCGATGAAGTTACCTGTACAGAGGTGGCTATCGAAGCCTGGTCAGTGTTTGTTGAGAAAGAATGAAAGAATTATGAGAAACATCGTAGAAATAAGCCGAGAAAGGCCCAAGTCAAATTTTGACACGAAATCAAACTGAACGGATGTCATGGTTGGGTCTGGAAGGTCCGGAATAGTAAAAAATGCCATAAGTCGGGCCAAAATGGGTCCAGGTTGAGTTGAGTCGGACCCACAGGGGTCAAAATGTGGTCGAGATAGTCTGAAATGGACATATAAAATGCCAAACAGGCCTTAACAATTGGAATGGCCAAATCGAGGTCACTAGTGGTTTCGAAATGACCAAATTAGCTAGGAATAAGTGTCCGTTCGTCGAAATCGGAGCCCAGAGTAGAGAAAACTGGGAAAAACGAAAAAGTAGGGCACACTGCCACATCAACAGCCATGTCAGCACTGACTGGATGGGTCAATGCCATGTGGTACACGATGACTGGATGGTCAAAATGTGACTGGTATTGACTGTGCACTGACTACGCAGGCTGACTGGGCATTTGGCTGTATAGTCAATGGCCATGTGGCACGCTGCAATTGTTCAGTCAATGCTAACTGTGTATTGACGTGGTAGTGATGTCGTATGCTGATGTGGTAGTCGTTGCCACGTGACAAGCCCTAATTGGTTGGTCAACGCTGAATCAGCGCCGACATGGCTGACATGTGGCAACTGAATGAACTGCTGACTCAGTAGTCATTGCCATGTGGCGATCTCTTATTGGGGGTCAAAGGTGAGTTAGCGCTAAGAGCGTTGACTGTTGGCTGTGCGTGTGGATGCAGAACGGAGGGTTCGTGGCGCGTATAGCGCATGTGGTCATTTTCGATGACCTTTGGAGGTCAGGCCGCTGGGGTTTGGATCGTCTGTGGTAGACGATGAGGGTGGTAGTGGTAGAGGTTGATGACTATGGGCCATATTTCTGCCGGAGCAGCTTTTGTGCAGCGGCAGAATGTGAGAGGTTGTGGCGGCATGTGTGGTGTCTCCCTGTTAGGTTTGGTGACATAGCCAACGGGGATAGGTTCGTCTTGATGAGGGAGACCTACCAGTGGTGGCGGTGAAGGACAGTGATTAGGTTAGTGGTCTATTTGACTGCTTTTTTTTTTTTTTCAGTATCTAGGGTGAGCTTAAGGCTTGTTTGGTTCAGGCTTATTTCGTGAGCTTTTTGGGTAACTTTGGAGACTGTGGTCAGACAGGGGGTTAGGTAATGAGATGGTGGTTAAGGATTTCTGGTGGTGGTGACAGTGGTGGTATGGTGGTGATGGTTTTGAGGTGTTTGGTTGACAACCAAACAAAGCCTATAGTTTGGGGAGCTTTTCTTGCTTGAGACAAACAAGGTTTAAAAAATGAGGAGCCAGTGGTTTTTTTCTTGGCTGCGTATGGAGGAGAGCCTTCTATTTATAGAAGGTTTTGAAAACCCTAAATGGGTTTTCATCCATGTAGTTGGAATGTGAAGTGGTACTTTTTAGTTTTCATTAGGACTGTCGATCGATTTCGAACTTCGATCTTTGATATTTTTTAATTCGGACATCCGATTTGAATGATTTGAAAAGATCTGGGCTCGGTTTAATGTCCTCTTCCAATCCATATGGTCAGATCGGAACTCGTTTGAAACTCGAAAATGATTCCGTTTTCTTCAGACCATCGACGTTTAATTTAAATTGTCAAAACTTCGACCTTCGATATCTTTTGATCCGGCTGTCCGATCTTTCCAATTCAAGATGGTCTGAGACCATATTAATGTTCTCTTTGAATCGGTATAGTTTGATTTGACTTTAGAAATGACCGTTTTGCCCTTTTCTATTCTATTTGAGCTTTGACTTTTGGTGGCCGTCGTTTCTTTTCTGATTATTCAATTAGACTCATTCAAGCCACATAATTGCTATTTTTCTCTGTATTTCAGTCAGTCATGTCCATTCAGACCTTCGGTGCTTTCGAATTGACGATTATGTCCTTTTTTCTTGATTCCGATGCACCAAAACTTCGATTGGAGTCAGATTTTTCGCCGGGGGTCAAAATTTGATGATTCAAAGTTCTGTGGTTCCGCATTGATGCCTATTCTACGCTGGCATAATTGAATTTGACCTACGGTCGTCCTAGACTTGATTCCAATCTTGAATTTTGTGCCGAATTTTGATTCTGGTTAAAACGTCACCGATTATCGTAATCGGACAACCCCAGACTCTGGAACTTCTGATTAATGAGCTGTCGTCTCCGTATTGACTTCGATTTAACTTCTGGGGTCCTGTTGGATTATGGAGTTCTTTTTTCTCGATTTGCGTGCCTGGTGGGCCCCCTACAACATTTATTTCTATTTTGACAGGTCAAAATGAGGTGTCTACGGTTTTTTATGTATACAAATATATATAGGGATTTGCTAACCTACAGTAAAGGAGGCTTTTAGCGAAGAAATTTTTCGTCGCTAAAAGTTAAAAGTTGAAACCTTTAGCGACAAAAATTTCATCGCTTAAAACCTATTTTTCATTGCTAAAGAGATGATTATATGCTGCTAACCTACAACTATTATGATTTTATAGGTTAATAGCCCCCATATATATATATATATATATGGACGCATATAGAGGAACTGCTTTTATAGGAGGAAATGCTAAAATTACTTCTCCTTAGTGCATATATAAGGTAGATGCAAAGAGAAATTAGGGGAGTGCAGGTATTTAGCAGCTCTCTTACTAAAAAAATTTGAACAATAAAATCACATCACATTATAAAGTTACCTTACTACCTCATTTAATAGGTATCATAAGATGCCATAGATACATGAACAGTACGATAGCATTTCCATACATACGTACATACATATATATTTTGAACAGCAAATAGATTCATTAATAGGTGAAAGGCCATAAGACCAAATACAACTCCAGAAGGGTCCTTTAGATTTCAGTCCTTTATTGTAGCATTTTTTAAAAATTGATCCATTCTATAAGTCAACTTAGAAATTAGTCCCTCACCTGTTTTGAGGACCAAAACACCCCTACTTCCACAAATCAGGGTTTTGAAATTCAAACCCAAATTTGATATATATATATATATATATAGAAACATAGAGAATTAAAAAGAAAATTGAATAAATACCTCAACTCTCATAAATCAGGATTTTTAAATTTATAACCCTTATTTGTTATACATATATATATATAGAGACAGAGAGAGAGAGAGAGAGAATTAACAAAGAAATTTTATCTATGATAGTGAGAAATTTCTCACATTTTTTAATGTATTTGATGAGAAATTTCTCACAAAATAAAACAAAATGTCAAAATACAGATGTGAGAAATTTTATCTATCGTGAGAAATTTTATATAGGGTTAATTTCAAAAACACCCCCTCAACTATGACCCGTTTTCAACTCGCTCCCCTGAACTTTTTTTTCCGACAAATTGACCCCCTCCGTTTGTTTTATTCGACAAGTTGACCCCCTCCGTTTGTTTGCAAATGAAAATGGGCATGTGCCCATCACGTGAGAGCAAAAATGGACACTTTTACCCTTTGTGTCCAAAATGAGTTTGATCTCTCTTTACAGTCTACCCTGATTTCTTACTCTCCCCTCTCCCTCTCTCTCTCTCTCATTCCCTTGCCCCACACCACCACGACTAGTGGTGGATGTAGGGGGGGGGGGGGGGACCCTTGGATTTTGAAAAATTACACTTTTACATGTGTATTTTAGGAATTTTTTAAATTTTATTAAGCATTGCCCCCCCAAAATAAGTAAACTTGTTATATAGCCCTCCAAAAAAATATCAGTTAGGCTAAAAGAAAATGATTTATATGTAAGATGTTGGTCCAATTATACTTCATTCTCCCAAAATTTGGAAAAAAAAAAAAACTTATTATATGTAATATATTGGCTTAATTACAAATAGACCCAAAAAACCTTATTATATGTAATATATTGGCTTAATTACAAATAGACCAAAAAAAACCTTATTATATGTAATACATTGGCTTAATTACAAGGAAAGAGTAATGTTATGCTTCCCAAATTTTGTATCTCAAATGGTTTCCAAATACATATGACGGCAAGACCAACTTCAATAATGGTGGAACGACTTCAGCATCCTCCAATCAAAATCAGGTGGGCCTACTACCACGTGTTTGTGAACCACCCAGGATACAAAATTTGATAAGCACAGCATTACTCATATTTTAAATATTATTAGTTTTCGATATTATTAATCATGGATGAAATAGAAGGAAAAATACCTGAGAACTAATTTTCTTTTTCGATTTCATTTCTTCTTTTCTCTCCCTCACTAAATCCATGAACCAAATAAAGCCTAACAGTAATAAGGGTTGATAGTTGATTGAAATTTGTAAAGTTTGGCATGATGGTAAAACAATTTGTGTAGACTAAACTAAGAGATGAGATGTAAATGAGTTGGGACAAATGTTTAGGGTTTGTTGGATTACAGTTGGACCAATGTTTTATATGTAGTAATTTTTTCTAAATTGTGGGGTTGATTTTTTGGACCAACATATTACACAGTTTTTTTTTAAAATTGGGACCTTATAATTTAGAGAGAGAAGTTGCAGAGAGAGAGAGAGAGAGAGAGAGAGAGAGAGAGAGAGAGAGAGAGGGAGGGGAATGGGGTGAAGTTATTCACCTTTTTTAGATCAGGGGGTGTACTCGAAAATGGGTCATAGTTGAGGGGGTGTTTTTGCAATTCAGACCAAGGGTATATGCGTCATTTCATTAATTCCGTTAACGGCGTTTGAGACTAAAAAAAAATTGATAGTTGAGGGGGTGAAGTTGTTCACTTTTTTAAATCAGGGGGTGTACTCAAAAACGGGTCATAGTTGAGGGGGTGTTTTTGCAATTAACCCTTTTATATATTGTAGTGAGAAATTTCTCACCTTTTTTCTCACCAAATAAAAACAAAATTCTCACCTTCAAAACTCAAAAGTAAAACTCACACTTTGTTCAGGGAAAAGAAAAATTATCATCATCACCATCACCATCACCATATTCAGAGAAAAGAAAATTTTAAAAATTCAACAATCAATCTCATTGAAACCCATCAATTGAACATTAATGATTGAGCTCAAGGATGGTAGAAATCAAAACCCACTACCTAAAAGGGTGCCACAATCACATTGCAACCACCATATACAAAAGAAAAAGAAAAAGGAAAAGGGAAAAAAAAAACCCAAATCAGTCAAACGCTAGTTTTCTGCAACAGGGGTGTGAATCCATGACAAGCATTATTCGATATCTTACACGAATCGAGACTTACCTCAGACAGCACATTGAAAAACTCATCCAAACCAAACCCACAAAATCTCTGCTCATCTATCTCCAAAAGCTTCATCACTCCTCTGAAAAACCCTTCATTTTTAGATTAGTAGACAGAAGAATGATATGTATTCAGATGAATTTGTTTCCGAATTGTGGAAACTGTAGGTTTTTGGTGGAGTATCAAATAAGGCATGGGAGACAATCACATAACACGCTGTGACTTGTGTTTTGGGAAGTCATTGACGTTTATTTTCAAAGATAATGAGAGAGAGAAACGCTTGCATTTAATTGGGAGTTTACTTTGAAATCCCTAATTTTGTGATGGTATAAACACATATTTTAGTGTAAATTGGTTACTATATATATATATATATCTTTGTATATATTCTGTGAAGGGTAGATTCGTCATAAATAAACTCACCAAATTGGGGAAAAGGACCAATTTTTAACTTAGAACATGAATTAAGGATTAATTTATACCTTAGGAAAGTCAAAGTGACTAAATATATGTTGACCCTATACTGAAGGACTAAATTGTATATTTCTAACTCCAGAAAACACCCCAACAAGCTCACGCTAAACACCCTCTCTTTAATAGATTCATTAATAGATGTGTATGTATATATACAGTCAGGCTCTAAAGAGGGCGCCCCTCTTTAATAAAGAGAGGACTTCTGTTTTAGCCGTCGGATTGTGTTTTCATTAATGGCAGTTTTGTCATTTTACAGTTTTTAAACACAATCTGACGGTCAAAACAATGGTCCTCCCTTTAATAAAGAAATGTGGCCCTCTTTAGAGAATCTTTGTGTGTGTATATATATATATATATTTTTAGTCCCACCAGAGACACCACTTTTGCTATTTGTATCCTCTTTTCAAAAGAATCCAGAATGTGATATAGGTGGCGGCATCAAAATTGTATTAATTAAATTAGAGGGTAACTTTGCCCTGTACCCACTGCCATAGATAAAAGATAGGGTAAATTACACAAACCTCTCTTGAGGTTTGCCTTAATTACACGGACCTCCCCCCTAGTTGCAGAAATTATACAGACCTCTCTCGAGGTTTGTAATTAGGTAACAAAATGCCCCCTCCCCTAACGGTCCGTTAGTTTTTTTTTACATTAGCCTCCCCTGAAAATTACAATTAGTCCCCCTAATATTATAAAATTGTCATACTAAGCCTCCTTTCTCTTATATTTTTGTGCTAATTATAAAATCCCTCCTCCATCATATGTTTTTGGGTTAATTTTTTTAGCATTAATTTATATCATCTACACAAAATACATATAAATAGGTCCAAAAAAAAAAAAAATTCCCCAAACAAACCTTTGTCAAGCCCCCCTGTATTAATTTTCTAGATCCGCCCCTGCCCCTATGCTTCAAAAGTGACGAAAATTCTAAAATTGATTAAAAATATAAACACTTAACCCCTTTTGATGTTAATTTTGGGATTAACGCTCTTTGAGTGAAATCATAACAGTTCTATTTTAGTCCACAATCACAGGGGGTTAAGTGTCCACTTTTGAAGCATAGGGGCAGGGGCGGATCTAGAAAATTAATACAGGGGGGCTTGACAGAGGTTTGTTCGGGAAAAAAAAAAATTTGGACCTATTTATATGTATTTTGTGTATATTTTGTGTAGATAATATAAATTAATGCTAAAAAAAATTAACCCAAAAATATAAGAGAGAGAAGGGATTTTATAATTAGCACAAAAATATAAGAGAAATGGGGCTTAGTATGACAATTTTATAATATTAGGGGGACTAATTGTAATTTTCAGGGGAGGCTAATGTAAAAAAACTAACGGACCGTTAGGGGAGGGGGCATTTTGTTACCTAATTACAAACCTCGAGGGAAGTCCGTATAATTTCTACAACTAGGGGGGAGATCCGTGTTATTAAAGTAAACTTCAGGAGAGGTTTGTGTAATTTACCCTAAAAGATATAGTCAGGGCCGGCCCGTAGGGGGGCGAGAGGGGCAATTGCCCAGGGCCTCCAAAAGGCTTAGAAATCTAAGGGCCCACAAATCTACTAGTCTACTATACTACTAGGTTATATCATATAATAGACTATACGATATATACATATAATAGTATAAAGTGAGAAGAATCAGAAATTTTGAGGACCCTATCATGCTTCGGTTCTTATCATTGAACAAGTACTGATGTAACTGATCAAGCCATGAAGGTCTTATGAGGTAATCAATTGTCATATATGATATATATATATATTATAATAGACTTAATAGTATATTAGTATAAAGAATCAAGTCTATCAAGATTACAGTATTTGGTAATTGGTAATCAATATTGTATTACAGTATTTGGTAATTAGTATCTCCAAGACTCCAAGTCTTCAATATCTTTTTATGTGGGGTTTTATTAACATGTACCCTTAGAGCATATGTTTAGGTTCTAAAAGTAAAAATAAACAAGGAGGCAAACACTGAACCCTACACCAAATACTGAAATCTAGACTGTACCCCTTGTTTATTTCCACATTTAGAACCTTAGGGCACATGTTAACAAAACCCGTTTATGTATATATATATATATACGTTGATATGATGATTAGATATTGATCAATTCAATTGACTTTAAAGATGTGATGATTAATTCAATTAATTTTTATATTTTTTTTGTTTCAGATAATCAAATTTTCAAGTTGGAGCTTGATATTTGAAAACTAGAAAGAGAAAAGTCAAAGAGGGGTGATTTCAATTTTTTTGCTAATCAGGTTCTATTTTTCTTTATCTTTGTTTGGGATTTGAGATTGATTGCTGCATTATTTATTAGTAAGGGTTCTCGAAAGCATATGTCTGGATTTGAAAAAAGAAAGAAAAAGCAAAAAAACAGAAAAATTGATTCAATCTCAAAGCGGAGCTATTCTTAAATTTTTTAGTGCCACTAAAAAGAATGATATTGAGGAACATGTAAATGATATTGATAAACATGTGAATAATAATGAAGAACCTTTAAATGAACAACATGAAGATTTAGTGCATGAAGAGCATGGGGATTTGGGGCATGAAGAACATAAAAATACTAATGAAGAACCTATTGAAGAAATTGAGCCTTTAAACATTTATGATCCGGAGAATTGGGACAAGATTAATGGGAATTTTAGAGATTTATTAGTTGAAAGAGGGCCTGTAAGAGTTGATTTTGATTTCCCTAAAAGTGGACCTAGTGGTAGGCATTTTTCTTCCGTGCACTACACGAGACAATGGTTAAACGGAGAAAATCATAATAGGAGATGGCTTGTATATACAATTGCTTTAGATAAAGTATTTTGTTTTTGTTGTAAGTTGTTCAAGAAAGAGGGAAACAATAGTCAATTGGCCACCAAAGATTTTAAAACCTGGAAACATCTTAGTCATAGGCTTCAAAGTCATGAAGGAAGTAGTGAACACATGAATTGCATGAGTTCGTGGGTTGAATTAGAAATGAGATTGCAAAAGGGTGAAGCAATTGACAAAGATGTGCAATTAATGATAAACAAAGAGAGAGAACATTGGAGACAAGTGCTACTAAGGATACTTGCCGTTGTGAAAACACTTGGTAAAAATAGTTTCGCATTTCGTGGAGGCAATGAAAAGATTTATGAAGAGAATAATGGAAATTTTTTAGCTTTGATTGAAATGATTGCCGAATTTGATCCAGTAATGAAAGAGCACATTCGACGCTATCAAACCGGTGAGGTTCATAAGCATTATCTCAGTCACAAAATTCAAAATGAAATGATAGAAATGTTAGCGGGTGAGATAAAAAAATGCAATCGTTAAAACAATCAAAAAGGCAAAATACTATTCAGTTATACTTGATTGTACGCCGGATACTAGTCACGAAGAACAAATGTCTCTTATTATTCGATGTGTGGATGTTTCAAAAAGTCCAATAAAGGTTGAAGAGTTCTTTTTAGAATTTCTGAAGGTGGACGATACATCAGGATTAGGGCTTTTTACTGAGCTTGAAGATGTGTTGAGTAAGTTGGAACTTGATATTTGTGATGTGAGGGGACAAGGTTATGACAATGGCTCCAATATGAAAGGAAAAAATAAAGGAGTACAAAAAAGACTACTCGAAGTGAATCCTAGAGCATTTTACACTCCTTGTGGTTGTCATAGTCTTAACCTTGCACTTTGTGATATGGCCAACTCTTGTGCTAAAGCTATATCTTTCTTTGGAGTGATACAACACCTATACACATTGTTTTCATCTTCTACCAAGCGGTGGGATGTTTTGAAAGAACATGTTCCAAGTCTCACACTTAAGTCCTTATCACAAACAAGATGGGAAAGTCGGGTTACAAGTGTTAGAGCAATAAGATTCCAGGCTATAGAAATTAGAGATGCTTTAATTCACTTAGCAAACATTGATGGAGATCCGAAAATCAAGAGTGAAGCCGAGTCATTGGCAACAAATGAAATGGACAATTTTGAATTCTTATTGGGGATGATTATTTGGCACAATTTATTATTTGTTGTCAACAGTGTTAGCAAGTTGTTGCAAAAGCAAGACATGAATATTGATGTTGCTATTGATGAATTGAAAGGGCTTATTACATTTTTTTGAAAAGTACAGAGAAAATGGATTTCAGGAGGCCATGACGGAAGCTAAAGAGGTTGCAACTAAAATGGAGATTGAAGCCATATTTCGTGAAAAACGTGTCATTTGTAGAAAGAGACAATTTGATGAGAGTGCTAGTGAAGAGGCAACACTACCAGCTGAAGAATCCTTTAGGGTTAAGTACTTCCTATATATAGTGGATCAAGCTACTTCATCACTTAAGAGTAGGTTTGAACAATTTGAAATTTATGAAGGCATGTTTGGGTTTTTATTTGATTTGAAGTTCAGCTCTATGGATGATGATAGTTTGAAGACTCATTGTGAAACTCTTGAAGAGTTTCTAAAACATGACGACCTTTATGATATTGATGGGAAAGATTTATTTTTAGAGTTGAAGCAGTTAAGAGAATTCTTGCCAAAAGATACAAAAAAAAGTAATTGATGTGTTGAATTATTTGAAAAGAATGGATGGTACTTTCCCAAATACATGGGTTGTTTATAGAATATTATTGACTATACCTGTTACCGTTGCCTCTGCAGAAAGAAGCTTTTCAAAGTTAAAGTTAATCAAATCTTACCTTCGATCAACTATGTCGCAAGAAAGATTGAATGGATTAGCCATGTTATCGATTGAAAAGGGTATGGTTGAGGAGCTTGATTGTACAAATTTGATTAGTGATTTTGCTTCAAAAAATGCGAGAAGAATGCACTTTAAGTGAAACTATCCTGCCGTTTGTTCATTGGCCTTTTTTGGGTAGGAGGGGCGTTACGGTGTGATTTGTAGGCCTTTGGCCAGGGTGGGTAGTTTAGGAGAACTACATTGTGCTTGATCCTTGGGGTCAGGTATAGCCCCCTCCTTGGTATGTAAGCAATCCTAAAGTTACTTGGATACAGCACTTATTATCTAGCAATAAAAAAAAATATATGATTTTATCTTAAAAAGTTGTAAAAAATGAGCTTCAATGTGTTTAAAAACATTTATATGTAAATGATAGGGGCCTCCCTTTTGGTAGTTCGTCCCGGGCCTCCAAATACTCGGAACCGGCCCTGGATATAGTTAGTTGCTTTGTTGGTAGGCAATGCACAGTTTGCTGTTGAAATAGTCTATTCTAACGAATATCCCAACCATCAAAAATGAATTTAAAAAAAAAAATGCAATTCACTATATTGCCAAAACATATCTCGGAATGCATGTGTTGAAGTTAATTAATTAAATCCTCATACGTTATTATTCTACATCATGTACTAAGAACCTCATTATTATACTTAAATAGCCAGTTAATAAATCAACTAAGACACTCAACTCCATATATACTTCAATTCACAAAAAAAAAAAAAAAAAAAAAACCCCATATATATTTATCTGAGAGTACGAAATAGTCAGATTTTTCATTCCAGTGGTGTCATTCTATAATATGTCAAAACAATTATGCACACACATTTACATAGACCATTGCAAAAAACCTAAAAAGTAGAGGAGTGAATTGTAAATTAATTTCATTTGCAGGGGCCAAGGTGTATATCATCCAAAAATTTACAGGCAAAATCAGAATTCTTGAAATTTTTTGTGTGAGTTGGATTTGAATTAGTGGTGCAATCTGTATATTTACATAGACCATAACCAAAAAAAAAAGAAATTGAGGGGTGAATATATAAATTAATTTCATTTGCAGGGGCCAAAATATATAATATCCAAAAATTTAGAGGCAAAATCAAAATTCTTAAAAATTTTGAGGGTGCCCTTGGTCTCTGTGTGGCTCCGCCTCTACTGCCTACAAACACATCACAAATTATAGGTATAGTAGGATGCTGTTTAATGAGGTTCAAACAATAAAAAACTATGATTAGTTTAGTTTTGGATGAATTTACTCTTTGAATTTCACACATGGTTTGTTAATTTTAGTTTGGATGGAGAAACACTTTGTATTTAAGGATAAATATGCTCTTTATGGATTACATTTCTTTCACTTTTTATAGATTGAGCTTGTATTTATTATGGTTTGGATTTGAGTTTGTTATATGTTTATTGTAAAATCGATGTGGTTGTGATGTAAATTAGGCACAAATAAAATTGGAGAGCATATTTCAGTATTTACTTTTTTTAATATTAATTTAAAATAATGACTAACTGAGAATTTCCGTTAGGAATCTGTTAGTGTTCTTACCCATGTGTCAGAAAATAAACGGTTAGTAATTGATATTTCTAACAGATTATATTATGAAGCACGGACACGGACACGCCGATACGGACACGACACGACACCGCCACGCCGGCATGTCAAATCCTAAAAAAGGAAGACACGACACGATGGGGATACGTTTATTTATTTATTTATTTTTATTAATTTTAATTCTAAGTAAAATGTTATTATGTATTCTAAAAAGCATAAGATTAAACAAAACATTAAGACATAATCCATAGAACTATGAAAACAAAAACACATTAATGTTAGTCTTGCACTCTTTCATAGGGCATGTTTGGAATCTCTTCCCAAAATGCACGTTTATGCTTAAACATACCAGCCTATTTGGATTAAACAAATAGCCTACTAGGGAAAAGCAAAAATCATACTAGCCTATACGTGCTTAAAAGATTCATTATCAAAGATCACCAATTAATTAAACAAAGGAAAAGCGAAAATCACTATCAAATAATAAATTATAAATATCAACAAACAACTATAAAAAGGTAGAGTAAAAAATAAGTATCAAGTGACTGTGAGTCAAGTGACTCAAGAGTCAACAAACAAGTCAATGACTCAATGAGTCAATAACATTCAATAAGTAAATCCAAGACTCCAAATTGGCAAGTCCTTTTTTTATTATTATAGAGTGCTTTCCTAAATGCTAGACTTGGAGTCCTTTTATTATTATAGAGTTCTTTCCGTTTTTTTATTTAAGGTTTGGAGTCAAGGACTCCATATTAAAAGGAGTAAAGGACTCCATATTACCAGACCTTTGGTAGTCTTAGTCTCTTAGACAAACATGCAAAACTTGCATGTTCTTACTAAACAAAGAGAATCAGAGATGTATCCACCAAAATCAGAGATGTATCACATGGTCTGTGAGAAAGAGATGTATCACAGAAATTTCAAATTAGCTAGCACCTCAGAGGCTCAAATAGTCAAATGATTTACTAGGGTTTTGGACCTTTTGTTCAGCAAACATACCTGTGCCGGAGGACTGCTGTGACATGGTCTCGCCGAAGGTAGGGGCTTCGCCGAAGGGTGGAGTCTCGCCGAAGGGAGGGGCGAAGCAGCAGACACCGGCGGGAGGGGCTGTGAGTGTCGTCTCTTCTCTTCTTCTCTTCGTTTCTTCTTTATTTCTTCTTCTTTTCTTTTTGTTTCTCTTTTCTTTTTATTTGTTAGGGCTAACGAGTTAGGAACTTTTAGGGATTAGGATTTATATATATATATATATATTTAAAAAATAAAGTTTAAAAAAAAAAGGAAAAAAAAACCCAATTAGTTGTGCGTGCGTGCGTGTCCCGTGCGTGTCCCACGCGTGTCTGGGGGTTAAAAGTCAATTAAACAAAGTTGGACACACTTGTAGCGTGTCGGACACGTGTCGGGCGCGTGTCCGCGTCTGACATGTGTCTGACACTAGTACGCTTCCATTTTTGAAGTGTCGGTGCTTCCTAGGTATTATATCATTTAGTAATTTTTATTACAAATGAAATCTTAACCGTTAGTATTGTCACGGATGTGTTAGGAAATTGTTAGGTTTCAAACCATTAGTAATGATATTACAAACGGACATAATCCATTAGGAAAATTAATTTTTCTAATGGACATATACTGCCACTCCCAAATACTAACGGACGTAGTGATTTTAGCAATAATTTTTCTAGCAATAATTTATTATTAAAAATATACCATTTTGGCTTAGTGATTTTATGCTATAGAATGATGCCACAAAATATGGGGCACTACACATGCATACTCATTTGGTTGAAAAAAACAATCGATTTTGAAATAGAATGTCTTTTTGAACCTTAATTATATCAAGTTAAAAATATGACTCTTTGAACCTAGCTCATCCAACTATAAATTTGACACATTTATCTTATTATTTCTTTATTTTAGTGGGTGATATGTCCAAAATAATCTAGCCATGAAGGCGGTGCCAAGTCACCCGGAGGTGCCGATTATTCCGGCATGGGCGCACCCCGTGGGGCCAAGCATTCCCGAGATGTTTATTCAGACCGCGCGGTTCATACCAACTGGCCGGGCATGAAGGTCGCGGGTCCCGTGATACCGTCCAATCCAGCAGTTTCCTAAACCAACTACAAGTCTGCAAGATGGAAGGTGGCAGTTTCCTAAACCACTTAGGAAACCTTCCCCAAATTATGCCAATCAAATTGTAATCAGATTAGGCTTCCTAATCCTATTAACTTACTATGTAAGGGTGGACTCTTGCATCTATAAAAGAGCCCAACAACCCTGTCAATATGGATCCAAAAATAATTCTCTAAGCTTACAAGCATACAATAGAGAACTCACCACCAATACGCATATACCCAGCCGGTATTACTGGTAGTGCCGCCCATCTTTGTTGGCTCACCAGGCCCGCCGGTGATCTGCTAGTGAGAGCGCATAGACGCAACCGTGGACGTAGATCACCACGTTAACGGGACCGAACCACATACAAATTCTTGCCTTATTTTCTCTCTAAACTCTTCTTACCAGTTTTAGGCATCATCAGTTTGGCGCCGTCTGTGGGAACGACATAGTCTTCTCATCAACAAAATCCTTGACTGATCAACATGTCGCCAAAGACGGGTAAGAAAACTACTGCCCCGATCGGTCAGGAGAACCCGCAGCCTGAGCAACAGGCTGCCTCCATGACTACCGAGCAGATAAGGCGACACTGTCATAACTCTTGGAGGGCCAGCGCCGGACACAAGAACAGATGGAGGCACTTTTGGCCCGACAGGAGGAGCGTCCTGCGTTAGAAAATCAGCCCGAGAAGAGCGCCCATGTCCAAAGGCCCGCTCGGGCACGCAGGCAAGCCCGTTCCGCCCCGGTGTTTCCACCGGACCGGGAACACCCCGGTGATGGTGAGCGTAGCCAGGCGTTCACAAAGGCGAGCTCGGCCTGATCCTCGCCGGGTAGAAGATGCCAGGACTATCATCGATCTGCGACGCGCGGCCAAAAGGGAGGAGTCCGGACAGAGAGCCCAGGAATCGGCCGAGGATCCTCCAGTCCTGAGCTGGGGGGATCTTAGGCACACGCTTTCCCGTACCCAGAGCCGGGCCCTATCCTCGAAGTCAACGCACTTTGAGGAAGAGGCTTCGTCATCCGACCCAACATACCGCTCGGATACAGAGAGGAGGACCGGACGGGATGACGTAAAGGCCCAAGTCGAGGAATTGCAGTAGCAGATCGAGAGGTTGAACCGCAAGTCCGGCCACGATCTCACCAATATGGAGACTGAGTCACCCTATACCGCTCAGGTGACACAGTTTCCTATTCCACAGAAGTTCAAACCCCCTCACCTCAGCTCCTACGATGGCACAGGGAGTCCGGTAGACCACATCCACACTTACAAGGCTCAGATGGCGCTGGTCACCACGGTGGATGACCTACTGTGCCTGGCCTTTCCCAGTACTCTCAAGGGGCCAACCGCACAGTTGTTCCATGATTTAAAGCCCCGGACGATCGACAACTTCAAAGCTCTCGGCAAGCTGTTCATCAGCCAGTTCGTCGGGATGCTCGACCGGTCGCAACCGGACTCTCAGCTGCTGACTGTCAAGCAGTGCAAAGGGGAATCTTTGAGGGAGTATGTGGACCGTTTCAACCTGCAAAGGCTCCAGATTCGTAATCTTAACGAAACGGTCGCAATCATGGCCTTCTGTTCGGGAGTTCAACACACCAAGGTTGCCACATCGTTCCATCGTGACCGACCAGCAACCCTGGTGGAACTCTCGGAGAGGGTCAAAAAATACATAGATACTGAAGAGTTCCTAAAGGCGAAGCACGCCAGCCAGGCGGGAGACGAATCCCCAAAGGCCAAGCGCAAGCGTGAAGGATTCGAGAAGGGCTCGGGAAAGAAGCCGAGGCAAGATCAGAAGGACGCCCTGGGTCAGCCCCCGATTGCTTTCACCCCCCTTTCCCGGCCCATTCAAGAAGTCATGGCCGCCGCCGAGACGCAAAGGTTGCTTCCGCAGCCAGCTAAACTATAATCCCCGCTCGGTAAGAGGAACCGAGACAAATTCTGCCGCTACCACAGGGATCACGGCCATGAAACGGAGGATTGCTTTAAATTGAAGATGGCAATAGAGAAGCTGATCGAGCAGGGACACCTCACAGAGTTCGTCACAGCAGATAGACAACCCCGGCAGGACACCCGAGCTCCCGATCAGCCACCACCACTTGGCCACATCCACGTGATCTCTGGAGGAACATCAGGCGGAGGAGATTCACAGTCGGCACGGAAGAGGCATACTCGGGCATCCCGGGCGGATGTCTGGCAGGTCCAATCCACCAGCTCCTCCCCAACCGATGTTCTAACATTCACGTCCGACGACTTGCAGGGCATCCACTGCCCCCATGATTACCCGCTAGTAGTGACGCTTTCTATAGCGAACTATATGGTCCAGAGGGTGCTAGTGGACACCGGAAGCTTTTTCGATATTATGTTCACGTCGGCATTCGATCAGCTCGGGATTTCCAGGGATCGGCTCCGGCCGGTCGCCACTCCCCTGGTTGGATTCAACGGCTCCAGCACACAACCGCTCGGGACAATCGAGCTTCCAGTTCTCATGGGGACCTACCCTCAGTAGGCTTCCGTGCTGACCAATTTTGTGATCGTAGAAGCCCCGTCGGCCTATAATGTCATCCTTAGCAGGCCAACCCTCAACAAGGCCAGGGCGGTCGTCTCCACCTATAGCTTAACAGTGAAGTTCCCAACTCCTCAGGGACCCGGATGCTTGCGTGGAGATCAGAATAATGTCCGTAGTTGTTACGTCAGCTCGTTGCGCTGGGGGGCAATCACAGAAACATTGAACGTTCAGGAGATGGGCCCCCGGGACCAGAGTGACACGATAGGTCCGATGGAAGAACTGGAAAAAGTGACTGATCTTGTCAAAATCAAGATATAAAAGTACACTTTACTTTTTTAAAAGATTTGCAGTGTGGAAGTAAAGGTCGAACCCACAGAGATTGATTAACTACCGCGCTTTAATTTTAAAACCTAAATTTAGCTAATTTAAGAAAAACAGATTTTGATTTGATTTTAATTAAACTAATTTTAATAAAAGTAAATCTAAATTATGAAAGTAATTAAATATTTATTTTTATAATAAGTTTAAGGAACCTAGGATTGCAAATCCACCACTAGCTTCATAATAAGGGTATTTACGAATTACTTTAGCTTATTAAGTTAGATGATAATGGGGAATCGTAGCTACAAGCCCAATTCCTCCGTCAAGAAAATAACTATGCTTCAAGCACCAACATAATCCATCTTCGGTTAGCACGAATTATTCCACACTAAACTAGGGTTGTGGTATAATCCGTCTAATCTAGGCATGGACTATTCGGATACTTGATAGCACAATTCAATTTAAGCACCATTACATGTAAATAATCTAAACAAGCACAGCAAGCATAGATCATTGAGCACATCACAGTCAAAATAGATCTAAGACAAGAATAAACTTTGAAAATAATGATTTAATCAATAGAAGCACGATTTATTTATAAAAATCCTCTAAACATGTAACTGTCATCCATACATAATAAAACTAAAATAAAAACATAAAATACACCCTATTACTTGTCTAGGGTTTCAATGAAACCCTTGATCTAGGTTTAAGCTGCCATGGGAGCGGTAGATGGCAAGAGGTTGATGGAGGAGGCCATGGAAATCCTTGGTCTTCTTCTTCTTCTCCTTGCTTTCCCCTCTTCAATGGCTGAAAGTATGGTTGTATATTTTGTGTATACTATTTGCCAACCCCTAAATTGAAGTAAAATATGGTATATATAGATTTTAGGCAAGTTTTGGAAGCTTTCCTAACCCGAAACGCACTAAAACTGCTATATTTTACAATCTAGACGCAATTTGGCAGTTTCGTTTGCATAGGAATCATTAATATACTGAAATACGCAAGTTCCATTTTTACACAGGTCGCGCGCGCGGGCCGCGCGAGCGCGATATAAAGACCTCGCGCGAGCAATTTCCTGGGCTTCCGCGCGAGCTGGTCGCGCTCGCGAGGTGCTTTTTCTTGCTTCTTTTACTCTGCTTTTTCACCCTGTTTAGCCTGGTAAACTTGATTTCTTCCAAATCCTGTCAGAAAATAGAAAACTAAGTAAAAATATACAAAAACAGGATAAAAAGGTACTAACAAACGCAAGTTAAAGAGTATAAATAGGATTTGTTCTCTCCCGATCACACCCCCAAACCTACATTTTGCTAGTTCTCGAGCAAAACTTAATAAAAACTAAACTACTTATAAATACTACTCCATTTTCACATGGATTGCGATTGCATTTAGCATATGCAACAAGCCTTTTAAACCCCTAGGTGTCCCTAGTCGGACGAGTGAAGTCTCGTGAGGGTTCTCATCAACAAGTCACCCACAACCATCTTTATTAACTTATAAATTTAAAAAGTTTTATTCAAATAAAAAAAAAACAATCAATACTCCTTATCATATAACAAAGATTTGAAATAGAATAACGAACAAGAAGAAATGGAATCAAATGTCTACCTACATCATGAAAAACAATCTCAAGCACATAAATCGTATAAATCAATAGAGTTTCTCATAAAATTGCACGTGTGTGATGTGGTAGTCAAATGAACACGCGCATGTCATGAACATGGAATATACTTCGGATGACCATTTAACTATATCTCGACTACGAATCTCACAATGTTAATTACACTCTCAAATGAAAACACTCAGAAATAGGTGTAATTTTTCTAATATATGGGAGCAAAGAAAATATGTTTTCAAAACAAGAAATGCTCACATATGACTCAAAAAAGACGCATGACACGAAAGAACAGTAGTCTCATGGATAGGATGCCAATAATCAAGAAAAGTTAATCATTACCATGTTTTAATCCCCCTCCCATCGTTTTCATATCCAAACCATGTTTCCTAGGATCAAATAGGACTTTTCAAAGGTTGTAATGTGGCTCAGGTAATGAAAAAGGATAGAAATGATTCATTAGGTAGTTTTAGAATGGCATTGTAAGGCATGTTCGATTTCTTTCATTCATCTCTTCTACTAACTTTCATCTTCTCATTCTCCTCCTTTTCATATTTCTTTTCAATTTTTTCTCCTTCTGTTTCTTTTTCTTTTCTTTTTTTTTTTCAATCTTATTCTTTTTTTTTTCTCTATTCTTTCCTCCTTGTTGCTTTTGAAATGAATATTCAATAAATAACAAGGCAACCACCCCAAACATCATCTTATTTTCTTCTTCTTCTCAAATGACACATCGCCTTACCACCACTAAAAGTTGATCAATCTTTTAGTGATGAACTCCAAGTTGGCCAAATTGGAGCAAAAACAGGATAATGGTAATTAAAGAAAAAAAACGGCATTTTAATGGCTCAAAGGGTGAACTAAGGAAATTTATCATTTATCTAGATAGTAAACAAAGAAGGCCTACCATCATTTCCTAGGGTGATATGGTTCTTCAATGTTTACAACGGAAGATTATTTAACATGGTAACAAATATTTTAACTTGACTATCAACCAAAACAAGAATAATGAGACTAAACAACAAGTAGATGCGCTATTCCAAATGAAATTCGATAAACACAAAATGTATTTATAACCCTCTAAAAAGAAAAGATAGGCTCAAAACCTCACCGGGTCTAGTCTCCACCTTGTGTTATCTAGAAATCTGAACCATATTATAGTTCACATCAAACATGTATTCAAGCGACTGCGTGTAGTGCATAGGTTTGTGTGCAAATCTATGATATAAAACTACGATTCAAACAATACATGACTTAAAACGTTACATCATGACTTCAGCAAATGTTTAATCACATCTTCTCTTGTTTACCATTCTATAACAATCCAATTTACATAATAAGAAGTATCGAATTAAGATTGCAAACGTCGGTAATCATCGTTTATTTAAGCACAAGAATCAAAATAAATTTTAAAAATTAGTGCATAATAATGTGCATGTGAATATATGAATGCATACCCCCAAATCTAAACCTTTTATTGTCCCCAATGAAACAATAAAACGAAAGAAATGAGAGTACGTAGAGAAGGAACGACAATACCTCGATCTCGGCAATAACAAACAGGTGAACACAAAGGAATATGTCAATTATGTTCAATGTTACCTGTTACTTCTTAATAAAAGAAAACAAACAAACAAAATAATAAAAGCAGCTAAAAGAATTTTAACTAAGCTAAACAAAACGAAAATAAACTATAGGAATGAACAAAATTATGAAAACAAAAAGATAATAACTATAAAAGAAAATAAAACATAACTATAAACAAGAAAACAACAAAAGACTCGATCTAAAAAAAATACCTAAGAACAGAAACAGAAAAGTAAAAACTACTCAAACAGGTGGGGGAAAAGGATATAGAAAGCAAAAGAAAAAATCAGAAAAATGGGGGATCGCGCGAGCGGCCGTTGCTCGCGCGAATCCCAAATTTTCTTTTTTCTTTTTTTTTAATTGATTGTGAAAATCTCGCGCGAGCGAGACAGCCTCGCGCCAGCGAATCGAGGTGCGAGGAGAACCTGAGAGCTCATAAACAAAAAGTAAACAAAAATTTCACTAAGGCACATTCTCGTACGAGCGGGCCGCGCGAGCGACGTCTCGTGCGAGCGGGCCGCGCGCGCGAGAAGGATTTTTTCTCTCGGTTCACTTATTTTATGTATATAAATTAAACATAACTTTACTCCAACCCCCAAACCTGTCCAGAAAACTCAAAAACTGACCAAAACGACCCAAAAACATGCAAAAATAAGATAAACAAACAAAATAAAGCTTGGGTTACCTCCCAAGAAGCGCTGTCTTTTACGTCTTCAGCTAGACCGTTCTAGCTCAAGATTTATGGAGGTCGTAATTCAGAGTTTGTACCCTTTAGGGCGTTAGGAAGATTTCGGTGGAACGTCAAAACAAGGTCTCTATTTGTTAATTCCTTTGATGAGTCTCCTATATCGTGTTCAAATCGATTCCTAACCTTTCGAGTAAATTCATCCTTAGGGTCCGTACTATTCAAATCCATCCGCTCATTATTCACTATATTATTCCCCTCACTCATGTTTATTTCTTTATTACGTTCAACAGTTCTTCTAACCTCACTACCTTCCATATATTGGTAATCATCATCTTCGGGAGTTTGATCAACAGCGTTAAAAATGTTTAGTTTGAGGTTCATGTTCCCGAACGACACTTTCATTACCCCCGTTCAACAATTAACACGTGCATTAGCCGTGGCTAAGAACGGACGACCTAGAATGATTGGGGTGTGTTTCCTAGCATCTAGCACAAGTTCAGTATCAAGGACCATGAAGTCGACAGGATAATAGCATTTATCAACTTTAACCAAGACGTCCTCGACGATTCCTCTAGGTATTTTAATGGAACGATCCGCTAATTGTATGGTAGCGGCCGTAGGCTTAAGTTCACCTAGTCCTAGTTATTTGTAGACGTGATAAGGTAAGAGATTAACGCTAGCTCCTAAGTCAAGGAGAGCCCTATGGATGACAGTGTCACCTATGACACATGATATCGTAGGCGTACCCGAATCTTTATACTTTGGAGGTGAATGTTGAAAAATAGAACTTACTTTTTCCGTGAGAACGACCTTTTTCGGAGTATGACTACGCAATTTACGTTTTTGAGTGCACAGGTCTTTAAGACATTTACCATAAGCGGGAATTTGTTTACTAGCATCGAGGAATGGAATATTGATTTTAACTTGTTTAAATACCTCAAGTATATCCTCAACCTTTGACCCTTTCTTAGACAAATGTGTGTGGACACCGGGATTCCACCGCTTCGTTATGTTTTGAAATTCGTTTGATTTTGAATCAAGGAAAGAGAAAAGGTCTGTTGAAAACAGATACAGAGTCACCACTTGGTCTTTAAGGAACCAAGAAACCTAATTTTGACTCACCCAAACGGATAAAGGGCACCGGCCCTTCATAACCAAAGAACTTGGTTCGGGGTTTTGGTACGAGAGAGGAAGGAGCCTTTGTCACGACTAAAACACCCTCAACTCGCCCTGTCTTTCGACGGGCCTCAATTAGCATCCAAATAATCATCTTATACTACGTATGGTTTGGCAATTAATACTATGGTAGTATATTACATTACATAAGAAACTTGAAAATGGAAGATCTAAAGATAAAATATCATTCATAAAATCTAAGTCAAATATCATACAATGTAAAGTGAAAGATCACACAAATAAACTTAGGAAAAAATTGTCTATTCATATATCAAATAATCAAGACTTCCTAATCTAGAGGGGGACATGAATTGTTCTTGAAACAAATAAACAAAGAAATCAAAATATGCTTAGCAAGCTAGTATGATGCATGTTAATCTTTGAGAAAAGAAGATCCCTCAATCCCCGGGACGGATGAGAAAGGATGATTAGATCAAGGGGAAGCATGAACGTGTGATTGTGATCATTCCTTATAATCTGCTTAGATTAAGAGTTACAAAAACCCCAAATCTTGCATGAATGCAATGTATGTATCTAAAATGTGCAAAGGTTGTAGTGTGTTTTGGGTACATGGATTTCTAGAATGACTTAGAAGTCTAAAATGTGTATGAATGAATGAATGAAATCATCATGGGATATGTACAAATGTAGTATGAAGTACTTCCTAGGATATGAACTAATTTGGAATACGTATGAGCATCAAATCAAAGAATGGAAGTTAAAATGTGCTTGCTGTGAATAGTGGACAGAACAGTAACATGATCTTGCAAAAATGGAAAAGAGGGGTTAGGAATTCTTTCAATGCATGATGTTTTATGGAGATGTTCCTTATTGTGTCTAGAATACAACCCAAAAAGCCAATCTTTAATAACTATCACAGATTGAGAGAAATCATATAAACAACAGAGGTCACTCAGAAACAGAGTCCGTACTGTCGACTGAAATGTTGAAAAATCTTAGAAAATGAAAACGAATGATCTAGGGGCCCCTTTTATACAGAAAGTTCCCTAAGACATTGAAGTTTAAGGAAACAATAAGTTGGGACCACCCCTTTTGGAAAATATATCTGAAAAAGAAGTTGGAAGTTAGCCAAGCTGCTGTGACAGCAGAGGCAGAATGTTTGGAAGGAATGTTTGGGTCCAAATGGACCATTTTCAAGTACTTCCAAGTCAAACCAAAAATCATGGGTGTTCTTCAATGAGTTAGGAAGACTTTCCAAGTGGCCTTGCATCTATATGTAGAGTATTGACTTCTAGAGAAATCTTTGAACTCAGCTCACTCACTGTTTTAACTCACTGTTTTGAAGATTTTTGGGAAAATAAGATTTTCTTTCTTGAAATCAAAATGAGAGGGATTGAGGGGGGTTTTGAAATAGGGGTTTTAAAAGTGCATTTTTAATACTCAATAAAGATTATGACCACTTAAAATGCCAACATTCAACCCATCATCAAGAACCTCCAAGATTGTTGGAGAAACTTAATTTTATTTGAGCATAACTTCAATACACTTTAAGGATACCTTGGAGGTATTGAAGTTATGATCATCATCTATCAAACATGTTTTTGAGGTCAAGAGCTACTATCCATAAGGATTCACTCACCCCAAACTTCATGTCATCACTTAGATGATGATGAACTAGTAAGTGAATAAAGAAAAATAAAAAAGAAATGAGATGAGAAGAGATAAACAATAAATAAACAAGCAAGTAGATGATGATCAATAGATGATATTCATGAAGCATGAGACTTGTAGATTGGTGTTTCACTCATATGTAATGACACTAGACATGGAAGAAGCTTCCACTCTCTTGAATGCTCACTAAAATGGTGGTTGGAGTATTGAATGTTGAAATAAATGGGAGTAATGTAGTAAAAACAAAGTTTAGAACTCACTTTTGTTTTGAAAATCCAAGAAGAAAGCTTCTTTTCTCTCTATTCTAACCTTATCTCTATAACTTTCTCTCCCAAACTTTCTCTAAACTTCTCTTTGACTCCCCCAAAATGAAGAGTAATGGGGTGTTTATATAGGCCAACTTGGGGTGGTTTTGGGATTTAGAAAGTATTCCCATTGGCTCCAAATATCTGAAATCATAAAACTATGTCGTTTTGGCTTTTGATTAATCAAAATGGGACCACAAAACTATTTACAAAAATATACTGCTCTGGAGGGGAGTGCCGCGGCGGCACTGGGCCAGTGCCGCGGCGGTAGTGGGCCAGTGCCGCGGCGGCACTGCTCTTCCCCCGTCCAGATAAGGCTATTTAGGCCCCCTGAAGTTCTGGTATTCGCGAAAAGGCCCTATTTTGTCCGAAATTCACAGAAAATGCGTACGAACTCCAAATTGAGGTTGTGATATACCGTTGGAAAGGTAATGGAGTCTACTTTACATAAAAAATAGTTCGGTGATAGGTCACTTTGAAAAGTTTTGCGGTATTTGCGATAAAAGCCGATTTGATCGTCTTTTCGCCTTTGGAAATTCATAATAAATTCGTTTTAAATCCAGAAATTATGTGCGATATACCGTTGGAAAGCTATTGACCTCTAGTATCCATGAAAAATATTTGAAAATTGTTTCGGCGCCCTGGTTCCAAAGTCAAATTTTGGTCAAACTGGTCAAACCTGGGATTCCCGGGAAGTTCTGGAAACCTCCGGGAGTTCCCGGGAGCTGATGTTTTCGCTCGATTTTCTTTTGGAACTTGTTTTAACACTTTTTTCATGATTTAAAATGATTCTGGTGAATTCGGACAATTTCGGTCAAACTTGGTCAAACTTGGTCAAACCTTGGTCAAACCTAGTCAAACCTTGGTCAAACCGGTCAATGAGGACTTTCCGGGAGCTTACGGGACTTCCGGGGGTCTCTGGGAGCAGACGATTTCACCCGATTTCTCTCAAAAAACTCACTTTATTGCTTTTCTTACGATATAGCATGTTTTCAGAACTTTGGGACCAAATCTGGGAGTTTTTGGGCATTTTGGTCATTTTGAGCATTCTGAGAGATAGAACTGACTTTCGAGAATCCTTTTGAGTCTTTTTTACGATCATTGTGAATCATCAAGCTATGGGTCTCCTAAATCTGATAGCCGACAAAATGGGGTGTCTACAATGTGACGGTCCCTCAACGTTAGGTGGAAAAGGTAACTTTGGAACATAGTTAGTTGGGACCGGTTCTTTTTCTTTTCGAATTTTACTCGTCTCCTCCCTCTTTTCTTTAGTCGAGTTATTATTCATATCTTTCTCACCCTCATCCGGAATTTCAGTTAGTTTCTCTTCCCGAATAGTCGTCCTAGTTGAAACGGCATTAACGTGCTCACTCGAACCCCCATTTTCATATTGTCCCTTAGGATTCTGAATAGTTTGACTAGGCAACTGACCCTCGTTTCTACGACTCATTGTATTAGCTATTTGTCCCATTTGGGATTCAAGCTTCGCAATGGATTGTGTGTGTGAGTGCACTATTTGTGCTTGTGCCTGTACTTGTGCCTCAATAGTCTTAAGGGATTTCAACACCGTCTCCTCAAGAGCGTTCCCCTTGGAGGGTTAGGATTAGGAGGAGGGTGTTGGCATTGATTTTATGGAAATTGGGGTCGATAAGTGTTAGAAAAATTATTCGACATAGGATTATAATTATTTCGTGGGTATTGTTGAATAGAGTTTATGTGTTGTTTCACGAATTCAGGAAATTGAGAAGCGGAAGGACATGCAAAGATATTATGAGAAAGTTCAGAACATAATGCACATACTTCGTAAGAGGGTGCGTTCGACATTTGGTTCATTGTCATAAGTCGGTCAAGTTTTCTATTCAATTCTTGTATGTCAATTGACTGACTCGACTCAAAACGCTCTTCACGCTTAAGTTTAGGTGGAAGACACCCCTCAGGCTGTATCGACACAGTTTGGTGCATCGAATTCTCGCTTAACGTTTCAAATATCTTCCATGCCTCATCGGTGCTTTTGTGTAGGAAGGTACCCGCACAAACGGCATCGACAGTGTTACGTATTGAGGGAATAAGTCCCTCGTAGAAGACCTGAACTAATTGCCACTTGGGAACCTGATGATGTGGACATGAGCGTAACAATTCTTTAAACTATTCCCAAGTGTCATAAAGTGTTTCCCCATCTTGCATCACAAAGTTCGTTATTGATTTCCTTATCTGATTAGTTCTTGTGATTGGGAAAAACTTTTGTAAAAATACGATGTGTAAGGCTTCCCATGTTTTAATGGTATTTGGCTCAAGAGATTGAAGCCAATATTTAGCTTTGTCCTTTACAGAGAATGGAAAGAGCCGCAATTTTAACTCATCATCAGTTAGGTTTTGTATTTTCAAAGTAGAGCATATATCTTGGAAATCACCTAAGTACTGATAAGGGTCTTCTTTAATCCGGCCATGGAAAGATGGTAATAGTGCGATGGTAGATGACTTTATCTCAAAGTGAGATGCCGTCACCTTCGGTAACTCTATGCTTGCCTGGGGTGTATATGACGTAGGAATGAAATAGTCTTTAAGCGGAGGAGGTGGAGGTATATTAAGGTTATTTCCATTGTTTGTGTTGTTTCCAATGTCGGCCATTGGAATAGGTTCTATGTTCAAAGTTTGAGTTTTTCTTAAACTTTTAAGGGTACTTTGAATTTCGGCCTGAAATAGAGACGATGGTTCTGGAGTCGATTCGTCGTCTATTTTCCACTGAGCTCTCGGAGCTTGGGTTGAAGACTTACTAATTCTAATGGTATGTTCAAGTTCAGGATCAACAGTTTGTAATTTAGGTTTACTAGAACGTGTACCAAACATAAACTAAAAAGAAAATAAACTAAAAACAAACACTGACTCAAATAAATAAAAAAAACAAATAGCAATCATGCAACTAAGATAACAAGCATTCAACTACTGTGATGCATGAATATTATCCTGCAATGCAATGACCGCGTCAAGCCCAGTGCCCCGGGTTTCCTAGCTAATGCAGTGCAATTAACCCTAAACTAATACAAATAGTGCGTCACAGCGCCCTGACTTACAGTGGTTTAAAGCGAGTTTCACAAGAAGCAATTTATTTTATTTTATTTATATTTTTTCGCATAAGCTCCTTTGATGTGCTAAGCTATTCCTCCCGAAAACGTTAGAATTTAATGACTCGAGAAACTACAAAATAAAATAAAAGTTAGTGACTCAAAATAAAACGAAAAATAAGAAAAAGTAAACCTAATCTAATATTTACGAATTAACTAAACTAAGATTCTAAAACTAATGGTAGTAATTTGCAATCCCCGGCAACGGCGCCAAAAATTGATGTTGTCAGAATCAAGATATAAAAGTATACTTTACTTTTCTAAAGATTTGCAGTGTGGAAGTAAAGGTCGAACCCACAGAGATTGATTAACTACCGCGCTTTAATTTTAAAACCTAAATTTAGCTAATTTAAGAAAAACAGATTTTGATTTGATTTTAATTAAACTAATTATAATAAAAGTAAATCTAAATTATGAAAGTAATTAAATATTTGTTTTTATAATAAGTTTAAGGAACCTAAGATTGCAAATCCACCACTAGCTTCATAATAAGGGTATTTACGAATTACTTTAGCTTATTAAGTTGGATGATAATGGGGAATTGTAGCTACAAGCCCAATTCCTCCGTCAAGAAAATAACTATGCTTCAAGCACTAACATAATCCATCTTCGGTTAGCACGAATTATCCCACACTAAACTAGGGTTGTGGTATAATCCATCTAATCTAGGCATGGACTATTCGGGTACTTGATAGCACAATTCAATTTAAGCACCATTACATGTAAATAATCTAAACAAGCACAGCAAGCATAGATCATTGAGCACATCACAGTCAAAATAGATCTAAGACAAGAATAAACTTTGAAAGTAATGATTTAATCAATAGAAGCACGATTTATTTATAAAAATCCTCTAAATATGTAACTGTCATCCATACATAATAAAACTAAAATAAAAACATAAAATACACCCTATTACTTGTCTAGGGTTTCATTGAAACCCTAGATCTAGGTTTAAGCTGCCATGGGAGCGGTAGATGGCAAGAGGTTTATGGAGGAGGCCATTGAAATCCTTGGTCTTCTTCTTCTTCTACTTGCTTTCCCCTCTTCAATGGCTGAAAGTATGGTTGTATATTGTGTATACTATTTGCCAACCCCTAAATTGAAGTAAAATAGGGTATATATAGATTTTAGGCAAGTTTTGGAAGCTTTCCTAACCCGAAATGCACTAAAACTGCTATATTTTACAATCTGGACGCAATTAGGCAGTTTCGTTTGCGTGAAAATCATTAATATACTGAAATATGCAAGTTCCATTTTTACACAGGTCGCGCGCGCGGGTCGCGCGAGCGCGATATGGAGACCTCCCGCGAGCGATTTCCTGGGCTTCCGCGCGAGCAGGTCGCGCGCGCGAGGTTCTTTTTCTTACTTCTTTTACTCTGCTTTTTCACCCTGTTTAGCCTGGTATACTTGATTTCTTCCAAATCCTGTCAAAAAATAGAAAACTAAGTAAAAATATACAAAAATAGGATAAAAAGGTACTAACAAACGTAAGTTAAAGAGTATAAATAGGATTTGTCCTCTCCCGATCAGTGACGCTGGATCCCGAGTACCCGAACCGCACGGGTAATGTCCCATCATCTCAATGTCAGCCCGGATTCCCGCCCAGTCAAGCAGAAGAGAAGGGGTATGGCCCCTGAGAGACAGAAAGCAGTGAGTGAAGAGGTCGAGAAGCTCCTCAAAGCCCGTTCCATACGAGAAGTCCACTACCCCGACTGGCTAGCCAATGTGGTTCTTGTCAAGAAAAGCAGCGGAAAGTGGAGGATGTGCGTGGACTTCACCGACCTCAACAAGGCTTGCCCCAAGGACTGTTATCTGCTGCCTAGGATAGACCTCCTTGTGAACTCGACGACGGGTCACTCACTCCTCTTATTCATGGACGCTTACTCGGGGTACAATCACATCAGCATGTACCCCGGGGACGAAGAGAAGACTGCGTTCATCACTGACCAAGGGACGTATTGCTACAAAGTTATGCCATTCGGTCTCAAGAACGCCGGGGCTACCTACTAGCGCCTAGTCAACTATACGTTCAAAGACCTCATTGGAAAGTCTATGGAGGTATATATGGATGATCTATTGGTCAAGAGCCGGGATGAGCCCGACCACCTTGAGCATCTAGCAAGGGCCTTCAACATTTTAAGGAAATTCAGGATGAGGTTGAACCCGGCCAAATGCACCTTCGGTGTCTCATCCGGGAAATTCCTGGGCCACCTAGTCAGCAGACGGGGAATTGAGGTAAACCTCGAGAAAATCAAAGCCATCATCAATATGCGGTCGCCCAAATCAACTAAGGAAGTACAGAGTTTAGCCGAACGGGTGGCCGCACTGAACAGATTTGTCTCCCGAGCTACCGACCGGTGCCTACCATTCTTCAAAATCCTCCGCAAAGTGTTCCAGTGGTCAGAAGAGTGTGAAAAGGCATTCCAGGAGCTCAAGAAGTACCTGGCTTCCCCTCCTCTACTCTAAACACCAGTGCCGGGGGAAGGATTATTCTTTTACTTGGCAGTGTCACCATCGGCGGTTAGCTCAACACTTATTCGGGAAGAGCACGGGATACAGTTCCCTGTGTACTACACCAACCGGGTGTTACAGGGCGCAGAGAGCAGATATACTCGCATCGAGAAACTGGCACCCGCCCTTATTACCTCAGCCCGAAGGCTCCGCCCAAACTTTCAGGCCCATGCCATTGTGGTCCTCACAGATCAACCTCTCCGCATAATCCTCATCCGCCCAGACACGTCCTGGAGGCTCGTCAAGTGGGCCTTGGAATTGGAAGAGTTTGAAGTGATCCAATGACCCCGGACATCCATCAAGGGACAAGCCGTAGCAGACTTTTTGGTTGAGTTTACCTATCCCAAAGACCCGGTTGAAGAGTCTGAGCCCCCAGTCTTACCGTCCGGGTTACACTCTGACATCCCAACCTTAGTACTGTATATGGACGGTTCATCCAATCAGCAAGGCAGTGGGGCAAGAATCATCCTGACTACCCCCGACGGTATCCAACTCGAGTATGCACTAAGGTTTAGGTTCCGTGCCTCCAACAACGAGGCCAAATATGAAGCCCACTTGGTCGGGTTACAGTTGGCCATCTCTATGAGTGCACAACAGGTTCAGGGCTACAGTGACTCCCAACTCGTGGTCAATCAGTTTAACCAAGAATACGAAGCACGGGAAGACAGCATGGTAGCCTACTTAGCCCTTGTCCGAGCGGTTTTCGAGCGGTCCAGCCGACGACGGGGCCAAACCCCTAGGTGGCCGACGATGGCAAGCTTCAAATGACCCTGCAACCACCCATGTTCCAGGTCGGTTCCTTATGGCCACTCACTCCTGCACTCCCGCCTTAGCAAAATGCTTGGGGGGCAGGGGAATATTAGGCCAAAACAGGGAATCACACTAGTCGCTACAAGAATTTGGAAAATATTCCTAAGTACTTACAGTGATCAGAGATATATTCCGATGGTAAAACAGGATACACCTATGATACACCGGTACATCCTGGACGGTAATACAGGGTATTCCTATAATACACCGGGCAATCCCAGACACTAAACATGACCAGTTCCTACAGCACTGCTAAACAGGACCAGTTCCTACAGCACTCTGGGCAACTACCTTTTAAACAGGTCAAGAAGACTAGGTGTTCTACTGGTTACGGTCCTAAAACATTTGCTAAGGCAGGTGTTAGGTTGGCCAAAAACTGAGCGGATACTAGCAATGAAAGCAGGCACAGTACAGAAAAAAAAGAAAGCTACTGACGGTTCCCCCGGGGGATCTGGAGTGTGGGCCCCATCCCGAGCAGCGCTCCCGGACAATATCCGGACGGTTCCCCAGAAGCTACTGATTTTTTAATCCTCACCCGATGAGGCATCCAGTCAGTTCTGAAAATGGCGGGCAGCTGATATGTCCAAAATAATCTAGCCATAAAGGCGGTGCCACATCACCCGGAGGCGCCGGTTATTCCGGCAAGGGCGCACCCTGTGGGGCCAGGCATTCCCGAGGTGTTATTCAGACTGCGCGGTTCATACCAATTGGCCGGGCATGAAGGTCGCGGGTCCCGTGATACCGTCTAATCTAGCAGTTTCCTAAACCAACTACAAGTCTGCAAGATGGAAGGTGGCAGTTTTCTAAACCACTTAGGAAACCTTACCTAAATTATGCCAATTAAATTGTAATCAGATTAGGCTTCCTAGTCCTATTAACTTACTATGTAAGGGTGGACTCTTGCATCTATAAAAGAGCCCACCTACCCTGTCAATAGGGATCCAAAAATAATTCTCTAAGCTTACAAGCATACAAAAGAGAACTCACCACCAATACGCCAATACCCGGCCGGTATTACTGGTAGTGCCGCCCATCTTTGTTGGCTCACCAGGCCCGCCGGTGATCTGCTAGTGAGAGTGCACAGACACAACCGTGGACGTAGGTCACCTCGTTAACGGGATCGAACCACATACAAGTTCTTGCCTTATTTTCTCTCTAAACTCTTCTTACCAATTTTAGGCATCATCAGTTTGGCGCCGTCTGTAGGAACGACATTGTCTTCTCATCAACAAAATCCTTGACCGATCAACATGCCGCCAAAGACGGGTAAGAAAACTACTGCCTCGACCGGTCAGGAGAACCCGCAGCCTGAGCAGCAGGCTGCCTCCATGACTACCGAGCAGATAACGGCGACATTGTCACAACTCTTGGAGGGCCAGTGCCTGATACAAGAATAGATGGAGGCGTTTTTGGCCCAACAAGAGAAGCAGCCTGTGTTAGAAAATCAGCCCGAGAAGAGCGCCCCTGTCCAAAGGCCCGCTCGGGCACGCAGGCAAGCCCGTTCCGCCCCGGTGTCTCCACCGGACCGGGAACACCCCCGGTAATGGTGAGTGCAACTAGGCAACCAGGCGTTCACAAAGGTGATCTTGGCCTAATCCTCGCCGGGTAGAGGATGCCAGGACTATCATCGATCGGCGGCGCGCGGCCAGAAGGGAGGAGTTCGGACGGAGAACCCGGGAATCGACCGAGGATCCTCCGGCCCTGAGTCAGGGGGATCTTAGGCACACGCTTTCCCGGACCTGGAGCCGGGTCCTATCCCCAAAGTCGACGCACTTTGAGGAAGAGGCTTCGTCATCCGACCCAGCATACCGCTCGGATAGAGAGAGGAGGACCGGGCGGGATGACGTAAAGGCCCAGGTCGAGAAATTGCAGAAGCAGATCGAGAGGTTGAACCGCAAGTCCGGCCACGATCTCACCAATACGCTGAGTCACCCTATACCGCTGGGGTGACACAATTTCCTATTCCACGAAAGTTCAAACCCCCTCACCTCAGCTCCTACGATGGCAAAGGGAGTCCGGTGGACCACATCCGCACTTACAAGGCTCAGATGGCGCTAATCACCACGGTGGACGAGCTACTGTGCCTGGCCTTTCCCAGTACTCTCAAGGGGCCAGCCGCACAGTGGTTCCATGCTTTAAAGCCCCGGACGGTCGACAACTTCAAAGCTCTCGGCAAGCTGTTCATCAGCCAGTTCGTTGGGATGCTCGACCGGTCGCAATCGGACACTCAGTTGTTGATCGTCAAGCAGCGCAAAGGGGAATCTTTGAGGGAGTATGTGGACCGTTTCAACCTGCAAAGGCTCCAGATTTGTAATCTTAATGAAACGGTCGCAATCATGGCCTTCTGTTCGGGAGTTCAACACACCAAGGTTGCCACGTCGTTCCATCGTGACCGACCGACAACCCTGGTGGAACTCTCGGAGAGGGTCGAAAAATACATAGATACTGACGAGTTCCAGAAGGCGAACCGCGCCGGACAGGCAGGAGACGAATCCCCAAAGGCCAAGCGCAAGCGTGAAGGATTCGAGAAGGGCTCGGGAAACAAGCCGAGGCAAGATCAAGCGGACGCCCGGGGTCAGCCCCTGATTTCTTTCACTCCCCTTTCCTGGCCCATTCAAGAAGTCATGGCCGCCACCGAGATGCAAAGGTTGCTTTCGTAGCCAGCTAAACTATGAGCCCCGCCCGATAAAAGGAACCGGGATAAATTTTGCTGCTACCACAGGGATCACGGGCATGAAATGGAGGATTACTTTAAATTAAAGATGACAATAAAGAAGCTGATCGAGCAGGGACACCTCGCAGAGTTTGTCACAGCAGATAGACGACCACGACAGGACACCCGAGCTCCCGATCAGCCACCACCACTTGGCCACATCCACGTGATCTCCGGAGGAACATCAGGCGGAGGAAATTCACAGTCGGCACAGAAGAGGCATGCTCGGGCATCCCGGAAGGATGTCTGGCAGGTCCAATCCACCGGTTCCTCCCCAACTGATGTTCTAACATTCACGTCCGACGACTTGCAGGGCATCCACTGCCCCCATGATGACCCGCTAGTAGTGACGCTTTCTATAGCCAACTATATGGTCCAGAGGGTGCTAGTGGACACCGGCAGCTCGTCCGACATTATGTTCACGTCGGCATTCAATCAGCTCAGGATCTCCAGGGATCGGCTCTAGTTGGTCGCCACTCCCTTGGTTGGATTCAATGGCTCCAGCACACAACCGCTGAGGACAATCGAGCTTCTAGTTCTCATGGGGACCTACCCTCAGCAGGCTTCCGTGCTGACCAATTTTGTGATCGTAGAAGCCCCGTTGGCCTACAATGTCATCCTTGGCAGGCCACTCAACAAGGCCAGGGCGGTCGTCTCCACTTACAGCTTAACAGTGAAGTTCCCAACTCCTCAGGGACCTCGATGCTTGCGTGGAGATCAGAATACTGCCCAGAGTTATTACGTCAGCTCATTGCCCTGAGGGGCAATCACGAAATTATTGAACGTTCAGGAAATAGACCCCCGGGACCAGAGTGACACGATAGGTCCGATGGAAGAACTGGAAAAAGTGATGCTGGATCCCGAGTACCCGGACAGCACGGTCAGCATTGGTACCCTACTAGAGCCTGGCCTGAAGGAAAAACTGACTCAGTTATTGAGAAAAAATCAGGACATTTTTGCTTGGAGTCATGAGGATAAGCCCGGGATGGACTCCCGGGTAATGTCCCATCGTCTCAATGTCAGCCCGGATTCCCGCCCAGTCAAGCAGAAGAGAAGGGGTATGGCCCCCGAGAGACAGAAAGCAGTGAGTGAAGAGGTCGAGAAGCTCTTCAAAGCCCGTTCCATACGAGAAGTCCACTACCCCGACTGGCTAGCCAATGTGGTTCTTGTCAAGAAAAGCAGCGGGAAGTGGAGGATGTGCGTGGACTTCACCGACCTCACCAAGGCTTGCCCCAAGGACTGTTATCCGCTGCCTAGGATAGACCTCCTTGTGGACTCGACGGCGGGTCACTCACTCCTCTCATTCATGGACGCTTACTCGGGGTACAGTCAGATCAGCATGTACCCCGGGGATGAAGAGAATACTTCGTTCTTCACTGACCAAGAGACGTATTGCTACAAGGTTATGTCATTCGGTCTCAAGAACGCCGGGGCTACCTACTAGCGCCTGGTCAACTATATGTTCAAAGACCTCATTGGAAAGTCTATGGAGGTATATGTGGATGATCTATTGGTAAAGAGCCGGGATGAGCCCGACCACCTTGAGCATCTGGCCGGGGCCTTCAGCATTTTGAGGAAATTTAGGATGAGGTTGAACCCGGCCAAATGCACCTTCGGTGTCTCATCCGGAAATTCCTGGGCCACCTAGTCAGCAGACGGGGAATTGAGGAAAACCCCGAGAAGATCAAAGCCATCATCAACATGTGGTCGCCCAAATCAACTAAGGAAGTACAGAGTTTAGCCGGACGGGTGGCCACACTGAACAGATTTGTCTCCTGATCTACCGACCGGTGCCTACCATTCTTCAAAATCCTCCGCAAAGCGTTCCAGTGGTCAGAAGAGTGTGAAGAGGCATTCGAGGAGCTAAAGAAGTACATGGCTTCCCCTCCTCTACTCTCAACACCCGTGCCGGGGGAAGAATTACTCTTATACTTGGCAGTGTCACTATCGGCGGTTAGCTCGGCACTTATTCGGGAAGAGCACGGGATACAGTTCCCAGTGTACTACACCAGCCAGGCATTACAGGGTGCAGAGAGCAGATACTCCCGCATCGAGAAACTGGCATTCGCCCTTATCACCTCGGCCCGAAGGCTCCGCCCATACTTTCAGGCCCATGCCATTGTGGTCCTCACAGATTAACCTCTCCGCAGAATCCTCAGCCGCCCAGACACGTCCGGGAGGCTGGTCAAGTGGGCCTTGGAATTGGAAAAGTTTGAAGAGATCTACCGACCCCGGACAGCCATCAAGGGACAAGCCGTAGCAGATTTTGGTCGAGTTTACGTATCCCGAAGACCCAGTTGAAGAGCTTGAGCCCCCGGCCTTACCGACCGGGTTACACTCTGATATCCCAACCTGGGTACTGGATGTGGACGGTTCATCCAATCAGCAAGGCAGTGGGGCAGGAATCATCCTGACTACCCCCGACGGTATCCAACTCGAGTATGCACTAAGGTTTGGGTTCCGTGCCTCCAACAACGAGGCCGAATACGAAGCCCTCTTGGTCGGGTTACAGTTGGCCATCTCTATGAGTGCACAACAGGTTCAGGGCTACAGTGACTCCCAGCTCGTGTTCAATCAGGTTAACCAAGAATACGAAGCATGGGAAGACAGCATGGTAGCCTACTTAGCCCTTGCCCGAGGGTTTCCAAGCAGCTCCGGTAGGGGTGTACGCGGTCGGTTTCGGTGGGTTTTTTGTGTATTTTAAAACCGACCAATAGGTTCGGTTTCGGTCGGTTTTGCGGTTTCGGTCGGTTTTAGCTTGTATATGTATTTTATAAACCGACCAATCGGTTTTTTGGTCGGTCGGTTTCGGTCGGTTTTCAGTTTTTCGGTTCTTTTGTTCACCCCTAAGCTCCGGGGATTCTCCATCATGCAGATACCCAAAGAAGAAAATACTAGAGCCGACCGGTTGGCTCGCGTTGCTTCGTCTTCTGAGTTAGACTTGCCCGGGATAAGGATACAATACTTGCCTGAGCTAAGTGTGATCAACTCAGAGGGCATGGAGGTAGACTCGGTCACTCTGGAACCCAGCTGGATGGACCCTCTCGTGACATTCCTGACAACAGGGACGCTACCAGACGACAAAGAAGAAGCCCGCCGGGTTAAATACCGGGCGGCACGATATCATCTTCTCGATGACATCCTCTAGCATGATATCATCTTCTCAATGGCATCCTCTACAAGAAGGGATTCACTATCACGTACCTCCGCTGTGTTCACCCTGCACAAGTCCAAACAATACTGTTCGAAATCCATGAAAGTGTGTGCGGGAACCACATCGAAGGCCGGGCACTCTCCAGAAAGGCCCTACTACAAGGTTACTACTGGCCAACCATGGCCCGGGATTCCCAAGAGTATGTACGGAGGTATGACAGGTGCCAAAGATACTCTCCCATGATCAACCGACCGGGAGAACTCCAGACACCAATCCACAGCCCCTGGCCATTCGCCCAGTGGGGAATCGACATTGTTGGCCCCTTACCAATGGGAAAGGGACAGGTCAAATTTGCCGTGATAGCTGTTGACTACTTCACCAAATAGGCAGAGGCCGAGCCCTTGGCGACAATAACCGAACAGAAAATGGAGTGCTTTGTGGAAAGGAATATTCTCAGTCGGTTCGGCATTCCCCGGGTCCTGGTCAGCGACAACGGTAGACAATTTGACACCCCTATCTTCAAGCAATTCTGCTCGGGCTATGGGATACTGAATCATTACTTCTCCCCCGAGCACCCACAAGCCAACGGTCCAGCCGAGGTAACCAACCGAACAATCTTGCAGTCTATCAAAACAAGGCTTGAAGGCGCCAAAGGACTGTGGGCTGAAGAGCTACCAACCCTCCTGTGGGCCTACCGCACTACACCCCGAGCGGCAACAGGCGAAACGCCGTTCTCTTTGACTTACGGATTTGAGGCAGTGGTCTCCACAGAGCTCGGGTTGCCAACATACCGGGTGGCCAACTTCAGTGCGCCGGATAACGAAGAAACTCTCTGGTCTGAACTAGACTTGGTAGAGGAGAAAAGAGACCGGGCCTACCTAAAGGTAGCGGCCTACAAGCAACGGGTTTCTCGATACTACAATAGTAAGGTGAAGCACCACAATTTTCAAGTCGGAGACCTCGTCCTCAAGGCAGTGAACCAGTCTACACAAATCCTGAGCCATGGAAAATTGGGGCCGAACTGGGAAGGCCCATATAAAGTAACCCGGGTCAACCAACCGGGAACCTACTAGCTACAGAGCATGGACGGGCACGATCTCTCTCATCCTTGGAATGTGCAACACCTCCGCAAGTATTATCAGTAGCATTTGCCAACGGGAATTTAGTATTGGTAGAGAAATTTGTTTTTGTAGCTCTGATTGAGCAACCATTATAAATTTTTGTTTTTAAATAAAATTGCAAAGTTTAACCTGAAATTTACTCCTGTCAGTACACCGTGCAATGCTCCAAAGACCTCAAGCCTAACCCCGAGGCACCAAAGACCTTGGGCCTAACCCCGAGGCATAAAAGACCTTGGGCCTAACCCTAAGGCACAAAAGACCTCGGGCCTGACCCCGAGGCACCAAAGACCTTGGCCTAACCCTAAGGCACAAAAGACCTCGGGCCTAACCCCGAGGCACCAAAGACCTTGGGCCTAACCCCAAGGCACTAAAAAGACCTCGGGCTCCGAACCCAGGCACTAAAAAGACCTCGGCCACCGAACCCAAGCACAAAAGGACCCTACAACCACCCATGTTCCAGGTCGGTTTCCTATGGTCGCTCCTCAACACGCCCCCACCTTCACAGGATGCTCGGGGGCAAGGGGATACTAGACCTAAACAGGAAATTACTTAAAGCTTCGCTTAGTTCCAGCCGACGACGGGGCCAAACCCCTAGGTGGCCGACGATGGCAAGCTTCAAATGACCCTGCAACCACCCATGTTCCAGGTCGGTTCCCTACGGCCACTCACTCATGCACTCCCGCCTTAGCAAAATGCTTAGGGGGCAGGGGAATATTAGGCCAAAACAGGGAATCACACCGGTCGCTACAAGAACTTGGAAAATATTCCTAAGTACTTACAATTATCAGAGATATATCCCGGACGGTAAAATAGGATACACCGGGACATCCCGGACGGTAATACATGGTATTCCTATAATACACCGGGCGATCCCGGACGCTAAACAGGACCAGTTCCTACAGCACTGCTAAATAGGACGAGTTCCTATAGTACTCCGGGCAACTACCTTTTAAACAGGTCAGGAAGACTAGGTGTTCTACTAGTTACAGTCCTAAAACATTTGCTAAGGCAGGTGTTAGGTTGGCCAAAAACTGAGCGGATACTAGCAATTAAAGCAGGCACAGTACAGAAAAAAAAGAAGGAAAGACAGTTAGTGGAAAGTTCGACCTTGAGGGCCTTTTCATTAATTAAATTAAAGTTGTACAAAGCCTGGGGGGCAGTTGTAGTAGCCTCCCCAGAAAGAAAACTACAACAAACAAATATAAAAAAAGACTAGTCCACCACCACTACTTCTTCCTCCTCAGTGGCCTACTCATCAACGGAGGGGTCCCCGGCCGGTGCAGCTTTAGCAGCGACCTCAGCTTCGGCAGCGACCTCGGCCTCAGCAGCGACCTCGGAGTCAGTCTGGCCTTCCTTCCAGTAGCTGGACTCAGCCCAGGAGTAACCGGACAGATCCCAGTCAAGGTGGTCAGCAGCAGCCCGCCTCACCAAGTCAGCGTAGCCCATGAGGAACCCTGCCTCGAACTCTTTCTTAGCTACTTTGGCTTTGGCCTCCCGAGCAGCAGTAAGCTACGAGATCGTGGCCATCGTAGCTTCGAGATCCTTCTCGACAGAGATCTTCGCGGACTCCGAGGCTGCCACCTTGGCCTCAGCAATCTTCTCTGTAGTGATCCTCCTGGCCTCTACAGCCGCAGCCTTGGCCTCTGCAGCCTTCCAGGCAGCCCGCTTGGTTAACAAGGAATCACGGGCCTCCCCCAACTCCAGGGCTGTTGCCCGGGATCTTTCTTCCTCTACGGTGAGGACAAACTCCGCGGACTCCCGAGCGGCCCTCTCCACAGAGAGGTTGGCCGGCCTCTACAGCGGCCAAAAAAGCAATGCCTGGAAAGGTGGTCTCGGCCCCAGCAGTAATACAACCAACCTGCAAGAATAAGACGATGTCAGTATATGCATGGAGAAAAAGCTAAGGTTCACACTGCAAAGAGACTTACCATGTGACTGATGCAGTACAGCCAACCGATGATGGCCTCGGGGCTGAGCAGGGCGCACTTATCAATCTAGCTCTACAGCAAACCGGCCCCCCCCTTCCACGGACTTCGTCCGCTGTCTCGACCTCCGGCCTGGCAGAGGGGGCCCGCACCAGCTTCCTCCAGGGTTGGAAAGGAGACCCTGGACGGTCTGACTACTGGGGGAGGCGCAGCAATGGTTACGCCAGGAGGTGGTGGTGGTGGTGCAGCAACTGTACCAACGAGCGTAGAAGTAGCAGCAGCTTCCTTCTCAGCCCGGATGGATATCCCCCAGGAAATCCTCTTCAGGGGCTGGCCCTCGGTGGGGGCCGACTTCTTCCTCTTTTGGCCAGCCCGGGCCATCAGTGCCGCCTCTTTCTCCTTCAACGCTGTCGCATTCTTGGGAGCCATTTCTGCAAAACCAGAAGCATGTCAGAATTCAGCAAAGTATAAAAGAAAAACCAGACGGACAAGAAATGGTATTTACCAGGAATGATTGCCGAGAGAGCAGTAGCTTTGAGGCGCTGGGACTTGTAGGAAATCTTCGGACTCCTCGATCGGGTCAGCACCTTATTAATATCAGTTGGATCCTCAACCAAGGACAAGACCCGTGCTTGAAGTTCGTCAGGAAGACTTGGCGGATCAACCGCTCCCCCTCCCACTACAAAGCAAACACACAAGTGGGTTAGTCAAGGCAAGACAGAGAGACTAAGCAAGAAATGAAAAGTGCTCGGGCTTACTCCTCAGCTTCCCCGCCCATGAGGTCCTCAGCTGGATACCCGGCGCCTTCTCGCACAGCCCCAGGGTGGACACTTGGAAGAATTTCTTCTTCCACCCTTTGTTGTTGCTCGGGCAGTTCACAATTATCTTCCGCCCCTGCCTAACCGAGAGCGAGAAGAAGCCGGACTCCCCGTGAACTTGGAAAGGTCGGTGGGTCCAGAAGAATTCTTGTAAGGAGAGCTCGTACCCGAGGACTTGGGGCCACAAAGAGATGCACCCCATCAGGTATCGCCAACCGTTCGAAGCGAGTTGCTAGGAGAGATCCCGAAGAAGATAAGCGCATCCCTGGTAACTGGGTGGATAGGCATACGAAGGCCCACCATGAAAGCATCCTCGTACAGAGTGACGAAGCCCGACTCATGGAAGTGAGCTCCGCCATCGTGCACGGCAAGAGAAAAGGGACCGGGAAGCTCATATCGGTCCCTGATTCGATCAAAGTCAGGACCACACAGGGTACTAACAATGGATTCACACGCGAAGACGACTCTGAGACTATTCGGCACGGACCCTTCATCGCCCGACCCCCGAGACGTCGTGGCTACGGGATAATCCCGGTGCGCTTCCTCGTGAAATGCCCGAGCGGGTATTATTCCCTCACTATGCTGGTCAGAGGGGGCCAGGGAAGGAGGGTTTGGGCTTGTGCTCATAAACCCTGATCGCAACTGCTCGTCTTTCGACCGGGACGACGAGTTAAAATCCGAATGACACATGACTACATTTGTGGAAGACCTAAAGGGCGGACGATCTGAGAATGGGTCAAGAACTCCTAATTTGATGTACAGGAGAGGTAGATCTAACAGCCTAAGGGGCAGGTCGTACAAGATTTGAGAAGAAAGACAACACTCTCTCAAGACTCCCTCGGGAACTCCCGCTCGGTCAATCTGCTCTAGTATACCCCCAGACTGAAAGAAGTGACAAAACCGAAAAAAAAAAAAAGAAGTCCCAGGTTCGCTCTAACCCAAGTGGGTTCACTGCCTCCAGCTTTGTTCATGAAAAGAAGAAGACAATGAAAAACTGAGAACATAAAGGAAGGACTTACAAGATTTAGCGCAGAAAAGGACTCAGGAACCTTGCTTGGGAATCTTGGTTGCTCTCAAATCGCTCAGGGAAATCTCTTAGTTGACAGCAGGAACTGAAGAAACGAACAAGTGTTTCTTATATAGAAGTAACGGACAGTCCAGATCAATCAGATCCAACGGCTCAGGAATTTTCCCGCCAAGAGTCGCCGACAGCTGTCACCTCGGGCACGTGAAGGGTCACCTCAAAAGACACGCGCATTAAATGCGTGACGTGACGGTCCAGTTACCAAGCAATAGTTCAGTTACGTCTGAACCAACTCTGCTGGATCCTGACCAGGCCAATTGCTACCTGACACGTGGCCATAGCCACACCTGAGCTCCTACCTGTACTGGTCGGTTATCCCACCGGGGGATCTGGAGTGTAGGCCCCATCCCGAGCAGCGTTCCCGGATAATATCCGGACGATTCTCCAGAAGCTACTGATTTTCGAATCCTCACCCGATGACGAATCCAGTCAGTTCCGAAAATGGGGGGCAGCTGATATGTCCAAAATAATCTAGCCATGAAGGCAGTGCCACGTCACCCAAAGGCGCCGGTTATTCCGGTAAGGGCCCACCCTGTGGGGCCAGGCATTCCCAAGGTGTTTATTCAGACCGTGTGGTTCATACCAACTGGCCGGGCATGAAGGTCGCGCGTCCCATGATACCGTCCAATCCAGCAGTTTCCTAAACCAACTATAAGTCTGCAGGATGGAAGGTGGAAGTTTCCTAAACCACTTAGGAAACCTTCCCCAAATTATGCCAATCAAATTGTAATTAGATTAGGCTTCCTAATCCTGTTAACTTACTATGTAAGGGTGGACTCTTGCATCTATAAAAGAGCCTACCTACCCTGTCAATAGGGATCCGAAAATAATTCTCTAAGCATACAACAGAGAACTCACCACCAATACGCATATACCCGACCGGTATTACTGGTAGTGCCGCCCATCTTTGTTGGCTCACCAAGCCCGCCGGTGATCTGCTAGTGAGAACGCACAGACGCAACCGTGGACATAGGTCACCTTGTTAACGGGACCGAACCACATACAAATTCTTGCCTTATTTTCTCTCTAAACTCTTCTTACCAGTTTTAGGCATCATCAGTGGGGTTAACTTAGGAAATTATAAATTTCAAAGCATTAAATTATGTATATAATTGTGCTCTTCTCAAATTTAGTGGATTCAAGCAAACCAGCCACTTGTTAATACCTAGCCTCGACGCCCCTATATATGTGTACATATATAAGTTCATGCATATTTTATACTTCATCCGTCCTAATTTAAAATTTCTTTATTCCATTTTAATATGTCCCAATGTAAGATTCCTATTTGAAAAGCAAATATACTTCAACTAAATATGAGTAGTTTTTTGTGACAACTTTCATACAATTTTCATACAATCTCCTAAAAAGATGTGTCTATCTCTCTCTTGTGATGTCACTGGACCCCACAGTGACACAGGAGAGAGATAGACACATCTTTTAAAAGGTTGTGTGAAAGTTGTGTCCCAAGAATTATCCACTAAATATTTTCCAAAGGACAAATTACACTTTAGTCCATTAAACTATACACTTGTTTTCAATTGGGTCCATAAACTTTTTTTTTGCAATTAGGTCCATGAACTTCAAAAATTCATTCAATCAAACCCAAATTCTAACACTGTTAGCTTAAATTATTAGAAATTGTCACGTATGTTGCGCGTAATGCTTACCCGTCACATGTTAGGTTAAGACAAACACGGGAGATAGTGAATGGCTAAAAAATTATATGATTTTGGGTATACTTGAATGCAATTTTGGATCTAGTCGGATGTGTTTTCGAATTTGTTTGAACGCGATTTCGGATATGATTTAATGCAATTTTTTGCATTGTTCACAATCTCCCGTGTTTGTCTTAACCTAACATGTGACAGGTAAGCACTACGTGCAACGTATGTGTCAATTTTTAATAGTTTAAGCTAACAGTGTCAGAATTTAGGTTTGATTGAATGAATTTTTGAAGTTCAAGGACTCAATTGCAAAAAAAAAAGTTTATGGACCCAATTGAAAATATGTTATAGTTTAATAGACTAAAGTATAATTTGCCCTTTTCCAATTGAGTAATGCTAGATGCACAAAAAAAGTGCACAACGAAATGCACAATATGCTTTAATTTGTTGGACCTCGTGCTGAAAAAGCTGTACACTCCTTTTTTTTGTCTTTTTGTGTGTACAGACTTTTCAGCACGAAGTCCAACAATTTTAAGCTGGTTGTGCATTTCATTGTGCACTTTTTTTGTGCATCTAGCATTTCCGTTTCCAAATACTTTCATTTGATGTGATACTAGAAAGTTAAACTTAAAAGAAGGGCAATTTTGAAATTTTCAAAATTTATCGCAATAAAATAAACATCTTTAAAGAGTTAGATTCCCAAAAAATCTTTTAATTTGGGTGAGGTGGACTGTGTGTATATATATATATGCATGTATCATGTATGTACGTACTAAACACAGGTCCAAGTCTAGGTCTATGGTAAAGGAGAGCATTTTTGTTCACTATTTTTTAGTTTATTATTGTTCATTTAGGTTTTCACTGGTGATATATGTTTCATTTTCTTTTTATTTTGTCCATGTACTATCAATATAATTACTGAAATAAGACACATATCATCTAATAAAGATCTATGATGCACAATAATGAACCAAAATTAAGTGAGTAAATATGCTCACTATATAAAGTGGGCACTGTATGAATGAAAATAGTTTCGTAAAGTTATAATTAAAGTGCGGGCCATGTGGTCCATTTGGGGTGAGTTCATAAACTTGAACAGGACCAAGACAACTTGGGTTTGGGAGAGGAGCTTCTCTCTCTAGGACTTTCCTAGAAAGAGAGTAGAGATGGGTTTGGCTTAACTTAGCAGCCGCCTCACACTTTCTTCTCCTTCTCCACTCTCCCCTTTGTTTCAACCAGTCTTGCTTCTCGATCTTCTTCTTCCCTTCACTCTTTTTTGTCCTGTTTCCTATAAAGCCCCGTTTGGCCTTTCCACTTCCAGTGTGAAGTTGTCCCCTTCCTTTGTGGAGGATGTTTAGGGAATCTCCTTCCCTCTTTCTTTGTTCTTGTCTTGTTTCTTTTTCTGTTTCTGTCAGGCATCTCTTTGGGTTCAAGATGATAGATGTAGGTCAGACCAGTCTTGGAACAGTAGATTGGCTTTTTGGTCTTCATTGGGACTTGATTGGTGGCTTTGGAGCTCTCTTCTACCGCTGTGCAACTTTCCATGGTTCAGTCTTTGCTACCATGGAAACTTTTCTAGCAACTTTGGTTGCCCCCTTTGGTGAAGTTTCTTCACTTGTTTGGGCTTGGCTTTGTGCCATCATCTTTCTTAAGGTGGTCTATACCATCTACAAGATTGAAGTTGCCCTGGGTTCAGGTCTTCTCGCCGCAGCGGCCCTCATGATGCAATGGTGGTGTTTTCGTGCAGCTAACGAAGTGTTCTGTGGTCGCTTATGCTTCCCTTTCTATTGTTCCTTTAGTTGTTTTGCTTCTCTGTTTTTCCTTTTTTTCTGTTTGATGTTTGTATTGTGGTCTTTGTAATATTTGGTTGTTATTAATGAATGTTAGTTTTTGAGCTAAAAAAAAAAACTTGGGTTCGGTATCTATATCTTAATCATTTGAAGTCTTGACAATTTAAGACTCAAATGGCTAATAGAAGTTTATCAGTTTTTATGTTCTTTTCATCAAATTGTAGGGCAACCTTAATTAAGATCAATAATCAGGGCCGGTCCCGAGTATTTTGAGGCTCGAGACAAATTATTAAACGGGAAGCCCTTATACGGGGGTTCGGGGGCAGCGCCCCCGAGGTGATTTTTTTGGGGGTCTACCTATACATAATTGACGATTTTTTTGGTGTAGACTTATAATATGAGTCTGTTTGTGAAACTTCAACATTGCATGATGTCTTTTAAAATTCTAAAGGGACCTATTTCTAAAAGTCAAAAAATTCTTACACTAAACGCGTAATTTTTAAAATTCTAGGGGCCTTTACTTTTGAGTTTTATATACATCTATATCAATATATATGTAGTTGACGGCACTAAATTGGGCCATGGGGAGGCCTAAATGTAAAATACTAAAATATCTTAAGATAAAAATATAATTATGAAAATTTCATGTAGGCCCTCAAAATTTTTAGAACATTGGTGGCCCGGGACGATTGCCCCTTCCCCCCCCCCCCCCCCCCCCCCCCCCCCTTGGGCCGGCCATGTCAATAATGATAGGTGCACAACAAATTGTACAAATGTGTAGTATAGGGTTGGACCTTGTGCTTAAAAGCCTTTATACACAAAAAGGTGTGTGCAGGTTTTTCAGCATAAGGTCCAACCATGTGCTGCACATTTATACAATTCGTTGTGCAATTCGTTGTGTGCCTATCATTTCTCAATTAAAATAAGAGATCACATGACTTGTGTCAACGGTAAGTACTGTTGGTATTGCGGCTTGCATATACAAGACGACCCACTACTTTTCATGATCGGTATCACCTTTCTCAATCAAAAACTTTCGTAAAATGATCAGGGTAAATTATGTAAACACCCCCTCTATTATCACCGGTAATCACTAATACCTCATGATATTTTTTTTTGAACAAACTGATGCCCTCATATATTTGAGGGGCCTAATTAACAAACGGTTGTGATAGAATTTTGGAAATTACCTAATTGCCCTCATTTGTGTTTACAATCTTAGAAGTCCTTCATTCCCTAAAATACCCCCAGACCTTCAAGCATTACCCAAACAAACCTTAAAACTAACAGACCAGACCAGAAGAAGAAGAAGAAGAAGAAAAAGAAGACGAAGAAGCTGAAGACAAAGAAAGACGATGAAGACGAAGACGAAGAAGATGTGCCGAAGAAGAAGGGTTTGCTGCGCAGAAGTGAGAGAGATTTGATCGTTTGTTGTGGACGAACCAAAATTGTTACCCTTGCCATTTTGATTCCGAGAATGTGTAGGGTTTTGAGATTTCAAAATCAAGCATACTTAATCTAGGGTTTTTTTTTGTTTTGTGATTTCAAAATCAATGAACCGAAAATGGTTCTGGAAATTTCTCCTTCCACTTTTGACTCCGAAAATGTATAGGGATTTGAGGTTGTGGGCAAATTATGGGTTTTTTAGTATTCAGATCTCTCTCGAAACCCTTAGAGTTTCACTTCGTACTCTCATAAACCTTACTTTATCCGAACCCCAGACTAGACCAATACACTCTTCACACTCTAACGATTTCACTGATTCAATCACAAAGCACTCAGTTCTGTGTTGGGAATGCATTTTTTATAAAGAATTTTGCTGGGTTCTCTTCATTTTCATCTCCAACTACGAAAAACCCTTCTGGGTCCAAAAATTTGCTCTTAACCCCTTCAAGCTCAAATTCCAAAGATTTGGTTTTGGGTTCTGGGTTTTGATTTTTGAAGAGAAATATTTCTGGGTTTTGTAATTCATTGCAAAACACTTCTGGGTCTTGGTTCACAGGAAGCCGTTGAACCTTCGACTTCTGATGGACTCATAGTGGAAGGCACTATTTATAATCAATGGCCAATTCTTGATAAGAGTGAGAGTGATTGGAAGAGTCATGGTTTTGCAATTTCTCAGTCCATTCACCTAATCAAGAAACGATTACAGGTATAATCAGCTAAGTTCTCAGTTTTTCTGCTAATCAAGTTGTAATTTAAACTGATCAATCACATATGTTAAAGTTGAGATTTGATTTCATGCTTGATTTCAGTTTGATTTTGAGTATAATTGTGCCTTTTAGTTTTATTTTGAAGATTGATTATGTGTTTGCGCTTGAACTATTCTTTATTTTAGTTTTTGGGTATATCTGTTATTGTTGATGGTAGTGGAAGAAATCAGTAGTTAGGTTGGAAATGTTATCGGCACAGCTGCATATAGTGCTACTAATTGCATACATGTTCAAGTTCATACATTGACAAGTGAATCTGTGATGCTGTAACAACCTATATTTTCATTTAATTACTAAATGTGATTTTCATAATTTCAATTGGTATTACTTGCTTTATTTTATTAAAAAATTTTATTTGGGGTCAAACCATAATTTCCACAAATATAGAAAACTCTTTGTATACTTTCAAGATATAAAAGTATGCTTAACTTATGCTTTACTTTCAAAAGATTTACAGTGTAAAAGTAAAGGTCGAACCCACAGAGATTGAATACTACGCACTTTAATTTTTAAAACCTAAATTTAGTTAATTAAGAAAAACGGATTTTGGATTTAATTTGAATTAAACTAATAACAATAAAAGTAAATCTAAATTATGAAAGCAATTAAATATTTATTTTTATAATAAGTTTAAGGAACCTAGGATTGCAAATCCACCACTAGCTTCATAATAAGGGTATTTATGAATTACTTTAGCTTATTAAGTTGGATGATAATGGGGAATTGTAGCTACAAGCCCAATTCCTCCTTCAAGAAAATAATTATGGTTCAAGCACCAACATAATCCATCTTCAGTTAGCACGAATTATCCCATACTAAACTAGGGTTGTGGTATAATCCGTCTAATCTAGGCATTAACTATTCGGATACTTGATAGCGCAATTCAATTTAAGCACCATTACATGCAAATAATCTAAACAAGCACAGCAAGCATAGATCATTGAGCACACTACCATCAAAATAGATTTAAGACAAGAGTAAACTTTGAAAGTAACGATTTAATCAATAAAAGCAGGATTTATTTATAAAAATCCTCGGAACATGTAACTGTCATCCATGCATAATAAAGTTAAAATAAAAACATAAAGTACACCCTATTACTTGGCTAGGGTTTCATTGAAACCCTAGATCTTGAGTTTTGTTAGCCATAGAATTGATGAACGACAAGAGGTTGATGGAGGAGGCCATGGGAATCCTTGGTCTTCTTTTTCTTCTCCTTACTTTCCTCTCTTCAATGGCTGAAGTTTTAGTTATATATTGTGTGTATATTAATTGTCAACCCAAGAATTGAATTATAATTGAGTATTTATAGATTTGGAGCAAGTTTTGGAAGCTTTCCTAACCCAATTCGCACTAAAACTGCTGTATTTAGCTTTTCAGATGTAATTAGGCAGTTTCGTTCGCGTAGGAGTCTTCAGAATACTGAAATACACATATTTGGTTTTTACGCAGGTCGCGCGAGCGGGCCGCGTGAGCGCGATTCTGAGAGGTCACGCGAGCGATTTCCTGGGTTTCGCGCGAGCGGGCTGCGCGCACGAGGTGGCTTTTTCTGCTTCTTTTCTTCTGCCTTTTTACACCATTTAACTTGAAATCCTTACTTTTCTCTAAATCTTGACAGAAAATAGAAAACGAAGTAAAAATATACAAAAATAGGATAAAAAAAGTACTAACAAATGTGAATTAAGGCGTATAATTAGGATTTGTTCTCTCCCGATCACGCCCCCAAACCTACATTTTGCTAGTCCTCGAGCAAAAAGAACATAAAAATTAAACTACTAATAAAAAATACTACTCCATTTTCGCATGGATCACGATTGCATTTAGCGTATACAACAAGCCTTTTAAACCTCTAGGTGTCCCTAGTCGTACGAGTGAAGTCTCGTGAGGGTTCTCGTCAACAAGTCACCTACAACCATCTTTATTTCATTATATATTTGAAAACTATTTTTTTTAATATTAAAACGAAAAATATAACATTCAATACTTCTTATCATAAGACAGAGATTTGAAATAGAATAACGAACATAAAGAAACATAATGAAACATCTACCTACATCATGAAAAGCAATCCCAAGCACATGCATCGTATAAATCAATAGAGTTTCTCATAAAATTGCACGTGTGTGATATGGTAGTCAAATAAACACACACATGTCATGAACTTGGAATTTACTTCGGATAACCATTTAACTATGTCTCGACTACGAATCTCACAATGTCAATTACACTCTCAAATGAAACACTCAGAAATAAGTGTAATTTTTCTAATATATGGGAGTAAAGAAAACATGTTTTCAAAATGAGAAATGCTCACATATGACTCAAAAAAGACGCATGACACAAAAGAACAGCAGTCTCATGGATAGGACGTTAACAACCAAGAAAAATTAATCGTAACCATGTTTTAATCCCCTCCCATTGTTTATATATCCAAACCATATTTTTAGGATCAAATAGGACTTTTCAAAGGTTGTAATGTGGCTCAGGTAATGAAAAAGGATACAAAGGATTAATTAGGTAGTTTTAGAATGGCATTGGAAGGCATGTTCGATTTCTTTCATTCGTCTCTTCTACCAACTTCATCTTTTCATATTCTTCTTTTCCTTCCTTTCAATTTTTTTTCCTTCTGTTTCTTTTTCCTTTTTTTTTTCAACCTTATTCTTTTTTTTTTCTTTTCTTTTTCTCTATTCTTTTCCTCCTCGTTGCTTTTGAAATGAATATTCAATAAATAACAAGGCAACCACCCCAAACACCATCTTATTTTCTTCTTCTTCTCAATCATACATCGCCTTAACACCACTAAAAGTTTATCAATCTTTCAGGGGTGAACTCCAAGTTGGCCAAACTGGAGCAAAAATAGGATAATGGTAATTAAAAAAAATGGCATTTTAATGGCTCAAAGGGCGAACTAAGGAAGTTTATCATTTATCGCTGAGTAGCAAACAAAGAAGGCCTAAAATCATGTCCTATGGTTATATGGTTCTTCAACATTTACGACGGAAGATTATTTAGCATGGTAGCAAATATTTTAACTTAACTTATCAACCAATACAAGAATAATGAGACAAAACAACAAGTTAATGCGCTATTTCAAGTGAAATTCGACAAACACAAAATGTATTTATAACCCTCTAAAAAGAAAAGATAGGCTCAAAAGCTCACCGGGTTTAGTTTCCACCATGTGTTATCTAGAAATCCGAATCATATTATAGTTCACATCAAATATGTATTCAAGAAACTACATGCAATGCATAGGTTTGTGTGCAAATCTATAATGTAAAACTACAATTCAAACGATACATGACCTAAAACGTCATATCATGACTTCAGCAAATATTTAATCACATCTTCTCATGTTTACCATTCTATAACAATCTAAGTTACATAACAAGATGTATCGAATCAAGATTGCAAAAACGTAGGTAACATCGTTTATTTAAGCACAAGTATCGAATTTTTTTTAAAATTTTGGTGTATATAATAATGTGTGTACATACCCCCAAACCTAAACCTTTCATTGCTCCCAATGAAACAATAAAACGAAAGTAATGAAAGTACGTAGAGAAGGAACGATAGTACCTCGATTTCGACAACCACAAACCAGTGAACGTATAAATTGTATAATAATATGCAAGTTCAATTACTCCAAACGGAGCACTATTTCACCTGTTAATACTTAACAAAAGAAAATTAAACAAATAAATACATAATAAAATCTAATATATAATACACAAATTTTTTTATTTTATTTATTATTTTTTTTAATCACTAGAAACTAAACTAGAATTAAAGAACGTAAAGAAAATAAAGAAAAACAAAACTAGAACTATGGAAACAAAGATAAACTTAAACGAAAAGAACTGAAAAGAACAAACAGAAAAGAAAAACAACTCGATAGGTTGGGGAAACGGAAGGTCAAAGAACAAAGAGAAAAATTGAGAAATCCCCACCTCGCGCGAGCGGACCGCGCGAGCGACCCTCGCTCGCGCGAATTCCTCCGCGAAGTAAACCTGAGGCCTGTTATTAATTTTATTTATAAAATTTTCTAAGTGCCAAAATCGCGCTAGCGAACCCCTCACGAGCGAGAATTCCGGCGCGAGATGTAACAGAGAGCTCATATAATAAAAAGTTGAAAAAATTTTGTCTAAGGGAGAATATCGCGCGGGCGGGCCGCGCGAGCGATGCATCGCGCGAGCGGGCCGCGCACGTGATGTGGTCTTTTCCCTTTTTTTCGTTATTTTAATGTATATTAGTTCAAAATAAATTTACTCCGACCCCCAAACCTATCCAGAATGACCCAAAAAGGACTCAAAACTGACCCAAAATGACCAAAAGCACTCGAAATTAAAAGAAACGGACGAAATAAAGCTTGGGTTGCCTCCCAAGAAGTGCTATCTTTTGCGTCTTTAGCTAGACCGTTCTAGCTCAAGACTCAAGGAAGTCGAAAATCAGAGTTTGTACCCTTTAGGGCCTTAGGGAGATTTCGGTGGAAAGCCGAAACAAGGTCGTTATTCGTTAATTCCTTTGATGACTCTCCTTTATCGTGTTCAAATCGATTCCTAACCTTTCGAGTAAATTCGTCATTAGGGTCCGTACTATTCAAATTCATCCGCTCATTTTCCACTATATTATTCTCCTCAGTCACGTTTATGTCCTGATTAAGTTCAACCGTTCTTCTAACCTCACTACCCTCCATATATTGATAATCATCGTCTTTAGGAGGTTGATCAATCGCATTAAACACGTTTAATTTAAGGTTCATGTTCCCAAACGACACTTTCATTACACCTGTTCGACAGTTGACATGCGCATTAGCAGTGACTAAGAATGGACGGCCAAGAATGATAGGAGTGTATTTCCTAGCATCTAAAATAGGTTCAGTATCAAGGACCATAAAATCAACAGGATAATAGCATTTGTCAACTTTAACTAAGACGTCCTCGACGATTCCTCTAGGTACTTTCACAGAATGATCCGCTAATTGAATAGTAGCGGTCGTAGGTTTAAGTTCACCCAAACCTAGTTGTTTATAGACGTGATAAGGTAAGAGGTTAACACTAGCTCCTAAGTCAAGGAGAGCCCGATGAATGATAGTGTCACCTATGACACATGAAATAATAGGCGTACCGGGATCTTTATACTTTGGAGGAGCGTGTTGAAAAATAGAGCTTACTTTTTTCGTGAGAAAGACCTTTTTCGGAGTATGACTGCGTATTTTGCGCTTTTGCGTGCACAAGTCTTTTAGACGTTTAGCGTAAACGGGAATTTGTTTTATCGCAACGAGGAATGGAATAATAATTTTTACTTGTTTAAACACCTCGAGTATATCTTGTGTTTTTGAATTTTTCTTTGATAAATTAAACGGTTCCTCAACATTTGGTGGATATGGCATTCTCGGAATATAATTCGTTGGGACCGGTTCATTCTCTTTCCTAACTCTATCCACATCCTTTTCTTTATTCGAGTTAATGTGTACCTCTTTTTCTCTCGCATTCAGAATTTCAACAATTTCCTCCCCACGAATAGTCGTCCTAGTCGACACGACATTAACTTGCTCACTCGTACCCCCACCCTCATACTGTCTCTTAGGGTTTTGTATAGTTTGACTAGGCATCTTACCCTCATTTCTACGGCTCATTGTATTAGTTATTTGTCCCATTTGGGATTCAAGCTTCGCAATGGATTGTGTGTGAGAGTGCACTATTTATGCTTATGCCTGTACTTGTGTTTCAATGTTCTTAAGGGATGCCAACACCTTATCCTCAAAAGCGTTAACCCTTGGAGGGTTAGGATTAGGACAAGGGTGCTGGTATTGACTTTGTTGAAAATTGGGTCGATAAGCATTAGGGAAATTAGTTGACTCATTATTATTATGATTATTATTATTTTTCCACGAGTAATTAGGATGATTTCTCCATGGCATGTCCGGATTATTAGTCATAGGATTAAAATTATTTCGTGAGAATTGTTGAATATAATTAATGTGTTGCTCCACCAATTCGGGAAATTGAGATGCCGATGGGCAAGAAAGTATAGAATGTGAAGGATCGAAACATAATGCACAACTTTCATTAGAGGGTGAACTCGACATTTGATTCATTGTCAAAAGTCGGTCAAGTTTTTTAGATAGTTCCTGAAATTCTATTGAGTGACTTGACTCAAACTTTACCTCACGTTTGGGTTGCAAAAGATATCCCTCAGAACGTACCGACACAGTCTGATGCATCGAATTCTCGCTTAGTGTTTCAAAAAATTTCCAGGCCTCGTTGGCGCTTTTGTGTAGGAAGGTCCCCGCACAAACGGCATCGACGGTATTACGGACAGAGGGAATAAGCCCCTCGTAGAAGACTTGTACCAACTGCCACTTAGGAACCTGATGATGTAGGCAGGAACGTAATAATTCTTTAAACTTTTCCCAAGTATCATAAAGTGTTTCCCCATCTTGCATCACAAAGTTTGTTATGGATTTCCTTATCTGATTTGTACGCATAATAGGAAAAAACTTTTGTAAAAATGCAGTGTGTAAGGCTTTCCAGGTTTTAATTGTATTCGGCTCCAAAGATTGGAGTCAATACTTCGCTTTATCTTTTAAAGAGAATGGAAAGAGTCGCAGTTTTAATTCATCTTCTGTTAAGTTTTGAATTTTTAAAGTAGAGCAGACATCTTGAAAATCCCCTAAGTGTTGGTAAGGGTCTTCATTAATGCGGCCATGGAAAGAAGGAAGTAACGATATGGTAGATGACTTTATCTCAAAGTGAGATGCTGACACCTCCGGTAAATCAATACATGTTTGCCGCATGTAAGTCGTAGGAATAAAGTAATCCCTAAGTGGAGGCGGCGGAGGTATATTATGATTATTTACATTATTTCCGTTATTTTCGTTATTTCCAACGTCAGCCATTAGAATAGGTTCTATGTTAAAAGTTCGAGTTTTTCGTAAATGTCTAAGGGTACTTTGAATTTTAGCCTGAAACAACGACAATGGTTTTGGAGTCGATTCGTCATCTAGCAACCGAGCTCTAGAAGCTTGGGTTGAAGATCTATTAATTCTTAAGGTACGTTCAAGTTCAGGATCAAAAGTTTGTAATTCAAGTTTACTAGAACGTGTACCAAACATAAACTAAAAAGAAAATAAACTAAAACAACGACTGACTCAACAAAAACAAAAAACAATCACGCAAATAAAATAACAAGCAAGCACACAGTACTACTATGATGCATGTAATTATCCTTATGCAGTGATTCGCGTCAAAGCCCAGCGCCCCGGGTTTCCTAGCTAATTCACGTGAACAATCGATCCTAAACTAATACAAATAGTGCGTCTTGGCGCCCTGACTTACAGTGGTTGGAAGCAAATTTAAAAAGAGGCGATTACTTGAATTATTTTTATTTATTGATTTTTCCCGTAAGCTCCTTTGACGTGCACAGCTGTTCCACTCAAAACACTAGAATTTTGAGTGCCTAAGAAATTACAAAAATAAAAAGAAAAGTTTGTAACTTAAAACAAAAACGAAAAATAAGAAAAAAAAATAAAAATAAAACCTAATCTAGTATTTACGAATTAACTAAACTAAGATTCTAAAACTAAAGGTAGTGATGCAATCCCCGGCAATGGCGCCAAAAATTTGATCTTGTCAAAATCAAGATATAAAAGTCTGCTTAACTTATGCTTTACTTTCAAAAGATTTGCAGTGTGGAAGTAAAGGTCGAACCCACAGAGATTGAATACTACGCACTTTAATTTTTAAAACCTAAATTTAGTTAATTAAGAAAAACGGATTTTGGGTTTAATTTGAACTAAACTAATAACAATAAAAGTAAATCTAAATTATGAAAGCAATTAAATATTTATTTTTATAATAAGTTTAAGGAACCTAGGATTGCAAATCCACCACTAGCTTCATAATAAGGATATTTACGAATTACTTTAGCTTATTAAGTTGGATGATAATGGGGAATTGTAGCTACAAGCCCAATTCCTCCTTCAAGAAAATAATTATGGTTCAAGCACCAACATAATCCATCTTCGGTTAGCACGAATTATCCCACACTAAACTAGGGTTGTGGTATAATCTGTCTAATCTAGGCATGGACTATTCGGATACTTGATAGCACAATTCAATTTAAGCACTATTACATGTAAATAATCTAAACAAGCACAGCAAGCATAGATCATTGAGCACACTACCATCAAAATAGATCGAAGACAAGAGTAAACTTTTAAAGTAACGATTTAATCAATAAAAGCAGGATTTATTTATAAAAATTCTCGGAACACGTAACTGTCATCCATACATAATAAAGTTAAAATAAAAACATAAAGTACACCCTATTACTTGGCTAGGGTTTCATTGAAACCCTAGATCTTGAGTTTAGTTAGCCATAAAATTGATGAATGGCAAGAGGTTGATGGAGGAGGCCATGGGAATCCTTGGTCTTCTTCTTCTTCTCCTTACTTTCCTCTCTTCAATGGCTAAAGTTTTAGTTGTATATTGTGTGTATATTAATTGCCAACCCAAGAACTGAATTATAATTGAGTATTTATAGATTTGGAGCAAGTTTTGAAAGTTTTCCTAACCCAATTCGCACTAAAACTACTGTATTTAGCTTTCTAGACGTAATTAGGTAGTTTCATTCGCGTAGAAGTCTTCAGAATACTAAAATACACGTATTTGGATTTTATGCAGGTCGCGCGAGCGGGCGCGCGCGAGCGCAATTCTGAGTGGTCGCGCGAGTGATTTCCTACGTTTCGCGCGAGCGGGCCGCGCGCGCAAGGTAGCTTTTTCTGCTTCTTTTCTTCTGCTTTTTCACCCCATTTAACTTGGAATCCTTACTTTTCTCCAAATCCTGACAAGAAACAGAAAACGAAGTAAAAATGTACAAAAACAGGATAAAAAAAGTACTAACAAATGTGAATTAAGGTGTATAATTAGGATTTGTTCTCTCCCGATCACATACCTAAGACTGCTTTCATGACCAGATATGGTCACTATGAATTTTAGTAATACCGTTTGGAATGACGAATTTCCCGGTAGTGTTTATGGACCTGATGAACAGAGTGATCAAGCCTTATTTGGATCATTTTGTCATCGTCTTCGTAGATGATATTTTGATCTATTCTAAGTCAGTGAAAGAACACGAAAAACACCTACGGATTGCGATGTAGACGCTCAAGGATCACCAGTTGTATGCCAAATTCAGTATGTGTGAATTTTGGTTGCAAGAAGTGAAATTTTTGGGACACAAGGTGTCATCTCAAGGGATTGTTGTAGATTCATCCAAGACAGATGTTGTGTCACATTGGGTCAGGCTGAGCAACCCTACGGAAGTTAGGAGTTTCCTTGGACTCGCAGGCTATTATTGGAGATTTGTCGAGGGATTCTCTAAGATAGTCGCACCATTAACCGGATTGACCAAGAAAGCTCAGAAGTTTGAATGGGCAGAGAAGCATGAACGTGCCTTTCCAGAATTAAAAGAGAGACTCATCACTGCACCGGTACTAGCTATACCCAAGCCTGATGAGAAGTTCACTATCTTTAGTGACGCGTTATATCAAGGATTGGGGTGTGTACTTATGCAAGATGGTAGAGTTATCGCCTATGGATCTAGATAACTAAAGCCGAACGAGTTGAACTACCCCACTCGTGATTTGGAATTGGCAGTAGTGGTATTTGCACTCAAGATTTGGAGACATTATCTCTACGGTGAGAAGTTTGATTTGGTCTCTGATCACAAGAGTCTGAAATGTTTGTTCACACAGAAAGAGTTGAACATGAGGCAGCATAGATGGATGGAACTGATCAAAGATTACGACTTCACATTAGAATACCACCCTAGTAAGGCTAATGTGGTTGCTGATGCCTTGAGTCGGCAAACTCGTAAGACGATTGCCTCCTTAATGATTAGAGAATGGTGAGCATTGGAGAAGTTGGCGGAGTTCGATGAGCAGAGTGCTGAGGAAGGAGAAGGACAACGTTTTGGATATCTTATCCTATAGCCTATTCTTATTGACTGCATCATCGAAACTAAAAAATAAGATAAGAAGTTTCAACATGGTTTATGAAGCTGTCAGAAAAGGATCCAATAGAATGGAAAGTCGAAAGAGATGGAGGATACAGATGCAGAGACAGATTATAAGTACCAGACTGTGAGGATCTAAGAAAGGATATTCTGGAAGAAGCACATAAGTCCAGATTTACAGTTCACCCGGGAGGGACGAAAATGTATAAGGATTTGAAGAGAATTCTGGTGGGGAGGTATAAAGAAGGACGTAGCCAAATTTGTATCTAAGTGTTTGACATGTCAACAAGTCAAAGCCGAACATCAGAGACTCTCAGGATTGTTGCAACCGCTACCTATTCCCGGTTGGAAGTGGGAGAACATAACCATGGATATTATAGTGGGATTGCCTCGATCTCAGTAGAATCATGACGCCATTTGGGTAATTGTGGATTGACTGACAAAGTCGGCTTACTTCATTGCTTACAGTATGACATACCGGGTAGAGAAGATGAGCCGGATGTACATACAACAAGTTGTGTGACTTCACGGTGCACCTATGTTAATTGTGTCAGACCACGATGCACGTTTTACATCTGGATTTTGGAAAAGTCTACAAGAAGCTATGGAAACCTCGCTCAAGATGAGTACTGCTTTTCACCCTCAGACAGATGGGAAAACTGTGTGTGTTAATCAAATCATGGAAGACATGCTTAGGGCTTGTGTTATCGATTTTGAAGAGTCGTGGGAGACACACTTGCCTTTGGTTGAATTTGTCTATAATAATAGTTATCACACGAGTATTGGGATGGCTCTATTCGAAGCATTGTATGGACGACCATGTTGTTCTCTGTTGTGTTGGGCAGAAGTTGGAGATACAGAGTTGTTGGGGCCATATTTGGTCAGAAAAACCAACGAGAAGATTTCCCTGGTCAAGGAAAGGATGAGGACTGCTCAAAGCACGTATAAGAGTTATGCTAATCGATACTGGAAAGATTTGGAATTCAGTGTTGGAGACCACGTACTTCTTAAGGTTTCACCGACCCGACGAGTAGTACGCTTCAATCTCAAGAGAAGGAAGTTAGCTCCGCGTTTTATCAAAGCTTTCGAGATTTTGGATCGTGTTGGAAAAGTGGCTTATCGACTCGCGCTTCCATCGAAGATGTCTGGGGTTCACTATGTATTCCATGTGAGTACGTTGAGAAAATATATATGAGTGGCTAGTTATGACGATATTGAGATGAGTCATAACGTTTCTTGCAAAGAGAGGCCCGTGAGAATTCTGGATCAAAGTGTCAAGAAGTTGAGAGATAAAGATGTTCCGTTGGTGAAGGTTTAGTGGAATCACCATGACGAGAATGAAGCCTCGTGGGGAGTTGAAACTGATAGGAGGAAGAAGTACCCGGAATTGTTTCATGACTAGTTAGTCTAGATTTCGGGGACGAAATCCTGTTTAAGGGAGGAATGATGTAATAACCTGTATTTTCATTTAATTATTAAATGTGATTTTCATAATTTTAATTGGTATTATTTGCTTACTTTTATTAAGAATTTTTATTTGGGGTCAAATCACAATTTTCACAAATATAGAATTCTTTTTCTATAGATTTGAAAACTCTATCTATACTTTTTAACCAACTGGGAATTTAATTCCTACGTTATCATAACTTTCTGTATTTTTATTTCAACCGGATAATACCAGTTTATATTTTAAGCTGCGACTATATTGCATTTTGGGTGAGGGAGCACGTGAGCTCAACCTCACCGGGCGAAATCTCTTGATTTCTTGGAGCCCAAAACATACAGTTTATATATATGTCTCTATAACTCTCAAATTCACTCACTGCTTCTCTAAATTTCTCTCAACTCTCACTTGATCTCTCTCAAAATTATCACACACACACACACAGATTGTATACATATATACATACATAGTTATACATATATATATATATATCAAGACAAGAACGAGAACGAGGAAGAAATCTAAGCAACGGATTATTTCGGCGGAATTCTTGACCTCTAAATTCTGTCAAATTAGCCTCAGTGAGTATTATAAACTCACTCTCAATGTTTATATATGTATATTTCAGTATATATAGAGGTGTATATATGTATATACAAGAAATTACCATTGAAGCTTTGAAAATTGGAGTTTTAGAAAAGTTAACCAAAATCGATTCCGTGAATTGGGAATGAAAGATCTTAGTCTCAATAAGCTATGGTTCGAATACTACGGCTTAATTCATCCGTATCGCGAAGTATCATTGATTTAAAGTTTCGTCACCTCTCGGTTTTACGTGAAATCCGAGAGCTACGATTGAAATTAGTTAAAACCGATCACGTATTTGTAATCCTTGCGGAAAAATGAAGAAATCCATATATTACATGTCCTGGTTGAAGCAGAATTCAGAAATGGGTAAAAACTAGCTTTTAATTTCGAAACTGTGGAAGAAGATGAAATTTCAATCGATTGGAAACATATCCAATCAATTGCCATGTCATCCAATCGATTGACACTTTTGCCAATCGATTGACATGTTTCAGCATTGACGACTTTTACTAAAACGGTCATAACTTCCTCTAGAAAACTCGAAAATGCACACCGTTCGAAGTGTTGCAAACTAGACTCAAAGAACTTTCATTTTCTATATAATTTATCCATAAAAATTATAACTCATTTTTAAGGGCATTGCTTTAAAGTGAATCTGCTTGTGTACTAGTAGCTGTAAAAGCGAATTAAAGTAGTTTTTGATGAATTCACCGGTTATTTCATATAAGATTTGATTTCTTCTCGTATATCCATGGTTATCATTTTCAGTACTTTATGTTTTTGTATTAAGTCACATGTCATTCATGTGGAGTCAGTTGTACATGCATGGTGGGTGGTGGTCAGTGTGGAAAAGGGTATGTGGTTGAGATTGTGTGGACACTCCCTGGTAATTGTGTACCAAAGTGTGACGTGTTGAGATTGCGGCTAGAGTGTCTTTGAAATACGACGGTGGCAAAACTGGACATTCCCTGGCGCCCATGGTAGCGCTAAAGTGTGTGACACCGAAATTGGACATTCCCTGGCACCCATGGAAGTGCTAAAGTGTGGCCTACGGACATTCTCTGGTACACAAGTCTGGATACTGCGTGAGGTTTCCTCCGGTATTTGCAAGGCGAATTAGGTACTAAAGTATGAGGCATTGGACATTCCCTGGTACCCCGTACTAAAGTGTGAGGCAAACTGGACATTCCCTGGCACCCCTGTGCTAAAGTGTGGCTATCGGAGTATTTCAAAGATACTAGAGTGAGAGAGTTGGGCCTTTGTGTTGTCGAGAGAAAAGAGTCGGTAAGATGAGAATGGTGGTATTGGTCTCATGCACGGTCACAGGTTTTATGGACCAAAGTTTATAATGCGATTCTTACTGTTTTATTAATTGAATTCATTGCGATGATTAACCCGTTGATCAATGAAATTGAAAAATGGAAAATAGTAAATGAGTTTATTTTACATTCGAGCAGATGTTTTTAATACTCACCAGCTTCTCGAAGCTGATGACGTTGATGCGTCCTGGACATTCGTGTCTAGGCTTTTCAGGTTATAATCAGGAGGGACCATATGACTATGCTAATTGAGAAAGACTGCTTTTGAAGAGAAACTGTTTTATCATTATCTTTTGTTTTAAGTCATGAACTAGTTTTGTAATAAGGATGACTGTAATAGATGTTAGATATTATTTTGTTTTAAGGCGGTCTGTGCCTTTAGGTGATCCCATGCTGTAATATTTATTAAGTTAGAAAATTTTTGTAAACCTTGATTGCTCTACTCTGATTTATGGTTTTATGTTGTTCGACATTTGGGATGGATTCGATCCTTCAAGCTGTCGTGACCTATGGGTCCATAAAGGAAATTAAACGCTTTCCATATTTATGCTACGTCGGGGCGTGTTATATGCTCTCTTTGGGAAAGAATGAGAACTCTATAATCTGTGTGTATATATATATTGAGAGTGAGAGAATGGTGTCTTTTATAAGCCATATAAGGCCATGAGGGGCAAAAAGGTCATATAGCAAAGTGTGGTCTCATTTCACAGCATGATCGTCAAGTTTTTGACGGCTAAAGAAACGGAGGGGGTGTTAGTGCCAAACTGTTATACATGAGGGGGTCAGTTTGTTCCCAAAAAAAAAAAAAAATCAAGGGGTATAAGTGAAAACATGTGATAGTAAAATGGGCCAGGTGATAGTAAAAAGGGTGTTTACATAATTTACCCAAATGATTATGATTCAAATTCATTTGTGTATATGTATAACACGTGCATATATAGAGAGACTATACAACTAAATTTAATTTTATTTTGGGTCTATTTGATAAAATTAGAAATTAAGTAATAAATAGTGCGGAATTTTAAGTATGAAAATTTTTAAGCGATTGTGATTGAATTTACAATAATAAAAATAGTGTTTTAGTATCGAACTAAACTACAATTAGTGATTATTTTCAATTGCAATTTTTTTTAACTTCAAATTTTCAGTGGATTTTTTTGATGCATTTTTAATTGAGTGGTACATTATTAAACGCATTGAAAATAAAAATTTTCATTTTTACCACTTAAATGAGTTAAATTTTTATTGTTTGCTCAGAAGAATAATGCTTATTTTTAAATCGATAAAAAAATAATAAATAAAAAATAAAAAATGAAAAATAAAAAACCCCTCCTTGCTACCTCATTGAACAACAAGGACACTAGAGTAAATGATTTACACAATTTTTTTTACTTTATTGGCACATGCATTGAGAAAATGTACATGCAGAATCCCTCTTTCGCCTATGGTGTCAACATAATTAAGTTGCATTATAGTTTTCTAATAGAGTAATACTTGGGGCACAATCAAAGCAACAACTTTTTACTCACAACCTCTATTTTGTGTCTACCTCTCTCCTAGTGGGCACTGTGGGGTCACTGGCACTGTGGAACCCATCAAGAGAGAGATAAACACAAAATAAATATTGTGAGCAAAAGATTGTGACTTTAATTGTGCCTCAAGTATTACCGTTTCTAATAATAAAGCGGGAAATCATAAATGCATCTCCATTTTTCTCTCTACACCTTCATTCTCTGTTTGTAGTTTGTACATATGGATATATAGAGAAAATATGGGAGGCATTTAGAATTTCCTACTGTAACCTCAGGTTCTTTGCAAAATTATTTTATTGATCTTGTAATAATACCCTTGGCTTTAATGAGGTGACACTTTCTACCTATTTAAATTTGAACGAGTATGCACGAATACCAAAAACACCTAAAAAAAAGGCACTGTGTAGTCTGTGTACGTCTAGACAATTAAACCTCTTCTTTAGTTGCAAAATAAAAATAATTGACCTAGCTCCCGGCCTTACTAAACATATTTAGATGTTTAATTTCTTCGTTGTACTTATCATTTTTCAATACGAACATAATGCTCACTTACTTCATTCTCTATTACAAGCAAGGGCGGTTCTATGAAAGGGCAAATGGGTGCTCAGCCCCCGCCCCCCCCTTACATTTTGAAAAATTCTTTTTGTACTCTAAAAAAGAAATTTACATTTAAGTTAGGGAAATTTTGTGATAAACCCCTTAAAATTAGTGTATAGTTTGTAAAATCCAACAAAAGTTATTTTTTTAATATAAATCCAAAGTGTTAATTTGTTTTAAAGCTAAACCCCTTCTTTTTAATTTTTGTTTTTGTTTTTATGACAAATCTACCCCCACCACTACCACAATCGTCATCTTCATCACCAGCACGATCGCCACCGTCGCCGCCACCACGCCATTCCATCGCCACCGCGCCACCACCACTGCCATCACAGCACCATTATCACCACCATCGCAGCACCACCATCACCACCATCGAAGCACTATCACCCTCGCTACACTGTCCACCATTGAAGCACCACTACCATCGCCTCCATCATAGCACCACCACCCCACCGTGTCCACCAGTGCAGCACCACTACCATCGCCACCACGTCTACCATCGCAGCACTTGCACCAACACCATCATAACAGCACCACTACCATCGTCGTCGCCATCACCATCACCATCACCACCACCACCATTGTCACTGCCATCACCACCACCATTGTCACTGCACCACCACCACCACCACCACCACCTTTACTACCCTACCCTAAATATGTACCCACTAAATGGTCAACGAGGCAATTTTGTTTATCGCCAAGCAGGCAAGCACCCTAAGATCTAACAATCACACAACCTAAAAAAATGGGCACCTCCAGAGCACCACAATATTATATTATCTGTTTTCAAAAACTCAGAACTTTTCACAACCTACACCACTGCACCTCCACCTCCACCACCACCACTGCACCACCACCACCACCACCACCACCACCTCCTCCCCCTTGACAGCACAGTTCATAACCACAGCCATCACAGCACCACCATAACCACTACCAGCAGCACCACAAAACAGATAATATTATCTGTTTTGACAATATTATCTGTTTTCAACACCACCACCACACCACCACCACCATACCCCTATAACATCACAGTTCATAACCATTGCGATCACAGCACCACCACAACCACTACCAGCAGTACCATAATATTATCTGTTTTTGTAAACAGATAATATTATCTGTTTTCTACAACAGAATTTTGCAGCACCACCACCACCACCACCACCACTACTACCACCACCACCACCACTACCGCACCGCGCCACCATCACCATTTGTATCATCATTGTCATTGCCGTTGTCACCGCCGTTGTCATCGCCGTCGCCGTCGACATCACCCCATCCTCACCTCCATTACCATCGTCATCACCACCACCATCACAGCACCACCACTACCACCATTGAAGCACCACCACTACAACCATTGCACCACCACCACCACCATCGTCACCTCCATCTACAATCGAAGCATCAGTACCACCATCACAGCACCACCATCACACCACCACCATCGAAGCACCACCAAAATCACAATACCACCATCGCACCACCACCACCAGCACCACCACCATCCTCACCACCACTATCATCATCGTAGTCGTCACTTTTGCTGTGTAGGAGGAGATGACATTTTCGGTTTCTTAGCAAATTAGGTCATTTTGGTCATTTTGGTTGGAGAAGGGGTCATTGAGTTAAATATTTGGATCTTGGGTTTTATGTAGCCTTGTATTAATTTTAGGGTGCTATGGCTGAGTGCCCCTTTAAGTTAAGCCACCACTATCAATTTCATTAAGCCCCCTATTCTATGAGTATTTGAATTTTATGCAAATTTTTGTAGCATTAGCTTATATCTTTCTTTTATCATTCTATGTTCCTTAGAGAAAAAAAAATTTAAAGTTTTTAATCGCAAGCCCACTCCACTTCGACAAAAATGTATATTGGATTGTAATATACATATTGCACTCTAATCGATCTTAAACCATGAGCCAAATCATAGATTATAAATTAAAGCAATTGACCTAATATTGACAAATTTTACTCTTACTGGGCCAACACATTTTCTTTTCACTTCTTATCACAACTTAACTCAAATTGATTGAATACCATTCTAATTAGCTTTAAAGAAAATTATATACAAAAGAATGGATAAATAGACCCCAAAAAAAAATTGTCTCGGAGGCATTGCCTCCGAACCCCGTAAACTCAACCCCTATGTGCAACTTCCTCAATTTTTTCTGACCAAGCCTCCCAAACTTCAAATTCCTACATCCGGCGTCCCTAATTATATATAAGACCTGGCCCTTTATATATATACATATGTATATGTATATGTATATGTATATACCATGATTTCTTCTAGACATATTGAACCCAGTGGAAGGTTGCAAGTGCTTAGGATAATGAATTAGTGGTTCGAGCCAATTTGGTGTGGTCGCTTTGTGATAATAATATTTTAAGGGTCTTCTCTTGATTTCTAAATGGGGTCATTGTTCATCTTACATCATCAATTTGTGAGACCTTTTCACCCAATCTCAATCAGCAATGAAATTATTGTCTCCAAGGGAATCAGCTTCTCTCAATGGCTAAAGATTAGATGGTCCAGAATGAAGATGGGGATACACAAGCCATGTGATGAGATGCGTTGTCAATTATGGTCATAATGGGCCTCAAGCTAGGAAGTACCAGTGCGGGTGCGGGTGCGGGGTCTTGGGTGCGGACACACTGGGAGAATTCGTCAATTTTTCAAAAAGTAAAGATGCGAGTACGACAGGAGTACTTGTATAAAAATAAAATATATATATATATTTATATAATACTATAATAGTATATATAGATTATTCTATGAATACATTGTCTTTTTAATTGTTTCTTACTTGCTTATGTAAAGAAATAACAAGAAAATGATATTTTGTGCATTAGTGTTTATAAATATATTAGTGCCTAGTGTATACACTTGGGCACCCAAAATCTAAAATTGAACTCTAAAAGAAGTCAAAGAATCCTAGAAGCACCCCGTGCGGGTGCGCACTAATTAATACGAGTGTGATGGCCTTCTCGAAGAGTCCGTGCATCATAGGCCTCAAGAATTGGAGCATTATATGTAACTTGAAAAACTATAGAATTAGGTGGTGAAAAAACTTGTAGTTTTCTAGTGAGAACAGTGTTTAAAGTTCCTTTTTTTGTGGCATGTATTCCAAGTGCTGTATAAAAGCAAACATTTGGAATGACCACAAATTTTTTGGATTCTATGTGGTGTGGTCTATTCATTTGATAAAATTGGAAATTAAGTGTTGAATTTTAAGTACTGAAAATTTTAAATAATTAAATTTGCAATATCAAAAATAGTGTTTCAACTTTTGTCATGCCCCGCAGTAGTAAAAATAGAGAAATAAATTCCTTTTTGGACCCGTAGGCCATGACAGTTGAAAGTCACCATATTGTCTATAACTTAAGTCAAACCATCAGAGTAATGATTCAAACCACGCATTGGAAAGTTCTAAGGTTGATATATATAATCAGAGTTCAATACTAACTATTACAAAACCAAAGTGTTTGTAGAAAATATAAATAAAACATTACGGCAACATATGCCGATTACAAACTTAACTATTACAACGGTTTCTAAAAACATAAGCATAAACTATCACCAACAAGCTCCAAGTCTTCAGCTTGCGTAGTAGTCATCTCTAGCATAGCCTCCATCATCGTAGGCTCCCTCCTTGTAGCCCCTATCCATATATGCGTCTCCTGAATACTCATAACCCTGGCCAGCTGGATGTCGAATATCCAGAGGCATAAACGCTGTCAACTACGAAAGCCGAGTGAATGCAAATACTAACAGAGAATCTATAGATGGCAGCATATATAAGCAACATCATTAAAAGGATCATCTCATCCTTCGCATGCATATATGCACCAACTCAGTATCTAACAACGGACATCGTCCCAATCTCCCAATACATAACATAGACTCTTGGGTCCACATTAATCAGACACGTAGTCCCATACCTCTGGTCTGTCAAACCAGACACACAGTCCCATACAATCTAGCCAAACGCCCTGTATACTTTGGCCAACACGCCCCTGATACATCCTGGCCAACACGCCCAACCAACATGCTCAATACTTTACTGCCAACACGCTCAGCGAATACGCTTAATACATTACGGCCAACACGCCCAGCCAATATGCTCAATACCTTACGGCCAACACGCCCAGCCAATATGCTCAATACCTTACGGCCAACAGGCCCACCTAATATGCTCAATACATTACGGCCAACACGCCCAGCCAATACACTCAATACATTACGGCCAACACGCCCAGCCAATACGCTCAATATATTACGGCCAACACGCCCTATATCATACGATTTTTGCATTTACTCGTACCATCATAACCAGTATCGACCCCCTATGGTCGATAGACCCACTACTATGCACGTCGGCTTCTCATTATTATCTCCACATTAACCGAATGGTTCCACTGTTTAATGCATTAATCCATTATTCCACGTGTGTATTATTCCAATACAGCTTTCCAACAATCACGTATAATATTAAGTGTTCATCAGAAATAAACAAACTAAACAATAAACATTCTGCCGATTTCGATCGATTGAAGTCATTTCAATCGATTGACAAAAGTAAAGTTCGATCGATTGAAGAATATGAAGTTCGATCGATTGAATACCATTCGATCGATCGAGATCGCCTTGTGTTCAATCGCTGGAAAACAGTTTGATCGATTGAACACTGGTCTCCTTCTCAGAATGAACTGGACCATTCACGCACATTCAGGGTCCATCTAATCTTATCGAAACACATATATACATATATGTCTACGCTACTAAGTGAGTACGAACACTCATCAGTAAAGACGGTGACGCCGATGAGCTCGGGGTGGTCGTGGGTGGTCTCGGGGTGTCTCTCTCTCTCCCTCTCTCCTCTTTTTCCTCCTTTGCTCCTCTCTCTTCTTCTTCTCCTTTCTCTCCTTCTGCTCCTCATAGGTTCGGGGTTGCGGTGTGGTTTGGGATTTCTTCTTTTCCTTCTTTTCTTTTCTTTCCCCTTCACTCTCTCGACTAACTCTCTATTATTATTTTTTCCTCCTTTTCAACAACTAATGGGAGGGGTTTTTATAGAGAAAGGGGGAAGGCCACCAATATGTATATATATTATACACAACACCTCACAAGACACCTCACAAGCACTCAAGCACACAAGTCACCTCACAGGACACCTTACAAGCACACAAGACACCTCATAGGACACCTCACAAGCACACAAAACACCTCATAGGGGTTGTTTGGGGGTTGGCTTAGGTATAAGCATAGTTGGGGAGTCACAGGTATAATTACGGGTTCTGAAATGATATTAATTATAGTGGAAATCTAGTTAGGTAAATATTATCTTTCATTATAATTATTATTCATGTAATTATATTATTAAATAATATAATTAAAAGTCGAATAAATACAGAAAATGTTGTATAAATACAAAAACGGATATTTTCTCAAAATGACTAAAATTTAGATGTCTTCTAAATAGATATCAAAAACTCTTAATTTTCAATACGAATAGCGAATCATTTAACATTACGCAACATTTTCCAAAAATTATATTTTCAATTCATGACTTGCAAAAATTGGAAAAAAGAGCAAAATACCCCTGTGACCAATTTTTGCTAAAATCGCACATGAAGTCTAAATCATCAATTTAAACATGAAAATACAGGTTACTACAACTTTCATGTATTGAAATAGACTACATTCAATAAAAACAAAATTCATTTAAAGTTTTCAGTAGTTTTATCTCCCTTTTCAATTAAGTGGTACATGTTGGGATTATATCACATGTGAGACAATCCCATCAAATTAGGGATTGAAATTTGGCTAGATTCCTAATTTTATTTGGTTTCCTCTGTGATAGAGTTGTATTAATTTTCCAATAAATATTGGGTTGCAAACTCTATATATAGGGATGTTGTATAGCAATTTAGGAAGCCCTTGGTGTGTACCAAGTTGGGGGTATCCCCGTATGGGGCTAAATATTCAATGCAGCGGTTGTATTTAGTGACGTGGTACAAATAACCAATAAAATCCCTTCATTTATCCATCTGGCCTCTATTTCTATAGGATCATCCCACCACATTGTGGACACGCGGAATTCGGGAATCCACCCCCGTTTTCCTCCTCGGGGTTTCAGAATTGATTTTCCTTGTTTTGAAATTAGTTTGAAAAAAAAGGCCTGTTGAAAACAGATACAGAATCGCCACTTGGTCTTTAAGGAACCAAGAAACCTAATTTTGACTCACCCAAATGGATAAAGAGCACCGGCCCTTCATAACCAAAGAACTTGGCTCGGGGTTTTGGTACGAGAGAGAAAGGAGAATTTGCCATGACTAAAACACCCTCAACTCGCCCCGTCTCTCGACGGGCCTCAATTAGCATTCAAATAATCATCTTATACTATGTTTGGTTCGAAAAATAATACTATGATAGTATATTACATCACATAAGAATTTTAAAGTGGAAGATCAAAAGATAAGATATCATTCATAAGATCTAAGCCAAATACCACACAATGCAAAGGTTAAAGATCACATAAACAAACCTAGGAAAAATCGTCTAATCACATATCAAGTAATCAAGTTTTCCTAGTCTAGAAGGGGGACATGAGTTGTTCTTGAAACAAATAAATCAAAGAAATCAAAATATGCTTAGTAATCTAGAATGATCCATGTTAATCTTTGAGAAAAGAAGATCTCTTAATCCCCGGGACGGATAAGAAAGGATGATTAGATCAAAAGGGGAAACATGAACGTATAATCAAGTTCATTCCTTATAATCCTCTTAGATTAGTAATCACTAAAACTCCGAATCTTGCATGGATGCGATGTATGATCCTAGAATGTGCAAAGGTTGTAGTGTGTTTGTGTACATGGACTTTCTAAAGTGAATTAGAAGTCTAGAGTATGCATGAATGTATGAAAGAAATCATCATAGGATATGTAAAAATGTGGTATGGACTACTTCCTAAGATATGAGCTAAAATAAAACTTGCTTGCTGTGAATAGTGGACAGAACAGTGAGTTGATCTTGTAAAATGAAAAAGAGGGACTAGGAATGTTTTTAATGCATGTTTTTTTTTGTGTGGAGATCATCCTTATTGTGTCTAGAACACATATCAAAAAGCCAATCTACAATAACTATTACAGATTGAGAGAAATCATATAAACAATAGAGGTTACTTAGAAATAGAGTCTGTACTATTGACTGAAATGTCAAAAACTCTTATAAAATGAAAACAAAACATCTAGAGGCCCATATTATACAAAAAGTTTCCTAAGACACGAAAGTTCAAGGGAAAAATGAGTTGGGACTACTCATTTTGGAAAAGTGTTCTGAAAGATAAGTTGAAAGTCAACCTAGCTGCTGTGACAGTAAAATAGAATGTCTAGAAGGAATGTTTGGACCAAAATGCGACCCTTCCAAGTGTTTTTAGATCAAACCAAAAATCATGGGTGTTCTCTAATGAGTTAGGAAGACTTTCTAAGTGGTCTTGTAATCACCCTTTGAGTATTGAGTTCTAGAGAAATCTTTGAACTTAGATTATTCACTGTTTTGAAGATTTTTTTAGAAAACAATGTGTATTTCTTTGAAATCCAACTATTGGGGTTTTAGGGGGGTTTTGAAATAAGGGCTTTTGAAAGCATGTTCTCAACATCAAATGGGGATTATAACCTCTTGCAATGTCAATATCAAACTCAAGTCAAGAACTCCCAATATTGTTTGCACAAACATAGTTTTGTTTGAGAATATGACTTCAATAATACATATGAATGTATTGAAGTTAGAATCATCATCCATCAAACATGTCTTTGAGGTCAAGAGCTACTATCCATAAGGATTCACTCTCCTCAAACAACATGTTATCTTGATGATGATAAACATGTAAGTAATCAAAGAAAAAAAAAATGAGGTGAGAAGAGATGAGCATAATATGTAAACAACAATCAAATAATAACAATCAATAGATGATAATTAATGTGATTTTGAACTTGTAGTTTGGTGTTTCACTTATAGATATTGACATTTGGACATGGAAGTAGCTTCCTAACTCAAGATTGCTCAAGAATGGTGGTTGGGGAGGATTTGAATGTGAAGTAAAAGAGAGGAAATAGAAGAAAACAAGATTAAACTCACTTTCTTATGGAAAATCAGTAGGAGAAGCTCCCTTTTTTCTCTTCTAAATCTATCTCTCTTTCTCTCTGCAACTTTCCCAAGCTTTGCACTTGCCCCCTCTCCCCCCCCCCCCCCCCCCCAAAATAAAGAGCAAAGGGAGATTTTTATAGGCCAATTTGGGGTGGTTTTGGGATTTAGAAAGTACTTCCATTGGTTCCAAACATCTGTGAACATAAAATTACATCGTTTTGGTCTTTAATTATTCAATTTGGACCCTCAAAATAAATTACAAAAATGGGTTCTGCGGGGGTTGAGTGCCACGCGGCACTGGCTATGTACCGCCGCGGCAGTTGCCCGGTGCCGCCGTGGCACTGCTCCTTAGATGCCCAAAAAATTACGTTTTGGCCCCCCGAGGTTTCGGTATTCGCGAAAAGGCCCTATTTAGTCCGAAATTCACAGAAAATGCATACAAACTCCAAATTAAGCTTGTGATATACTGTTGGAAAGGTAATGGAGTCTACTTTTCAAAAAAAAAAAATAGTTCGGAGTCAGGTCACTTTGAAAAGTTTTGCGGTATTTACGATAAAAGCCGATTTAATCGTCTTTTTCACCTTCGAAAATCCATAATAAATTCATTTTGAATTCAGAAATTATGTGCGATATAGCTATTAACCTCTAGTATCCATGAAAAATATTTAAAAAATGACACGGCGCTCCGGTTTCAAAGTCAACTTTTAGGTCAAATCGGTTAAACCTGGGATCTCCATGAAGTTCTGGGAACCTCTGGGAGCTCCTAGGAGCTGACATTTTCGTCCAATTTTATTTTAAAACTCATTTTAGTACTTTTCACATGATCTAGAATGATCTCGTAACTTTTTAGAGAGTTTGGATGATTTCGGTCAAACCTGGGTCAAACCGGTCAACGGGGACTTTCTGGGAACTTCCGGGAGTCTTTGGGAGCTGACGATTTCATTGATTTTGCTTCAAAACTTATTTTATCACTTTTCTTATGATGTAGTATGTTTTCAGAACTTTTGTTCCAAATCAGGGAGTTTTTGGGCTTTCAAGGGCATTTTGGTCATTCTGAGAACTAACTTCTAGGAGTCCTTTTTGAGTCTTTTTTTTCATCGTGAACCACCAAGCTATGGCTCTCCTAAATCTGATAGCCAACAAAATGGGGTGTCTACACACATCAGCACATTTTCAAAATATGTGAGAGGGGATAATGATGACGTGGTATCCCCGTTGCATTCAATATTTACTCCCCACATGGGGGTGCATGGTCTAGGGTGAGAGAGATATTAATCATTGGGCTTTTCTGTGAGGGTTATTCACAATGATAGGGATGTGAGGTAGGGATGGGTATTTCTCTATGTATTGCATTGATTATGTCAAGTTCTTTGAGGTATTGAGTAGGGCTTTGGGATTTAATCTATGTAACTTGTAGCATGTTTTAATCAATAGTGAAAGTATGGATCTCTCGGGTATGGACGTAGGCAGGTGTTTTGGCCGAACCACATAGAAATCTGTGCGTCTTTTCTTTGGTGTGCATGTTTAATTACTGCTCATGTGTGTGTGTTTATTTGGTAGAATTTGGTACTGCGTGTTAAATTCCCAACAAGTGGGTATCAAAGCTATGGTGTTCAGATCATGGTGACAGAGGCACATGGTGATAGTGGAGATTAGCAGCACGATGGTCAAAAGATATCACATGATGAAGAAAAAAATAAAGAAGGAACATGTGAACATATTAGTAACATGGTGACGGTGGTCATGGTTGTGGTCCCGTGAATGATAGGCTTCAGATTTGTTTTTTGAAGTTTGTCATGGTAAATTATTCCATGCGGTATGGTCTAGCGAAACTTGAATCATGATTGGTTGGAACTTCAAGGAGCTTGTGGGGATAAATTATGTTGCTTGGAATTTGGGTCAGAGATGGTTCCTAAGGTTTTTGGGTGCTGCATATTCATCTGTTGGTGCGGATTTATGAAATCCTGCACAGATTATATTTTATTTTTTCTTGGTGATAGATCCTATATATATATATATATCAACAGGTTGGGATTTAGGGTGGAAAAATAATTTTTATGCTACTGTGATTGTAGCAGGTTGCGTATGGTGGAGAGGTTCTCACATTCCATTCATATGGGCATTTCTCTTGGGCTGTTAGATTCTAGGTACGGTAAGTATGTGCTTCCGGAGAAAATAATTTGATGAGTTACAAGAAGGCGGGGGCAGACACAGGCTTAATTATCCGATAGAGGTAATTGTTAGGATACTGCACGTAGGAACGTTGATCAAATTTTGGAGCAGGTTCGCTAGTTAGGTGGTATGATATTGATCCCTAAGTAGCGGAGGAATCTAATATTGTTGCTGAAATCACACACAGCTGTTGAGAGAAGTGTGGATGGTTTGTGTCGTCCAATTAGTAGAGTTGTACTCCCAAGTTTTTGATGAAAAATTCTTATATAAGTGAGTATGTGGATGGTTTGTTCACGGTTCAGACGATGGTGAGGGGAAATCCCGTTGGGGAGAAAGAGGGATCGAGGCTCTCTCTGGTGGAGTTAATGTGTATAATTAACTCGGCGCAATTGCATATGTATTGGTCGCGGTTTACGAATCAAAGGTGTTGAGACTAAGTTGATTCGGGGTGTGCAAGCTGGTACGGAAGACGGTCAATGGTAAATGGTTGCAAAGTGGTCTACTTTGTGGGTGTTCCAGTTGAGGGGTGTTGATCATGTATGATAGATGGATTAAGCAGTTTCCCCACAAGTGATAGAGAGGGTGTTTGTTGGGATTATATCACATGTGGGACAATTCCATTAATTTAAGGATTGGAATTTGACAAGATTCCAAATGTCATTTGCTTTCCTTTGTTATAGAGTTGTATTACTTGTCTGATAAGTGATGAGTTGCAAACTCTATATATAGGGATGTTGCATAGGAATTTAAGAAGCCCTTAGTGTGTACCAAGTTGGGGGTATCTGCTCATGGGGGTGCATGGTCTAGGGTGAGAGAAAAATTAATCATTCGAGTTTTCTGTGAGGGTTGTTCACAATGATAGGGATGTGAGGTAGGGATGAGTATTTCTTTATCTCTATGATTTCTCTATGCATTACAGTGATTATGTCAGGTTCTTTGAGGTATTGAGTGGGGAGTGTACAAGGGTCTTGTATTTTTTTCGGTTATGAGATTTAATCCATGTAACTTGTACCATGTTTTTACTCAATAGTGAAAGAATGGATCTCTCGGGTGTGGATGTAGATAGGTGGTGTTTGGTCGAAGCACGTAGAAATCTATGTGTCTTTTCTTTGGTGTGCATGTTTAATTATTGCTCATGTGTGTGTGTGTGTGTGTGTGTGTGTGTTTATTTGAGGGAATTTGGTTTCGCGTGTTAAATTCTCAACAGTACCTTATCAAATGCACTGAAAAAAATTAAGTGATAACAATTTTCATTTTCAGCACTTAATTGAATAATCAAACACACCTGTGTTGGTTTAAAAAAAAAAAAAAATCCCATTCATTTTGAGGTGACACAATTGATAAAGGATTATACTTATGTATATTTTCTTGAGTGCATACAGTGTTTTTTCTTCATGTCTGGGAACAACATATAAACCTGAGAAAAAGGTACTGATATTTTCATTAAATTAAGATCTGCGTATTTATAATTTTTAAAGGAACGGATTGTGAGTACTTGAGACACAATCAAAAGACACAGCTTTGGGACACGACCTTCATTTTGTGTCTATCTCTCTCCTGACAGGCTCTATAGTGTCAGTGGACCCCACAATGCCCACTAGGAGAGAGATAGATTGTGTCCCAAAATTGTGTTTTTGGGTTGTATGGCAAGTATTACTCAAAAAAAAAAAATCATAAAAATGGTAGTCTAATACTTGTGTTGAATCAAGTGGACTATTACTAACAACTTGCGCTTTTTATTTATTATTTTTTTTTCATTTTTGAAGTGAACTTCTCTCATATTAGAGTCTATCATGAATACAAAAATGTAAAAAATACTTAAAATCAAAATCATATAATGTTATCATGTGAGCCTGTAGTTATTTTAAATATGTGGAAACAAGGCTCTAGGCTTTGTTTACTTTACATACTAATTAGTAAGGTTAAGGAAAGGAAAAACAGACAATTAAAAAAGAACAATGCTAGGGGCACTAACAAATCTCACTAACACTCACATTCACACTCTATCTCTCTCCTAGTGGCACTGTTTAAAAAAACGACAATGTTAGGGGCACTAACAAATCTCACTAGAGTGTAAATGTGAGTGTTAGTAAGATTTATTAGTGCCCCAAATATTACTCTTTAAGTGCCACTAGGAGAAAGATAGAGTGTGAATGTGAGTGTTAGTGAAATTTGTTAGTGCTCTAAATATTACTCTTTAAAAAAAATATATAGCTTCAATCAAATATCTTCTCATGGTTAATATTTGATATTTCTCCCTTATTCAACTTTCCTTCTTTTCTTATTTCCGTTTCCCCCTTACTTTTAATTTAAAAATATTTTTTCTCCTGGCCTACGAAATTCAGTCAATCAAACAAGGAAAAATGGATTCTGAAGTCATCCAATTAAACCTTAGATTATTGTTTCAGAAAGCACACATAAAGTTATTCCATGTCCACATGCCAAGTATATACTAGATTAGAATCTTTCTATACAACCAATAATAATAAACTCTGCGTTATATATAGTCGCTATCTTTTGGTTTTAACTTTTCTAAGGAAAATATAAACTTTTAGTGTGGTACTTTTTTCTCTTCAATCCTCACTGACTGCAAAATGCTTTTATTAAGAACTAGGACAGAGGCCCGTGCAATGCACGCGTTCGTCAAAATTAGAAAATAAATTAGATGTATTTATTATTGATGTATTTATAGTTTTATCACTTGAAAAAAATTAAATCAAACAATGTTAAATCCTAAAAAAATAAAATCAAACAACATTAAATCCTAAATGTATTAAATGTGTACTACTAACAAAATAAAGTTGTAAATGTAAAAGCTTCAATAATCCTAGATAGAAGCAAATGTATTTTCTTTTCTTTATTTTTTTTGCGTTTCCGAATATTTCTTTAGTGTTTCACTTCTGTTTGTTTTAGCATTTCTCATTTATTTTTTTAACCACAATTTATTGTATGAACTATGTACAAAATAATGTAACTGCGTATAAACTTTATACAATAAAATTGAGAGTAATGTTGTTTAAAAGTAATAATTTATTTATAATATCATAATACGTGATATTTTGAAAAACCTTATCATCTTTTGTCTTTTGTCTTTTTTTGTTTAATTACATGTAAACTTCATACAATGAAGTTGAAAGAGTTATTTAAAAGTAATAACTTAGTTTTAACATTATAACACATGATCATATTTTGAAAAAACTAATCATATTAGTTCTTCATTTTTTTTTTTCCTTTTTATGGGAATGATATGAAATTGCATGAAATTATAAATTTAAAAAACAAATTTATTAAAACTATTATTATTATATACTACGTATTTATTATGAGTATGTAAATAATTGTAAATTACAATTTGTCTTTTAAGCGTGCAAAGTATTTCATATATATTTAGTATGCGTATAATAGAAGTGTATGTGTGTGTGAGAATTAAATTTATAGGAATGCGTATGTAATAAAATATGATTGTAGATGTATTAGTAATTGTAAATTACAATTTGTCTTTTCACTTTGCAAAGTATTTCTTCTTCTTCTTCTTCTTCTTCTTATTATTATTATTATTATTATTATTATTATTATTATTATTATTATTATATATTTATGATGATGAATTAAATTTATTATATCTATTATTATTATATATTTTGAGGAGTATGAAATGATATGGAATTAAATTTAAAAAGCAAACGAATGTATGTGTGTGTGAATTAAATTTATAGGTATGTGTGTGCGAAAAAAAATATGATTTAGATGTATTAGTAATTGTAAATTACAATTTGTCTTTTAACTTTGCCAAGTATTTCTTATATATGTATTACGATTATTATTATATATTTATTATGATTATGAAAATATATGAAATTGTATGAAATAATAATTTTATAAAAAAATGAATTAAATTTATTAAGTGTAAATCATATGTGTGTAAAGCCTTGTTTTGGAAAAACCAAAACAAAAACCAAAGCACAAAATGATTTGCCAAACAAGGCACCGAATTTGTTGACTTTTGATCCAATATATGTGTGTAAAGCATTGTTTGGGAAAAATGAAAACAAAAAAAACCAAAACAAAGCACAAAATCAGTTTGCCAAACAAGGTAGCCGAAATTGTTGACTTTTGATCCATGGGTTTAGTGCCTTGTTTGGGAAAAAGTGGAAACAAACAAGACAAACAAAACCACAACTGATTTTCCAAATAAACCCTATTAGTTTTTGAGTGCCTTGTTTGGGTTTAAAAAAAAAACGCAAACACAAATAAAGGCAAAATTCGGTTTGCCAAACAAGGCATAGCATCTCAATGTATTAGAAAATGCAAAATTACATATAAGGAGCCAACTATTTAAAGAATTCCAAATTAGGACAAAATTGAAATTGAAATCACTCTAAGCCTTTTTTATAGTATAGTGAAGATTAAAAAAAAAAACACAAACACAAATAAAGGCGAAATACGGTTTGCCAAACAAGGCATAGCATCTCAATGTATTAGTAAAGGCAAAATTACATATAAGGAGCCAACTATTTAAAGATTTCCAAATTAGGACAAAATTAAAATTGAAATCACTCTAAGCCTCTTTTATAGTATAGTGTAGATAATAAATCTTTTATTAAAACTAAAGACCTTTTTGAATTTTGGGAATTTTAACACCACACAACTATTAGCCATCACTAGTGGGGAATTTGTATGGTGAAAGATATACTTTGCCTTAGAGATTATGCAATTCTTGAAAAACACTTCATTGTGGGCACCATCCCATTATAGTAGAGGAAAGTAATAATGTTGTTCATCCACTGTAGCTACAATGATATCGTTAGTTGGCATGCACCGACTTCATTAGCTATATTCATGAATGGGTAATACTTGGGGCACAACCAAAGCCACAACTTTTTTTGCACAACCTCCATTTTGTGTCTATCTCTCTCCTAGTGGGCACTGTGGGGTCACTGGCACTGTGGGACCCATCAAGAGAGAGATAGACACAAAATGAAGGTTGTGCAAAAAAGGTTGTGGCTTTGGTTGTGCCCCAAGTATTACTCTTCATGAATATTGTATAAAGTTAAACTTAAATGATATGATTTCGTGTCCGTTTGGTATCAATTATTTGAGATTATTGAATAATTTGAATCCGGTTGGTAATTATCAATTTTTTTTTTTTTTCAAAATCAAATATTTTCAAAAAGCAGAAAAAAGATCCTAATTTTAGAGCAATTGAAGCTTTGTTTTTTTTTAAAGCTACAAAAATCTCTAATTTCTGTAGCAACACTGAACCGTAAATGACTTTTTAAATAATCTCTACAAAAAAATCTCTTCTAGAATGATATCTTAGTAAAAAAAATCTTTTATTCCCAAAAACAATCCAAATTATAGCTAGGTTAGTCATCCTCCTGGAATAACATTTTCACCAATAAGTTAATGATAAGGAAATAGAAGGATAAGGACAACGACATAACCTAATTGGTAGAAAGGCATTATATGCCACGGTTCGAACCTTGCCCCCTCACACAAGACCACTACACCAAATGATAAAAAATAAAAATAAAAAAAAGAAATAAATCGATATTTTATGTCGAGAAAAACATAGAAGGATGAAGATGAATGTACTTGATATGAGTCATGACTTTATCTTTAGTTGGGTAAAGAACCTAGTATTCAAGGAATTAAAAAGAATACTACCTCACAAATTCCTAAAGTTGTTTATCACAATAATAGTGGGATGAATATCAGGAGGATTTTCAATCAATGCAATTTCAGATTTTGAAATTGACGGAGATCTTTTAAATAAAGATTATTTAAAGCCCGAAAATAAAGAAAACAGAAAGTTTTTAAAAACATCTTCTGAAGAGGAACAGAATAACTTCAAAGAACAGTTTTTAGTTTACATAAAATTGTTAAGAAGCATATTTCTTATTTTGGTAGAAAGACGTTATATGCCACGGTTCGAACCTTGCCCCCCTCACACCAGATCACCACATCAAATGATAAAAAAAAAAAAGAAATAAATTGATTTTTATGTCGAGAAAAAATAAAAGGATGAAGATGAATGTACTTGATATCATTCCTGACTTTATCTTTAGTTGGGTTGAAAAGAGTAGAAGTGATCAATGAGAGAGAATGTGAAAGGGAAAAAGTGCAGAAGAGAAGAGGTTAGAGGTTGTTTGGATTATAAGAAAGCTTTTTTCCACTACACCAAAATTGCCAAACGGGCACTGTTTTAAACAGTGCCAGATCCAATCTGACACAGTTTTAAACCGTGCCAAATATCGGGGAGCCAAATTTTTTGGTCAAAGGGTGCTAGATTCGGGAATCTGGCACGCTTTTTTGGCACTGTTTAAAACCGATCCAGAATAAAAAATTCTTAGCAACATGTGGCCAATTTTGTGCGCAACACATGGCACAATTTTGGCACGCTTTTAACACTGCTAAAAACCGTGCCAATTGGTCTTGAGTTGAAAAAAATATTCAATTTGGCACGCTTTTAGCACTATTTTGGAACGTTTTTTACCGTGGCAGATTTTCAATTTTGACACGCTAATCTGGCACTCTTTTGGCACTGCTGAAAACCATGCCAGTTGCTCTCAAGTTTTTAAAAAAGCAATTAATTCACATGCTCCTCAATTTTTATTTGCACCTAATTTACATTTCACACCCACACCTAATTTGCAAGCGTAATAAATTTCTAACATGTAACATGTATATATTGATAACTAGTTATCACAATCAACATAATCCATAATAATCATAATCCAAATGGACTATTACATTGCACAAAAACACAAATAATATACAAATAACTCTCTATTCCATTTCCATCCCTACACTCTTCCCATTTTTCTTTTTCTATTTCTATATACAAATAACATATTTCATCAATACATGTACAACAAATAGATAATTGCAACATTTGACATCACATCCCGTAGGCCATCACTTGCATCAAACACTCATCCTCATCGCTCCTTGTCGTGAATGTTATTTCAGGAACTGGAATTACCATGGCCTCAAGTACAAATCACCTGCAATGCATATGAAATTTGCATATAAGTATATGTATATACAAGTGTTGAACTGCGTGCCATGTTGTCATGTTTGTAGTTTTCTTATTGGTTGTATGAATTATTGGATGTTAAGGACATTTTTCCCATAAGCGAGAAAATATTTTATCTCCATGCCACATGGATTTGTGATTTAGATTCCACGCCCAGTATTTGCTATGTTGAATGCCCAAAACATGTAATAGTAATAAGTGTGGCATTATAAGCAACTTCACTAAGTGCAATACGACAATACCTGATTTTACAACCTTAAATTACATCAGTAGAGAGATCGTCTACATGTAGGTTATTGACCTAACTCATTTACCTTAACAAACCAAGCATTCTTCATAATAAATTGTGGTAGCATTCAATTTAGGCAATCATTGAGATGTACTAGATCATCTTGGTTTTCAAATTGAATTAGTAAGATATTTTTCAACTATATTTTAACTCCACTAAATGTGTAATATGATATGGGACCCAACACATTTGAAGGACAAAATGGGAATTAGCAACAGATGGAAAGTGGTTGGTCCCACATGTTCACCCAATGTATGTTTGGGTGAGCGATGAGTGAGAAAAATTTGGGTGAGCAAAAATACACTTGTTAGTTAATATGTAGAGTAGCATTACTCTGTATAAACACACATCAAGATGCTTTATTGCAATTCAATTACAAATTATGCATTCATTTTTTATTACCTGATTTTTCTAACTCATCAAGATGCTTTACGGCCTCAGCAATCGCTTCCTGATTTTTCTAATCCCACTTCTTCTTTCTCCTTTTCTGTTCAAGGAAATGTTAGGAGGAAAAATAAGAAGGCAATCAAAAGCAAATTGACTACCACTTTAAGAACATAAATAAAAGCCAGTGCGCTTTTGTGGCGTTCAAATTCAACATGACGATAACTCATCATCGGATGGATGTAGTTAAATACAAGATCAATAAAAAAAAGCTGATTGATAATATGATGTCTTAATTGAATGGTATACCACACTGACACGAAAACCTCCATGTGCCATAGGCCCTTGAAAGGCTAAGTTCTTTTAGGGAGGGAACCCTCGCACTCAGAAGATTAAAGAATTTGCTTTTCTTTAACATTATGGTGCTACTAAGTTCAATTAATTTACCTGAAGCTCTATGAATACAACCATCAGCATCAGCCTTCACTACATTTGAGGTATCAACATCTCCACTTCCAGTGCTGAAAAAAGAAAGAATTTTTCCTAATAAATTATTCTAGAAAGAGTTCTAAAACTAACTTGATATCTCATTTTCTATGCACAAAATGGTACCAATCATGGACATCAAGGACTTTTGGCTTCCCATCCGAGGTAATTTGTAATCCAGCAGCGGCTGGGTCCACGCCACAATCTGAAATAAGGAAAGCTTTGTTTATGTTTCAAACTTTAGAAGGATAATATACACACACACACACACACATATATACACGTACTAAAAAGCCACTTTACACGAATCATATTACACATCAAACCAGAGCATTTATCAACACTCATTCTCATCATCACCCCAAAGCAAGTCGAGATAAAAGAAATAAAAGTACTGTAACGTAAGCCAATCAGAAAAATACTCAAGAACACTACCAAAACGTCCGAAACTGTCAGTCAAATTTGAGAGTAGAAAAGGCCACTATGCACTGAAATCAATCACATCCTCAATTTCATCTTAATCAGTAGAGAATTAATTTTTAAAAATTAGTCCCGATTAATCAAATAATTTTCTTCTTTAATTTTCCCGGCAAACACTGATCAGAAAAGGCCTCTATCCATTGAACTTGAAGTCAATCACACCTTCAATCTCATAGCATACATTGTTCAATTTCACCTCAATAAAAATTGCGAAATCGATTTTCAAAAATTAGCTGACTGGTTGCTGAGAAAATCAAATGAAAATGAGGTGCTCAACTAATGAGGTTTGCAATTTAAAGAAGATGATACAAAAGGGAAAAAAGTTACCAATACCTATACCTATTTTTATTTTTACTTTTATTTTTTTGCCAGAAGGCAATTCATTTAACACAAGTAGAACACAATTTAATTGATTACTTGGTCGATCACATGTTATGCTGTAAAACTATATTGTATAGCTAGAATATTGGGACTATTGAACTCATCAAAACCAAATCATCCACACATTAGTGACGTGTCCAAATCATCCACACATGCTACTAACAGTAAAAACCAACTAAAAACACCTTGATACCTTAGCAAAGTAGTAAGGCAATTAGCATTAGTAATTGAAGATTAGCCACCCACATAATTCAAGTGAAACAACACTATGTGTAGTTAGTGGCAGCAAGTCACTAAGGTCATAAAAAATCCAACATAAACAAACAGAGAAATATAGTTGATGAGGCTCCAAAATTCCAATTGTCGATACAAAGATATGTTTTTTCACTAACCTTGGAAAGTGATTTGTTGGTCAGACAGAAAATCACCACCTTTAAGAGTTCCTCAACTAGGCAGATCTGCACAAATAAGACAAAGTTAAGGAACAATTTTCCAAACACAACAAATAAGTAAGGGGTTTGGGAATCAGGCTCACACACACCTTGATCTGCATCATCACTAGGCTTTGAGTGCACAATAGGCTCTAGCTTCGCCTTTGTTGCTGGTAGCGCTCCCCAGTATATCATCTCAGAACCGGGCTTCGAATTAGCAGGGATTGGCCGAGTCAGCATGGCTGGTATCATTCCCTAATGTAGCTGCTAACAAATACTCGAACTACCATCATCACTTGGCTTTGAGTAAAGAAAAGGCAATGGCTTTACCACCATTTCGCTTTACCACCATTTCTCGTGTTGTTCCACCTCACTTCTTATTTTTCCCGTCGAATTGCTTATGCTCCATGTTCTTCGAGATGCTTCTTGGCAGCTTGCCTTCCTACAATTGCAATTCTCTTCAGCAAAGTTCAACATTTCCTAACCATCCCAAGAAATAAAATTGAGAAAATACTTCCACACATCTATGTTGGTGCCAAATTCTACAAGAAACCAAGATAGCAAGGGTTCAAAACTTTTAATAATTCAAGAAACTCATGGAAAAAACATCCAGACAAGCTTATGGTTTATGGTTAACATCAATTCTAATGGAATTTCCATGATCACCTATGCAATGAATCTGGTGTTTGGACATTACATGCCGCCATCCAAACACGAACACCGGATTCGTTACTATTGCAGGCTTTACGCAGAATTCCTTCTCATCTTAAATTGAATTGATTGGAAAAGTGGTGCTGCCAAGTGCCAACTAGGGAATTTATAAAAAAAAAGAAAAAGAAAAAAAGTAGGCAAGCAAAAGGACTAAAAAGAAAGCCAGATAATTATGATTGCCACTACATAGTTTGTATAACCTCGAAGGTCATCAATTTCAAAAATCATGACTATCCTCATCAAAAAGGGTCCCTAACCACTACAAAGTTTTACATTGTTTAGCAAAATTTCAACAATTTTAAACTTCTTATCAGTTCTAAAGGTGTGTCAGGAACATATCAGTTTAGACACATGGGTGAATCGTCATGAAAATACAAGAAATAGATAAAGGGAATTGGGAATACTCAAACAGGTTAGTTCAAATTACCATGAATGTGAGCTAGTGGAGTGTAGCACTGAGCCACTATAGGGTAGGTCTGAAATGTTCAATACCAAAGAGTACTAAGAAGGGTCGCGCAAAATCTACCCTGACTACCAAAAATCAACCAATCAATGGGTGTGGGGTGCCATTAGATTTTTAGTGATGGGTTGAGCTAAAATCAATCGAGCATGGATATACGCTATTATATATATGCATGTGGACAGAGAAAGACTCACATGTCAACCATGGAAGCAACCTCATCTGGCAGCCACAATATGCTCATTCAAAGCTTCAACCACCCCAAATCTGAATCAATCAAAAACTCATTAAGTCAACATATCTAATCATTAAAAAAGGGGTAAATCAAAATTTTCCCAAACAAATTGAACCCAAACTCAAGATTTTTCCATGAATTAAACCCTAGCTTCTCTATTTTTAATTGAAACAGATTTAAATAAACTAATACAAACCCTTACTCAACATTTTAAAATCCTAATTGCTCCAACCATTTTCCTATATAAGAAAAATTAGTGTCAGATGTGAACCTTTAATAGGTCCGGTGGTGTGTGTGAGAGAGATTGTGAACCATTCCCATGGTTTGGGTATTCATGTGTATGTGTGTGTGTGTGAGAGAAAGAGAGAGAGATTATAGAGTGTGGTGGTGTCATTTGGTGGTGTCATGTGTGCAGATCTAGGTATGTATGTGTATAGATCTCTATCTGTGTATGGATGTGCACATCTACGAGAGAGAGAGAGAGAGAGAGAAGGTCAAGCACATAGACTTCAGGGGAAAAAATGATAAACACTTACCTATTTAGCTTAACTAATTTAAAGAGAAACTGAACTATCTCAATCTGAAGTCCATCATTCACCCCCACAAAGTTCTCCAAAATAGGACCCAGCTCAGCCTTATCAGCATGGTAATCGTCGTGGTGGCGGCGGATATCGCGGCAGTGGTGGTGATCACTGTGGTGGCGGCTATGTGGTTCGGTGGTGTATGAGATTTGGGGATTAGGGTTTTCTCAGGGGAAGAGAGGGAGTTGAGAGAGAAAAGCGAGAGAAACTGAGTTGGGGTTTTTTAATTTTTGGTCAACTCGATTTAAGGGGAGTTGGAGGGAAAAGTATTTTGGGAATCTATTGAGCACGGTTATTTTTTCTATTCTACACGGTTTGAAACATCTCTAGATTTGGCACGGCAAATAGCAGTGCCAGATTGGTTAAAAACCGTTCCAAAATTTGGCACGGTTTAAAACCGCTCCTGATTAAAAAGCGCAAAACGTGCCAAATTGGGCTTTTTGGTGTAGTGTTTGTTTGTTTGTTTTTTTGTTTTTTTTTTTGTTTTCCTTCCATTATCATGCCGAGAAAGGACCACGACATTGCGTGAAGCACACTTAGGGTGTGTTTGATAACCCAATTAAGTGGTGAAAAAGAAAATTTTTAGCACTTAATTTTTTTTAGTGCGTTTGATAATGTGCCAATTAATTGAAAAAGCAGACAAAAATACACTGAAAACGTTAAGTGAAAATTTCCTGCTGAAAATAATCATTGAATGCAGTATATTTTAGTTCTTGAAACATTGTTCTTAGTTTTGCTAATACAAACCACTTAAAATTTTCAGCACTTAAATTCAACACTTAATTTTCAGTACTTAATTTTCAGTTTTATCAAACATACCCTTAGATTGTGAATAATATATAGGCTTTTAGATGAAAAGTTGCAGAGTAAATTGGTAATTTTGAGCACTGTGCTAAAAGGTGGAGAAATTATTATGTGACCATCATCACAACCATGTAATGTCTACTATTATCTCATTGGAAAAGGTTGTGATACATCCACATAAAAGAGGGTAGTTTGGGATGCATGGTGCGGCTCATCCAAGGGCTAGGAGATGTGTGTTCATGCCCATCCAACGGATGGGATTAATCCATAAAGGTAAAGTTGACTTTTGGACAGCACAGTTGGCGCATTAAATGCGCAGTTAATGAGCTATTGACTGGTAGAGCCGGTCATGTTCACCCCTTGTGTTGTAAATGTTGTTCTTGTGTAATAACACTTGTTCCTGTATTAATAAGACTTGTTTCTGTATAAGGAAAAGTTGTTCCTGAGGACAATTTTTTGGACATAATTGTACCTAATGTAACCAATGTGGTACCATACCAGTGTTCCTTTGTAGAATTTAAGTGACACACTTGCACACACTTGTACCTAATGTAACCAATTTGGTACCATACCAATATTCCTTTGTAGAATTTAAGGTAGTTATTAAATAACAACACACCAACCACACAAATCCTAGGACAACACACCAACCACTATAATCCTAGTATTATTTTGATAAACTTCACTCTTCCAAACCAATTTAACTGTAGCCATTTCATGGAAAAAGAAGATTTATTTTTGGAGCACAAGAGAGAAGACAGTGGTTTGTTGCAAAAAACAATAGAAGTGAAGGTTGAAGGTTTTTTTTGGAGCACAAGAGAGAGGACAATAGTTTGTTGTTTAAAAAAAAAGAGGTGAAGATTTTTTTTGGAGCACAAGAGAGAAGACAATAGGTTGTTGTAAAAAACAAAAAAAAAGAGGTAAACATTTGTATGTTCTTACTTTGTATTTATTTATTTTTATTGTAAGATTTGTAGAAATACGAGTGTTTATTACTTTATTTGTGACAAAAATAAATATTAGTAAAGTAAAAATAAATAAGATTTGTCTTACTTAATTTGTGAAAAAATTTAATATTAGTGAATAAGAGTGTTCTTTATTAGTATAACAAAAATTAGTTAAGTGAAAATAAATAAGATACACCATTGAAATACATTTTGAAATGTATTTTCTTACAAACATTGAAATGTATTTTCTTACAAACATATATATGTTAATCATAAAATAACTAGGGTACAAAAAGGGTACATAATATCTTAATCATGAAACAATAATTGAACAATATTTGTTTAATGTATCTACAAACATTTTTAGGAATAAGAGTGTTCTTACTATATTAGTACCCAAAAAAAAAAAGTTAAGAAGATTAGTGAATTAAAAATACGAAAACAGTAAGGGAACAAGAAGGAGACAAAATTTCTTCATCAGGGAACAAGTAGGGTACATAATTTATTAATGATAAAACAGTTACGGTACAATATTTCTTAATCATGAAACAACTAGGATACAATATTTTTTATGATGGAACATTAAGGGTACATAATTCCTTAATGAAGAAACAACAAGGGTACATAATTTCTTGATTATGAAACAATAAGGGTACAGAATTCTTTAATCAAGAAACAACAAGGGTACAAAATTTCTTAATTATGAAATAATAAGGGTACAGAATTCCTTAATAAAGAAACAACAAGGGTACAGAATTTATTAATTATGAAACAATAAGGAAACAAAATTTCTTAATCAAGAAACAACAAGGGTACATAGTTTCTTAATCATGGAATTCATAACATCATTCAGAAAGGATGTCCAAACCAGATAGATCGCCATAGTATTCATAGCAACAGAAAGGCTGTCCATCATCTCTGATTAGACACTCAGGAAGAAAACTTTGAAAATCCCCATCAACATCATCTTCACTATAATCCGGAAGATTGGGATATACATCAGCGTAACATTGATCATCTTCAATATCTTGTATGGGAAAGACTTGTGGGTCATAATACTTTTTTGCATCTTCGATTGCATGAAAACGATGCAATCGTCGCTTCATTTGTCGAATCTCTTTCTTCAACAAACATATGACTCGATCGTCATCCCTCTTCGGATTTTCCATCAAACCAGCAGCTCGAGAAATTGGTACTGGCAACCCATGCCAACGACAATATACTTCGCATTCACACCTTATGCTAAACAATTTTGTTTATCGTAGATCATCTCCAATAAGGACTGTACTGTTTGGTAGTCGAGTGTGAGCGTCACCAATGATTATGTGGCCAACATTGGAGAAAGATAAATTATAAGGTATTGGGGTGTTGACAAAAGGACGTCTTTTGTCATACCAAGTTTGCCCTTTAGGATCTGTGTAAGAGCAATATATATGCCATACATCGGTAATTGAAGGAGCATTACTAGCCCTTCTTCCCCTTCCTCCACTTCTCTCTCCACCTCTAGGGATATTTGAGTACACAGTATAGAGTATGAATTATGTTGTTGCTTGCAACTCCTATTGCTTTTTATAGAATATGAATTGTGCTATTGCTTGAAACTGAAAATAACTACACCTACTATCACTAAGGATTTCATAGAAGGGACAGTATTATGAATAAGATATGATGGACAATTCCAGTGAGTTGTCCCATCCTTTAAAAAATATTTGAGTTGTTATTTCACGAATAGTTCTAGTGAGTTGTCGACATCTCTCAATCACTTAGAAAGTTGAAAGTTTAGTCAAATCACTTGAAAAGCTGTCATTTTACGACCAGTGAGTTGTCCCATCACTTAAAAAATCTCACTTTTTTTTTTATAGTTTTGTAACAATAAGCGACAATAATATTGTGGAGCAATATTAGAACAACAATTACTTATTGTTAATTAAGAAACAATTAGGGTACATAATTTCTTAATCCAGGTTTAACAAAGGTACATAATTTCTTACTCTGGAAACAATAAGGGTACATAATTTCTTAATCAAGAAACAACAAGGGTACATAATTTCTTAATCAAGAAACAACAACGGTACGAAATTTCTTAATCAAGAAACAACGAAGGTACAAAATTTCTTACTCTGGAAACAACAAAGGTACATAATTTCTTAATCAAGAAACAATAAAGGTGCAGAATTTCTTAATCATGAAACAATAAGGGTACAAAATTTTTTAATCATGAAACAACAATGGCACACTATTTCTTAATCTTGGAACAATAAAGGTACAGACAATAATTTGTTATATGCATACTTTACTTTTATTAAATGTTGTTTGTTTTATAACAGGATAAATTTCAATGGATGGAATGCGGAGATCTAAGGGAAAGTCAGTATGCATAGAGGTCGATGAAGAAACATGTTTGGGAAATGATTTAGATGATGAAATCGAATTAAAATACACATATATTATTCATACCGGGGTTGACAGTAATGATCCACAAGCTGAACAAAGTAATGTCGTCCAACAAACCTTCAAATGTGCTACGGACCAAGCACTGAATGAATTGACCATAGATGAAGTCATACACATGACATTCAAATCCGTGGTTGAAGCTGAAAAATTTTACAATAGTTATGCGAAGGTGGTGGGTTTTAGTATACAGAAGGATTCAATGAAATACGGAAGGGACAGATTAGTATTATCGAGACGTTGGGTGTGTTCTAAAGAAGGGGAAAGGTCCCAAAAATATTTAGATCATGAGGACAGACCAAGGGAGCCCAAACCCCTAACTAGAGTTGGATGCGGTGCACTCCTCCATATCAAATTGCATAGAGCTTCTCAGCAGTATTATGTTGTGACAAAATTTGTTAAAGACCAGAACCATCCGCTATGTACTCCTCAATGTGTGCCTTTCCTCCGGTCGCACAGGGAAGTCCAGACAAAAGACAAACCTCAAATTAGTTCAATGCGCAGTGTCGGTATCAGACCTAGTAAGATAATGGACTACATGGTACATCAAGCGGGTTTGTACGAGAAGGTTGGGTTCATTCAGAAGGACTTGTACAACTATATTGAAGCTGAACGTACATCGAAACTTGTAGATGGTGATGCCGAGGGAGCACTAGCGTATTTATGTTCTAAAGGTGAGAGCGATCCAGATTTTTATTACAAGTTCAAGGTGGATGAGGAGCATCGATTGTCTAGGTTGTTTTGGACAGATGCAAGATCCCATATCGACTACGACAGATTTGGCGTTGTCCTAGCATTTGATACAACTTACCGAACAAATGCCTATAGAAAACCATTTGTCATACTTGCAGGCGTCAATAATCATTTCCAAACTACAATTTTTGATTGCGCATTATTGGTCGATGAAACAATAGACACCTACATTTGGGTTTTGGAAACCTTACTTGAAGCAATGAAGGGTAAGGCTCCGACTTCTGTATTAACTGATGGAGATAAGGCGATGCGGCAGACAATTTTTTGCATTCTTCCTAACTCATCACATCAGTTGTGTCAATGGCATATACAACGAAAAGCCGTTACAAACATCCGTGTAGCAGGGTTTGGTAAAGATTTTGACAAATGCATGAAGAGAAATTGCACGGGCGAAGAGTTTGAAGCATCGTGGGAAGAGTTACTTGACAAGTATGGGCTACACTGTAACAAATAGATGATAGAGATGTATGAAAAGCGTTCGATTTGGGCTGTGGCATACTTGAGGGGCCAATTTTTTGCCGGTATGAAGAGCACGCGATGTTGTGTCACCCTTAGAAGTAGCAGTTAAGCTGAGCAAAGTGTGCAAGAATTGCCCTTTGACTCTTGAGAATCAGAACCTATTTTGCCGATTTGGTTATGTTATTGATAAAGGAATTTGACATCATTTTGGATTCGACTGGCTAACTGAGTATCATGGCAAGATGGAATGTGGAGCAAATCTTTTACTTTACCATACCCAGGAGACCCTCGTTTGACTTCCAATACAACTCCTATTGTGATGCTTTCCTTACAAGTCGACTAGCCACTGTTGGAAGCGTTAGTATGGAACTTACTCCTGCACAGATCCCGATCGTTTGTGATTTCGAGGACGTATTTTAGGAAATATCTGGTTTATTACCCAAGCGCAAGATTGACTTTTGTATTGAACTATTACCGGGAATGATCCAAGGCACCTTATCGGATGGCTCTAGAAGAAATGATTGAGTTGAAAAAGCAGGTGCAAGAACTCGCGGGACGTGGATTTATCAGGCCAAGCACTTTACCATGGAGAGTGCCAGTGCTCTTCGTTAAGAAGAAGGATGGATCGATAGACTACCGGGAGTTAAACAAAGTGACTGTCAATAATAAGTACCCATTTCCCTAATAGACTATCTCTTTGATCAGTTACAAGGTGCAGCTACTTTCTCAAAGATTGACTTGAGATTATGATATCATCAACTGTTAGTACGAGAAGAGGATGTACCAAAGACAGCCTTTAGGATGAGATATAGCCTCTACAAGTTTCTAGTCATGTCTTTTGGACTAACGAACGCCCTTGTGGTATTCATGGACCTGATGAATCGCGTATTTAGGCCATATTTGGACCGTTTCATTATCGTGTTCATCAATGACGTCTTGGTCTACTCAATGAACGAAGAAGATCACTAGAAGCATCTTGAGATTGCTTTGTAGACACTATAAAGATAACCACTTGCATGCAAAGTTTAGTAAGTGTGAATTTTTGCTTAAGGAAGTCAAGTTCTTGGGTCACGTGGTTTCACAGAATGGTATAGTTGTGGACTCATCAAAGACAGACGTAATTTTGAGTTAGAGTAGACCGACCACAGTTTTAGGAGTAAGAAGCTTTCTTGGATTGGCAGGATACTATAGGAGATTCGTGGAAGGATTCTAACGGATCGCATCCGCCCTAACACAGTTGACCAAGAAGGATTTGAAGTTTGAGTGGAGTGACAAGCATGAGCGTGCTTTCTCAAAGTTAAAGAAGAAACTCACCTCGACACTGGTACTTGATATCCCAAGGAGCAGAAAGAATTACACTATTTTTAGTGACACATCATACGAAAAATTGGGGTGCATGTTGATGCAGGATGCTAAGGTGATCGCTTATGGGTCAAGACAGTTGAAACCCCATGAGAAAAATTACCCGGCACACGATCTGGAGTTAGTAGCAATCGTGTTTGCACTCAAGATTTAGAGGCATTACCTCATTGGGGAGAAGTTTGACCTATTTTTTGACCTCAAGAGCTTGAAGTATCTGTTCTCTTAGAAGGAGTTGAACATGGGACAAGAAGGTGGATAGAATTATTAAAAAGATTATGACTTCACATTGTACTACCACCCTGGTAAGACAAACCTGGTCGCAGATTCGTTAAGTCGAAAACCCTGCGAATTGATTACCTCTCTCATGATTAGAGAATGGCTAGCATTAGAAACCCTGTCAGAGTTTGACGTTCGGACATTGACAGATAAGATTCTTGAGGCACAACGGGAGAACAAAGGACTTGGAGAATGGTTCGCTAAGATGACAAGCAAAGAGCCGAAAGTTTGGAGCATCGGTGTAGATGGAAGATATCGATGCAAGGACAGACTATGTACCCGATGACGGAAGCTTAAGGAAGAAAGTTATGGACGAAGCCCACAAATCCTGATTGGCCATACATCTCGGAGAAACAAAGATGCACAGAGACCTTAAGAGGAGCTTTTGGTAGGAAGGTATGAAGAAGGACGTAGTAGATTATGTATCCAGATGTTGGACCTGCCAATAAGTCAAAGCTGATCGCCAAAAGCCAGTAGGATTGGTACAACCGTTGCCCATTCCCGAATGGAAATAGGAACATATTTCCATGGACTTTGTGGTTAGATTGTCGAGGATGCAACTAAACTATGACGCGATTTGGGCTTTTGTGGACTGATTCACCAAATTTGCATACTTCATTGCCTATAATATGATGTATCTTATGGAAAGGATGAGTAAGTTATACATTAAGCAAATTATGAGACTGCACGGCGTACCTCTCACTATAATATCAGACTGGGACTCTCATTTTACTTCAGAATTCTGGAAGAGTTTACAAGTCACCTTGGGAACTTCATTGAAGATGAGTTCAAGTTACCACTCCCAGACCGATGGTCAGACAGAACAGACCAATCAGGTAATGAAAGATATGTTGAGGGCTTGTGCAATTGATTTTGAGGGATCTTGGGAGGATCATTTGCCACTTGTTGAGGTCGCATATAACAATAGTTTCTAAGCAAGTATTGGGATGGCACTATTTGAGGCATTGTACGAAAGAACGTGTAGATCGCCATCGTGTTGGACCGAAATGAGTGATGGTCAGTTATTGGGACCTGACATGGTTAAGGAAACCAGAGACAAGATCCCGATTGTAAGAGAAAGGATGCGTGCGACACAGAGTAGATGGAAGAGCTATACCGATAAGAAGTGCAAGGATAAAGAATATCAAGTAGGCGATCATGTTCACTTGAAAGTTTTGCGAGTACGAGGAGTTATGAGAAATGAAATGAAAAGGGGTAAGTTGTCACCTCGATGTATTGGACGATTCAAAATCTTGGAGCATATTGGCAAGGTTGCCTACAGAGTCGCTCTATCGCCAAGGCTGTCCGAAATACATTAGGTGTTTTATGTGAGTATGTTGAAGAAGAATGTGCAAGATGATTCTCACAAATTGGATTTCACAGACATTGAAGTTAACAACAACACAACATACTATAAAGGACCAGTCAAGATTTGGGATCGTAGAGTCAAGAAGCTAAGGCGTAAGAAGATTCCGTTGGTGAAAGTCCAATGGAGCATCATGATGAGGGCGAAGCTTCTTGGGATTTGTGGACACGCGGAATCGCTCATCCACTCTTTTTTTTTTCTTTTAAACTATTTTGAAAAGGGAAAAGAAAAGGATAAGGTCTGTTGAAAATAGATACAGAGTTGCCACTTGGTCTTTAAGGAACTAAGAAACCTAATTTGACTCACCCAAATGGATAAAGGGCATCGGCCTTTCATAACCAAAGAACTTGGCTCGGGGTTTTGGTACGAGAGAGGAAGGAGCATTTGTCACAACCAAAACACCCTCAACTCGCCCCGTCTTTCGACGGGCCTCAATTAGCATCCAAATAATCATCTTATACTATGTTTAGTTTGACAGTTAATATTATGATAGGTATATTACATCACATAAAAAACTTGAAATGGAAGATCTAAAGATAAAATATCATTCATAAGATCTAAGCTATGTATCACACAATGCAAAGTGAAAGATCACACAAACAAACCTAGGAAAAATCGTCTAATCACATATCAAGTAATTAAGTTTCCCTAATCTAGAGGGGACATGAATTGTTCTTGAAACAAATAAATAAATAAATCAAAATATGCTTAGCAAGCTAGTATATGCATGTTAATCTTTGAGAAAAGAAGACCTCTCAATCCCTGGGACGGATGAGAAAAGAGGATTAGATCGAGGGGGAGCATGAACGTGTGATCATGATCATTCCTTATAATCTTCTTAGATTAGGAGTCACAAAAGCCCCAAATCTTTGCATGGATGCAATGTATGTATCTAGAATGTGCCAAGTTTGTAACGTGTTTTGTGTACATGGACTTTCTAAAGTGACTTAGAAGTCTAACATATGCATGAATGCATGAAGGAAAATCATCATAGAATATGTACAAATATGGTATGGACCACTTCTTAAGACATGAACAAATTTGGAGTACATGTAAGCACCAAATCAAAAGATGGAAGTAAAAGTAGGCTTGCTGTGAATAGTGAACAGAATAGTAACATGATATTTTGAAAATTGAAAAGAGGGGTTAGGAATGTTTTAAATGCATGATTTTTTATGGAGATATTTCTTATTGTGTCTATAACATAACCCAAAAATCCAATCTCTAATAAGTATTACAGATTGAGAGAAATCATATAAACAATAGAGGTTATTCAGAAACAGAGTCAGTACTGTCGACTTAAATGTTAGAAAATCTTAGAAAATGAAAACAAAAGATCTAGAGGCGGAGGCCCATATTATACATAAAGTTCCCTAAGACATTGAAGTTCAAAGGAAAAATCATTTGGGACCACTCTTTTTGGAAACGTTTTCTGTAAAACAAGTTGAAAGTCAACTAAGCTGCTGTGACAGCAAAAACTGAATATCTGGGGAGAATGTTTGGGTCCAAGTGGACCACTTTTAAGTGCTTTCAAGTCAATAAAAAATCATGGGTGTTCTATAATGAGTTAGGAAGATTTTTCAAGCGGTCTTGCATCCATACCTAGAGTATTGAACTCTGAATAATTCTTTGAAATTAAACAACTCACTGTTTTGAAGATTTTTTGAGAGAAATAAGGTTTATTTCTTGGAATCCAAATATTGGGGGTTTTAGGAGGGCTTTGAAATAGGGGTTTTGAAAGTATATTTTCAACACTCAAAGAGGATTAAAACCACTTGTAATATCAACCTCCAACTCATTTAGAGAACCTCCAAGATTATTGGAAAGGTTTGCTTTAATTTGGAGATAACCTCAAGAATACATAAGGATGTATTGAGGTAATAATCATCATCTATCAAACATGTTTTTAAGATCAAGAGCTACTATCCATAAGGATTCACTCACCTCAAACTTCATGTAATCATCTAGATGATGATGAACTAGTAAGTAAATAAAGAAAATAAAAAAGAAATGAGGTCAGAAGAGATGAACATTGTATATAAGCAAGCAAATGAACAAATCAATAGATGATATTCAATGGTGGAACCACAAGCATTCAACCTCTCATATGTGTGTATATGGGTGAGTAAATCACTCTCTAACTCATAGGAAACTCAAAGAAGATGAAGAAGATGGATTGAAAGCTTGAAAATAAAAGTTTAGTTTTTAGAAAACTAATTGAAACTCACATTTTGGATTGGATTTGGAAGAAGAAAATCTCTACTTCTCTCTCTCTTTCTCCCTAAGTCTCTATATCTCTCTCTAATGGCTTCCAAGTTCTTCCCCAAATGGAAGCAAATGGGTCTCCTTTATGGGCCAACTTGGGGAGGTATTTTGGATTTTAAAAAGTCTCTAATTGGTCCAAAATCTTTAGATTATCAAAACTATGTCGTTTTATTTGTTGGAAATTTGAATTAAAATCCAAAAATTAACCAAAATTACAAACAAAAAAAAATCACTCAGAGTGCCACCGCGGCACTCGGCCACTACCGCCGCGGCAGTGGGCTAGTGCCGCCGCAGCAGTCAACCCCCCGTTGACCAGAAATTGCATTTTGGCCCCCCGAAACTCCCAGAATTTGCAAAACGGCCCTATTTCGTCCGAAATTCACAAAAAATTCATACGAAATCCAAATTGAGATTGTGATATACTTTTGGAAAGGTATTGAGATCTGCTTTCCATAAAAAATAGTTTGGAGTTGGTCACTTTGGAAAGTTTTGCGGTATTCGCGATAAAAGCAGAATTGATCGCATTTTTCACCTTCAAAAATTCATAACAAATTCATTTTTCATCTAGAAATTCTGTGCGATATACCATTGAAAAGCTATTAACCTCTAGTATTTGATAAAAATATTTCAATGTCGAAAAGGAGACTTTGATTTGTGGTCAAACTTGCAGTCAAATCAGTCAAACAGTGCACTTCCAGGAAATCTTGGAAGTTCTGGGAGCCTCCAAAGACTGACGTTTTCGTCTGATTTTCTTTTAAAACATATTTTAAGACTTTTCACATGATCTAGGATGATCTCAGAACTTTTGGGCGAATTCGGATGATTTTGGTCAAACCTTAGTCAAACTTGGTAAAACTTTGGTCAAACCGATCAACGGAGACTTTCTGGAAACTTCCGGGACTTCCGGGGGTCTCTGGGAGCTTACTGTAATACCCCGTATTTTTAGGTATAGATCCCTAGTACCTTTCTTAGCCTTTTGGTGAGATTGTGTGTTCAATCGATTGACCTTATCTCAATCGATTGATATGTCAATCGATTGGATGTTTTACCAATCGATTGGTATCCTGCTGACCTAACCCCAATCGATTGGCACCTGGTACCAATCGATTGAGAGTAGCTGGAGTTGGCCACCTCGTTGGTTTTGTGTGGTTGTGATTGTTTTCCCCTCCCCTTATACATATATATGTTTGCTTCTGTGTGTGTGAGGGAGAGAGAGAGAGAGATACATACTCTCATATATATACACATACATATATATTGTATATATATATTACACACACCCACACTCTCGGGTTGAGAAGAAGAAGAAGAAGAGGAAGAGGAGGAGGAGGAGACCAGAGAGAGAAAGAAGAGACAGACAGAGAGACCGAGAAGGAGAGGAGAGAGATCAACCACCATAGCCGCCGCCGCGGAGCTCGGGACGCCATCAACGGACCGCCGGGAGAGGTGAGTTTATTAACTCATTCAAGAGGTTGTTTTTGTGATGTTTATGTGTGTATAATAACGTGCATGAGGAGGAAAGAAGACCCCAACGTTTTTATAAATAAAACCAGCAGTTTTGAGGAAGAAGACAGAGTTCAATCGATTGCCATTTGGATCCAATCGATTGGATGATTTCCCAATCGATTGCCATGGGTTCCAATCGATTGATATGTCAATCGATTGGTATTTTGTCCAATCGATTGATATTATTTCCAATCGATTGACATGTTTGTTCAATCGATTGGATATTAGCAGAATGTTATTTGTATGTTGTCTTATATTTGTGATATATCAGACTTGTTGATAATTGTACCATGTGGGTTATTGCGCTGTGTGGATAAGATTTATAAGTACTATGTCAGGACTAGACTTATATGCAATTGTCATTGATATCACGAGATGAATTATCCTATTTTAACTATCGATATGAGATGAATTGTTTAACTGTCATATGTTATTGTCAAACTGAAAAGTAGAACGGAACACAACTGTATGTTAATAATCAGTAATCAGTAGATATGTTGAATACAGAGCATGTGGCATTTTCAGTACTTAGTATATGAGCATTTCACAACATGTGTCAGCATGCATGGGATAGTGATGTGAAGAGGCAAGAGAAGCTGATGAGAAATGGGACATGTGACTTATGTGGAATATGAGATATGTGTACTTTGGATCCATGGGATCAACGGCTGACGAGTCGAGTGGACGTGGGATGGTTAGAGTTCCTAGTACGCCTCTTGCTGTTGAAGACGTCCAGTAATGCGTATGCACTGTTGAAGACGTCCAATGTACCGTTGACGATTACGTCCGGCTAGTGCCCTAATGTATTTTCACCGTGTAGTCGACCAGTGAGAATATACACAGCGTAGAAGACGTCCGTTGTGCCGCTTCCATCGTTTACAGATAGGTGGTACCGTGTAGACGACCGGTAACCCTATCAAGGGATTGTAGGACCTACTGCCTAGTCCGGTGATTCCGATTGGTATTATGGTATCTATGTATGGATACGGATTTGGATTATGGTATCAACGTACGGATACAGAGATGGATATGGATATGAATATGAATATGGATATGAATATGAGAATGGCTAGTAAGAAGATGGTTCAGTCGTGGATCCAGCGTCCCGACGTAAAGGTATATGCATGGGATGGATGCATGGGTTACATGCATGGATTTGATGAATATGTGATAAGATATTATACCATGATCCTTGTCTTTGTCATTACTATGCTTCCTGTTATTCCTGTTACCTCTGATTAATGTACAGTTACTGAGACCTTTGCTATGTCCGTGAGTGACGTCATTGTTAAGAGATTAACCGCATTTTAAGATGCTGAACAATAACGGTGAGGAGTGTTGTTTAATGTACTCACTCAGCTTTGTATCCAAAGCTGATGGCGTTTGTGCCCTGGACATTCCAATGTCTAGAGCTTCGCAGGACTTGAGGATGAGAGACTGATGTTCTGCCGGTCTTGGAGCTGAAGGCTTGGAGAAGAAGACGTGCTGCTTGTAATAGTTAGTTTATATCTATTGTTGTTATTGTTATAGGCCTGAGACTATAAGCCAGCTGTTGTAATAGATTTAGTAGACTTTTATAATTGGTACTTGGGCATCTGTTGCTTCCATACCTTTTATAGTTTCCGTTGTAGCCTCTGATTAATGTTAATAAGATATGTTCTATGAATAGCATCCTCCCTATCGTGGTGTTTATTGGTTTGAGTAGATGACAACGCGGTTATTCACCCGTCATTCCCTATGGACCCATAAAGGAAATTTATTTTTCTCTATTTATGCTGCTCCGGGGCGTGACACTTACGATTTCAAATATTCATCTTTTAAAATACCTTTTTTTTTGTTTTGAACAACATTGAATGATTTATGAGATTTTGGGCCAATGCAGAGAGTTTTGAGCTTTTAGAGGCATTTTGGTCATCTTTTTGATTTTTCGAGAGTTAGAGGCAATCTCTAAAAATCCGATCTTTATAATCATCGAGGTTTGACACGCTTGTGGCCTCCTAAATCTATTAGCCAACAAAATGGGGTGCCAACATTTTTCTCCTCTTTGGCATGAACTTGCGAGGCAACGCGTGTTGCAAGCGAGTGCCAAAGCTTTGAAGAGACAGAACTTTTGGAGGCTAATAGATTTAGGATAAAAACAAGTGCATTGCAAAAAATTCAAGAGAAAGAAACTGATGCTGAGCCTAGTATCGGTCGCGCTCTGCGTGAGCTGCCTACATATCCAAAGGGGAATCAGACCAGGACGTAGTTCAGGGCACAAGGAGAAAATCACACATGCACAACAAGACAGGCAGATGCTATGCTATGAGGATGATATGCAATGCATGGATCTGATATGAATTATGTCATGAGTCCTATCATGCCTAGTGTTCTGATCCTAGTATGAGCTGGTGTTGTGGGGTATGTGCCACCCCGAGTGGACTTATGTTGTGCTAGTGTTGAATCTAATGCAGTGGTTGATCCTGATAAGGATACCAAGGTGTTGAAGACTCTGGGTCTCGGGAAAACTTATAAAATTACGGGAAGTGTGCTTCGCAAACAAATGTAATCGAATGTGAGGTCCCAGAGGATGACAATTAAAGATAAACGACGGACATAGAAGTCCTGGATACTAAGCGATGGGTGAGGAAGTTCAAGATAGCCAATCGGAGAAGGGTTTCGTAATAACCGACAAACGAGAAAGCTCACAATAGCTGATGGGTAAGTGAGGGGGCTCATAATTTTTGACAAGGGAGTGAGGAGGCTCATGATAAGTGAAAAAGCTCACGAGAAAGCTCACAAGTTTGGACAAAGGAGTGAGGAAGCTCACGATAAGTGAGAAAGCTCACGATTTAGGAAAAAGGAGTAAGAAAGCTCATGATTTTGGATGAAGGAGTAAGGAAGCTCACGATAAGTGAGAAAGTTCACGATTTTGAATGAAGGAGTGAGAAAGCTCATGATAAGTGAGAAACCTCACGATTTTGAATGAAGGAGTGAGAAAGCTCATGATAAGTGAGAAAGCTCACGATAAGTGAGAAAGCACACGATTTTGAATGAAGGAGTGAGGAAGCTCATGATAAGTGAGAAAGCTCACGATAAGTGAGAAAGCTCACGATTTTGGATGAAGGACTGAGGAAGCTCACAATAAATGAGAAAGCTCACGATTTTGAATGAAGGAGTGAGGAAGCTCATGATAAGTGAGAAAGCTCACGATAAGTGAGAAAGCTCACGATTTTGAATAAAGGAGTGAGGAGGCTCACGATAAGTGAGAAAGCTCATGATTTTGAATGAAGAAGTGAGGAAGCTCATGATAAGTGAGAAAGCTCACGATAAGTGAAAAATCTCACGATTTTGAATGAAGGAGTGAGGAAGCTCATGATAAGTGAGAAAGCTCACGATAAGTGAGAAAGCTCACAATAAGTGAAAAAGCTCATGATTTTGAATGAAGGAGTGAGAAAGCTCATGATAAGTGAAAAATCTCATGATTAGTGAGAAAGCTCACTATTTTGGACAAAGGGGTGAGAAAGCTCACGATAAGTGAGAATGCTCACGATTTTGGACAAAGGGGTGAGAAAGGTCACAATAAGTGAGAAAGCTCGTGATTTTGAATGAAGGAGTGAGGAAGCTCATGATAAGTGAGAAAGCTCATGATAAGTGAGAAAGCGCACAATAACCAATGAACACGGAGCCTTGGATTCTGAATAGACAAAGCTTGCCCTAGGAGTCGGCGTCTTTTGACTGTGGGCGGTGTTTTTCAATCGTAGGCCAATTTTTATGATGACCAATCCAGAAATTTGGTTCAGGTTATGTTGGGGATGGTATGGGATTCTCTGAGAATCTCTCTTAACTATTTTAATTCTTGACTGAGAACCAGGATTCAACTCCGATCTCTCACGGTCGATCAAATCTTGCAATGGTCGGTCCGAAAAGCCTATTCAGGCCTCCAAGATGATTGACGGCCGTAGAAGCACTAATGATGGACATAGAATCCCGAAGATGATTGACAAACTTGGTAATCCTAGATATCAAAGAATAAACGGGGTAGTCCGAGATAACTGGTGGACGCAAAAGTCCTACCTTAATCCAAAGGGTCTATAATAAAAGATTTGCCTTAATTTAGAGGGCTGACAATGAAGGATTTGCCTCAATCTAGAGGGCTGATGACAACAGATTTGCCTCAATCTAGAGGGCTGACAATGAAGGATTTACCTCAAATTAGAGGGCTGACACCGAAGCATTTGCCTCAATCTAGAAGGCTGATGACAACATATTTGCCTCAATCTAGAAGGGACGATGAACACAACATATTTTGAATAAGATTTATAGTGAACTGACGATGCACGAATCGAGATGACAAGTAGACAGTGAACTACTATGACTTTCATGGATTAGACCGACGATGCACGAATCAAGATGATGAGTCAACAGTGAACTATTGTGACTGTTATAGATTGGATCAATGGTTGGACTAACCGTGATCAGAAGGACTGACGATGTACTAATCGGGATGACAAGTCAACAGTGAACTACTGTGACTGTCATGAATTGAATTGATGATGTATGAATCGAGATGACGAGTCGACAGTGAACTACTGTGACTGTCATGGATTGAATCAACGGTTGGACTAACCGTGATCAGAAGGACTGACAAATTGATATGCTTGCTGGGGATTAAATTGAATCTGCTGGGGATGAACAACTCTTTCTACTGAGGAAAGGATGTAGTCTTGACTGAGATACACCATATTTGTTCAGGACACACTTCTAGAGATGAACTAGCTCTATTGGGAATGAGAAGATTCAGTTGGGGAAAGAATGGTTGCATTGTGAATAGAGTAATTCAGTTGGGGATGAAGAACATTCGTGACACAATTTTGGCTTGGTTGCTGAGGAGCTGGTAGAAGATAGCCAGTGTATCTTATGAACTGATTTATGAAGACAAGTGACTGCGATTGGGGGTATCACCAATGCTCGAGGGTCTTGGGACTCATATCATGTTGTAGACTTGACAAGTGCAGTAATGGTGTTTAGAATTTCTGCTTGTATCCACAGGTTTTATAATTGGTAATCACTTTAAACCCACACATTTGAGACCATTAAGACAAATGGACTTCACATGAACAATGTTGACGAGGAAAATTGAATTGGTTTGTATGAACCTTGAACTCTGATACAGTTTCGATTAGATTATTACTGATTCAACCAAAGAAGGATTGACTCGACAAAAGTAACGACACGAAATGCCCAAATTAGCATAATTAAATGTGTCTCTGTCATAAATGGTGTACTGCTCATCTTTTATGTTCACTCCTCATCTTAATATGATAGTACTTTGCTGATAAATTTGGTTTTTTGAAAACTCCTCCCTATTGATCTAATCAATTCTCTACTTTTCCTAGGAAGTGCTTTGAATTAGTGCCTTAGCTTTTAGAATAAAAGATGCTCTATTTCAAAATTTTCAAAACAACTTGGTGACTTGAGAACTTGCCCTTGGTGTGAAGGGATCGTGTTAGGCAAACGGAGTTTGCCTCTAGTTTGAGGTGTACGAAGTGGAATTTATAGGCAAACGAGGTGGGTGACCGAAGTTTGCCCCTAGTTTGGAATGATGGTTTATTGGAGGTTTTGGGCAAACGAGATAGGTGACCGAAGATTTCCCCTTGTACGAAGGGTAGATAGTAAAATTCAGGCAATCGAGGCGGGTAGCCAAAGTTTTCCCCTAGTGTGAAAGGTGATTTTCTGGCTTGAGGCAAGGACCGTGACTTTAATCTCTCAAATGCTCATAACTTTTGCCTAGGCACTAGTGAAGTGACCTAGCGAGCTCTTTTCTCTCTTTTGTTATTGCTCACTTTGGATTTAGCTCTAATTTTTGCCTAGGCGTCCTTTCAGATTTTTGGCCTAGCTAGCCATCCTTCTTTTCTTTTTGAAAGTCTGCCTATGTACCCCCAAGCGGGGATCAGGTCCAACGTAGTTCGGGCCAAGACCTTGAAAGAAAGAGGGGTGGTTTTTAGGTAGGTAGGATGACCGAACCGATGCAGTTGCCTACGGATCCCCGAGCGGGAATCAGGTCGAGCGTAGTTCAAGGCAAGGCTTGAAAAAAGTTGGGTTATTTTTAGGTAGGTGGGATGACCGAACCGATGCGGTTGCCTACGTATCCCCGAGTGGGAGTCAGGTCGAGCATAGTTCAAGGCAAGGTCTTGAAAGAAATTGGTTTGATTATGATGATGTCGATCGAACCGATACAGTTGCCTACGTATCCCCTGAGAGGGAATTAGGTCGAGCGTAGTTCAGGCAAGGCTTGAAGAAAGTTGGGTTATTTTTAGGTAGTTGGGATAACCAAACCGATGCGGTTGCCTACGTATCCCCTGAGCGGGAATCAGGTCGAGCGTAGTTCAGGCCAAAGTCTTGAAAGAAATTGGTTGAGGGTTTTTCAAACCAATCGTCAAAGAAGTTTAAAGTTAGCTCACTTGTGGTAGCCTTGAATAAAAGGATTCAGTTTCGATCTCCCTTTCTTTTCTTTTCTTTTCTTTTCTTTTCTTTTCTTTCTAAGGATTGATCCTCTTAACTTTCGCCTAGCCAGTCAATTTTACTTTTCATGTAGTTGATTCTTGTGAGATCTTTTGATCACAATTTCAGAATTCCATAATGTGCATATTGGTTCTTGGAATTTATTTGTGGTCGTTCCGATCCTTTTGAAATGTGATCTAGGCATGTTCTCATGATGTACCTTGAAGTGTACAATTCTCTCTATCACCAAAATTTTCTTCCTTTCATTTTCTCCATCATTTTGACTGGCTAAGGTCAGATCTTGGAAATCAACACCTTTTTCAGCTCTAACTTTTGCCTAGGTGCCCTTTCGGGTTTTCAACCTAGCGAGCTTTTCTTTTCTTTCTTTCTCTTTTTTTTTTTTCTTTTTTTATAGTTTTTTTTTTGAAAGGGGAGAAGAAACTCATTGAAAGTGTTTGGCTACCATCAAGGACTAAGTCTGCACTGCTTTCAACAGACAGATTGTATGGCTCCCCATTGGATTGGGCTCAAGGCTTTGAAATGGTGGGAAAAGGGTGTTGGGCAAGCCCCAAGTTAGTTTCAAACATCTTTTCAAGATTAAGGCAAGAACATCTTTAAATTCTTAAAGTAAGACTATTCAATTCTCAGCTCTTCATCGGTGTCAGCGTGAAATCGACTTTGACCTTTTAGGATTCTTTTTTGTTTTATTGTAGAAAAAATATTAGCAGAGCAATATCTATGGTAATTTGAAAGTGACATTTAAGTTCGATGATTCGTGAACTGATGACTAGACACATCAAATTATACAAAAATGAGATTTCATTCCATCAAAAGAAGAAGGATTACATTACTCGACACAGACTCATAACAACTTGAAGACTGACAGACTCGACAACAAGACTAAACTTGAAATAGATTCAAAACATAGGACAGACTCGACTAGACTCGGCTTGGTCTCAAATGGAGTGTCACGGTGACTCGCTTATTCTTTTTTTTTTAAAGAGCATCCTCATTTGTTTTGCTAGAAAAAGTTCCAAACACCATCGCTTCACCGGCGCAGGTTCAACATTCATGGGTATCAGTAAAAGGGATCAGCAAAAGGGATCATTTGAACAGATGAGCCAGGGGCTTTATGTTCGATGAAGCTGACATTTTGGTTGACATAAGGTTGGATGGGTGAAGGCTCGATGATTTTCTGATCGATGAGGTCTTGGATATCATGGCGAAGGCACATGCAGCTTTCGGTGTCGTGGCCTGGGCCTTGGTGGTAGGCACAACATTTGGACAGGTTACAGTTAGGCGAAGGGATACCAGCACGAGGCTGAAGAAGTTGGAGGTGCCCCTTTGTGATGAGGTTATCAAGGATAACGGACAATGGCATACCCAGGTTGGTAAAGGTTCTTGGGTTGCGGGCTTTGTTAAACTTTGAGTTCAAGTGGGTCCTCGAAGTGGCTCTTGTGTTTGGATATGAAATAGGATTACCTAGGCAATGGTGTGGACTTGGACATGAGTAAGGATTCGGATGTGGAAATGGGCTTGGATAGACGACGTCGGACAACCCATACTTTCTTTTATTGATGCTCTGTGCCATCTTCTCAAATTGGCTTATCCTTAAACTTAGATGCTCAACAGTAGTTCGTAGTTTGTTCACTTCCCTTCGAGAGCTTGGTAGGCCATTAGTGGGTTTATGGTAGCTTGGGCTAGCTTGAGATCACGACAATGAATTCGGGGAGGTACAATAGTGTCCTTACCCGGGGCTACATTTTCTGCAAATAGAAGTAAAAGCCCAAATTAGCAGAGGCGCAAAAATACTTCTTATGGATTCCTAGCGAGAGGAGATGATCAGAATTTTGAAGGATTTAACGATGCGAACTGAGGACGGTTGCAGTAAGTATATGACTTCTATACAACGATTGAGATGGGTGAGGATGATGATACGTATGCATTTAATGTTTAGAGACTGACATGTGTGAGACTGACGGGATGTGCGTGCATGCGAACTGACATGAATTGTGTATGCATATGAGACAAGCATGCGGATGCAAGCCCTAATCAATATGATGCCCCTACTTTTAACAGATAGCAGTTAAACAAATAAGGTCCTAGCCATACAGAGTGTGCTAACCTTACTTTCCAGTATGATCACCAAGGGATAACAGGGATTTCTGGGATACTTCGAGAATTTTGGACAGAGTTTCTGGGAGAAACAGGGATTTGGAAGATTCGGAGAAATTTCTAGAAGTTATTTGAGTTTCTAGGAGAAATAGGGATTTCTGGTTGATTTGGACTGAGGTTCTAGGAGAAACTGGTATTTTGGGTATTTCTGAGAAATATGGATAGAGCTTCTAGGAGTAACAAGTATATCTCGGCATTTCTGGGTGATTTGGGCAGAGTTTTTGGCAGAAACAAGTACTATGGGTATTTCTGGAAAATTTGGATAGAGTTTCTGGGAGAAATTGGCTATATCCGGTATTTCTGTGAAACTGGACAGAGTTTTTGGGAGAAACTAGTTATGTCTGGGAGTTTTTGGGAGAAATTGGTACATCTAGACATTTCTGGGAAGTTTGGACGGAGTTGCTGGTTTAGGAAAATCTGGGAGATTTGGACAGAGCTTCTGGGAAAACAGGTATATTTGGGTAAGTCAGACAGAGTTTCTGGGAAAAACAAGCATATCAGAGTTTCTAAAAAAAATGGAGGTTTCTGGGTATTCTGGGGGAAGCAAGAATATCTGGGTAATTCGGACAGAGTATTTGGGGGACACAAGTATATCGGAGTTTCTGGAAGAAACTGGGATTTCTGGGTAATCTAGGGAGAAATGGGGATTTCTAGGAAATCTGGGTGATTTGGACAGAGTTTCTAGGAGACATAAGTATATCGGAGTTTCTGGAAGAAACTGAGATTTTTGGGTAATCTGGGGAGAAATAGGGATTTCTAGGAAATCTGGGTGATTCAAACAGAGTTTCTAGGAGAAACAGGGATATCCTGATGAGTTGGGCAGAGTTTCTGGAAGAAATAGGGATATATGACGAGAACAGGTGATGATGGTGATCATACTGTCTAGCAAGTTTTCATACTCCTATGTCTCAGGACTAACAAACAAGGTTTGCGGTGTATATCTTTGTGAGCATGGAGCAGACATCCTTGTCATGGTGCTTAGGTAGGTCAACTCAATGTAATCACATGTGAGTGATTGCCTTGGGAATCATAAGAAAGTGTCACGCCCCGACGTAGCAAAAATAAGGAAAGCGTTTAATTTCCTTCATGGACCCGTAGGTCGCGACAGTTTGAAGGATCGATTCCGTCCTAAACGTCGAACAACAAAAACAAAAAACAATAATCAGAGCAGAGCGATCAAGGCTTATAAAATTTTTCTAACTTATTACATATTACAGCACAGGGTCATCTAAAGGCACAGACCGCCTTAAAATAAAACAATAACTTAGTGTCTATTACAGTTATCCATATAAAACAAACAGTTTAAAACTTAAAACATATAACTTAAAGCATATAATCAATAAACAGTTCTCTCATTCCAAGGGCAGCCATTCTCAGTTAGCGTAATCATAAGATTCCTCCTGATTGTAACCTGAAAAGCCTGAACACGAATGTCCAGGACGCATCAACGTCGTCAGCTTCAAGAAGCTGGTGAGTATTAAAAACATAGCTTTGAATGTAAAACATACTCATTTACCTTTTTCCATTTTCAATTTGCAACAACAATCTTTTGACCACAGAAAGAATTCATTTTATAAAAACAACAAGGAATACATTAAAAGTCGATCATTCATGAAACATATAATTGTGTATGAGACAATGCACCACACTCATCTTGCCGACTCTTTTCTCTCGACAGACACAACAACCCACTATCTTACTCCTGGTATCTTTGAAACACTAAGATAGCCACACTTTAGCAACGGGGCACCAGGGAGTGTCCAGTTTGCCTCACACTTTGGTCCGGGGTACCAGGGAGTGTCCATTGCCTCACACTTTGAATACCTAAACCGCCATGCAAATACCGGAGCAACCTCACGCAGTATCCAGACTCGGGTATCAGGGAGTGTCCGTAGGCCACACTTTAGCACTACCATGGGTGCCAGGGAATGTCCAAGTTCGGCTTCACACACTTTAACACTTCCATGGGCGTCAGGGAGTGTCCAAATTTGCCACCGTCGCATTTCAAAGATACCCTCACCGCAATCTCAACCACAACCACAACCGCAATCTCAACCACAACCACAACCACAACCGCAACCGCAATCTCAATCTCAATCTCATACTCTTTTCACACTGACCATTACTCTTTTCCACACTGACTGACACCCACATGCATGTACCACTGACCCCATATGAATGTCATGAACTTAAACACAAGGCAAAACGCTGCATCAAGGGAACAATGTACGTATGGGGATTGATAAGTCATAATACAATATTTTAATTATATAAACAGAACCAAAAAGGATTCTGCTTTAATAATTTTCCCAAACAGAACCTTAACAGTCCTTAAAAGTTAAACCAAAATTGTCCCTAAATACAAAACAGACAAAAACCAGAATCTGCCAGATCGCGCGCGCTGGCCGCTCGCGCGAAAGGTTGCTCGCGCGGGCCGCTCGCGCGATCTGTCGCTTTTCCTTTCTCAATATAAACTTTTCTGTCTGCCTGAAAAAGCCAAGGTCGCGCGCGCGGATCGCGCGCGCGGATCGCTCGCGCGAAGGGTCCCTCGCGCGACCTGCCTAAATTTCATTATATATACATATATAAACTCTTCTGTCTGCCTAGGGAAACGAGGATCGCGCGCGCGGATCGCTCGCGCGAGGGGTCGCTCGCGCGATCGTGGCGCGAGTTTTTACTGAGGCTTCATCTTCCCCGCAGAAACTGCTCTGTTTCAGCAAAACAGGGTCTATTTTGACCCATTCCAAATCTGTAAGTATATAGATCATATAGTATATGGTTTTCTTCGTTTTTCCACAAGGATGAAGAATCCATTATCAATTAAACATGAATCAAACCATATCTCTCTAATTTTATGAAAAATCAAAAGTTGTCAAAACTTAATTTCTTATATACTTTCTTATATGAACAAACTAGGCTCTAAAACTTTACACATGATATCTGGGACGTATAATCTTTCATTTTTATCTCCAAAAACATATTTTGGTTGGGTTTTGAGAATTCATGATTTTCAAGCTATGGAACATTAACGTAAAATTAACTATGGTGATTTCTAAATCAAACTATATAAACAAAATCAAGACATGAATTACATTGGGAGTGAGTTAATAATACTCACCTAGATAAGGGTAGCAAAGATTGTTGAGAAAGAACTAAGATAAAGAAAATCCACCACAAGCTTTAGCTATGGTGATTGAAGCTTTCTCTCTCTAAAATAAAATCTGTAGAACTCTCTGTGTAACTCTCTAAACTCTCTCAATTTTCTGAACTTACAAATGTGCGGATGTGTATTTAAGGGAGCATGTGAGTGTATATATACAAGTATCAAACTTGGGGGCCAAGAACCATCCTCCTTACTCTACAATTGATTTAATTTATCAATTAGCTAAGTGCAAAACAACCACAGCCATATACATACGTAGATACACTGATGCATAACTCCAATGATTCACCAAGGGTCAAGTTAGAGTAATAGGGGCCAAAGTAGAAGTGTTTGGGAATTATGGCTTCTGGCCCAACAACAAACACACAAGTTATACAATTCCAAACAAAGCCTAAGGCAATCACTAGTTGCCATAAATAGATATAAAGCAATTGTCCAAATCAGTCACTTCCAAAATCTATGGAAGCTCACACAGCGTGGACAGTTTTGAATACTAACTGGTATTTTCGGGGCGCGGTGTTCACTACAAAAATACAGAAATTTCATTTTTGTGTAAGAATTGATTTCCCGGTTTTATAAAAATACTGATTGAATCCAAAGAAATTATTTTCACCGTCTTTGAAATACAGACTTTGAAATCCACACGGGTATTATTGACTTTATGAAAATTACAGTTTGACCCCAACAAATTCTTAGCTTGCAATAATTCAAGGAATAAAATTTAGAACATGAGAAATGTAATTAAATGAAGCAGTCAATACCAAATGAAATTAAATATGACAATGCAATTACAAATTAAATATGAAAATGTAATTTAGAATTAAATGGAAATGCAGGTTGTTACATCCTTCCTCCCTTAAACAGAATTTCGTCCCCGAAATCAAGACTAGCTAGTCCTGGAACAACTCCGGGTACTTCTTCCTCATATCAGCTTCAACTTCCCACGAGGCTTCATTCTCTTCATGGTGATTCCACTGAACTTTCACCAACGGAATGTCTTTGTTCCTCAACTTCTTGATACTTTGATCCAGAATCTTCACAGGTCTCTCCTTGTAAGAAACGTTATGACTCGTCTCAATATCGTCATAACTAACCATATGTGAGGGATCTCGTATGTTTTTTCTTAACATACTCACATGAAATACATTGTGAACCCCAGACATCTTCGGTGGTAGCGCGAGTCGATAGGCCACTTTCCCAACACTTTCCAAAATCTCGAACGGTCCGATGAAACGAGGAGCTAACTTCCCTCTCTTAAGACCAAAACGTACCACTCCTCGGGTCGGGGAAACCTTAAGAAGTACGTGATCTCCAACACTGAACTCCAAATCTTTCCGACGTCGATCGGCATAACTCTTATACCTGCTTTGAGCGGTTCTCATCCTTTCCTTGACCAAAGAAATCTTCTCGTTGGTTTCTCTAACCAAATCTGGTCCCAACAATTCTGTGTCTCCGACTTCTGCCCAACACAAAGGGGAACGACATGGTCGTCCGTACAATGCTTTGAACGGAGCCATCCCGATACTCGTGTGATAACTGTTGTTATAGCAAAATTCAACCAACGGCAAGTGTGTTTCCCAAGATTCTTCAAAATCGATAACACAAGCCCTAAGCATATCCTCCATTATCTGATTAACACGCTCAGTTTGTCCATCTGTCTGAGGGTGAAAGGCAGTACTCATCTTGAGCGAGGTTCCCATAGCTTCTTACAGACTTTCCCAAAATTCGGAAGTAAAACGTGTGTCACGGTCTGACACAATCGACAAAGGTGCACCGTGAAGTCGCACAACTTGTTGTATGTACATCCGGCTCATCTTCTCTACCGGGTATGTCATACTATAAGCGATAAAATGAGCCGACTTAGTCAATCGATCAACAATCACCCAGATAGCATCATGATTCTGCTGTGATCGAGGCAATCCCACTACAAAATCCATGGTTATGTGCTCCCACTTCCAACCCGGAACAGGTAAGGGTTGCAACAATCCCAAGGGTTTCTGATGCTTGGCTTTAACTTGTTGACATGTCAAACACTTGGATACAAATTCGGCCACATCCTTCTTCATACCTTCCCACCAGAAGTTTCTCTTCAAATCTTTGTACATTTTTGTTCCTCCTGGGTGCACTGTATATCTTGATTTATGTGCTTCTTCCAGAATGTCTTTCTTAAGCTCTTCACAATCTGGCACACATAATCTATCTTTGCACCGATATCCTTCATCGATCCCCACTTTCCATTCTGTCGGATCTTTCTCTGACATTTTAATAAACCATGTCTGAAACTTCTCATCTTCTTTCTGTGCTCCAATGATTCGGTCGATAAGAACAGGCTGTAGGATAAGACATCCAAAAAGTTGTCCTTCTCCTTCTTCAGCACTCTGTACGTCGAATTCTGCCAACGTTTCCAATGCTCGCCATTCTCTAACCATCAAGGAGGCGATCGTCTCACGAGTCTGTTGACTCAGGGCATCAGCAACCACATTAGCTTTACCCGGGTGGTATTCCAACGTGAAGTCGTAATCTTTGATCAGCTCCATCCATCTGCGTTGTCTCATGTTCAACTCTTTCTGTGTGAACAAATATTTCAAACTCTTGTGATCGGAGAACAAATCAAACTTCTCACCGTAGAGATAATGCCTCCAAATCTTGAGTGCAAATACCATTGTTGCCAACTCCAAATCATGAATAGGATAGTTCAACTCATTCGGCTTTAGCTGTCTGGATCCATAGGCAATAACTCTGCCATCTTGCATAAGTACACACCCTAACCCTTGATATGATGCGTCACTAAAGATAGTGAACTTTTCATCAGGCTTGGGTATTGCTAGTACTAGTGCGGTAGTGAGTCTCTCTTTCAACTCTAGAAAGGCTCGCTCATGCTTCTCTGTCCACTCGAACTTCAGATTCTTCTTCGTCAGCCCAGTCAAAGGTGCTGCTATCTTGGAGAATCCTTCAACAAATCTCCGATAATAGCCTGCGAGTCCAAGAAAACTCCGAACTTCTGTAGGGTTGCTCGGTCTAACCCAGTTGGACACAGCATCGGTCTTGGACGAATCCACTGAAATTCCTTGAGATGACACCTTGTGTCCCAAAAATTTCACTTCTTGTAACCAGAACTCACACTTACTGAATTTGGCATACAACTGATGGTCCTTGAGCGTCTGCATCGCAATCCGTAGATGTTGCTCGTGTTCTTCTCCTGACTTAGAATAGATCAAGATATCATCTATAAAGACGATGACAAACTAATCCAAATAAGGCTTGAACACTCTGTTCATCAGATCCATAAACACTGCCGGGGCATTCGTCATTCCAAACGGCATCACCAGAAATTCATAATGACCATATCAGGTTCTGAACGCAGTCTTAGGTATATCTTCCTTTCGTACCCTCAACTGATGATATCCCGACCTAAGTTCTATCTTGGAAAATGTCATAGCTCCTTGTAGTTGATCAAACAAATCGTCGATCCGAGGCAAGGGATACTTGTTCTTGATAGTCACCCGATTTAATTCTCTATAATCGATACACAATCGTAGCGTTCCGTCCTTCTTCTTCACAATAACACCGGTGCTCCCCAAGGCGATGTACTTGGACGTACAAAACCTAGGTTCTCGAGCTCTTGAACTTGTTCCTTCAATTCTAATAGTTCTGTGGGGGCCATTCTGTAGGGAACCTTGGTGATTGGTACGGTACCCGGTATAAGCTCAATACAGAACTCTATACTTCTTTCGGGCGGCAAACCAGAAACGCCTTGAAATACTTCTTCGAAGTCCTTGACTACAGGTATAGATGACGCTGTCACCTCTGTACTGACGACTTCGATGTTGGCTAAACATCTTGTGAGGAACATATCTCCCAAAGGATTATATTGAAAATCAAAGGGTTGATTCTCGTTGTCGGAGAATGTGATTCTCTTCCTCGCACAATCCAACTTCACTTGATTCTGTGAGAGCCAATCCATTCCTAGGATTATGTCGAACTCCTTCATCGATAGGACGATCAACCTTGCAGGGATTTCACGGTTTCCTATCCGTAGAGGACAATCCTTGCACACGTGTCCTAATCTGAGTGCGGCTCCTAATGGTGATGTAGCCTTCAAAGCTTTCTCTAAGCGATGAGGTAAGATACCCAATCTCCGAATAGTATTAACAGATATGAATGATAGAGCAGCACCCGTATCAAATAACACTTTAACATGAGAGTTAAACAGAGTCAATGTACCTTCCACTGCTTGCTGATCAGGTTGAGCTTCTCCATAATCTCCTTCTTCGTACACAGTTCCATCATATCCAGCGGCATCAGCAATAACAGCATTCAAGCGAGTCTAACCCTGTTGACCATAAGTCACCTGCTTAGGAGCAGTGCAGAACCTACTGATGTGACCTGGTTCACCACAGTTGAAGCAGACTATCCCTTGCTGAGCAGCACGCCTTGGTGCCTTGCAATCTCGAGCCAGATGACCAGGGTTGCCACAGTTGAAGCACTTTCCACTACTACTTCCTTCTCCTACTCGGGGTTGAGTCGGATAGGTAATAGCCTGGGTCTTCTTTCTCCCATCGAAATTCCTCTTCTGCCCTTGGGTACGATTCATTGGTGGTCTATTCCCAAAATTACCCCTTTGAGGCGGTCGGAAATCAAATTGCTTACGGTTTACTCGAGCATCCTCTTCCAGATCGGTAGCCAAACCAACAAGTCCTTCAAACGATTTATCTAAGTGGCCGAGGGTCAGGCGACGAATCTGCGGTGTCAGCCCTTGGTTATACTTACGGATCTTCTTCTCTTCAGTATCAACCAGGTGTGGTGCGAACCGAGACAGTCTCTCGAACTGTGTGGTGTACTCTTGCACCGACTTGGTTCCTTGCGTCAGATCCATGAATTCTTTCTCTCTTCTGTGCCTCTCCGTAGCCGAGAAGTATTTTTCCAGAAATCTTCCCTTGAACACAGTCCACGTCATCCCCATTGCAGCTCCATTCCCGATAGTAGCTGTAACCGAATCCCACCAATCTGCGGCAGCATCGGTCAATTGAAATTTAGCCAACCTCCTCTTGTCCATCTCATTGCACTGGACAGCCTCGAACATGCGGTCCATCTGTCTTAACCACTGTTCCACTTTCCAGGGTTCCGCGGTACCCGCAAACTGCTCGGGCCTTAGTGCACGAAATCTCTCCAGCAATTTGTCTCCAGTTTGACGGTCTCGTCGGTTGTCATTCGTATTACCGATTCTTTCCAACCGTCTGATAAACACTTCGAACATCCCCGTAGGATCGGCAGCCTCGAGTGCTCCCTCGATCAAATTCCTGTTCCTCCTTAGTCCTCCAGCCATTCTATGCATGATAGTGATAGTAGAATGAGAAACATGCATGCAATAGTACTATGAAGCAATTTAAATGACGACAATATCCAAAAGAGTATATTATATATATAGCTTCTTGTCAAGTTGATACAAAAAGCATGTATGGTCAGATCAATGCCTACCCTATCTATATGGGTTAGGATGCATGCAAGTGTTAATGTTACAAAAATGGGTCATTGCCCTACACTCTAATGCATGTAATTACAGTTGCAAAAAGAGATAGAGCTAATAGTCAAAACAGTCAATATATACAAGGTGATATCTAAACGGTCAGTCATCTCCGTAGGTAGCCATCAGTAGATCAAGCGTCGGCCTGATGAAAACGCTGAACATGAGAGGGGCCTGCCCCAAAGTTACAGCTATGAGAGGTCATCAGTGAAGCAGGTCCAGGGGCATCTGCCTCAGGCAAGGCTGGCTCAAGTGCAAGTGCCTCCTCAAGGTCGACTGCAAAGTCGTCCCATCCTAAGCCATCCTCCTCGGCGTCCTCGGAAATAGGAGCGAACACAACGTCAACGTCACCGTCATCCTCAACAGCGGGGACGACCGGTGGAGGCACCTCCAGCTGTGCAAGGTGGGCCTGCACAACCTGAACCTCAAGGGGAAAATAGAAGGCATCGCTGTTAACCAAGCGAACCATCTCAACGAGTACTAAGTGCTGGATCTCTATAAAGTAAAGAATCTCAAGGCGAGCACGGGACAGGTCGACCAGTCCTAATATGTGAATCTGATGCCAGAGATCTAGCTCGACGGTAGCAGCTGCACGCTGCTCAACAGCAGTGAAGTAAAGGGTCGCCGAAGCCGGTACTATCGCTCCCACAGTAACCCAATGCCCTCCAAAAGCATCAGGTACAAATAGGGGCTGAGCTAGATCCATACCTGAAAAGGTACTACTTAAGTCAGAACAGAATAATCTTAGGTGTTTGGGTTCTGAGCCTATCCTTCCTGTCGTATCATCGGGTGTGTAACACTTAATGGAATGTGGAATCGGGTCTATACTGGTAAACCCTAACCTGGCTAAACTATCTTGAGATAAATCATAACCTGGCTCTGATACCACTAAATCCTATCACGCCCCGACGTAGCATAAATAAGGAAAGCGTTTAATTTCCTTTATAGACCCGTAGGTCGCGACAGTTTGAAGGATCGATCCCGTCCCAAACGTCGAACAACAAAAAAAAACAATAATCAGAGCAGAGCGATCAAGGCTTATAAAATTTTTCTAACTTATTACATATTACAGCACGGGGTCATCTAAAGGCACAGACCGCCTTAAAATAAAACAATAACTTAGTGTCTATTACAGTCATCCTTATAAAACAAACAGTTTAAAACTTAAAACATATAACTTAAAGCATATAATCAATAAACAGTTCTCTCATTCCAAGGGCAGCCATTCTCAGTTAGCGTAGTCATAAGATTCCTCCTGATTGTAACCTGAAAAGCCTGAACACGAATGTCCAGGACGCATCAACGCCGTCAGCTTCAAGAAGCTGGTGAGTATTAAAAACATAGCTTTGAATGAAAAACATACTCATTTACCTTTTTCCATTTTCAATTTGCAACAACAATCTTTTGACCACAAAAAGAATTCATTTTATAAAAACGACAAGGAATACATTAAAAGTCGATCATTCATGAAACATATAATTGTGTATGAGACAATGCACCACACTCATCTTGCCGACTCTTTTCTCTCGACAGACACAACAACCCACTATCTTACTACTGGTATCTTTGAAACACTAAGATAGCCACACTTTAGCAACGGGGCACCAGGGAGTGTCCAGTTTGCCTCACACTTTGGTCCGGGGTACCAGGGAGTGTCCATTGCCTCACACTTTGAATACCTAAACCGCCATGCAAATACCGGAGCAACCTCACGCAGTATCCAGACTCGGGTATTAGGGAGTGTCTGTAGGCCACACTTTAGCACTACCATGGGTGCCAGGGAATGTCCAAGTTCGGCTTCATACACTTTAACGCTTCCATGGGCATCAGGGAGTGTCCAAATTTGCCACCGTCGCATTTCAAAGATACCCTTACCGCAATCTCAACCACAACCACAACCGCAATCTCAACCACAACCACAACCGCAATCGCAATCTCAATCTCATATTCTTTTCACACTGACCATTACTCTTTTCCACACTGACTGACACCCACATGCATGTACCACTGACCCCATATGAATGTCATGAACTTAAACACAAGGCAAAACGCTGCATTAAGGGAACAATGTACGTACGGGGATTGATAAGTCATAATACAATGTTTTAATTATACAAACATAACCAAAAAGAATTCTGCTTTAATAATTTTCCCAAACAGAACCTTAACAGTCCTTAAAAGTTAAACCAAAACTGTCCCTAAATACAAAACAGACAAAAACCAGAATCTGCCAGATCGCGCGCGCAGGCCGTTCGCGCGAAAGGTCGCTCGCGCGATCTGCCTCTTTTCCTTTTTCAATATAAACTTTTCTGTCTGCCTGAAAAAGCCAAGGTCGCGCGCGCGGATCGCTCGCGCGAATGATCCCTCGCGCGACCCTCGCTCGCGCGACCTGCCTAAATTTCATTATATATATATAAACTCTTCTGTCTGCCTGGGGAAACGAGGATCGCACGCGCTGATCGTTCGCGCGAGGGGTCGCTCGCGAGGTCCGCTCGTGCGATCTTCGCGCGCGCGATCGTGGCGCGAGTTTTTACTGAGGCTTCATCTTCTCCGCAGAAACTGCTCTGTTTCAGCAAAACAGGGTCTATTTTGACCCATTCCAAATCTGTAAGTATATAGATCATATAGTATATGGTTTTCTTCATTTTTCCACAAGGATGAAGAATCCATTATCAATTAAACATGAATCAAACCATATCTTTCTAATTTTATGAAAAATCGAAAGTTGTCAAAACTTAATTTCTTATCTACCTTCTTATATAAACAAACTAGGCTCTAAAACGTTACACATGATATCTGGGACGTATAATCTTTCATTTTTATCTCCAAAAACAGATTTTGGTTGGGTTTTGAGAATTCATGATTTTCAAGCTATGGAACACTAACGTAAAATTAACTATGGTGATTTCTAAATCAAACTATATAAACAAAATCAAGACATGAATTACATTGGGAGTGAGTTAATAATGCTCACCTAGATAAGGGTAGCAAAGATTGTTGAGAAAGAACTAAGATAAAGAAAATCCACCACAAGTTTTAGCTATGGTGATTGAAGCTTTCTCTCTCTAAAATAAAATCTGTAGAACTCTCTGTGTAACTCTCTAAACTCTCTCAATTTTCTGAACTTACAAATGTGCAGATGTGTGTGTTTAAGGGAGCATGTGAGTGTATATATACAAGTATCAAGCTTGGGGGCCAAGAACCATCCTCCTTACTCTACAATTGATTTAATTTATCAATTAGCTAAGTACAAAACAACCACAGCCATATACATACGTAGATACACTGATGCATAACTCCAATGATTCACCAAGGGTCAAGTTAGAGTTATAGGGGCCAAAGTAGAAGTGTTTGGGAATTATGGCTTCTGGCCCAACAACAAACACACAAGTTATACAATTCCAAACCAAGCCTAAGGCAATCATTAGTTGCCATAAATAGATATAAAGCAATTGTCCAAATCAGTCACTTCCAAAATCTGTGGAAGCTCACACAGCGTGGACAGTTTTGAATACTAACTGGTATTTTCGGGGCGCGGTGTTCACCACAAAAATACAGAAATTTCATTTTTGTGTAAGAATTGATTTCCCGGTTTTATAAAAATACTGATTGAATCCAAAGAAATTATTTTCACCGTCTTTGAAATACAGACTTTGAAATCCACACGGGTATTATTGATTTTATGAAAATTACAGTTTGACCCCAACAAATTCTTAGCTTGCAATAATTCAAGGAATAAAATTTAGAACATGAGAAATGTAATTAAATGAAGCAGTCAATACCAAATGAAATTAAATATGACAATGCAATTACAAATTAAATATGAAAATGTAATTTAGAATTAAATGGAAATGCAGGTTGTTACAGAAAGAGATGTTGTTCTATGCCACATAAGCGTCTACACCGCGTAGGTAATCCCACCAGGGCATATAGCAGTTATATTACATTGTCCTATCTGAAAAGATAAATGAACAATCCTATGAAAGGTTCTACAGGAATCTATATGCAAAGGCTGGGTTTTAGTCAAAGAGGGTCCGTTGACGAGAGTTCCAATATACCGTCGGAGAGACAGTACGGAGGTTTTTACTCTTTTTGATATACCTTGGAAGGTACAGTATCAACGGTGACTTGTGCCCTGGCACAGCAAGACCTGACCAATGTCAGCGCCGCGTTTCAGACACAGTCGGAAAGGGAAATGCAGCGTGTAGGGGTGCAACTCGGGCGGGCCAACCCGTGGTCAACCCGAGCCCGGCCCAAAAATTACCGGGCTTGGGTCCGTGATACTTTCACCATGGGCGGGCTTGGGCAGAAAAATGCAAGCCCGAATTCAATTCGGGCCGGGCTTGGGCAGAATTTTGCTAACCCGTGGAACCCAAGCCGGAGCCCGAATTCTATTTATGTATTATTTTATACATTATATTCTAGTGTATTTTTGGGATAATAATACACTATTAGATATTATTCTAGCACTAAATTAATATATGAATGTTTTTTTCTCAAATCTAAACAAAAAAAATAGATTTGATACTCTACATATTGTTGTTTACATACTAAAAATCAATTTGCACCAAAAAAAAATTTGTAATTCGGGCTCAATTCGGGCTTGGGCTCAGCCTCGGGTTGGAGAACTAATTCACAAACCGGGCTCAGGTTGACAAGTTCAGATTTATGTCGGGCTCGGGCTCGGGCTTGGGTAGACTGCTTGAATTCGGGCTTGGGCCTGGGCTGAGCCAAAACTCTTTGGGTTCCGCCCGAGTTGCACCCCTAGCAGTGTGTAATGTGGTAAACCAGACACAGTAAAAAGATGATTTTAAGGATGCTTCTTATGAGTCAAACCTCTGTATTATTTTGTTTTGAAAATAAAAATCCCCAGCAGAGTCGCCAGATTGTGGACATGCGGAATCGCTCATCCACTTTTTTTTTTTTTAAATTGTTTTGAAAAGGGAAAAGAAAAGGAAAAGGTCTGTTGAAAACAGATACAGAGTCGCCACTTGGTTTTTAAGGAACCAAGAAACCTAATTTGACTCACCCAAATGGATAAAGGGCACCGGCCTTTCATAACCAAAGAACTTGGCTCGGGGTTTTGGTACGAGAGAGGAAGGAGCCTTTGTCACGACTAAAACACCCTCAACTCACCCCGTCTTTCGACGGGCCTCAATAAGCATCCAAATAATCATCTTATACTATGTTTGGTTCGACAGTTAATATTTATGATAGGTATATATTACATCACATAAGAAAGACGGGGTGAGTTGAGGGTGTTTTAGTTGTGTACATGGACTTTCTGAAGTGACTTAGAAGTCTAAAATATGCATGAATGCATGAAGGAAAATCATCATAGAATATGTACAAATATGGTATGGACCAATTCCTAAGACATGAACAAATTTGGAGTACATGTAAGCACCAAATCAAAAGATGGAAGTAAAAGTAGGCTTGCTGTGAATAGTGGACAGAACAGTAACATGATCTTTTGGAAATTGAAAAGAGGGGTTAGGAATGTTTTAAATGCATGATTTTTTATGGAGATCTTTATTATTGTGTCTAGAACACAATCCAAAAAGCCAATCTTTAATAACTATCACAGATTGAGAAATCATATAAACAATAGAGGTTTTTCAGAAACAGAGTCAGTACTGTCGACTGAAATGTTAGAAAATCTTAGAAAATGAAAACAAAATATCTAGAGGCCCATATTATACATAAAGTTCCCTAAGACATTGAAGTTCAAAGGAAAAATAATTTGGGACCATTCGTTTTGGAATAGTTTTCTGTAAAACAAATGAAAGTCAACTAAGCTGCTGTGACAGCAAAAACATAATATCTGGGGAGAATGTTTGGGTCCAAATGGACCACTTTCATGTGCTTTCAAGTCAAGCCAAATATCATGGGTGTTCTATAATGAGTTAGGAAGACTTTCCAAGTGGTCTTGCATCCATACCTTGAGTATTGAACTCAGAATAATTCTTTGAAATTAAACAACTCACTGTTTTGAAGATTTTTTTAGAGAAATAAGATTTATTTCTTGGAATCCAAATATTGGGGGTTTTAGGAGGGCTTTGAAATAGGGGTTTTGAAAGTATATTTTCAACACTCAAAGAGGATTAAAACCACTTGTAATATCAACCTCCAACTCATTTAGAGAACCTCCAAGATTATTGGAACTGTTTGCTTTATTTTGGAGATAACCTCAAGAATACATAGGGATGTATTGAGGTAATAATCATCATCTATCAAACATATTTTTTAGGTCAAGAGCTACTATCCATAAGGATTCACTCACCTCAAACTTCATGTCATCATCTAGATGATGATGAACTAGTAAGTAAATAAAGAAAATAAAAAAGAAATGAGGTAAGAAGAGATGAGCATTGTATATAAGCAAGCAAATGAACAAATCAATAGATGATATTCAATGGTGGAACCACAAGCATTCAACCTCTCATATGTGTGTATATGGGTGAGTACATCACTCTCTAACTCATAGGAAACTCAAAGAAGATGAAGAAGATGGATTGAAAGCTTGAAAATAAAAGTTTAATTTTTAGAAAACTAACTGAAACTCACATTTTGGATTGGATTTGGAAGAAGAAAATCTCTACTTCTCTCTCTCTCTCTCTCTCTCTCTCCCTAACTCTCTTTATATCTCTCTCTAATGGCTTCCAAGTTCTTCCCCAAATGGAAGCAAATGGGTCTCCTTTACAGGCCAACTTGGGGAGGTATTTTGGGTTTTAAAAAGTCTCTAATTGGTCCAAAATCTTCAGATTATCAAAACTATGTCGTTTTATTTGTTGGAAATTTGAATTAAAACCCAAAAATCAATAAAAAAAATTATTAAAAAAAAATGAAAAATCACTTAGAGTGCCACCGTGGCACTCGGCCACTGCCGCCGTGGCAGTGGGCCAGTGCCGCCACGGCAATCAACCACCTCGTTGATCAAAAATTGCATTTTGGCCCCCGAAACTCCCAAAATTAGCAAAACGACCCTATTTCGTCTAAAATTCACAGACAATTCATACGAAATGCAAATTGAGATTGTGATATACCATTGGAAAGGTATTGAGGTCTACTTTTCATAAAAAAAATTTAGAATTGGGTCACTTTGGAAAGTTTTTCGGTATTCGCGATAAAAGCCAAATTGATCGCATTTTTCACCTTCAGAAATTCATAACAAATTCGTTTTAGATCCAGAAATTATGTGCGATATACCGTTGGAAAGCTATTGACCTCTAGTATTTGATAAAAATATTTCAATGTTGAAAAGGATACTTTGATTTTTGGTCAAACTTGCAGTCAAATCAGTCAAACAGTGCACTTCCAGGAAATTCCGGGAAGTTCTGGGAGCCTCCAAAGACTGACGTTTCCGTCCAATTTTCTTTTAAAACATATTTTAAGACTTTTCACATGATCTAGGATGATCTCGGAACTTTTGGACAAATTTGGATGATTTTGGTCAAACCTTGGTCAAACTTTGGTCAAACCGGTCAACAGAGACTTTCTGGAAACTTTCGGGACTTTCGGGGGTCTCTAGGAGCTTACAATTTCAAATATTCATCTTTTAAAATACCTTTTTTTTGTTTTGAACAACATCGAATGATTTCTGAGATTCTGGGCCAATCCGGAGAGTTTTGAGTTTTTAGAGGCATTTTGGTCATCTTTTCGATTTCTTGAGAGTTAGAGGCAATCTCTGAAAATCCAATCTTTATAATCATCGAGGTTTGACACGCTTGTGGCCTCCTAAATTAGTTAGCCGACAAAATGGGGTGTCTACAGGATCTCGAGACAGAGATGAGGGAGAAGTTTCTTATGCTTTTTGTAGATTAGTTTCTCTTGATTTTGGGGATGAAAATATTTTATTGTTTGTGCAGAGTTGTAACACCTAGAAATTTATTTGTACTTTACTATGTGCTATAATAGTTGAATCATCTTTTCTAATTTGAATCTATGGATTTCATTTACATTTCTATACTCAGAATAACCTAGGATCGATCTTCTGAAGATCGATCTTGGCAAGATCGATCCTACAAGGATCGGAGTAGGATCTATCCTGTGCTTCGTTTTCTGCTAATTGGCAGTTGCATCCTGCACCACCACTGCATCACCATAATCACCACTACCCCACCTTTGGATGCTTGAGAACACCCCCTGCATGCTCTTCATCATCCCCCAAGCTTCATCATGTCCTTCCATAGTTATATCACATCTCCATCATCACTTATACCTCCATCATCACCTTGTATCTTCATCATCACCACCACTGTACACACACACACATATTATATACATATATGTATACACAATACACTTACACAAGTGTATATATATATAGAGAGAGAGAGTGGTCGAGAGAGAGGGAGAGAGTGTAGAGAGAGAGAGTGGTCTCCTAATTCTCTATATAAACACCAATATACACATACATTGGACTTTTGTTGCACATTTGAGTCCAGAGAGAGTAAGAGAGAGCTCCAAAGAGACAGAGAAGACTAGAAGAGAAAGAAGAAAGCCATTGAAGCTCAAGTTAAGCTCCAACTCACCCACACATACTAGGTGAAGTACTAGACCCCTTGTTTACTTTCAAACTATAGTTTAAGTCTATAGGAGAAGGCATGCAAAAACCCCAAATGAAAACCTTTTTCAAAAAATAAGATTTTTAGAAACTATAATGAAGAAGACGATAAAGATCGATCTTCTCAAGATCGATCCTTTGTAAGATCGATCCTATTCTACACAGATTTAGTAAAAATTGCTTTGCTCCTATCCTGATTTGTACAGAGTGTTGTACTTATTTGTATGTGTTCCTGCATGTTGTTATGACGTGATGCATGCTAGAAATGTTGATACATATGTGCTTAGAGACTTGCAATATGGTTTAAGTGTTGTACATTGATGTATCTCGCATGTTAAGACACTTGGGGACTTTTGTTTTCTTAAACCTCATACTTAAATAAGCATTTTCATAGACACCTTTGATCAAATAAGTTTAGAAAAGGTTAAAATCAAGTTTTGGGAAAAAAAATAGAGGCAAGATCTATCCTTCATAAGACCAATCCTCAAGGATCGATCTTCCTGTACGGTTTCATCAAAATGTGTTTTTAAGCTATTTCAAGTCCATTCGAGTTGTTGTAATTACATTTCCAGTATTCCTAAGTATTGTGATGACTATTTTTAATATGCATGATACGTTAGTTCAATTTCGAGATATATTCGATGAATTGAATGTATGTTTTGTAAAGGATAAACAGACCTTCTATGTGAGAGACGACGATATAAACATACTAACTGAGTTCATGTCATGAATGAGAGTCATGTTGCATGTCGTTTGTGTTCGGTTCGGTCACTGGACCTAGAAGCTAAGAGTTGCATGTATAATGCTATTGATGCCACGAGGAGCATCGATGTTGAGTACATGTTGTGAGTTGATGTAACAACCATGTAGTGGGATTATGTAGGTAAGAGGCCATATAGTGGGCTTGTGTATGTGAAAGGCCATGTAGTAGTCTTGGATCCGTGAAGAGCATGATTAACTTAAAGGCCATGGAGTGTTCTACGGTGGTAGCGGATAAAAGGGATACTTCGGTATCTAACGACCATGTAGTGAGTTTACGATATCCATGTGCCATGAATTATAACGGATAAAGGGGATACTTCGGTATCTAATGGCAATGTAGTGGGCTTACGATATCCATATGTTGTGCTTTTATGGACAAGGAAATGTCGGTATGTTTGTGTAAGCTAGGCCATGTGATGGGCTTGGGTGTTCAAGGAACCAATGTTGATTTCTAGTGCATCGATACTAATATTGGTTGGACTTGTGGTCCAAGGTATTGTGTTGTGTTATAAGTCGCATTGAGTTTAAGGGATGTGGTCAAGTTGCACACTAACTTCGAGGAGAGAGGTGTGATATAATTCAAAAAACGATATGTTGAAGCTGTTAATAATCAGTTGAAACGAGATTTGTAAATTAATTAACATCTTCTATTCAAGGTTGACCTGTGTTTCCTTCTTATGTTATTAGACTATGTTTTGTTGGTATACACTATGGTTTTGTATTTCACTCAGCTTCATAGCTGACGGTGTACTCACCTGGTCATTCCATGCTTAGACTACCAGTTCTAGGAGAACTAGGAAGCCAGCTACCAAGAAGATAAGCAATACGGAGAAGAGTGGTTCCCCTTCGCCAGCTGAGGCAGGACCAGAAGCTCTTCTAGAGGACCTTGTCGAGAGGCTCCTCGAAATTATGTTTAGTTTTGTTCAGCTTACCCTAGATGCTATGTTTGGCCACATGTTCGGCCAGTAGTTTATTTTGTTGTATCTATTGGACTATCGGGGTTCCATCCCCAGACTTATGTAACATTGTAGTTCTAGACTCCAGATGTTTTGTAAAACCTTATGTGTTCCTTATGGCTAGTAATGTTTATGCTTTAAGTTATGATCCTTGTGCGCCTTAACTACTCTGATTGTTATGTTCTTATTATTAGGACATGTGGTTTGGACAATCTGGCTATTCAAGAACTGTTGCAACTCATCGGGTCCAAGGGTGGAAAGTTATTTTTCCCTACCTTGCTACGTCGAGGTGTGACATCTTATGTATGGAGGAGCACCCAAAGCAACCACGACAGTTTTTCTTTTGGACGAAGTACATGTCGTGCATTTCTACATTTCTACTTCAAAAATGAAGAAATAACTCTCGGCGCACTCGAATTCGTCTACGAAAGTAATCATCTGCATAAGTACAACTCTCAGCAAAATAATCCCTTCATATCTATCGATGGATTCCCTCTAGATCATGCTCGATGTATATATATGTATATGTATATGTATCTCGTCTCTCAATTGGTTGTGATTGCATTGCTAGAAGCGACAGAAAACTCATCATATTTTGCAATCGTTTTTTAGAATGCTGGAAAACTGTCTCAATCTCTTCATCAGATGAACTTGTGTTGCTTAATGAACTTGAAGATTTAGCAAAATCAGACTCATTCATAACAATTAGATGTGATGATAAAGCCATGAACTACCTCAAATTTAAGATGAAGATTAATTAAAAAAATGCAATTGATGATATGAAGAAGATATTGATGATTTATATTTGTTGCAAGTTGAGGTATTGGGTTGTATTTTTTCTATTTATAAATAATAAAAAATATCAAATTGATGACCGTTATAAAGAAAAAGTTATTGTTAAGACCATTGCAAGATTAAACAATCCCAGCTATGACTGTTGACATATTTATTTATTTATTTTTGGTGCCGACTGTTGGCAATTGTTAACACACCCATTGTAGATGTGTTTTGTATATGAACTATTTAAGGCCCGACTCTAGAAAAAGTGAAACTAACATGTACATGTGGCGGAGAGTTAGGGTATTTAGTGGGTATGACTTAAGCTGCTTCAGATGCTCTTACTCAACTTACCAGTTAATAGCTAACAGAAATGGTCATAATAGTACTGTAATGGGACTTATTAATTTCCCAAAAGTACTAGATTGGGAAATTTTAAAACAAGTAATGCTATATTGGCCAAAAACTCTATTTCATTTGCGCATCCCCTGCCTATGTTGAGACGACAAATTTCAAGGAAATCACTTGTACTTCCACTGTGAAAAAATTACTAACTTTTATGTCATATTCAACTCATAACAATTTTCAGAAGAATCATAGTACAAAACTTTTCATGCTAGCCATTCTATTTTTACCCCTCTCCTATAGGAAGAGAACATTCTTAATTAGAACAACAAGCACGCCTTCCCAAGTTACTCGAATAATCCCCGACATTAATGGTCGTGCCCTGACCGGGAATTCCAGTAGTGGCAGCCGCCTCTTGTGCTGCGAGAGCCTTCCTGCTTATAATCTGATATATATCTAACAATATCGTCTGGAATGCCTTCTCAACGTTCAAGGCTTCGAGAGCTGAAGTCTCGAGGAATGAAAGCCCTTCTTTCTCAGCTAAGACTCGAGCGTCCTGTTCTGGGACCGCCCTAAGATGGTTCAGGTCGGACTTGTTTCCGGCCATCATGATCACAATGTTGGAGTCTGCATGGTCCCTTAGCTCGCGAAGCCACCTCTGGACGTTCTCAAAGGTTTGTCTTTTGGTAATGTCGTAAACCAATAGTGCACCAACGGCTCCTCTATAGTAAGCGCTTGTGATGGCTCGGTACCTCTCTTGACCGGCTGTGTCCCATATTTGTGCCTTCACTGTCTTCCCCTCTACCTGCATCAAAATATTTAAGCAAATGTGTATACAAACACAAAAAGATGTAATGCCTCTCCAAAGAGAGAGAGAATTACTAGTCATTGCTAAGATCATTAACTATTTATGATGTAAACCTCTAATAATGCAATTGTTGACATAATAACCAATGTTGAACCTTCCAAACCAAAACTTTTAAGTCTATAACTTTTCACATTTAACTTCTCATTACAATTATTGAACTTGGCAAGATTACTTTTATATAACACTGAAATCAACATTATAGCACATACCTGCCTTAAACATAGAACAAATATCAATATTGAAAATAAGATTAAGACCTCCTATCACCATATACTATTGCCATATTAACTTTTATAAGTTCAAAAGTAAAAAGTACTCAATCAGATTATTCTCATCTTCTAGAAATTTGAACTAAAAGACCTACTACTAACAAGATGGGTTTAGTTCATGTGCCCTTAGGGCAGATGATAAACTTTCAAAAGTGGAAATAAATGAGGGAGACAAACACTAAACCCCACATCGGACATTGAAACTCACACTGTACCCTTTTATTTATTTCCACTTTTAAAACCTTAACATATTAACAAAACCCTTAACAAGATATTCTGAACAATGGTTCAATGCCCTTCCCAAAAGGTGCCACGTGGGAAAACATGGAACAAAGATCATTTATTAGTTGTAGATACTATTTGAGTGGATCGCCCAGAAGACAATTTTGCTTTACTAATGAGAGATGTTAGAGGCAAATTCGTGTCATACTCTCAAACACATGCTTAACATTTTTTTAATTCAAAAAAGAAAATTTCCTAACCACATTTTTTTAGGGTCAAAAGAAGAAAAAAGAGAAAAAGAAAGAAGAAAAAGGAGAGCACTAATGGCAAGCCAATGTCCTATAATACCTGAGAATACCCAGGGTTACACGTGCCAGACTTACATACGGAGTATTACTTTGCAGTCAATGTGAGTGATTTTTTTTTTTTTTTTTGGGGTAAAACCCACATCTCTACATGCAATGGTCCCTTGTTTTTTTTTTTTCCTGATCAAAGAACTTTAAAGTTGCAATGGTCCCTCTACTTGTAGGTCTGAGCATGTGAGTTCTACCAAGAAAAACTTACTCCCAATATTGACTGTAAAGTACAAGGGTGAGCTATTAGTAGGCTTTGTTGGGATGTAGTCTCTTAAAACTTGGTCAATTTTTTTTAGTACATGTGATATTCTAGCTCAATTGTAGTTTAGTCCTCTCCCTCCAATTTAAAAAAAAAAAAATAGCATATGTGATATTTTAGATCAAATGTAATCTAATTCTCCCCAAAATTTGAGAATTTTTTTTAGTACATGTGATATCCCCCCCTGGCAAAGCTTCCTCGGCCCTCCAAAAAAATTCCTAGCCCCTCCCTTGACAGAGTATATAAAAATATATAAAGATATATCACATAATACCCTCGAGTATCGGAAAATTTCTCACAATACATGGACTACTATGGTCCAACTAAATAGCTTAACAATTGTAAAAACGATTTCTTAACATAGCCAAAATCATCCTACTATAGTAGAGGTGTCAAATGAACTGGACTTTTAAAGAGAATTTGTCTTTTGACTTAAGATCTTTCGCGTTAATCGTTTTTTGACTTTTGACTAAGGGTTATTTGGCCTTTGGTTAAGGAGTTGTTTAGTTTAATGACTGCTTGGCTTAATGGTTTTTTCGCTATTGGCTTAAGGGCTATTGACTTTTAGCATAAAGGCGTTTTGACTTAAGAAATTTATGACTGTTTATCTGAATGGCTTCGGTTTTAGACTTGTTTAACGAGAAATGATAGATGCACAACAAAAACTCACAACTAATTGCACAACCTGCTTAAAAATGTTGGACTTCGTGCTGAAAAAACTGTACACCTCTTTTTTTTGTCTTTTTGTGTGTACAGCTTTTTCAGCACGAAGTCCAACAATTTTAAACAGGTTGTGCAATTGGTTGTGGGTTTTTGTTGTGCATCTATCATTGCTCCTTGTTTAACTTAATAGCTTTTGATTTAAGGGTTATTTGTCTTTGGACTTAAGGTGGACTTAAGGGTTATTTGACTTAAGGACTGTTTGCCTTTGGCTTAAGGGTTGGTTGTCTTTTAGTTCAAAGGTTGTGTGGCTTTTTGCTCAAGTTCTTTTGCTTAAAAGTATGATTGGCAATTGGGCGGCCTCGGGCCGGACTGAAGACGGGTCGGGCTGCAAACGGGCTTAGGACTGATAAGGCCCGAATAAATCGGGTTTAATCCGGGCTGGTCCTGTCCGGACCCGTTAACCCTAATCAGTGCAGCTTTTAAAGAAAATGTAAAGTGTGTTGGAGCCAAAGCCGTGTTTGGCTTGGAAGAATTGAATGAAAACCTTTTAAAAAAATCTGGGTATATATATATATACACATCTCTTTTCCCAATTGTATTCACATTCATGAATATTTTTTGTATTATATATATATTTTTGTATAAATATATACACATCTCTGTATACAATATTTTTTGTATCATATCTATATATATTTTTGTATAAATATATACACATCTCTGTATGCATGTGCCTAAATTACACATTTTACAGACATATATATACATGTGTATGTGTGTGTGGATGAATGAGAGAGAGAGAGAGGATATCAATTTCAAGAGAGAGACAACTTTACAGCCACCCAAAGGGCCAAAATCTTCTTCGCCTTCTCATTAGAACTATTTGCAGAACAAAAGTTACAAGAGAGAGACAACTCTCTCTCTCTCTCTCTCTCTCTCTCTCTCTCTCTCATCCACACACACATACACATGTATATATATATGTCTGTAAAATGTGTAATTTAGGCACATGCATACAGAGATGTGTATATATTTATATATATATACCCAGATTTTTTTTAAAGGTTTTCATTCAATTCTTTCAAGCCAAACACGACTTTGGCTCCAGCACACTTTTCATTTTCTTTAAAAGCTGCACTGATTCGGGTTAACGGGTCCGGACAGGACCGGCCCGGATTAAACCCGATTTATTCAGGCCTTGTCGGTCCTAAGCCCGTTTGCAGCCCGACCCGTCTTCAGTCCGGCCCGAGCACGCCCAATTGCCAGTCCTACTTAATTTATCGAGTAGTGACAAATACACGATTGTTTTTATATTTATTTTAAAATATCAAAGACACGTAAAATTAATTAATTATTAAACATATGCATGATTAGAATTGCTGGTTATTATATTAATCAAACCAACCAAACAGCTAAATTTTTTAATAGTAACAGACCAGGAGGAAATTTTTTAATAGTAACACACCAGGAGGTCCTCTCTCTCTCTCTCTCTCTCTCTCTCTCTCTCTCTCACACACACACAAATGGTGGTGGCTGAGAGCAGGGGCAGATGCATAGGACGGGGACTCAAGCGCCCCCAAGCCCCCGGTTTTAAAAAAATTCTATATTTGCACTAAACAAAAAATTTTACAATTAGCCCATCCTAAAAATTATAATTAGTCCCTTGATATTATAAAATTGTAATACTAAGCCTTATTTCTCTTATGTTTTGTGCTAATTATAAAAGTCCTCTTTCCTTTTATATTTTTTGGGATAATTTATAAAATTGTCATATTAAGTCTCATTTCTTTTATGTTTTGTGTTAATTATAAAAGTCATCCTTTCTTTTATGAATTAGGTTAAGCCAAGATTTGGTCCACTACTCTTTATTTGGAATTTATGACCCGACTCATGGTTTTAGGATTGTATTGCATTTAGGGATGTAAAAATGGCCCATCGGGTCCAGCCCGGCCCTACATTGATCGGGTTTGGGCGGGCTTGGGCTTTGGCCCACGGGCTCCTTCTCTCTTTCGGGCCGGGCCGAGCTCGGGCCGGGCTAGAGGGTTCATGCTCTAGGCCCTACTCGAGGGCCTAGGGCCTTGGGCCGGGCTTAGGGCCTAGGGCAGGGCTTAAGGCCTCGGGCCGTGCAGGGCCGGGTCTAAGTTGTCTTTTTTATTTATTTATTTATTACTCTTATAAGATATATAAAGACATTATAAATATGTAAACAAGTGACAAAATAACTGAAGATATAAAGGGTTAAAGTCTAATTAAATAAATAAAATAAAATCATTAACTTTTATTAAAAGAAATTAGATATAAAAATGATTACGCCCCAAATTTGGCATTACTCCTATGTATAATTATATTATATCCTTAAATTATTCGAGTAGCACTATGCTTCTTTTCCTAAATGGTTCCAAACATAAGTGGTAATGGGCCCACCTTCAATAATGGTAGGACCACTTCAACATCGTCCAATCAAAGTAGGCTTATTGTCACAAATTTTTGGGAATCAATTGAGATACAAAATTTTGGAAGCATAACATTACTCAATTTACTCGCAAGCTGGCAATACTATAAATTTTGTCACTTGCAATTTTGATTATATGAATTGTTGGAAAGCTTCTGGGCTTGATCGGGCCGGGCCTCGGGCTGGGCTTCGGGTCGGGCTTGATCGGGACGGGCTTCGGGCCGGGCTCGGGCTTCAAGAGATAGGCCCAGGCCCTACCCAGGGATGTAAGGGCCTAGGGCCGGGCTGGCCCTACCTCGGGCTTGGGCCGGGCTTAAGGCCCATTTTTTCGGGCTGGGCATCGGGCTGTCCGTCGGGCCGGGCTTTTTTTACATCCCTAATTGCATTGTAACTCGTTTTGTAATTATATTAATATAAAAACTCAAATGCTCATAAAACAACCTACTTTCTAAAATTTGGGAGTTGCTGTAAGTATAATTTTAAGAGTATGTCAACAATTTTTCAAAAGTTTGTATGGGCTTCAGCCTCCCTTGTCCCTCCTTAGGACTGCCCCTGAACTTAACCCAATTTTCAAGTTATGTACAATAATGCTAGATTGTGGTGGGCTGAAAATACATGTAGTGTGCGATTTTTTTAAAAAAAAAATTTGGCGTCTATTTATGTATATATTCTGAATTTTTGCACCATAAATGTTATTGCTTCTTGTCGTTTTAAGAGTTAATAAAAGATATTCTGGATTTATTTATACATATTTTATGAATTTTGTATCATAAATATTATAATTTACTTTTGTTTCTTGTCGTTTTATAGTTTACATAAGTATTTAATAGATTACAAACCATAAGCAGAAAGAAAAGTAAACAAAAACAAAAGCCGAGCGGGCTGTAGCCCAATTGGCATAGCCTCTCTCTTCTCGGTGGGGGGAGACGGTTCGTATCCCCATAGGGGGATTCTAGTTGCTTATCCCCCAGTTATTTTTCAGTCGGAATAAGTGGCGCTTGTTGGGTTTTGTTATAGATCAGTGTGGGGATTTGGGATTGGGTTGGGACTGGGGTGTGCGTCTATCCAGTCCGGATCCAAGTAAGTATCAATAAAAAAATAAAAATAAAAAAACTAAAACAAAAAAAGAAAAGAACAGAAAAACAAATATGCAAATATGGGCTGGGCTTGAACAATCAATTAATTTTTGAAATAACAAAAATATTAAAAAATATATATATATGGGCTGTGTTAGAACTAGGCTAGACTAAGCTAATGTAAATGCTATAAAGGCTGGGCTAGACTAGGAGAAAGTAAGTTGGAATGGGCTAGGACTATACTATTTGGGTAATCAAAAGGTAATGTATTCATGAGGGCAAGATTAGGATGCGATGGGCTAAGCTGGACTAAAAGGTGTATTAATTAATGATGTGTTGGGCTAGAATGTAAAGTTAACAAAGGACTTAAAAATTTTGGGGTGGACTATTGACTACAACCCAGGTCAACCCACCCTTTATACGCCCTTGGTTATGTATGCATCTATATATACACATCCGTACATTTTCTATACTACTTTATAAAGAGAAATGAAAGAGTATCATTCTCTTTTAAACTACCACTCATATTTACAATTAGCCCAATAAACTTATCTATTCAAAATATACATAAATATGTCCTAAATTGTCATTTTACCAACTCAAAACGAAAGCCAGCCAACCTAAGCCTTCAGAAGCCGTTCCCATACCCAAAAAGAAACTTCCAAAAACTGTCATCTCTGATCTATCAGTCTTAATTAAAACTGTTTCCATGTTACAACTTCAGTATGTGTAGGTTCTTGATTACACCCTAATAATTTGGGGATTTCAGAATCACATAGAGATCACGTGGTCTGATAATGTCACCATACTACACCGGGCCAAATGACTAAGGATAAGGCCCAAAACAGAGTTTGGACCGATCCCAGTACGTACAAAGAGACAATATCAGACAGTGTTATCATCGGTCTCAAGATGGAAGACATCATGTCACAAGTCAAGCCAGCAAGACATCGGGCTCATCCCATGTGACCGAGGGGCTAAAGATGACAACAAGGTGTTAGTTTTCATCAATGCTAACCTCCGGCTCATCCAAACAGTGTGTGTTTCTTTTTTTAATATGAAGAATGTAATGGCTATTGCAAATTTATGTCTTTTTTTCCTTTTCAGAAAATCGCAAATTTTTGTGTTTTTCTTGTTATTAGGAATACAAAGTAAATGCAATGCTTTGCACACGCAACGTGTGTGCCTAACCGCTGGTATACATTAAACGCAACAGAATAAGAATTGAGGTCCTATCTGAATTGGTTGACACCAACTTTTTCACACTTTAGGTTCAGCAATCTCAAATCCCTTCCCAAATGTACTTCCTTCGTCTCATTTTTTGAGTCTATTTTGGGCATCCGTGCCTCGTAATCGGACAAACAATTAGTGTATTTGTGTTAAAAAATTTTAATTTATTTTTTCCACAATCTAAAAGATTTACATTAGTTTTTATAGTGAAAGTTGTAAAAATCATCTCAAAATAAATAATTTATGAAAAAATTGAACATTTTTGGGACACCTAGAATAGTGAAACTGGACTAAAAAAAATGGGACGGAGGGAGTAATTTTAATTTACAAATAGAAGGCAACCAAATGGGGGTCAACAATAAAAAATAAAAAATAAATAAAAAAAAAAAAAGAGCACAAAATAAAAGTTGTAACAACAGAATGATGTATTTAAAACACCATACAAAAAAGAAAACATATTAATAAAATAAATTGAAGTTAAAACCTGAAGAGTTCTTGTAGCGAATTCAACACCAATGGTAGATTTAGACTCCAAACAGAACTCATTCCTCGTAAACCTCGAAAGAATGTTTGATTTTCCTACACCTGAATCTCCAATTAAGACAATCTTGAACAGATAATCATACTCGTGGTCCACCTTATATGCCATTTTTAATTAATTCTTCTCTCTACACCCCCCACCAAACCTAACCAAATCAATCATGTACAAGTCACAACATAAATTACATAAATATATTTAAAATAATTTTATATATGCATCAATTCAATTATTTGGGAAAATTTGGCAACAATTTGTGCTTTTGGGACTCGATCACAAGAAAAATAAAAAATATTTTTGGGCAAAAGCCAATCACAAAATTTTGCGCTTGGCTCTTATTTTTCTATCATTGAAACAAATGTAATTTGTCAAACAGTTTCTTTTTAACTTTTTGAATTTTCGTAATTACTTATGGGTTCAATAATTGTTGCCAAACGGACCATCAATTAAAAAAAATGTTTGTTTTTCTCGAGAAAAGTAAATTAGCAATTTTGAAAAGCAAATTATCAACAACAAAAAAATTTATTTATTTTAATTAGAAGGGAAAGAGAGAGAGAGAGAGAAGAAAACTAACCATAGAGGTGATGATTTGGTTGAATTAAGAAGAGCAGTGCAATGGGGGGAAAGATTCGAGACTAAGAATTGCAGAGAAATTCAGGAGAGAGAGAGAGAGAGAGAGAGAGCATTTTTCCAAAGTCTTATTTGGAAATAAAATGATTGGAAAACCGACGGAACAGGGAATTTAAACGGCCATTCAGTGGGATCCAACCAGAAAAACTCGGAAATTTCAATAACATGTAGTGTACGTACACGTACTTCTATATATTCTTTATATAGTAATTCTATGAAAATATAGAAAATGCTGAACCATGTTATATCTAACTGAAAAAAAATGAAAAAATAAAATAAATAAATAAATAAGTAAAGAAAAGAAAGCGCTTGAATCATGGCAATTTGTGAATGATACCATGCCTTACGTTTTCTTGTTCTTTTCTTTTTTTTTTTCCCATAATATTTCTTTCGTATTTTCACTTCTATTTGTTTTAGTCTCTCTCTTTTTCTTTCCTTTTTTTTAACCTTTCCCGACTTCATATTCGGATGAATAATTAATGTCAAAAAACCTTAAGATATCAATTGGAGGAAAAAAAGAAGAGGATGAAGAGGTAATGCCAAACAATATTGATGTTTTCACTTGTATACGAGTATTTGTTTTAGACTTTTTCTCCTCTTAAATTTTTTATTTTTAGTTTTACCTTTTCTCCATTTCATATTTGTCTGAATTATCAATGGGAGTGAAAAAGAGATGATTAATAGGTAATGCCAAACAAACCTTAAGGTACTAATGTGAAACAAGCCCTAAGGTATATAAACAGGAGAGGATGAATAATTAATGCCAAACAAGCCTTAAGATTAGGATTGTCAATTGGGCCCAACAAGCCTAAGCCCGCTTGTTCAGTCTACTATATTTTGGTCCGAGCTTTACATGGGAGCGCGCCTAGCCGAGCCGAGCCGAGCCGAGCCGAGCTTGGACAAATTTTCAAGGGCTTATACAAGCTCGGCTCCAATAACTGAATGTATTTGTGTGTCAATTTATGTTATCTGTAATTTAACTTGTGACTTACAACTGATGAATTTTGTTCAATTGAATTTGTTCATTTTTGTATCGAAATTCATGAAGTAACAAACTGGTTGCTAATGTCAATTCATAGTCATACTTTTTTGGACATTAAAACATCATGAAATAAGTAGCCAAAGCCTCACTTTGGGTCGACCCGGAAGCTCACTCCAATATAGTGAGCCGAGCTCGGGCTTGAGATTACGTTATCAAACGAGACAAACTCGGGCTTGAGATTTAATATCTATGTTCGGGCCAAGCTTGGGCTCAGCTAAGCTCAACTCAGTTCGGCCCGATTGACACCCCTACTTAAGATATAACGAGGAGGGAAAAAAGAGAGGATGAAGAGGTAATTCCAAACAAGCCCTAAGTATTAATGTGGATAGTAACTTGATGTAGATTGATGTGAAATGACCAAAAAGCCCAAAATAAAAAAGGTATAGACACTCAATTGCTTTTGCCTGGCTCTGTCTTGATCTGTAATTATAGCATTGGGCAGACAATCAGACATACATTGAAGCAAGGACTGAAATAACCAAGTAAATGTGGTCGTGTCTGCACTTGAGATCAACCCACACCCTAGTAATACCGACTGCCCATGATGGTTCACTTCTACGAAAGGCGCAAATGGCATGTCGTATTTGTTAACCAAGTATGTTGTATCAAACGTAACTACATCACCAAATTCTTTGAATGCTGCTCTACTCCTTGCATCTCTCAAAAATACATTCTTAAGGCGCCCCTCTTCATCTAAATCTATCAGGTAGAAGAAATTAGAATTGTCAGATTGCATATTCGAAAAGTACTTGTACATTGCATTGACATCCCCTTCCCCAAGTTGTAAACTTCTTACTTTATTGATATAGTTTCTGACATCTTTTTCTAAAAATGATAGATTCTTATACCCCTTGCCCCAATCACTAATGAATTGAAATTCTTATTCATTCTGATTCCAGCTTTGTCATTCAATATAAGTCTTCTTTTGACATGTGGTTCTAGGAACCTATTGTATTTGAAATATCATGATTTTCCAGGGCTTATTTCATGGTTGTGGGCAAGTTTAATTGCTTTTACAAACCACTTTTCATTGCGGGGAAAAAAATGCCCTAAGCTTAGTTTTGCATTCGATTTTTGAGTTTGGCCGCATGTTTCCCAAGTTGCTTGATCTAATCTTTGCTGTGCCAGCATGAGTACACTGAATCGTCACATGCATCAAGATCCCTTCAACTTTTTGAGATGATCTTTTAGCCACAGTGAAACCTTTTTCTTTGGCATATCTTCTATAAAATGCCATTAGCACATCCAAAGAATCAAACTCCATTCCAACTTTCGGCTCATCAATTTTGTTTTCTAGATCTGTCACTTTATCCTTCTCATTTTCAATCTCGATCTCAATCTTATCGTCATTCACACCTATATAACCACTTGATACTTCTTCTTCCATTTATCTAAAAAATAAGATATAAAAAAGTAGTGAATTACAACGGATCAAGTAAATAATGACTATCTTTTATTCATTTAACAAGAAGGGTTTAGCTTTCTTACAAAGAAGTAGAGAAAAAATACATAACGAGAGTGAGATAGATAGAGAGAGAGAGAGAGAGAGAGAGAGAGATGTTGGTCCATTGGATATCCCTAATGTGGTTGCTTCTTATTCCCAAAGCCCTACAAAAAATGTCCCAAAACCAAACTTGTTCAATATCAAACTAACATTCTACCAAAAAAAAAAAAATATCAAACTAACATAACACTGGTTTTCATAAGAACAAAAAACAAGTGTCCAAAAAGATGGTTTTAGGCATGTATGAGTCTTCTGTCTGGCCTAAAAACTGTCAAAAATATGGTTTTTAACCAACTAATATAACACTAATTTTCATATTAATCAAATAAAACTGAGACTTGACCCCTAAATATGATATTGTTTTCACTCCCAATAGCTAGTTATTTCTACTTTCAAATACCCTAGGATCAAGTCTACTCTGATGTAGAAAAAAAAAGTATGTTCTTAGAGATGATAAAGGGTGAACCTTTCAGAGCATAAAGTAGAGGGAGAAAAAAAAAATGACAGGCATTAGGTAAGTAACATCTCACCAAGACAAACAAAAATAAAGCAGATTCCCTTTTATTCATAATCCAAACCCAATTAAACATTAATCTATTCTAAAGCAAACCTTGAATCTCTTCATTTGAGATCCAAATGATGAAGACAAGTTTGAGCTTCAAGTAAATGAAAAATGGAGTCTGACAAGAAGCCTCCTTAATATGGGAATATACCAGTAGCTAAAGCTATAAATCAACACCCAAAAACTCCTCAAGAACCTAAGAAAGGGAAATTGTATTGACCCTTATAGTTCAATCACAGATGTCAAAGCATCTCTGCTTCAAAAACGAATGAGAGAGAGAGAGAGAGAGAGTACCTGAGACCGACGCCGACGAGAGAGAGAGAGAGAGAGAGAGAGAGAGAGAGAGAATGCCGTCGGTGGTGGAGGGAAGCGCCGTCGTGGGTGGAGGGGCAGAGGGGAGTCAGGCTAGGGTTAGGCTTGCAGATTGTTTGATTTGGGGATTTCACATTTTGGCGCCCTGGATTTGGTAAATATGGAGTGTATTATGGGGTCCAGAAAGTTTTAAGTATTTGCTAGTTGGTCCCCAGTGTAAAAATCAGTGTAAAATCTCAAGTGTGTGTAGCATTGTATTGGTAAACCCCCTCCCTCCGCCACTGAACCAAACAGAATAACTATGGAGAAGAAATTATAAGGAATGTATTAATTAATAGCCTCTTTGGTGCTTGAGTTCAAGCAAATGGGAGGATTATCTTAATGCTTCTAAGTCAACCACAGAGGTGGTTGAACTTTATTAATATTCCTTGAAATGATGAATCAACTAGGGGATATAGTCGTGAACACAAACCATAGCTTAATTTTAGCAATACACAATAAAATTTTGCTTACCACACAATAAGTTTTGCGGTTGTTTATGGTTTAGATTCATGAAGAAAATATTCAAGAAAGAAAAGAAAATAGAGTAATTTTTTTAGAGTAATTTTCCTTTTCTTTTACTTAATGTCTATTGTTTTTTAAAAATTTAAAATTCTTTCGTTGCTTAAATAGGGAAAAAATTAAATTCTAATAGCTTGTTTAGCTGTCACCTCAATTCATAATTTATATAGTAGGTTAAACAATCTGTCGGCATGAATAAATCCATTATTTAGTGTTACAAAAAAAAACTTCCATTATTTAGATAAACGAAGAAACTTCATCATATTTATTTCATATATGGCCATTTTATTTTCCATTGGGATGTCAAAATTCACGAATGTATCATATTTTTTAAATGAACACAAATTTGTCCAAATGAAATAATTCAATACCATCTCCATTTAGTTAAGGTGTTTTGTAAAAGTATGAATACAATTTCTACATTCAATGACGACCAAGGAAATATTTTCGTTCTCATTTTCTTTACTTTTCCTATCGCTCCTCCAAATCTGCAAATCAAACGAAGCCTTACAAGAATAATTCATGAATCGTGTAGCAAGTGATGTCGATCTTTTTGGTATACTAGTCGATAACCCGTTCAAACATACAGAAATTTGTTAAAATGTATATATATATATATATATGCCAAATTAAATATTAAGATAATTAAACTTCCAAATTTTTGCGTAGATGCAACAATACTATTTCTTAAAGTACCTTCTACTAGCACATCGACCATATTATATGATAAAGTATAGGGAGAGATAGATAATACTGACTGTATTATTGTAATTGTGTGTCTAATCTTTAAACTAGAGAGCCTCTTATATAGGCTAGGTAACAAACAAGAAAGGCAAGTAGCAGTACAATCGTAGTACATCCTAGGATAGTACAGTGAGTACAAAGTGAACCTAGACTAGAATACAAAGATATACATAAAGTAATGTGTAATACCCTATATTTTCAAATATAATGGTTATATCAATAAGACCCTGTATGCTTGTGTGTGAACCCTTGGTGAAGAATCTTTCTTGATCGATCGAAGTCTTCTCAACCGATAAAACTTTTTGCTTTCTCAAGCGATCGAGCATACTTCGAACGATCGAAACTCTGTCAACCTAATTCTGTGATGTGGACCTTTTCTCAAGCGATTGAACTTCTTTCAATCGATCGAACCTTGACCAAACTGTTCTCAATTGATCGAACTCACTTCGATCGATCAAAAGTGTTATTATTCCTATCTTACGTGTTTGCCACCTGCTCCTCTTTCCCTCCATATATATATATGTTAGTTCGTGTGTATGTGTGGGGTTTTTGGCAGTTTAGAGAGAAAGAGAGCTTGTGTGTTATACATATATGTATATAACTTTGTGTGTGTATGCATGTGTATATATATATGTGTGTGTGCTTGGGCAGAGGAAGAAGAAAAGAAGAACGAGAAGAGGAGCAAAAGAAGAGGAAGAAGGAGGACAGAAAGAGACAAGAGAGAGTCAGAGAAGGAGAGGAGAGAGAAAAGCTCGCCACCACTATAATCGTCGTTGCGAAGCTCGGGACATCGTCACCTGGCCGCCGGAGTGAGGTGAGTAAATTAACTCATTCAAGGGATGACTCTAGTATAGTTTTTATGTGTTTAGAACGTATATATAGTGACCCTGAGACCTTTGTTCGTCTCTGTCCAGTTTCTGGGTAGAAGACAACTCTCAAGCGATTGAACGGCCTTCGATCAATCGAATTGCCTGTTGCTCAAGCGATCGAACGACCTTCGATCGATCGAACTTTGTTTGACTTTAATCGATTGAGAGGACCTCAATCGATCGAACCTCGTAGAATATGTTTATTTTATGTTGATTATAATACATACTATTAGCTATTTAAATATTGATTCATGCTTTCAATATGCGATATTGTTAATTTAAGAGATGATGCAACACTATTATGAGATGAAATGTTTAACGGTTACATGTTGATATCGTTAAACTGAATATTAGAATGGAAGACAACTGCATGCTAATAAAAAAAAAGAGTAGATGTGATGAATACAGAGCATGTGGTAATTCTTGTATCTAGAGTAATGCATTTAATGACATGTGGTCAGCATGCATGGGATATTGGTATGAAGAGATGAGAGGATATGATGAGAAATGGGAACTATGATTTATGTGGAATAATGAGATATGTGTACTTTGGTTCCGTGGGATCAACGGGTGACGAGCTGGGTGAATGTGGGATGGTTAGAGTTCCTATTGCACCTCTCACTGTTGAAGACTTCCAGTGATGCGTATGCACTGTTGAAGACGTCTAGTGTACCGTTGAAGATGTCCGACTAGGGTTCTAATGTATTCTCAGCTGTGTAGACGACCAGTGAGGATATACACATCATTGAAGATGTCCGATGTGCCGCTTCCATTGTTTACAGATTGGTGGTACCGTGTAGATGACCGCTAACCCTATTAAGGGATCGTGGGACCTACTTTTGATTGGTATTATTGTATCGACGTATGGATATCAGATTGATATTATAGTATCGACGTGTGGATATCAGATTGGTATTATTGTATCGACGTATGGATACGGATGAGAATAAGAACGTGGAAACGAAAAATGGATATAAATATGAGAATGGTTAGTAAGATGATGTTCAGTCATGGATTCAGCGTCCTGACGTAAAGGTAGATGCATAGGTGGTTGCATGGGTTACATGCATGGATTTGGTGAATACGTGATGAGATATTTATACCATGATTTTTATTATTGTTTTCATTTAATATGTTACTTGCTATCATTGAATTCACAAATAGTTTAATAAAACCTCTGCTACGTCCGTGAGTGACGTCATTGTGAAGGATGAACTGTATTTTAAGACGTTGAACAATAACGGTGAGGAGTGTTGTTTAATGTACTCACTTAGCTTTGTATTCAAAGCTGATGGCGTTTGTGCCCTGGACATTCCCATGTCTAGAGCTTTGTAGGTCTTGATAAAGGAAGATTCCGTCAGACTGGGAACTGAAGGCTTGAATATGAAGACGTGCTGCTTTGTAATAATTAGTTCGTATATCTATTGTACTTCTGTCAATATTGGTCGTAGGCCTCAGACTATAAGTCAGCTATTGTAATAGTTTTAGTAGACTTTTATAATTGGTACTTGGGCACATATTGCTTCCAAACCTTTTATATTTCCGCTGTAGCCTCTGATTATGTTCATAGATTTGCTTTATGAATAGCATCCTCCCTATTATTGTACTTGTTGGTTTATATAGATGACAATGCGGTTATTCACCAACCACGAACCTATGGGACCAAAAAGGAACTTGTTTTCTCTATTTTTGCTTCTCCGAGGCGTGACAGGATTTTTGGTATCAAAGCCTAGGTTTTAGTTACGAACCGCTTGTCTTTTTTGATTAGAACCCAAGTTCTAAGATAATGTCGATAGCATGCGGATTAGCTGGGATAAAATGGAGCTATTATCTTGTCACATAGACGAGAAGTTAGAAGAATCCATCTGAAAATGTTTTGTTAGCAAGTAGTAACTGCTGGAGCTAATAAGAAATTTTTAGAACTGTTGGTAGCTAAGTTCACGGAGAACAAGGCATTGAGAGTTAATTGTGGGTATATAGATCATAAGTGTAGAGTGCTGTTGGATTTTAGACACTGAGCGATCTCGGAACAGTCGGTATGACCTAGAAATAGAAAGAGGTTAAGGATAAGATTATCCCATTACCTTGAGCCACATGTTAATTGAGTGGTCTCATATATTAGTTGAGTAGTACTTGTAGTCTGGAACTTGAGAATAGAAATAGAATGTTTAGATTTGACGTTACGCTTTGAACCTGTAGTTTTGTAACCCTTGTTTTGAGCATAAATATATTTGAGAATACCTGGTAGGTAGTCTGACCTCTGTGGTTAATGTTATTGTTTATGTGAGGTATTTGTATTGGTTGGTATTATCGTATTATATAGTGGTATTGTATATTTACCGCATGTTCTTGCTTGGCGCTGTAAGATAGAATGCGTCTAACCGAATAGTTTTTTCATTTATAGGTAGCGAAACTGAACATTACCAGTACTTGTTATGGTTAGAACGACTCGAGGAAACCCGGGCCCGCTGATGGAGTACCTGATGTAGTACCTCCTGAGATAGATCCTACAAGAATGGTCAGAGTTTTCATCCGCCGTATGGAACAAATTATCAATCATGCTGATCCTGTTATCGGCAATGGGACAACAGTACGTCAAACGAGAATCAAGTTGCTAAAGGAATTTCATGCTCTTCAACCAGGAACCTTCACCGGATTAACTGGAGCATGGCAAGCCGAACAATGGATTCGCCAGATAGAATTGATATTTAAGACACTTAAATGTACTGACACTGAGAAAAGACATTTGGCCATATTTCAATTGACATTCTCAGCAGCAGATTGGTAGGACGCAGTGAAAGCTACGATAGGTGAAGAAGCTGTTGGAAGAATGACTTGGGAATCATTCAAGACTTGATTTCTAGAGAAGTACTTCCCAAAATCTGAGAAGAGCAAAAGGGAAATGGATTTCATACAATTAGTCCAAGGTAGCTTTACAGTGCCAGAATATACAACTCAATTCAAACGGCTATCACGATTTGCACCGCATATGATAGATACATCCAGAAGGAAGATCAAAAAATATCATCAGGGACTAGTTCTACATATCCTTCATATGACTATAAGACATTATTTAGATCAATCTTTCGAAGCTCTGGTAGAAATGGCAACGAAACTGGAAGACGGCACTTAGATTATTGAAGGGAAACGATCTGATCTAACATTTCTAGAGTACGATCAATTTCTCCTAACGGATCAGAGAGGAAGGGATAGTCAGACTGTGTTGGCAGCTAACCAAGTTCAACAAGGAAACACAAAGAGAAGTTACATGGGCAACTGCCAGAAGCGTAAGATATTGGGGAACAACAAGAAAGAATCCAAAGCAGTGGCGACTCCAACACAGCACAGAGAATGAGATATTTGCTACAATTGTGGAGTACCAGGACACCATTCCCGAGAATGCAGAGCATTAAGGAAATCGAATAAACGAGGAGTACAATGCTTTAACTGCGGTAAAGTTGGTCATGTCCGGAAGTTTTGTCTAGAACTAGAGATGCAACACATGTTTCGTCGCAACAAGTATCACGAGTGCAGACCCACTGAACAAGTAATGGATCTCGACTTAGACAAAGACGATAGATAGAAGGTACAACCCTCATCACCTACATTTTATATTACATATGATCCCGATATTGCAGGAAGTTGGCATTCTTTTGATTAATTGTAAGAGGATTAGCCTACACCATAAATGGTAGATACCTGAACAATTTGTTTGACACTGATCGATAGTAGTTATCCAAGTATAGATATAACATCAATTGCATCCCATATGACATCTCTTGCATCCCCATAAGACATCAATTGCATCCCTATCTGACATCATTAGCCTTCCTACACGAAAGACTACGTCAACCATTGGTATGCTGGACAGAGATAAGGAATCTCAATTTTCTTAAGACGCAGACTTGACAAGAAAAGGACAAACTAGAAGATTGCAAGTCTACAAGAAAGGATACAAGTAACGCGGAGACGACGTTTTAAATAGTACCACGGAGGGTCACTGATCAATACTGATCATATGTTGTTTCCATCTAGTCGAGATGTTATACAGTATGTCGACTCACGATATTAGTATATAGCCCTGCCTAACCTATAGAGTTGGTATACGAAAGCATAATGAGCATTCAACAGATTGTACGACCTCAAAGAGATGATTATATCAATAGTACATGAGAATTTAGAGACGTGAATGGTGACAACAAGAGACTGACTGCGGATGTTAGAATCCTCACACCGTAGAGTTTGACCTGAGGGAGGAAACTCATGTGTTTGGAGACTAGCCGTTTCAGATTTGTGAGATGATTAGATTGTGCTACCTAAAACCTTTTTCAATAGAGAGCCTCTTATACAGGCTAGGAAACAAACAAGAAAGGCAAGTAGCAGTACAATCGTAGTACATCCTAGGATAGTACAGTTAGTAGAAAGTGAACCTAGACTATTATACAAAGATATACATAAAAGTAATGAACCTAGACTAAAACAAGTATATAATTCTAACATTATAGAACCTACAAATTTTAGGCCACTAGTTACGCCAACATCCCATAAACCATACTTATAACATAAAATTAAAAACTCTAACATCTGCATTTTTTCTTTTGCGATAATAAGAACACCATATTGTGTAGAAACATAAGAAAAATTAGAAATGAAATTTTTTTTCCTGCACAAACGGGGTAATTGCGGAAGCTTTCCCAAGCAGGCCAGGCTATAGTCACAAAGAATAATTATTTTATTATTAATTTTTTTTTGATACTTACTTGGATCCAGACTGGATACACACACACACCCCACACACACGCACACCCCTGCCCTAACCCAACCCCAAAGCCCCACACTGGCCCATAGCAAAGCCCAACAAGGCCCTGGGGGGCAAGCAACTCGAATCCCCTATGGGGATTTGAACCCTCTTCCTCCCCACTGGGAAGAGAGAGGCTATGCCAATTGGACTATAGCCCGCTCAGTAGTCACAAAGAATTTTGAGCAATGCAAATAATTTTTAAAGCAAAAATTCAATTTTCTATATGTATAATTGATTTTGCTTTGGCTTATATATATGTATAATAGATATAGTAGATACATAGATATATATTAGATAGAGAAAATGACCTGTGCCATAATGAGGAAGTATTTTTTTATTTCTCTTTTATTTATTGTAGAAATATATACATATATGTATCTAAAAAAGAAATATATTTATATATATGTATATTTATGTTTATCCATTTACATATGTGTGTGTGTGTGTGTGTATATATATATATATATATATAGAGAGAGAGAGAGAGAGAGAGAGAGAGAAGGGAAATGGAGAAAATTGAGAATAGAAGGTAGTTGGAAAAAGAGAGGTACACATTCAATTGATTCTTGATAAAATCAATTGCAAAAATTAAAAAATGAACAAAAGAAAAAAAAATGTAGGGAATCCTACGTGGCAAAAAGACAAAATGCTCTATGCTAAGTGACACTCTAGATGAAGAGATTTGACTTTGTCTTTTATATATATATATATAATAGATATGAAGACCTAGAGATCAACCAAAGCCTGACTCGCGGGAGCAAGGATTGGAGACTACATGACTGGATTCCTCTTCTTCTACCGAGTAGTCGGGGGATAAAAAGCGTGCTATCGGCAAGCTCACAATCCAATTCTTTCAGCTAGATTCGACTCCAATCCAATTCTTTCAACCGCAATAGTGAACCGCGATGAACCGTCAGACGACCCATCTAAGATTAGGGGGGAGGATCCTCAGTAGTGATGACCCTTTCATTCCTCCACATGCAGACTGACACGTATATAGAACGCATATATGGAAAAGTTAACTACTGAGACGTCTAGAATAGCTTAATTAGGGGTCAGACGATAATGCACTCCCTAAAAAAGGGGTGGATGTCAACCCCATATTATGAGGCTCTGGTTTAGCCACATCACAAAAAATGACATATTCTCCCGGTTTCCCTTCCGGTAACCCACATTTCTCATAACCAAAGCCACATTTTTCATAATTGGATCATAACTAAAACAACATTACTCATAACTTGATCATAACAGAACCACATTTCTCATAACCAACAAGAAATTACTACATGACAATGGTTCACCACATGGCCATAGACAATGTAAATCATTATTCGCCATGTGGCATCACTTGTACATGGCAACTCTTGATTGATGTGATCCATGGTCACTAGTGGACTATGAACCATGCAATAATTTCTTCATCTACAACTTTGAATAATTTCTTCACACCATGTGCTCCCCATGTCACATCATTTGTGGTCCAAATTTAGTTATCAATTAAGGTCTTAGGGATAACAAAAAAAATTAAAATAATTTCAAATGAAATTCCATGTAATGTCAATACAACTAAATGTGATCCCCATGTCACATTATTTGTGATCCAAATTTAGTTACCAATTAGGGTTCTTAGGGATAACAAAAACAATTAAAATAATTTCAAAAGAAATTTCATTTAGTCTCATTGCTTTTTTCTTTATTTATTTCTTTATTTTTGATATGGGGGAAGGGGTGAGGTTCGGACTCTAAACCTATGCATTAGAGAGGACTTATATATGGCAAGCTCTTTGCCACTTGAGTTATACCAACCTATGCAAAATGTAATTCTAGTTATGAGAAATGTGGTAGTTATTATGAGGAATGTATATATGAAGTGTGTAAATTATTCAATGTTTCTACACCACCAAGTGACCATATATGGACCGCATCAATCACACGTTGCCATGTGCAAGTGCTGCCGCATGGCTAATCTTGATTGGCTTGGTTTGTGGCCACGTGGAAGACTATTAACATGCAATCATTTCTTGGTTTGTTATGAAAAAAAATATAGTGTAGTTATGCGAAATGTTGTTCTGTTATGATTGAGTTATATATGCGTAATGTAGTTATAGTTATGACGTAGTTATTATTAATGTGACTAAGACATTAAAATTTTATTATTTTATTAGGGTGACCAGTTGAAAACCTAAAGGAATAGTAATTTTTAATATTTTTTATTCCTTCTTATGATGTGGCTAATTTTGGACCACAAATTTATGGGGTTGACATCATCTCTTTTTTGAGGGGATGTGTATGCTAGATTTTCCGCTTAATTAGATGTCAACTCTTAATGGTGCATAAGAAAGAAGAGATTGATTCAGTCTGCCTATGACTTTACATTGTTTACTTCTTCAGTCTGCCTATGTATATTGTTTACTTCATCATCCTCCTCCTAATTTTTCCGTTACTAGCAATCCCAACTATAAAAAATTGTTGTTCAATCATTATTGTTATAAATAAATATATATATATATATATGTACATAATATGTACAATGGTTTTTGAACGCTGTTAAGAACTTAAGAAGCACTAAACACACGCTACATGCGTCGTCCCTCCGATTTTAAAAAATAAAAAATAAAAAATAAATTAAAATAGGGTTAATTACACAAACCTCCTCTGAGATTTTCCTTAATTACACAGACCTCTCTTAAGATTTAGGTTGAATAACACACACACTGATACACCCAAAATTATGGGCAGTTTCCTACTCAGTTTGGAAGACTTATGGAAAGTGCAACTGTTTCCTAATCCAATTAGGAAACCCCCACAATTAATGTGAAACCTACTTGATTGGTGTCAATCACATCCTAATGGGATTATACTTCCTTATCTATGTATGAGTAGGTCTCTTACATCTATAAAAGAGACCTCTCACCCCTCATGAAGGGCACGGCCAATAATCTGTAGTCTACACAGCACCTCTACAAAATTCACCATTATACGCATACTCCCGGCCGGTATTACTGGTAGTACCGCCCCTCTTTGTTGGCTCACCAGGCCCGCCGGTGATCTGCTAGTGAACGTGCTCAGACACACCCGTGGACGTAGGTACCTTCATTAACAGGGCCGAACCACATACAAAAAATAGTCTTTCACTCTCTCTCTCCCTCCTAAATTGCTTTACTTTACTGTTACCAATTTTTGGCATCATCAGTTTGGCGCCGTCTGTGGGAAACGACAATTCTTCTCATCAACAAATTCTTGACTGATCAATATGCCACCAAAGAAGGGAAAGAAGGCTGCGCATCAGTCCGACCGGGATGTTCCTTCGGCCCCGGCGTCGACTGCAGCAATCCTGACATCTGAGCAAATCACCGCAACCCTCACACAACTCTTGGAGGGCCAGCGTCAAATCCAGCAACAGATCGAAGCACTGCTAGCCCAGCAAAGCAATCCTCCAACGGCCGGGAAGCGACCCGGGAACGTTACGTACGGTCGAGAACTAATCTTGACCAGACAACGTGCCCGAGCCAACCCATCCCGTGTTGAGGATGCCAGAGACATCAACAGCGGGCGTGGTGCCCGAAAGGAAAGGCAGGAGCATATGGCCCGGGAATCAGTCCGGGGTCACTCGGCCAAGAGCCGAGTTGTCCCTAGGCGAACGGTTACCCGAAGTCATAGCCGAGCCCGATCCCAGAGGACAGCACCCCGCCATGAAGAAGAAGCCTCTTCCACCAACCCGACCAGTTCCTCAGATACCGGTCGGGAAGGAGTGGAAGCCCGAATCAAGGACTTGCAGAAGCAGATCGACGAAGTGGCCAAAAAGCTTGGTCAAAACCATGTTCCGAATCAAGCCAATACCGAGACAGAGTCGCCATTCTCCAGCCAGATCACGAGGTTCTCTATCCCGCGCGAATTTAAGCAGCCTCGGCTAGATTCATACAACGGCTCGGAAAGCCCGGTCGACCATGTCCGGACCTATAAGGCTCAGATGGCCCTAGCCACCAACTCCGATGAGCTACACTGCCTAGCCTTCCCCAGCACTTTGAAAGGCCCGGCCATGCAGTGGTTCTACTCCTTGGAGCCCCGATCGGTCTGCAGTTTCAAACAACTCAGCAAGCAGTTCATCAACCAGTTCGCCGGTTTGCATGAGCGGCCAAAGCCAGACATGCAGCTACTGACAGTCAGACAACAGAGTAATGAGTCCCTCAAGGAGTTCATCGACCGGTTCAACCAACAGAAGCTTCAAATCCGCAATCTGAACGAGACAATTGCCATCCTAGCCTTCTGCTCGGGAGTTCAACACACCAAGTGCGCCGCGTCGTTCCACAAAAACCGACCGGAAACTTTGGTTGAGCTCTCTGAGAGGGTTGGAAAATATATTGACACTGAAGAGTTTCTGAAGACCAAATACACCGAGCAAGAAAGCAACGAGTCTTCTAGAAGTAAGCGAAAGCGAGATCAGCCCGGGAGCTCTGACAGTTCGACCGGTTCACAGCAGTCCGGGTCAGACAGCCCCGACCGGACCTCCAGCTCACAACAGGCAGAATCCGGCAGCCCCGACCCGACCTCCAGTTCACAGTGGTCTGAGTCCGGCCGCCCTGACACAACCTCCAGTCTCCATCGGTCTAGATGAGCCTGACTACAGTGATACTTGCCTGATCACCGCGTAAGGCTCCACCGATTGTCAGAGGCATACAAAGTCCTCGGGCCTAACCCCGAGGCATACAAAGACCTCGGGCCTAACCCCGAGGCACCAAAAAGACCTCGGGCTCCGAACCCAGGCACTCAAAAGACCTCGAGCTCCGAACTCAGGCACCAAAAAGACCTCGGGCTCCGAACCCAGGCACCAAAGACCTCGGGGTCACGACCGAGGCACCGGCTTCGCTTAGGTCCAACCGACGATGGGGGCAAACCCCCTAGGTGGCCGACGATGGCAAGCTTCAAAAGACCCTGCAACCACCATGTTCCAGGTCGGTTACCTACAGATCATAGCCTCTTTAAGACCCTCGTCTTAGCGAAAGCTTGGGGGGCAAGATGGCGTAGTGAGCTAAACAGGTAATCATACCGGGTATCTACAGGCCTCGCGGATAACCAAGTCAAAATCTTGGACAACCCGAGCACCTACAGTACTCAGAGGCATTAACTCCACTTAGGTCCAGACCGACGATAGAGGTGACTAAAATCTCTTAGGTTGGCCGACGATAGAGGAGCAAAAGGACCCTAAAGCACCGTGATTTAGGTCGGCTCCACCAACATGGTCAAGCTCTTCTCCCAACAGTCTTGACGAAGGCTGGCCGGGCGGAAGACAACCATCCTGGGGAGTTAACATGAAAAAAGGACCCTAGAGCAATACGCTTTAGGTCGGCTTGTCCAACATGGTAAAATCCTTCTACCCACAGCCTTGACGAAGGTTTACGGGCAGAAGATAACCATCCTGGGAGCTAACTCAAGCAAAAAAAGACTCCGAAGTAGGCCGAGTCTCAACTCTCGGTCACTTCCCGAGCATTCAAAGACTCCGAATTAGGCCGGGTCTCAACTCCCGGTCAGTTCCAGAGCACCGAAAAGTCCCGAGCTAGACAAGGACTCAACTCTCAGCCAGTTCCCGAGGACTCACCAGGCTCAGAAGCCCCGAGGCAGCTTCCACAGGCACTCAGACAGCGGCAAGTAACATCAAACTGATTTCCAAACTTGCCCCGATATAGCATCTGGCCAATCTTGGAAATGGGGGGCAGCTGATACACCCAAAATTATGGGCAGTTTCCTACTCAGTTTGGAAGACTTATGGAAAGTGCAACTGTTTCCTAATCCAATTAGGAAACCCCCACAATTAATGTGAAACCTACTTGATTAGTGTCAATCACATCCTAATGGGATTATACTTCCTTATCTATGTATGAGTAGGTCTCTTACATCTATAAAAGAGACCTCTCACCCCTCATGAAGGGCACGGCCAATAATCTGTAGTCTACACAGCACCTCTACAAAATTCACCATTATACGCATACTCCCGGCCGGTATTACTGGTAGTGCCGCCCCTCTTTGTTGGCTCACCAGGCCCGCCGGTGATCTGCTAGTGAACGTGCTCAGACACACCCGTGGACGTAGGTACCTTCATTAACAGGGCCGAACCACATACAAAAAATAGTCTTTCACTCTCTCTCTCCCTCCTAAATTGCTTTACTTTACTGTTACCAATTTTTGGCATCATCACACACATCCTTGCTACTTTTTAAATCGTATATTATATAATCTAATCTATGCCTTTTAACAACCTTTTCTTTCTTTTGAAACTCACGACTTATCTTAATTGAAACACAAGTGCAAGAGTCCTAACTAAAAAAGAAGTTATAAACACTTCACTTTAACCATATCTTAATTCTTAAATTAATTTTGCTCTATTTTTCCATTTTCCCTTTCATGACTTTTTTTTTTGGTTGATGAATTCAACCGAAAACAATCATTAATTGCTGCCGATTTAGTACATGAAATAGTCTATGTTAGAACGAAAAAAACTATTATCAATATTGCGAATTCAGTAGCTTAAAATTTTTTAATACTTAAAAATTCAGCACTAAGTTTTCCAGTAATTAATTTTCAGTTTGATCAAAGATGCTCTTAGATTTAACGATTTTGTAGAGTTGTATCTATCAAATGTTTGAATTATAGTAACTCTCGAGTGAATCAATCGCACGAGCTATAAATCTAGTTTAAATTATGAAGTTGAATTTGAAGATATGCTTGAGAAATCGTAGATCTTGGAACTGGAAGGAAATTGAAGAAGTTGAAAGATACATTTCTTAGTGGTATGAAAAGTTTAAACCAATCCCTTTCTCACTGCAAAAGTAAATTTTATTTGATGGTATAATAAAACATTTGCACAAATTATAAATCTAGTAAGGGTATCGTGGGTGATAAGGGAGGTCTTTGTAATTTTACGAAATACAAGGGAGGTCTGTGTAATTAGACCATAGTTCAGGGGAAGTTTTGTGAAATTTTGCCATGGCAATTTAGTACTTTTATAGCTTCCGTTATAGTCTATAGACGTTATAGTACCATCATTTGTAAGGTAGGTCTGTGTAATTTTTCAAAATACGAGGGAGATCTGTGTAATTAAGACAAACGTCAGGGGAGGTTTGTGTAATTAACCCAATAAAATATATAGGATTTCAGTAGACATTGATCTCATCTTTTTATTATTTATTGAAAATAACATAAGCAGTGAGTTGAACTATTCAATTAATCCTAATGAAATTGTTGAAGTCAGCCCATGGAATTGCTTGAAAAGCCCTGAACAACTACTGCATTTGAATTTCATATAATATCAAACACATTACAAACACTAAATCATTTTATAATTAAATCCTTTTTTATTTTTTATTTTTTATTTTTTATTGTGGGGGGGTGGAGGTTGTATTTGATATTTTCTTCAATAAAAACCTCTCCATCTTCACACTCAAATGAAGAAAAAGCAACTCTAATGGCATTCAAAATATTTACTGTATCATGGTTTTTCTTACTTGGCCTTCCTATAATTCTGATTTTTGGTCTTTGTGACGGAGATTCGGATTCTGATCGAAAAGCAATTATTTTAATTTTAATTTTTATTTTATTTTCAATATTTCTGTTATCGTTTGATTGTTATAACTTTCTATATGATAATACCTGGAATATTGTGTATTTCAGGCCTATATTGTGTATATGGGTGATAGGAACGATGGAGTTCTCTCTACAATATTATCAAGTCACAGGAACATGCTACAAGAAGTTCTTGGCAGGTGGCTCACAATTTACTGGCGTACTTGATCATAACTACCAATATATATATATATAATAATAATAATAATAATAATAATAATAATAATATTTGCATGTTGACATGTGGTTGAGTTTTTTTTTTTTTTTTGATATACGGGGAGGGGGATTTGAACACATAGCACTTGGGTGGGGATGGTGGCATTTTGCCACCAGGCCATAGGATCGAGAGAAATCATCCCCAAGTGACATCACACCAAGACACGACACTTTAACTTCTTCACTGCAGTGAGACTATAATGACCGTCACACAAATACGATGGTCTTATGAAATAATTTTTTGCCTTTTTGAAAGCGATTGAGCTTCCAAGTTTGCGTTCTCAAGGTATTTGTCATCTCTTGCTTCTTTGAATCCAATCACACTTGCCATATGTAATCCGATTGGATCGCTGAAGTGTAAGGGAGCCAAATAGACTCTCAGACTTTGCTTGGTTCATAGAGTCAATATGGGTAGGAAAAGAAAATGCTTTGAAGGATATTGTTTGTTTGTTTGGCTAATGAGAAAAATAGTTGGAAAAATACGAGTAGAAAGAAAATAGGTGAAAATAAATAACCTTTGAAATTTCGCCGGTCATTATCCTTTCTCATTTCTTGAGAGCTTTGATTATATATTGAATATATTATTTTTTCCGAGCATCGAGGGAAACACTTTTTGTTTTCTTTTCTTTATTTAAAAACGCAATGAAAATGCAACACCACATATTCGTGTTCTCTAAAGCAAATTAATTTTCTTAAGGGAATTGCAATTTGCACTCTATGGATTGCAGATTGCTAAATGCACTCCATGGAGTGCATACTATGCATGATACCACATACTTTAGGAATGGTACCATGGAGTACATTTAGTAATTTTTGTACAAAGAGCAAAAAAGAAATCAAAATTTGGTAGAGGCACGCCTAACTTTTCTACACACAGCAGTAATACATCAGCATCCGTGCTCTATAGCTATAAGAGGAGTTTCAATGGATTTGCAGTGAAGCTAACCAAAGAAGAGATGCTAAAAATGGCTGGTGGGTGATGCTAAATTTTTTTTATTTTTGGAAAATTTTATTTATTCATTATTATTATTTTTTTAAAATTTGAAAAGCAATTTAAATTCTAAAAATTGACTAATTTTTGAACCTTCAAATTTTCAGAAATGAAGGGTGTGGTTTCCATATTCCCTAGTGAAAAGAAACAACTTCATACAACAAGGTCATGGGACTTCATGGGATTTTCACAGCAAGTTAATAGAGCAACCATTGAAAGTGACATAATTGTTGGAGTTATTGATTCTGGAATATGGCCAGAGTCTGATAGTTTCAATGATAAAGGATTTGGTCCTCCACCAAGCAAATGGAGGGGCACTTGTCAAAAATCATCCAACTTCACCTGCAACAAGTAAATTTAGCAATAGGTATTGGGAATTGTTATTCGCACTCAATAGATAAACCAACGCTGAAATGCATTGATTGCATGGTATTACATACTGTGTCAATAGTATCATGGAGTGCATTAGTTTAATTTTGAAGTGGGAATAACAATTCCCTAGATTTAGCGTCTTATACTGCAATTTGGACAGGTAAACCCAAGCCCAACTTGAATTCATGGACCAGATATCATAAGCCCGAGTTGAGATTGAAGTAGGCTATATATATTAAGCCTCACTTGATTTTGGACTGGGCTTGGACAACATTTAGGCTGTGTTTGGATCATGGATTTTGTGAGGGAAAAGAAAAGATTCGGTGAGGGATTCAGTATCCCTTGTTTGGTTACTGTGGATTCTTAGGGGGAAAAGAAAAGAGTTCCTTTTGCTTTCCCACACAACCAAAGGATTTTGTATCCCTTCATTTCCTTCCGCTTTTCTTTCCTTTTCCCTTCACTTTTCTTTTCCCTCACAAAATCCATGATCCAAGCACAGCCTTAGGGAAATTTGAGATGGAAATAGGCTAGATATCATAAGCCTGACTTGATTTTGGGCTGGGGTTGGACAATCTTTAATGAATTTTGGAATAGTTTGAATTAAAATCACAAGTTTAAATTAATTATTTTGGACTAGATTAACTTGCACATACTTCTTTAATCAAATTCAGGACGAGCTTGGACTAGAAATCACAAGTCCCAATTGATGTTTGACTGGGCATTGGCAAAGGTATTAATCACAAGGATGGGTGGGCTAAACTATATTGGCCTATTACTTAGGGTGGACAAGGTTTAATATGGCATTTAAAATTTATTATTATTTTTTTTTTTTCAAATTTTGGCGGGGTCTTTAAGAGTATTGCTACATACACACATTTTTTTGACACTTTTTGACACACAGTTTTAAATGCATGTACCTTGTGCTATGTAAGTGGTGCACAAAAATGTGTGAAAAATTCAAACAGCACAAAATACATATGTTTAAAGCATAATGTGTCAAAAAGTGTGTCAAAAAATGTATACCAAACATTTCCCGGTCTTTAATTCCACCCTTCATCTAGAAACACCTCAAATTTGAGCCCCAACCAGAGTCCGAGTGGAACGAGTCTGATCGCATATCAAATGGGTTTTAGTCAAAAAGTAGCGCCACGTGTTGAGTAGTTCAACGCTTGGAATTAAATCCTAAAAAAATTGTTATATTTATATCAAAATTTATACGAAATTTCACACTCAGTACATCTAGATCCTTGACTCCTGTGGTTTCGGTGTAGGACTCATGTAAAACTCAGATGAGCTCTACTGAAATCAAAGACTATAATTGTTGAGTCTATAATTTAATATAAAATTTAGTATAAATATAACATTACTCTTAAATACTGGACCAGTGTCATCAATGTAGCCACACAATTACATATTTGGTTTTAGTCAAAAAGTTGTACAGTTAATGACCATAACCAGTCTCGGGTTGGACAGGGTGGGAATGGGGTAAGACATGCCAGGCAGGGTCATGGCCGGCCCAAAGGGGCCAAAAGGGTGCAACCGCTCGGACCACCAAAGTTCACAAAATTTTGAAGGTTTCTATGAAATTTTTATAATTACATTTCTTTCTTGAGATTTTTTAGTATTTTACATTTAGGTCTTTCCCAAGGCTTAATTTAGTGCCATCAACTACATATATATTGATATAGATTTATATAAAATTCAAAAGAAAAGGCCACTAAAATTTGAAAATTACACTTTTAGTGTAAGAATTTTTTGAGTTTTAGAAATAGACCTCTCTAGAATTTTGAAAAACACCATACATTTTTTAAGTTTTTTTATAAATAGACTCATATTATAAGTAGACCTCAAAAAAATCGTCAATCATGTATAAGTAAATCGTAAAACAATTGTCAATTATGTATAAATAGACAAAAAAAAAAAAAATTCGCCTCGAGAGCACTGCTCCCCAACCTACCTATAAGGGTCTCCCTTTTAGTAGTTCGTCCTGGGCCTCTAAATACTCGGAACCAGCCCTGAGCTGGGTCAGAGATAGGGTAAGTAATAAGTGGGACGAGGCGGGGTCAGCAGAAGCACATACTTAGGCGGGGTGAGATGGTAAATGACATACCCATCCCATGCTCGCCCCAATACCATCCCTAATTAGATTTAAACTCAAGTCATATCTGTTCGAGTTTAAGCAGACTCCACTAAATCTCATATTGACTTTAATTGAATTGATTAGACTCTACAAAAATTTGTACCGAGCTAGACCTAAAATCAACGGGGTAATACTTGGAACACAACCAAAGACACAATTTTTAGGACACAACCCAAGAGATGTGTCTATCTCTCTCCTGTGTCATTGTGGGATCCAGTGACATCACAGAAGAGATATAGACACATCTCTTGAGTTGTGTCCCAAAAATTGTGTTTTTGGTTATGTCCCAAACTTTACTCAAATCAACGTTACCTGCCCGAATTGCAATCATAATTTTAGCAAATAACAGTTATATATATATATATATAATGGAATGCAAATGCAGTAAGATCATTGGAGCAAGGTACTACCGCAGTGATAGACAATTTGGTGGAGAAGATCTAAAATCACCAAGAGATTCAATTGGACATGGAACACACACTTCATCAACTGTAGCCGGAGGCTTAGTACCCAAATCAAGCCTGTTTGGGCTTGGTTCAGGAACAGCTCGAGGTGGGGTCCCATCAGCTAGAATTGCTGTCTATAAGGTATGCTGGTCCGATGGCTGCTCAGACGCTGATCTTCTTGCAGCATTTGATGATGCCATTGCCGATGGTGTAGATATAATATCTGTATCTATAGGTGGGTCCGTTCCTCTCGATTATTTCAATGATCCAATTGCAATTGGAGCTTTTCATGCCATGAAAAATGGTATTTTGACTTCAAATTCAGCTGGAAATGAGGGCCCCCAACGTGGGTCCATCACAAATTTTTCGCCGTGGTCTCTTTCTGTGGCTGCTAGCACCATAGATCGCAAGTTCTTTACTAAAGTGCAATTGGGTGACAATATGATTTATGAGGTTAGGCTTCACTTCTTCAATATGCTTAAGGGCCTGTTTGGGGAATGCTAAAAGTAGGATTTGGTTCATTCTAAATTTCACTTTTTATCTAGTTCACTTTTTATCTAGTTCTTGGGAGAACATTGTTATGTTGGTTTAATTGAGAATCGGTTCTAAGACAAATTGTTAGACTGTGCAAGGAATTCTATGCGAGGGATGGACATTTACCAAACAATTAGATTTATATATAGAAACGGTTTACTTATGAACCACAAAACTGGTTCTTTGATTTCCCAATCAGCCTGTACTGTTATTTTTTGTAACTTCATATTTAGCCTAGGGCTGTCCCCCACACTTGGAAGCTTGTCTAGTCATTCCTATTTTCAATTTGGTGGTTATGAAAATCAATATTATGTTGGTTTGATACAGAACTAATTTTAGGAGTAATTTTATGTTGAACGCAGACTAATATATAAACAAAATACCCTCTATTAAATACTTAAATTTATAGAATCAATCTATTGTGAACCACAAAACGAGTTCCCACATTCCCACCCATAGCCCTTTGGGGAATCGAGCTCAAACAAAAACGAAGGCCAAAATATTTTTGGGCCTTACTCGAAATACATTTTGCCCAGCCCGTGCTAAGCCTTTGACCCAATCTAACGTAAATGGTCTTTTTTTTTTCTTTTTTTGGTATACATGGAGAGGCGAAAGGTTCGAACGTAGAACCGGATACACAGTAGGACACTAAATGCCAGCCTTTTGCCAGTTGGACTATAAGTCCTTGTACGTAAGGGGTCTTTTTAGTATTTCGTAATTTTGTGGTTAGTATATTTTATGTTGTATGTGATTAAGGTATTAGAAACCAATCTGGTCGGGCCATGTTTTAGTGTTATGTGAATTAGAGAAATAAAATCAAAGGTCAAATAAACTTCGATACCTTTTTTTTATTTATTTTTTTAAACTCGATTTCAATTAAGGATAATTGAGAAAATCGACTTCTAATTGTGACAATTGTAATGAATTAAAGCACTCAATCATCACGTCTAACTATTGTCCTTAATTTAAAAATTGAAGACCTTTAGTGATGTAATTTGTAATAGAGGACCAAAAATCAATTGTTGAATAAATATACAAGGCAACAAAGTGTATTTGATTTTGGGCTTAATAAGAAAATTAAGCCAGTTTGACCGAAAACAAAAAATAAGTTAATTTATAATTTGTTTACGTTAATTAACCTGACTATGACCCTATAGTCTGTTGTTATAAATAAGTCCATATTGTGCCTAGAACTTCCGTTTGATTTTTTGGGAGGGCCGAGCTCGTGCCCCTTGAGCCCGTGTCAGACCGGGTCGATTGACAAGCCTACGTATTCGTGTAATGAGTTACAATGTGAATCTAGGGCTAATAATGTCCCCAATTATATAAATTCCATCTAAAAGACTAAAAGCATCTGTTTTGTTAGTTTGATAAGTTGAATAGATAAATAATCTACAGCAATGCTCCAGTGAATTGATAAAATTGATTCTGTAAACTGATTTTTCTTTTCCTTTTCTATTCCCCCAACAAATAGGGAATTTCAATAAACACATTTGAGCTCAATAATGTCATGTATCCTTTAATTTATGGGGGGGACGCACCAAATTCCACGGGAGGTTTTAACCAGTCATTATCAAGGTATAATTCTAGTGTACTGAAAACATGGACTTGCTTATTATATTTTATAAATTGGGAAGTTAACCCTAAACTATTTGACCTATTAAAATATCAACCTTCCCGCACATTCCCTCAGAAAGAAAAAAGTGATGGAAACTCATCAGCTGACAGTGGAAGATTGACATTACACCACTTGGTATGACTACACGAGTTTCCGTCACCTTTTCTGACAGAAGGTTGACATTACAATTGAAATGACACTCAAGGGGCCAAAGTGTAAATTGGTGTATATGTCTCTCTTTCTCTCTGTGAAGAAGTCTTAATTGTAGTGGAATTTCAGGTATTGCATTGAGAACTCATTGGACCCAAATTTAGTGGAGGATAAAATTGTCCTGTGTGATGTATTGTATAGTGGGGAACCGGCATTATTGGCAGGTGCAATTGGGGTTGTGATGCAAGATAAAGGAGACAAGGATGTTGCCTACTCTTTTCCTTTGCCAGCTTCTTACCTTAGTGCCTTTGATGGTGGCAATGTTTATGTCTACACTAGATCAATGAGGTACTACCAACTAATCTACAATACATACGTATATATATATATATATATATTGATATTTATTTGGATTATGGCTGGACACATACCACACAAAATACATATATATGATGTACACAAACACAAATAAAATGAGGGCCAGCTTTGGCCCAATGGTGAAGGTTGCTTCATAGTGACCCTCACAGCTTTGGGTAACTATTTGGGTTATTTTTAAGTTGGGCATACTCTTATATAGTCAAAACCTAGTTTGTTTAGTATCATTATTTTGATTTTTTTTTTTTTTTTTTTTGAACTATAGATCTGGTTCTGATGTTACCCAAACAACCTCGTAGAAATGCAAAAAGAATAACTATATTTCCCTGAATGTAAATTTACATAATTGTCCTTATCAAATTACATAATTGTCCTCACCTTTTTTCCGGAAAAAAAAGACCATATTGCTATCATGCTACCTTCATGTCACAGAATAGCAAGACTGGATGTACACTAACAAAAAAGACTGAATGTGAATTGGGCAGTTCATGCCTTTAATTTAAAGAAGCAGCTTATGTGCTATGATGATCTAATAGTCCTTTTTATTTGTATATTTTACCAGTAACCCAACTGCTACAATACTGAAGAGCAATGAGGGTAATGATACTCTGGCTCCAAATGTGGCATCCTTCTCATCAAGGGGCCCAAATCCAATTACTGCTGACATTCTCAAGGTAATTTAGAGGCAGCAAAATTGTTTTTTTATTTTTTTTTCACCTCTTCTTGTTACTTTTTGTGTTGTTTATGTATCAAGTGAACATAATTCAATTAAACGTACCTAAGAAAAATATTTATGATTCAATTAAGTCTTGTTTTTCTAATCCTCTTTCTCCGTACCACTCTTTCTTTGATTCTGGAACCATGATTCTCAATTTTACTTTTTAGTTGTGTTTTATGTGCTGGTGGATTCAACTGGTTCATAGCTTCTGCTCCACTATGCTTTGTTTGGCCAGATCGTTTATTCAAAGATTGGTGTATCACAACAATTACAATTTACATTAAGTTTAATGTATATACATTGTTAGGCTCATTCACTAACAGCTTAATTATTCCTTTTTAATTACAAATGTGTGATGTACCACAATTTTCATAACAGCTTTTGAGTGTTATGAACTTAACTCCAGCCTTTGACCGTAACATGTTGCAGCCGGATTTAACAGCTCCAGGAGTTGATATTCTAGCAGCATGGACGCTAGTTTCCTCGGTTTCTGGAACGAAGAGTGACAAAAGAAGAGTAGCATTCAATATATTGTCTGGCACATCTATGGCTTGCCCGCACGCCACTGCTGTAGCCACCTACGTCAAATCGTTTCACCCTTCTTGGTCTCCTGCTGCTATAAAGTCCGCTCTTATGACTACCGGTAATGGCTTCTCACCACTAGCATTTGGAATCAACATGCCAAAATTCATGACAATTGATTTTAGTTCTATGTTGTATTCCCAATTAGATCCTTTCTATTCTTGTTGGTATTTTTTTTCTGGGACTTGGGGATTTTTTTCCTTAGGAAGTATAAAACTCAATCGGTTTTGTCATTCATAAGTGAATCAGTTCTATACACTAGTATGTGTTTGGTAGATGTCATTTTGCATACGAATTTGTCACTGGTCTAAAATCGCTCTTGAAACATGAGAATAGAACCGAATCTAATCCAATTTCGTACATTCACTAACGGGCCTTTATAAGATGGAAAAGAGCATGTTTTGGGAGTAATTTTTGATCGGCATGAACTCTTATACAATAAAAAGTGCATCTATCAAATAGTTAAATTTATTGAATGGGATTCCTTCAAAACTACGAAATTGGTTCTAACCCTCCCAAGCAACCTCTTAGGTGACAGAGCGAAGGGTGGGTAGCTAGGGCAACATATGAACATGTAATGTAAATTTTTATTTTATTTTTGAAAATTTGTCTAGGGTTTTGAAACTCCATTGTGTATTTTTGTATTTGTTTTAGTGAATTTTTTCGTTATGCTTCGCCAGTACGCATTATTGCTTAAACAACAACTCACATTCGCCTTTTTTTTTTTTTTTTCTTTCTCCAGCCATTCCATTGAGTTCGAAAACCAACCCTGACGTTGAATTCGCTTATGGAGCTGGACATATCAATCCAATGAAGGCTGTAAATCCTGGTTTAGTCTATGATGCCGATGAAAAAGACTACAAAAAGTTTTTGTGTGGGCAAGGTTATAATACAATGTCTTTACGACTAGTTACCGGAGACAATACCACTTGTTTCGAAGCCACAAATGGAACTGTTTGGGATCTAAATTTACCTTCCTTTGCTGTTTCTACTTTATCCTTCAAATCTGTCAATCGCGCGTTTAACAGGATAGTTACGAACGTTGGATCACCCGTGTCTACATATAATTGTACCATAATTGGCCCTCGGACTCTTAAGATCAAAGTTGAGCCAACAGTTCTGGCATTCACGTCTCTTGGGCAAAAGATGTCATTTGTACTGAAGGTTGAAGGAGTAATTGGGAGAACCATAGCTTCCGGTTCTTTAGTATGGAGCGATGGTGTTCATCAAGTGAGGAGCCCCATTGTCGTGTATGCTGCCTCGTAACATCATAACAAATGTTCTGCACAAACGTTAGGATTGTGAAAAATTAAGGAAATTGGAAAAAAAAAATATTTAATAATAAAATCTCTCCCTAAAATAAAAGAATGTATACAAATATTGCTATGATTGTTCAATAATCTAATACTCATGTACCAATGCTGTCCTGAAATAACGTTGTATTGATAACTTGACATGAAAGTATCACAAGCTTTGTAATGTGCGTGGTTGTGTGCATTTGTCTTTGGATTGAGAACTTAATTTATTTGTTACTAATGGTTTCCAAACACAAAACACATGTGGTAGAGTCTATTTGGGTTAGCTAAAAGATAAAAATTAAATGATGAATTGGAATTTTGAGGAAAAAAAAATGATTGTTTTGTAAAATGGAAGTGTTTGGGTGAGCTTAAGATTTCAGAACTTAAACAATTTAGCTGAAAACCAGTTGAAAAATTAAGCTGAAAAAAGTAGCTTGTTTTTCAATCACTTAATTTCACTTTTAAGTTGTCAAAAGACAAAAATACCTGAAAACAAACGAGTTGAATAATATTTACATGTTGTCATTTTTTATTTTATTTTATAGAAACAATCACTCTTTTTTTTTTTTTTTGGTCAGCTTGTTTGCCACACTTGTGTTTTTAAAGTGATGAATATTTCAGCTAACTCAAATACCTAACAGCTTAATACTTCATAACTTCAAATTTTAGCACTTAATATTTCAGCTAATCCAAACAGCTCATAATACTCACTTAATTTTGATTGAAGGATGGTCCCACTGCCACATGTGTTTGAAAAATGAAAACTATTTGGTATAATAAATATGGAAGCATACTAGCATAGCATTACTCTTTATAAAAAGTAAGACATCATAAAAGTCAGAGATTGGTATATTATCTTGGTACTAGTGAGTTGTAATTTCAGCCAAAGAGCATTGTTAATAGCCGGCTTTTGACGGTTTCGTTTGAAGGGGGTCAAACAATTGTAAATCTGAGAACCCAATAATCAATTTTTTTCTTTTTCTTTTTTTCACTACAAACATTCATTCATAAAAAATGTCAAACACTCAAGATTTTTTTTAGGCCACCTTTCAAGAAAATGCTATTGCTCACCCAAAATATGGTACATCAATGCTCACCAAACATCCCATTGGCGAATGCAGTGGGACTCAGAATTAAATAAATTGGCGAATGCAGTGGGACTCAATGTTGTTTAATCCTGTGTCCTACTACATTCACCAATGAGATGCTTGAGTGAACATTGATGTACCAATTTTTAAGTGCGCAAAAATGCTCTCACCCTTCAAATGGGTACTCATATATGTCTTCCTTCATGGTATCTAATCAGCCTTATATGTGCTCTGGTTATTAGTTGCATTGCAACGTCCGATGACTCCGATGAGGATCAAAAGTCATTTATTTCTTCTATGATTTACGCATTTGGTTTTAAATTAAGGCTATGTTTGGAATCACTTTTTGAAATATATTTTTTTGACCCTAAAGTGCTTATGGAACCCTAAGTGCATGTATTTAGTCTATATATATATATATATATTTTTTTTTTAGCGACGAAAACTTTCTTTGCCAATACAAGTAACGATTTTTTATATTTTGCGAAAATATTGTTTCCACGATGCCACTTGCTAAAAATGAATTGGTGGGGAATTATTTTGTCACTTTTTTTGTTTTTGTTTGTTGTATTATTATTATTATTATTATTATTTATTTTTTTATTGCAAGAAAAGATTTTGTTACCTTTGTTATCACATAGTTGAACGAAGTGGTTTTGGCGACGACATAGTTCGTCGCTAATGGAAAAGAACAATAAAATTACGGCTCTTTTGGCGAGAAATTGTGTATGAATGGCAACGCAAGTACAAAAATGATGATTAGTTAATATTACAAATTCTTACTAAAATAATATTTAGAATAAAGTATATAACATGTTTGTTACTATTATCATTACCAACTATTATTAGTGAGTTTTAACAATTATCACAAAATATTTGGGGACAAGCTTCAATATTTAGTAAATATAATGACAGGGTGGCAGCGGCAGAAGACGGTCAACCCTTTTTTTTTTTTTGGTCTTTAGCGAATGAGAAGTGTTAGACACACATTCTAAACCACACTCTAAACCACACTATGTGCTTTAAATGCATGTATTATGTACTGTTTGAATTTTTTACACTTTTCTGTGCACCACTTACACAACACAGGGTACATGTATTTAAAGCAAGAGTGTGATTTGAGGTGTGGTTTAGAGTGTGTGCCAAGCATTATTGTTAGCGAATATGTGTAATTAGGAGGGATGCTAAGGGGCAAGACAGAAGAGAGATATTAATGGTCAAAACGGGCGAAAAGCTACCCCTACCACAACTTTGATCATATCGTGAAAAGTTACGTTCAAACCCAACTGCTATTGCAATATGCAGCAACAACACTCTAGCTTTTTGCAATTCAACACCAGATTGTGCTTTTGGATGGTAGAACGCCGCGGTACCCAAACACCCTCAAACTTCGTTTGGCAGGTCGGATAAAACTGTCGGATTGGATTGGATAAGGCAGATCAGACTGGATTAGTAATCCTGTCGGATAAGTTGTTATGTTGTCCTGTGTTTGGAAAGTGCTGGATAAAACTGTCGGATAAGCTGTTATATCTCAATCACGTGTTTGGTTTTGCTCGGATATAAGTTCCGGATAATTTATAAAAAAAAAAAAAGAGAGACCTGAAGAGAGTGTGCGTGTGTGTGTGGTGGGGGGATCTGAAAGTTTTTTTTAAAAAAAAACAAATCTTTAAAGAAATAATAAAATTAAAAAGCAAATTTGGAAAGGGAAAAAAAAAAAACAAGAATTGAAAATAAAATAAAATAAGAAGATCTAGGGGGGAAAAAATTTGGGGGGAAAAATAAAAATAAATAAATAATGATTTGGAAAGGGCAAAAAAAAAAAACAAGAACAAATCTAGAGTATTTGAAAGTTTTTTTTAAAAAGCAAATCTTAAAAAAAATATATGGAAAGGCAAAAAAAAACAAAAAACACAGAGTTTTGAAAACAAAATAAAAAAGAAGATGTGGGGAAAAAAAGAAGCAAATTTGGGGAGAAAAAAAAAAGAGATCTGAAGAATAAATAAGTATTTGAAAAATAAAAAATAATTTTTTTTAATAAATCTAAAAAAAGAAAAAAAAAAAAAAAAAAAAGAAAAGAAGAAGTCCCAAGAGTTATCCCAAACTCCCTTATCTCGGCCACCTAATACCACCCCCCTTTGGTATTGAGTTATCCCAAAATCATTAAGATAAAATGAGAGCTTGGGATAAAATAGTCTTATTCAGTATGCGCCCCAAACACTGGATTGGATAAAAGTTATTCAATCTGACCCCTTATCCTACCTGCCAAACATGGCCTCAATGTGATGATGCTGGGAAAAGCTTCAATTTACTCCTCTACGATAAATTTGTACTTTTATCTTTATTTTCTGAATAAAGAAATGATATGCTTTCCAAATTTGGTATCCAAAATGTTTCATATCACATGTAAAAGTATGACCATTTTCAATAATTATGAGACCACTTCATCATCTCACAATTAAAATCAAGTGAGCCCATTTGATAACTCAATATCATCCCCATGCTTGGCGCAATGTGTTTGAATGAGCTGGGCTGAGCTGACCCGAGTTAAGAGTTTGACTACTTGTTATAGGATTTTTTTTTTATAAATCCAAGAGTTCATGAAGTGTCTGAATGGACGATGGACACTGAGAACCAATTTGTTACTTTATATAATTTAATCGATTGTTTGGCTATTTCTTAAGTAGGAGTTACGGACTCTCGACGGCCTCCCAGCAGCACCACCAAATTTTATTTTTAATTTCATATTTTTAAATTTTGTGGTGTTGTCACTACCATGTTATTTATTATTATTATTTTTTTTTTCAGTTTGCTGCTAGGGAAGTTGTGCGACCGAGATTAATATGGAATCCATAAATAAAAGTCAATTATTCAATTATAACGTCATATGATATCAGCATGGTGTGCCTTCCCGCCCAATAATGTCTCCCTAGCTTGAGAATACAAAACAATGGCATGGCAACCACTTGGCTTTCACAACTTTCACAATGGCATGGCAACGACTTGGAGACCCTATTTTTTTTTATTTTATTTTTTATAAGAAGAGTTTTATAACTCTTTCGTAAATGACTTTTCATGTCATTTTCATTATTGTGTACATGGACATTGTCACTCTCATACATTATACACTTTGTGGGTTGTACATGAGGCTGCCAACTCTCAAACACATTGTCACTGAACACGTCATAAGTATGTCACTGAGCATGTATGTGAACAGCTGAACAAGAATAAGATGACGAAGATTAGTGGGATCCACACAAAAAAAAAAAAAAAATAGAGAAGTTATCTTAAACACAAATTGATAGGATTAATAAATAGAGTAAATTACATTAATTGATGTCCCTTACGATAAAGTCAAATTCTGGACATCCGTCGTAGTATGAAATTTAAGGTAACTTTCTCTATTATGAAAATTTAAGGTAAGAGATCTAGACCAAACAAGTTATATAAAATGTCACAAAACAAATGTTATTTCTTATATTAAAAATCAACACATTATAGTCGGACAAACTTATCATCAAAAGAATGATATAAGAAAAATGTTAAGACTAAATTATTCATTATTAAAAAAAAAAAAAAAAAAAGAAGAAGAAAAGGTTGAATAAGAAAAATGAAGGTAAATTGACAGTTTACAATCAGAAGAAGGAAAGTGTACCTATATATATATATATATATATATTTTTATCTTAGCTCAAGATTTAGTGTAATTTACCCTAAGAAATTCACAAAATGGTCTTGCCATATGTATTGCTAATTTGCTAGCGCAGAAAGAAATCAAAAATTAATGCTACACAGGAAATTTTGATTTAGGCTCGTATTTTGGATTAAGATATTCTCCTTGGATTTATATGTAACAAACAAAAACCATAACGGGAACTTTTACTCCAAGTATTAACAAAATTACAAAACATTTCAAAAATAACAAAGCTTCGTTTACACTACAAGCAAACAGGTTTTTTGCTATGCACCATTGCGTGGCTAATTCAAAAACGCGTAGCAAATTGCCACGCCGTCAACGCGTAGCCGGTGGGTGGGAGAACGTGGCGGCGCTGATACTCTTTGCTACTGTTTACACCCTAAATATAAAAATATATTTTTATATTTGACCGGTTTTATTTTGTGTAAGTGAGAAATTAACCACACACTAGTGGGGAGTTTTGCTAGTGGTAGTGGTTAGTGGATGTGGGAGTGTTTGGTTGGAAAATTTTATAAGTGTGTGCGAGCGTGCCAGGCAAGCAAATTGCCAATGTGTGTGAGTGATTATCCAAACTGCGCCTCACCAGGGAATTGTGGTGACGTTCGATGCCTTGAACAGGACTTTAATCGTGTAAAGATGTAACTAACTGAAGAACTTCGAACTGATTAAATTAAAATCTACTCCTAAATAAAACAGTAAAATGACTAAAAGTAATTTAACTACTTTTATTAAATTAAAGAAACTACAATCTAACCTTGAAGATAACTTCGAAGGTGTTCTACTCCTAATTCTAAGTATCTAGATAACAATACAATAGATGTTTTGAGAGATATATGTTGATGTTTGATCGAAGGATCCCTTTCAAATACACAATCCTTCTATTTATAGACATTGAGGCCTCAGTAACTTAATTCGAATGTTCCCTCCTATTTTCAAACTGATAACTGCCTTTATCCGTGGCATTCCCTCACATTGACAACTGTCCTTCAATTATCCCATGATGTTCAACACGTGTCTTCCATTAACAAAAATGGATTTACTTCAACTGCCTATAACGGTTTTCTTGTCAATCAATTTCCACCAATTATCTTGCCACATCACATCCTGTGTGTCAAACTTGTATTGGTTGAATATTTTCATCACAAACATTACCCCCCGCGCCATTTTCCTTTTTGTTTAAAAAAGATAATGGTGATCGTGGTCAAATCATATTGGGCAGTTACTACCTTATGCAGTACTTTAAATTGCATAATCATCTCTTCAATCCATTCCAAACCATCGCTTTTACTTGATCCTTGAGTCCCTATTTATTTTCTTGATCATGTCTTCTTCTCAATCTTCCTTCAATGTTAGCGATAGCTTTCCTATTGATCTTCCCGAAGAAGTGATGTTGCTAACCAAACGCCCTAATATTCCTCTTCGAACAAATTGGGATCCTCTTGAGATTCCTCCCGAACCTTTTACTTACTCGAAATGGGGAAAATGACATAAAATGTTGAACAAACCAAGTGTTTCATCAAGGCAACATTCATCTTCGACTTCTTCCAAATCAATCTATAATAATCAAACGTTTCCTCCTGCTTGGGAACAACATATTTCCCATGGTGAAGGTGTAGGATATTACAAGGGAATGAAGCTCGAAACTCCAATCACAGTACCTTCAGTTGTTCATCCAAGCTTCGAGTATCTCGAAACTGAAGATGTTATTCGAAGTAGAACAATAAAACCATATTATCCATTTTCAAATCATCTTTCTCGAAAACAAAATTTATTGAATGCCTGGCTGATCTCTTCAACCAGTCCTCCTGGTGAAAGATTCCAGAGAGGTAATATCTTAGTTCCTCAAGGCAGACCTCCTATTCATACATATGTAAGGACATCTCATGAAAATTTTTCCAATGAACATTACTCTTCAGCCTTCCTTTCAAAATGCAAACTTTTTGAAAAAGATTATGAAGAGAAAGTACTTCTCTTTGATCATTCTGTATTAGGCTTTCCTGATACCAAAGTTCAGGTAATAGATCCTACTGAGGACATTAGTGATCCTTTTTTAAAGCTAGACCAATTGTGTAGATATGTTCCTACATTCGAGCATACTCCATCTATTACATCACCTTCCCCATGCTTGATTATTCAAGCTCAAAGGCTATTAGTTGCTTTTTCTCATCTTCCATTTTCTATTCTGCAAAATTCAAGGGCTCGAATCAATTTCGAATGGAGCTGTCATGTCTTATGTCATGAATGGAATATATCCACGCTTGTTCGAACTCAAATAGATTTTACCCTTCGAACTTTGGCTTCCCACATGAGATGGTATTCTCATCACCAAGAAAGTATCCATCATCTAAATTATCTTTTAGATCTCTATGAAAAACTCAAAGAAACTCCCAAAGCACTCCTTGATGAAGTCCTAGAATTCAAAGAGAAGTACATTTATGGTTGTGGTAGCTCTGATGAAGAAAGCATCATTTCTCATTATTCGAAGCCTGATCTCGAAAGTCGAATTGCATATCTCAAAGATGAAGCCAAAGTTGTTGGTGTTTCTCTTCGAGGCAAAACTCCATTGGCCAAAGAACTTCGAAGTCTCCGCAAAGCTCTTTTCAAGATCAACTTTCAGTTAAACCAATATGAAGAACAACTTAAGGAAGCTTACATTACCCTTCGAAGTGAAGACAAACTGGCATTAGAAACCAGAAACTTATGTTTCGAGATAGAACTAGAGGCAGAGTATTTTGCCTATTATTGGGCCATGTTTCATAACTTAGTTACTTATGGGTTTCCCCACTTTTATCAATTATGTCTTTGAATTGTAACTACACTTTCTTCTTAATGTAGTGAATCAATGAAACATTCTCATTCCTTCAAATAGATTAGTTCATTCTGAACCAACATGTCTTTTATCTTTGAAATAACGGTCCAAAAAAGGTTAACCGAATCTAACGGCTACTTTTCAATAAATGCAACTCTTTCCAATCGTCACCAAGGGTTCATCAAAGGTTATAAATAGATAAACACAAAAAGAAATAAACCTTCTGACTTCACCAATTTGCTTTGCCCTAATCTATTCATCTCGCACTTTGCTTTTCTTTCTTGTTTATCTCTTCGTAATCCAAAGAATGACAAAATCTGATGACAATACCCAGCTTCAAAAGATTTGCGATGATTTTGGAAAGATCATAAAAGATGAGCAAGATCGCTATTCGAGTGGGCAAGAGACTTCTCTGGTTCACGAAATTCTTGTTCCCATTATTCTTCCCAACCAAGAATCTTCAATTGCTGTAGGTCCCTGCCTAAGCATTCCAAATTTGAGACTCCATGTCTATTACCCTAGATTAGGGGAACAACGTCTGACTTACCAACGAGAACTCCCAAATTCCAAATATGACTGGAAATTCAGGCACTGGCCTAAACCTGCAAAGGATTGGCCTGAATGGGTAGATAGAATTTTAGAGAATAGGAGAGAAATTTTGATCACTACGGGGGTTTACCATGCTATCAATCTTTCAAAATTTTCCATCGAATCCAGTCCTAATTTAATAGCCGCAGCTCTCTGTTTTTGGAACCCTATTTTCAATCACTTTCAACTTCGATTTGGTCCAATAGGTCCAACTATTCTAGATATTTGTCATTTATTAAGGTTTTTATCTCATGGGGAAGATGTTCATCCCTATATGGCTGAGTCTGATAGTCCTTCAATTAACACTGACTCAAAATCATTAGGATACACCAACTTCTTAATTGTTCACAGAAAAACATCAGGAGCAGTGACTGATAAAGAATATTACTGCTTCCTTCTGTATTGGCTTTCGAAGCATCTATTTTGTACCTCTTCTCAGAGAGTTGTCCTCGAATATTCTAACATTGCCAAAGCTCTGGCTGCCGGTCGAAGGTTAGCCTTAGCACCTTTTGTTCTAGGATCTCTCTATAGATCTTTTTCTGATTTATGCTTTGATCCCTTCATTCTCACCCAAGGTGGTCCTTTTTGGATTTTACAATTATGGTTGTATGCTTACTTCCCAGAAATTCATAACCTAGGACCCCTATCTAATACTGTGGCCCATGGGATCTTTTTTGCTTTATTGCCAAGTACTGATAAAACTTTCAAAGAATGCCTCTCTCTCTTTTTCAATCTTCCTGAAATAAGATCAAACAAACTATTCCAACCATTCGAAATCCTTTACAATTCTGAAGACAAAACTCCTCTTTCTCCCCATTGGCTCTGTCAAATTTTGGATAGAGCAGCAAATGCTCTCGAATTAAAAGCTGCATGGGGAAGTTTTCTAATTAGTAGAGACTTATTCTTTGGGAACATTCTTAGCTTCAAATCTCAGGGTGAACTTTACCTTCCCAATCAATTTTCGAGGCAATTTGGACTTACTCAGTCAATTCCTTTCCCAATCAGAAGTCAGGCCAATATACTCATGGCCTATAAAACTCATTCGAAGGTGCCAGAATCCGTGATAACTGCCGCATTAGTAGTTTATCAAAATAAAGTCAGCAACTTGGAGTTTACTTCTTTACCAGTGTATACCACTTGCACTCCTGCCTTTTCGAGCTGGTGGGAAAATTTAATGTCAGTAGAGATGGACAAATGCCATCTTTTGAGATACATTGATTCGATGAATCAAACAGGTAATCATAATTCTTATCAAATCCTTTCCCAAAATGATGAAAGAAACTTTGACTGATGACTATTTGAATTTCAAAACATAGGGAAAACAGCTGGAGAAAGCTCTTCACCAATAACCAGAGCTTCAAAAGCTAAACCAAGCATTCAAGTCTCCTCAAAAGCTTCAAAAGCTCCTGCTCCATCATCTCCTAAACCAAAGAGGAAACTAGTCTTATCACCAGAAAGTTCTCCTATAGCCTCTGAACATGCTGATTCTGAAGAAGAAAAAGACACCAGTCCAATCTCTTCACTTGTTTACAGGAAAAAGAAAGCCAAAAAAACCAATGATCCTCCTGCCAGCACAGAGATCATTAAAACAGTACCTATCTCAGCAATTCCTATTACGAAGGTAGCACCCCATCCTGAGCCTAAAACAACATCAACAATTCCAGAAACAAAAGCTCAGAGTCCAAAGATCCCAGAGATTCCAAAATCTCCTTCTTTGTACACTCATACTCCATTACTTGAATTCCAACCAATGGTAAGACATTCAAAATCCTCTCAAAAATCCTTTGATTCCTGATTGCTTTTTCAAAAATAAATTCTGAACTAAATTCCCAACTTTTTGTTGAACAGGCTGAATCTGTTCCTGAAACTAAGGCTAGCTCTTCGAAGCCAAGTGCAAGCCCTGATCCTAAAGCTGCTCCTACTTCCACTTCATTTAGACCTCAAGCTACCTCAAGGGTCTCAAGTTCTGAAGAATTTCATCTACCTCTTCCTCCTAACTTGACTCCTGAAGAAGTCAAAGATTTTAAAAAAAATTTGAAATTTGTTTTGAAGATAGAAGATGTCACTTCGACCAATGTTCAAGAATTCTTTCAACGAATGACAGGTCGAAGCAAACCAAAATCACCTTCAATAGATTCGGTGGCTGCTCTTGCTACCTTGAGGCTTTTTAGTCAAGTTTCTTTTGAGGTTTTTGAAGACAAGGAAGTGCAAAGAGCTATGAAAGTCTTATGCCAATTTATGTTGGAAAGCTCTAACATTTCTGTTCCAGACAAAGAAACAATTTCTACAATCATGTCAACTTTTGATTTCAATTGCTTTTTGTTGGAAAAAGTTATCGAAGAAAGAGAAAAATTAGAGATTGACATGGAGTATACATCAGAGAAAACTCTTGAGATGGATCGAACTTTGACAGAATTTGAAGGAAACAACATATCAATTGAAAAAGCATCTGCCAAAGTGAATCAACTAAAAAAGGATCTTATGCTTGCAGAAACTGAATTGGCAAATCTGAAGATCAAACAACAAGGTGTTGAAACAAAGCTTCTAGTTTTGAAGACAGAATTTGAATCAAAGCCTTTAAAGACTCAAGAATCTATCTCAAGGCAGAAGTTCATCCTTAGTCAATCAAAACTGTACACCAGATCTTGGGATAACTTTAGGTTAAAAGCCCAATTCATAAGAAAGTTGGTATAAATTATTTATACCAATGTAAATTTTGTAATTTACAAATAGTTGGTTTTTGTATTTACCTTTCTATGAAATACATGTTCTTGCTTCGAATGCTTTATTCTAGATTTCTTGCCTCCCAAATAGTAGGATAATATTGCTTGAGAAATTTACCATTGATTTTCCTTAAATGAACATATCCATTCATATTTTTCAAATGATAGAATCCACCTTTAAAAACCTTATTAACTTGGAAAGGTCTTTCCCATTTAGGTGACCATTTCCCAAACTTTGGATCCTTAGATCCAATAGGTAATATTGTCTTCCAAACCAAATCCCCTTCATCAAAGGTTCTTGGTTGTACTTTTTTATTATACGCCTTTGATGCTATTCTTTTTTGTATCAAAATATTATTGAGAGCTTTGATTCTCTCTTCATCAATATTCTCTAACTCAAAAGCCATGGATGTTTGATAATCATCCAAAGATAACTGATTCTGCTTCATCACTCGAAGAGAATTAATCTTTATTTCAATAGGTAAAACTGCCTCATGTCCAAAAGTCAAGGCATAAGGAGATACACCTGTACTTGTTCGTTTCGAAGTCCTATATGCCCATAAAACTTCTGGCAAAACTTCATGCCATATTCTTGGATTATTTTTTATGATTTTAGCCATATTTTCTTTTATGACTTTGTTGGTGGCTTCAGCCTGTCCATTTGATTGAGCATAATATGGGGTTGATTTTGACATTGTAATTCCTAACTTATTTGCAAAGACCACCACATCCCCTTCGAATATAGAGGCATTATCAGATACAAAAGTTTGAGGAATACCAAATCTATACACTATGTTTTCTAAAAACTTTACAACCATTGATTGGGTTACAGTTTGCATAGGTTCTGCTTCTACCCATTTAGTAAAATAATCTGTGGCCAAAATAATAAATCCATGACCCTTTGATGAAGGAGGACTAATCTTTCCTATTACATCTATAGCCCATCCTCTAAAAGGCCAAGGTTTTACCACACACTGAAGATCAACAGTTGGTAAATGCTTTAAAGGACCATGTTTCTGACACTCTTGACATCTTTTAGCAAACTCAATACAATCTTTCAAAATAGATGGCCAATAAATGTTGTGTCTTCGAAATAGCCATCTCATCTTAACTCCAGATTGATGAGCTCCACATAATCCTTCATGAATTTGAGCTATAGCTTCTAATCCTTCGAGGTTGCTTAAACATTCCAGTAATAACCCATCACTTCCTCTTTTAAATAATTTCTCACTATATAAGATATAATTGACAGATTTAAGCCTTATACCTCGATCAGGCTTTTCATTGTATCCTGAGAGATATTCTATGATAGGCTTTCTCCAATCATCATGAGTTTCTATATTTAATATACCAACAAAAGATAATCTATTTACCAATATTGGTAATAATTTCCTATAAGTCACTTGCTCCATTTCAACATCCTTATTATTTGTTTTAAATCCAGATGCCTTTTGAGCTACATCATTAGCTTCTTCATTAAAACTTCTAGGAATATGCAACAAATTCACATTATCAAATTTGGATAATAAATCCATTGTAGTGTCATAATATATTTTCAATGTACTACTCATACATTTATAGGTCCCATTCATATGATTTATGACTAACTGGGAATCTCCAAACACATCTACAAATGTAGCTTTAAGATCTATCAAAGTTTCAAGACCCATGATAAGAGCTTCATATTCAACTTGATTATTGGTACACTGATTTGAATCTAATTTAAAACCATATTTAGTCTTAATTTTCTCAGGTGATTCAATAACAAAACCAATACCTGCAGCAAATTCAGTTTTTGAACCATCGAACCATAATTTCCATGGACTAATAATTATTTGTCCAATTTCATAATTCCCTTCTGTTTCAAGGCAATTTGGATGATCAGCCAAAAAATCTGCCAAAGCCTGACCTTTTACTGCTTTTTGTGGCACATAAAATAAACAAAATTCTGACAAGGCCAGAATCCATTTACCAATTCGATTTCTTAGAATAGGTCGAGTCAACATATACTTAATCAAATCAAACTTAGCAATCACATACACTTCAGTGGGAAGAAGATAATATCTTAATTTCATAACTGCAAAATACAAAGACAAACATAACTTTTCTAAAAAGGAATATTTGCATTCAACAGAATTTAAAAACCTACTAAGGTAATACACAGCTTGTTCTTTCTTATCATCATTATCTTGGGCTAACAAAACCCCAATCGATGCTTCTGATGCTGAGATATATAACTTCATAGGCCTATCTTTTCTTGGAGGCATTAACACTGGTGGCTTCACCAAATAATCCTTCAAGGCTTGAAAGGCAATCTGATGTTTATCTTCCCACTTCAATTCTTCATGATCCTTCAATTTCAAAAAAGGAGAAAAAATCAAAGTTTTTCCAGCAGTATTGGAAATAAATCTTCGAATAAAATTGATTTGTCCTAAGAATCTTTGCAATTCTTTTTTGGTTGAAGGAGGTTTACTTCGAATGATTGCTTGTGCCTTATTCTTATCCACTTGAATTCCCTTTTCATGTACCAAATATCCCAGAAAATTTCCAGTGCTGACTCCAAATGCACATTTTAATGGATTTAACTTAAGTTTAAAAAATCTCATTCTCTCAAATGATGATTTCATATGAATAAGATGATCATCGAATGTTTTTGATTTAACAATTATATCATCAATATAACATTCTAAAAATGTTCCAATCATGTCATGGAAAATAGCATTCATGGCTCTTTGATAAGTAGCCCCTGCATTTTTTAAACCAAAAGGCATTTGTACCCACTCGAAGGTACCTATACTACCTGGACATCTAAATGCAGTTTTATGAATGTCTTCTTTGGCAATAGATATTTGATTATATCCTGAATGACCATCCATCATGGACATTATAGTATTTCCAGCAGATCTATCAATTAATAAATCAACTATTGGCATAGGGTATTCATCCTTAGGTGTAGCTAAATTAAGGTTTCTATAATCAATACAAACTCTTAATTTATCATTTTTCTTCATTACTGGAACTACATTCGATAACCATTCAACATACCTGGCAGTTCTAATGAATCCTGCCTTCAGCAATCTTTCAATCTCTTCCTTAACCTTCAGAGTAACTTCTGGAGTCATCCTTCGAGGTTGTTGTTTCACTGGTTTGTAGCCAGCTTTGATAGGCAATTTGTGTTCTACTAGACTTCTTTCGAGCCCTGGCAATTCATCATAATCCCAAGCGAAACAATCTTGAAATTCTTTTAACAATTCGACCAATTTATCTTGGTCATCCTTTCCAAGTTTGGAACTTAAGTAAGTACCTCTCTTTTGTTGATCGGATCCTAAATTTACTTCTAAAAGAGGATCTTGTGATTCTTCCTGTATTGAATTTTCTGGCAATACAGATAATTCTTCTCTGCCATCAATTTTTAATTCTTGTGAATCTTCTTCAAAAACATAATCTGACCAATTTATGGTCGAATCTTTTTCAATTTTTGACTCTAAATCTGTTATCATTAACTTTTGCAAGACCAGTCGAATGGTCTCTTCCACATTTTTCATTGCCATGGATGTATGAGTCATCAAATTATCTTGTCATCACCCAATGGTTCCAAAGAACCAAATGGCATATCAGCCAAAATGTCCCAATTTTCTTCTGAGGATTCGTCTTCTGACTCTTTTAGGTCAATTGGCCTGACATCCTCTTGATACAATTGAGCTTCGACACAATTAGAACTTGCATGAAAAGGCTGGACATCAGCCTTCACTGTTTCAATTTCACAGTTTTCCTTCACTAGCAACAATTTCTGATGCATTGAAGAAGGAACACATTTATTAGCATGAATCCAATCTCTTCCTAATAAAGCATGATAATTAGGATTTGCATCTACTACAAAGAAAGCAGTTTTAGATTTATTCGAACCTACTATGGTTTCAATAGGTATTACACCTTTGGTATTTTTCTTATCACCAGTAAATCCTGAAATCATAATATGGGTTTTTATCAATTTTGCATTTTGTTTATTGATCTTTTTCAAAGTATTCTGAGGAATAATGTTGACAGCAGCACCATTATCAACCAATATCTTGTTTAAAAGAACACCATTTAAACAAGCCTTTATGTATAATGGTTTAAGGTGTGTAGTCATTTCTGTGGATGGTTCTTCGAATGAATAAACAAAATTACAATCATTAAAAGTAAACTCAGGAAGATCTACCTCAGAAACATCCTCAGTAAATGCTTCCACTTCCATTTCTTCAACTAACTGTTGATCTTCTGCTGCCTCGAAAATTTTTGGCAACATAAATGTAGCAGTGTTAACTTCCATTTGTTTAGGAAATGTACCAAATTGAATGAGCATATTTTCATTATTTACCATCTCATTTTCTGGTTTCATTTCAGCATTTCCCAAATCTTGAGATTTCACCATTGTCATTGCTTCACTTTCATCTTCAATACTCATTGCCTTTTCTAATTCCAATACTTTGGCTTTAATAATACTTTCTTCAGACATAGTGTCAGTATCACCCTTTGAATTTCGATCGAACCTAGGATTAGGCTTTGAATCATCACTGAAATCTTTCTTCATTTCACTTCCTAATTCCTGGTTTCTATTTTGCATATTACACTACAAGAAAAAAGGCTTTTTATGTCACTTTTAAAATTGTATTTATGTCACTTTTATTTCGAGTGACATAAATATTTTTTGTATGAGCTTTTTATGTCACTTTTTAAGCAGTTATGTCACTTTTTTAAAAAAGTGACATAAAAACTCTAGTATTTATGTCACTTTTTCTAAAAAGTGACATAAATACTAGAGTTTTTATGTCACTTTTTTAAAAATCGACATAAAAAAAAGTGCGGTGGCAATTTTGTAAATAAAATATTTTACATTTATGTCACTTTATATAAAAAGTGACATAAAAAAAACGCGGTGGCAATTTTGTAAATAAAGTATACTATATTTATGTCGGTTTATGAAAAAAGTGACATAAAAAATTTATATTAAAATGACATAAATGATTTTTGGCGGGCTGATGAAAACTTATGCGCGCAAGGATCTAAATTTTTTTTTATTTGGTTTCTTCACCATAGCCTCCATTGTCCTCTCTTCCTTCCTCCACCACCGACACCACCATCTCTCTCTCTCTCTCTCTCTCCTAGTCTCACAAATTGTGATGGGCATTAAGACCACAGATCGACCCAGAGGCTTTGGCTTCGTCGTCTTCGCAGATCCTTCGATCATCGACAATGTTCTTCAGCACAAGCTAGCACCATCGATGGCAGAGACCCTTGAAGTTGGTTGAAAATTTCACCATCTCTCTCTCTCTCACTCTCACATCTCTCTCGTTTTCTCTTTGGAGGTCCTTTCTGCTTCAAAAATCTCTCTCTCTCTCTCTCTGTCTCTCTCTCTCTCTAATATGGCGTCCGATGGTTATGCCGACAAGAACACCATTTTCAAAAAGCTAAAATCGAAGTCATATAACAAGGTTTGTATTCTGGTATTTGTTACGTGTGTTCATTTTGTTTCATTTCAGGTAGAATTTTGTTGAATCTGATCAGATCTGGCATTTGTTTCGTAGATCTGGGTTCAATTCGATTTTGATGTTGATAATATATATATATATTTACAGATATGTTTTGATTGTAGTGCGAAGAATCCAACTTGGATGTCAATCACGTTTGTCAATTGTTCGGCTTTGCATCGGAGTCTCGGTGTTCACATCAGCTTCGTGAGGTAAATTGAATTTCAATTCATAATAGTCATATGCATCAGTTAGGGTTTTTTTAATTTCTAACAACAGCAATCTATTACTTAACACTAGGTAGAAATCAACCTAGAAAACATGCTTACTACATATGCATCTACGTATTCCTACCTGCCCAATTCTTGTGCATTTTTTTTAATCTAATCAAATCTGGTCTGATCATAATTCATTTGGGTTTTATTTAAATTTTTTTTTTGAGGGAGGTTTTATTTTTGTCTTCTCTAATTCCTTCAATGAGTTTTGTCAAGAAGAGATAATCTAGATTGACATTGGAGTTCTTGACATGCTTCACATTACTTCTTTGCAGAAAAAAGGTTTTTTTTTTTTTCATAATGCCTTATCGTAGTAAAACTCTGTCGCTCGAAGAACATTTAATAAAACTCTGTCGCTCGAATTGTTTCATGTACTGTTATTTGAAGACTGATCTTGAATTGAATTGGAGAATTACGCAGAATGTAACTCCAAGATTGCGGCTTTGTTTATAGTCACCAATTGCTTCTTGTAACTAGAAAAATGTACCTGATTGCAGTTCTCATGCTTAGGAACAGTAGGAGTTCTGAATTAATAGTTGGAGGGGTGATTGGATTGGTCCGGTATCCCAAAGGACTCTTATCTTTGAAGAGATAAACTAGATGGCTGTCTGATTGGAAATGACACAAAGACATAATCTTCGTTGTTGGTGATTGAATTCTGATTGGAAAACCTATATTCTGGTTCATAAGAAACTTGGATGAATTTTGTAAATTTCCAATAGAAAGGATTTGTTTCCAATTAGTCAAATCACTTCACTCGAATTCTTTAAGGTTATGTGGGAAATTGAAAAAGTGTCTTTTGAAACTTTCATTGTTATAGCCTAAGGTGCATGGTTCATGTTAAGTTATCAGCTGCTTCAAAAGTGTAAGCTGTTATAGGATAGACCCAACAATGAATATCAAGCTTCAACACCCTCCCTTACTTGTGAGCCCGTCTTAAACGCGAGGGAGGTTGTTGAATCCAAGACCTCCCAATACCACAACACCATGTTAAGTTACCAATTGCTCCAAAAGCTTAAGGTGTTATAGAATGGAACCAACGATGGATTTCAAGCTTCAACAGTTCAAACACACACGTTCACTTGGATGTTCACAACAGTAATCTTCTCTTAACTGGGGTGAGGATCCTGGAAGTATTTCATCCAGCTAACTTCTGCAAGTTGCCTCCTGCAATGGATAATGAAGCAGTTGGTAAATTTGATCTTATCCTGTTTGGATTAGCTTCTTTGGGACGAAAATCTCTTATATGGATTTTTTTAGATATTTGATTCCCATTTGGGAAAGACTTATTCAGAGGTTTTCTAAAAGTTGTTCTTCTTTAAAGCCAAAATTTGTGCTTTTTCAATAGTCTATTGGAGAAAATATCTCGTTTTCTGACAGCAATCCCAACCGGGTCTTAGTAGTTAGTAGTATGGAGTACATTATGACAAAATAGCTAGGGGACAATATTTTGTTTTGTTCCGTCATAGAGGTGGTGGTGGTGGTGTCTAAAGACAATGTACTTCATTGTGCTATAATTAAGGTGTATGTACACCAAAACTAGTGGCTAGTTTTATGAATAAATTGTTTGTATGTCATCAAATAATGCCCTTCTTTGTATCAGTAATATAGAGAACTTCAGTTGCATATCTTTCATCAAACATCTGACCATTGTATCTGCAGTCGGTTGGATTTACAGGTGCGATTGGTTTTTTTCTTGCTCTAGTATGGTTCATCTCTTTTGGCTTGGTTCTTGTGGTGCATCATTGCTGTAGATGGAGAATAAATATCAAAGAGGAAGGATCACTGTGTCCCCAAAGGATTTGTCTGATATTGCTTATTGTCTTCACATGTGCTGCAGGGTAATATTCTGAACACCAGTTTTCTTACAACCATTGTTTAAGCATTGTTGCTTGAGTTCTATCTACAGCAATGATTTAGTAGCATCATTTTTAAGCCTAGTCATTTGTGTTGATTGATTTTTTTCCTTTTCTTACTTATTTTATTTTCAAGATGTGGCACTGGATTTGTGTTCATTTTTATTCAAAACAAATCTGATGAACATCATTTGGCTTAGAGTTCGTTTGCCTCTGTGTGTGTGTGTGTGTGTGTGTGTGTGTGTGTGTGTTTTAATATGAAGAAACTAGTGATTTTGCAAAACTTTTTGGAATATATGCGTAACTAGAACACTTTACTCGAGTCAGCATGAACTTAAGGACCTAGCCTTTTCTGGCATTCTCTGATATACCTAGTCCTTGAAATCACGGATACATAAATATCATGGTTAATTCCATGAATTTTCGAAGTCTATATATGTGATAAATTTAGAATTTGTGTAAATAACTGGCATTTTGGCCGCCATGTGCTGATGTTGAACTATATCTTAAGCCATTTCCTGTACTTTTCTTCATCTATATTTAAATGGTTAATTGTTTATTTATGTCTTTCTCCATCTTGGCTTCTTAAGTTCTTAGTCTCTTCCTTACACATTCTTTTTTTTTTTCCTCTTCAGGATTGGATGTGTACTTCTTTCAGTCGGACAAGACAAATTTCACGATGAAGCATTGCATACCCTGGATTATGTTGTGAACCAGTCAGACTACACTGTACAGACACTGAGAAATGTCACGGAGTATCTGTTTTTCATAATTCTTGCCGTGCTCTTGTAACTGCCTCTGTCTGAGCACAAAAGCCAACAAACAGGCCCTGTATAATTTAGCTTTTGTATTAACCTCATGATGTGACTGGTTTTAACCTCTATTTTTTTTTTGCAGGCGATCATCATTGATCGCTGTTGCAGCAGTGATGCTCCTCCTATGTTGTAGAGAGAAAATCACTCTTTCTTATATCTTAATTTTGCCCGTCAATCAAGTAGTCATCCCTTCACTCTGCTCAGTTACATATTCATTCTTTTTTTTTTTCCCCCTTTTTTTTTCCCTCTGCAGTCCTATCTATACTTGGGCACCAACATGCAATTCACATGTAAGTTCCTTTTGGTCTCAATTCTTGCAGTACGCTGCTAGCAAGTGATCAATTTTTTTTAGTTATTGGTTGTTTTGATTCAACCTGTAAATTTATGCAGATTCGTTATAAGTGGATGGTTACTTGTTGCAGTTACATTCATTCTTTGTGGAGTTTTTGTAATTCTCAACAAGTAAGTATTGAATTTCAGATACGGAGCATATTATTGTGAATTGTTTGTCATTCAATGTCCTTTTCCTCCCAAAACCTTTTGAATGTACACTTCTTAGAAGTATTTGTATGAATTGCTGAGATACACACTAAAATTAAAAATCTGTGTTCCTGTTTCACATGGTGTAACTATTTGGCTCAACAATTCTTTTTCTTTTGTCGAGGTAGACACGATTATGATCTGTTATTTAACTCTTAATATATTGTATTTGTGACCTTTTCAGCCGTCAGTCATTTACTTCACTGCAGTCCTTCGCTTCTTCTTTTTTGTTTTCAGATGAACATAAAATGACTCGCACCCGTTTGGGTTGGCTGTGACCTTTGTGGTTAGGTAGAAGTAGAAGTAGAATTAGAAGCATTACCAAAAAGCCAGTCCTGCTGCTTTAGTTGTGAATTTGTGATTCAGACTTGTATCTAGAAGTGGTTTGTAATCATGAGGGCACAGTGGAAATTGAGAAAATTCAATAAAACGTCCGGCAATCTGTTTGGGTTGGAGCACCTCTACCTCTAGACTTGTTGATGAGAGAAAAAATTGATAATTGAAGAGATTGACATGTGAATTTATGGATGTGAAATGAAGTAGATGCAAGACAATGTTGTTCCTGATTGATTTAAAGCAAAATACCTCAAAAGAGAGAGAATTGATTAAAGGGCAGCAACCAAATTCAGAATTGGTCTACACAATCACTCACTACAAATTGGAACTGACTAGGAATGTACATAGAAGATGCTTTACAAACTGAAACGAACTATTGAATCATGTCAGGAACTATTGAGTTTGTGAGGTTTTGAGTAGTGAATCGTTAAACCGCTTAACCAAACGTCACGAAACCTTGCACGCACCTCAAACATGCCTAAATAAACTTGCGGGAACTAACGGAATTGATAACGGATTAACGGTTGACAAAAAATGCGAAAAAAGCGACTATTTCATTACTTAGGCTTGAAAACGCCTTGTTTGTGAGGTTTTGAGTAGTGAATCGTTAAACCGCTTAACCAAACGTCACGAAACCTTGCACGCACCTCAAACATGCCTAAATAAACTTGTGGGAACTAACAGAATGTATAACGGATTAACGGTTCACAAAAAATGCGAAAAAAGCGACTATTTCATTACTTAGGCTTGAAATTCCTAGTTTGTGAGGTTTTGAGTAGTGAATCGTTAAACCGCTTAACCAAATGTCACGAAACCTTACACGCACCTCAAACATGCCTAAATAAACTTGTGAGAACTAACGGAATGGATAACGGATTAACGGTTCACAAAAAATGCAAAAAAAAGCGACTATTTCATTACTTAGGCTTGAAAACGCCTTGTTTGTGAGGTTTTGAGTAGTGAATCGTTAAACCACTTAACCAAACGTCACGAAACCTTGCACATACCTCAAACATGCCTAAATAAACTTGCGGGAACTAACGGAATGGATAACGGATTAACAGTTGACAGAAAATGCAAAAAAAGCGACTATTTCATTTCTTAGGCTTGAAAACGCCTAGTTTGTGAGGTTTTGAGTAGTGAATCGTTAAACCGCTTAACCAAACGTCACGAAACCTTGCACGCACATCAAACATGCCCAAATAAACTTGTGGGAATTAACGGAATGGATAACGGATTAATGGTTCACAAAAAATGCGAAAAAAGCGACTATTTCATCACTTAGGCTTGAAAACGCCTAGTTTGTGAGGTTTTGAGTAGTGAATCGTTAAACCGCTTAACCAAACGTCACAAAACCTTGCACGTACCTCAAACATGCCTAAATAAACTTGCAGGAACTAACGGAATGGATAACGGATATATTCACGGTTGACAAATAATGCAAAAAAATGAGTATTACGTCATTCCAAGTCCCCGAACACATTTTAATTTGGTCTCTCAAAACCCCCAAACATAGTTTTGCTCTTTCATTATTTTATATATACAACTAATTAATGAAAACTTTTTCTTTTTTGTAGGTACAAATTAAAGTTTCACAATTTGATGGAAAGCTAACAAGTAGTGAACCACTTTTTTTGTTGTTGGTTTCATAGTTTTCTTAGTACTTTTTGATGAATGTATTATGTAATATGTATATGTTATTATTTTAGCACTTTTGACTCGGATCGATTGTACATGTTTTTTGTTCATTCCAATATATTAATTGGTTGGCATTTAGATTAATCGATGAAATTTAGTAGTTGCAATAGATCATTAATTGAGTTGGATTTAATTTTGTACAGGGTGGTATTGTATATATATATGTACAGGGTGGTATATATTGTTTTAACAGGGTGGTATTTATGTCACTTTTTTTAAGTATTTATGTCACTTTTAAGACTTTGAGTGTTTGGTATTTATGTCACTTTTTTTTACTTTTATGTCACTTTAGGTTAAAAGTGACATAAATAAAATGGTATTTATGTCACTTTTAAGTATTTATGTCACTTTTAAGACTTTGATGTAATAAGTTTGTTTGGTATTTATGTCACTTTTTTACTTTTATGTCACTTTAGGTTAAAAGTGACATAAATAAAATGGTATTTATGTGTCACTTTTAAGTATTTATGTCACTTTTAAGCCTTTGATGTAATTTTTTTGTTTGATATTTATGTCACTTTTCTACTTTTATGTCACTTTAGGCTAAAAGTGACATAAATAAAATGGTATTTATGTCACTTTTAAGTATTTATGTCACTTTTTATTAACAAATGTGTTGGTTTTATGAAACATTTATGTCACTTTTTCGAAAACATTTATGTCACTTTTAAAACATTTATGTCGCCTCCATTTATGTCACTTTTTTCTGAAAAAAAAAAGTGACATAAATACCTATTTATGTCACTTTTTAAGTGACATAAAAGGCCTTTTTCCTTGTAGTGTTAGAAAATTCCTTCCACATGGTAAACTTCCTCTGCAATCTTCTCTGTTGAGTCCTATTTATCATAGGGACCATGTTCTAGTTTTTTCCCTTGGGATGTTGAAGTACATGCCATGTATTCTTTTCAACATGAGGAGGTTTAATCATCCTATTTTTGTTTTGAAGGCCTTGCTGTTCGATCATATTTTTTACCCTATCATCTTGCAAAACAAACCAATTTGGCACTCCTGGTACCAATATAGACTCACCTGATTGTGATGTTTCACCATCTTTTGGTGATTTCTCTACTATTTTCATATTTTTCTCAGCCTGCACCACATGTGCTGGTACCACTTTCGATGATATGAACTGAATCTGCCTTTCTCTCTGCTCCCCATAATATTTCTTTGGTGTATGAAGGAACCCTGGTCTCACATATTGCATGTTCCTTGATGGTCGACCATGACTACCAAAATGAAAGTTTCTTGAAAAATTAGCTTTAAAAGGAGCCACTGGTTTTGATGCATACCTTACTGTCATAGGTCCAGTATATGTTGAAGCTTGATAAATTGGTCCTCTAAACTGTCCTCTCTCAACATTCATGATTGGTTGGAAAGGAGGTCCACCAAAAGTGCTTGGTTTCTTTTGTTCGAACAAAGACTGCTTGTTTTTCCTGCCTGCTTTGATTCCAACCCTTTCATCATAGATTTCAGCATATCTTTTTCCACAACCAATGCATAAATTCTTTGCATATTCATGGTTGAAAACCAATACATCAGGTTTTTTCCTTGTTATTTCTTCGATTCTTTTCATATGGTCTTCTGACTTTGCACTTTCTCTTTCTTGGACCAGATCTTCGAAGGAAATGTCATGAACATTGATTGACACCTCCTGTACTGCTGGGAATGGATCTTCATCAATCCCCATTTGTTTTTCAGGGAATTTCAATTTTCCTTTCTTGATCAAATCCTGAATCCTGTCTCGAAAAACAATACAATTATTAGTCGAATGAGTCCCAGAACTATGCCATTTGCAATATTTCCTATCTTTTAATTCATCATTCGAAGGTAATTTTGTCCCATCAGACAATTTAATAATTTTTCTTTCTAACAGGTGATCAAATATTTCATCCAATCTATAAACATCGAATGAATATTTCTTAAAAGTTCCTTTTGATTTATATACTTCAGCAGAAATATTTTTCTTTACAAGACTCTTACATGTAAAAGGCTCTTTGCCTATTATTTCTGCAGCATCTATCTCATAATTAGGATCCTTATAATATGTTTTTATTAAAGAAGCATTTCTTTCATTTTCTTCTTCCAATAAAGCTTCGTATCTAGAGACTCGAGCAGTCAATTCAACAAGATCTCTAAATTCCAAAGCATCGAATTTCTTTCTGAGTCTAAATTCGAGACCATTTTGAGCCAATTTAACAAATTCAGATTCAGGTAACATGATTTTACATTTTGTTCTAGTCCTTTTAAACCTATTTATGAATTGAGTTGCTTTTTCATCAGACTTTTGACATAATCTGGCTAAATCAGCCATTGATACTTCTGGTTCTGTCTGGAAAAACTGAGTATGAAAAGATTCTTCCATCTGAGCCCAACTATAAATCGAATTAGGGGCTAGATTAGTAAACCAAGCAAATGCAGTATCTGTTAATGAACTAGGAAACAAACGAAGTCTAAGATATTCATTATTTCCTGCATCAGCACACTGACTGATGAATTTTGCTATATGTTCAACTGTGGATTGACTTCCATCCCCTGCAAACATAGCAAAAGTAGGAAATTTAAATCCCCTTGGGAATTCAATCCTATCAACCCAATCAGGATAAGGCTTCCTATAAACTGGAGTTTGTACCCCCCGAGCCATAGGTCCACAAATCTCATGGATTAAATTAATCATATCATTCCTATCAACCATATTAAATGGTTGTTGATGACCTGGTTGACCAAAAAGGTGGTTTATTGGTGGTATTGGTGGTGGTTGAGGATTATTATCTATCCTTCTAAGATTTTCATTCCTTCGACCCATTCCTATCCCAGTAAGGTCTGGTTTGAACATAGGATTATTATTTACTCTCCTATTTTGACCTATCATGTTTTCTCTAGGCCTTGGTTCTTCAATATTTATTGTTCTATGACCATGATCTTGGCCATTCACATGATTTCCTTGGGTCCCTTCGAATACTGGGAATGTATTATTAGGGACAGACATATAAAAACTTTCTTGGGAATTAGGCCTAAAAGAAGGCCCATTTATATGATTAATAGAATTTGGCTGAAATAAGCCATGTCTATAACCTCTTTCATTCTGTCGAATCGTAGAAGGATTCCCACTTGACACCATTGTTGGTGCAAATTGTGGTAAACTATTGTTAAGGGAAGTAATCAGAACATTAACATTCTGAAGCATATTTCCCAAGTGATCAAATATTGGTGTCAATTGACTCACCAAATCATGTTGATTCTCTGAATCAACATTCCCATTATTTTGAGTCGAACTTAAATTTTCAACTCCCACTTCTGGGTTTTCATTGGTTGTATGATTTCCAGTATTGCTATTCTGAGGATCTTGGTGTGAAGAACCACCAATCTCAGCAATATTAACACCAACATTGGCATTATCAACAGACCTATTACTTCGAAGGTTTCTGTTTGCCATCCTTTGACACTAGTGTCCCACCGGGCGTGCCAAAAATGTTTGGTTGGAAAATTTTATAAGTGTGTGCGAGCGTGCCAGGCAAGCAAATTGCCAATGTGTGTGAGTGATTATCCAAACTGCGCCTCACCAGGGAATTGTGGTGACGTTCGATGCCTTGAACAGGACTTTAATCGTGTAAAGATGTAACTAACTGAAGAACTTCGAACTGATTAAATTAAAATCTACTCCTAAATAAAACAGTAAAATGACTAAAAGTAATTTAACTACTTTTATTAAATTAAAGAAACTACAATCTAACCTTGAAGATAACTTCGAAGGTGTTCTACTCCTAATTCTAAGTATCTAGATAACAATACAATAGATGTATTGAGAGATATATGTTGATGTTTGATCGAAGGATCCCTTTCAAATACACAATCCTTCTATTTATAGACATTGAGGCCTCAGTAACTTAATTCGAATGTTCCCTCCTATTTTCAAACTGATAACTGCCTTTATCCGTGGCATTCCCTCACATTGACAACTGTCCTTCAATTATCCCATGATGTTCAACACGTGTCTTCCATTAACAAAAATGGATTTACTTCAACTGCCTATAACGATATTCTTGTCAATCAATTTCCACCAATTATCTTGCCACATCACATCCTGTGTGTCAAACTTGTATTGGTTGAATATTTTCATCACAAACAGGGAGTTACCTCTACTAGTTAGTGGTGATATGCAAATGGGAGTTACCAACTTAGTGGGGCACCAACTAAGTGGAGAAGTTGCTTAGTGGAAAGTTATATTCAGCAGCCTACATAAGCACAATGGCAATCAACATTAAGCTTGCTTACACAATAGCCACAGCCCCCGCGACTCAAAACAGTCCGTTGCTTTCTGATACTTTGCGTTGTCAAATTGCATTCCATGTAAATGAGTCCATCTAAGTCATTGACTTATCTTTATTTTGTTTTTCTACTTTTTTTCCTTTCTACTCACTGTATTTAGTTGCACTGTTTAGTCCTACATGCAGTTTGTTCAATGAATATATGTTCCAAAAGCTTTTGGTTCTTTTTCATTACTTGTTTGATTTGATTCAATGTGCTTCACCCATTTCATCTCTCCAATCAAATTGCTTGCATCAGAGTAATAGAACCTCAAGGGAAGGGTCATCCCTACTTCCCAACAATCGCCTGATCCCTCTCAAACCACATCTAGGGATAGTTTTTGGGTCTTCGTACAAAGCCCCTGGCATGCCCGGTCACTTCACCAACTTAATTTTTAGCCAAAACAGCTACGTAGTCAACGCATAGCAAATATGTATACTATTAACAACGCACTTGTCCGTGGCAAATGGTTTAAAAGTACGTCAGTAATAAGTACATTAAAAGGGCCAAAGTTATGCATGGCTAATAATTTGTCTTAGTTGCCACGCATAAACACGTGGCTATTTAGAAGTTTTAAATGTGCGAATAAAATTGGTCAAAAAGTGCCTCCAATGAATTTATTCCGAAAGATTTAACATTAATGTTATTGAAGTTACAAAGGCTCAAATGAAAATTTAAACATTCAACTGGAATAGATAAATCTTTTTTTTAATAATAAAAAATGGATTAGATAAATCATTTTATTAACTAGTAAACTCGAAAGCACGTGCAATCACTACAACAAACAGGATTTTTTGTAGCGCACAGTATTTGTGGCGCACAATATGCGCCACAAACACTACATATTTGCGATGGACATTTATTTCCCAGACGCTAAATTTCATGTCGTAAATAAAATACCAAAACAAGTCAAATATTTGTATTTGCGACGCACATGTGCGCCACAAAACGTCAGGTGGTTATTTGTGGCGCAATATGTGCGCCGAAAAAGTTAAGTGTTTATTTACGGTGCAATAAATGCACCGGAAAAAGTGAGCAAAAGTTTTTTGCGCCGAGAAAAAGAGACCCGCCTGTTTTTGGCTCTCAAAAGGCAAAAGCCCCCAAAATTTCCCAAATCTCACTATAGAAGCTCTGACCCCTATCTTAGTCTCTCTCTCAATCTCACTCTGTACGTACGCCGCCCCCTCTCTCTGCCGGACGCAGGAAGCCAGACGCCGCCGCCGCCACCGCCTCCCTCTACTGGATGCCACTACCGCCTCTTCATTCAGGTACACCCCCCTCTCTCTCTCTCTCTTGTTTGTGCGTGTGTGTGTGTGGTCTATGTGTGTTCTCTCTCTCTCTCTCATCAGTCTCTCTCCCTCTCTCTCTATCTCACACACACACATAGTACAAACAAGAGAGAGAACTAGGTATGTATTCATGTGTGTGTGTGTGTATTCTTGTGTCACTCAAGTCTATGTATTCATGTAGTTTAGGGCCAATTTCTTAGATGTGCATGTATGTGTAATTTAGGGCCAATTTAGGGTCAATTTTAGAATTGGTATCTTTGTTTTCAACATCTGTTTTCACCATTTTCTTTGAACAAAATTCAAGATCTGTCAAATAACAGGGAAATTTAGGAGATTGCAGTTTCAAAATGGGTCATTCAGCAAAATGCTTAGAAAAAAACACCAAATGGAGGAATTAATAACTAGAATGGTCAAGGAATATTGAATTTGGTTGGCTTATGGTGGGTGGGGATTCTTCTTTCAGTAAATGGTCCCACTTATTGCACCAGACAAATGTAACTTCATGCATGGAAAGGAAAAAAATGGAACTACTTGTCCACGATCTCTGCGGAGGCTTCCTTGTAAAGCTCCACCACTATAGAACCTTTTGATGTATTTTAAGATCTACAGGATCACCAAAACAAAATGTCTGCAATAAATCAATATTTATAACAAGTTCCCATGTATACAAAGAAAAAAAAAGACTCTAGACATTTTTCATAGCAAGAAAATCTTATCAACAAGAAACCTATCATCTAACTCCTTAAATCAATCTCAACAATAACCAGATATCCAAATGTGGTATAACTCCCCCCTACAAAAAATGGTGTAGCTTCAATAAGGAGGAAATGGCTCTTTTACCAACGATGCGCACCTATAATTCCCACTATCAATAACTCAAGTTTTTAATTGCAACACGACACTAGAAAATGGTTACTTTTCTAGTGTTTCATGTTGAAAAAACATCAGATATCATCTATCACGTAAATGATACAATTCATGAATGAATTCAAATCCTACTAGATAGGTACTAACCCCCTACTGCCACCATAACTAATAGCAACACATGATCTTTAGCCTGGGAAGCAGGGGCGGATCCATCAAGGGTCAAAGGGGGGCTTGAGCCAAAATTTGGGGAACAGTCCTATCTTATTATATGGGGTTGTTTGATTTACTTTTCCTTGCCGCTTCCGTAGAAGAGTTTAAGAGTTTGAGAAATTTGGTAGAATTTTACATTTTTAATTAACTTGTTCTTAATTTTGATTTAGTGATAAAGTGCCATTATTGTGAATTAACTTGTTCTTCGAATTGTTGGAACAAAAAAGTACTTAAAAATTATGAGAAACAAATATTACAATCTAGATCACTAAACTAATTACCTTTACTTTTTTCTTTTTTCTTCTCTCTCTTTCTCTCTTTAGTTTATAACTAAGCCATTTCTAACTAAAGTGATGATTTTATATATTTCTACTTTCTATCTAGATCACTAAACTCTCTTGCAAATTTGGAAATTTAGTCGCTTGAGAGTTCCATAAGCGTCAATGTACCTTTTTGTTACGAAAGACCATATGATTTTGGTTAGGTTGGGGACTTGCTAATTTGAAACAAATTTTTTTTTTCAGGTGCCCACATCGACCCCCGACGACCACCATTAGTTTGGTACTCTCTCTCTCTCTCTCTCTCTCTCTCTCTCTCTCTCTACATGTTTTAGTTCCTTAGATTTTGGTTTCGTAGTTTTAAAGAGCAAACCCTATTTTAGTTTATTCTCTCTCATTTCTTAGATTTTAATTTATGATATTTGATTTGATCATTGCTTTGTATCCATGAACTAAGATTTTGCTATCAAGTCTTCTCACTATTTTTTCCCTATGAACTAAACATAGAATTAAAAGTATTTATATCAGTGTTCTCTTTTCCCTTCATTCACTATATCCATGAACTAAGATTTTGAATGTGGTATTTGTTTGGCTAGCTAGGTTAAAGTTAGCAAGGGAAAGAAGTTTTGTATGAATGATTATGTTTGTTTTAGTTCTTTGAAATAAAAATTATAAAACACAAGGGAACTCATTTTTCTTTCTTTTCATTTTCGTGAATTCGCAAACCAATTAAAGCTTAAGGATAGCGAGAAAGTTTTGAACTAAAAACTAAATAATTCATGGTTAACTTTTATTGTTGTGTAGGTTTCATTTTAAGAAAATGTTTTTAAATTGTTCATGTAGACATATATGGATAAGAGTTGGATGTAGCTTCGGGGTACGTATTTGCCCGAGTATGTGAAGGGAGTTGAAGAATTCATTGAGTTTGCAGTGCATTTGTGGATAGATCGGATAGGATAAGATGCCCATGTACTACGTGCCTTAATTTGGAATACATGCACATAGATGATGTCGCGCCCGCGCTTTCGGAGCGCCGAGGCCGTCGGTGTGGGCCCAGCTTCCTGAGAGTGGGTGAATTGCGACTTGATTTTTATTAGGAGTGGTGAAACAAAGTACGGTAGGGCCTGTTTAAATGTTCAGAGTCGCCACCTAACATTTGGAGTGTTAGGACCCTGGCAAAGACAATTAAAGTAATTCATCTTTGACTTTTCAAAAATAATTTTTGAGAAAAGTTGGCCCTGTAAAAGTGTGACTCTAAATAGCCATGGGAAAACCAGAGATCTTTTAAAATATGGGTTCGGGGACTCGATTATGTCGAGGGAAGGTGTTAGACACCCTCAAACATCCATGCAAAGCATGGTTGCCAATTTTAGTGATTTTTATTAAAATGAGGCATTTCTTTTGAAAAAGAAAAAAAGTTTTTCTTTCGTAGAAAGTGAATAGGACAAAAGAATGTGATAAGTATGGCCGCACTCTTTGAGAGTTGTTTACGTATCCTGTCACGACCCATCCCGCTACGCGCAGAAATAGGACACGTGGCACGCCATCAAGGCTCATCCAAACATTATATAACTTATACGCAGCGGAAAGAACTTAAAAACAACCCTGGTTATTTTAAAACTTAGGAAACATTGCCCTCTGAGTTGACAAATCCATTGAAATCAGAGTTATAAAAAGTTTTGGCCAATTAGAAACACATCCAAAATACTCAGTTTTGAAAACAGAGGTTCAGTCGCCTGATCAGGGAACCCAGTCAACTGTTCAGTCGACTGATCAAGGTCCCCAGTCGACTGTGCTTAGCAGAACCAAAATGTAACATTTTCAAAAGGGGTCCAGTCGACTGACCTGGAGGTCCAGTTGACTGGTTTTTCCATTATTAAAAGCAGCAGACAAAACCAACAGTGTCTCAGTCGACTGATGCAAGGTCCAGTCGACTGCTTCTCTTACTATTCACTTTCAGTGTCTCAATCACACGAGATCTAGTCGACTGATCCTGGGTCCAGTCGACTGCTCCCCTGCTGGGCAACCTGTAATGAAATATTAACAACTCATGCTTCTCCACACCAACCACAATCACAACCATAACTGATTTTCAACATTTAAAACATAACTACAGACGTTCAATTATAAGATTACAATACCAAGGAACTAATCCAAAGATCTATTACAACATTTTACGAATTCCCAATCCTTACACAAGTTTTAGGATTAAAACAAAAGCATATACAATTGTGGTTCCCCGGCGTTCCTCGACCTCACTCCTCACGATTCTTCTTGTCTTTCCTCTTACCTGCAATGGAGTACATCTCCACTGCTCAGCTATATGCTGAGCGTACAAGTCTAACATATGCAATATATGACAAAACATGCTTTATTCTCATAAATCATATCAATAGTCTCTAGGGAGAAAAATACGCATTCATCCGGTAGCGGCAAGTCCAAGCCTTAAACCGCGATGTCAATGGCAAGTCCAAGCCTACAACCATTACATCCCCACAAGTGCCCTGGCAAGTCCAAGCCTACAACCATGCACAGTAGCCGTCGCTACTCAAATTCTCAAACATCGAGAAGCTTACTCCGGCATGAATTTGTATAAGACCCCCTTTTGACCCACATAGACAACTCAACGTGCTCGCGTAAATTTAGACATGCTTTTCACAATTTAGCGCTTGCATAAGTAACGAGCCTACAATTAACACATGGATTTCGCCCGGATCTTAATTTCGTCATCGAAATATAAAACATGTATTTCTCTATATTTCATAAGTTAGGACTTCATACCTCGTGCGATTTCCCCCAAACTTTGAAGGATCGACTAGGAGGCTAAATAATCGTCGGATTTCAAATTTGAGAAAATTCCTACAAGTTTATACCTGTTTTTCCCAAAAGTCTAGAATTAAGATTTTTACAAAAATTGGCCAAACACGGCCTAAGTAGTATCAAAACGTAGTTCTTACCTCCACGAGTTCAAATCTTGAATCTGGAGAAAATCTGACGGATGGAAGGTCGTCGTATGTCGCCAGCAAGCTCGTGGCAATCAAATCCCCTTTCTCTCTCCTCTCTCTAGATATTTGTGAGTTTTGGATGAGAATGAAATCTCATCCCCCACCTATTTATAGAAAAACTCTTCGAAAATTGCGTTTACCTCCCCACGAGTTCCTCAAACTTCTAATTAACCCATGAAACTTCGCACACGTCCATTTTGTAACTTTACGAGTGAAAACTATAAATTCCAAAAGTTTTCGACTAGGTTTCGTTTGGTCCAAAAATAACGTCCGAAAACTATATTCTGTGGAATCTCTACACCACCTAACTTTTTAATTAACGTATCACTCACGTTCTCACCACAGTTCTCAAAATGTTAACAACCAATACCGAAAATACCAGAAATTATACTATACAGGTATAATTCACTATTCACAAAATATCATATAAGTCAAATAACATTTAAATCATATAAATGCCATTTACTCATGCTCATGCCATATGAACTACCATGTTCCCGTGTCCTCACTGACACCTTACCGTTGACTCACAGTCAACCTCAACTCAAATTATTAATAACATTAAAAATTTCAAAATCTCAAGGGTGCATTTTCAAAATCATTAAATTTCTGGAACGGGTGTGACAACTCTCCCCTCCAAAAAGGATATTTGTTCCCAAACTTTACCTTATGCGTCGAACAGGTACGGATACTCATTCCGCATGTCTTCCTCATTTTCCCACGTAGCCTCTTCAACAGTGTGACTACGCCACAATACTTTTACCATCGAAATCGTCTTAGTTCTTAAGACTTGTTCTTTTCGATCTAGAATCTCGATCGGTTGTTCTACATAAGTCAAGTCTCCCTGAATTTGCAGCGGTTCAGGTACAATGATCTTACTCACATCAGTCATACACCGTCTCAACATCGATACGTGAAATACGTTATGCACATGTTCCAACTCTGATGACAAGGCCAATCGATAAGCCACTGGACCTACTCTCTCTAGGATCTCAAAAGGTCCTATAAATCTTGGATTGAACTTTCCCCTTTTTCCAAATCGTACAATGCCTTTCGAAGGCGATACTCGCAAGTATACGAAATTTTCCACTTCAAAATTCATCGGTCGTTGTTTAGAGTCCGCATAGCTCTTATATCGACTCTGAGCTACCTTAAGACGTTCCTGAATCAATTTCACCTTCTCAGTAGTCACCTGTATTAACTCAAGTCCTAACAACTTTCTTTCTCCCACCTCGGTCCAACAAACCGGTGATCGACACTTACGGCCATACAAAGCTTCATATGGTGCCATACCAATACTTGATTGAAATCCGTTGTTGTACGCAAATTCAATTAATGGAAAGTGGTGCTCCTAATCACTCCCAAAGTCTAATACACACAATCTCAACATATCTTCCAAGGTCTGAATCATACGCTCTGACTGTCCGTCGGTCTGAGGATGAAATGCAGTACTGAAACTCAATTTCGTACCCATAGTTTCTTGCAAACTTCCCCAAAATCTTGACGTAAAGCTACTATCCCGATCTGATATAATCACTGCTGGAACTTCATGTAGTCTTACAATCTCTTTCACATACAACTCTGCTAACCTCGAAGGCTTAGTTGTCTTGATTGGTAGAAAATGAGCTGACTTGGTTAATCGGTCAACTATAACCCAAATCTTATCATTCTTATTACATGATCGTGGAAATCCTGAAACAAAATCCATTATAATCTCGTCCCATTTCCATTCTGACACAGGTAAAGGTTATAATAATCTCGCGGGTACTTGTCTCTCTGCTTTAACCTGTTGACATGCCGAACATTCAGATACAAACTTAGCGACTTCACGCTTCATACCCTTCCACCAGAAGTTTTCTCTCAAGTTTCTGTACATCTTATTACTTCCCAGGTGCACTGAATATTTCATACTATGAGCTTCTTCTAGAATCCTCTCTATCCACTCTTTCACATTTGGTATACATAATCGATTTCCCAGTTTCAACGTTCCTCGTTCTAACACAAAACCAGGTCATCTCCCCAAAGGTATCTCGTCCCTCATTTTGTACAAATAGACATCGTTAAATTGTTCTTTCTTGATCTCATCAATAATATATGGGTGTGCCCTGATCGCCATCATTAAGCCACCACTAGTCTCTGGAATCACATCCAATTCTAAGCGTTCCATCTCTTTTATCAACTCTTTTTGTTGTGTTTGCTCGTCGGCTAAATTCATCGGTGTCTTCTGGCTTAATGCATCGGCTACTACATTCGCCTTTCCCGAATGGTACTCAATCGAAAGATCGTAATCCTTCATCAATTCTAACCATCGTCGCTGTCTCATATTCAAATCTCGTTGGGTGAAAATGTATTTCAAACTCTTGTGATCTGTGAATATCTCACACTTTTCCCCGTACAAATAGTGTCTCTAAATCTTCAAAGCATGAATTACCGCAGCTAATTCCAGATCATGAGTTGGATAATTAATCTCATGTGTCTTAACTGTCTAGAAGCATAAGCAATCACTTTACCACCTTGCATAAGCACACATCCCAACCCTTTGTGTGAAGCATCACTATAGATTATAAATCCTTCGGTTTCGGATGGTATTGTCAGAATAGGTGCTCTCGTTAGTCGTGCTTTCAATTCTTGAAAACTGTCTTCACATTCCTGACTCCATTCAAATGTAATTCCTTTCCTCATCAACCTTGTCATAGGTAAAGAAATCTTTGAGAAATGTTCAATAAAACGGCGGTAGTATCCCGCTAATCCCAAGAAACTTCGAATTTCGGATACGGATGTCGGCCTTTGCCAATTTGATACAGCTTTTACTTTGTGAGGATCAACTGATACTCTATTCTTGTCAATCACGTGACCAAGAAAAGTAATACTAGACGACCAAAATTCACATTTCTTGAATTTACCAAATAATTGTTTCTCTCGTAATCTCTGAAGTATCAACCTCAAGTGGTTCTCGTGTTCTATCTCACTCGGTGAATAGGTAAGGATATCGTCAATGAATACAATCACAAAGTCATCCAAATAATCCTTGAATACTCGATTCATAAGATCCATGAACGCGGCTGGTGCATTCGTAACTCCAAATGGCATAACTAAGAACTCATAGTGTCCGTAACGCGTTCTAAAAGCTGTTTTCTCAACACCTTCGGCCTTTACTTTCAACTGATGATAACCCGATCTCAGGTCTATCTTGGAGAATACTTGTGCCCCACGAAGTTGATCAAATAAGTTGTCAATTCTGGGTAACGGGTACTTGTTCTTAATCATCAACTTGTTCAGTTCCCGGTAATCCACACACATATGCATGGAGCCATCTTTCTTCTTTACGAACAATACTGGAGCTCTCCACGGCGATACACTTGGTCGAATGAAACCTTTATCACATAACTCTTATAATTGAACTTTTAGTTCCTTCAATTCTAGTGGTGCCATTCTATACAGTGCTTTGGATACCGGTCTTGAGTCTGGCTTTACCTCAATGGTGAATTCAATTTCTCTCTCAATAAGAACATCTGGTAGATCATCAGGAAAGACATCTGAATATTCTCGCACTATCGGAATGTCTTCTACTTTGAATTCGGTCGCTGAGACATCGGTCACTGAACATAGGAATCCGTGACATCCCTTTTTCAATAGCCTTCCTGCCCGGATAGCTGAAATCAAATACGGCGGCGGTATAACCCCACTCCCTTGGAAACAAAAGTTCCCATGCATCGGTGATAAAAAATTAACCTCTTTCCGTTCACAGTCTATTGTGGCTTGGTTAAGGGCTAACCAATCCATTCCCAGTATCACATCGAAATGGTTCACCGCAATCGGTATAAGGTCTACGGTCATCAACTTCTCACCTAGTTTGATCTCTCAGTTCTTATATATCGTAGACGTCATTATTGATTTACTAAGTGGCACAGAAATAGACAATTCATATCGGTACCGATTCAATATTCAAATGTTCAACAAAGGCATGCGATACAAATGAATGCGTAGATCCCGAGTCAACAAGTATGCGTGCTAAGTGTGAACATACAAGCACCATACCTGAGACTATTGTCTCGGAAGCAGTCATATCTCCTGGGTTCATCTGATATGCTCTTCCTTGACGTTGCTCAGTCCTTTGTCCCCCGTCATTGGATTGTCTAGGCTTCGAACCACTAGAAGCCATAGAACTAACTCCTTGCTGAGGATACTTCCTCGGGCAATCCTTGGCTTGGTGTCCAAATACTCCACAATCATAGCACTTGCCTCTCATCTCGGGTGTAGAATTAGCACTACCCCTTCCTTGATTTCTGTTCTGGGGTTTGGTCATGAAACATCGGCCTGAGTGTGGTCGGTTGCAAAGTGAACACAATGGTATGTTACTTGGCGTTCTCCTGAAATCACTGGAACTAGAACCAGAGCCTCTTTGAAATGGCCTCTTGAATGATCCGCCTTGGTTCCTATCTCCACTCTCATTGCTTTATTTTCCGTGCTGATTCTGCCTCGACCTTTCCATCCCACTCTCGACCACTAGCGTCGTTTGTTGTACTGCTGCCACAGTCGAATGCTCGTAGGTTTCCACCCTTAGACGAAAATTTTCCCTTAAACCTTCTTCGAATTTCTTTGCTCTATCTTCCTCCTCTGGTACTGAACCCTTGCCAAACCTCAACAACGCGTTGTACTTGGAAGTATATTCGGTTACAGTCATATCTCCCTGCTTCAAGTTATCAAATTCTCGCTTCTTTGCATTGTAGGCGGCTCGTAGAAAGAACCGGCGATTGAATTCCACCTTGAACCCTTCCCAAGTAATCGGTGCCCCTTGATCCAGAACATTTACCCACAAGTTCTGGGCTTCACCCTTTAGCACATAACTTGCATTTTCCATCTTCTCCCTGTCATTCATCAGAATAGATCGAAAAATCCTCTCCATGTCCATAATCCAATGATCGGCGAGCGTTGGATCGGGTGTCCCATGAAATTCCATTGGTTTCTTTCGAGCGAATTGTTCGGATACGGATCTTATGCCCCTAGTTTCGGGTGCATGCACTACAGTTATTGGTTCCACTTCGATGTGGGGTGTGGGAGGCAGTCGCTCTGCTATATTCCATATCATTTCCCCCATATTCCCCATCATCTCTGCCATTTCATTTATACGTCGAGTATGGAGTGATAACTCTCGGTCATCCATGATTACAATCCTGTAGTTCTCAATGCATAAACACTATGCATGTACAACAATAACAATAGCATGTATGTAAAATAACATACATATGCATCAAACATCTCTAATATGTATGGATGCAATTTAGAACATGTGGCAATTCACTCAACACTCCTCTCGTCGTCGAACGTTTCCCCCAAGTTTTGTTACCTCTAGCTCTGATACCACTAAATGTCACGACCCATCCCGCTACGCGTGGAAATAGGACACGTGGCACGCCATCAAAGCTCATCCAAACATCATATAACTTATACGCAGCGGAAAGAACATAAAAACAACCCTGGGTATTTTAAAACTTAGGAAACATTGCCCTCTGAGTTGACAAATCCATTGAAATCAGAGTTATAAAAAGTTTTGGCCAATTAGAAACACATCCAAAATACTCAGTTTTGAAAACAGAGGTTCAGTCGACTGATCAGGGAACCCAGTAGACTGCTCAGTCGACTGATCAAGGTCCCCAGTCGACTGTGCTTAGCAGAACCAAAATGTAACATTTTCAAAAGGGGTCCAGTCGACTGATCTGGAGGTCCAGTCGACTGGTTTTGCCACTATTAAAAGCAGCAGCCAAAACCAACAGTGTCTCAGTCGACTAATGCAAGGTCCATTCGACTGCTTCTCTTACTATTCACTTTCAGTGTCTCAATCACACGAGATCCAGTCGACTGATCCTGGGTCTAGTCGACTGCTCCCCTGCTGGGCAGCCTGTAATGAAATATTAACAACTCATGCTTCTCTACACCAACCACAATCACAACCATAACTGTTTTTCAACATTCAAAACATAACTACAGAGGTTCAATTATAAGATTACAATACCAAGGAACTAATCCAAAGATCTATTACAACATTTTACGAATTCCCAATCCTTACACAAGTTTTAGGATTAAAACAAAAGCATATACAATTGTGGTTCCCCGGCGTTCCTCGACCTCACTCCTCACGATTCTTCTTGTCTTTCCTCTTACCTACAATGGAGTATATCTCCACTGCTCAGCTATATGCTGAGCATACAAGTCTAACATATGCAATATATGACAAAACATGCTTTAGTCTCATAAATCATATCAATAGTCTCTAGGGAGAAAAAATACGCATTCATCCGGTAGCGGCAAGTCCAAGCCTTAAACCGCGATGTCAATGGCAAGTCCAAGCCTACAACCATTACATCCCCACAAGTGCCATGGCAAGTCCAAGCCTACAACTATGCACAGTAGCCGTCGCTACTCAAATTCTCAAACATCGAGAAGCTTACTCTGGCATGAATTTGTATAAGACCCCCTTTTGACCCACATAGACAACTCAACGTGCTCGTGTAAATTTAGACATGCTTTTCACAATTTAACGCGTGCATAAGTAACGGGCCTACAATTAACACATGGATTTCGCCCGGATCTCAATTTCGTCGTCGAAATATAAAACATGTATTTCTCTATATTTCATAAGTTAGGACTTCATACCTCGTGCGATTTTTCCCAAACTTTGAAGGATCGACTAGGAGGCTAAATAATTGTCAGATTTTGAATTTGAAAAAATTCCTACAAGTTTATACCTGTTTTTCCCAAAAGTCTAGAATTAAGATTTTTACAAAAATTGGCCAAACACGGCCTAAGTAGTATCAAAACGTAGATCTTACCTCCATGAGTTCAAATCTTGAATCTGGAGAAAATCTGACGGACGAAAGGTCGTCGTATGTCGCCGGCAAACTCTTGGCAACCAAATCCCCTTTCTCTCTCCTCTCTCTAGATATTTGTGAGTTTTGGATGAGAATGAAATCTCATCCCCCACCTATTTATAGAAAAACTCTTCGGGAATTGCGTTTACCTCGCCACGAGTTCCTCAAACTTCTAATTAACCCATGAAACTTCGCACACGTCCATTTTGTAACTTTACGAGTGAAAACTATAAATTCCAAAAGTTTTCGACTAGGTTTCGTTTGGTCCAAGAATAACGTCCGAAAACTATATTATGTGGAATCTCTACACAACCTAACTTTTTAATTAACGTATCACTCACGTTCTCAAAATGTTAACAACCAATATCGAAAATACCAGAAATTATACTACACAGGTATAATTCACTATTCACAAAATACCATATAAGTCAAATACTATTTAAATCATATAAATGTCATTTACTCATGCTCATGCCATATGAACTACCATGTTCTCGTGTCCTCACTGACACCTTACCGTTGACTCACAGTCAAGCTCAACTCAAATTATTAATAACATTAAAAATTTCAAAATCTCAAAGGATGCATTTTCAAAATCATAAAATTTCTGGAATGGGTGTGACATATCCCAACACGGGAATCAGGCCAAACGTAGTTCTGACCTGTGTGTGAGTATATGCATGATTTTTTTAGAGAAAGAAAAGTGGTCCCGTTTGACCGTGCACGTGTGATATAATGATTTGAGAAAGAGTCGGTGTAACTAGGAACTTTAACCCACGTGGTATAGTCCTAGATTTTAACCTTTGGAAAGTGATTGAGATTGAAATGAGACTATACAAGTGATTGAGAATGATGTATTTTTTTTTTTACTTTTCTATTTTCTATTTTTTATTATTGTTATTTTTTTCAGTCCTTTTATTCCAATACTGGAAGTGAGGATCTGTGCTTAAGTGACTAAAAAGTGTACCGGAAGTAAGGTCGGTGCCCAAATTTAAAAAAATATATTTTTGTATTTATAATTTTTTTCTGTTCTTTTATTCCTATGCCGGAAGTAAGGGTCGGTGCCCAAATGACTGAAAAGTGATTTTTTGGGATTTTAGTTTATGCCGGAAGTAAGGGTCAGTCCCCAAAAGAAAGAAAAGAAAATAAACTTTTTTTTTTTGTATTTTTATTTTTATGCCGGAAGTAAGGGTCGGTGCCCAAAAGAAAGAAAGATGAAATGTAAAGTGTGTGTATGATAAAAATACTTACCTGTGAAGATCTCCTAGTGCAAAGGGGATTGTTGGGTCCGATTAATCGTTTCTTTCTTTTTATTCCTTTACTTATGCGAATTAAACGATTTTCATTATTTAGACATGAATTTCCATATAAAAAAAAAACATAGTCCCCGTATTAGCAATCGCATCATCCCCAGTAGAACATGGCTCTCCTTATTAGAAACCACGTAGGATTCCTGTATTGTGAACCATGTAATCCAGAGTCGTACGTGACTTTTATATTGGAAACCAAGTAAATCCGAGTATGACGTGGATGTTATTATTATTTTTTTATTATCAAGCGGGAATAAAAATGATATGTACAAAAAAATACTAATAAAAAAACCTGAGTTATTAGAGGAACTCGAGAAATCTACTAGAATATTAATGGTTAGTGACGGGGATGCGGTTGATGATTTGAGGCGGTATGAGAATGGTTGGGTGACAACGGATGGCAATAGTGGTGAGGTGACCGTAAGGTATGTAGATGAGATTTGTGGTGATATGGTAGCTAAACGGAAATTGATGATTGTAGTGGTGGCCTTGATGGTGGTGGTTGAAAGAGGTGGTGTAGTGGTGAAAAAATGCAAACTCTTTTTTTGTTGGTGGCTTTTTTTTTTGATGATTAAGTGAAGGAGATGAAGGGGAAGGTGAGAGAGATGGAGAGTAAGGTGAAAGAGAAAGCTATTTTGTTTTTCTTTTCTTTTTTCTTCTCCTTCCTCTCTTTTTTTGGTTTGCATTGGCTCTATTTATAGGCCAAGCAAAAGTTTTATTTCTTTTTTTATTTTATTTTAAAACTCTCCACTAAAAATTAAAAGACCCACCCATTTTGTTTTTTAAGTAAAGAACCAAACTACTTGCATTTTTCTATGGAATAGCAAAAATCCACCAAGTTTTGTTTATTGAAAAGAAAACTCCACCAAGTTTTGTTTTTTGAAAAGAGAACTCCACCATCTTTTTTTCTTTTTTTTTTTTGCTAAAAGAAGGGATCCCAACATCTTTGTGTTTTGTTCTTTTTTTTTTTTATTATTACTACAAAAAGGGATCCCAACATCTTTTATTTTTATTTATTTATTTTTTTTAAAAAACTACCTAGTTTGGTGAAAAGAAAAGAAGTAAAAAAAATGCTCTTTTTTTTTTATAGGTTGGGTAAAAATGGGGTAAATAGCTATTAACATTTTTTTGTTGGGCAAAAATGGGTGTCTACAGCTGCCCCTCTTTGTCATGTTTTGCGAAGCAAATCGTGACAAAGAAACTAGACGACCCATTTTTGTCTCTTTTCTTTTAAGTGATGAGAATAAGTAAAAGACGTGCCAAAGTAGGCAAGTGAGTATGAGGTGCCAACGTGGGCGAGTGAATGTGAAATGCCATTGTAGGCAAGTGGGTATGAGGTGCCAATATAGGGAAGTGGGCGTGAGATGCCAAATGAGTGTGAGATGCCATCGTAGGGAAGTGAATGTGAAATGCCATCGTAGGCAAGTGGGTATGAAGTACCAATGTAGGCAAGTGAATATGAGATGCCATCGTAGGCAAGTGAGTGTGAAGTGCCAATGTAGGCAAGTGAATATGAGATGCCATCGTAGGCAAGTGAGTGTGAGATGACATCGTAGGCAAGTGAATGTGAAATGCCATCGTAGGCAAGTGGGTATGAAGTGCCAATGTAGGCAAGTGAATATGAGATGCCATCGTAGGCAAGTGAGTGTGAGATGCCATCGTAGGCAAGTGTGAGAGGTGCCAACGTAAGCTAGCGAATGTAAAATGCCATCGTAGGCAAGTGAGTATGAGGTGCCAACGTAGGCAAGTGAATGTGAAATGCCATTGTAGACAAGTGAGTATGAGGTGCCATCGTAGGCAAGTGAATGTGAAATGCCATTGTAGGCATGTGAGTGTGAAATGCCATCGTAGGCAAGTGAATGTGAAATGCCATCGTAGGCAAGTGAGTATAAAATGCCAATGTAGGCAAGTAAGTATGAGATGCCAACGTAGGCAAGTGAATGTGAAATGCCATCGTAGGCAAGTGAGTACGAGGTGCCAATGTAGGCAAGTGGGGATTGTGGGTACCACCAGAGTAAGCTAATAGTTTCGCTGGGGATTGAGAGCATTACCAGAAAGGGTGAACGACTCTGTTGGTGATTCATGTGAAAATCGAGTAGAAAAGGGATGGTGTAGTCGAGAAGTGCATAACCGCATAATCTCAAACTCTAACAAAAAATGTGGTAAAGTGAGGGTATGGTCGAGCTCTTAAAGTTGCCTACGTATCTCCCGTCGGGAGAATCAGACCGAGCGTAGTTCGTACGAACTTGGGTAGCTGATAGATGGTGAGAGACGGTGTAGTCAAGAAGTGCGAAGCCGCGTAATCTCAAACTTTAACCAAGAATGTAGTAAAGTAAGGGTATGGTCGAGCTCTTAAAGCTGCCTACGTATCTCCTGTCAGGAGAATCAGACCGTGCGTAGTTCGTGCATGCTGGGGAAAGAGGGATGTAGCCAGGAAGTGCGAAGCTGCGTAATCCTAAACTAAGGTTGATGTTGATGATAACGAGATGCCACTTGACGGACTTACTCCCGACGGTGATATTTTGAACAGGATGCCTCTTGACGGACTCATTCCCGATAGTGAGATTGTGAAATAGGATGCCTCTTGACGGACTCACTCCAGTGCTGAAGATGTAAACATGATGCCACTTGATGGACTTATTCCCAATAGTAATATTGTGAACAGGATGCCCCTTGACGGATTCACTCCTGTGTTGACGGACTTATTCCCAATAATGAGATCATGAACAGGATGCCCCTTGACGGACCCACTCCTGTGCTGAAGATGTAAACGGGACGCCTCTTGACGGACTCATTCCCAATAGTGAGATTGTGAACAGGATGCCCCTTGAAGGACTCAATCCTGTGACTGGATGAGATGAACAGGACGCCACTTGACGGACTCACACCTGAAGCTTATTGATATGAACAAGATGTCCCTTGACAGAGACTGGATGATATGAACTTGGTGATCCCGAGTACGGGACATACTTCTTGATAATCCGTAGAGGAGAGGATGATTTGACATGTGGATCTGAGCAGAGGGGTTATTGTAGAGTTGGCGAGCCTGAGTAAAGGCTGCATGAAGTGGGAGGTCTTGGAAGTATGTTGGGCCAGTAGTTGGACTTTACAAGTATGTTGGGCCAGTGGTTAGGCTTTTGGAAGTGTTGGGTCAGTGGTTAGGCTTTTGGAAGTATGTTATGCCAGTAGTTTGGCTTTAGAAGTATGTAGGGACAGTAGTGAGGTTTTCGGAAGTGTTGTGCCAGTGGTTGGGCTTTGAAAAGTATATTGGGCTAGAGGTGAAGTTTTCGGAAGTGTTGGCCAGTGGTTGGCCTTTAGAAGTATGTTGGGCCAGTGGTTAGGCTTTTGGAAGTGTTGGGCCAGTAGTTGGGCTTTGGAAAGTATATTGGGCTAGAGGTGAGTGTTCTCCTTCCAAGGATGATGGAAGTATCGGGACCAGCTACCCTTGTTACAAAAGATATGCATTTTCTGCTATACTATAAAGTATGAACGATTTTTTTTTGTTTTTGAATGTGATGTTATGCTATGTACAGAGTATTTACAAAAGTGTTTGATGCATGAGTTTATCACCTGTGAAATAATGTTCATAAGTTAGTGGATATTGTATGTCTTGTTGTTTGTTGGAACACTAGAAGACAACGCATTTTGACTTTATGGGCTCAGTGCCTCAGTATTCGGTGAATGTCCAGTCCTTGTCTGTATTTGTGGTGTCAACAATTTTGCCATAGTCTTGATTTTTACTCGTAGCGCTCTTTTGAGGTTTTCACTACGCCCGTCAGACTATCTTAAATTTGACAGTATGTGATGACCCATGTCTTTGAAATGATGCAAAAGTATGATAATAAATCCAACAAGATTGTGTCAATCAGAGTGGACTTTTAGTGGGTTGTATTGTAGGCCAGGGTCATTGGTTAAGAAATGAAGAATCGCATGAAGGCTCAAAGTTTTTTTTTTTTTGAAAGGTCAATGCCTGAGATCACCTTATGCTCTATTTTTTTTTTTTTTGCTTGCCCCAATCTAGTATAGGAAGAGTATTACTGAGTGAAACGGGACTTGGGGAGAACTGCCCTAGTTTGAAGTGAGTGTCCAAGTTGGATAGCATTCTGTGGCTTTTTCCAGATTTTGCCTTTTTTTTTGTTTGGTTTTTTTTGTTTTTTTTCTGTTTTTGCTTTGCCTACCCCAGTCTAGTATTGGGTGAGTAGTACTGAGTGAAATGTGACTTGGGGAAGAGTTGCCCCAGTTCGAAGTGAATATCCAAGTCAGATAGTATTTTGTGGATTGGTTTCCAGCTTTTGCACTGAACTCTCTTTTTCTTTTTCTTTTCTCTTTTTTTTTTGTGCCGAGCCTCTTTTTTTTTTTTTTTTGCTTTGCCCCAGTGTGGGGGGTGATCCTTAGGGGTTTTGAATTTGGAAAGATATTTTCATTGTATGGCTCAAATGGGCTAGCAAGTGAATAATAATGTATGGATAGCTGAAATGATTGCCTCTCACCATTTTGACACAAACATAGCTGGATTTTAGAAATCATGTATGTGCAATATTGAAATTTGTGCAATATCATGTGGAACAATGGGCTGCCTCACTTGGTATTTGATGATGTGTGGCATGCCTTGAGTTGAGGTATTTCTGCCCCTGAGAGTGTACTGTCCATATGCTACAGCAGTGGTAGAGCAGCATGCACTTACGATGATGAGCAGTGTTAGACACTGTAATGATTGATTATGGACTTGAAGCCTTTTTGGCATGTTCTATCGTGTGTTGTGTCCTAAAGTCCAATGCGATGTCCAAATTGGCTTCAATAAGTTACAAGACAATCATATCTAATGAATTATGAGATTTTAAAGCAAGATGATGAAAGAAAAGAAGCTTTTTTCTTTTTCTTTTTAACTTGTTTCTTTTTTTTTTTTTTTAAAAAGATGTATTTACTTATACAAAACAGATAATGCATATATTTAGTAGTGGAGAAATTGCCCCCGTGTGACATTTTGATGCATTGTAAGGAGTGACATTCTGGGTAATGGGTGAAGTATTAGCCTTTTGCGAGAGTGACCAAAAGCTTGTGGGTGTATCGGTGAAGATCAGACTGTTGGTAAAGGGTATAAAAACAGTGCATAGACTAGATGGCTAGAAACAACGTATATGATTGGCTGCCCATGTACTTACATAATCCTTGATATTATCTTTTTATTGATGATATTTTTTGAAACGTATAAGAGCAAAACAAGAGAACAAGAAGAAAAACCCTTACATTTTTTCAATCCATTGTTCATTGGTAAAGCCACCCTATCCAACAAATGATTCGAATCACAGGAGTGGGCCGAGTTTCCAAAGAAGAATGCACACTTCGCAAAGTATAATTATCTCGCCCAAATCCATGTTGTTCTCAAAATTGTTTTTTGAAAGAGCACCCCCACGCCTAAAACAAGATCAAGCTTCTGGTCTTGATCACAATGGTGGAAGACAATGACTATGAGTGTGGTAAGGATAGAGAAATGAGAGAAATATGTTAGGCCAAGAAGGGAGAAGAGAGAGAGAGATGCAAACGTCAGTTTGAAGAAGAAGAAAGAGGAATGAGAGAGAGGAGTGAGGGTAGATGCATATTTTTATGCTTTTTTTTTCTCTCTACCGACATCCCTCTCTCTCCACCGACGCTTCTCTCTCTATCTTTTCTCTTTTCTCTTTTTCTTTTTCTTTTCTTTTCTTTTTCTTTTTGTTCTCTCTCACTCTCTCTCTCTGACACCTTTTCTCTCTCCCCGTCTCTTTTTTTTTCTTTTCTTTTCTTTTTCTCTCTTTTCTCGTGACCGACAACCTCTTTCTCTCCTCGTTTGCTTTTTTGACTTTTCTTTTTCCTTTTTTTTTTGTGCCGACACACACTCTCTCTCTTCCTTTACTTGTTCTAATTATATTTTTTTTATTTTTTTTTGTTTTGAAAAAGTAAGAATGTGTTTGAGAAGGTAGAGTAACCTATTGATTTGGCAATGAAATGATTTCGACAGTTGCGAATGTACTGGTACTGCTTGGATTTGATAATATCAGTGTTTGCAGTATGGATTTGCATGTGTTACCATTGTATCGAATTAGGTCTGAATGAAGGATTAGAAATGATCAACCATGCATTTTTCTGACTTGGAATGCATGTCAGCCTTTAAGCTGATTCAGATTGGTGATAGCAAACACAAGTGGATCGTGAAAGTGATGGGGATTAGAACCCTTATTTTAGAAAGTGCACCTATGTTATTAACAAGAGATAGTATTTTCACAGCTGATTCTTGAGCTAATTGCCCAATGTGAGGGTACATTGCATAAGAAGCGAAGATAGTGCTAAGGAGGAGTTTTTTTTTTTTTTTTAGAAAAAAAAATGAAAAGTTACAATGCTACAAATGTACATTTGGATTTTGATGAGCGGGAACAGAGTTTTGCCAACGTGAGGCTTCCTTTCAAAGGTCGAATGCTAACGACATCCTACGCGTTATTCAACAACCATATAGATCCTATAGTCTGTTCCACAGAACCTTGGGTTAATGTTTTTCAGGACATACTTCTGAGGACAATACCGTCCTGGGATGCTTACCCTCCCAGTTGCCCTATAAAACAGTATCCAAAGGTCCAAACTACATTAAGCTGGTGGAGTGACACGCGTAGTAAGACATGTGGGCTCAATCCCATGCACACTAGATATACAGGGACTACCTCGAATACGGACCGTGATGTTCATTCCATTTTTTTTAAATAATTTTTTTTGAATTTTTTTTAAAAAAAAAAACAAAAAGAGCCTTAATTCTAAGGCTCATACCACCTCGTGAATTTTCTTCTCTTTTCTTTGAAGGCATGTTGATTCTCCATCTTGTCAATTAAATCAAAGAATGAGCTTTGAGCTAAGTTATTGACAATGAGGAAAGAGTAAGGATCAGTGGATGGAGTAGGTGCTTTTGACGAACTCACTTGAAGATTTAGAAGGAAAATTGGATATTTTGGGACCCCTGATTTTTCTGTTTGATTCAAGGGAATTTGAGACTTGCCAGATTGCAAGTGTTGGACTAGATCAGACCAGTGGGAGCAATTTGGAGTAGCAGAGAGGGTGTGGGTAGGACTAGCGACCGGAGAGCTCATGTTGGAAGTAGAGGGATCTAACAGACCTGGAGAATTTTGGTGGTTGTTGCTAGATTGCGAGTGCTGGACTAGATCAGATCAACGAGAATGAGAAGATGTTGTACAGATTTGAGTGACAGGAGGAATATGGGTAGGGCTAGGAATTTCAGAAGAGATTGGAGCAGTTGTGATGGGAGAAATGAGATTGGAGTATTTTTGAAGAATTTCTATGTTGCAATCTAAATCCTCCATAGCATACTTGAGCCAAGGATCCAGATTAGGCTCTTTGGATTGTTTGGGTGATTCTTCTTTTGATTGAGCTTGAAGTTGTGAAACCTGTTCCTTCAGTTCTCGAACTTGTTGTTCAAGGAGAAAGATATAAGAAACACATCCCAAGATGGGCTCCTGAAGCCTAGCTGTGGCTTCATATACAAAGGAGTTGATAGTTTGTTGGTGATCTGCCTTGGATACATTTTGAATAAGGCGTAAAAAGTTCCTGTATCCAAAAAATCTATGAATTGTCCCATAATCCTTGTTACTTCTTGCGTACCAAAAGTAGGGAGCCAAGGGACAATCAGTTCGACACTGTCTTCTATTATATATACATGCACCACAACGATGATATGTTGGGTCCATAACTCTCTTCATACCCATTTTTTTGTTATGATTCTCTGTTCCTCTTCTTGATCTCTAAGAGAAGCTCCTGTACAGGGCTTGTTTTAGCTTCCTCTTATTCAAATTAGAGTTTTTTTTTCTAGTTTTCCCAAGAAGAGGGATGAGCTTCTATAGAGAGATGGAAGGAGGAGGAGAAGAAGAAGAAAGAGAGGAGGAGAGTAAAACAGAGAGAGGTTCGTCAAAGAGAGATGGAGAATGTGTGAGAAGGACAAAGAAGGAGGGGAATATGGGGGGTTTTTAAAATGAGGGGAATAGAGAGGTCATTGAGAGTGATGGAAAGAGAGAAAGGGAGAGGGCGTTGAGAGAGAGAGAGTTTGTGAGAGTGACAGAAAGAGAGGGAGCATGTGAGAAAAAGAAAGAGAGAGTGGAGAGAGAGGGGGGGTATCCATGAGAGTGACAGAGAGAGAGTGTGTGTCGGTGAGAGAGACAAAAAGAGAGGGAGCAGGTGGGAAAGAAAAGAAAGAGAGATAGAGAGAGACAGAGAGAGAGAGAGTCCATGAGAGTGACGGAGAGAGGGACCAGGTGGGAAAGAAAAAAAAAGAAAGAGGGAGAGAGAGAGAGAGGGGGTCAATGAGACTAACAGAGAGAGAGAGGGTCCATGAGAGTGACGGAGAGAGGGACCAGGTGGGAAAGAAAAAAAGAAAGAGGGAGAGAGAGAGAGAGGGGGGGTCAGTGAGACTGACAGAGAGAGAGAGCACGTGGAGAGAGTGGGAGCACGTACAGAGATTGACATCACTCGATATTGATGCAAACATAGAGAGTGAGAGCATGTGGAGAAAGTGATGTATCAACATTGATGCATGTGTAGAGAGTGCGAGCATGTGGAGAGGCTGATGTCTAATGGAAACTTAAATCAGGCATGGTCCCCAAACCTTCAAACCTCCAGCGCCGAAGCACTTTCTCAAGTTGGTGGCTCGAGCGGAGGAAGTTTCGGTGCTGGTACCGGCGGTACTATCGCAATAGCTATGCCACTTACTAATCCTCCTATCTAATCTTAAAGGTTTACTCTTAAGGAAGGGTTATGTTATGCTTGCATGCCAGTGTGTAGTGTGCATGATAGTGAAAGATCTTGGCATTGGCCTTTGCAATTTTGGCATTGACCTTGTAATTTATTTCAGCCTGAGTCGCGAACACCTGTACAAAAGAATATGAATTTACAAAGAAAAGGTAAAATACAAAAATGTTAGTATAAACGAAATGCCCCATTGTAACGAAAATCACTAAAGCGATGGCCTGAGTCTTCTTAAGTGTCCCCAGCAGAATCGCCAGCTGTCGCACCCGCGCTTTCGGAGCTTCGAGGCCGTCGGTGTGGGCCCGGCTTCCTGAGAGTGGGTGAATTGCGACTTGAATTTTATTAGGAGTGGTGAAAAAAAGTACGGTAGGGCCTGTTTAAATGTTCAGAGTCGCCACCTAACATTTGGAGTGTTAGGACCCCTGCAAAGACAATTAAAGTAATTCATCTTTGACTTCTGAAAAACAGTTTTTGAGAAAAGTTGGCCCTTTAAAAGTGTGACTCTGAATAGCCATGCGAAAACCAGAGATCTTTTTAAAATATGGGTTCGGGGACTCGATTATGTTGAGGGAAGGTGTTAGGCACCCTCGAACATCCATGCAAAGCATGGTTGCCAATTTTAGTGATTTTTATTAAAATGGGGCAATTCTTTTGAAAAAGAAAAAAAAAATTCTTTTGTAGAAAGTGAATAGGACAAAAGAATGTGATAAGTATGGCCGCACTCTTTGAGAGTTGCTTACGTATCCCAACATGGGAATCAGGCCAAACGTAGTTCTGACCTGTGTGTGAGTGTATGCATGATTTTTTTAGAGAAAGAAAAGTGGTCCCGTTTGACCGTGCACGTGTGATATAATGATTTGAGAAAGAGTCGGTGTAACTAGGAACTTTAACACACGTGGTATAGTCCTAGATTTTAACCTTTTGGAAGTGATTGAGAATGAAATGAGGCTATACAAGTGATTGAGAATGATGTATTTTTTTTGTACTTTTCTATTTTCTATTTATTATTATTATTACTATTTTTTCAGTCCTTTTATTCCAATACTGGAATTGAGGATCTGTGCCCAAGTGATTGAAAAGTGTACCGGAAGTAAGGGTCGGTGCCCAAATTTAAGAAAATATATTTGTGTATTTATAATTTTTTTTTTTTCTGTTCTTTTATTCCTATGCCGGTGCCCAAATGACTGAAAAATGATTTTTTGGTATTTTAGTTTATGCCGGAAGTAAGGGTCGGTGCCCAAAAGAAAGAAAATAAAATTAACTTTTTTTTTTGTATTTTTATTTTTATGCCGGAAGTAAGGGTCGGTGCCCAAAGAAAGAAAGATGAAATGTAAAATGTGTATAGGATAAAAATACTTACCTGTGAAGATCTCCTAGTGCAAAGGGGATTGTTGGGTCCGATTAATCGTTTCTTTCTTTTTATTCCTTTATTTATGCGAATTAAATGATTTTCATTATTTAGACATGAATTTCCATATAAAAAAAAACGTAGTCCCCAGTAGAACATTGGTCCCCATATTAGCAATCGCGTCATCCCCAGTAGAACATGGCTCTCCTTATTAGAAACCACGTAGGATTCCTATATTGTGAACCATGTAATCCAGAGTCAGATGTGACTTTTATATTGGAAACCAAGTAAATCCGAGTATGACGTGGATGTTATTATTATTTTTTTTTATTATCAAGCGGGAATAAAAATGATATATACAAAAAAAAAATAATAAAAAAACCTGAGTTATTAGAGGAACTCGAGAAATCTGCTAGAATAATAATGGTTAGTGATGGGGATGCGGTTGATGATTTGAGGCGGTATGAGGATGGTTGGGTGGCAACAGATAGCAATAGTGATGAGGTGACCGTAAGGTATGTTGATGAGATTTGTGGTGATATGGTAGCTAAACGGAAATTGATGATTGTAGTGGTGGCCTTGATGGTGTTGGTTTGAAAAGGTGGTGTAGTGGTGAAAAAATGCAAACTCTTTTTTTGTTGGTGGCTTTTTTTTTGTTTTTGATGATTAAGTGAAGGAGATGAAGGGGAAGGTGAGGGAGATGGAGAGTAAGGTGATAGAGAAAGCTATTTTTTCTTTTCTTTTTTCTTCTCCTCCCTCTCTTTTTTCGATTTGCATATTGGCTCTATTTATATGCCAAGCAAAAGTGTTATTTCTTTTTTTTTTATTTTAAAACTCTCCACTAAAAATTAAAAGACCCATCCATTTTGTTTTTTAAGTAAAGAACCAAACTACTTGCATTTTTCTATGGAATTGCAAAAATCCACCAAGTTTTGTTTATTGAAAAGAAAACTCCACCAAGTTTTGTTTTTTGAAAAGAAAACTCCACCATCTTTTTTTTCTTGTTTTTTTTTTTGGCTAAAAGAAGGGATCCCAACATCTTTGTGTTTTGTTCTCTTTTTTTTTTTATTACTACAAGAAGGGATCCCAACATCTTTTTTTTTCTTTCTTTTTTTTTTTTAAAAAAAAAATTTACCTAGCTTGGTGAAAAGAAAAGAAGTAAAAAAAACATCCTCTTTTTTTTTTTTAGGTTGGGTAAAAATGGGGTAAATAGCTATTAATATTTTATGTTGGGCAAAAATGGGAGTCTACAGATGATGTCAGAGGGCATCTTTTAGACCTAAAGAAAGGGATGTCTAGAAAATACACTCATTGGAGGTATCATGGGGAGGGGGATAAGGATTATGAAGTATTGAGTGAGGATGAGGATAATGATGAACTAATTTTTCCCGAGGGCATGCAAGAGGCATTGGAAGACTTGTATGGGGGTGTGACGATGAGTAAAGTCATTCCTCAAGAGGATGCCTAAAGTAGTACTGATCCTAGAGAATCGGGGCCATTCAGAAGCCTTTTCAAGGATGCAAAGTTGCAACTTTATCTGGGTTGTACGAAGTTCACGAAGTTGGATTTTTTGGTCAAGTTGCTCCATCTGAAGACCATTAACCTTTGGAGTAATAAGTCATTTAACATGATTCTTGAACTGATAAAAAAAACACTTCCTGATGGTGAGACTATTCCGAATTCATATTATGAGGTAAAGAAGTATATACGAGACATAGGCCTTGGCTATATCCCGATCCATGCATGCAAAAACGATTGTATGCTTTACTGGAAAGAGACTGAGAAAGAGCAGAAGTGCCTAAAGTGTGATGAGCCGAGGTATAAAGCCGATGAAGGAAAAGGTAAGAAAATTCCGCATCAAGTATTGAGATACTTTCCATTGACACCGAGGTTGCAAAGGTTGTATGCATCACAGAAAATAACTGAAGATATGAGGTGGCATGAAGAGAAGAGTCCGAAGGAGAAAAATGTGTATAGGCATCCGGCCGATGCTCAAGCTTGGAAGGACTTTGATGCAGAACATAGATGGTTTTTCCGATGAACCGCGTAATGTATGACTTGGCCTTGTCAGCGACGGGTTCAACCCATTCGGTGACATGAGCAATGCTTACAGCATGTGGCCTGTTATGGTTGTTCCATATAATTTTTCACCGTGGAAGTGTATGAAACAACCATTTCTTTTCATGTCATTGCTTATTCCTGGACCGAAGGCACCTGGAAATGAAATTGATGTTTACTTGCGCCCTTTGATCGATGAATTGAAGGAATTGTGGGAAGTTGGTGCAGAAACATATGATGTAGCTAAGAAAGAGACATTTCGAATGCATGCTTTGCTATTATGGACTATAAATGATTTTCCTGCATATGGAAACTTGTCCAATTAGAGCACTAAGGGGTACATGGCATGTTCGATTTTATAATAAGGACACGTGTTTACAAAGATTGAAAAATGGGGAAAAAAATACTATATGTGTCATCGTCATTTCCTAACACGATCACATGTATGGCAGTGCATGAAGTTTCTATGAGACGTTCTTGTATAAGTGTGAACCAATGTGAGAATTGAGTTGAAACTACAAGTTCTAGAGGTACGATAGTCCAACCAACTCTAAACAAGGTTTGATGCATAGCTGTTAACTTTATACACACACTGATGTATGACTGTGACGCATATGTTATACCTATCTTGGTGGCATGAGGAGCATGTAGATTTCTTCCATGGTTGATTGAGATTCATATGTTTATGTAGAGCTGAGTTGGCAGTTGACCGGGAGGGGGGGAGGGTGTATAAAAGTTTTTATTTATCTTTTTGAACTTAAATATAAGAATTTTGTGGGTACATTCACTGCAATCACGAGACAACACTCGTTCACTAGGGGGAACCTAGGGGTTTAACGGCTTGTTACATTCGCTAAATGCAACCGCGATTCCTGCGAAGGTGAGTTAGGAAATCTCTTTCTATTTATTAGCTTGTTTTTGTTAATTTTGTTTTCTTTTAGTCGTTGTAGTTTAGTTTAGCTTGTTTTGATTCCGCTTTATCATTAGGGACTAGCAATAAGCTAGTTGGGGGTTATGACAAGTGTGGGTATTTGTAAAATACAACCATGCAAGAATAAGAAAATGTACTGCTTTAGTTCACAATCTTCTATTATATCTGCAATTTGTGTTACAATGTCAGTTTATATACAATGTGACAAATCTATAATGAATTGGATTATTTTAACTATTATTTTGTGCAGATTGTTGTGTTGCTGTGTGCAGGGATGAATAACAGGAAAGGGTAAAGCTCAATTACAAGCAAGACATTTCAAAACTGAAATGTGAAGTTCGAGCGATTGAGTCTTCAAGTGATTAAGGTGATTTCAAGCACTCGAGAATTCCATCGTTCAAGTGATCGAGATAGGTTTGATCGCTCGAGCATGCCTTTATCATATTTTTACGTGCACGCAGTAGACGTATTTGTAATTAACCCTAGCTTAGGTTTAGGTATAAATAGTTGTTATAAACACGTCCCAAAGGATGCCCACACTTTTGTTTTTTGTTTTTTTTTTCCCAGTTTTATAGAGAGATAGAGTTTTGGTTTATTTTGTAGGTTTCATGCTTTGATATTGAGTTTCTTTGGATTTTCAGCAAGTTAGTATAAATACAACGTTCCAGGTTCTTTTATATTGTCATATTTACATTCTGTTTATGATTCTTCATAGTATAAGCAGTGATAATCGTAGGTTCGTATATTAGTAGTGATAAAATCCATAGTTTTTATAGTTTTATGTTAAAAACCCAACCAAACAAGACCTTAATGATTTCTTACTTTAAAAATCAATCTGTAGAAGCTCAGACAATGTTTGAGTAGTCTCAGAGTTGGTAGATCAAGATAAAACAGTGATTTCTAGCCTTTGCCATGCAACTGTAGAAAACCTGCGCTCAATCGATCGAAGATATTTCGATCGATCAAACGTGGGTGACAGTCAAGCGACAGTCAAGCGATCGAAGACATTTCGATCGATTGAGAGATGATGAAGTTCGATCGATCGAGAGCGCATCGATCGATCGAACCTACAGAATCTTGTGATGATCCTTTTAAGTATTCCTAGACTTTCTGTTTTCGAAATATGTAATCAAACTGTCCCAATAAGCTCAGTTTGTCAAAACAGTTTCTTAATCTAATGCCTTAAGGCTATTTTCTTTAATAACTTTTGCAAACCACTTTGAATGCTTACACCATTCATAGTGCAAGTCTCAACTATTGTTTTAAACCGCCTTCTATGTATTTTATACCAATTGTGATGATATAGTCCCGGTCATGAAAGGGCTATTGATTCTTTATCTTTAGAAAATACGGAATACCGAAAAGGGATGTACTCCATAGAGCATTAATGAAACTGCATGGTAGATGGTTAGGTCACTGTGGATTCGTGTGATCCCAACGCCTTTTTCTTATAAAGTAAAACCATTTCAAATATCACCTTAGTGAGTTAGTTAATTACTAGTTTAATTTAGTCGCTTTACTTTAATAGTTATTAATTGTGGAACTTCGTGTTCTACACCTTATTTAAAGTTCAAATTTTTAATCTCCTTTTCGAGTTTAGTCTAAGTAAGTAACTTTTCACCTTCTCTGTGGGATCAACCTGGTCTTACCAGAATATTACTTGCTCGTCTACCTACACTTAGGTATTGCTCACAAGAGCACACAAATTATTTTCGTGTCATTGTGACTGTTTGATTACACCTACACCTACCTAGTTGGATTGTGACCAGAACAACCCATTCTCGATACGTGGCAAGTCAGACCCCGAGCTCCCGAGTCATCAGACCGGTTTATTAACCTGTCGTCTAAACATTCGGTCCTAACTCCTATCTCGTGTAGTCATACCGAGCAATTCTCCCAAGCTATACCAATTTCCAAGCCTCATCCGTCGCAGCATCAGTTTAGCCTTGGAAATGGGGGGCAACTGATACGTGCAAAGATATTCGACTAATAAGAACAAGACTCCGTGGCCACATTGGGTAGAGCTCGGTCAGGGGGCACAATCATCCCGACCGGTCCAATAACCCAGCCTACGGGTCAGGAATGCTGTCTGGGCCCGGTTCCTCACAGGACAGCTCAAGCCAGCCTGGTGGCATAATCCAGACTCACCCAGACAGTTTCCTATACAAGTTAGAAGACTAATGGAAAGTGAAAATTGTTTCCTAATCCAATTAGGAAACTCGTACACTTTGTGGTAATCACACCTGATCAGATTGTGTTGCCTTATGAAATGCAGTATCCATGTACTAGGGACTCTTGCAACTATAAAAGAGGTCTCTCGTCCCTCGCATAGGGGAGATCAATTGAACGATCAATTACCCTTCTGCACAATACTCACTATAGCTTGTGTAGACTGCCTGGCCTACCTCTGGTAGCTCCAGTTTATTGTTGGTTCACCAAAGGTCCCCTGCTATTTCATAACATAGTGAAAGTGCACAGACACACTAAGTGGACGTAGGTTTCTTCGTTAACAGGGCCGAACCATATATAATTTCTCTTGTCTTCTTCTTCTTATCTCTTACCCAAAATTTGGCGTCATCACAAGGGTTACCTTCTAGGGTGAGGAAACCCAATTCAATCACAAAAGCAAATGCTTAATTACAATGATGGAATCTTGCAAACAATCCTTTAACACCCAAAGAATTGATTAGCCAAAACAACCTTTGATGCCGCCGCCGCCGTTAGGATTCACAAGCCTTCACTATCTTGTTCTCGGTTTATGCGTGCAGGTCTCTATTGAGATTCACTACATCTCATTGTTTATTCATTAGCTAAATCAATTACCTAGAAACAAACTTGGGCCATAAGGCCCATGACTACATTGACTTAATAAAACAATCCCAATAACCCAATAAATGAATTATTATCTCATGTGTGTGTACACATGGTATACCCAAAAAATCTCCCCCTCCATACACATGAGAGGAGGGAACACCCCACCTTGACCACTAACTTGCAGTCTATTCAAGCTAGCTCTTTACAGAGCTCAAGCTTCTTTCTTGTAACAACTTTCGTCATCATCTTAGATGGATTCTTGCCTGTATGAATCTTCTTCAACTTCATCTCTTACTTTTCCATTACCTCACGTATCTAATGGTAACGAACATCAATATGTTTTGTACAGGAATGGTATGTGGTATTCTTGCTTAAGTCCATAGCACTTTGACTGTCACAATGAACCACGAACTCATCTTGCTTCAAATCCAACTATTAGAGAAACCATTTCATCCATAACATCTCTTTTCCTGCTTCAGTAGCAGTGATATACTCAGATTTAGTGTTAGATAAGGTAACACATTTTTGCAACTTGGACTGCCACGAGATAGCTCCCCCTGCAAAAGTAAACAAAAAACCTAAAATAGACTTTCGGTCATCAATATCCCCTGCCATATCTAAATCTGTAAACCCTTCCAAGACTGGTTTGGTACCCCCAAAACATAAACACAAACACAAAATTGAAGTGCCCTTCAAGGTACTGAAGAATCCACTTGACTCCTTCCCAATGCTCTCTATTATAATTGGAAAGAAATCTACTCACAACACCAATTGCATGAACTGTAACACCCTGGATTTTATTTTCATTAATAAATAAATACTGCATTTCATTTCAATGAATATTTAATTTTAATTGCTATTTATAAATATTTATTTGGGGTCAAACTGTAATTTCCATAAATATAGAAAATATTTTCTATGGTTTCAAAATTGATATCTATATTTTTGTATAAACCGGGAATTTAATTCCAACACTAATATTATTTTCTGCATTTTTATTTCAACCGTAGAATACCAGTTTTGGTTTAAATTTGCACCTTATACCGCGTCTTGGGTGAGGGAGCATGTGAGCTCAACCTCACCGGGCGATATCCACCTTTTACTTGGACCCCAATTTTGGGCAGTCTATATATATGTCACTGTGTCTCTCATTCTCTCCATAACTCTCACAGTCTCTCAATTCACTCTCTATCCCTCTCAATTTCTCTTCCTCTCTTAAAGAACAACACACACACACATATACAAATTATATATCATATACATATACACTTAAATACATACATAGTTATATATATATACATCTCAAATCAAGAGGAAACGGAGGAGAATTCGCAAACGACGGAATCGACGGCGGATTATTCGGCGGAATTCTCGGTCTCAAATTCCCTGTATAATTGCCCTCAGTGAGTATTATAAACTCACTCGCCACGTATATATATGTATAATTCAGTGTATATATCCGTGTATATGTGTATATATATGGAAACACCATTGAAGCTTTGAATTGGAGTTTTACAAAACTCAACCAAAATCAATTCTGTGAATTGATTATGGAAGATCTCAGTCCCAATAAGCTGTGGTTCGAATCCTACGCAGTAATTCATCCGTATCGCGACGTACCGTTAATTTAAAGTTTTGACACCCTTACTTTAATCGCAAATAGCTAGAGATACAATCTGTATTAGTTAAAATTGATTGCATATTCGTAATCTACGTGGAAAACCGAAGAGATCCATATACTGCACGACATGTTTGAAACAGAATCTGAAAATGGGCAAAAACACAGTTTGAAATTGAAAATAGGGGAAAAACGAGGAAGATGATGAAAGTGCAAGAACTCGCGCGCGCGACCCGATCGCGCGAGTCTCGCTCGCGTGAACCATTTCCCCCCTTCGCGCGCGCGACCTGTTCTGCCCCTTCGCGCGCGCGACCCGCTCGCGCGACCCATTCTCCCCTTTCGCGCGCGCGACCCGCTCGCACGACCAGGCAGTTTGAGCAGTTTCTGCATTTTTATATAAGGGACTGTTTGGAAAAGGTTTTGAAAGTTTTTGAAGAACTGTTTGACAAATATACTATTTTTTTTTAAAGGCTCATTGATAGGAATTGGACTTATAAGAATGTTTGAGACCGAGATTTATGTTAAGCGAATATTTCAGCTATGAGATAATAATTGTTACTGCAAACTGTGAACATTGACATACATATTAGGGTCGAGGTTGTGTCAACATGCATGTGTGTGAGAAAGCGTGAAAAGAGTAAAGAGTGGCGGTCTGGCGTGCGACCTCAATATCGATCGGATATTATTCCTGGTATTGAAGGCGACAGTGTTGGGTTACGACTTAGATATCGATCGGATATTATTCCTGGTATCTAGGGCGCTTGTTTCGGATATCGATCGGATATTATTCCTGGTATCTGAAATGATGGTATTGAGTTACGGCTTAGATATCGATCGGATATTATTCCTGGTATCTAGGGCGCTTGTTTCGGATATCAATCGGATTTTATTCCTGGTATCCGAAAGGATGGTATTGAGTTACGGCTTAGATATCGATCGGATATTATTCCTGGTATCTAGGGCGCTTGTTTCGGATATCGATCGGATATTATTCCTGGTATCCGAAATGATGGTATTGAGTGCGGCTTAGATATCGATCGGATATTATTCCTGGTATCTGAAGCGATGGTATGGTGTGCTGTTTTGGATATCGATCGGATATTATTCCTGGTATCTGAGGTAATGGTTTGGTTGAGTCGGTTTTTTTTGTTGAGTGAAAAAAGTCAGAAAGATGAGATGTTACATTGTTCATGCACAGTCGCATATTCATTGCTTACTTTATTCTCCCGTGACTTATGTTGGAATTGGAACCTTGAATCTATTGCTTTTACAGTTAAATTGCACCGTTGTTTATTTGCTTATATATACATTGCGAGCACTTGTTTATTTTGCTCACCAGCTTGCATAAGCTGACGGCGTTGATGCATCCTGGACTGTATGTCCAGATTTTCAGGGTCAGGAGCAGCCAGGGTATTTCGACTATGCTAGTTAGAGGCAGGGGACTTTCCAGAAGGCTGCTTTATATTTCCTCTGTCTTTTAATTTGGGTTGTAATAAACTAGTTTTAGACTTTTGAATAGGGCGTTTGTGCCTAAGACCGGAACTTATGTAATAGTTTAGTAAGTTTTAATTTCAGAGCTTATATGTATTAGTATCCTTTCTTTTAGAAATGCTGTTAAGTTATTTTGTTGCAGGGACAATTGGTCATACTCACTTGTCACGACCTACGAGTCCATAAAGGAAATTAAATGCTTTCCTGTATTATGCTACGTCGGGGCGTGACATGAACAATATATGGCCTTGTACAGACCATTGCATACATAAGACTCCCCACTACCGAGGAGTAAGGAACAACTTCCATTTCTTCTCTTCCTTCTCGGGTAGAGGGACACAAGATTTTACTTAGCTTAAAGTGACTCGCAAGAGGAGTGCTAACTGGCTTAGCATCTCTCATGTTGAACTTTTTAAGCACCCATTCAACGTATTTCTCCTGTGACAACCATATCTTCTTGGCTTTTCTATCACGAATAATCTTCATACCCAAAATCTGTCGTGCTGGGCCTAAGTCTTTCATATCAAAGGACTTGAACAACTCTCCTTTGAGCTTGCGAATCATGTTAACATCTTGTCCAATAACATCATATCATCAACACAAAGCAAAAGGACAATAAAGTTATCATCGAAAAACTTCTGTACATAAACACACTAATCTGCAGCGATTCTCTTGAACCCATGGCCCACCATAAATGAATCAATTTTCCTGTACCACTGTCTTGGAGCTTGCTTAAGGCCGTAGAGACTTTTCTTCAATTTATAAACTAAGTACTATTTCCCCTTAACTTCAAATCCCTCTGGTTGTACAATATATATCTCTTCCTCCAAATCACCATGAAGGAAGGCAGTCTTTACATCTAGCTGCTTAAGCTTAAGATCCATGCTAGCTACTAAACCCAATGCAACTCGGATAGAACTCATCTTCACCACTGGTGAGAAAATCTCATCAAAATCAACTCCATGCTTCTGCCCGAAGCCGTTAACAACTAAATGAGCCTTGTACTTTAGTAGCTTGTCATCATCATTCTTCAACTTAAGCATCCATTTGTTTCTCAATGCTTTTCTACCCTTAGGAAGATCAACCAACTCATAAGTACTATCTGATGCAAGAAATTCATCTCATCTTGCATAGCTTGTACCCAACTGCCGCTGTCTCTGTAAGTCTGAACTTCTTGAAAACTCTCTGGCTCCCCCTCATTTGTAAACAAAATATACTCAGAATTGAAATACTTGATTGATGGCCTCTACTCTCTAGTCGATCTCCTGATGTGAGGTACACTAATCTCTGGTGGAAGGGGCTGCTCCCCTTATTCCAAACCCTCTATATCTGGCACATCATCATCATCCCCAAATTCTGGAACATCTATAACTGGCTCATCCTGTACTTTTCCCCCATTTGTGGTGCCCTGTGATGAGGAAGGAACTGCTATAAGGTTTGGAGCACTACTCGCTGATCTAGGCAGTGCAGGTTTCTCAAAATCTGCTAAAGTTTGATACTCGTGAAAAATCACATCTATGCTTCTGATCACCTTTTTATTTTCAGGATCTCGCAAATTGTACCCGAACTCTGCATCTCTGTAACCAACAAAGATACATAGAGTAGCTTTATCATCAAGCTTAGATCTCTGCTCCTTAGTAACATGTGCAAATGCCTTGCACCCAAACACCCTCAGATAAGAGTATGAAATATTTCCACCTGTCCATGCTTTCTCTGGAATCTCAAAATCCAAAGGAGCTGAAGTAGACCTGTTAATCAAGTAATAAGTTGTGCGAACTGCTTCACCCCAAAATGACTTAGGCAGCTTAGCCATTCGTAACATGCATGTGACTCTCTCTACAATAGTGTGATTCATCCTCTCGGCCATACCATTATGCTGTATATTACAACTCATGTCGTATATTGTTACTTGCACAATATGGTTTAAACTCTTTTGAAGTGTACTCTCCCCTGTTATCAATACGAAGGCACTTCAAAGGTCTTCTTGTCTCTCTTTCCACCATAGCATGGAACCTCTAAAAAGCTGAAAGATCTGGCATTTTGTTTTCAAAAAATATACCCACACATTTCGTGAAGCATCATCAATACAAGTAAGAAAATACTTGTTTTATAGCACCCAAAACTCCACTTCAATGGATCCATAAACATCAGAATAAACTATATCAAGCAACTTGGTTTTTCTTTTACTAGAAGCGTAAAAAGAAACTCTATAGTGCTTACCAAATAAGCAATAATCACAAGGGTTAAGAACTGCACCTTTGGCAAAGAGAATGAGGGACTTCTTTGCCAAAATCTGCAACCCTTTCTCATGTGTGCCAACCACTAGTGCCACAAATTTGGTGAAGACTAATCCTCAACTGCATTGAGCCCGCTTGAACACACCTTCACATGAGTCTTGTACAAAGTACAACAAAGTTCCCTTTTTGCAACAAATAGGAACCCTTTGGTGAGTTTCCACTTTCTGCTGCCAAAATGGTTATCATAACCCATCTTATCTAGTGCAAAACCAGAAATCAAATTCAATCGTAAATCAAGAACATGCCAAACACCCTTCAATGTCAAAGTGCAGCCCAGGCTAGTCCGAATACACACGTCACCTATCCCCTCAATCTTGAAATAGTTGGAATTACCCATCTTCATAGTACCAAAGTCACCAACTTTTGTACGAAAGTGAAGAACTCTCTCCTTGGAGTAGCATGGTAGGAGGCAGCTGTATCAACAACCCACTCAATATCACTATCTGTAACATGTAAACACTCTTCATCTCTAAATGAGAGTACCACTACATCCTCAAAAACTATAGCTGTAGTATTGTTGTCTTCTGACTTCTTCTCAGTATTTCTCTGTTTCTGGTCTCTCTTATGAATTCTACAATTTTTGCTCGTGTGACCTTCCTTATTATAATAATAGCATAAAAAATCTCCTCTCATTTGTGACTTGCCTATGCTGTGCCTAGACTTACTACGATTTTTAGATCCTTTCCAAGACCCTCTGTTCGGATTTCATCCATGTTCTCGGTGACAAGAGCCTGTGTTTGATCTGACCCATATCATTCCACTTTGATTCCTCATTAAACATGCTGTCTTTGACCATATCCTAATTCAGCTTACCATTGGGAGTTAAATTACTCAACGACACAACTAATGTCTCCCAACTGTCAGGCAAAGAACTCAACAATAGGAAATCTTGAAACTCATCATCTAAGACCATCTTCATCGTAGCCAACTGATTAACAAAACTCTGAAAGTCACTCAAGTGTTTGGCAACGGAATTTCCATATTTGAATTTCAAGTTCACAAGCCTTCGAATAAAGAAAGCTTTGTTCTGCGCGGTCTTCCTCTCATATAAAGACTCTAATTTTTTCCATAAACTCTGTGCATTAACTTCTTGGGCAACGTGGTGAAACACGGTGTGGTCAACCCACTGTTTAATCCGACCCACTGTCTTCCTATTTAATATTACCCAACTAGAAGTGGACATAGTTGTAGGCTTGGCCATATCACCCTCAACAGGATCATACAAATTTTTACAATAGAGAATATCCTCCATTCTTGGCTTCCAAATGGCATAATTCAAAGTCGTAAGCTTAATCATATAATGTGATAATTCCTATATTTAATTACACAAGACAATATATAATATTAATCTTAACTCGGATACTAGTGTTGGATGGTCTTGGGCCTTCTCAACCCCAAAAACTAGCTCATGAGGTGAGGCTTTCCCTCACACTTATGAACCGACCACTAGCCCTTCCACATTCGATGTGAGAAACCCAACAAAAAAAAAAGGGTGAAAAAAGAAAAATGAAACAACACGACTTTTTTAGAGATCAATTAATATGAAAAAAAAAAAAAAAAGATTTGTAGAAAAAGTGAGACTTTTTAGAGATCAATTAATATGAAAAATGAAAAAAAAGAAAAAGTAAGAGATTGGTAGAAAAAGTGAAAGATGAGACAAAAATAAGTAAAAAAGAGTAGAGTGCCAAGGCTTGTTTACCATTCAGTCCGTACGCGTTAAAAATTGAGGGGGAAAAAATTTTAAGTCTTGGATTTTATGTATTGAATATATCGATGAATAGATTGATATATGAATTAGGGGTGGTAATTTTTTACACAATAACATGTTTTACTAACACAACCCGATTATGATACAACACGACACGATTAAATTAAAAAAGTTAATATTTTTTTATTGAATAGTACTCAAAACTAAAAATCAACCCAAAATCACGTAACCCGTTTATTATCCGATTATGACACATCTAACCCAAATTACCACCCCTAATATGAATGTGTGAATGAGAAGGAAATTGGAAACATTTGGTTATACATGGTGCATGTGTAACAAAAGAGTCCATCCAAAGTCCCTACTCAAATATTATCAACAGCAATATTTTCATTATCCATAGTTAATTTTTATAATCTTAAACATCAAAATATCGTGAAATTCGGAGATAGGCATATTCTAATATCTGCCAAACAACATTGTTATAGCCGGCTTGGGACGGTTTTGTTCCAAGGTGATCGTAACAATAGACAATATTGAGAACCTAGTCTTCACTTTTACCCTATAAAAGCTCATTCATGAAGAAAAAAAAATTATAATCCAACTCTGAATAAATTTTTTTTTTTGGAGAACATACAAATGGATACTCATATATCTCTTCCTTCATGGTTTCTAATATGCCTTATAAGTGCTTTGCTTGTTAGCTGCATTGCAACATCTGATGCAAATCAAGAAAAGGCATATGTTTCTTCTATGAATTACACATTTGGTTTTAAATTAAGACCCTATTTGGAATCAATTGTTAATTGTACGAATTTTGGCTCCAATATGTTTTTGGAATTCAAAAATGCGTACATTAGTTTATTTAGATCAATTTTAAAGTATTTTAGAGCTTCAAAGGCACCATTTCACTGACGCTGGTCAGATGTGTTTCAACAGTTCAGCCTAAACGTGATGCGCGCAGGAAGCATATACGAGTTTTAATCACTTTCCAATAGCGCCCTTGTGATTGAGGCTTTTGTTTCTACTTCTGCACAAAAGCCACACTCAATCCAAAAGGGTGTTATGTCTAACCGAATGGGCTTAGACTTGGGTTAAAAATTGGCATATATATGCCTTGAATGAAATAAAAATTGACAAGATTTTACCTTATTCTAGAGCAATCCTACATATTGATTTTATACAAAATAATATTGATTTTCAGTCCTATTTTAGTTAAAATGAATTGTATTAGTATTAACCAAAAATGTTGTGGTTGCAGGTATATGTGGTGTACATGGGGGACCTTCCTAAGGGAGATTTCTCTGCGGCATCCCTTCACACTAGCATGCTCCAACAAGTCATTGGCAGGTCTTTTACAACCATTTTTTTTTTTTCCTTTTGACATTTCAATGGGACTTTACTTAGGTGGTGCTCTCATAGTAATTGGGCATGCAAAATGCTAACTTTTATGGCCTTTAATTACGACAAAAAGATTATCGTTTTTAATCAAAAAAATAATATGCCCTCTCGATCTGTTTTATGTTAGAAACTTGTTTAGCCACTTATAGAGCACCTTTATTTTTAAATTATGCATTTTATTTGGTACTTAAAAATTTAAAATTTTTATTTTTTTAGTACTTGGATGGTTCCACCATTCCGATTTCCGACTTAGTACCTTCTAGCCAATGAAAGAAGGTTTTCTGGGTGGAACACTCTTGCATCAGGCACGTCCTGATCGATCACCGGGAAATACCAACGTGATACCTTAAAATTACGTACAAATATCTAAATGAATGGGCTATGGTCAAGATTAACTGCAATTAAGTATGTAATTCGAATTTCGAAGTCAAATTCAAATTCTGTGTTCCAATGGGCATGTGAAATTGTTCAAGCTTACATTAATATTAAAGAAACACCAAGAATATTTTATAAATTATTAGAAGAAAAAATTAAAACGCACACATATCTGCACACACATATACACTCAAACTCAATATGGATGAATCGGCCTAACTTCTTCAATGCAATCTTCATCGAGCAGTACTAGGGCATCCGAATCATTACTCCACAGCTACAAGAGGAGCTTTAATGGATTTGTCGCAAAGCTGACCGAGGAAGAGAAGGATAAAATAGCCAGTGAGTGATATAAAGCCGGTTTGATTAGTTTTAAAAATAATCACTTTTTTTTTAGTAATATATATAGTTTTAAAAATCGATAAATTGGAGCTTCTTAAAAAAAAAAAAAATTGTTCTTAAACTTCAAAAATAAAATCAAAATTTTTTTGTAGATGTGAAAAAAGCTAATTCATATTTTTACAATTTTTTAATCAATCTCATAGGTCCCGTTTGGCAAAAACTTGAGGATTCCATAAGTGATTCTGAACCACCAAAAGCTCGCTCTCTCTCTCTCTCTATATATATATATATAATAATAATAAAATTAAACTTTTGGCAAACCTTCTTTTGCGAGTCAATCACAAAAAAATATATATATTATATATTTAGTTTTATTTATTTATAGCCAAAAGCTACATTGAATAGCTGCATGTTGGCCAAAAATATTTTTTTTGTGATTAAATTGCTGAAGCAAAAGTTGTTACAAAACATCGAAAAGCTATTCAAAAGAGGCTCCTAATTGTTTCCCTTATAAGCAATTTTTTTTTTCTTTTCTTTTTTTAAGGTTTATTTAACTTTCAAAACATGCAGGCATGGATGGGGTAGTGTCTGTGTTCCCTAATGGAAAGAAGATACTCCATACAACAAGGTCATGGGACTTCATGGGGTTTCCTCAACAAGTTGCAAGTGTAGGAGTTGAGAGCGACCTCATTGTTGGAATGCTCGACACTGGGATGTGGCCTGAATCTGACAGTTTTAGCGACGAAGGTTTTGGTCCACCTCCAACTAAATGGAAGGGCTCTTGTGAATCCTCCAATTTCACTTGCAACAAGTAAATCTCAAAATTCATTACACACATATATACACACAAGTGAACATATATACACTTTGAGCGTGTTTGGCATTAGCTTTCGGAGTACTTGATCATGGAACTCCAAAAGTTAAAAATAGAATTGTTGGCAAACAAACTTTTTCGATTCAATTCCGCAAACAAATGTGAGCCAATCGCTGAACTTTGGGATTGGACATAAGCTACCTTGGGTAACTTTTGATTAAAAGTAATTTTTTTTTCTTCGTGATTGAATCACAAAAGCAAAAGTTACGCCAAATGGACCCTGTACTGTGACATGTGCGTAACAGGTTCAAAACTAAGAAATTGTCTATTGACTTGTGGAAGTACGGTTTGCGTACATGTATTTCTCTTCCCGCAAGAAGCATAGACACTCTTCGAAAGTTTGTGGGTCTATGTCCAACCATGTTTCTGAAACAACACACGAACTAGATATACCCAAGACACATGAAAGACACTATAAATACTTTGATACTGAGTGTAAGATTGCTGAAATTTTAAAAACATAAGGAAAAGTTGAAAGCTGTCAGTGCCTCCTTATGGCGATGACGGGTAATTTGGAAGTTTGGAAAAATTAAGTAAAAAAGGATGCACATAAACTATAATCACATTTCTAAAAATTAAGAATAGCTTTAGTTATAAAATATAAAAAATAGGGCTTAAGGGCATTCTAAATTAAAATTAATTAGTTATCTTTTGAAACTAAAGATAATTAGGACTATTAGTCTATAGATAATAAGATTTCCATTACATTATCATACATACTCAAATATTCATTTATCATTCTATCCCTTCCTCACCGATTTTTTGCATTAGTGTCTTAATTTTTTTAGTGCTTGTCGTGTGTGATCGAATCGTGACATAATGTGTGTCATCGTATCTGTATTGGTGGAGTCTCGTGCACTGGTCTTCTCTGAAACTATAATTCCAACTAATCAAAATTGGAACACCTTGCAGTAAAGTCATAGGAGCAAAGCACTATCGTGCCGATGGACAATTTAGCAAAGCAGATTTCCCTTCCCCAAGAGACTCAGAAGGGCACGGATCACACACGGCATCAACAGCTGCCGGTCGCGTAGTCAACAACGCGAGCTTATTGGGCCTGGGCCCAGGAATTGCCCGAGGAGGGGTTCCTTCGGCCCGCATTGCGGTGTACAAGGTCTGCTGGTTTGATGGATGTTACGACGCCGACATTCTTGCGGCATTTGATGATGCAATTGCTGATGGAGTAGATATCATATCAATCTCTATTGGGAATTCATTTCCTAGTGACTATTTTGATGATTCAATTGCTATTGGAGCCTTTCACTCCATGAAGAATGGAATACTCACGTCTAATTCCGCTGGTAATTCGGGTCCACGTGCTGAAACCGTCGCTAATTTCTCACCTTGGTCGCTCACAGTTGCTGCTGGTACCATAGACAGAAAATTTGTGACCCAAGTTCCGTTGGGTAACAGTAAGGTTTATGAGGTGAGAATGCATTTCATCTACTCTCTTGGTTATATAACTTTATTATTATTATTATTTTAAAATTTTGTTGACATGATATTTGTAACTGTTACAAAGGGTATTTTGGTAATTTAAGTTTTGTAATGTGTGGTATCAATTCCATGTTATTTATGGGAGAATCAATCCTCTTACAGGCTTTGAACATACCAACTACGAGTATAGGATACACATGACACCCAAAAGTGATATTAGGAGTGATATTAATATATAATGTTCAACACATAAGTGTTTTTAGTTTTGGCGTGCGCCCAATATCCAAACTTGTGGCTTTGTGCAAACTGCTAGTATAAGACACTTGTGACACCTAAAATTGTACCAATTTTGAAATGCATCGTGAGTGTTTATACAAGATATATAACAATTCATGGACTTAGACCTAGTTTTAGGTGAACAACGTAAATCTTGTGATTATGTGTGTGTGTGTGTGTTTTTTTTTTCAACTCTCACACATCCTGAATAAGACCTTGGCACGGGTTAAGGTTAATTGGTTCATTGTGACCTGCGCATTTGAGGAATCAAATGCATAAGCAGCGTCTTGGCATGCCATATTAAGAAATTGCCCTCAACTAACCTTTCTCAGAAACTGCAGTGACAAGAGCCTCATGCATTGGATTCCGTTTATAATATTCTGCAATGAGCAATCTATAGCCATTCTGTGGACTTATTTGGCCTATATTTATATTCCACAGTTTATCACCAATCCATCCGACCTAGGCAATCCACTTAATGTGCCATATCTTATATTGGCTATAGCTTCTAATTTTCTAATTGTGCTTTATCAATGTAGTCCTAACTCCTTTTATTTTATATACATACAGTCCGGATTTTAAGCGGATCGTAAAAACGGACTTAAAAGACGGACTGTGTAAAAAGTGAGAATTTCTCACAAAAAAGTGAGAATTTCTCAAATTTTCAAATTTCTCACTTTTTTGAAAATGTGAGAAAAATTCTCACTTTTTACACAGTCCGTCTTTTAGGTCCGTTTTTTACGGTCCACTTAAGATCCGGACCGTATATATGTGTATATATATAGGGGGTCTCCATAAACACTTTCGAGCTCAAGGAAGATACTTACCCTTTTGTTTATGCTGGAGATGTGCCAAACACTAAAGCAGGTTTTGATGGCTCCGAATCCAGGTAGAACTTGAGAATGATATATGTGTATGTATATATATATATATGAGGCAGCCTCAAAGGCGAACGTCCATTTACGGACTCGCTTTTAGCGACGAAATTTTTGTCGCTACTAGTGTACAAAATCGTCGCTAAAAGTGAAAGCACCTTTAACGACGGTGTTATATACCTTTAGCGACGAAAATTTTGTCGCTAAAAGCACCTAATCTACAACAAAGGAGGCTTTTAGCGATAAAAAATAGGCTTTTAGCGACGAAAACATTTAGCGACAAAAATTTCGTCGTTAAAAACCTGTTTTTTGTTTTTCGTCGCTAAAGAGACTGTTGTATGCTACTAGCCTACAACCATCATATTGTAGGTTAGCATCCCCTATATATATATATAGATGTTTTATCTTTTTAGATATTTCAGGTTTTCTTAGAGCTCATTTGGGATCACTATGAGATAAGAGATTTTTTATTAGCATAATTTTCTAAAAGAAAATTTTTCTGTAGAGATTTTTTAAAAAGCTATTTAGCATTAGGTATTTACAGAGGAAATTAGAGTTTTTTTCTCGAGAAGAGTGTTTGGCAGTCTACTTGAATAAATACACAAAATTACCAAAAAGGATATGTGACACATAAGTTCTAAATTACCACATTTAAAATTGCAATAGAGATATTTTTGTAAATTAACATTTTCATTGTTTTTTCTTATGAGAAAATTTGAATTTGTTGCTTTTCAGGTAATCTCTCTTCTTTTTTTTTTAACTTTTTTTTTTTAAAAAAAATAATTAAATAAAATAAAAACACGTAGAAATAAGGTTATCAAACGGACTCAACATTTTTCAGTAATTTTCTATTATCTGAAATAATTAATTACCAAAAACTGACACTCATTTAATCCCAAAATGTAGGTACTGTATTGCGAACTCATTGGACACAACTGCTGTGAAGGGTACAATAGTTCTGTGTGATACTCTCATCGATGGGGAAACAACATTAGTTTCAGGTGCAGTTGGTACAGTTATGCTAGATGGACGCTTTCGAGATTTTGGCTTTGTTTTCCCCTTGGCTGCCTCATCCTTAGGCTTGACCGATGGAACTGAAGTTTCCACCTACATTAACACAACTAGGTACATACATATATATATATATATATATATATACTCACACATATAAACAAAGTCATATAGGGTCCTCTTATCATTCCTAGCTAGCTAGCAAGATTTTGGTGTGTGTTCGAGTTTAAATTTTCTACAAAAAGAAAAATTTTAAAAAGTTTCGACTACTTTAAATGAATAATGAAAATAGGAATAATTAAATAATTTTGTAATGAAAGTATTAAAATATACTCCCTCCATCCTTATTTTTGAGTCCACCTTTGGGAACTCAACTTATTAAGGGGACAAAAAGAATCTACACTTACTTTCCACAATTACCCCTAATCATTACAATAACTTTTTTTGTTTTGTCTTGGTGTAGATTTCAAGGAAGGGTAGTTTTGGAAAGTGGGTGAAAATTACACACCAATTTAGGAAAGTGGACACTAATTTTGGGACATCCCAAAATGGAATATAAGACTAAAAAAAAAGAGACGAAGGGAGCATTACGTTAGCGTCCTCACTATCTCTGAGATATGGTAAAAAAAATTATCGATTTAAAATCTGATACTATTAGGTAAGTAGTTGGTCTAAATTTCCCTTATAAATATATGAAGTAAAATATATACTAACCAACTGCAAGCCTGCAACTGCATACATACACACACAATCTTTTTTGGACGAAAAAAATTTCTATCACCTCGTTGTAGTTTGAGACAGGAAAATACTTATGTACATTTCCTTAGGTCAATTTTGTCCTGTTTCTGTATATGATTGGTCCATGTGCACAAATGTGTTTTATGTGACAATGTGGCACATATGTGGTATCTACTTTACCAACAATGTCCTAGAAAATGATGAAAATGATCTAGGTAATGTACTGAAGTATTGTCCTTTTATAAATGTGCAAAAGTAAATTAATTTACTATAACCATCATTGGAAAACTACTATAACCCCCTTACTTTAATGATGTGGCAAGAACATTTCTTGTCCATTTTATAATTTAACAAAATTACACATTGCACAAAGGAATATACACCCACTGCATCTTAAAAGTATGCACTTTTAAATGGACAAAAATGCTCATGCAAAATCATTAAAGTAATTTTGCAAATGACGTAAAATAAATTATTGTAGTGTCCTCATTATAAAATTACTTTATAAAGCCATTTAATGAGGTGGTAAGAACTTATATTTTCCATGTTTAGTTTGAACACAATACTATTGTACTACTACAGCGGTGTAGTAGGATAGCTGCCCATATTTATATATCTCTATACACATAAATGAATGTGTGTGTGAATATTTCAAAAATTACTTTCATAACTCCATTTTAATGAAGTTGTAAGGACTTATATATTTTGCCATTTTCAATTTGAACACAATGTTATTGTACTACTACAGCACTGTAGTACGATAGCAGCCCATATTTATATATCTCTATGCACATAAATGTGTATGTGTGTGTGTGTGAATATTTATTTGAACACATTCAATTTCTTTGGTTAACTTCTGAACTAAATCAATAATATAACAAAACTATGTCTACAGCAAACCAACTGCAACTATAATGAAGAGTATTGCAACTGTGGACAAATTAGCTCCATATGTAGTTACATTTTCATCAAGAGGCCCCAACCCAATCACAAGAGACATTCTCAAGGTAAAATTTTTATAGCTATCTTTCTTGTTTTTTTTTTTTTTTTCCATAGAATTCCATCTTTCTTTGTTTCTTATTGCCATTTAATATTTTGGGCAGCCTGACCTAACTGCTCCTGGAGCGGACATTCTTGCAGCATGGTCAGAAGCTACCACAGTGACAGGATTAGAAGGAGACACAAGGGTGGTTCCATATAATATAATCTCGGGCACATCAATGTCCTGCCCGCATGCTACAGGGGCAGCTGCTTATGTGAAATCTATTAATCCAACATGGTCTCCTGCAGCTATCAAGTCTGCTTTGATGACAACAGGTAATTTCGTACAACATAGTATAAATTTAAAGATGTATTACAACATTTGTACATATGAACATTATATATCAAGGAACAGATTTCAGTACTGTTGAGTATGTGTTGTTGGTACTGTTTCACACACATGAATAGTAAAAATAGTATCAAAATAGTCTGGTCAAAACTGTAATTACACACTGTTTTTGCTATTCATGTGTGGGAAATAGCACCAACAACACACAGTAACAGCACCGAAATCTGTTCCAAAAAACATTGTATGTGCAACTTATTTTATATTTCTTACGCATTAATTATATATATATATATATAACTAATATTTGTAATTTAAATACTGCACTTTACATAAAAATATAATCAGATCAATAGCATATTGAGTTATACAATTACATATCCGATTCATTTAACTCAATGGACTTGTAAGATTATGAAATTATATTCTCGGTACCAGAACAGATTTAAATGAATTGGGTCTATGTCATGTTCAAATCGGAAAAAAAAAAAATTAAATACAAATAAAAATAATATGATATTTGTAGAACCTAAGTGGATTAGTACTACTAACAACAACTTAGCCTTTAGCATGCTAAGGGTCAATGTGACCAACCCGTCAAGTTGTTAGTTTAAGACACTTAATATAACTATCTTGGCCTACCTGTTTTTCTCCTTTATTTGCAGCTTCTCCAATGAGTGCAACTTCCAACCCCGAAGCCGAATTTGCATACGGGTCGGGTCATATAGACCCGATCAAAGCTGCGAAACCTGGATTAATCTACGACGCCGGAGAGGCCGATTACATAAAATTCCTGTGTGGACAAGGCTACAGCACCAAGTCTCTCCGACTAGTCACCGGAGACAACAGTAGTTGCTCAGCAGCCACTAACGGCACCGTTTGGGATCTAAATTACCCTTCTTTTACCCTCTCTGCCCCATTGGGTAAATCCGTGACCCGAATTTTCCACCGGACCGTGACCAATGTGGGTTCGCCAGTGTCCACTTACAAGGCCACTGTGCTTGTACCACTTGGGCTTAAAATCCAAGTTGAGCCCTCAGTGCTTTCCTTCAAGTCAATGGGTCAAAAGCAAAGCTTCACTTTGACCGTTGAAGGAACAGCAGTGACCAAAATGCTATCTGGTTCTTTGGTTTGGGATGATGGTGTGACTCAAGTTAGGAGCCCCATTGTTGCATATGTTTGATATCTTCTTGAATTTAGTTTGTATGTGTGGGTGTTTTGATTCTTTATGTTTGCTGTATTTCTCTTGGAAATAAAGATTGTTATTGACATGGTGAGTTTGGATTGTGTTTATTTCATAATTGTAATTTTCACTTTTGAGTTGTTTGTAATTGCCGATGGTGTTTTTAATTTGGACATAATGGAAAGGACTAGCTCCTAATTTCTTACTCTCCTTGTTTAGAATTTCTTTCAATCTGATTCAGTCTCCAATTAATGCAATGGAAATCTGGTTAAAAGTCCCTCATATAGGATTATCGATTAAACGACTCCCCACTTTTAATTTTGGTTAAAAGTCTCTGATTAGTTAAACTTAATCTATGTTGCAAAATTTCACAAAGTTAGTTATTTAAAATTTAAAATTGTCACATAACTAATTAGTTAAGTTTCAAATTTTACGTAACTGCTTAACATGTGTGAGAATCGGATTTGACCTAAAACCATAAAAGTTTATTTTATAGGACTTTGACTAAAATTTCCTTAATACTATGCCTTCCTTGATCCAAAAAAAAAAGAAAAATTGTTACTCTCTCCTTTCTTCCTATAGTATAGATGGCCATAATATAGAAAGGGTATAGATGATCAAAAGCGTATAAGATACTCAAGACCTAGTGCAATTTAGTTCTAGTCATTTAATGTTTTTTTTGTTTTGGTTAAGCGAATCCAGGGACAGAAAAAAAATATGGAAAGGATATCCGTTTCTTGTTTTCAGAAGCTGTATTCATTTTATTTTTATTTTTATTTTTACTTGTAGTAGAATATTAACAAAATATTTGGACCAAAATTGAAACTGTAATCTTAAGTTCTTAACAGTCCAAAAAAAGGTAAAGAAAAAGTGTGACATTTTGTTTCAAAAGTATGTGAAATGTGAAATATTTCATATCGTAGGACTAATTTGTTCCCCAAATATTGTTACAAAATACTGATCGTATGACTCAATCAACTAAAAACTTGGAAAAGATACAAAAGTTAAAAAAATAAAAATAAATAAATAATAATAATAATAATAATAATAATAATAATAATAATAATAATAATTTGAATTTTACTCCCATTCCGTATTAAATTTCAAATAGTGGTTTTTTTTTTTTTTTTTGAACTCTGTTCAAAATTGATAACAAATTTAGTTGAATAACTTGATAAAACAACATTTTCCCTTATGTGTAATAATTTTTAAAAAATTATCCCTCTTATAACTATTAACTTTTTTTTGCCTTCAATGTAAATACTAATCAGGAATGGGCCTAGGGCCCTAATCTATAAAAATCCCAATGGAGATACAAAATAGCACAAGTTTACAATTTTTGACCAATATTTTTTAAAAAAGGGGGCAACTTTATCGGCTCATCAAATGTGGGCCTAAGTTTGTGTTACTGGGCCTAGACCTTGCAAGATTGGTCTTGCTAAAACTTGAGTGGGGATCAAAACCTGAGCGGTTTTCGGCTGGCCATAAAGGCACATTCATTTTTTAATTAGGGTACCTAATTTTAAGTTAAAAATTAGTTTTTTTACCTTTAACTTTAATTAGTAAAGGCACCTCACTTATTTTATATTATATTATAGGCTTAACACCCCCTTAGTTTGTCCTTTATGTCAATTTGGTCCCTGTAGTTCAGAAAGTGTCATTCTAAATTTCTAATCCTTATAGTTTCATAAGTGTGTCATTTTAGTCTCTCAAACACTTTTTCTGACAATTTTTCTTACTTTTAGTGACAAGATTACTCGTCACTAAAGAACTTAAACAATAGTATGATATTAAAAAATACACCACTAGCTCTTGGAACCAACAAGAAGATTGAATATTATTGTATTCAAATAACTTGAATTAACTTAAAAGTCAAGACTGAATAGAACATAAAATAAAAATAAAAAATAAAAATAAAAAATTATTAGAGAACTAAAACAAATAATATTGAGGCGATAGCTTCGTGTTAGCATTAGCATGAGTGTAAGCACGAGAATCGAAGGCCACGTACAAACCCACCAATTGGGTCATCATCTCGGTGTCCTCTAAGAGGCCTCTCACTATGATGTGTTGATTGACACGCTTGGCATCGATCAAGGACTTGCATTGTTTCAGTAAATTGGTGTTTATTTCACTTGTTGATGAAGTAGAGAAAGAACAGAGCTTCACTGAAAATGGTGATTTTTTCAGTTTTGAAGACTCAATAGGAGTAATACTTAGGAAGTTAGAACACACCCAAATACACAACTTTTGGGATACAACCTAATTACTGTGTCTATCTCTCTCCTATGTCACTGTGGGATCCAGTGACATCATAGGAGATATACACACATTATTTGGGTTGTGTCCCAAAGGTTGTGTGTTTGGGTGTGTCCCAATCTTTACTCATATTACTGTATTTGTTTTAGCTCTCTAATAATTTTATTTTTTTATTTTTTTTATCTTATGTTCTATTCAATCTTGACTTTTAAGGTAATTCAAGTTATTAGAATACAATAATATTCAGTCTTCTTGTTGGTTCCAAGAGCTGGTGGTGTATTTTTGAATATCATACTATTGTTCAAATTCTTTAATGACGAATACTCTTGTCACTGAAAGTAAAAAAATTTGTCACAAAAAGTGTTTGAGGGACTAAAATGACACACTTATGAAACTATAAGGATTAGAATGACACTTTCTGAACTACAAGGACCAAATTGACATAAAGGGAAAATTAAGAGGGTGTTAAGCCTATAATATATGGTAAAATATGTGAGGTGCTTTTACTAATTAAAGTTAAAGGTAAATAAAAAAAATTAGTTTTTAACTTAAAATTAGGTGCCGTAATTAAAAAGTGAATGTGCCTTTATCGCCAGCCTTTTTGTTAGCATTTACAATTTTTTTGTCATCACAATTTTTTTACATGGTTACAATAATAGAGTAATATTTGGGACACTAACAAATTCTACTAACATTTACATCCACACTCTATCTCTCTCCTAGTGGCATTATAGGCTCCACAGTGGACTCAAAGTACCACTAAAAAATAGATAGAGTGTCGGTGTGAGTTGTGAGTGTTTGTTGAATTTATTAGTGTCCCTAGCATTATTGATTACAATATATATGATAGATTAAAGTAATTTTTAGGAATGGTGGTTATATTTTCTGTCAGCGGTTACAACTTTTTGTCACATGGTTACAAAAAAATTAGATTGTTACAGTTTAGTTTTTTTTATCACGAGGGTTATAATATTGTAACTTTTCTCATCAAATTACACCTTTTTGTCATTGACCGGGTAGCATATAATGCACCCTTTCCACATGTCAATCTTTGAGCGGATGCGTCCCCTTTCTCTTACGCGCACAAAATTACAGCGCATAAGAGAAATTTTCCATCAAAGAACATAAATCCTTCTGTCATAAAATTTTATAAATAAATTTATGTGAAATTTTACACAACTTTTTTTTTTTTGGTCAAAGGACTTTTAATAAAAAACAAAATGATTTTGACATAAAACAAAAAAATAAAGTTTATTTTAGAGGATTTTTTATCACTAAAACTCGATTGTTTTTACATGCCCAAAAGGGTTAAAAAAAAAAAAAAAAAAAGGGGTGAAAATCCATTTATTTTGTTAGAAGCTTGAGGTCTAGTACTGCCAGTTTAACATAAATTGAGAAAGTCATTGAAACTGATTTGCCCACATGCTAGGTGAGAAAAATGTTAAAGTCAAAACTGAACTTCTTGATCAAGTTGGTGAGATTAGACTTCCCCACTAATTCAAAACATGCTCCTCAACAATTTAAAACGTTGGTGAAAGAAATTTTAAGTTGTCATGAGTTGAGGAGAATAAAGTTAACTAAATTAGAAATATATTATTTAAAACTTCGAGTTTAAACAAGTATCATTTTAGTACAATTATCAACTGCGTCAATAGAATTGACGGACTGTATCATGTGAAGAACAAGCACCTTAAAAAAATTAGGCTAAAATACACTTTAGTACCCTGTAGTTTGCCTGAAATTTTATTTTGGGCCCTGTAAAATATTTTGTGTCATTTAAGGCCTTCAAGTTTAAAAAAGTTTCACTTTGGGCCCTATATTTTAAGCTTTTTTGGTACCAAATTGTCACGATTTTGGAACTTGAGGGCCTTAAATGACACAAAAAAATTTATAGGGCCCAAAATGAAACTTAGGGCAAACTATAGGGTACTAAAGTGTGTTTTAGCCAAAAAATTAAGGTTAAACCAGTTTAGTGCTCTGAATTACATGAAGGTTTCATTTTGGGTCATCCAAGTGGTCTAATTTATCATATTGTTTTATGCCAATAACGGTTGTCTTTAAATAACACACATTTGTAAATTGAGGATCTTATGTGTTTCAATTAATAATGCAGGGCTAAAATAATAGTTTGGTGTAATTCTAGGCTATTAATTATCAAACTTCAACTCTCTCTCTCTCTCTCTCTCTCTCTCTCTCTGCACTCACGCACACTCTCTCTTTACGTGAGTATTTGAGTTTTTTGTTTTTGTTTTTGTTTTTATTTATTTATTTTTTTTGTCAGTTTTTGGACTACCTTTAGATTTCTTGGAAAGAAATTGAACTTTTGATATGTGTTTATTTGATTCAGCTTTGCAATCAAATTTGTGCATGTCACTGGAATCTACAGCTAATCCTTAATTTTTGAATTTCTTTATGAATTATTGGCAAATTTTGCATCTATTACAGTCCTCCCTTGAAGTATGGGAAGTGAATCCCTCGAAATTTTATTCTCCATTGCAACCCCACCCTTGCCTTTTTGAGAAAAAACATTAAATGTCATTGTTGGAATGACTTTAGTGCTTATCCTTAGCATATTTTAAAACTTCTTGTTTGATGAATGAAAACAGATTATGGAGTATTTGGGCTTGCGAGATGTTCAAAAATACACTTCTACTAAGTAAGTTTTCTTTGCTCTTTTTCCTTTCTTTTTCTTAATCCTCTGATTGGGTAAATTTTTCTTATTTTTTCTTAATCAAAAATACAATTCTCTTTGATTGGTTGTTGGTTATCTTTTATCACTGTGAGTTTGGAAGGTTATCCCTTTTAGTTTCCTTTCTTTCTTTCTTTCTTTTTGCCATTCAATTGGACTGGCTATGTGGCTGAATACGAAAAGAAAAGATAAAAGCAGAGAATATGTGTGTGGGTTTGGCCAAAACATCATATACTAGAACATAGAGCGGGATCATATGCCTTTCTTTCATCTGTGAATTTGATTTATTACTTTCGCATGAGATGAAGTATCATGAAATTTGCTTTTCTCATATTCTGAATTTTTATGAAGTAGATAACTTTATCATGGGGAAGGGACTATGTATCTATGTTTGCTTCAGTTTGGATAATTTTTTCTATTGGTTTCCAAAACTGCCCCTTACCGTGTTAGTGAAAAGAAGAAGAAGAATAAAACATAAATAAAATGGTGAACAAATTCCAAACAGCCCCTTATTGTGAAGTCTTGATTTATAGGGGTGGCCCGGGTGGGCATTAATTCGGTCGGTTCGGTTTGTCACAATACGGTTCGGTTCGGTTTGGGTTCGGTTCGGTTCGGTTCGGTTTGGAGGATTATCAACTATTAACTGACTGAAATTTAATTCGGTTGGTATGGTTCGGTTAACTGAATTACAAATTCGGTTCGGTTTGGTTATTCGGTTAACCGAATTGTAAAAAATCCAATTTTTATTTTATTTTATTTTTTCATTTTTCACAACTTTTTTATGCTTTTTTTTTCCTTTCTCTTTCATATTGCAAAGAAAGCATACTTTTCTTTGTTTTCAATTGTAAAAATACTTATATTTTATTATCTATAGTTATGTATAAGTATATTAATAATATAGAAAATAAAAATAAAAAATAAAATTTCAGTTTTTTGGTTCGGTTCGGTTCGGTTTGCCTATAGGCAACTAATAACCGAACTAAAATTTTTAATTCGGTTCGGTTTTTAACCGAACTGAAATTTTTGACTGAAATAACTAAATTGAAATTGAAAATTCGGTTCGGTTTGTTCGGTTAACCGAACTGTTTGCCCACCCCTATTTATTTAAATGCACAAGTTGAATTGGCTTTACCTTAAATGTGGTTGAGGCTTAACTGCTTGAGTTTGCATAATTTCAATGCACAAGTTGAATTGGCTTTACCTTGAATTAGATGGGTGCACTTTCAGCAATTAATTTAGTAGATTCACATGTTATATTGTTTGTACTGTGATTGGTAGGCTTAAAGAAAAGGTTTGACCCCAAATTGGGATACTATTGTAGGGCTCAAGCCTTGACACTGGAACCCTTAAATTATTTCCACGATAGGGTCAATTGATGAAATTAATGTTAAATTTGTATGTCAATCATGCCCCCTAAACTCGGCCTCTTTGGGTGTAATTTCATGGTGTCAACCATGTAAAGCCCCCTAACTAAGAATTTATGCATCCGCCCATGGTACTAACTAGCACATGAAGTCTTACGTTCACTCGGACTCTTAGACATTATACCAATGCACCCAAAGTTAACCAGTTACAGAAACACCTAATGGGGTACTGAACAAGCTGATCATTAGTCATGGCATTCCAATTCTTTATTTGCTCTCTTATTGATAAAAGTATGATAGTATAGTTGTATGTTGACATAATGCCTAGTTAAATAAAGAAGAGTCGATGGTTTCCATTTCCGTATGAACTTTTGAACTTAAAGTGTGATGTAGCATAGAATTGTAGTACTCGTCCACCTGAGTGTGTCGACCACGAAAGAAGTTGATGTCTGAAACTTAAAAGGTGAAGGTTTAACTAGTCTTGTAATATACGTTTTTTTTTAACTTTTAGGGGAACAGTTTTTATCTGGTAACATTTTTCCATTTTATTTACATCGAAAAAGTAGTTTTCAAACACCTTATTTGTTCATGAGAGGATATTTACATTTTTTTTCTCTCCTTGGTTATACAATATTTTGTTCCTTTGAATTGGTAATACTGATGCTGCTTTTAGTTTAATTTCTTCTGGGAAGGTTGCTTTGATTCAGGTGATCGCTACTGCTATAAAATCTTTTTACTACTTCTCTGCTCACTATGTTGAACTAATAATCACTATTCATGCCGAAACAAATTGGCTTTTTGTTGTATCATTAATTTGTAATAAACGTTAGAGTGAACGTCATAATTAAATTTGAAAATTTTGGGACCTCGTAGAAATAATTTAGCACCAATCGTATCATTCAGTTTGATACGAGCTTTTCTTTCTTAAATCACTCCGGTATATGTGATCTCTAATTCATTGGTTACTCTCTCTCTCTCTCTCTCTCTCTCTCTCTCTCTCTCTCTCTCAGGGTGATTGCCACTGCTATTACATATATGAGACGTGTTTATACTAGGTATATTGCATGATTTTGTGATGCTGCAATAAAACTGTGTGGTTAATCTTCTATAATGAAGACCAAAAAAGAAGCAAGAAAAATAACCAAAAAAAAACTAAAAAAAATTACCCGTCACAGACTAATCTTTAAAACCATATTATCATTAATCAAAATACTTCTTGACATTACACTATATTCAAAAGTTATCTAATTGAAATTAGAAAGAAGTCTCTGATTGCTTGGCACGTTGAGCAGTGTGTATTATGGGTTGATTGGTGGTCACCTTATATCGGTTTTGGAATCAAAAAGTTCATCCATTACCAAGGATTTTATATTTGACATCATTCAAAATTTCAAATGGTTCTCGATCAGTTTCTGGATATTCAGCTTGTACTTTGCAACTACTGTTGGAATGTCAAACCTTTGGAGTTTACCATAATATAACCACGCAATATAATTTCTTGAGTGTTTTTACCCTTTATGCTATGTTGTTTCTAAGTTGTGAAGACCATAAATTTTACATAAGTTTACCTCCATTCATGTGTTTTATAACTGTAACTTTTAACAATTGCAACTTATAATTGAGATTGGGAATCAGATAGAAGAGCAACTCAAGTTAAAAGTGATGCTCCTTTTTCTGCTATCTGCAGCCAGCAGTTGAGTCTTGGCAGTATCACTACTGCAGTGAATGCTATATCTACAAGAAGTGCGTTTAATATTTATTATAATCCAAGGTACTTTAATTCTCTAAACTCATATCAACAATATTCCATTAAGTTTCAATCTTTAAATGGGAACATGTTTGGGGGATGACATACAATTTTACACATTCAAAGTAGGCTGAATTTTTAATGAGCTAGAATATGCTGAATTTTTAATCCTTTTTACCAAGTAGGCTGAATTCTACTTAGATGTGACTTATTATTTAATGGTCCCTCCTTGGTGTTTTCTTTTCCATTCCCTTGTGAAATCCATGAACCAAAAGATTGGCCATCTGTAAAAGAAAATCAAGGTCTTGTTGCTTTTTGTTTGGCATTAAGGACCACTGGGGCAAAGGGGGGCAAAATCCCCTCCACTCCCCCTTTAGGGAGAGTTGCACCCCCTATGGGAGAGTTGAACACCCTACCTAGGAGAAGTTATTCCATGTGAATGTCAAAACAGTGTGATGATTATTGTGATTCATCATACTGTAGGACTCAAAGAATACTCAAATCATAGCAAAAGTCACGTGGGTGTGATAGTCATCATGTTATAGTCATGTAGGATAATCTCTTCCACCCTTGCCCTCTAGAAGGTTCACCCTTGTCTATTAGCCAAGTGTTCTTAAGTGCGGAGGATACATTTTCCCTCCTCTAGATGGGCCACATGACAACAAAGGTAAATAATAGTTACAAGTAGGCTTGTGGTACTTGGTAGGAGTAGGTCCCAGTAGCTACACTCTTTATGGCATTAACCTATGTAAACAGAAAATACTTTGAGCTTTTCTGATCTAAATTCTCTTGTTATATGTTGTATATGATTGCCAAAAGTTGCATTTGTCATGTTTTGCCATTTATTTTCTATTGCAGATTGAGGGCTTCCCATATTCGGTATTTTATATGTATTTTGAGCAATACCTTGATATATGGAGGATTGCATTAATCAACCTTGCCATAGCTATTGATTAGTAATTTTAATTGTTTAGCAATTTTTGAGAAGTCTTAAATATTCTATGCAATTGTTTTGGTAATTTCTAATTCCATTTTATCAGCATTGCTAAAGCTTACATTCCAATTATTGGAAATTGTTGATTTTTACTTATCGATGAAAAGCAAGAATTTAATTGTTATGTTGTCTTAATTCCCCTGATTCATTGGATGCTTTATTCTGAACACTTCACTATATTTAAGTTGTTTCCAATTCATTTTGTCATGAGCTTAGTGGCAGCTTTGTTGTCCTTTTTCTTCCCCAAGACCTACTGTATTGCACATGCATAACTTAAGGATTGAAATATACCATACTTAGTTAAACCCTTCCGTCATTGACCTATCATGAATAATTTTCATTTTTCTATATGTATGCCCTGAAATTGTTTGTTAAGGCGGTGTTATGGTTTCTAATCATCATTCTTTACACCATATAGTCCATATTGTATCCTCTGATACTATAGATTAAACCCAAGGAATCCAATAGAATAATCCAAATTGAAGCGGCAAAAGGCTAATTTAGAGATTGAATGTCCATTGACTGGTATTGCACTTGATTTATGTGGGATAAATCAAGCAGACCTAGCTAGATCCCATTTTCGTGTTGAACTTGGTTAGGGTTTGGGGTTCCCAAAGTGGGTTCAAAAGAGCCTCTCATATTTAGAAAGAAAAACTTATACACCCAATTGTATGCTTTAAATAATTTTTTTTTTTTAAATTAGGCCCACTAAATTAATGAAAAAATAGACAACGGGTGTCAAATTAATTTGTGATTTGATGAGGTTTAGAAAACCCATAATGGGTAATCATCGATTCACACCTTCAACTAAATGTGTAATCACACTACACCAAAAACGCTAAACTGGCACTGTTTAAAACAGTGCCTGACCGAATCTGGCACTGTTTTTTTCAGTGCCAAATATGGGGGATCCAATTTTTTTGGCAATGTTCAAAACAGTGCCAGATTTTGGTCAAAGGATACCAAATTTAGAGATTTGGCACCCTTTTTTTGGAGTTGTTTAAAATAGTGCCAAAATTTCAATGTAGATTGTCGACACGTGGCAACTTTCTTTCTTGCCACGTGTATATGTTGGGTACATTAATCTGGCACGCATTTGGCACTGCTAAAAACAGTGACAGTTTTTATTGAGTGTAAAAATTAATTTCATCTAGCACGGTTTTGAGCAGTGCCAGATTTATTTTCAAGAAGAATCAAAATTTGACAGCATCATAGCACTAATATATAAAATACCAATACCACCTGTATAAAAAATAACACTTAAAATCATAACTACAAATAACAATCAATATATAATAAATCTCCAATATATTGAAAATAAAAAACCATAGTAATTCAACGTATATTGTACACATGAAACATAATAAATTAACCAACATATAAATCCAAAATAAAGTTCCTAACACAAAATAAAACCATTTCCTTTGTTTGGTAAAGAAGGAAAATGATGACAGAAATGGGAAAGAAAAGAGAATAACTTGATAAATAAATTAAGCATTTTAAATGTTGAGAGTCATTTTCCTTCCTTCATTCATATATTACAATAATATTTAATGAATTTTAGATTTTAACGTTATTTAAGCATGAAGGAAAATACAAGGGAAAACACCAGGGATCTAATTTTCCTTATTGCTTTCCTTTCCCTTTTAATTTTCCTCACAAAATCCATGAACCAAACAAAGCCTAAGGTTCTCAACAATGAATTTAATCTGCAGATTAACAAGCTAGCACCATATTCAACTTGGTAGATACTGATGGAAATTGTAATTTGAAATTTCAAGAGTCTAGAAAATCCTATGTTTGTTTAATTGTCCAAGGTGATGCTTAGGGAGTCCAAATAGATTTTCACAATTTCTAGGTGGTATTTAGTGAGTCTCTAGAATCTTCTATGTACTAGTATGAAAGAGACCCAAGTATTTTATGTAATTTAATCTACTTAAGTAGAAGAAATACAAAACTATTTGGAAAAGGGTACGTCGCGGAGCTCTGTTGTTACACATATTGACCACCCAAAGATGTGGTACACCCACAAAAATTTACATGGTAGTAGAGCTTTCTAAATATTTAACACACACCTCTGCATTTACTTTACATTGAAATCTTTATAGTAGGCACTGTACACCAATGAGTAGTCATGTTGCTGTATTTTATGACTGCTAATCATACATGTGGAAAACAATGTTAATTATCTTATAGGACAAAACCAGCATATAGATATTTTTACAGTTTAGGCACTAATGAAAGCATATTGTGATTTTAGGTGTGGTAAAATAGATAATTATTGAACCCAGATTTTTTGTAAAGACAACAACATTCTGAAATTGAGGAGCATTGTTGGTACATTTGTTTAGCTTGGAATCTTTACAAATTAAGCCAATTGTGTCCTTGCAAACATCACTCCCCATGAAGCCAAATCCATACAAGCATTTCCTCAAATACCTTGCCTACTACTCGAAGCCTATTAATTGAAGGACAAATGAAAAATACAAATGATCCCCAACACAAAGCAAAAACAAACAAAACCCAAAAGTATAGCACTACAACTAGAATGAACAAGAGACAAAGTAAGCCATCAAAATTGCTTGAGATAAAATGCATAATACCATCAGAATTTCAAAATTAAAATAAAAACTCATGGAACAACATAAAGACAAAAATCATAACACTAACAAGTATGAAGGAAACAGAACCCCAAATATCCAAGGAAACCTATAAATGTAAATAAAATAGTACGTATTTAATAGAAATTTTAAATCATGCACAAACCAAAATCTAAATAACAGATCTAAATTTCAGGGTCACATTATGTCGGTTTCGGTTCTCTCTCTCTCTTTGTGCCAAACACATGATTTACTAACTAGGGTTGCGAGAGATGAAAGGGACAGAGATGAGAGAGTGAGAGATGAAAGGGGTAGAGATGAGAGAGAGAGAGAGAGAGAGAGAGAGAGAGAGAGAGAGAGATGGGGGAAAGATGAGAGGGACAGAGATGAGCGAGAGAGAAAAAGAGACAGTCAGAGATAGATTTCCTCACCTCAGATCTGGTGAGCGGCGGCAATGGTGGTGAGGACTCTGAGCGGCGGTAATGGTGGTGAGGAATCCGGGCGGCGCCATCTCCTTGTTCTCTTTCTCCCTGTTTTATTTTTTTGTTTTGTGATCTTTAATTTAAACCTGATAGTAGCCTTCCCTTTTGGCCAAACAAAAAACGCGGTCAACATTTTTTTTTTCATTTGGCACTTTTTTTATAAAATGTTTAAAACAGGCACTGCTTAAAATCGGTCCAGATTTGGGACTGTTTAAAACAGTGCCAGATTGGCCAAAAGCCGTTACAAATTCTGGCACTGTTTAAAACAGTGCCAGATTAAATTCGTGAAAGGGTGCCAATTTGCCCTTTTTGGTGTAGTGTCAATGGATGAACGATTGTCTGATTACAAACATTGACAAAGATACATTCAACATCATTAGTTGTGAGCCTACATATATATTTTTAATAATTCATTGTAACAATACCCGCCGCGCACCCGCATCATTACTTTTGGGAAAATTGCCAAACTCTCCACACCCGCACCGGTGCTTCCTAGGTTTCTATTATTTGTTTATTCTCCTTTTACCCATATGTTGGTTGGGATGAATCGACTACAGGAGACAGGCAAACACATGTATCACTATTTTTTTTTTGGGGGGGGGGGGGGGGGGGGTTCGAGGGGATTATGCACCTATGTTCACTAAAAATGTATAAAACTTTTACATATTTAGCTCTAAATATTTGGTTATTGGGTGTAACTTTTAGCACTTACACATTTAGGCTATTGCATTGTTTGAGTTATGAATTAGAAATTTTCAACAATGATTTTGTAGGTGTTTCAAACAAGATTTTTAAATTGGGTGTGATCCCAATTTACAATATGGTGAGTTTCACATGGACTTTCGCTTACTTATTAAAATTAGTTTATTATTCTTTTGTGATTTCTTTTTCTAACACCATCTTTGATTATAATGAAAAACAGGATCGTGATGATTCAAGGGCAGTGAAGAAGGAAGAGATGAAGCATTTGTAAAAAGTTAAGTTGATGAACTTGGTTATGGACAAAGAGATTTGTGTATTTTTATCTTTTTTGAGTTAATTTCATGTGTAAGAAGTAATGTAGTTAAACTAAGAACTTGGGTATCGACAAAGATTTGTAAGATGAAACATTTTGCATTCTACTTGTATTTGGTATAGATTGAGCTTGTTATTTTCATGTTTTGTATGGATTATTATACTTGTTAATTAGGTGAAAAAAAAATTATTTGGGGAATTTATGAAATAATTTTTATATTTTTTAATTAAAATTTATAACGGGTATATTCGTTACAAAATCCGTTACAAATTTTATGCATTTTGGAAATTAGTAACGGATATAACCGTTACTAATTTGTTACAAGCCGTTGGCATTTTTTTCAAAAAATAAAAAAAGTTGGATATCTATCCGTTACAAATAATTTTGTAACGGATATTCCCGTTACAAATTCGGGCCATATTGTGTTGTGGACACATCAACATAAAAATAATTTATAAGGTGCCTTTTTTTTTTTTTTAGGTATTCTTAGCATTTTCCTATATTCTCTGGGTTTTTTTTTCACTTCTCATTGTCAAATTTATCCTCCATTTTGGTTTGTGAATTTGGTTAAAGAAAGAAAAAAAGAAATTTTTTTTTTTGATTAATTGCAAATAAATAAAAAAAATAGTAATAAAATATGTCAAATACAAATTAGAAAACATTAATATTGCAATTTAGTTCCCTTCCTCTTTTTTTGAAATCCTATTATATTTTGAGAAATTTTTTGGTATTAATATTAGTTAATTATTGATGAAAACACTAGAAAATTAGTTTCCCTTCCCCTTTTTTTTTTTGACAAATGTCACATGTATTCGGAACCATTTCTATAGCGGCACGTGACAAATGTGATCCGTGAATGGGGACAACTACACCACAGGCCCACAATTAGGCCTAACCAGCTGATAAGAGGGTCGACCTACTTGTATGGCACATGTGCCAAAATGCCAGTCCACACGAGTCCAGTCAGAAGATCAGTGTGTTGGGGTTTCTTACATCGGTTGTGGAATGGGTAAGTGGTCAGTTTATAAGTGGGAGGGAAATCTTCACCTCATGAGCTAGTTTGTGGGGTTGAGAGAGACCCAAGACCACCCAACACTGGTATTAGAGCTCAAGTTACAACATCTCTGCCCAACAACTATGAGGGAGAGGCTGGTTGAGGGTCTGCAGATCCGAATCCCGATGTGTAAAGGGGAGATTGTTGGGGTTTCCCACATCGATTATGGAAGGGACAAATGGTCAGTTTATAAGTGTGAGAGAAATTCTCACCTCATGAGCTAGCTTGTGGGGTTAAGAGAGGCCCAAGACTACCCAACACTAGTGGTGCCCTTAAGGGCCAATATGGCAAACCCATAAAGTTGTTGGGCTAGTGGACTACTTGGGGAGTTACAAGTGGTATCAGAGCCATGGATGTCAGATCAGATCTATGGTGGGTAGAACACATGGTAATAGTGGGATAGCGGCACGGTGGTAAGATATCACGGTGGAAAAAAAAATCCGATGAGCAACGATGACATGTTCGGCAAGAATATACGAATGGTGGAAGCTATTGATATTGTGTTGGGCTTTTATTGCCAAGTGAAATAATGAGATCTATTTTGGATAACTTGGTACAAGTGATGCGGTGCACAAGTTGCAATGTATCGATAGTTTTGATTGGTCAGAGTTTTTTTTTATAGTTTGTGGGACAAGGTTTGGTACTTGAAATTTTGGGACAGGTTGTTGTCAATTTTTTCAGTCGTTGCGGATTCATCGATGGGTACATATTTGAGAGCATTCTACATGATTGCCATCTTTTTTTCTTTTCTTCTTTTTTTTTTTTTGTTTTTTTTTTTTGGTGTGGGAGAGGGGGGGTGATAGATCAGATGATGCAGCAGGTCATGATCTAGGGCAAAAGATGATTTTTATGCTATCGTGATTGTAGTAGTTTGTGTATGGTGGAGAGGTGTCACATCCCAGAGTAGCCAAAATAGGAAAATTTTTAAAAAAAATTTCTTTTGGTCCCATAGACACGTGGCAAGTTGAGATTGCATTATTGTCCACAACATAAAAGAACTAAGAAATAGTAAAACAATAATGATAACATTGGAGGTTCTAAGCAATACTTAATATTAAACATCAAAATCATAAATCTCATTATTACATCATTTGTAGAAAGAGGTAAAGGAAAGAGAATAATATCACAGGCATTAAAGCCTTACAACGTAAAATAAGTCTAGCACCTAGTGCCTCAACATAAACAAAAGATGCATAAAATGTAAGTCTTCAACTCTTCCTTCTAGCTTGCGAAGCCGTAGCCCTCCTCGGCATACTCTTCTTTTGGATAGTTAGCCTTTGCAAGATCTGAACATTCGATTGTCTAGGACATGAAAGTCGTTAGCTAATGAAAGCTGAGTGAGTAATTCTACTGCACTTAAGCAGGCTCATAAAAATATTTTAGTCATTCGTTAAGAAAAGTGAAACATTCATTTTTATCCTTTTGAAAATTCTTCATATCACATAACGGAACTGTACCCGGTATCGACTGACAATTGATATTCATACTGGAAATATGACTGATTCAACTTCACTTTGGACTACAGGTCCAACCTATACCAACTCGATACTTTTGTATGTAATCCCGCATAAATGTCGTTAGCTTGGAATATCGTCGTGCTCAACTGGTTTTATGGCAACCTAATCTTAATCCACCGGTCTTAACATAATTCGGCGTAAACACCATTGGCTAGAATATCGTTGCCCCATTGGCTGTTAGGTTACCCTCTTGTCATCACTGCCCCAATGGCCACTTACTTGACATCTTTGCCCAAATGGCCTATGGTAACCCCATCTTATTCATTCAAACTTGTTTGCTTGTCTTCACTGTCTAAATGGCCTCTTTACCATCACCGACAACTGAACAAGACTGTACCGTGAAGGTACTGGTATACTTGCCATCAATGCCCCATTGGCTTTAGTGATATCTAAACAACAATGCATAACTCATTACTCTTTAACGAACTGAACACATTATCGAAGCATGAGAATTGGACCGACGGGTACGAACATGTCGTAAACAACGTCATTGCAACTTTCTTGTAACCAACCGATACATGTGGTATAAGTCGTTAAAGCGCATTATTATCGGGATAACATACTTTTGTACGTCACTGTTAGGAAATCGCGTTCCCAGAATCCGTTGACAGTGGGTATAAGTTGGTACTGCAAAAAATTTCATGAAATCTATAATAACCCTACAAAGACGGAACTAGGGTTACCTTGAACTGCAAAATTGGATTGCTATAGTAGACGAATCGAGAACACGGGCTCGATAACAGGTCACGATCTTCTACCATATTCCTTTGCTGCCAGAATATCGAACTGAGTGTGGGCTCTTTTGAAATCCTTTTAGTTTTCTGCTCTTCCCTCTTTATGTTCTATTTTCTATTCCCAGTTATAACACTCTCTTTGATTGCTGTGATGATTCAATCCTGATCACATTGATCCGACAAAGATGTGTTCGTCAGGAGGATCAAACGATCTCCGATTTACTTGAATTTTTAACAGCAGCTCCGTCTCGACGTCAGGAACGTTGTGTAAAAAATTTAGCAACTTTCGATCAGTATCGAGCAGTCCGAAGCTCTTTTAGTGAGCGTTGTCCGACGCTAGCGATCTACACTCCTATGTCTCTTGAATGCTCACAAAGACTAGGGTTTGGTGGAAACCCTTCTAGAAGAAAGCTAGGAGGTCAAGGGGAGCTTAGAATATGAAATCATGCAACCTGAGAGAAGAGCCAAGGCAGCATATATATAGGCTACGATAGGGACCATAAGAAGTCAATAAGGAATAGGCTTCCTTATGGAATTAGGAAACCCTAATTCGAACTGAATCAGATTCCTATTTCCATAAATTATAATTCATACCACTAAAGAATTATAATTGCACTCCTACCCTTATCTCAAAAATATATTTCGAGCTCCATGTTATTAAATGCTTATTATCTCCCCATGTTAAGATTACAGATATCCATTAATTAAATATAATTACTGACAATCATATTTAATTAATTTCTTAAAATTCCTTGAGATCCTCTGCTTAACTTATCTGATATGTCGGATACAAAATCCACCTGCAGGGTTTGACATAATCAAAACTTATAAGCTTTCTCAAGGGGATATCATCAATCCCAAAATTGAGACATGGATTCCATCATTAATTAATATCCACCACACAATTAATATTGCCTCCCAATCCAATGAGATATTGACCCATTTAAGGATCTCACCCTTTTAGGGATCAAAGTATAAATATCAAATGTACGTGTCTATAAATTAGGATTTAGAGCATAAGCACTCATAATAGCCATGAGGTATTAATTATCTTATAAGTCAGTATAAAGATAATTACCCCAAGTCGGTCCTGTTTAATACACAAAATGTACCAACATGGTGAGTTGAAACTATACCGTTTCCCGCAGTCAAGACAAACCTACTACAACACCATGCTGCAGTCCTACCGATGGTGTGTCCAATCCCATCTAAGACTGTAAACCAAAATCTTACATTCTATAATATCTGATGGCCTGATCTTCCGTGTGTAAGCCGAACTCTACACACCAAACCACCTACTATATAGAATGAGAGACACACATTAAATAAATAATATAATACAAACATTGCCCACACAGATTCTCATAAAAAATGGATTAACTGATTTTATTAAATGAATAATAAATCAACTACATAAAGCATGACTTTTAGTATATATCCCTAACAGTCACTACATTATTCACGGAGCGCTCACATATCATACGTATAAAATTCATAGGTCCTTACATCATTTATCATAGAAAACATGAACTTTCTTTAAATAATAGGCTCAAGCGCCCAGGACTCAACCGCTCGCGCTGGCTCGAGTGCTCGCCTTTACAAATCCAGAATCCTTTGGTTCTTTTATATAAAAGTAGTTCATTTATTGGGGTACTATTTAATCAGCACAAAGTTCAATCTATAATAGAGCATTGATATCACATGCTCACATATATATTATCTACCAAGTCCATATACAATTTTATTAGCTCAAGGTACCAAAATAATAGCATGGATCACCATACATGCAATATGTACATAATTTGATCTTCTAAGTATTGTAGAACTCGAGCGCTTAGGGTCTGGCCTATTTAATAAGCTCGAGCGCTCTTGTGAGCTCGAGCACTCGAGGTCTGCAGATCCTAACAGTTTTGTAAGTTATAACATAATTGCATTTGATTCTTCTTGCATGCAACATGCATGCTCATGGACCATCAAATTAACTTCAAAAATAATGATTTTAAATGAGTAAGAGTACTCACCAAGATCCAGATGATCAAATGATGGAGAATTGAAGAAAATGTATATGTGTGTGTGTGTGATGATCTTGCTCCAATACAACTTCAAAACATGTTCAAGGCCTTGATCCTCTTCATTCCTTTCTTGAACCTTCAAGTCTTCAACTTCCAGAGCTCAATTTAGTGAGATGTGTATGTGTGTGTGCTTATGGAGAGATTGGATGAATAATTGGTAAGCATGAAAGTGTGTTTGTGTGAAGATTGTGAATGGATGTATATGAATTTTCAAAGTTCTCTGTCAAAGACTCTCTCTGTAAAACATGTTTTGAAACGTAAAAATGTTGAGAAATGGATGAGTATTCATAGAGTTAAGAGGCCCAGGGACAAAATAGTAATTTCACACATTTTATAGCTTGACCACTCACGGTTGGCTCGAGTGCTCCTGTTTGGTTGATTGAGTTGTACTGCCAAGTAATGGAAGATGAAATTCTTTCAAGTGTGTGGATGGTTTATTCACAGTTTAGATGACGGTGAGGTGGTAAATCCTATTAGGGATAAAGGTATCAAGGTTTTTCTCTAGAGTTAATTTGTAAAATTAACTCGTGCAGCTACACATGCATGCATTGGCCACGGTTTGATTAATCGAAGGTGTTGAAACCACATTGATTTGAGGTGTGTATATTGATACGAAAGACGGACAATGGTAAACGGTTGAAAAGTTGTTAGCTTTGTGGGTACTCCGGTTGAGGGGGTACTGGTCATGTGTGATAGAATGATTGAACAGTTTTCCTACAAGTGATAGATAGAGTGATTATTGGAATTATATCAAATGTGAGACAATCCCATTAATTTTGGGATTGTTGATTTCGCTAGATTTCTATTATGATAGGTTTCTTTTTGTGATAAAGTCATGTTATTTGTCCAACAAGTAATGGGTTGTAAGCTCTATAAAAAGAAGTGATGTATAGAAAGCCCTTGGTGTGCCAAGTTAAAGGGTATCCCCTCATGGGTGTGCATGGTTTAGGATAAGAAAGTGTGAGTTCTTTTGGGTATTGAAAGTGGATGTACAAGGGGTGTTGAGATTGGGTTATGTGATTTAATCCAAAGTGTCTTGTGCCAATTATTATTCACAATAGTACTGTGAAAAAACTAGTCTCTCAGATGTGGACGTAGGTAATGTTTGGCTAAGCCAAGTAGAAATCTGTGTTTTCTCTGGTGTGCATGTTTATTAATGTGGATGTACATTGTTTCTGTGTTTATTGGGAGAATTTAGTTTCGCGTTTTAAATTCCCAACACAATGCTCTTAGGACTGGCAACCTGAGTTCTGCTATGATTAACCTAGATTTTAAAGGGATAGAGCCCGGATCGACATGAAACTTCTAAGAGATATTTACATTAAAGACTGATTATCAACAATCTATGAATAGCCAATAAGGTACGTTCACCTTTTACGCACTTGATACACTATCTCTTACACTCCAGATAACTGACTTGATCATGGAATATGATTTGATCATTAGAGGAGACTTAGGTCAACCCCCCAATCAGGGCGGAGGTAGTCAAGGGCTACGAGGCATATGCGCCTCCACTTCCCCAACTTTTAAAAAATTTCCTTGTACCCCATGTATCTAAGATTTTATGCTGTTGTGCCCCCACTCTCAACTTTAATTTAATTTATTATGTTTTCCTATATATTTTGTATTCTATTCATTTATGCCCCTCTTGAATTTTTTAATTTGCCACTTCTAAACTCATAAATCTCATCGAAGACTGATTATCAACAATCTATGAATAGCCAATAAGGTACATGCATTTTTTACGCACCTGATACATTATCGCTTATACTCTAGATAATTGACTTGATCGTGGAATGTGATTTGATCGTAGGAGGAGACTAAGGCCAACGGGGCGGAGGTTGTCAAGGGCTATATAGGGGACATATGTCACCACCCCCCTCCAACTTTTAAATTTTTTCCTTTTACCCCATGTATCTGAGATTTTATGTGGTTGCGCCCCCACTCTCAACTTTTTAAATTTACTAATTGTTTTATATATTTTGTATTCTATTCATTTGTGCCCTTCTTGAATTTTAAAATTTGCCGCCTCTAAACTCATAAATCTCAATGTGATCCTTGAATTATTCAAATTTTTACTCAAACAAATATCTTATTTACTCAATTAGCTCCCAATTTATAAGTCCTCAAAGATATTCTTTTGCATAGGGGAAAGATTTTTTATTTTATAGGTGAAACTAACAAGAAGAAATTGAATTTTCCTTTCTACTATCTTTAGTTAATGGAATTTTGAAAGGAAATGTATAGCACCGCCAAAGGAAACCATATTCTTTAGCAGTGGCGGACCTACATAGTAGCCAGGGGTGGCACAGGCCACCCCCCCCGGACTTTTGAAAATTCTAGATTTACGTACAATATTTTATAGATTTTAGACACAGCCCCCCTGGACTTACGAAAATTCTAAATTTATATGTAATATATTATAGGTTTTAGAAATAGGCCCCCAAAAATTACACGATTTACCCCAAACTAGGGGTGTTAAACAAATTTTACACATAATTGTGTATAAGTAGACCAAAAAAAATTCGCCTCGCCTAGCCTCGAAATCCCGTTGTGGACACGCGGAATTTGGTCGTCCACTTTTTGTTCGTTTGAAATTGATTTGGATTAAAGGAAGAAAAGGAAGGTCTATTAAAAACAGATACAGAGTCGCCACTTGGTTTTTAGGGAACCAAGAAACCCAATTTGACTCACCCAAACGGATAAAGGGCACCGGTCCTTCATAACCAAAGAACTTGATTCGGGATTTTGGTACGAGAGAGGAAGGAGCATTTGTCGTGACTAAAACACCCTCAACTCGTCCCGTCTTTCGAAGGGTCTCAATTAGCATCCAAATAATCATCTTATACTATGTTTGGTTCAATAATTAATACTATGATAGTATATTACATCTCATAAGAATTTTGAAATGGAAGATCAAAAGATAAGATATCATTTATAGGATCTAAGCCAAATACCACACAATGCAAAAGTGAAAGATCATACAAACAAACCTAGGAAAAATCGTCTAATCACATATCAAGTAATCAAGTTTTTCTAATCTAAAGTGGACATGGATTTTTCTTGAAATAAATAATCAAAGAAAATGAAATATGCTTAGCAGGCTAGTATAATGCATGTTAATCTTTGAGAAAAGAAGACCTCTCAATCCTCGGGATGGATGAAAAAGGGAGATTAGATCGATGAGGAGCATGAACGTGTGATCAAGTTCATTCCTTATAATCTTTTTAGATTAGGAATCATAAAAACCCAAAATCTTGCATTGATGCAATGCATGAGCCTAGAATGTGCAAAGGTTGTAGTGTGTTTGTGTACATGGACTTTTTAAAGTGACTTAGAAGTCTAGAGTATGCATGAATCTATGAAGGAAATCATCATAGGATATGTACAAATGTGGTATGGACTACTTCCTAAGATATGAACTAATTTGGAGTGCATGTGAGTATCAAATCAAAGAATGAAAGTAAAAGCATGCTTGCTGTGAATAGTGGACAGAACAGTGAGTTGATTTTGTAAAAATGGAAAAGAGGGGTTAGGAATGTTTTTAATGCATGATTTTTTATGGAGATCTCCTTATTATGTGTAGAACACATATCAAAAAGCCAAAATCCAATAACTATTACAGATTAAGAGAAATCATATGAACAAGAGGGGTTGATCAGAATCAGAGTTCGTAATGTCGACTAAAATGTTGAAAAATCTTAGAAAATGAAAACGAAACATCTAGAGGCCCATATTATAAAACAAGTTCCCTAAGACACTGACGTTCAAGGAAAAAATGAGTTGGGACCACTCCTTTTAGAAAATTTGTCTGAAAAACAAGTTGAAAGTCAACCTAGCTGCTGTGATAGTAAAAATAGAATGTCTGGAATGAATGTTTGGACCAAAATGGAACCCTTCCAAGTGTTTTTAGGTCATACCAAAAATCATGGGTGTTCTATAATGAGTTAGGAAGATTTTTTAAGTGGTATTGTAATCACCCTTTGAGTATTGAGTTCTAGATAATTCTTTGAACTCAGATCATTCACTGTTTTGAAAATTTTTGGAAAAGAACAAGGTTTATTTCTTAGAATCCAACTATTGAGGTTTTAAAGGGGTTTTGAAATAGAGGACTTTGGATGCATATTTTTAACATCAATTAGAGATTATGACCTCTTGGAATATCAATATTAAACTCATATCAAGAACTTCTAAGATTGTTGGAGAGGTTTGTTTTAATTTGAATGTGACCTCAAGAATACATAGTAATGTATTGAGGTCATAATCATCATCTATCAAACATATTTTTTAGGTTAAGAGCTACCATCCATAAGGATTTACTTACCTCAAACTTCATGTCATCATTTAGGTGATGATGAACTAGTAAGTAAATAAAGAAAAGTAAAAATGAAATGAGATTAAGAAGAGATGAACATAATATGTAAATAAGCAAGTAAAGCAATCAATAGATGATATTCAATGAGATTTTGGACTTGTAGCCTGGTGTTTTACTCATATATGGTGATTTTGGACATGGAAGTAGCTTCTTATCTCATAAATGCTCACTAAAAATTGTGGTAATTGGGTGTATTGAATGTGAAGTAAATAGGAGTAATGAAGTAAAAATAAAGTTGTAAACTCACATTCATGTTGGAAATGAAGAGTTGGAAGCTCACTTTTACTATCCTAACATTATCTCTACAACTTTTCTCTCTACAACTTCTCTAAACTTTGTATTTGTACCCCTCTAAAATGAAAAGTCAATGGGAGGTCTATATAGGCCAATTTGGGGTAGGTTTAGGGTTTAAAGAGTACTCGCATTGGTCGCAAACATCTGTGAATAAGGAACTACGTCATTTTGGTTTTCAATTAATCAAATTGAACCCCCAAAATAAATTACAAAAATGGACTGTTCTAGGGGAGAGTGCCGTGGCGGCACTACTCGTCCAATGTCTGGATAATACTGTTTAGGCCCCCAGAGGTTTCGGTATTCGTGAAAAGGCCCTATTTTGTCCGAAATTCACAGAAAATGCGTACGAACTCTAAATTGAGCTTGTGATATACCGTTGGAAAGGTAATGGAGTCTACTTTTTATAAATAAATAAAAAAAGAAGTTCGGAGTCAAGTCACTTTGAAAAGTTTTGCGGTATTCGTGATAAAAGACGATTTGTTATTCTTTTTCACCTTCGAAAAATCATAATAAATCCGTTTTAAATCCAAAAATTATGTGTGACATACCGTTGAAAAGCTATTGATCTCTAGTATTCATGAAAAATGTTTGAAAAATGATACGATACTCAGGTTTTAAAGTCAATTTTTAGGTCAAATCGGTCAAACTTGGGACCTCCAGAAAGTTCTAGGAACCTCTGGGAGCTCCCAAGAGCTGACGTTTTCGTCTGATTTTCTTTTAAAACTCGTTTTATTACTTTTCACATGATCTGGAATGATCTCAGAACTTTTTGGCGAATTTAGATGATTTTCGTCAAACCCTGGTCAAATCTGGTCAAACTTTGGTCAAATCGGTCAACGGGGACTTTCCGAGAACTTCTGGGACTTCCGGGGGTCTCTGGAAGCTGACAATTTTATTTGATTTTGCTCCAAAACTTCATTTATTACTTTTCTTACGACGTAGCATGTTTTCAGAACTTTCGGTCCAAATTTGGGAGTGTTTGGGCCTTCAGGGGTATTTTGGTCATTCTGAGTATTTTGAGATATAGAACTAACTTCCCGGAGTCATTTTTGAGTTTTTTCTGATTATCGTGAACCATCAAGCTATGACTCTCCTAAATCTGACAACCGACAAAATGGAATGTTTACACCCGTACAATTTAAATCTCTCCTGACCAAAAAACTTAAATCCACCCATGTTCTGTGGACTTGTGTACTAGAATCTGTAAATGTTCAATGTACTTTTGAATTCATCCACGAGCTATTAATATTTTTGGTAATATTTTAGGTCACAGTGCATGGGCTAGAATCTTGAAAAGTCTTAGTGGATCAATCAGCTTAAAATGTAAATTTCTTGATTCCTCTTTTCCATTTGCCCCTTAAAAGAAGTCCCCTGAGTTGACTATAAAAAAAGTCCTCTCTTCCTTTTGACTCACATGCATTCTAGTTTTCTTTGCTCTTTGGAGAAAAAGAGTGTGCGCCAATTGTATGTAGAATATTGGATGTCTCCATGCAAGTTGCGACACTATTTTCCACAGTTGCAGTGTAATATTCACTTTATTGATTCATGTTGTGCAAAAATAAATGTCAATTGTATTTCTGTACTCTATATATATATATATTTTTTTAATTTTTTGTTCATAGATTCTATTTTTCAAATGTCAATTATATCTCTGTACTCTATTTTTCCTTTTTGGTCTCGAACTTTATTATTTTTTTTAAGCATATAATTTTGGGTCATTTAGTTTCAATTACAACAATCAACACATTATTTTTTTTATAATTGGGTTAATTACATGGACCTCCCCTGAGGTTTAACGAAATTACACAGATCTCCCATCTATATTACAAAATTACACAGACCCCTCTAGTATGAATTTACTATTTTACCCTTACTTTGTATACCATTTTACTAAATTACACATCTCTCTCTCTCTCTCTCTCTCTCTCTCTCTCTCTCTCTCTCTCCTGTGTGTGTGTATATATATGTATATAAATATAGATATACAAGTACACACACAATATATGAACATACACACACACACACATATGTGTACATGAATTTGTTCAAAAAAAATTTTAAACCCAAAATTTATTTGTTCCTAAGATTTAAACCCAAAATCAATTAATTCCAAAAGCTAATTATGCATGGTCCATATATATGTTGTGTATGTATGCAGGCATGTATATATGTATAGACAATATATATATATAGAGAGAGAGAGGGTTTCGGCATTAGCGAAATTAAAAAGGGAGGTCTTTGTAAATTTTGCAATCTAAAGGGGGAGGTGTGTGTAATGCAAATCCAGACATCAAGGGAGGTTTGTGTAATTTTGCAATACCCCCCCCCCCTCTTTTAATTTTTTTTTCTTTCTAAATCGTCCAATATTGGGCGTACAGTCGATGAAAAGTGAATATTTGAAAATTCGAGGCCTTGAATGTTGTAATTGGAATTGCAAGGTCTAAAGTACAATTTTTAAATTAAAATTTTTTTTTTATTTTTTATTTTGAAAAAGTTAAGAGTGATTGTAGAGATTAACAACGCGAAAATTTGAAAACAAAATTGGGTATTATAATGTGTTGACCCAAAAAAAAAAAGTATCCAAAGAGATCAGTAAATTGCTTCATAATGTTCTTTCTTCTCAGCAATATGGCACGGTGGCCCAGACTGCCCAGTGGCAGATGATGTCATTTTCAAAAAAGAAAATTAGAATGTAAAACCAAACCCAAATCCAAATTAAAGAAGCCAAATTTGGTTAAGCATTTTCTTCCTTTTCCCATTCTCGATCAACGGTGACCCCGGCCAGAAATTCATAGGGACTTTTCCTGGTCCCTACCTATTAGAGACCAAACAGATGGACACGTGGCACATTATAACCTTTTGCTCTAGAAGCCGCCACAACAAATATATAGGAAGGGTCACACTTGATCAAAATTATAAATCTCAATACATGAACTATCAAACTCACATGTTTTGTGATGCTTTGAAGCTTTCCTGTGGTTATCTCTTATACAACATTAAATTAAGTTAAAACACTAAAAAATGTATATGGGTAGGGGCATTGAACACTTTGTCTTGCTCTTGATCATTGTTGCCATATCTCAACCCCCAAGAGGTATTCAAGCCACGCCCATAACCCTCCAACATCAACCAAGTAAGGAGCTCTCTCTCTCTCTCTCTCTCTCTCTCTCTCTCTCTCTCTCTCTCTCACACACACACACACACACACACACACACACCCCTCAAAAGTTAACCAAATTAACATTAATTATTGAATTGTGATTTTGATATTAGGGTATTCAAAGATGTTTGCTACACTTGGAGTTGTGTGCAAGTGTTGTGATGGTGTGGGAAATGAATGCCGAAGCACATGGGAAGGGACTTGCTCCAAGCTTGAATGTCATCCATGGAAATACTCTTGATTTATACATGTAACTTTGATATATGTATACACATGCATTATCTAATATGCTTATATATAAATAAAATTCGAGTTCCTCATAATAATGTAATTTTTTAAAAATTTACTAGTTATGTAAGTTATAGCTTCTAATAATGCCATGTATGTTCTTGCTTTATGAGGTCAAATGATCAAGGTAATGAAGAAATCAACATTGTCTCTCGTACAAGTGTTTGGGAATTAATGCATTCCTTACAATTTTAATTTCATTGTTCTTTCAAATCTTAATTTATTTCAAAGAACATTCTAATCTATTACACGATATATATATATATGTATATATAGATAGATAAAAAGGGCATTTTGAACTGTTAAATTGTACACAAATTTTGCAACTTGTCCCTCTTCTATTTGTTGGTAACAATTTGATTCTTCAAGTACTTTCAGGTCTATTGTAATGACAAGCTTTCATCAGAAAAAGAGAAAGAAACTTGTCAAGTGTACCGCTTGGTGCATTGTCAACCTTCCACGTGATAAGTTTCACTCCTTTTCTTTTCTTTTCTTTTCTCTTTTTTTTTTTTTTTTTTTATGTTTGTGTGTGTTTTTTCAGATGGAAGCTAACAAAATGTTGACATTAATTGCAATTGATCCAAATTAAAAGGATCCAGGATCAAACTGCTACCAAAAAAAAAAAAAAAAAAAGACAAGGGATCGAATTAAAAATGAGTGTAAAATTCAAGGGTACAAAATGCACTTCATCATAAGAGATACTCCCTCCGTCTCATTTTATGTGTCCATCTTTCTTTTTTGGGATGTCCCAAAATTATTGTCCACTTTCCTAAATTAGTATGCAAATTTTACTTAGTTTTCCAAACTATCCTTCTTTGCAATTAACACCAAAACAAAACAAAAAAAGAAAGTGCAATGATTATGGACAATTGTGAAAAGTAGGTATAGATTCTTTTTGTCCCCTTAAATAGTTGGATTCTCAAGAGGGACACATAAAATGAGACGGATGGAATATTGTTTTTTCTTAAAGAAAGAAAGAAAGATCAAGAATTGCTCTGAAGTAGTAGTAAACTAATTACTTCTTTTTTCAAGTTGAAGATCACAATGATTCCCATTAAATAGTGAGAGTACTCATGCATTGGTCCATGGAGCTGTCTGTCCCATTAAATAGTTGGATTCTCAAGAGGGACACATAAAATGAGACGGATGGAGTATTGTTTTTTCTTAAAGAAAGAAAGAAAGATCAAGAAATGCTCTGAAGTAGTAGTAAACTAATTAATTCTTTTTTCAAGTTGAAGATCACAATGATTCCCATTAAATGGTGAGAGTACTCATGCATTGGTCCATGGAGCTGTCTGTTCCCTTAAATAGTTGGATTCTCAAGAAGGACACATAAAATGAGACGGATAGAGTATTGTTTTTCTTAAAGAAAGAAAGAAAGATTAAGAATTGCTCTGAAGTAGTAGTAAACTAATTACTTCTTTTTTCAAGTTGAAGATCACAATGATTCCCATTAAATGGTGAGAGTACTCATGCATTGGTCCATGGAGCTGTCTATTTTCCATGCAGCCTTTTCAGTGAGTGAATGCATGGAATAATTTCCTATGGGAATGTACGAAGGTACATGTTGATGAGCGGTTTTAATTGAATTTACTAAAATTAGAGAAGAAATTTTTTTTATGCATAGCTACATGCTTTGAAAATTATATTTTCTTAAGTTAATCCTACTAAAAAAAATATTTATTATAAGGGAGGAATGTCAAATTCATAATTTCATATGGTTCAAACAGCTCATAATGGAAGAATATTGAATGCAACGAGATACACGTCATTAGCTGCAACTCATGCGATGTATTAATACACTTGAAAATTATGCTTACATGGGGATTGATCGATTCACTTGGAAATTAAATAAACGTATAATAGTAAAAATTTTATTAGTTTGTGATACCACATCACTAAATAGTAAATAATTGTGACACGCTATTTTTTTTTCCCATAATGGAATGAATCATCAATGAATGAATGATTGCTTCATACATATATTGAAAAATATATATTTGAGCTCATAAGTAATGAGCTTATAATTATAATGCAACATTTTTATTGAAAATAATTGTGAAACGTGTCCTTTAGTAATTGGTAGGAGCATTGTCTTTAATGTAATGATATTAAAGTAATAAAAAATTCACTTCTAAGATTTTATTTATGGGTTAACTACTATTAAATCCTATTTAGTGTATCTTTGTCATAATAGACCCAACTCAAAAAATTATTTGAAGATAGGTCTACAAAAATATTTCAGACCATTCTACCCCCAGCTTAATCTAGGATTTTTAAAATTTAAATGCAAATTTATTTGATTCCTAATATATATATACATCTATATATGTATATGTAATTAAAACCCCTATATATACAAGATCTATTCTTAAAACCTTCCCCCTCTCTCTCTCTCTCTCTCTCTCTCTCTCTCTCTCTCTTCTCTCTCTCTCATTCGGCCAGTTGCTGTTTCAAGGACCGTTTTCGGCGATCAAGTGCCGACGATCGTGAGTGCTTCGTTGGTATGGAAAGAAGCTTCGTGGCGTACATGAGAAATGGATGGCGGATATATTAGACTAGTTATCGCCGTTGCCATCTTTGCCGTTGATTCCGAGATTCAGAGCGATGCATCCCGATCTGCTAGTGGCGTGTTAGCCTCTAATGGCGGCGTCGCCGATCTATTCTGCGTCCTCTAATTTTCTGCAGATTCAGTGTAAAAATATACACTAATGCTAGTTCTTGTACTCTTATATTAGTCTTCTTTTTTTTTTTTTTGGGATATTGAATTTGTCTGATTTTTAGTGTAAAAATGTGTTGATTTTACATTTGTTCGCTGATTTTCAGTGTAAAAATTATAACAATCAAGATTTGACTCTTGTGTTGTTTTTCAGTGTAAAATTTATAGCTAGCAAGATTTAACTCTTATATTATTTTTCACTGATTTGTTTTTTTTTTTTTGATAGCAATGCAATGGAAAAATATACTATAGTGTAAAATTCTCCTCTTGTAGTCATTCATAATGCAGTGTTGAAATTATAATAGCAATCATTGAGTACTCTTTTATATACTCTATATATATATCTGTATATATCTGTATATAATTCTGAAATGCAGTGAAAATTTTACACCGATTATGTAGTGTAAAATTGTACACTGATTTCCGTCAAAACAATTATACACTGATAATGTGGCTAGTCATTACTGTCAAAAATACATGCCATGCTGACCAAAATTACATTGAACGAAAAATTAGCAATGAATAATCTAACAAAAAATTTGATGTGGCACTAAAGATATGGAAATCATTAAAGATGTGGATGACAGCTTACCAAAACAAAAAGAGTCCACTACAAAATTAAATCTTCATTCAAATATATATACCTACAATCATGGTAATAATTAGTTTGTTCCAAAAATAACTCCACAATTAATGGGATAAGAATAACTGAAAATCAAATTAAATCTTTATTTATATTTCCATACATAACCAGCTATATCCATATATATATATATATATATATGTAACTATTAATTGTGGAGTGTGAATCCCTTAATTATAGGGATAACTTTGACTGTACCACATATTATTATGCTGTTTTATATAGATATATATCATCCTATATATATATATATATATATATGTAAAGGTTAAAAATGTCATAAAAATAATATCCAACTATATCCATATATATCTGTAACTATTAATTATGGAGTGTGAATCCCTTAATTATAGGGATAACTTTGACTGTACCACATATTGTTATGCTGGATTATATAGACATATATCATCCTATATATATGTAAAGGTTGAAAATGTCATAAAAATAACCGAATTTGGGGGAATTTAAAAGGAATTAGGGATGTTGCATTGATTTGGACCTATTAGTAAAATGATAATAAGAGTGGACCTAATCAAAAAAAGTTTAGTAGATAGGGATTTTCGGGGAAATTTCTATTTATTTATTTATTTATTTGTCAATTTTGTTGAAAACAATTTAATGAATAAAAGTATTTTTAATGTAGCGTTAAATTATTGGATCGATGAAACCAAATGAAAAAAAAAATCAAAAATCAAAAAATCTGGCTACACTAAAAGTGGTATCTCATTTCCCCAATCTATGGTATGGACTATTTTTAAAATTACCAAACAATTATACAATTGCGCACAATAATTATTGAAAAACTGGATAACTAATTACCAGTAATAGAATATCCATTACCATTCTTAAGTAATACTTACCCATCCCAGTGGGGAATTAAACTTAAATTAGAGATTTTTTTTCACAACCTTTAACCTAGAAAGCATCGACACTTCAAAAAGGGCCATGTACCCGTGTCCAACACGTATGAGACACTGACACTTTCCTGGCCAACACACCTTCGACTAGTATATTCGATGCAGTAAATACATGTCTTGTTTCTGTCATACAATTTTTAGAAGCGGACACTTCACCAACACAGTGGGACACTTCAAGGGACATGGAGTGAAACTCTTTTTTAACCTAAATATATTACTGCCTTTTGTTAAATTTTTCTTTTACTTGCTTAAAACCTAAACGGGGTTGATTTTGTCAAGTATTACATCACTTATCTCCTCGCATTTTCCCAACATTAGTCTCTGAAGGCCCTCTTTGTCCGATCATATCTTCTCTCTCTCTCTAATTCTTTGATTGTCTCCCTCTCTTCATTTTGTTGATATTACAATAACTTGGGAAATATGTGCCTTTGGATAACATTTGAATTACATTTCTGAAAAAACACAAGAAATAATCTTCAAATTGAACAATTTTTTTTTTTAATTGTGTATCCCCGCTGTGTGGGGACATGTCACCACCCCCTTCCAATTTTTTATTTTTTATTTTTTCATTTTACCCCATGTATTTGAGATTTTATGCAGTTGTGCCCCCACTCTCAACAGTTTTAATTTATTATTTTGTCCTATATTTTGTATTCTATTCATTTTTGCCCCTCTTGAATTTTTTAATTTGCCGCCTCTAAACTCATAAATCTCACTCTGATCCTTGAATTATTCAAATTTTTACTCAATTAGCTCCCAATTTATAAGTCCTTAAAGATATTCTTTTAAATAGTGGAAAGAATTTTATAGGTGAAACTAACAACAAGAAATTGAATTTTCCTTTTCTGACTATCTTTAGTTAATGGGATTTTGAAAGGAAATGTATGGCACGGCCAAAGGAAACCACATTCTCTGGCAGTGGCGGATCTACATATAGTAAGGTGTAGCACAGCGCCCGGCCCCCCCCTCCGGACTTTTGAAAATTACCGAATCACGTGTAATATTTTATAGATTTTACAAGTAGGCTCTCCTAAAATTTATTCAGGCCCCCCCTGGATTTTTAAAATTTTAGATTTACATACAATATTTTATAGATTTTATAGACACAGGCCCCCTGGAGTTTTGAATACGCTAGATTTATATGTAATATATTATAGGTTTTAAAAATAGGCCTCCTAAAATTACATAATTTACCCCAAACTAGGGGTGTTAAACTAATTTTATAGTTTTACACATAATTGTGTATAAGTAGACCTAAAAAATTCGTCTTGGGGGCATTCCTCCTGACCAAAAATCTTGAATCTGCCCCTATTCTCCGGATTTGTGTACTAGAATCTCCAAATGTTGAATGTACTTAGATTCATCCACGAGCTATTAATATTTTAGGTCACAGTGCATGGGTCTAAGATCTTGAAAAGTCTCAGTGGATCAAATCAGCTTAAAATGTAAATTTCTTGATTCCTCTTTTCCATTTTGCCCCTTAAAAGAAGTCCGCCTGAGTTGCAAACGAAAAAAAATCCCCTCATCCTTTTGACTCACACGCATTCTAGTTTTCTACGCTCTTTGGTGAAAAAGAGTGTGTGCCAATTGTACTTAGAATATTGGATGTCTCCATGCAAGTTGCATGACACTATTTTCCACAGTTGCTGTGCAATATTCACTTTATTGATTCATGTTGTGAAAAAAAAGAGTAATGTTATAGGCACAACACAAAGCATAAAATAAAACACAATAGGGCTTTAAATGTCTTGTACTCTGTGTTGTTTGAATTTTTCACACTTTTTTATGCACCACTTACACAGCACAGAGTACAAGCATTTAAAACTATGTTATACTTTGTGTTGTGCAATATGTTGTGTCTCTAGCATTACTCGAAAAATAAATGTCAATTGTATTTCTGTACTCTATTTTTTAATTTTTTTTTTGTTCATAGATTCTATTTTTCAATTGTCAAGTATATCTCTGTACTCTATTTTTCCTTTTTGGTCTCGGACTTTATTATTTTTTTAGAGATACTTAATATATAATACATTATAGCCACCCTTTTTAGAAATTAGTCCCTAGTATAACACAATTTAAGAATTAGTCCCTCACTTATTTAGAGGACCATATTGCCCCCGTATATATACATATATATATATATATATCTTCATATGAAATCAGGGTTTCAAATTCAAACCCATATCATTATATATACATATATATATATATATATATATATAGAGAGAGAGAGAGAGAGAGAGAGAAAGATGAAGACAAAGAGAGATAAAGAAGAGAAGGTCCCAGCCCCTCCACCGCCACCGACGACCACCCACCCCCTTCCTCCTCCTCCCCTCTCACCATCTCCAGCCACCCCTCTCCGCTACCGATCACTCCGTGGACAAATTACTCACCAAATTATGCAAAAAAAAAATCAAATATTCTCACATAAATTGAATCATTCGAGGCGCAAAAATTCGACTTCACCTTTGTTCTCCAAAATGCAAGTGAAGAGAAACGTTTCAAATATGCAACACATCATCAACAAAATCAATCGATCACGAAACAATAAAGAAGTCAATCTCTCTTTGGACAAATTTTCTCACCCATTGTGTTCAAAAATTAAAGTTTTTCACGGAAATCAAAGCGTTTGAAGCATCGCGATAACATAAATACTTCAATGTGAGAGTTATCTTGGATGGTCTAATCTAAGAATTTCTTATCTGAAATGGTTCATGAATTTGATGCGTTCATTGACGGTTGTACCATAGATTTACACATTTCCATGAATTTGTATACATGCATATAGTGTTGATGATCAAGGATTTTCTTATTGTATAGGCTGTAAGAAATTAGTCCCTTGCTATGCAGATTAAGTTAGTGAGAAATTTCTCACTTGTATATATAGACTGCAATAAATAGCTCATTTGTTGTGTGGATGAAGTTAGTGAGAAATTTCTCACTTTTATAGGTTGTAATAAATTGCTCATTTGTTATGTAGTGAAATTAGTGAGAAATTTCTCACTTGTATAGGCAGTAAGAAATTACTTCCACATTGTATGTAGAATAAATTAGTGAGAATTTTCTACTTGTATAGACTGTAATCAATAGATCATTTATTATGTAAATAAAGTTAGTGAGAAATTTTGCACAAAAAAAGTGAAAAATTCCCACATCACTCTATTAAACCGAAAATCCCTTGATTTTATATATGATCTCCTAAAAATACGTTTCCCAAAATTGTATATAACACAATTTTGGAAGTTTTTTTAATTTACAAAACAGTATATACCCAGAGAGAGAGAGAGAGAGAGAGAGAGAGAGAGAGAGAGAGAAATTCTCACACTACACTGTTAAAACTGAAATCCCTTGATTTTAAAGATATCAATTCTGTTATCCATTATTTCATAAAAACAAGTGAGTGATAAATTTGTCAACATCGCAATAAATTTGGCAAACTATTAAATATCAGTGACAAATTTGTCACGTGCGTGTCTGTACAGTTATAACGAACTAAGCGATGTTGCAAACAAATTTATCACATTTTTAATCACAACAGTGAGAAATCTAGAATTCAAAAAATTTTGAATTATGATTATCGTATGTCAACATATGTTTCAGTTTAAATTCACATTTAAACCACACACAATCACCTATCATAATTTTATGAAGCCATGATCCCATAACTCCTCCACTTCTGTTATAATACAATGACTAAAAATAACACATGTTCAAATTAATTTCTATTTAAAACAGATAAAGGGTATAAAGGTAATAAAAAAACAAAAAATTAGGGAAAATGACTAATTCCTAAATTGTACACCAATTAAGGGATTGATTTCATAACCACCTAATTTAGATGCACTCAATATACAATACCTGAATAATAAGGGACTAAGCAATATGTTTCTATTTTTTAAAATTACCAAACAATTATACTATTGAAATAATTATTGAAAAAATGGATAACTAATTACCAGTAATAGAATATCCATCACCATTCTTAATTAATAATTACCCATCCTAGTGGGGAATTAAACTTAAATTAGAGATTTTTTTCACAACCTTTAAACCTAGAAAGCACCGACGCTTCGAAAAGGGCCATGTACCTGTGTCCGACATGTATTAGACACTGACAGTTTTCCGGCCAACACACCTCCAACACGTATATCGGATGCAGCAAATATGTGTCTTGTTTCTGTCATACAATTTTTAGAGACAGACACATCACTAACACATCGGGACACTTCAAGGGACTGAAACTCTTTTTTGACCTAAATATATTGCGGCCTTTTTTTCTTTTTTCTTTTTTGCTTATTTAAAACCTAAACGGGGTTGATTTTATCAAGTATTTCATCACTTATCTCCTTGCGTTTTTCCAACATTAGTCTCTCAAGACCCTCTTTGTCCGATCATCTCTCTCTCTCCCTCTATCTCTCTCTCTCTCTAATTCTTTTATCATCTCCCTCTCTTCATTTTGTTAATATTAAAAATAACTTGGAAAATGTGTGCCTTTGGATAACATTTGAATTACATTTTTGAAAAAACATAAGATATGAACTTAAAATTGATCCAAATTTGTTCAAAAAGATTGTGTATCCCCGCCGTGTGGTGTCATTATTTTTTAGAATTTGCCGGACTTATGTACCGGTGTCGTATCTTTTTCATGTCGGTGTATCCGTGTCTGTGATTCATAGCCTTTAACATGCATGAATGTGTTTGCTAATTGTCAAACTCAGATGAGACGGCTTCTAGAGGCGGACACAAGGTTGGTTTCACACCCAGTTTTAACATAAAAGTGTTCATAACTTTTCTCTACGTGTACTGCTAACGTGCTAATATTCCATGATATAAAACGGTTGGATATGGTTTTCAACTGAATTTAATGCAAAGCATGTTTTTTCCAACTGACTATATGATCCAACTGACTATATGACCCAAAAACTAATTAATTAATGAGGAGTCGTGGTGCAAAACGTGAAAACTAGAAATGGCATGTTGGGTAAATATGATGGAATTTGAACATATAGTTTTCCATATTTATTCCAAGCTGGGATTAGCTGCGGCTCAACATATTTTTTTTTTTCGGAAAAAGTTAATCAAAAGAAAAAAGCCACACGGTACTGTACAAAATACAAGGGGCATACGTCGCATACTTCAAGATATACAATGAGTACACTGAAACAAGCATCTAGACAATCACAACCAAAAGCACAAGCTTTTGCTCAAGTATTACTCCTAGACAATACAACATAGGATGGGGAATTATCAAAAGGGCAATGCTAGGGGCACTAACAACTTTCACTAACACTTACTAACACATTCTATCTCTCTCCTAGTGGTAGTACTGTGGGGTCCGCAGCGGACCCCACAGTACTACCACTAGGAGAGAGATAGAATGTGTTAGTAAGTGTTAGTGAAAGTTGTTAGTGCCCCAAATATTACTCTTATCAAAAGCCAAAACCAAAACAAGGCACCATCTTAACAAAGCCTAAATTCCTAACAAACCATAAAGAAAGCTAAAATCACAAATAATAATTCAAGAACAAAATCACTCTACAATGGGGTAAAAGTCCATCTTTCCATGTACTGGGAAAATTATAAATTGGAATATACATACATATATATATATATATATAATAGCAAAGGGAAATGATAAATAGAAATTTGCTGATAAATCTGTACTTATCCTGGTCGCATAACCATAAGTTCACCCTCCCTTCCCCCTCCCCCCCAAAAGTGTGTAGTAATAGGTCTCTTCACCCACTTAATTATCATTTTAAGGACATTTTTACCCTTAGATATATAAAGAGACTATATATACGTCTGTATATACTTACACACATTTATGTTATTAATTTGGTCGAAATTTATTATGGAAGGTGAACCATATCAGTTTGTTATACCATCCCCCTTGATTTAAGCCAATTTAAAACTCTTAGTGATTGTAAACAATCTATATCCACGAATTAAGGAAGATTGAAAACTCTCAGTGTTTGAATCTTGACATTGTTCCATTTGCGAACTGTTGATATCTTCAAGAGATTTGAAGATATTATACAGTTTTTGAAGATCAAGATTTGAAACTCATCATTTTGAGAATCATTTTTTTCCCCGATTTTTGTTTTCAAGAAAGAAGTACGGATCGTGCTTGTTCATTATTTACAATAAGTGCTTTTTAGAACTTAATATCATTTTTCAGGACTTTCAATGTTTTCTTGAATGTGAAATTTCACATCACCGAATTTTGTTTGTTCACACATTTTATTGTATTTTCATTTTTTTTTTTTACTACAGACACTGTTTTCAATGGAGGATCATATGATTCTTTGCTGCACATACATCGGCGAGACTGCAGTGACTAATATTTCTGTTACAATAAGATTCAATGAGTTGATGGATTTTGTTTGTCGAGATGGCCCATCGTTGTAAAGGATGATATGTCGCTAATTTACAAACTTGTTGGGTACAAGAAATGTTTGTTGGATAGTGAAGATGGCATGATTAATATGATCAGATTGGCCAAGTTAATGAACTTGGACCAAATTGATGTTTGTGTGGTGGTGATGGAAACGGACAACGACATCACCGATGATGAAATTACGGAATGGGGGTCTGTGATAAGTGGTGTTAGTCAAAAATTTGAAGGTGGTACAAAATAAATCTGTTATGCAAGCACGCTATTGAGATTGGATTCAATTTTAGGTAATTAAAAAATGGCAAGGTACGTGTGACTGTTGTGTGCAGTTATCGTGCGGAGAAAGGATGTGAATGGAGATTGCATGCATCCAAGTCGGGGTTGAGTGGGTTTTTTTTTATATTAAATCTTTCGAAATTGATGATGCCGAAAACTGGTAAGAGAGATTCAGAGAGAGATATTATAACACAATCAATTGTATGCGGTTCAGCCCCGTTAGTGAGGTGACCTACATCCACGGGTGCGTCAGTGCGCTTCACTAGCAGATCACCGGCGGGCCTAGTGAGCCAACAATTGGGCGGCACTACCAGTAATACCGGCCGGGTGTATGCGTATGAAATCAGTATAAACAGCTATTCTCTAGGTTAAGAATGCAATCCCCCTTAATGGGGGTGAGTGGCCCCTTTTATAGGTGCAAGAGACCATCCGCACAAGGCAACTGATTAGATAAGGAAGCTCCATCTAATTATGGGAGGTTTCCCAAGTGGCTTAGGAAACTATTTACACTTTCCATTAGTCTTCTGATTGATTATGGAAACTGCTGAGCGGCTTGGTTGTCAAATTGCACATCGTGGAGAGCTGCTGCGTTGCATGCCCGGGCTGTGCGAGCACCCTGAGCGGTAATAGTCGAAAGACCTCGGGATTGGTGGACCACAAGCGCCCATTCCGGATAGTCCGGGTCCTTCGCTGCTGACGTGGCGGTTTGGCTTCATCAGAATATTTTTGGACGCATCAGCTGCCCCCCATTTTCGAAGTTGATATGATGTCCCATCAGATGGAGTTTGAAAATTGATCGAGAAATGTTCGATCAATCGAACCCTTGTAGTGACATATTTCTCATTTTGCTCAGTTTTTCATATTTTAATTAGTCTTATCTTCTCATTTTCTATTTTAGGTTCATCACCATGAATCCCACTGTAACAATCTACATTTCCATTTAATTCAAAATTCATGTCCATATTTAATATAGTGTAATTTTATTTGTCACATTTAAAATTTAATTGGGATTGCTTACTTTTATTTAATTACAATTCTCATGTTCTAAATTTTATTCCTTGATTTGTTTCAAGTAAAAATTCTTGATGGGGTCAAACTGCGATTTTATATAATTTAGCAATACCTATGTGAATCTCAAAGTCTGTATCTCAAAACGGTGGAAATATTTTCTTTTAACTCAAGCAGTATTTTTATAAAATCGGGAAACCATTTCTTACGTTAAAATGAATTTTCTGTATTTTGTGGTGAACACCGTGCCACGGAAATACCAGTTTACTTCCAAAACTGTCTGCGCCGTGTTAAACTTCCATAGATTTTGGAAGTAATGCAAATATAGATTTGACATACACTTTACTTTCCATTTATGCCAACTCATCATTAGCTTGTGCCTTGTTTGGATCTATACATCTTGTGTGTATTATTATTATGTCAATAAGTTACTATTGCCAAACACCCCCACTTTGGCCCCTACAAGCCTATGTTGCCTCTTCAGATTTTTTAAGAGTGTATGTACGTATCTATATCTGTGTATATTAGTAGTTAGTAAATTAGTAAATAAATTCAATTTGTGGAGCCTTGATCAAGGGACTTGGAGCCCAAGTTCACCCCAATTTAGTTTCTATATATGCACCTACACACTCTAACTTTCAGCATACACATATCACAGAGAGAAAAGAGAGAGCTGGAGAGTTTAATTTCAGAAAATTTGCTAGAGAGAGAGGACTCAATCCCCATAGCCAAAGCTTGGTTTGAATTTCAATATTGCTTATCTTTCTTAACAATTACTTCAATCACAATCACAGTGAGTATTTCTAACTCACTATGAATGTAAATCATACTTGCTTACTGTATATTTGATTGAAATTGAAAACTCCCATTGTTATGGTCATCCATGGAAGCTTGAAGCTTCAATACTCAATTTTTCAACCTTAATCAAAATTGGTTTTTAGAATAGAATATGAAAGATTATAGCATATAGAGACTACGGTTACAATATTAGCGCTTAACTCAGTCGTATTGCGACATATGCTTAAAATGAAGTTTTATCATCTTTTAGTTTTTCGTAAAATTAGTGATCTACGTTTGGATTCATGTTAAATTGGTCATAGATTCTCAATCCTTGTGAAAAACCGAAGAGAATCATATATAACAAGGTAGGATAACTTACAGAATTGAAAATGGGTCAAAAGACCCCCTGATTTATGAAACAGAGCAGTTCTGACAAAGAAGATGAAGTCACTGCTGAAACTCGCGCATGCGAGCGAGGGTCGCGCGAGCGGACTGCGCGAGCGACCCTTCGCGCGAGCAGCCCACGCGCGCGAGCCGTGTGGGTTCAGGCAGATAGAAAGGATCTTAATAAGAAAAAACTGAAAATTAGGCAGATCGCGCTAGCAGACCGTGCGAGCGATTCGCGCGCGCGATCTCCCTGTATTCTGGCAGTTGGAAAAGTTTTATAAAAGAAAAGGAAAATTAGGCATATCGCACGAGCGACCTTCGATCGAGCGGACCGCGCGCGCGACTTCTGTCAGTTTCTAAATTTTGCTTATTTTATGTTAAGGAACTGTTTGGCTGATATTTCATGGACTTTTAAAGCTCTGTTTGGGAAATTTACTAAAACAGAAATCTATTTGGTTATGTTTGGATGATTGAAATGATGTATTACGACTTAACAATCCCCGTACATACGTTGTTTCTATAATTCAGCATTTTACTTTTGTTTAAGTGTCATGACATACATGTGGAGTCAGTTGTACATGCATGGTGAGTGTAAATGTTGGGCAGTGTGGAAAAGAGTGTGTGGTTGAGATTGTGTTGTGGACACTCCCTGGTAATTGTGTACCAAAGTGTGACGTGTTGAGATTGCGGTGAGAGTATCTTTGTAGTGCGACGGTGACAAAACTGGACACTCCCTGGCACCCATGGAAGCGTTAAAGTGTGTGACGCCGAACTTGGACATTCCCTGGCACCCATGGTAGTGCTAAAGTGTGGCCTACGGACACTCCCTGGTACCTGAGTCTGGATGCTGCGTGAGATTACCTCCGGTATTTGCGAGGCGGATTAGGTTCTAAAGTGTGAGGCATTGGACACTCCCTGGTACCCCGGACCAAAGTGTGAGGCAAACTGGACATTCCCTGGCACCCCTGTGCTAAAGTGTGGCTATCAGAGTATTACAAGGATACTGGTGTGAGATAGTGGGTTGTTGTGTTTTTCAAGAGAAAAAAGTCGGTAATATGAGATGGTTCATTGTTTTCATACACGGTCACATATATGTGAATTATAGCTTTCAAATGATATTTTGGTTATTTTCTAAAAATGAGCTCTTTACTTTGATATAAACTTGTTGAATTAAATGGGAATTAGAAATTGTATATGAATTATAGCTTTCAAATGATATTTTGGTTGTTTTCTAAAAATGAACTCTTTACTTTAATATAAACTTGTTGAATTAAATGGGAATTAGAAATTGGTAAATGAGTATGTGTTACATTTAAAGTTATGTTTTTAATACTCACCAGCTTCTTGAAGCTGACGGCGTTGATGCGTCCTGGACATTCGTGTCTAGGCTTTTCAGGTTTTGAGCAAGCGGAACATTACGACTACGCAAACTGAGAATCCCTGCTGGAAAGAGAATTTACCTCTTTATGTTTTAAGTTTTAAAATGAATTCTGTAATAGACAATAGATATTGTTTTGTTTTAAGGCAGATTATGCCTTAGCTGACCTAGAGTGGTAATATGTAATAAGTTAGAAAAATATTTGTAAGTCTTGATTGCTCTACTCTGATTATTATGTTTTTGTTGTTGACGTTTGGGACGGAATCGATCCTTCAAACTGTCGCGACCTACGGGTCCATAAAGGAAATTAAACGCTTTCCTTATTTATGCTAAAGTCGGGGCGTGACAGGATTTAGTGGTATCAGAGCCAGGTTATTATTTATCTCAAGATAGTTTAGCCAGGATAGGGTTTACCAGTTTAGACCCGATTCCACAGTTCTGCTAGCTTAAGCTTTGCATACCCGATGATACGACAGGGGAGGATAGACTCAGGACCCATACGCATAAGATTATCTCTGTCCTGATTTGAGTTAGTACCTTTTTCAGGTATGGACCCAGCTCAGCCCTTTTTTGTGCCTGATGCTTTTGGAGGGCATTGGGTTACTGTGGGAGCGAGAGTACTGGATTCGGTGACACTTTATTTCACCAGTGTTGGGCAGCGTGCATCTGCTACCGTCGAGTTAGATCTCTGGCACCAGATCCACGTGTTAGGGCTGGTTGATTTACCCCATGCTCGTCTCGAGATCTTGTACTTTATCGAGATTCAGCGCTTAGTGCTTGTAGAGATGGTTCGCTTGGTTAACAATGATGCTTTCTATTTACCCCTTGAGGTTCAGTTTGTGCAGGCTCACCTTGCACAGCTGGATATGCCTCCACCAGTTGTCCCCGCTGATGAGGACGACGTTGAGGTGATTCATTTCGCTCCTATAGGTGGGGAGGGTGTCAATGAGAAGGATGGCATAGGTTGGGAGGACTTCGCAGTTGACCTTGAGAAGGCACTAGCACTCAAGCTAGCTTTGCCAGAGGCAGATGCCCCTGGACCTGCTTCGTTGTTGACCTCACTTAGCTGTAATTTTGGGGCAGGCCCCTCTCATGTTCACAGACTTCATCAGGCCGACTCGCTTGACCTTTTGATGGCTACCTACGGTGATGACTGATCGTTTAGATGTCGCCTTGTATATATTAACTATTATTGACTACTAGCTCTACCTATTTTTGCAAACTATAATTACATGCATTAGAGTATAGGGCAATAACCCCATTTTTGGCATTAACTCTTCCATGGACGATGTACGTCGTAACCCACACATATAGGGTAGGCACAGATCTGATCATATACGCTTTTTGTATCAACTTGACAAGAAGTTATATATAGAAATACTCTTTTGATGTTGTCATTTAAACTGCTTTATACTTTTGTTGCATGCATTTTCCTCATTCTACTATCACTATCATGCATAGAATGGCTGGGAGACCGAGAAGAAACAGGAATTTGATTGAGGGAGCATCTGAGGTTGCCGATCCCACAGGAATGTTTGAAGCTTTCATCAGACGTCTCGAAAGGGTTAGTAATCAGAACGAAAATTGACAAGACCGATAAACTGGAGATAAGCTGCTGGAGAGATTCCGTGCGCTAAGGCCCGAGCAGTTTGCGGGTACCGCGGAACCATGGAAAGTGGAACAGTGGTTAAGACAGAAGGACCGCATGTTCGAGGCTGTCTAGTGCAACGAGATGGACAAGAGGAGGTCAGCTACCTTCCAATTGACTGGTGCCGCTGCAGATTTGTGAGATTCAGTCACAGCTACCATCGGGAATGAAGCTGCGACGGGAATGATATGGACTGCATTTATGGGGAGGTTTCTGGAAAAGTATTTTTCGGCTACAGAAAGGCACAGGAGGGAGAAGGAATTTATGGACTTGACTCAGGGAACTAAATCGGTGCAAGAGTACACCACTCAGTTTGAGAGACTATCCCGATTTGCCCCTCATATGGTGGATACCGAAGAAAAGAGGATCCGTAAGTATAACCAAGGGCTGACACCGCAAATTCGCCGCCTGACTCTCGGTCACCTAGATAAGTCGTTTGAGGGATTGGTTGGCTTGGCTACTGATCTAGAAGAGGACGCTCGAGTGAATCGAAAGCAATTCGAATTTCGACCGCCTCAAAGGGGTAACTTTGGAAATAGACCACCAATGAATTGTACCCAAGGGCAGAAGAGGAATTTTGACGGAAGCAAGAAGACCCAAGCTATCACCTATCCGACTCAACCTCGAGTTGATGAAGGAAGTAGCGCTGGGAAATGTTTCAACTGTGGCAACCTCGGTCATCTGGCTCGAGATTGCAAGGCACCAAGGTGTGTTGCTCAACAAGGCATAGTCTGCTACAACTGTAGTGAACCAGGTCACATCAGTAAGTTCTGTACTACCCCTAAGCAAGTGACTTATGGTCAGCAAGGTCAGACTTGCATGAATGCTATTATTCCTAATGCCGCTGGATATGATGGGATTGTGTACGAAGAAGGAGGTTATGAAGAAGCTCAACCTGATCAACAAGCGGTAGAACGTACCTTGACTCTGTTTAACTCCCATATTAAAGTGTTATTTGATACGGGTGCTGCTCTTTCATTCATATCTGTTAATATGATTCGGAGATTGGGTATCTTACCTCATCGTTTAGAGAAAGCTTTGAGGGCCACTTCACCATTAGGAGCCGCAGTCAGTTTAGGACATGTGTGCAAGAATTGTCCTGTATGGCTAGGAAACCGTGAAATCCCTGCAAGGTTGATTGTTCTATCGATGAAGGAGTTTGATATAATCCTAGGAATGGATTGGCTCTCTCAGAACCAAGTGAAGCTGGATTGTGCGAGGAAGAGAATTACATTCCCCGACAATGAGAATCAACCATTTGATTTTCAATGTAACCCTTTGGGAGATATGTTCCTCACAAGGTGTTTGGCTAACATCGAAGTCGTCAGTACAGAAGCGACAGTATTGTCTATACCTGTAGTCAAGGACTTCGAAGAAGTATTTCAAGACATTTCTGGTTTGCCGCCCGAGAGAAGTATAGAGTTCTGTATTAAGCTTATACCGGGTACCGTACCGATCACGAAGGTTCCCTACAGAATGGCCCTCACTGAACTGTTGGAATTGAAGGAACAAGTTCAAGAGCTCGAGAACCTAGGTTTTGTACGTCCAAGTACATCTGTCACGCCCCGGAGCAGCATAAATAGAGAAAAATAAATTTCCTTTATGGGTCCATAAGGAATGACAGGTGAAAGTCACTAATAATCCACACCACGCAGTACTAGTCCAAAAAGACAACAGTAAACAACTGAGAATAACACACAGTGCTAACTATTACAAAATATCATAGTATGGTCCACAGGATCACAACAGGTCTAAAGACAACAAATGCCCAAGTACCCGCTAACAAAAGGTTTAACAGAACAACCAAAAAGAAATCTAATTATAACATCTTCAGTCTTCAACTGGCATAAGGATAATCCTTACTGGCGTAACCGTCATCGGTGGGGCCTTCCTCGGGATAACACTCATCAGTGTACTGGTCATTACCTGCAAAATAAGGGGCAGGATATTCTGGACGGGGAAAGTCCAGGCAATAAAAGGCCGTCAGCTTACTGAGAGTTGAGTGAGCATAAACTAACGAGGTACCAATTATCTGAAGTAAACACGAGCTTATGAAAATACGAGTTAACATCTTATTATAAGGATAACATTATCTTGTTCCTCTATTCATTCTTGTAAACCGACCCTTATCGTCTTGTTACTCAAATACCGAACTCAACAGACTCTGATTTCCATGAACAGACTCAATCGTTTAACTCTAGGGATACACCCTTATTCTGTCCATCGCTTTTAAGAGCAATATATCCTGCTCACCGCATGTCATGGACTCCACGTCAGTCTGTCCCCAGCTTTTAAGAACAATGGTCCTGTTCACCACATTTCAGGGATATAACGTTTCGAACAAGGCATATCAATCTATTGCCACGACTCAACGTCATCTACTAGTGATCCCAGCTCACCGCTTTTAAGAACAATGGTCCTGTTCACTGCTTTTAAGAGCATATCACAGATCATCCAGTCTATCTTAAGACTTCTTGGTCCAGCTCACCGCTTTTAAGAACCATGGTCCGGTTCACCGCTTTTAAGAGCATATCATGACCAATCGTCCATCCACGTACCATTCCCAGAACTTACCAAACCTACTTACGTTCCATTCTACATCGACACATGACAATTCCCAATGTGGCCTGACTACTCGGATTAAAAGAAAACGGACATCAAATTCATATCAGAAACAACACGTCACCCACGTCTTCATATTACTTTTTATTCATTATCCATAAATCTTTGGTGTCACATTACTCCTGTCTACCCCATAGTCGCATAATGGAATTCCGAATTAGAAATCGAACAACTAAATCTCTTATATAATAAATAGGCAAAGGAATCCATGTTCTGATCATGTCAATCGATTGGGACTAAGTTCAATCGATTGGTATCAAAATCATGTCAATCGATTGGTATCTAAAAAGTGTCAATCGATTGAAATCCTATTCAATCGATTGGGATACAACTGATGTCAATCGATTGAGATTATGTCAATCGATTGGAACTACGTCTTCTCCAGCAGATTGTAAAAATAGCATATATAAACGTAAACTACAAGCATTTAACACATCTAAGCTTCATAATAACTTGCATAAACCTCACATAAAGGGACCAAGTGAGTTAGAAACTCACCTAGGGTGCGTTTGGATGTGTTTAAGCTTGAAACCTCCAAGCTTTCTCTCTTTCTCCTCTTCTCTGTCTCTGTCTTCCCTCTCTGTCTCCTCCTTTCTTCTTTCTTCTTCTTTCTGTTTCTCCCTCTTCTCTCTCCCAGCTGCTAAGGCAGTGAGTGTGTGTATAGAGTGTGTATATATGTAGATATATAGCTATATGTATGTATATATCTCAAGAGTATGTCTCTCTCTCTCAATGGTCTGAAAACAGCCCCAAGGCCAATAAATGAGACATATATATAGAGATATGGGAGTGCCACACGTTTAAAGCTGAAGGAAAGAAGAAAACATTTCTCAGCTTATGTCAATCGATTGGGACACAAGTCAATCGATTGGCAACAGATATTTGTAGTCAATCGATTGGAAACAATGTCAATCGATTGGGATGAATAGCAATCGATTGGGATAATGACACGTCATCACTTTTAGTCGGTTGAATGTCAATCGATTGGGATACTTATCAATCGATTGGTATCTAAAAAGTGTCAATCGATTGGGAAACTTATCAATCGATTGGTATAAAAAATTACCAAAAGGAAGAGAAAGTTTATACGAGTATAGAAATGAAATACCGGGTCTTATTAATATACCAAAATACAGGGTATTACAACATCGCCTTGGGGAGCACCAGTATTATTTGTGAAGAAGAAGGACGGGACGCTTCGGTTGTGTATCGACTACCGAGAATTGAACCGAGTGACTATCAAGAACAAGTATCCCTTACCTCGGATCGACGACTTGTTTGATCAACTACAAGGAGTTACGACATTTTCCAAAATAGACCTAAGGTCGGTATATCATCAATTGAGGGTACGGAATGAAGATATACCTAAGACTGCATTCAAAACCCGATATGGTCACTACGAGTTTTTGGTGATGCCGTTTGGGATGACGAATGCCCCGACAGTGTTTATGGATCTGATGAACAGAGTGTTCAAGCCTTATTTAGATCAGTTTGTCGTCGTCTTCATTGATGATATTTTGATCTATTCTAAGTCAGGAGAAGAACACGAACAACATCTACGGATTGCATTGCAGACTCTTAAGGACCACCACTTGTATACCAAGTTCAGTAAGTGTGAATTCTGGTTGCAAGAAGTGAAATTTTTGGGACACAAGGTATCATCTCAAGGAATTTCTGTGGATTCGTCCAAGACGGATGCTGTGTCAAACTGGGTTAGGCCGAACAACCCTACGGAAGTTTGGAGTTTTCTTGGACTCGCAGTCTATTATCGGAGATTTGTTGAGAGATTCTCCAAGATAGCTGCAGCATTAATTGGGTTGACGAAGAAGAATTTGAAGTTTGACTGGACAGAGAAGCATGAGCGTGCCTTTCTAGAGTTAAAAGAGAGACTCACTACCGCACCAGTACTAGCTATACCCAAGCCTGATGAGAAGTTCACTATCTTTAGTGACGCGTCATATCAAGGACTAGGGTGTGTACTTATGCAAGATGGTAGAGTTATCGCTTATGGATCAAGATACCTGAAACCGAATGAGTTGAACTATCCCATTCATGATTTGGAGTTGGTGGTAGTAGTATTTGCACTCAAGATTTGGAGACACTATCTCTACGGTGAGAAGTTTGATTTATTCTCCGATCACAAGAGTCTGAAATATTTGTTCACACAGAAAGAGTTGAACATAAGACAACGCATATGGATGGAGCTGATCAAAGATTGCGACTTCACGTTAGAGTACCACCCTGGTAAAGCTAATGTGGTCGCTGATGCTTTGAGTCGACGGACTCGTGAGACGATCGCCTCCTTAATGGTTAGAGAATGGCGAGCATTGGAGACGTTGACGAAATTCGACATACAGAGTGCTGAAAAAGGAGAAGGACAACTTTTTGGATGTCTTATCCTACAGCCTGTCCTCATCGACCGCCTCATTAGAGCACAGAAAAAAGATGAGAAGTTTCAGACATGGTTCGTTAAGATGTCAGAGAAAGACCCGACAGAATGGAAAGTGGGAATCGATGGAGGATATCGGTGCAGAGATAGATTATGTGTGCCAGATTGTGGTGAGCTAAGAAAGGATATCCTGGAAGAAGCACATAAGTCAAGATATACAGTCCACCCAGGATGAACGAAGATGTACAAAGATTTGAAGGGAAATTTCTGGTGGGAAGGTATGAAGAAGAACATGGCCGAGTTTGTGTCCAAGTGTTTGACGTGTCAGCAAGTCAAGGTTGAACATCAGAGACCGTCAGGATTGTTACAACCGCTACCTGTTCCTGGTTGGAAGTGGGAGCATATAACCATGGATTTTGTAGTGGGATTACCTCGATCGCATCAGAATCATGACGCCATTTGGGTAATCGTGGATCGATTGACGAAGTCTGCTCATTTCATTGCTTATAGTGTGACATACCTGATAGAAAAGATGAGCCGAATGTACATACAACAAGTTGTGCAACTTCACAGTGCACCTGTGTCGATTGTGTCAGACCGTGACGCGCGTTTTACTTCTGGATTTTGGGAAAGTTTGAAAGAAGCTATGGGAACCTTGTTTAAGTTGAGTACTGCTTTTCACCCTCAGACAGATGGGCAAACTCAGCGTGTTAATCAGATCATGGAAGATATGTTTAGGGCTTGTGTTATTGATTTTGAAGAATCTTGGGAGACACACTTGTCTTTGGTTGAATTTGCCTATAACAATAGTTATCACACGAGTATCGGGATGGCTCCGTTCGAAGCATTGTACGGACGACCATGTCATTCTCCGTTGTGCTGGGCATAGGTGGGAGACACAGAATTGTTGGGACCAGATTTGGTTAGAGAAACCAACGAAAAGATTTCTTTGGTCAAGGAAAGGATGAGAACCGCTCAAAGCCGATATAAGAGTTATGCTGATCGACGTCGGAAAGATTTGGAATTTAGCATTGGAGATCACGTACTTTTGAAGGTTTCACCGACCTGAGGAATAGCACGCTTTGGTCTCAAGAGAGGCAAATTAGCTCCGCATTTCATCAGACCGTTCGAGAGTTTGGAACATGTCGGAAAAGTGGCCTATCGACTGGCGCTACCACCGAAGATGTCTAGGGTTCACAATGTATTTCATGTTAGTATGCTGAGAAAGTACATACGAGACCCCTCGCACATGGTTAGTTATGACGATATTGAGACGAGTCATAACATTTCTTACAAGGAGAGACCTGTGAAGATTCTGGATCAGGGTATCAAGAAGTTGAGAAACAAAGACATTCCGTTGGTGAAGGTTCAGTGGAATCACCATGACGAGAATGAAGCCTCGTGGGAAGTTGAAGCTGAGATGAGGAAGAAGTACCCGGAGTTGTTTCAGGACTAGTTAGTCTCGATTTCGGGGACGAAATCCTGTTTAAGGGAGGAAGGGTGTAACAATCTGCATTTCCATTTAATTTAAAATTCATAATTTCATTTGTCACATTTAAAATTAATTGGGATTGCCTACTTTTATTTAATTACAATTCTCATGTTCTAAATTTTATTCCTTGATTTGTTTCAAGTTAAAATTCTTGTTGGGGTCAAACTGTAATTTTATAAAATTTAGCAATACCTATGTGAATCTCAAAGTCTGTATCTCAAAACGGTGGAAATATTTTCTTCTAACTCAAGCAGTATTTTTATAAAACCGGGAAACCATTTCTTACGTTAAAATGAATTTTCTGTATTTTGTGGTGAACACCGCGCCACGGAATACCAGTTTACTTCCAAAACTGTCTGCGCCGTGTTAAACTTCCACATATTTTGGAAGTAATGCAAAGATAGATTTGACATACACTTTATTTTCCATTTATGGCAACTCATCATTAGCTTGTGCCTTGTTTGGATCTATACATCTTGTGTGTATTATTATTATGTCAATAAGTTACTAGTGCCAAACACCCCCACTTTGGCCCCTACAAGCCTATGTTGCCTCTTCAAATTTTTTAAGAGTGTATGTACGTATCTATATCTGTGTATATTAGTAGTTAGTTAATTAGTAAATAAATTCAATTTGGTTAGCCTTGATCAAGGGACTTAGAGCCCAAGTTCACCCCAATTTAGTTTCTATATATGTACCTACACACTCTCACTTTCAGCATACACATATCACAGAGAGAAAAGAGAGAGCTGGAGAGTTTAATTTCAGAAAATTTGCTAGAGAGAGAGGTCTCAATCCCCATAGCCAAAGCTTGGGTTTGAATTTCAATATTGCTTCTCTTTCTCAACAATTACTTCAATCACAATCACAGCGAGTATTTCTAACTCACTATGAATGTAAATCATACTTGCTTACTGTGTATTTGATTGAAATTGAAAACTCCCATTGTTATGGTCATCCATGGAAGCTTGAAGCTTCAATACTCAATTTTTCAACCTTAATCAAAATTCATTTTTAGAATGGAATATGAAAGATTATAGCATGTAGAGACTACGGTTACAATAATATTAGCTCTTAATTTGTTCGTATTGCGACGTATGCTTATAATGAAGTTTTATCATCTTTTAGCTTTTCGTAAAATTAGTGATCTACGTTTGGATTCATGTTAAATTGGTCATAGATTCTTAATCCTTGTGCAAAACCGAAGAGATTCATATATAACAAGGTAGGATAACTTGCAGAATCGAAAATGGGTCAAAAGACCCCCTGATTATGAAACAGAGCAGATCTGACGAAGAAGATAAAGTCACTGCTGAAACTCGCGCGCGCAAGGGTCGCGCGAGCGACCCTTCGTGGGAACAGCTCGTGCGCGCGAGCCGTGTGTGTTCAGGCAGATAAAAAGGATCTTAATAAGAAAAAAAATGAAAATTAGGCAGATCGCGCGAGCGGACCGCGCGAGCGACTCGCGCGCGCGATCTCCCTTTATTCTGGCAGTTGGAAAAGTTTTATAAAAGAAAAGGAAAATTGGGCATATCGCGTTGGGCATATCGCGCGCGACTTCTGTCAGTTTCTAAATTTTGTTTATTTTATGTTAAGGATGATTGAAATGATGTATTACGACTTAACAATCCCCGTACATACGTTGTTCCTATAACTCAGCATTTTACTTTTGTTTAAGTGTCATGACATACATATGGAGTCAATTGTACATGCATGGTGAGTGTAAATGTTGGGCAGTGTGGAAAAGAGTAATGGTCAGTGTGGAAAAGAGTGTGTGGTTGAGATTGTGTTGTGGACACTCCCTGGTAATTGTGTACCAAAGTGTGACGTGTTGAGATTGCGGTGAGAGTATCTTTGTAGTGCGACGATGGCAAAACTGGACACTCCCTGACGCCCATGGAAGCGTTAAAGTGTGTGACGCTGAACTTGGACATTCCCTGGCACCCTTGGTAGTGCTAAAGTGTGGCCTATGGACACTCCCTGGTACCTGAGTCTGATACTGCGTGAGGTTACCTCCGGTATTTGCGAGGCGGATTAGGTACTAAAGTGTGAGGCATTGGACACTCCCTGGTACCCCGGACCAAAGTGTGAGGCAAACTGGACATTCCCTGGCACCCCTGTGCTGAAGTGTGGCTATCGGAGTATTACAAGGATACTGGTGTGAGATAGTGGGTTATTGTGTTTGTCAAGAGAAAAGAGTCGGTAAGATGAGATGGTGCATTGTTTTCATACACGGTCACATATATGTGAATTATAGCTTTCAAATGATATTGTGGTTGTTTTCTAAAAATGAACTCTTTACTTTAACATAAACTTGTTGAATTAAATGGGAATTAGAAATTGGTAAATGAGTATGTGTTACATTCAAAGTTATGTTTTTAATACTCACCAGCTTCTTGAAGCTGACGGCGTTGATGCGTCTTGGACATTCGTGTCTAGGCTTTTCAGGTTTTGAGCAAGCGGAACATTACGACTACGCAAACTGAGAATCCCTGCTGGAAAGAGAATTTGCCTTTATATGTTTTAAGTTTTAAAATGAATTCTGTAATAGACAATAGATATTTTTTTGTTTTAAGGCGGCTTGTGCCTTAGCTGACCTAGAGTGGTAATATGTAATAAGTTAGAAAAATATTTGTAAGTCTTCATTGCTCTACTCTAATTATTATATTTTTGTTGTTGACGTTTGGGGCGGAATTGATCCTTCAAACTGTCGCGACCTACGGGTCCATAAAGGAAATTAAACTCTTTCCTTATTTATGCTATGTCGGGGCGTGACACCCACGATTAGCTATCACAGGGAGAAGCCATTTGATTGGACTATTCCTAATTCGGTACCTGAACATGGGTTCCGAAATCCTTTTAACCTGTCATGGTATACTCGTTTCTTCAGCCATCGTAAGATTATGCTTGAGGGACCCCTCGAGACGGTCTGGCTTTCAGCTCCGTGGTTCCTGGCTAGGATTCAGGGCATGCCACAGTGGTTCCAAATGTTGACCCAGGCCAAAAGGGTCAATATCTTTTGGGTGCGAGAGGCCTGCGCCACCATGATCAAGGACCCGACCGCCCCGTTCATATATCGTTCATTCATCCGCGGCCGGGAGATCATATTCAGTCCTGCTACGTTAGCCACAATGTTAGGTGTCCCAGAGGAGCTCGAGTGTGATTGTCCTTAGAGACAGGGAGCTCCTGAGACCCCGTATGCCAATATAGTGCGGGAGATTACAGACGGGGCCATCCAGTTCTAGAACAGTGTCTCGCTTATCGAGGATTGCCACTTAACAGACGACTACCACATGCTCCACTTGGTGCTGTGTAACTGTATCTTCTCGATGTCTTATCACGTGATGCTAGCACCACGGTACGTTTGGGCATTATATTCTGTGGGGACGGGGAAGAAAGTCTGTCTGCCGCGCATATATATTGAGTTTCTGTGCAGCACACGCGTTAAATTTCTGTAAAAAAATACCTGAAAGGCGCGTGGGCCATTCATAGTGTTGTGACCTAGTCTGGTTTACTCGCACTCCCCGTTGATGCATTCCAAGCCTCTTCTAGGAAATTTGGTGAGACGGCTGTTCGCCGCTCAGATGCCCAGAAGAGAAAAAGAAAAGAAAAAGGAAAAGAAAAGGTTGGTGCGAAAAAGAAGTAGAAAGGTGGGACAGACACCGAGGGAGCTGCTTCAGGGATGCCTACCGAGGCTGAGGAGCAGGATACTGAGAAGGAGGAGGATCCTATAGTTGTTGCGCAGCAGTTCGAGCTGAGACAGAGATCTCAGGCTCCGACCCAAGGAGAACCGTCATCTATGTCTCTCCAGACTCTATATACATTGCTCTTGGGAGAGAGGGAGGCCCGGATGCGACTCAAGGGCAAGATTGACCACTTGACCATATAGCTCGACACACTATTGGTCCAGTTGGGGGTTTCTCAGTCTTTGCATACACCTTCACACCCCCCGGCTGCACCACCCACTTTAGAGCCTACGTCATCTGCTCCACCACCTCTAGTCATGTTGACTCCTTCACCATCTACACTAGCTGCCATGGCTGCGAGTGACCCGGCGATGGTTCCTGCTATTGCTGAGGGTGGAGGTGCCAATGTTCCTATTGCTCCTATCGAGATTCTGTCTGATGTTGCTGATGACTAGTAGTTATGATAGTCGAGAGAGTGCGAGCTTTTGTTGTATTAATTTTTCTTTTGTTATCTCTACTCTCTTTCTGGTTGTCGTATTTGTATGATTAAACTCATATCACTGTTCTGTCTTAATTTTGCTTTATTTTTCCAGTGATTAGTTATGTTGCTATTCATGGATCATTTTTTATATTGATATATCTATTGCTTTTAGTTGTTTGGAGATTGTATAGTCTATTTTACAGGTCGCTATGCTTGTTGTTATTGGTTGCTTCTACCAGGTGATACCCATCCATTTTATTTTGAAAGCCTACTTCTGGGGCATAGTTGTTTCCAGTTGGGGGTAGGGGATAGATAGGTATACACCTGCATATTTCACACTTAGCACCACTTCATAAACATACAATCTCAATTAAAACTTAAAAATTTTGAATTTTTTTTGGAAATTTTGAACTTAAATTATAGAATAACTTTGAACTTTCACTCCTGGTTAGTTGTATGAAATGACAAATTCATATTAGTCTCATCCTTTTACGAATCACGTTCATGCGTTTTTCTAGTATCACTAGGATGATTGCATGTGTTGACCTTTCATGTATCTAACATCCATTTGCACTAGTTGATAGCTATGTAGAAAATCTAAAAATGAGTTAATACGACTATTGCGCTAAAAGAATGAGTAGTGGAAACTAATTACCCTTAGTGAGCTTTTGATCCAATCATCATTTCTGAGGGAATTGTCACAGAAACTCGAATTGTTCTTCTTGATTACACTTATAAAATTCGTTGAAATTGTCTCAATTAATTTTTCATTTTGGCTGCTGATCTTGTCAAAATCAAGATATAAAAGTATGTTTATTTATGCTTTACTTTCAAAAGATTTGTAGTGTGGAAGTAAAGGTCGAACCCATAGAGATTGTTAATTTTAATCCATTAATTACTAAAATCGAATCTATTTAGTTATAAGTAAATCGGAAGTTTGATTGATTGATGATTTGATTATTACTACTAATTAAACTATGAAATTAAACTTAGGGAATTATGAAAATAAATTCTAGAATTAAATCTAAGTAAACTAGTATGCTAAATTGAAAATTGGTTTAAATATGAATAGATGAGATCTAGGATTACAAATCCACCATTAACTATGTGTCGGGGGTCTAGACTTTCTATTCTAAGTTATATGTTTGGATAGTCACGATCTATTGTAGCTACAAGCCCAACAATATCAACAAGAAGGTATTGTTAGTTTAATCTATGTATAATCTATCTATGGTTCACATTAATTATCTACCTATAACTAGGGTGTAGCATAACTCATCTTTCCTAAGCATGGATTATAAAAGATGTAAACATCACAATCACATAAGCACTATTGTATGTAAATACTCCTATCAATCACAGAAATCAAGGACTATTGAGTTCAATAAGCATAAGAAAAAATCTAAGACATGACTAAATCCAAAGTACTCTTGATTATTATCATTAAAAATTGATTATAAATAATCCACCAACATACAATCACTATCCAATACATAAAATCCTAAAATAGAAAAGCATAGAATTCCCCCTTTACATAGCTAGGGTTTCATTGAAACCCTAGATTAGGAGTTTAGCTGCACATGGTGGATGAAAGCATGAAGATTGAGTTGATGGTAGCCATTAGAGACCTTCAAGCTTGCTCTTTTCCTTACTTTTGCCTTCCAAAGTAGTGTATGAATGAATGTGTCCTCTCCTTTCTTAGAATGAGATATATATAGTTATAGAGAGAGATTAGGAGGATTTTCCTAAACCTAATCTCACTAAAACTGCTAAAAATTGCATTCTGGACGTAATTGGACAATTTCGTCCACGTAGGGGTCTTCAGCTCTTCCAAATACGCGTTTTATGTTTTTTCGTACGGATCGTACGAGCGGGCCGCGCGAGCGCGTAAAATGGGAGGTCGCGCTAGCGGGCCGCGGAAGCGATGTTCGGGATTCTCGCGCGAGCGGGCCGCTCGCGCGAAGTAGCTTTTTCTGCTTCTTTCTTCCTATTTTTTTACCCCATTTAACCTGAAACTCATGCTTTCTCCTAAAACCTGACAGAAAGTGGAAAACAAAGTAAAATTATACAAAAACAGGATAAAAACGACTAATAAATGTGAATTAAGGCGTATAATTGGGATTTGTTCTCTCCCGATCACACCCCCAAACCTACATTTTGCTAGTCCTCGAGCAAAAAGAATAGAAAAATAAAACTACTAATATTAAAAATTCATAATCCATTTTCGTATGGATAACGATTGCACTTAGCTTGTGCAACAAGCCTTTTAAACCTCTAGGTGTCCCTAATCGGACGAGTGAAGTCTCGTGAGGGTTCTCGTCAACAAGTCACCCACAACCATCTTTATTAACTTGTAAAATAAAAATTTTATTCAAAATTTAAATATTTCAATGTCAACATCCTTTCTTGATAAAATCAAATTCAAATAAAACTTTAAATTATCAAGAGTAAAACAATCGTACGCCCTCCTATATTATGAAAATAATCTGAAAACATATATCAACAGAATCAATAGAATATATCGAAGACTCGCATGTGTGTGAGAGAGTAATCAAGTGGATACAGGGCAACTATGAACTTGGAATATAAATTGGATAACTATCTAGTGATGCTTCGACTACAAATCTCACGTTGTTAATTACACTCGAAAATGAAATCACTCGAAAACAGGTGTAATTACTCGAATATATGCGAGGAGGATAATTCTATACAAAGCAAATAAATCTCGCATATGACACGAAACAGCGTATAACACGACAGAAAAAATAGTCTCATGAATAAATATCGATCGTCAAGTAAATATTACTACTACCATGCTTTTATTCCCTTTTTCTATCGGTTCCATATTCAAATCATGTTTCCATAGAATCAACTAGGACTTTACAAGGGTTGTAATGTTGGTCAAAGGTTATAGTTAAGAGAAGAAAGGTAAAAGTAATTCAAAACGTCCTTGAGTAAATAGAAACAACTGTAATATTTGTAACGCACATGCTTTACTACAACGACTTTTTATTATCTTTTCATATTTCTTTTTTTTTTCAAGGGATTCATCTCTCTCTTTTTTTTTAATCCTTATTTCAACATCTTCTTTTCTTTTTATTTTTTTTTATATGTCCATCTTTTTTTTTTATACCTTTTCTACTAAATTCTCCACTTTACATGAGTCGTATTGGCCCAATTTCCTTATGTAAAACTATTCTTCAACTATTCTTGGACATGGGTTAGGTAATATTTAATAGTGGCGAACTCCATATCGGAGTGGCTAGGATAATAGGTGAACAAATGAAAGGCTTAATAAAAGGCTCAAAGGGTTAGCAAGGGATATAAAATATTCGTATTGGGTAGGCCAAAGGTCAAAAGGGTTTATTAAAACAGATGGCCTAATATCATTTTCTAGAGTTACATAATTCTTCAATGTTATGATATCAAAGGAAATAGATTTTTTTTATATGTTAAACATGGTAATTGCAATACGAACTCGACTTCCAATCAAAATAAATAAAATTGAGACTATTCAACGAAATAATGCGCTATGTCAATGAGATTCGATAACAGTATTTGAAAAACCCTCAAAAAGGACGAAAGGCTCGAAAGCTCACCGGGTTTTAGTTTTCATAATATTACTATCTAGAAATCCAAGTTATATTATAATTCAATGTCACATGCATCCACATAACTACGTGCCGTGCACAAAGATATGCAAGTATAAGATATAAAGCAATGATTCTAATGATATATAGTTCTCAAGACATACTTTCATAGCTTCGGTAGACATCGAATTACATACTCTCTTAATCTCAAAATTTTAATGAACTCTAATTACAACAGGAAGTAACGCAACATTGAACAATATTAAGAAAACTCTTTAAAAAAATGAAGAACGTACTTTATTTATTACTAAAACTACTAGAATAAAATATTATTATTTTTTTAGAAGTTTTCATTTCTTCTTTTTTTTACTATTTATGTTTTACAATGAATAAAAGAAATAGCGAAATAACGAACTAACAACTACAACTAAAACTAAAATGAACGAATATCCATATATTCCCCCAAACTAAATCACTATATGTCCCTATGCAGGTGGGTACATGACAATGACATGGATGTAGTCCTCATAAAAAATAACCAGGACGTCGACACCACGAAAAAACACATCTGAAGGGGGTAGCACGCCAGAACGGATGTACCAATCAACCAGCTCCCACGCTGGATGCTTCGCATGGTCAAAAGGCGATCCTATTGATTCGTGGTGAAAAGTGCATATTTCTAGTGTATTACATGGTATTTTATGCATCTTTTATCCCCAAAGTCCCTACATTTAGGTTCATTCTAATAACAATGTTCTTTTTATAGTGTTAATGCTAAAATATATGTTTATGCATTGTTTTATAGGTATTAGGATGTAAATCAAAGAAGTGGAGCTAAAGAAAAGTGATTCTGGTGGATAGAACAACAGAAGCAGCTGAGAAAATGCCAATTTTGACAATGATGACTTCAGATTTGGAAGATTTTACCAGAGATATAAAATGTAGATCTTTGAGTTACGGTCGCGTGGCCGCAAACGGGAGGTCAATCCGAGGTCCGAGTCAAAAGTTATGGCCATTCTCCCATCGGTGTGCAGTGCTGTCAAAATCAGAAGAGTTCAAGCGATTGAAGAAGGGTTCAATCGATCGAACCTTCGATCGATCGAACTGAGCTCGATCGATCGAACCTTTTATTCACCCAAAAGTTGCGTAAACTCTGTGGGAACCCTATATATACGTCGTTTTGACGCCAGACGAAGGGGGGACGCTCCAGAACACGAAAAACAGCAGTTTAGGGTAGTTTTAGGGTTAGATTAGGAGTAGTTTAGGTTAGATTCATGTTATTTTTCATCTTTTCCATTGATTCATTGAAGATTATTGATGATTCAACTGTATTCCAAGTTATTTACAAGTTTATTTCAGATTATTTACAGGTTTTTCTTCTCCTTTCCCTCTGTTTGATTGTTTATTAGTTTAGATGTTGATGATTGTCATGTTTTACTATTTCTGTAATAGTTTTATTATGTTTCCGTAGTTTAGACGTTGGGAATATGTGATGAAACATTGATTCCCAACCTCTGCCATGCAACCTTTAGAAACCTTGGGCTCGATCGATCGAAGGTATTTCGATCGATCGAACCCGAGCCATAGTCAAGCGATCGAAGGCACTTCGATCGATTGAAGGATGACTGTCCGATCGATCGAGAGCGCTTCGATCGATCGAACATGTTAATTCTTGAGATGATTCTTTTAAGTATTCCATGACTTTCTGTTTTAGAAATCTGTCATCAAATTGTCCCAATAAGCTCAGTTTGTCACAACAGTTTTTAGAACTTAAAGCCTTAAGGCCTTTTCTTCAATGACTTTTGAAAACCACTTTGAATGCTAACACCATTTAGAGTGCAAGTAATTACCATTGTTTTAAACCGTCTTCCATGTATTTTAAATCACTTGTGATGATGTAGTCCCGGTCATGAAAGGGCTATTGATTCTTTATCTTTAGAAAAATACGGAATACTGAAAAGGAATGAACTCCATAGAGCGTTAATGAATGTGCATGGTAGATGGTTAGGATTAATGTGGATTCACGTGTTTCCAACACCTTTAATTTAGTTGTTTAATTATTATGTTTCTTTATACTTTAGTTTATCATTTAGTTTACTTTAATTAATTAGGATTCGTAGAACCTCCACTTCTATATTCTTATTTTCTTTTTCTTTAGGTTATAACTTAGTAAACATTCTTCCTATTCCTTCCCTGTGGGATCGACCTGGACTTATCTAGTATTACTTGCACGATCACCTACACTTGGGTGTTGCACAAGAGCGCACAACTTTTTAGTCGTGTCAAGTTTTTGGCGCCGTTGCCGGGGAAGGCAACTAGGTTAGGATTTTACTAAGTTTTTCCATTTTTCTTCTTTTACTTAAAAAAAAAAAAAAAATCATTGGACTTTTTCTCTCACAAGAAAAAAAAAAAAAAATTCTTTTGTTTAAATATTTTGGGTAAACATGTCTTATCCAGATTACCCTCCATACAACACAAATACCACGAATGGGTACACATTAGGTAATGAGAACTATACCCCGAGTTGGCAAGCACCCACATATGATGTACATTATCAACTTGAGTGCTACCAATCACCACAATGGGAAAACCATCGTGTTAGTCCCCCATGTTATCAAACTTATCAAGAACCTCCACCTGGAGAGTTCTATCAATCGCAATGGGGATATAACCAAAATGATAGTGTAGGATATAGTAGTAGTTCCCACGATTACCAAATGCACCAAGACTTTCCTTCTGGGGAGTCTTGCACACAAACACAATGGGAAGGGGACTATTACCAACAACAATGGGGTGAAACTTCATATAGTTATAATGAGGAGAATAACCAAGTTGAGGATAATGGTATGTTAGAATTGCTGCTTAGTGAAATGAAAAGTTTAGAGAGTGCAATTGATAAATTAGAAGCTAGATATCAACAAGCATTTGATAGCCAACCTTTAGAAGACTATACCAATCCTTCAACGCTACAACCTGAATTTCAAGACACTAACAATGGAATGGAATTAGAGGACAATGATGGGTTCATACCGAGTGAGGTTAACGACTCATTTGAGAAAGTGATAACCCAACAAGAACTCCAAAACCAAACCATTGAGCATGAAGTTGTAGAACCATCTTTCCCTCAACATACAACCCCAAACATCAACTCCTTCACTGCCTGGATAAAACTGCACAATCTCTTTGTCCAGAGCACCTCAATAGATGATATATATAGTGAGGAGAGTTACAAGGATGAGAATGAGGTTTTAAAAGATGACGAGAGTTTAGGTGATTGCACGCAATTAGGAAAGGATGAGTCCCATGTTGACTCTACCCCTACCTTTGATAGTGACCCTAGGGAGGACGTTATTGAAAATTTTCAATTCGATTTAGATTCATGTGATATTCATGCACCCTCACCTCTCTCGGCCGAAGAGGTGGTGTCACCAAGTTGCCCATCACCTATCCTCTCTATCAATCAAAGCTCTCGTCCTAAGCTTGAATGTTATGTGTACCCCATTCGTGAACAAACAGAATGTGTTGTGGAAGAGGATGGTAAGGATACTAGCACATGTTCTTCACAAAATTTTAACTTTCAAAATTCTTTGAGAGAAGACTTGGAAAATATTGGGCCCACTTTAGATGATCTTAAAATTCAACAAGAAGCTAGCAATCTTCTAGACTGCTTGACCTTCTTGAGTAATAATGACATTGAGGCCCAAATAGATAGCTTTATCCAAGTCCAGTCCAAAACCATGTGCATAGAACAGAAATTCAATTCCAATGATTATATCTCCATAGATTCTGTTCTAGGACAAGCGGAGGGTGGTGAAGCTTCATTAGAACATCACTTCGACCCTGCCTCTTTTATTGAACCATGGCCTCCCCCTGTTTTTAGTATTCAAATAGAGGCTGTTATAAGAAATACCAACACTAAAGATCGTTTCTTGCATATAATTCCTAAAAAGTGTTGTATTCCTTTTATAACTGTCCCAAAAAAATTTGGAAGCCATAGGTTTTGCATCATCTCCTCTGACCTTGAGCCTGACATTAGTTGGGGGGAGTTGCATTTTTATGAGGATCCCAACATTCTTCTCACTGTTAAATTATTTTATTGGGAAGATCCTCAAAAATTTCGGTTGTTAATCTATGATAAAAATCTTGATTAACTGAATTTATTTACTGAGTGGTTGTAGTATATTCTCTATTTTTCCTTGTTGCTACTAATGATTTTGCAGGTAACTTGAAAAAAAAATTTTTTGGATATTAATGCCTCGAGGTAACATCTTTCCTTCTCTCGCTTTACTTTACATGTCCATGTGCTTAGTTTAGAACATTGGGGACAATGTTTAGTTTTAGTTGGGGGGGAGTGAGCCATTGCATGCCTCATATCTTTTTGTGGTGCTTTAATATCAATGTACCTGCTTAGCAACATCACTCAGTAAATTAAAAATTGTAGAATTTTCAAAATTTTTAATTTTATTTAAAGATAATAAGATGGTTCTTGTATTTCTCTCTTAGTTAATGTAGTTAGTTATGATGCATTAATGTTATTTTCTGTATGTTATTAGCATGTGATATACTATGGTAGTTTCTTTACTATCTTAGTTATAGTATGTTCTATGCTTTTTAATCTTCAAATACTTTGAGCACGTTGTGACAACCTTGTACTTAGCTAAAATGGATTAGTAAGCATAGTTTAAGTGTCTTGAAAGACTGTAGTGGAGACTAATAACCCAAGTGAGCTTTTGTGCCATTCTTTGTTTTTGAGGGTTTTATAAAATTACTCTTACTTTTTGAAAAGCGTATTAATTCGTTGAAAGTCTCATTTTCTTCTTCATTTTGACTGATCACTAGAAGAGAACGTTCAGGATTTACCAACTTTAGAGCTCTTGAATTTACTGAAATGAATAATCCTATTAACTTAGAAGATGATTTAGGCCATCTTTTGACCATACATGGATAATACAGCCTTGGCCTACCTCTATGCTATTCCTTTACTTCACCTCTTGAGCCTATCATAATTACCTTGTCTACATAATCCTAAAGTCTATACCAAACTCCAAATTAAGAGTTCAAGCATCAGTTCTTTATTTAGGTGTGATTGGGATATGTTGCGTTAACAAGAGGTATGTTAGTGTGAATAAGAGAAAGTTGGCAAAGAAAAAATGAAAGAAAAAAAAGAAAAGCATGAGAAGAAAAAGAAAAAAAATGCCAATGGTTGTTACAAAAGAAAAAAAAAGGAATGAAAAGAAGAGTGTGAAAAAAATAAATAAAAGAAAAGAAGAAGAGAGAGATTGGAGATGTGGGAAGTTTGAAAAGTTATAGTAGACATTCCAATCACATCCTTTGACCCAATTGAATATCACGAGCCTTTTTCTTCTTAATCTAACACCTCTTTTTCAAAGTCCTGATGATTTTAAGTAAATTGGATTTGAAGTTAAGGCAATGAGAGAGTTATCCACGGTATCTCGCTCTTCTAGTGAAAGGTATCCTTTCATGAGACTTTATGCACTAAAATGTCCGTTTTTCTATTTAGATATGAGAAGCATTAGATTCCATTCACATTTACTCTTTATAGCTTCCATATCATGAGTGCTAATTATTACACCTAATTCGGAGTGATTTCATCTTGAGAGTGTAATCCCGGTGAGAGTTGAGTCAAAATGAACGTCTTGATAGCATCTTAGGTTATGCGAGATTTGAAATTAAAGTTTTGTATTTTGGTTGTACATTCACACACACACTTGAAGATTAGCAAGTATGGAATATTCTAATGACTTTCATAGTAGATTAACTGTAATGTGTGTGTTGCATTGCTAGAGCATACTAGAGAGTTTCATGAGATTGTTGAGCTTAAGTACATTGCTAAATGAGAGGAAAAATTTCTTGAAAACATTTAAACTAGAACCATTACCATAAACATGAATTTTGTGGGTAGATTCACTGCAAACCCTCACGAGACAACACTCGTCCACTAGGGGGAACCTAGGGGTTTAAAGGCTTGTTGCATACGCTAAATGCAATCGTGATTCTTGCGAAAGTGATTTAGGATTTTTACTTTCTTTTGTTTTTAATTTTTAGAGTTAAATAAACACTGCTATAGTTCGCTTCATTGCTAGGGACTAGCAACGAGCTAGTTGGGGGGTGTGATTCGTGGTGAAAAGTGCATATTTCTAGTGTATTACATGGTATTTTATGCATCTTTTATCCCCAAAGTCCCTACATTTAGGTTCATTCTAATAACAATGTTCTTTTTATAGTGTTAATGCTAAAATATATGTTTATGCATTGTTTTATAGGTATTAGGATGTAAATCAAAGAAGTGGAGCTAAAGAAAAGTGATTCTGGTGGATAGAACAACAGAAGCAGCTGAGAAAATGCCAATTTTGACAATGATGACTTCAGATTTGGAAGATTTTACCAGAGATATAAAATGTAGATCTTTGAGTTACGGTCGCGTGGCCGCAAACGGGAGGTCAATCCGAGGTCCGAGTCAAAAGTTATGGCCATTCTCCCATCGGTGTGCAGTGCTGTCAAAATCAGAAGAGTTCAAGCGATTGAAGAAGGGTTCAATCGATCGAACCTTCGATCGATCGAACTGAGCTCGATCGATCGAACCTTTTATTCACCCAAAAGTTGCGTAAACTCTGTGGGAACCCTATATATACGTCGTTTTGACGCCAGACGAAGGGGGGACGCTCCAGAACACGAAAAACAGCAGTTTAGGGTAGTTTTAGGGTTAGATTAGGAGTAGTTTAGGTTAGATTCATGTTATTTTTCATCTTTTCCATTGATTCATTGAAGATTATTGATGATTCAACTGTATTCCAAGTTATTTACAAGTTTATTTCAGATTATTTACAGGTTTTTCTTCTCCTTTCCCTCTGTTTGATTGTTTATTAGTTTAGATGTTGATGATTGTCATGTTTTACTATTTCTGTAATAGTTTTATTATGTTTCCGTAGTTTAGACGTTGGGAATATGTGATGAAACATTGATTCCCAACCTCTGCCATGCAACCTTTAGAAACCTTGGGCTCGATCGATCGAAGGTATTTCGATCGATCGAACCCGAGCCATAGTCAAGCGATCGAAGGCACTTCGATCGATTGAAGGATGACTGTCCGATCGATCGAGAGCGCTTCGATCGATCGAACATGTTAATTCTTGAGATGATTCTTTTAAGTATTCCATGACTTTCTGTTTTAGAAATCTGTCATCAAATTGTCCCAATAAGCTCAGTTTGTCACAACAGTTTTTAGAACTTAAAGCCTTAAGGCCTTTTCTTCAATGACTTTTGAAAACCACTTTGAATGCTAACACCATTTAGAGTGCAAGTAATTACCATTGTTTTAAACCGTCTTCCATGTATTTTAAATCACTTGTGATGATGTAGTCCCGGTCATGAAAGGGCTATTGATTCTTTATCTTTAGAAAAATACGGAATACTGAAAAGGAATGAACTCCATAGAGCGTTAATGAATGTGCATGGTAGATGGTTAGGATTAATGTGGATTCACGTGTTTCCAACACCTTTAATTTAGTTGTTTAATTATTATGTTTCTTTATACTTTAGTTTATCATTTAGTTTACTTTAATTAATTAGGATTCGTAGAACCTCCACTTCTATATTCTTATTTTCTTTTTCTTTAGGTTATAACTTAGTAAACATTCTTCCTATTCCTTCCCTGTGGGATCGACCTGGACTTATCCAGTATTACTTGCACGATCACCTACACTTGGGTGTTGCACAAGAGCGCACAACTTTTTAGTCGTGTCACCTATCTCATCAAAATCGTCCTCAGCATTAAACTCCGGAACCACATCCACCTCAGACTCCTCAATAATACCCAGACCCAAATCAACCGCATCATCCTCAGGACCGGAATAAGGCACAAAGATCGAGGCAATATCCTCAGGTGACCAATCAGGGTGACCTGGACGTTGTCGAACAACGTCCGACATATAATCAGGGAGGTCCCTATTGGGATAGATGACCTCAGGGGTAAGTACAACAGTCGATATGGGGTCAGACAATGAAATGGCAGCGAGACCTGAAAGAACTCCCTCATCGGCATCGGACTCATCGTCATCTATTGAGTACTCAGCCGATTCTGATGAAGAAGATGACTCAGAAGTGGTGGGTGGAGCGCCATAAGGGCCATCAATGATAGTAGGGTCATCGCCGAAAAGTTCAACCTTGTCCGAAGAATCAAAACAGATATGAAAAGGAATGCGAGGACAACGACGACTCCAGCCGGGATGACCGACCAGACCGTAGGACTTGGTATAGTATCAGAAGTGGAAGAACTAGAATCGGAATGATAACTCGATACACCTGAAGATCTCTCTGGTGAAGAAGGCGGTGAAATAGGATGGTCCATAATATGAGGAGATGCTAATGAGATATGAAGATCGAGGTACACTATATGGATATGTGGGAATTATAATCCTGAAACCAGAAATAAGCCACAACTGAACATTATTAGTTGGAGATATTAGAAGAAATAGAATTAACGTCACTAGTTGCTTGAGTGTGTAGCAGTAATGAATTTCAATTTTAAACCTAGGCAATTTAGTTGGGAATTAAATAGAAAATTCTGACATAATTACCCCCAAACTTGAACCTAAAAGATTCCTGTTATAGTGCAATGGGAGTTGGAATTGTTGTGCATTATTAATTCAATGACAATTGCCTAAATGAATAGACGAAATTATTATATAGCCAAGCATGAAAGTGGAAGCATAACTAATTAATAGAGACGTTAATGTTGTGACTAACCAGAAGCAGCAGGAATAGAACAATCCATAAAAGAAAAATAAATGCAGAACTAAAATTAATTACAAACCCAAATAACCAAAAATAAAAAGAAAGACAGAAAATAAACTAACCGGTCAAAGCCGGGTACATCACAATCCTAATAATAACCAGAAAAAGAAAATGAAGTACAAACGCAAATAAATAAATAATATACAAGCCAAGGTCTGCAAATGTCTGAATCCACCCACCCATCTAAATACAAGAAAAATGAAAAATAAAGTCTGGCACCCCTCCAAAAGCAGTCTAATCATCCCCGCCCTCCAGTAGCACCAACTCCAAACCCATACTCCCCTGGCCAGCAGCACTATCGCCATCTCCGTCATTCCCATCACCTCCATCATCTCCGCTCTCTTCACCAGCCTCCTCCTCCTCGCCCTGTACCTCTCCCTACTCCTCGGCCACCTGCGTCGGTCTCGGAAAAGCAGACTAATAAGCAGCCTCGCCCTGAGCTAGAATGTCGTCGAACTGGTCCGGATGGGCCAATTGGAAATATGAGCACATATAGGATTGGAGTCGTAGGGTCTCTCCACGAAATGCATAGACGTCCCCATAGGTCCATGCATACGGGGTATCTTCCAGGGAGGGTGGACGCTGTGATGCCTGCTCCTGACATACCTGGGCCTGCTCTCGGGGCCTCCTCAACTCTAAATCAAGATGATCCAGACTCAGCTTCCACTCAGCGGAAGTAAACTCTGGGATACGTCCATCTATCGGCTCATCGGCTGGGATAGGGAATGATTTGGCCCGTAGAATGGCAGTGATGGTGCGAGGATAAGGCAGAAGAAGTTTGGAGTCGATGGAATGGTCAATAGCCAGGATGGCGAGATGCATGCCCTCCATAATCACGAGACCTGGGTGAAACCAGTCTCCGCGGTAGACAGCGTGGAGGACATGGTGGATCTCCTTGGTCCGTTCTTGTTTGTGATCGAGGGAGTACAGGTTTTATTTGAACACATGGTCGACAAACTACATCTGGCGGGGCATATGAGATTGTCGTATAGATTGCCCCGACCCAGATCGGCCACCACACATGTCCTGGATAATATGGATAAAAGAGTGGGCTTTTATGGAGGATGTTTAATTTCGGTGCTTGGTAGGAATGGGAGGGGAGTTGGAGAATGTCAAAGATGTTGTCTGGATTTAGAGTGATGTCTCGTCCATCGATGGTTGTGGATAGATAGGCGTGTTGGCTAAGGGATTGTTTATGATATCTGAGGTTTTGGTAGAATAGGCAGACAAGGCGTGGATAACTAATGAGGTCGGGGTTTCGGAAATAGAGTTGTGGGGCAACTTGCTGGCGGTGAGGTTGTTGTAGCCCTACTTGGTATCCGTATCTGACGCGAAGTAGTCAGCGTCGATAGCGGCCTCGTAGTTGAGGCCGCAGTTGGCGTATTTAGGTCCTAACTCGTTAGGGTTAGGGTCGTCTGGAGAAGGTGGCGGTGGTGTTTGTTTTTCTTTGCCCTTTGATTTCTTTTGGGGCAATTGGGAGGATGACGCGGATTTAACTGGTCGTTTGGTCATTGTTCAAGAAGGTGTGGAAGAAGTTTTTAGAAAAAAATTGAAAATAAAGGCTTTAAAAATGGAGTATGCCTAGATACTAGAAAAGGGAAAAGGGTAGGGAAATGGGTCACCTGCAAAGAAAAATCCCGGCAAGGGACACAATCAATATATAATTCAATAGTTAAAAATAAAATGGGGTTCACGGGGGAACACCCAACAATTGTGAGAAGAGCCGGTCCCTTCCCACCCACTGTCCCGGCTAGGGCACACACATTGCGGCAAGTCACGGGGGACTTGTCGCTTGTTTAGAGCATAAAAAATATACATTAACTCATTCGCCGAAAAAAAAATGTAGTATGTCAATATCGTGGTTACGAGTTTGTGTTTCATTGCCTTGTTTTCGAATGCATACAATTTAGGACGTAGTAAAGAACTTGCAACTATAAAAGCTTATGCTGTCATATGAATATTTTAAGATTAGACGTGGATTCAAATGTGAATTGAAACTTTGAAGATTCAACTGTGTATTCAACTTGCACATAGAATTGCACGATCGAGATTGAGTAAACATGTTAGAACATGTTCCTTTATTATTTGTAAAGTGAAACGTCAATCGACAATAGTCGGACTCAGGTAATTTTGGACCTAAACAATGAATTAGTGCCGTAATGTATGAACATTAAAATTTAGTCGTAGAATTGTTAAATAGGAATCCAGGGCACATAACAAGCCTTTTAGTGTCGACTATGTATGCTAGCCAAATTTCAACACTTACAGGCTTGCACTAATTATGGCATAGGTTTGTTATAGATGAACTGTAAAGTGATGTGTATGATACTATATATATGCATAAATACCCATGCTTAGTTTGAAAGGACAACGTTCTTGAGAGTCTGGTAGCATGAATGTCGTAATAGAGTACCTAATTATATGCTTATAGAAAGCCGATCGAGAATAAAATTCATGTTTTAACTGTATAAATATATGTGAATTTAGGTAAATATGTCAATGTATATGGACATAGAGTGAAATCCCAAATTATAATCATAGAAGAAGACATAGCTAGTTAAAGCAGGGATTATGGATCTCAAATTAGAACCCCGGTGTGTACATGTGTGAATGACTACTATTTGTGGTAGGGTTGACAGAACTATATAAATATAGACAAACCCCTAAATCACAAACCCTAGCATCTTGTGAGTGTTCATCCTAGAAATAGAGGTACACCAGGCAAGATTTATATATGTGTAGCAATACATATGCATGTGTGGATGTAAAAACTCGAAACCCAAGCCCTGAAGATTATCAATGCTGCCGATATTAGGGATTAGGGTTTGGGTCTTGAAAATTCAATGTGTAGGTGTTAGGGTTCATGATTGAAAGATTGTGTGTATATCAATACATATATCAAAATCTGCTTATGTCTATAATTATATACATATATACATATATAGATATGTTGTGGATGAGGGTAAAGGGATACCCTGAATGTAAACCATATATATATAGCTTTGTGTGTACGACATATGTATTATACAAATAAACAAGTATGTATGGGTATAGTTCCATATGTATATCTATACATATATATATATATGTAGGTGTATACCTGTAGTGAAAAGGGGAAGATAAGGGAAGAATGGCCGCGATTTGCGGCGGCAGCGGAGTGTTGTGGTGGTGGTGGTCTGGCGATGATGGACGGTGGCGGTGTAGTGGTGGTTTGTGGTGGAGAGAAGGAGAGAGAGAGGGAATCACGAGAGAGAGAGAAGAAGATGAAGAGAGAAGAGAGATCTGAAAAATTTTAGGGCACAACCCTACTTATATAGGGAAGGGCTCCTCGCGCGAGCTAGTCTCGCGCGCCAGATCCCTCGCGAGAAGAAGCTAAGGCTTTGTTTCGAGTTCAAAAATTTTCTCCAAGTGACAAATCCGCGCGACCGATCCGCTCCAGCGAGGTCCTCGCGCGGGCGAATCAAGACGCGAGTTGAAGCAGTGTCTTCATCTCAATAAAATGTGAAAATTTTTCTAAGGCTAAACATCGCGCGCGCGGTCTGCTCCAGTGAGGGACTCGCGGGCGCGATTTGAGGCGCGAGGTTGAGCAGAACCTTGTTATCAAAAAATTTCAAAAAAAAATTTTATCTAAGGGGCCTTTTTGCGCGAGTGACCTTTCGCGCAAGCGGGCCGCGCGCGCGAGGGTCTATTTTTCTCATTTTCTCTTCTGTTTTCTTGTCTAAGTGTTTTAATATTCCATTTTCCTCTTTTTGGGCAATTAAGTCTCAGACATTGGCAGACAAAACTCCTAAAAACGAACAAACTAAAGAAAATTCTAATAAAAGCTTGGGTTGCCTCCCAAGAAGCGCTAAGTTTTACGTCGTTTGCTCGACCGATGCTCATGCTCAGTCGAAATAGATTGAATTTACCAAATCTATTGATTCTATCCCTCTTTCATCTGTCTCGTCAGATCAGTACGGCTTAAGTCGTTGGCCATTTACTTTAAAAGGTGTTCTGCCGTTTGTATCTTGGATTTCAATTGCTCCATGCGGGAACACTTGCGTTATTATAAATGGTCCGTCCCACGGGAATGTAACTTACCTGAAAACAACCTTAATTTTGAATTAAACAACCAGACGTGCTGTCCGACCTCGAATTTTTTTCGTACGATCATTTTGTTGTGAAATGCTTTCGATCGTTCTTTATAGATTTTTGAATTCTCATAAGCCTCTCGTCTTAGTTCCTCTAATTCTTGTAATTGAAGTTTACGATGACATCCTGTCGCTGTTATATCTTGGTTAAGTGCTTTGATAGCCTAGTAACTAGAACATCACTCTTATCAAAGCTTTCATACATGTGCAATCAGACGTTCTTTTATGAAAGTGAACCAATGTGAGAATTGAGTTGAAATTGCAAGTTCAAGAGGTACGATAGTCTAAATAACTCTAATCAAGGTTTGATGCATAGCTGTTAACTTCACACACACATGAATGCATGGACGTGTTACATATGTTATATCTATATTAGTGGCATGAGGAGTATGTGAATTTCTTTCATTGTTTGATTGAGAGTAATATGTCTTTGTAGAGCTGAGTTAGCAATTGAATGGGAGGGTGTGTTTTAAAAAATTTCTATATCTTTTTGAACTTAAATTTGAGAATTTTGTGGGTATATTCATTGTAAACCCTCACGAGACAACACTCGTCCACTAGGGAGAACTTAGGGGTTTAACGGCTTGTTGCATTTGCTAAATGCAACTACGATTCCTACGAAAGTGAGTTAGGAATTATCTCTTTCTACTTATATTAGTTTGTTTTAGTTTATTTTATTTTATTTAGTCATTGTAGTAGTAGTTCGCTTGTTTTTATTATTGCTTTATCGCTAGGGACTAGCAATAAGCTAGTTGGGGGTTGTGACAAGCGGGGGTATTTGTAAAATATAACCGCGCTAAAATAAGGAATTAAACTGATTTAGTTTACAACTCCCTATTATATCTGCAATTTGTGTTACAACGCCAATTTATATACAATGTGACATATCTATGATGAGTTGTGCTGTTTTACTTGTTATCTTGTGCAGATTACTGCGTTGTTGTGTGCAGGGATGAACAACAGAGAAAGGGTAAAGCTTGATTACAAGCAATACAATTAAGGGTTAATTACACTTACACCCCCTGTACTTTGGTTCAGTTTCACTTTGACTCCCTGTAGTTCAAAAAGTGACACTAACACCCCCTATACTTTAATGTAAAGTGTCACCGTCAGAAATTCCGTTAAAGTTAACGAAAAAGTGACACTTATACCCCCTGTACTTGTAAAAGACCAAAATGCCCTAAAATTTCTCCTTCTTCAGCACAGGAATTCTCTAGCAAGGCCCCAAGCAATGAAATTAAAACCAAAAACAAAAATCAAAACCCCAAATCAAAACCCAATCAGGCCACCACCAGAAAAGAAGAAGAAAGAGAGGTCGTTGACCTCGGCCATCACCACCAGCGACCATTTCTGACCACCTTCAAATCCGTGAACATGCGAGAGGTAGAGAAGGGTGTTTGAGAGATTGAGATAGAGAGAGAAGCTAAATTCTGGGATTGGTTTTTGTGCAGAATGTATAGAGGGTGTTCTTGATTTTGGTATGTATGTTGGGTTGATCAAATTTTTATGGGTTGATCAAAATTTTCAAGTTGTTTGATGTTTTGGTATGTTTTGGGTTGTATTTAAAAATTCGATCAACCCAAAAAAAAATTGATCAACCGAACATACATACCAAAATCAAGAACACCCTCTATACATTCTGCACAAAACCAGTCCCAGAATTTAGCTTCTCTCTCTATCTCAATCTCCCAAACCCTCTTCTCTACCTCTCACATGTTCACAGATTTGAAGGTGGTTAGAAATGGTCGCTGGTGGTGATGGCCGAAGTCAACGACCTCTATTTCTTCTTCTTTCCTGGTGGTGGCCGGATTTGGTTTTAATTTGGGGTTTTGATTTTTGTTTTTGGTTTTTGATTTTGATTTCATTGCTTGGAGCCTTGCTGGAGAATTCCTATGCTGAAGAACGAGAAATTTTAGGGAATTTTGGTATTTTACAAGTACAGGGGGTGTAATTGTCACTTTTCCGTTAACTTTAACAGAATTTTTGACGGTGACACTTTATATTAAAGTATAGGGGGTGTTTGTGTCACTTTTTGAACTATAGGGGGTCAAAGTGAAACTGACCCAAAGTACAGGGGGTGTAAGTGTAATTAACCCTACAATTAAAAGCTGAAATGTTGAGTTCGAGCGATCGAACAATGTTCAAGCGATCAAGTTTTTGATCGATCGAAACCAGTTCAAGCGCTCGAGGATTCCAAGGGTCAAGCGATCGAATTCAGTTCGATCGATCGAACATGCCTTTTATCCGAATTTATGCACACGCAGCAGAGATGTATTTTTGTAACCCTAGCCATAGGTTTTTCTACATTATACTCGTTGTAAACATATCCATAAGGACGCCCAACTTTAGTTTTATAGTTTATAGAAAGAGAGGAGAGCTTGTTTTGGTTTTGTAGGTTAATCTTGGATATTACATCGGTTTTCAAAGATTTCAACTTCTAATACGAGTTTCTGTTTATTCAGGTTCCGTGTTATTGTTTATTTACGTTCTATTAGTGATTATCCGTAGTACAAGTAGTGGTAATCATCATCTTGCATGCTAGCTTTCATTAAATCCATAGTTTTCATAGTTTGCATGTTAAAAACACAAACAAACAGTATATTAATGATTTTCTACGTTAAAAACCAATCTGTGATACTCCAAATCATGTCTGAGTAGTGCCAGAGTTGGGAGACCACAATGAAACAATGATCTCTAGCCTCTGCCATGCACCAGAATAAAACCTGCAATCGATCGATAGATCCAGAGATATAGTCAAGCGATCGAAGACATTTTGATCGATTGAGAGATGATGATGTTCGATTGATCGAAAGCGTGTCGATCGATCGAACCTTCAGATTCTTGAGAAGATCCTTTGCAGTATTCCTAGACTTTCTATTTTCGAGATTTGTTATCAAACTATTCCCATATGCTCAGTTTGTCAAAACAGTCTCTTAACTTTAAGCCTTAAGGTATTTTTCTTCAATAACTTTTGCAAACCACTTTGAATGCTTACACTATTCATAGTGCGAGTCTTAACTATTGTTTCAGACTGTCATGCCCCGGAGTAGCCAAAAATAGGGAAAATTTAAAATTTCCTTTCTGGACCCGTAGGGAATGACGAGTTACATAAAACTGACCTATCCGTACAACATACTAACAAAATATATAGATTAGAGTAAGAAGTTTACGAAAGCGTCTAATGGTATTCATAGGGGAACTTAGAGTGTTTTGCTACTTAGGCTATTACAGAAGTTCCAAATGAAAACCACAAAAGATAAGTTTGGGCGGTCTACGCCACTTAAATATTACATCAACCAAAAGATAATTAAAACATAAGAGAAGTCTTAATGCGGAAGTAAGCCAGGGTCCTCTTTCTAACTGGCAAACCCATAACCTTCGTTATCAGGCTCTTCCTGATAGTCTGCCTCAGGATCACCTTCCTGATAATTCCCATTCTGAGGATAGTGATATTCATCTTCATTGTTACCTTGATAGTTCTCCTCATCATAACCTAGACGTAAAAAGTCCAGGACAGGGAAGGAGCCGTTAGCTTTTGAAGCTAAGTGAGAACGTCTTAACCGGTCACTCCTAATACATGTAAGGATATACAAGTACAACATATCTTGAAACAACATTAATGAGTATATGACATGTAGAATGATGACATAATGCATTATCGATATATTCGACTTTAACTCGATCATGAACACCACAACCGACTCATGTGACTTGTTACATTACCAGTGTAACGCCGTTAGCTCAGAGTAGAATGATTACGTTGCTATCGTCGCCTAGCAGGGCCCTATAGCAGTTTTTGGTTTTAAAAGGAGTGTAATCATTGGACTCTTAGGTCCTCATGACCTTGCCGGGAGAATAGAATAGTTACAGCGCTATCGTCGCCTAACAGGGCCCTATAGCACTTGAAAGGTAACTATTGTATTCTGATGGATACATTGCTATCGTCGCCTAGCAGGGCCCTATAGCGTATCAATCATCAATCCATGCATAACTTCAATGATTTCAATGGAAACTCTGGCTATCGTCGCCTAGCAGGGCCCTATAGCAGTTTCATTGTTGTTCCCATTTACTTGACTGTACCACTCGGACCACCGCGGTCCATACAATGTATATAATGATATGATTGGGTTAGTCCCCGTGACTAACTATGCAGACGTCAATGTTGACATCAAGACTCGACCATGTTCATGTGAATGTTCATGTGATTATAGAAACAGAAATCATGATAACAAGAATATCAGCGAATATTTAACTAAGCATGGAGTATAGTTAACTAACATGCGTGCATTATATAGGAAGTAATCTTAACGTTTACAATACTAATATTTATCAGTATCGTCCACACAGGACGCACTGGGCATACATATATGATCAAAGAATAATTCTATAATATACCAAGTGAGTTAGGACGACTCACCTCGAAGCGGTTGCGTAAAAACAAGCGTAACGGTTCCTACAAAGTATTAAGATTACATAGAACATTGATTAATAAGTATACTAAAATCAGGGGCATAATGGTAATTGTGCCGGGTGGGTCCCTAAACCTCAACATGATGATCTGGACCTCATTCTTAGTCCAACGCCATTGACTAGACTCAAATCGGAGTCCGTCGCATAAAAGGCTGGGTATTCTATACCAGTTTGGGCCCTAAAGATAAGCTGTATTTTTGACCGTGTCGAAAGGTCACCAAACTTTAAGGGAATGTCCTAGACACTATTCTAAGACTCTGGGAACTGACCGCGTATTTTTCTGAGCTACGGTTTATTTATTATGAATTTCCGAAGTTTAAATCGTCCAACAATAGACTGCGGGGCCCCATAATTATAAAATATAATTTAGGAAGATATTGGGCCTTTATAAATATTTTTATTAAATATTAGGCCTTAAGTTAGGCTAGTAGTATTTTTCCCATAATTATCGGGGCTCGTTTGGTATTTTAAATGATTAAAATACAACCAAACGGGTATTTTATAAGTAATTAATAATTATTAAAATATTCAAGTTAGGGTCTTGTAAATAATAATTTACAATATAGAGGTACTAGACCTTAGGAAAATTTAATATAATTTTCCTATGCTTGAAAATGGTCATTAGGTATTTATTACCTAATTATTTTAATTTAAAACATTTACCTATTATTTATTTAAACCAATAAATAATAAATATATCATATGGTAATAATAATCCATATTTTCAGATTATAAGCATATTATAAAAATAACATTACAATTTATTACAATGTAATATATAGTATTATTGAAATCTTTATTGGATTTTTAAAACAAATTTTAAAATCATTTATAATTATTTATACTTATTTATTAATACAAAATATATTACAAATAATATATTTATACTAATCTCGATTAATATATACTAATCTAAGTTAATATATATCAATAATTACTAAAACAGAAATTAAAACATTAAATGGGGATTTACAGAATAATTAACCGTTAAAAACAGATTAATGAAACCTTAATTAAGACTAACAGAATAATTAAACATTAATAATTCTAAAACAAATTATAAAATCACTAATCTGGATTAACTAATTAATAAAATGTGGATTATCGCTAATCTCGGATTATTAATGTCCTAACACTGATTAACAGAATAATATAACAACTAATTATTAATAAAACCGCTTATTAAGACCTTAAATAGGATTAACAGGTTAGTTAATTATTAAAACAGATTAATTAACAATTAAATAAACAAAGGCCCGCGGGTCAAACTTGACCCGAACCATACCTACGGGTTATCCAAACGTACACTCAACCTGATCCAACTTAAAAGATCCGACCCGCTTCCCATTTATTGTTATAACCCGAACCTACTAACCATCTACACATACATACTAACCCACCCATACTCGAACCCGACCCGACCCGACCCAACGGGTAAACGATATAACCCGAAAACCCACGGGTCATTTCTTCTCCGGCGAGCCTAGTTCGCCGCCGGCGGACCCGTTTTTTGCCGGAAAACTTCCAGGCTTCATATCTCCGTCATTCCTTCATGAAAATTGGTGATTCCAACGGGAAAATGACCGGTTTGGGACCCTTAATCACATACTAGGAGCTGGGTTCACGGCTTATTCGTTTTATGGTCCTACGAATCAATTATTCTTTTCGGTTTAAAAAGGGATAATGCTATGCATGACCTACCATACGCGTCCCAAATCGAATGTTGCTTTAAGGGGAGTCTCCTGGGTTCCTAAGGGTCAGTTTGATCTAATTTTTGGAGCCTATAGTTGAGTTTTAATTTTTTTGAGCTCCGGTGGGGAGCTTTAATGGCGGTTTTGTCATTCACAGAGCTTAAGGCTCTGTCTGGGCGTGCATGTGTGTATGATACAGAAATGAGTTAGAGGGGGTGAGGTTTACCTGTGGGTCTCGGTTTCTCTCTCTCTCTATCTCCGGCGAACTCTCTCTCTCTAGCTCCTCGTTTCCTTCTCTCTCTACTCTTGATGATCTTCTCTGCCTTTCTCCTCTTATGCACACACTCACATAGATATATACACAGGTTGAGGATCTGTTTGATGTAGGATGGAAGGGATGGAGGAGATATGAGGGTGATTGAGGGAGGGGTTGATTTGAATGGAATCCTAGGGAGGTGTGAGTGTGGCCGACGGTTTGGGTAGTGAGGGTAAAATCCGGCGGGTTATAGGGGGGGTTTGATTGGGTAAAGTTATTAACCCATGGGTCCAAGGGAGCTAGGCTAGTACGTTACCAAATAAGGAAAGATTCCTATGGTACCTAAGCTTCCAATTTTGTAGGGATAGTCGTCGCTCAATTCTACGTGCAATGCAGTCCAATATAAACACAGATTTTACGGGTTCGCGTGCCGAGTCAGTCCGAGGTTTGAAACTTACAGTCCGAGAAATTAATCATATGAATACGTACGTATAAGTTTGGTTCCCTGGAATTCAATAATACTGAAAAGAATTACGCATAAAAATACGGCGACTCATTTTATTAATAACGGAAATTTGCGGGTATTACACAAACTGCCTTCATGTATTTTGAATCAACTGTGATGATATAGTCCCGGTTATGAGGGCTATTGATTCTTTATTTTTAGAAAATACGGAATACTGTAGATGGATGTACTCCATCGAGCATTAATGACATTGCATGACAGTTGGCATGGTCACTGTGGATTCGTGTGACCCAACACTTCCCTTTTATAAAGTAAAAAATGTTTTAACTATCGCTTTAGCTAGATAGTTAATTGTTAGTTTAATTTTATTGCTTTACATTTAGTAGTTGTTAAATGTGGAACTTCGTGTTCTACACCTCATCTTAAGTTCTAAATTTTATTTTATCTTTGAGTTTAGTCTAAGTTAGTAGCTGTCCACCTTCCCTGTGGGATCGACCTGGACTCATCCAGTACTACTTGTACACCTACACTAGGGTATAGCACACAAGCGCACACAAATTTATTCCGTGTCAGGGGGCACAATTTTTGGAAGTCTAAAATTAGACTATTTTGGTTAAATCCACGATAGAGTCAAAGATGATACCATTACACTACACCAAAAGTGCCAAACAGGCACCCTTCGCGCATTTTAATTGCACTGTTTAAAACAGTGCCAAATATTGGCACTGAAATAAGTCAATCTGGCATTATTTTTAACAATGCCAAAACTGGAGCATTTTTTTACAGTGCCAGAAAGCGTCCCAATGGAATTCATTTCCCTCCCACCCCCAAAATCGTGTTGACCAAAAATTAAAAAACCCCTAAAATCCTTTCAGTCACTTTTCTCTCTCTCTCTCTAGCTAAAGAAAACCCTAACCCCCAAAATTTGAGACTCCATCTCTCCAACCCAAAATCGTTACTGCCCCTCTCTCTATATATATGCTTCACCACTGACCCCATCTCTCCAACCCCCAAAATTTGAGAATACACCAACAACCCCCCAATCTCTCTTGGCTTCTCCACCACCGACCCCAATCTTACTCAGCTTCTCCACCAATGACATACAAGAAGCAGATCGAGAACAAGAAGCTCCTCCAATCCGTCAATGGAGGAGTGTTAGATTTGGGGTTGAAGCTTATTGAGGTCACCACTCCGTCTCTCTCTCTCTCTCTCTCTCTCTCTCTCTCTCTCTCTATGTGTGTGTGTGTATCCCCTATATGCATAAATATATATATATATATATAAATTCTATATCTTGAAGTTGTCGGATACATCAGGTGATTCATCCTCATCCAACCTTTCACTTTTGAAATTAGTTTCTCTTTCAGGGTCAAATGGATTTTCACTTTCACTTCCATTTAATTTTATTGACTAACATTGATGCTTATCTAATTATTCTTTTTGTTTGGGTCAATCATGTAGCTTGCTGGACTAACCATATTCAAAATCTTCATAAGTAATACATCTATGATTTCCTAAACAAGTCCAACTCTCAGATGCAATTAAGAAATTGTTTGGATTGGTGATTGATATATATTATATTAGTCTATATTTCTTTTTGACTTTTTTTGTTTTGTTTTGTTTTTATGTTTGCTTTAGAGTTCTATTTGGTCATCATGAATTATTGATGATAATTTGTTGTGGAGCTCCATTTCTGATATAAATGCATCCTCATATTTTGGGAAACTTGAATACAAAATCAAATAAGTAATTCTTTAATTTCTTTTAACCTTTTGCCTACTTTTGTCTTTGTTTCTTCTAATAAAATTTCTCTTCTTTTTCATTTTCTCCCAATGTGTACAGTTTCCATGAATAATTTAACAAATTACTAAAAAGTCACTATTCAATTCTCATCCAAGTTAATGGAAATTGGAAACAAAATTGTTGCAGTCATGTCTGAAACCGTAGCTGAATCAGTGTGTAGCTAGAGATAGCATTGTTTTTAAAACTGCAAATTAGTGTATTACAAGATTAATTACTTCTAAAATAGTACCTCCTAATACGTTTCAGTATACGATACCAGCTTGCTTAGTCATTTACTTGTCCAAGAGACAAAGCGAACCTTTCAAATAAGAAGCTACTAGAAAATGAAAAACAAGCTGTTTACCTCTACTTTTTAACATATTATCTACTAAGTTAGTAGGGGTAGATGCACGTGTAAGGGTGGCCCACCCCAAAATTTTGAAAATTTGTTTACTTATACTATAAAAATATATATATATATATATATATACTATTGTGGGCTCATGACCAAGCCTCATGTGTGTTTATCAATGACTAAACTTGGCATTAATATGTTTGTATATATGTGTGTTTTGTATCATCTCTATTCTTATCCATGCTTTGATCTGCAATTTTTAGCATTCTATTTGACCTCCTAAAATGCTGGTGAACTCTCTCCTAACTCGTTCTTCTTTTCACACAGAAGAAGAAGAAGCCTCCATCAATCCTCCATGACTCTGTGACTAGGGAAGTTGGTCAAGAATCTTCACTCGTTCACGCTTCATTACTCCTTCTCTTACGACTATCGGTATAGGTAATTCTGTATTTTCATAGCTCTCGTTATATGAATAGTTCCAAATGCATATAGTTAGATACATGGAAGTGATTGTGTTTTCTTGCTAATTTTTTTTAAAGAATGTACATATATAAAAACAAACAGTAAATTAGAAAATTCTAGGGTTACTGATTAACTACCGTTGGTTGAGACTCGTTGAGTCATTGTGCACAATTGATTCAATAGAGTGTGGCACTTCCCCATATATCTTCATGTACTTCACTTTCTTAGAAAATTTGTCACGAAATTATACGCTAGTAGCAGACAACTTTGATAGTAGCTATTAACACATGTTTCTATATATTGCAATGTTTGTAAGGGTTAACCTTGTCAGTTTGTCATGTTTGCTTGTAACACAGATTTGTCAATGACTTGGGGAACTTCTTGTTACATAGTAGGGAATAATTATACTAGTCCTTTTAGGTCCAAATTTTCTGGAAGTCCTTGAAGTACTTTGGATAAAGTGGTAATGTAAAAGCGATAGCTTATTAAATCAAATGACTTTGCAAGCACAGACTTACCTGTTCAAGATTTTTTGTAATTCATCACAATAGGCCCAACCTAACTATGTTGGGAGGGATCCTCCTACAAGAGGCCATAGGAATTTCAAATTTCAAAGATGTTAACACAAACACAAGAAAAGAGGATCCTTCAAAAATCCTTTTTTTATTACTTTCTCCATATTGTTATTTTGCTTCCTTTTCTTTGCGATGTTTGCTTGATAACCAAACAAAACAGAGAGAACTTTCTATTTTGTTTCCAAACTTATGTGACTTTTTTCTATTGATTTGGTTGGAACCTTTGGGCAAAGAGAGAACTTTCCAGCATTGTCCTTATTTGTTCATTTATTACTTGATTTGTTGTCAGTAAGTGAAGCTCAGTCATTTGTTATGTTTAGCCCCTTTATTTGTTGCTGCAGTGGTGCAGCTCGATTAGTGCCAAACACACATGGAGTTAGTTATTAGCAGAACACGTACATGTGTGGTTAGTATTTGTAGTCTTTATTTTTTGTCTCTCTTATTTATTTATTTTTTTTTGGATCTATTTTTCCCCATTTTTTATTCTATTTTACAACATTCTCGTCTTTGTTTCATAATAAGCTGTTGAATTACGAACCCAAGTCTGGGGTTTAATTTTCTCATTTTCTAAGGTTTTCTGCTCTATTTTTATAGTTGTTTTTTTCATTTGCTATTTTTTAGCTGAAAAAATAATCTTTTTTTCCTTTTAATAATATGTGCTCTGTTTTACTCTCTTCTATGCTCTGTTTCCATAACATCATAGGTACCTAAAGTAGAAATGCACTAGGACAAAGAGTGGATCCTGGATGGAAATGCACTAGGACAGTAAAATATTTGAGAAATTGTCTACATTTCTCTAAGTTAGGCTACTATACTAGGATTGACCTCATCGCCTCATACATTTTGAAGTTGTAAGTTTTAAGCAGAAAACTCTCAAGATATTGTATGGATTGAAGTTGACATGGTCAAATGAACATCTTTCTGATCTTGTATGGTTTTCATTTAGGGTTTAAGTTGCTGAAGTTAAATTAATATTGTCAAAACTTAATATCTCCTGTGGAAAATGCTTTTATTAATTGTTATTTTGGACATGGGAGTTGTGTTGGTTTCTCTCGTCAATGATATGCCTGATGTGATTTATGCAGGTGAAAGACTATCCTAAGCAGAATGCCGAGCTTCGTAGCATGCTAGGTGGATTTTTGTATTGGCACGATGACCTCCCCCCCCCCATACACACACACACACACACACACACACACACACACACACATACACACACTAATCAAGAATGAAGCAGTTATATGTTGGATTTCCATGGTTTTATTTCTTGTTAGGAACTTTATTTTGGATTATATGTTATTGGTTTATTTTGTTTCATGTATGCACTATACGTTGGATTGTTATGATTTTTATTTTCTATTGGGGATTTATGATATATTATTGGTTACTTGTAGTTTTGATTACAAGTATTATTTGTGATACTAGGTGATATTGCTATTTTATATATTGGTGCTATGATGCTGCCAAATTTTGGTCACCTTTAAAATAAATCTGACACTACTCAAAACAGTGCCAAATGAAATTATTTTTTTGTACTCGATAAAAACTGTGCCACGCCCGTCTCAGACAATCATTGTTTTAAAATACATATTTGAATTTCATAAATGTCAATGTTATTTGATAATTGTGAATGGAGTTAACGTGGTCAACGGTGGTGTGTCAGTTGGGGACACAATAATCAGTAAAGTCATAATGCGTTGACATGAAGAAATGACATTTATTTGATTTTAAATGTTATTTGACTTTACCTGATTTTCATGAATAGTGATTATACCTGTGTAGTATAATTTCTGGTAGATTTGATCTTGTTATAGATTATTTGGAGTAACATAGTAATAACGTGGATGATACGTTGTATAAATGGTAGGTTATCTAGAGATTCCACGGAATTTAGCTCTTGGGCAGAATTACTGTAACAACCTGCATTTCCATTTGATTTAAAATTCATGTCCATATTTAATTTATGTGTATTGGCATTGGTATATTTAAATTCAATTGGCATGGTCTGCTTTTACTTTAATTCCAGTCACTTGTTTGGAATATTAATTTCTTATCTAATTCACATTTAAAGTTTATTGGGGGCCAAACTGCAATTTTACAAAAGTTAGTAATACCTGTGTGGATTTCAAAATCTGTATTTCAAAACGGTGAAAGTAACTTCTATTGACTCAATCAGTATTTTTATGAAACCAGAAAATCACTTCCTACGTTAAAATGAATTTCCTGTATTTTTGTGGTGACCACCGCGCCCCGAAAATACCAGTTTATGTCCAAAACTGTCCACGTTGTGTTTAACTTCCACAGATTTTGGAAGTGACCGATTTAGACATTTACTTTATTTCCAATTATGGCAAGTAATCATTGGATAAGGCATTGTTTGGGAATGTTTAGCTTATATGTGCAAATGTTGTGTCCATAAGCTATATTGCCAAACACCTCAAGATTGACCCCTATTGATCTATACTTGCCTCTTCAAAATCTGATGGTGTATATATGTATATACGTATGATTTTATGCTGCTAATTGTGAAGAGTTAGAGAATTAGTTAAACTAATTCAAATTGTTGAGTAATCAACAAGAGGCTTGGTCCCCAAGTTCTTCCATTTGGCTCTCTATATGTACTCCATCATACACACACCTCTCACATTACACATTCTGAAAACCTGAGAGAAAAGAGAGAGTGCAGAGAGTTCATAGTTCAGATTATTTTAGAGAGAGAGAAGAGCTTCAATCCTCCATAGCTTACAAGCTTGCATTTGGAATTTCTATATTGGGTTTCTTTCTCAACAATTACTTCCATCTCTAATCTCAGTGAGTATTACTAACTCACTAAGAATGTAATTACATGTCTATTTACTTTGTGTTTGTTTAATTTTGTAATACACCATTGTTGATCCTACGAATGAAAATTCATAGCTTGAAATCAAGATTTTCAAACCTTAATCTAAATTCGTTTTTAGAGATGATTATGATAGATTATGCATCCTACATGCCATGTTTGAAGTTTTAAAGCCTAATTTGTTCATATGGAAAAGTATATAAGAAAATAAATTTTGACATGTTTTGGTTTTTCATAAAATTAGAGAGTTATGGTTAGAATCATGTTAAATTAACCATAGATTCTTAATCCTTGTTGAAAAACAAAGAGATCCATATATAATAGGACATATATACTAACAGAACTGAAATGGGTCAAAAAGGACCCCTGTTTGCTGAAACAGAACAGTTCCTGCAGAGAAGATGAAGCCTCAGCTTCATCTCGCGCCACGATCGCGCGCGCGAGTATCGCGCGAGCGGCCCGCGCGAGCGACCCGCGCGCGCGAGGTATGCTTTCCCAGGCAGACGTAAGAGTTTATATATTATAAATGAAAATTGGCTGGTCGCGCGAGAACCCCTTCGCGCGAGCGATCCGCGCGCGCGACCTTGCTTTCCTCAGGCAGACAGAAAAGTTTATTAATAAAAGGAAAATGGGCTTATCGCGCTAGCGGCCCGCGCGAGCGACCCTTCGCGCGAGCGGCCCGCGCGCGCGAGGTTTAGCAGTTTCTGTTTTTGTCTGTTTTTCTGTTAAGGGACTGTTTGGATGAAATTTATATACTGTTGAGGTTCTGTTTGGGAAACTTGGTTAATCAGAACTCTATTCTGGTTATGTTTCAATGATTAAAACATTGTAGTATGACTCATTAATCCCCGTACGCGTGTTGTTCCTTTAATTCAGCATTTTTGTTTAAGTGCATACCATTCATGTGGGTCAGTGGTACATGCATAGGGGTGTTAGTCTGTGTGGAAAAGAGTAATGGTAGTGTGGTAAGAGTATGAGTTTGTGTTTGTGGTCGTGGTTGTGGTTGAGTATGAGTTTGTGGTTGTGGTCGTGGTTGTGGTTGTGGTTGAGAGTGTGGAAGAGGGTATCTTTGAAATGCGACGGTGGCAAATATGGACACTCCCTGACGCCCATGGAAGCGTTAAAGTGTGTGAAGCCGAACTCGGACACTCCCTGGCACCCGTGGTAGTGCTAAAGTGTGGCCTACGGACACTCCCTGATAACTCGAGTCTGGATACTGTGTGAGGGGTTGCCCCGGTATTTGCATGGCGGTTAGGGTATTCAAATTGTGAGGCATTGGACACTCCCTGGTACCCCGGACCAAAGTGTGAGGCAAACTGGACACTCCCTGGCACCCCGTTGCTAAAGTGTGGCTATCTGAGTGTTTCAAAGATACCAGGAGTAGGTTAGTGGGTTGTTGTGGCTGTCGAGAGAAAAGCGTCGGCAAGATGAGTTTGGTGCATTGTTCTCATACACGGTCCCATCTGTGTAAATTTACCCTCTTTAAATAATGTTGTGGTTGTTTTTCTAAACGAGCTCTTTAATCATAAATATAAACTTGTGGATTTAAATGGGAATTGGAAAAAGGTAAGTTGGTATGTTTTACATTCAAAGTTATGTTTTTAATACTCACCAGCTTCTTGAAGCTGACGACGTTGATGCGTCCTGAACATTCGTGTTCAGGCTTTTCAGGTTACAATCAGGAGGAATCATACGATTATGCTAATTAAGAATGGCTGTTGTTGGGACGAGAAACTATTTATTATATGTTTTAAGTTTATCTGTTTTAAGTTATGAACTGTTTTGTTTTACGGATGACTGTAACCGACATTAAGTTATTATTTTATTTTCAAGGCGGTCTGTGCCTTAGTTGACCCCGTTTCATAAGATGTAATAAGTTAGAAAATTTTTGTAAGCCTTGATTGCTTTACTCTGATTATTATGTTTTGTTATTTGACGTTTGGGACGGAATCGATCCTTCAAACTGTCGCGACCTACGGGTCCATAAAGGAAATTAAACGCTTTCCTTATTTATGCTACGTCGGGGCGTGACAGGATTTAGTGGTATCAGAGCCAGGTTATTATTTATCTCAAGATAGTTTAGCCAGGTTAGGGTTTACCAGTATAGACCCGATTCCACATTCCATTAAGTGTTACACACCCGATGATACGACAGGGAGGATAGACTCAGAACCCAAACGCCTAAGATTATTCTGTTCTGACTTTAAGTAGTACCTTTTCAGGTATGGATCCAGCTCCCCCACTTTATGTACCAGACAGGTTTGGAGGACACTTCGTGATACCTGGGGCAGTGATCCCAGCTTTTCTCGACTTATGTCAGGCGGCCGTAGAGCAGTTGGCCGTGACGACGGTAGTATCTGAGGTTTGGCACCAGGTTCACGTGGTAGGCCTAGTTGACCTGACCCGTATCTGTTTTGAGCTTCGATATTTCGCAGAGGCTCAGCGTTTGGTTTTGGTCGAGATTCTGAGGTTGGTCGATAGCGATGCTTTCTACCTTCCCCTCGAGATCCAGATCGTGCATGCCCACCTGGCTCAGTTGGAGATGCCTCCGCCGGTGGTACCCATTGCTGAGGACGATGCAGAGGTTGTTCATGTGGTCCCAGTAGGTGGGGAGATCTTAGAGGACGGCATAGGTCTGGACGATCTTGCCGCTGAGCTCGAGGCTGAGCTAGCACTTGAGCTAGCCCTGCCTGAGGAGATGGTAGATGAGGCAGATGCTCCTGTACCTGCCTCATCGTCCACCTCTCACAGCTATGACGGGGTTGGACCGTTCGTTGTTCAGCGTTTTCGCCCTGTCGATTCGCTAGATCTCCTGATAGCCGCTTATGGAGATAATTGACGTTCTAGTTATGACTTGTACATATTAACTACTTTTGACTATTAGCTCTGTCTCTTTTTGCAGCTGTAATTACATGCATTAGAAGTATAGGGCAATGACCCCATTTTTGTAACATTAACTCTTGCATGCGTCCTAATCCATGCAGATAGGGTAGGCATTGATCTGACCATACATGCTTTTTGTATCTACTTGACAGAAGTTATATATATAAGATATACTCTTTTGAATGTTGCTGTCATTTAAATTACTTCATAGCACCGTTGCATGCATGTTTCTCATTCTACTACCACTATCATGCATAGAATGGCTGGAGGAGTCAGGAGAAACAGGAATCTGATCGAGGGAGCACCCGAAGCTGCCGATCCTACAGGGATGTTTGAAGCGTTTATCAGACGGTTAGAAAGAATCGGTAATACGAACGAAAATCGAAGAGACCGTCAAACGGGAGACAAGTTGCTAGAAAGATTTCGTGCTCTAAGGCCCGAACAGTTTGCGGGTACCGCGGAACCCTGGAAAGCGGAACAGTGGTTGAGACAGATGGACAAGATGTTCGAAGCTGTCCAATGCAACGAGATAGACAAGAGAAGATTAGCTACATTTCAGTTGACCGATACTGCCGCAGATTGGTGGGATTCGGTCATAGCTACTATCGGGAATGGAGCTGCAGCGGGAATGACGTGGACTGCGTTCAAGGGGAGATTTTTGGAGAAGTATTTCCCGGCTACGGAGAGGCACAGAAGAGAGAAGGAATTCATGGACCTGATGCAAGGAACCAAGTCGGTGCAAGAGTACACCACACAGTTCGAAAGACTGTCTCGGTTTGCTCCACACCTGGTTGATACTGAAGAGAAGAAGATCCGCAAGTATAATCAAGGGCTGACACCGCAGATTCGCCGCTTGACTCTCGGCCACCTGGATAAATCGTTTGAAGGACTTGTTGGTTTGGCTACTGATCTGGAAGAGGATGCTCGAGTGAGCCGAAAACAATTTGAATTCCGACCGCCTCAAAGGGGTAATTTTGGGAATAGACCACCAATGAACCGTACCCAAGGGCAGAAGAGGAATTTCGACGGAAGCAAGAAGACCCAGGCTATTACCTATCCGACTCAACCTCGAGTAGCCGAAGGAAGTAGTAGTGGAAAGTGTTTCAACTGTGGCAACCCTGGACATTTGGCTCGTGATTGCAAGGCACCAAGGCGTGCTACTCAGCAAGGGATAGTCTGCTTCAACTGTGGTGAACCAGGTCACATCAGCAGGTTCTGTACTGCTCCTAAGCAGGTGACTTATGGTCAACAGGGTCAGACTCGCTTAAATGCTGTTATCCCTGATGCCGCTGGATATGATGGAACTGCGTATGAAGAAGGGAATTATGGAGAAGCTCAACCTGATCAGCAAGCAGTAGAAGGTACATTAACTCTGTTTAACTCCCATGTTAAAGTGTTATTTGATACGGGTGCTGCTCTTTCGTTCATATCTGTTAATACAATTCGAAGATTGGGTATTTTACCTCATCGCTTAGAGAAAGCTTTGAAGGCTACTTCGCCACTAGGAGCTGCGGTCAGATTAGGACACGTGTGCAAGGATTGTCCCTTACGGTTAGGAGACCGTGAAATCCCTGCTAGGTTGATTGTCCTATCAATGAAGGAGTTCGACATAATCCTAGGAATGAATTGGCTCTCTCAGAATCAAGTGAAGTTGGATTGTGCGAGGAAGAGAATTACATTCCCCGACAATGAGAATCAACCCTTTGATTTTTAATGTAACCCTTCGGGAGATATGTTCCTCACGAGATGCTTAGCCAACATCGAAGTCGTCAGTACAGAGGTGACAGCGTCATCTATACCTGTAGTCAAGGACTTCGAAGAAGTGTTTGAAGATGTTTCTGGTCTACCGCCCGAGAGAAGTATAGAGTTCTGTATCGAGCTTATACCGGGTACCGTACCGATCACCAAGGTTCCCTACAGAATGGCCCCCACAGAACTGTTGGAATTGAAGGAACAAGTTCAAGAGCTCGAGAACCTAGGTTTTGTACGCCCAAGTACATCGCCTTGGGGAGCACCGGTATTATTTGTAAAGAAGAAGGACGGGACACTCAGATTGTGTATCGACTACAGAGAACTGAACCGTGTGACTATCAAGAACAAGTATCCCTTGCCTCGGATTGACGATTTGTTTGATCAACTACAAGGAGCAACGACATTTTCCAAGATAGACCTTAGGTCGGGATATCATCAGTTGAGGGTACGAAAAGAAGACATACCTAAGACTGCTTTCAGAACCCGATATGGTCATTATGAATTTCTGGTGATGCCGTTTGGAATGACGAATGCCCCGGCAGTATTCATGGATTTGATGAACAGAGTGTTCAAGCCTTATTTAGATCAGTTTGTCATCGTCTTTATTGATGATATTTTGATCTATTCTAAGTCAGGAGAAGAACACGAGCAACATCTACGGATTGCGATGCAGACGCTCAAGGACCAGCAGTTGTATGCCAAGTTCAGTAAGTGTGAGTTCTGGTTGCAGGAAGTGAAATTTTTGGGACACAAGGTGTCATCTCAAGGAATTTCCGTGGATTCATCCAAGACCGATGCTGTATCAAACTGGGTTAGGCCAAGCAACCCTACAGAAGTTCGGAGTTTTCTTGGACTCGCAGGCTATTACAGGAGATTCGTTGAGGGATTCTCAAAGATAGCAGCACCTTTAACTAGGTTAACGAAGAAGAATTTGAAGTTCGAATGGACAGAGAAGCATGAGCGAGCATTTCTAGAGTTGAAAGAGAGACTCACTACCGCACCGGTACTAGCAATACCCAAGCCTGATGAGAAGTTCACTATCTTTAGTGACGCATCATATCAAGGGTTAGGGTGTGTACTTATGCAAGATGGCAGGGTGATCGCCTATGGATCCAGACAGCTGAAGCCGAATGAGTTGAACTATCCCATTCATGATTTGGAGTTGGCAGCAGTAGTTTTCGCACTCAAGATTTGGAGACACTATCTCTACGGTGAGAAGTTTGATTTGTTCTCTGATCACAAGAGCCTAAAATACTTGTTCACACAGAAAGAGTTGAACATGAGGCAGCGCAGATGGATGGAGCTAATCAAAGATTACGACTTCACTTTAGAATATCACCCGGGTTAAGCTAATGTGGTTGCTGATGCCCTGAGTCGACAGACTCGTGAGACGATCGCCTCCTTAATGGTTAGAGAGTGGCGAGCTTTGGAGACGTTGGCGGAATTCGATGTACAGAGTGCTGAAGAAGGAGAAGGACAATTGTTCGGATGTCTTATCCTGCAGCCTGTTCTTATCGACCGCATTATTGGAGCTCAGAAAGAAGATGAGAAGTTTCAGGCATGGTTCGTGAAGATGTCAGAAAAAGACCCGACAGAATGGAAAGTGGGAGTCGATGGAGGATATCAGTGCAGGAATAGATTATGTGTGCCAGGTAATGAAGAGTTAAGGAAGGATATCCTAGAAGAAGCGCATAAGTCAAGATATACAGTTCACCCGGGAGGAACGAAGATGTACAAAGATCTGAAGAGAAATTTCTGGTGGGAAGGTATGAAGAAAGACGTGGCCGAATTTGTATCCAAGTGTTTGACGTGTCAGCAAGTCAAAGCTGAACATCAGAGACCGTCAGGATTGTTGCAACCGCTACCTATCCCTGGCTGGAAGTGGGAACACATTACGATGGATTTTGTAGTAGGATTACCTTGATCGCAGTAGAATCATGACGCTATTTGGGTAATCGTGGATCGATTGACGAAATCCGCTCATTTTATCGCTTATAGTATGACATACCCAGTAGAGAAGATGAGCCGGATGTACATACAACAAGTTGTGCAACTTCACGGTGCACCTGTGTCAATAGTGTCAGACCGTGACGCGCGTTTTACCTCTGGATTTTGGGAAAGTCTGCAAGAAGCTATGGGAACTTCACTCAAGATGAGCACTGCTTTTCACCCTCAGACAGATGGGCAAACTGAGCGCGTTAATCAGATCATGGAGGATATGCTCAGGGCTTGTGTGATCGATTTTGAAGAATCTTGGGAGACGCACTTGCCGTTGGTTGAATTTGCCTATAACAACAGTTATCACGCGAGTATCGGTATGGCTCCGTTCGAAGCATTATACGGACGACCATGTCGTTCCCCATTGTGTTGGGCAGAGGTTGGGGACTCAGAATTGTTGGGACCAGACTTGGTTAGAGAAACCAACGAGAATATTTCTTTGGTCAAGGAGAGGATGAGAACCGCTCAAAGCCGATATAAGAGTTATGCTGATCGACGCCGGAAGGATTTGGAGTTTAGTGTTGGAGATCACGTACTCCTTAAAGTTTCACCAACCCGAGGAGTGGTACGTTTTGGTCTCAAGAGAGGGAAGTTAGCTCCGCGTTTCATCGGACCGTTTGAGATTTTGGATCGAGTCGGAAAGTAGCTTATCGACTGGCGCTACCACCGAAGATGTCTGGGGTTCACAACGTGTTTCACGTGAGTATGTTGAGGAAATACATACGAGACCCCTCACATGTGGTTAGTTATGACGACATTGAGACAAGTCATAACGTTTCTTACAAGGAGAGACCTGTGAAGATTCTGCACCAGAGTATCAAGAAGCTGAGGAATAAAGACATTCCGTTGGTGAAGGTTCAGTGGAATCACCATGACGAGAACGAAGCCTCGTGGGAAGTTGAAGCTGATATGAGGAAGAAGTACCCGGAGTTATTTCAGGATTAGTCAGTCTTGATTTCGGGGACGAAATCCTGTTTAAGGGAGGAAGGATGTAACAACCTGCATTTCCATTTGATTTAAAATTCATGTCCATATTTAATTTATGTGTATTGGCATTGGTATATTTAAATTCAATTGGCATGGTCTGCTTTTACTTTAATTCCAGTCACTTGTTTGGAATATTAATTTCTTATCTAATTCACATTTAAAGTTTATTGGGGGCCAAACTGCAATTTTACAAAAGTTAGTAATACCTGTGTGGATTTCAAAATCTGTATTTCAAAACGGTGAAAGTAACTTCTATTGACTCAATCAGTATTTTTATGAAACCAGAAAATCACTTCCTACGTTAAAATGAATTTCCTGTATTTTTGTGGTGACCACCGCGCCCCGAAAATACCAGTTTATGTCCAAAACTGTCCACGTTGTGTTTAACTTCCATAGATTTTGGAAGTGACCGATTTAGACATTTACTTTATTTCCAATTATGGCAAGTAATCATTGGATAAGGCATTGTTTGGGAATGTTTAGCTTATATGTGCAAATGTTGTGTCCATAAGCTATATTGCCAAACACCTCAAGATTGACCCCTATTGATCTATACTTGCCTCTTCAAAATCTGATGGTGTATATATGTATATACGTATGATTTTATGCTGCTAATTGTGAAGAGTTAGAGAATTAGTTAAACTAATTCAAATTGTTGAGTAATCAACAAGAGGCTTGGTCCCCAAGTTCTTCCATTTGGCTCTCTATATGTACTCCATCATACACACACCTCTCACATTACACATTCTGAAAACCTGAGAGAAAAGAGAGAGTGCAGAGAGTTCATAGTTCAGATTATTTTAGAGAGAGAGAAGAGCTTCAATCCTCCATAGCTTACAAGCTTGCATTTGGAATTTCTATATTGGGTTTCTTTCTCAACAATTACTTCCATCTCTAATCTCAGTGAGTATTACTAACTCACTAAGAATGTAATTACATGTCTATTTACTTTGTGTTTGTTTAATTTTGTAATACACCATTGTTGATCCTACGAATGAAAATTCATAGCTTGAAATCAAGATTTTCAAACCTTAATCTAAATTCGTTTTTAGAGATGATTATGATAGATTATGCATCCTACATGCCATGTTTGAAGTTTTAAAGCCTAATTTGTTCATATGGAAAAGTATATAAGAAAATAAATTTTGACATGTTTTGGTTTTTCATAAAATTAGAGAGTTATGGTTAGAATCATGTTAAATTAACCATAGATTCTTAATCCTTGTTGAAAAACAAAGAGATCCATATATAATAGGACATATATACTAACAGAACTGAAATGGGTCAAAAAGGACCCCTGTTTGCTGAAACAGAACAGTTCCTGCAGAGAAGATGAAGCCTCAGCTTCATCTCGCGCCACGATCGCGCGCGCGAGTATCGCGCGAGCGGCCCGCGCGAGCGACCCGCGCGCGCGAGGTATGCTTTCCCAGGCAGACGTAAGAGTTTATATATTATAAATGAAAATTGGCTGGTCGCGCGAGAACCCCTTCGCGCGAGCGATCCGCGCGCGCGACCTTGCTTTCCTCAGGCAGACAGAAAAGTTTATTAATAAAAGGAAAATGGGCTTATCGCGCGAGCGGCCCGCGCGAGCGACCCTTCGCGCGAGCGGCCCGCGCGCGCGAGGTTTAGCAGTTTCTGTTTTTGTCTGTTTTTCTGTTAAGGGACTGTTTGGATGAAATTTATATACTGTTGAGGTTCTGTTTGGGAAACTTGGTTAATCAGAACTCTATTCTGGTTATGTTTCAATGATTAAAACATTGTAGTATGACTCATTAATCCCCGTACGCGTGTTGTTCCTTTAATTCAGCATTTTTGTTTAAGTGCATACCATTCATGTGGGTCAGTGGTACATGCATAGGGGTGTTAGTCTGTGTGGAAAAGAGTAATGGTAGTGTGGTAAGAGTATGAGTTTGTGTTTGTGGTCGTGGTTGTGGTTGAGTATGAGTTTGTGGTTGTGGTCGTGGTTGTGGTTGTGGTTGAGATTGTGGAAGAGGGTATCTTTGAAATGCGACGGTGGCAAATATGGACACTCCCTGACGCCCATGGAAGCGTTAAAGTGTGTGAAGCCGAACTCGGACACTCCCTGGCACCCGTGGTAGTGCTAAAGTGTGGCCTACGGACACTCCCTGATAACTCGAGTCTGGATACTGTGTGAGGGGTTGCCCCGGTATTTGCATGGCGGTTAGGGTATTCAAAGTGTGAGGCATTGGACACTCCCTGGTACCCCGGACCAAAGTGTGAGGCAAACTGGACACTCCCTGGCGCCCCGTTGCTAAAGTGTGGCTATCTGAGTGTTTCAAAGATACCAGGAGTAGGTTAGTGGGTTGTTGTGGCTGTCGAGAGAAAAGCGTCGGCAAGATGAGTTTGGTGCATTGTTCTCATACACGGTCCCATCTGTGTAAATTTACCCTCTTTAAATAATGTTGTGGTTGTTTTTCTAAACGAGCTCTTTAATCATAAATATAAACTTGTGGATTTAAATGGGAATTGGAAAAAGGTAAGTTGGTATGTTTTACATTCAAAGTTATGTTTTTAATACTCACCAGCTTCTTGAAGCTGACGACGTTGATGCATCCTGAACATTCGTGTTCAGGCTTTTCAGGTTACAATCAGGAGGAATCATACGATTATGCTAATTAAGAATGGCTGTTGTTGGGACGAGAAACTATTTATTATATGTTTTAAGTTTATCTGTTTTAAGTTATGAACTGTTTTGTTTTAAGGATGACTGTAACCGACATTAAGTTATTATTTTATTTTCAAGGCGGTCTGTGCCTTAGTTGACCCCGTTTCATAAGATGTAATAAGTTAGAAAATTTTTGTAAGCCTTGATTGCTTTACTCTGATTATTATGTTTTGTTATTTGACGTTTGGGACGGAATCGATCCTTCAAACTGTCGCGACCTACGGGTCCATAAAGGAAATTAAACGCTTTCCTTATTTATGCTACGTCGGGGCGTGACAATTACGAACCCAAACGAGATCTAGACGAAAACTTTTCTAAGTTATAGTTTGACTCGGGAAGTGATAAAAGGGACATATGCGATGTTTCAAGAGTTAATTAGGAGTGTTGAGAAATCGTGGAGAGTTAAACACAATTTTCGTAAGTCGAGCATATATATATATAAACTCAGGAGATATTTTCATAAGTTCAAAAATCTAATTTGGAAAACCTAGAGAGGATTTTGGGATTTTGGTGGCTATGAGCTTCAACAGGCAAATCGACGAACTTCCAATCGTCAGTTTTTCTCCAAATTTCATATTCGGACTCCTCGAGGTATTAGCTACGTTTGATGCCTATTAGGCCACATTCGGCAAATTATTTTCGAAAAGCTAATTTTAAGAATTTGAAAAAATGTGTATGTAAACTTGTAGGTTTTGTGTAGGATCAGAGATTTGACGTTTAATCGGGCTTCTAGTCATTCCCTCAAAGTTATACGATGATAGCTCGAGGAATGAATTCTGAACCTTTGTAATATGGACAATTTTGGATGTTTTGAATATTGTGTATGAAATTGTGATCTGGGCAAACCTTATGTGTTACCTTAGGCCCGTTAATTTTAGCGAGTACGTATAGAAAAGCATGGTGACATGATTATGTGAGTATGCTAAATGATTATGTGGGTCAAAGGGGAGTTTGGTATAATTTCATGTCGGTGCACGCCTCTCGATGTTTGAGAGTTTATAGTAGTGACGACTACTTGCTTGGCATGGAAAATGGCCAATCAGTGCAGATGGATGCAATGGTTGAGTGATTCTGGCTAACCATTGGCATCACGGTTTAAGATTTAAGACTTGCCGATATACCGGGTGAATGCGTATCTCTCTCCCCAGCGACTCAATTATGTGATTTGGATGTTTAAAGCATGAATTGCCCATATGCATTTGTTTAAAATTATACACTCAATATATAGCTGAGAAGTGGAGACTTCCTTCGTTGCAGGTGAAAAGAAAAAGGGAAAGAAGAAGCAAGAGGAGTGAGACCGCAGGAGCGACTGGGATCCTTCTCTTGTATATATTTTTATTTTCAATTCCAAATGATGTAAGTGAATTTTTGAGAAGTTAGAACTATTAACTTCAACTTGGAAGATTTGGAATGGTTTAGAAGATTGTAATATGTCATAAAACTCTTTTTGGTTAGGTTGTAATGAATCCAAACTTATGGATTCGTGTTTTGAATGCTTAACTTGTCAAACTCGGATTTTGGAGAAATGTAATGGAACTTTAATGTTTTTATTCAAACAAGCCTTCGCTTGCTCCATCATTGGTTCTTTTCACGTATTACCATGTCTTAACGATGTTCTTAAAAGTCTACCATAGATTGTGGAGTTTAAAGTGTAAACATCTTTAGTGGAATGAAAGGAGTGTGAGGTTGAATGGTGCCTTAAGAAAAATTCTGCAGCATTGGGGAGAATTCTGTTAAAGGGTCATTCGACCGGTCGAACAGGGTCGTTCGACCAGTCGAAATGACCCCTGCATAAAATCTTTTTCTACCTCTTCCGGAAATAATTTAAATGTTTTGATTGGTTGTTAGGATACCTTTGGGACCCCTTTTAACATATATTCATCTGGTTCGAAATATAATTACGTTTTCAATTTTATATGATGTTTACATTTTGGAAGACATCGTTTCCAAAAGTTTTAAATGCTTCATGTGGTTTTAAGTTCTTTTTCCGCTGCGTATAGTTATTTAATGGTTTGGTTGAGCCATTGTGGCGTGCCACGTATCCTATTTCCACACGTAGTGTGGGATGGGTCATGACAAACTGGCATTGTTTTAAGCAGTGCCAAAAGCGTGCCAGATTAATGTACCCGACATGCACACGTGATGAGACCAAAAGTTGCCACATGTCGACAAGTTATATTCAAACTCTAGCACTTGTTTAAACAGTGCCAAAAAGGGCCAAATCTCTAAATTTGGTACCCTATGACCAAAATTTGGCACTATTTTGAACAGTACCAAAAAAATTGGTCCCCCATTTTTGGCATTGAAAAAAATAGTGTCAGATTCGGTCAGGCACTATTTTAAACAAAGTGCTCATAGCGATCTCTCCCATGAAGGGGTATCTCATAGTAGGCTTATCATCCAAGCTTCCTCCTCTCTAAGCTATTGCTAGTGAGGAGGAAGCTTGGCTGATAAGCCTACTATGAGATACCCCTATATGGGAGAGATCGATACCAACAGTTTATCCACTGCGATAGTACCGCAGCTATTGCAAAAGTATAGAACCGTTATAACGGTAAGAGGGGACAGATATGTCACAAGAACAACACGATTAGAGAATTTCTCTCTACAAGAACTGTAAAAGTGGATTCTGGTCTGAGGATAATAAAGTTGATTCTTTGACGAAAGGACTAACTCGATAGAAGGTTTGGAAAACCTAGAAAAGGGATGGGACTAAAACCTATAGAAAGTCGAGTCGCTTGTGATGGTAACCTAACCTATGACTGGAGATCCCAAGAAATAGGTTCAAAGGGTAATAACAAGTCATGAAGTGATATAAGTGGAATCATGCTATCTATATAATAAGGGAGGGCGGTGTGGGTCCCTCCCATTTTACCAACTTTCAATCTCAGCCCTTGAAAGAGAATTAGATATTTTGAACCATTAGATTGTTTGTCCTCTAAAAATAAAATATAGGATTGCTATGGAAACATGTAAAACCCACGACATCACCTCAGTGTCACAATCTGTCACCCACAAACTGCCTCCTCTCACACACGTTCTGTAGATTTTTTTTTTAACTTTGTTCACACACAGAAAGAGCCATACGCACATTTAAAAATATCCTTCTAAAAATTGCAAATCTTTCCCTCACTCCAAAATTGCCAAATTCACCAGTTACACTTTCTCCATTCCATCCATCCATCTAATGCATCATCATCATCATAGAGAGAGAGAAAGAGAGCGAAACAGGCATCCTGTGTAGAGAGAGAAATTGATTGTGTGTGTGTGTATGTGTGTGTGTGTGTGTGTGTGTGTGTGTGTGTGTGTGTGTGTGTATAAGTAGATTTTGGGATAAATTTGAGATCAAAAGCTTTGTTAATTTTTCAATTTTGGTTGGTTGATTGGAGATTGCAGAACAGGCTATAGCATGTTAATCTTCTTCAATCTCTCAAAGTGCATTTGAAAAAGTTTTTGGTGAGTTCAAAAATTTTTCTGTTTTTGTTTCTGTTACTGTTTCTGTTACTGCATTTGCAACCTTTGAATACCACTATATTGAATACCAAAATTTTTTGAATGCCATTTGCTTACTAATGACCTGAATAATCAAAAGGCAGTAAGCCTTTGTGAATTAGCTGTTTGGCGCATTCCAGTAAGGCAGCGGGGTGAGGGGCTCGGTTAGGGTCTGTTTGGCTGACCAAGTCACTTGGACTTTATGCACTTTATTAACTTCTGTTGAAGATTTATTTATTGGGAAGTGTTTGTTTGTTTGCATAGCAATTTATTGGGTGTCTTTGTTTGTATGTGTCTGTGTGCATGTGGACACTAACCGAGTTGTTAGTAGTTTGGGACACTAACCAAGTTGTTAGAAAACTTCATTAAAAAAAGTGTGATTCTCTCATTTTGTGGTAGTAACGTTTGATCTACAAAAAAGTCATTTCATACCAAACAGTGTGGATATCAAAGTGTGCCTAGCATTACTCTTTGGTTTTTTACTTTTCTACTTTTTCTTCATTTATTTTTTTCGTTTTTCGTATTGTTGACCCATCATCTCTATTTTATATGGATCCGATTGAATAAAGGGGAATAAACCCCACATACCTTGTATGAGTGTGTCAAGGTGAGTAATAAAAAAAATATATCATATGTTGCTCACACAATACAAAAACTTTAATTTTTAGGATGAGGTGATAATGAAAAAATGTAACAGTTGAGTAGGTCAATTCGCCGAATTTTTTTTAGTTTAAAAGGGTATTTGAAAAAGTTTCATAGATGAGAGGGTGTTACTGTAATTTATTCAAAATTTTAAAAGTAGATTGATGAACAAAATGATGAACTTGGCTTCATGAATGTCATTCAAAATGGTCTCTATAGATGTTATATGACGAAAGATATTCAAAATATACCTTATGCATGACTTTATGAAACGGTTGTGATTGATATCCACTAAAATTCTCAATTTATAATTATGGGATTAGATTACTGAAACAGATTCACTCACATTCTTGGATGTTATATGTATTTTCAATAAAATCTCTTAATCTATAACTATGATTTTTGATTATCAAAACAGATTCGTAAAACATTTAATGTATATATAAATAACTAATGAGAGTCAATAAGTTCATAAAATATAGAAATATGTTGGTTAAAGGAACTGAGCATTGCCCACGGTCCTACCCTAATGTTATTTTTGCAGTCCTTTTAAACAATTCACACTCACATTTTGTCACGACTAGTGTTGACCCGTGCATATTACTTTGTTTTTTTTTTTCAATCAAAATTTAATCAAAAAAATAATTAACTAGCCTCCAGAATAATTAAACTGCTAATAGTACAATTCCCCTCTTTGACTGGATAATCAGTCGTTGGATACACTTAAACAGCTAATAGTACAATTCCCCTCTTTGACATATAAATGTAATCCTACAAGTTCGCAATAGTGGGACTAAGGACTATTATTTTTGGGTTGTTCTTAAATGACATGGTATATAAGTGCAGTTTTTTTTTTTTGCTTAAATTATTACAAAAGAAAAAAAAAAGTATCGCATTTTTTTCTTCTTTCTTTTTTTTTCTTTTTTTTTTCTAGAGACGGATCAACATAAAAAATTGCTCTATTTGCTTTCACTTCCATATGATTCAATGATTATGTGATTTATAAAATCGAGAATAAATTTTTGATACTAATTTAAAATACATTTTAGTGTAATTCCATTTTTTTTACGATGGCTGAGATGACAATATATGGTCAAGTAAAATTTATGGCTTTGTTATACATATGAAATTATTCTATTCATGTGTTTGTACTAATACTTTCAAACTTTTAACAGATGGATAAAGACCTAGAGAAAGCAATGAGTATATACAATTTTTATTCTTTGCTTTTATGTCAACATGAATTGAAACTTAACATATTTTCTACAATAGGCACAAATGTTAAGGGAGAACAATGTTGGTCTCATAGTTCATGACGAGCGCGAATTAAATAGAGGGATACTTCATGAGGTGAGTGTCTCAACTATTGGTCTAAGATTTAATATTTTCCGGTCCTGTCAATAATATATGTGTGTTTGATAATTTACTTTTCTACCATTGTTTTAAGGGTTATGCTGAATGCAACCGTAAAAGGAAGGAGCAAGCAATAGAGAGTGACAGACTAATTGCCGATATAAGAAAGAAAAAAGGGCAAAGAAATGTAAGTTATTTATATTATGATTATGATACGATTACTTTTCTTTTTGTGTTTTGTGAATTTAGGGCACCTATGGTAGATAGGAATGAGTCAGGTTCATTCCATTTCTTTGTTTGATGTGACTACATACAATGGAATGACCTTTTATTTTGAAATGACTATTTCTACTTAAGCCGGAATGAGTATTCCTTACCATAACCTAAAGAATGCCTATTACGTACATTCATTGTCAAAATAGTTATTCATGCTTCCAAAAGCCACAAAAGGCTCCCCACGCAACAAATGCAGAAGAACCAACTAAATCAGTTTGGTGAAAAATAAGCTCAACGATTTTTAAAAAAATTATTGAAAAGAAGATTTCATTGAAATCAAACAGAACCAGATAACAAATCCTGACTAACAAACGGAATAAAAACATCTGAGAATTTTTCTAGCCAAACCCAGAAACCACCATAAGTAGAAGTCGTGCGTGCAAGATGATGAAGCTCAACATTATTTAAAAAAAATAATTCAAAACATTAGCAATGGATTGAGTATGTATGTGCTTCAAAGTTACTTTTTAAATTCAAGTTTTCTTTTGAACAAAAATGTTAACTTTGCTCCTTTTTTTTCTCCGATTTTTAAAACTCCCAAGTTGCCAAGGAAACAAGTTTAAACTGAATACTCCTTCAAATGCTCAATCTGGCTGTTGCAAGAAGTAATTAGAAGGGGGAGTCTCTACGAATAAACATTAATCATACTTAAAATTAATATTCATCAAATCTTGGACTGAAAATATTTAACTAAATTTTTTAGTTAATAATATATTTAATATTCAAAGTGATTTTTCAAATAGATTAAATTAAATGTTTAAAATATTAAAACGTTTAAAAGTTTATACTATGTAGCAAAAACATGTAAATAAAATCACACATTTCAAAATATTGCATAAATATAGTCAATATTAAATTCTTGGACTTTCCACATACGTTAAAACACTTCACTAAAAGAAATATTTTAACTCCACATATTTTGTACACATATCAAATATTTAGCAAGACAGAGGAATGGAATGACTATTGCTATTCTATTAGATTCTTTCGTCCAGCTCATTCCTGCTATTATACCAAACGTGCCTTTAGTATTAGTAGTTAGGTTTAACATCCTTGCTCGCATGTTTCACTCATACATTTTAGGCACCCGATAGTGTTTTATCTATAGCCGTGTCGTCCCAACGAGTAGAGGTGTCAATTAGGTTGGGTTCCCTGAGCCTGGCCTGGCCCGGCCCGGACCGCTTTTTTTTTAGTCAAAAGCCCGGCCCGGCCTGCTAAGCCCGGCCCTATACATTCGGTCCGGGGCGGACACTCTATTTAGTGTCCACGGCCTGGCCCGGTACCTAGCCCGAAGCCCGGCCCAGCCCAATGGCCCGGCCGGCCCGGCCCGAAACCTAAGATATTTATAGCCGTTGTGGCCCGTCCCGTCCCGAAGCCCTGCCCATTTGGCCCGCCCGGTGCCCAACGGCTAGTTTGGGGTTTTTCCAAAAATTTTTCCACTTTTTACCCCTCTAACGGCTATAAAACGGCTAGTTTTGGGGGTAAAAATGTAAAAATTATTTTAGAAACTCCTAAACCATTTTCTATAAATACCAAGACTCCCACAACAAGTTTTCTCAGACCAAATGCAATATCAATTATCTATCTACTTTCTCTCTACTTAATTAGTTACTTCTCTACAAGACTACAAATTGGTGATTCAAGTTCAAACTTCAAGTTGGTGATTCAAAATCTTCTAGCACTTCCACTTCTACAAAACTACAACTCTCAAATATATTTATTATTCATAGTTCTTCACTTCTTCTTCTTCTATAACAATTTGAGGTAAATTTATTTATTGTTTCACTTCTTTCTTATTTAATTGTTGTTATTTTAAATCTTTTATATTTCTTTCCCCTACTTTTTTTTTCTTTTTCAAAAAAAAAAAAATGGCATCTCGTTCAAGATCTTCAAAAAATAGAGAAGGGCCAACTTATGACTTTGAAAATTTAGATTATGGGGAAAGAAATGAGATTAATGATTTGGAATTGGATGAGGATGATGATGAAGTTGAAATCACGGGGTCTAATCCAACTTCTTCGAATCCCACCACCACTAAAAGAAAAATTAAAATCAAAAGCTAGGGAATTTTTTCAAAAACTGAGGATAAATCTAAAGCAATTTGTAACATATGTAAACAAGATTTTTCTTATAAAGGTGGTGAAAATAACACACTTAAAAGGCACGTCGTTAGCAAACATAGTCTTGCATGGGAGGCCAGTACCGCCGAAGCGGGCGGCTCAATACAATCCCAAATTTCTGCCACAAGTTATGGAACTTTTCTTTATAACCAAAAAAAAATGAGGGAAGACTTGGCAAGATTTGTCTGTGCATCCGATATGCCTTTTATTTTGGTTGAAGAAGAGTGTTTTACACGTTTTATTCAAACTTTTTTACAACCCGCCTACCAACCTATTACTAGAAATACCCTTATAAGTGATATACAATCTGTTTTTCAACAAACCAAAAAAAAATTTAATTGATGACTTTTCTACTCTTAATATGCAAATTGCATGCACTTCTGATTTATGGACGGGTTGTAATAAAACATGATATATATATATGTATAACGGCGCATTTTGTTGATGAAAATTAGAAAATGAATAAAAATATTATTGCTTTTCGCGCATTAGACTATCCTCATACTAGTGAAAATATCTATAATTATATAATTAACGTTTTTCATGAGTATGATATTATGAAAAAAAAAATTATGAGCATTACTTTTGACAACTCTAGTGCTAATACAAGTGCTATTAATATGTTCATAGATCATCTACAATCATGAATGAATGAAAAATTATTCCATGGTCGTTGTGTATGTCATATCATTAATTTGATAATCCAAGATGGATTATCAAAAATTAATAATAAGATATCTAAAGTTAGAGAGGCAGTGGTCTATTGTGCTGCAACACCTACCCGTGTACAAGCATTTCTTCATCTTTGTAAACAAAATCGTCTTAATCCTCGTTGGAGTTCTACTTATCTTATGATAGAATCTTGTAAAAAGTATAGTGGGATTATTACTCAATTTATTAATGTTAATTATCCATCACTCGGCTTGACTTCTCATGATTGGGATATGGCATTTGAATTTCATGGATTTTTAGAGGTGTTTTACAAGGCTACAAATAATATTTCTGGTGTTTACTATTCCACTTCTTGTTTAGTTCTTATGGAATTACTTAATATGTCTCATGCATTTAATTTTTATAAACAAAAAAATTCTATTTTTATTGAGATTTGCAAGGATATGGAAAAAAAAAGTTTAAAAAATATTGGTCTGACCTTCCACCTATATTTTACTTATTTGCAATCTTGGATCCTAGACTCAATTTTGATGGTGTTTGTGAAGTGGTTAAACAAATATCTGAATTGTTGGAAGGACCAGAAGGTGAGCCTGGTCTAGAAATAACTAATTTTGAAATGGAAATACTTTGGAAACTTTATATCGTATTTACTATGAAAAATATGCAAATAAAGAAAGTACTACTTCTTCTACTCATACTGTTGAGTTAACCTCGGGAGCATCAGGTAGTTCTTATGCAAGTAGGTTTCTGAATTGTCGAAAGAAACAAAAGGGTCCTACTCAATCATTTGTAAGTAGTTCTAACATTTTTGGTGAATTAAATAAGTATAGAGAAACCGAGTGGGACAACCGATTAACTCCCGAGGAAATGATAAATTTGGATCTTTTGACATGGTGGAAAGAACATGTAAGAGCTTTCCCTGTTCTTTCCATCATGGCTCGTGATTTACTAACTCCTCCGACTTCTACAGTTGCATCGGAGTCTGCTTTTAGTATAGGTGGAAAAGTGCTAGAGGAAAGGAGGAGCAGATTATCTCCTAATATGCTTGACTGCTTGATGTGCTTGAAGGATTGACAGGCTGTGCAATATCGAACTCAAGACCGAAAAGATTATTTTGTAGAAGAATTCAAAAAATTGAATGTTACGAGGAAGGAAATTGAAGAATGAAGAATTGAAGATCAACCATTCCCAAATAATTGTAATACTTCTGGCCCGCATGAGTCTAAACTGTGAACGGCTTAAAAAAATAAAAAAAATAAAAAATCAACTCCTTTAAGTGTAATCTTAACTTTTTATTTATTGAACTAATGCAATCTTTAGTTTTTAATAGAATAAATGTAAACTTTTTATTTTATGAATTAATGTAATGTTTAGTTTTTATTAGTAATCTTTAATTTTTATTGAATAATAAATAATTTTCTTAAGTAATCTTTATTTTTTATGCAATAATAATAAAGAGTAAAGTTTAATAACAAATGTAAATTACAATTTACATATGATATACTCATATACCTAAACTTTAACAACCAATTTTACATAACAATAATAATCGTAAAGTTTATAAAATAATAACAATAAAGAGTAAAGTTTACATAAACATAATAACAATAATAATAAAGAGTAAAGTACTAGTGTTTGATAATAAATGTAAATTTTACATATGATGTATTGATGTGAATTAATGGAATCTTTAGTTTTGTAATCTTTAGTTTTTAATAGAATTAATATAAACTTTTTTACTCTATGAATTAATGTAATGTTTAGTTTATATTAGTAATCTTTAATTTTTATTGAATAATAAATAATTTTCTTAGGTAATCTTTATTTTCTTATAAATTAATAATAAAGAGTAAAATTTAATAACAAATATAAATTTACAATTTACATATGATATACAACTAAACTTCCCAACCAATTTTTCCCCCAAAACAATAATTCAAAATTTTAAAATTCAAATTTCAAAACTCCCTCCCTAACACTAACCCCGGCCAGGATCGGCCCGGTCCTTCCGGCCCGGCCCGCCCTAAAGCTCGGCCCTAAAGCTCATCCGGCCCGGCCCGTGTATGCCCGGGCCACCGGTCCGGGGCGGACACACTCCCCCTCCTTCTAAGCCCAGCCCGGCCCGAAAGCCCGATTGGGCCCTCTTTGACCGAGCTAGGCCCGGCCCGACCCGTTTGACACCTCTACCAACGAGTACGACGAGAAATGGAAAAGGTTGCACAAAAGAGACAACCCCAAAAATTGTGTAAGTTACCCATTAGGGAACATTGTCGTGCAACTTTAGATCGTGAATTAAGTGTACGAAAGTCCATCACGCAGCCATATAATAGTCCTATACCCCGAACACCTAACTATGGAGGTTGCTTTATTGGTGAACGAACTCCAATAATGGTGGACAATGTAACTACATCTAATTGTTTGGTCTTGCAATCTATGCCAACTTGGAATTTGTCCATTGAACTTCCATTTGTCTCGCATTGGTGGAATCTCCTTCCAATATGATGGTCTTACAATCTACGCCTACGCCAAGAAGCAATGGAAATGAACCTTTGTGTATAGACACTGACGATATCATCTCGGCACAGACGGAATCGCCTTCGCATAACACGTATTCTGCTTTCCAAATTAATAGGTGAACAAGCTTTATTGCCTGTACACTTTAACTCTCAATTTGTTCTATAATATATTTATAGAATATCCTTATAATTGTAGGCCAACTGCTACAAGTCAATGCTTAGAACATAATAGTGATGATGAATGAGAGGATGAATCAGATAATCGTCATGCCAACATAGATTTACATCGCCATTCTTTGGGCAATATGGATGTAGAATGTCATCATTGTTCAGCCCTACACTGGATGGATGAGAAATTATCACATTCATCTATAACAAACCCCCGCTTTGGAACTTGCTGTTTGCAAGGAAAAGTTAGACTCCCCTTGCTTGAGCCTCCTCCTCCAGTGATTCAAGCTTTGTATGATGGGGAGGACGTTCGGTCAAAATCATTTCGACGATACACTCGAGAGTATAATGCATGTAATGAATTTACAAGTCTTGGGGCTAAATTTGATACAAGAGTTCTCACCGGTAGGGGTCCCATATCTTTTGCCATTCATGGGGAATTGAGTCATAGAACAGGAGCTCTGATCCCTCAATTCGATCAGGTAGCAAGTTACACTCAATTGTATATTTAGACCCTGATACTGCTTTACAAGAGCGTCATCGTAGAAATTCACAATTAAGAAGGGATGTTCTAAAATCCATTTTGGAAACTTTACATCAGTATAATCCATTCCCAGTGAAATACTGCCAGGCTTACGAACTCCTATACCAATCAGAATCAGAAGGAAAAGTTCTTCCTACATATCTTCATCATAGTAAGTCGAATGATCAACGAAGTTACAGCCTACCATCAGCAGATGAAATCACAGTTATATTGCCTGGGGATGGAACTAAAATTAGTGCGATGAGGGACATCATTTTATATCTGAGAGGCAACAATGGGTTGATGCAGATTAATGAATGCCGACCAGCTTATTTGCCATTGTACTATGTTTTATTATTCCCTCGAGGTGAGCTTGGATGGGAACCTAATATAAGACAGTGGGATGTATTGCACAACCTCCCATCATCATTTGTTTCAGCGACCCACAGAATACTCAACAATCCTAAGAGCAGGAAAATTATTCCAAGAGTTTCTGGTTGATGCTTGGGCAGCAACTGAGCAAAATTGATTGACTTACTGTAGGTTGAACCAGGGAAAACTTCGTTCTGAACTTTACAAAGATTTAACTGATGTTATTATTGAACGCGATGGATTGAATCCTGATCAAATTGGCCGACGAATGATTTTACCGTCCTCAATCCTTGGAAGTCCAAGGCATATGTTCAAGATTTTCCAAGATTCAATGGCTATCACACGGCACAATCATCACCCGGATATTTTTCTTACCATGACAGCAAATCCAAACTGGCCCGAGATAGTTTCAGCTTTATTGCCGCATCAAAAACCCACCGATCTTCAGGATTTAATTGTCCGTGTTTTGAGTTAAAAAGAATATGTTTAATGAAAGAGATAGATAAAATGGAGTTTTCGGTAAAAAGGTTGCGCACATCTACACAATTGAATACCAAAAATGTGGCCTTCCACACATGCACGCTCTTTTATTCCTCCATGGACCCGACAAGATTCGGACATGTGATTAGGTTGACAGGTTAGTTTCTGCAGAACTCCCAAACCCGGAAGAGGATCCTACACTTTTCGATACTGTCAAAAGATATATGATACATGGACCATGCAGTGCTAAAAATAAAGAAGCTCCATGTATGGATAATGGAAAATGCACCAAACGATATCCTAAATCCTTTGCAGAAACAACCACAATGGACCAGCAAGGATATCCTATCTATCGTCGTCGCAATAGTGATCAGTCGTACCCGATGGGTTGATACAATGTTGATAATAGGGATGTGGTACCCCATAATACCCATCTTTCTCGAATGTTTAATTGTCATATTAATGTTGAAGTGTGTGCGGGGATGAGATGTGTCAAGTATATTCACAAGTACATCTACAAGGGACAAGATCGTGCAACTATGGTTCTCGGAGGAATCGATGAGATCCAACAATATCTCGATGCTAGGTATATTGGTCTAGTAGAAGTAGCTTGGCGATTGTTTGGTTTTGGTATGCATGAAGAATTTCCAGTAGTAATTGGATTGGCACTTCATTTACCCAGAATGCATCAAGTTATTTTTTATCCGACTGAGTCAGTAGATAATGTCACAGCTAGAGCTGAGCTGCAGGATTCGACCCTGACTGGTTTTTTTAAGTATTGTGAATCCAATAAGTGGGCACGTGCGTATACATATCAAGAATTTCCATCAGTTGCTGTCTGGCACAAGACAGAGTGTATTTGGACACGGAGAAAACAAGGGTATGCTATTAGGAGAATGTATTTTGCTAGCCCAAATTAAGGAGAGAATTTTTATTTGCGTTTGTTGTTGACAAATGTTAGAGGGCCACAATCATATGAACATTTGCGCACAGTCAACACTGTAACTCACCCTACATTCAAATCAGCATGTGTTGCATTAAGACTGCTAGAAGATGATGATGAGTGGATACAATGTCTTCAAAAGGCTACAGTAATAAACACCGGGCACCAATTGAGGAGATTATTTTGTATAATTCTTATAGAGTGCTCCTTGTTGAATCCGTATGAGTTGTGGAAGTGATTCTCTGCAGATATATGTGATGATCTTCATCATAAGATTCGTACATTGCATGGAATTCCAAACCCGACCGTGGCCGAGATAGAAGATTACGGCCTCTACCTTCTAAATCAAATGCTTCAACAATCAGGGAAGAGTTTGGCCAACTTTTTTCCCATACCGCAACCAAGTGGAGATTGGAGCAACCTAAATAGTAACAGGTTACTGTGTGAGCACAGACAGTTTCATCTTGATGCTCAATGTGAAGATGTACAAAGTCGAATGGATAACCTTAATGCTGGACAGGGTGGTGCATTCAGTGCGATCACGTCTGCAGTTCTAGAAAATAAAGGTACTACATTTTTTTTAGCGGGGGTGCTGGAACAGGGAAGACGTTCACTTATAATACAGTTGCCCTGAATATTTGTAGGCTTGGGCATACTCTTATAACAGTTGCATCCTCGGGTGTTGCATCGTTACCGTTAGTGGGAGGCCAAACTGCACACTCAACATTCTCTATTCCATTAACTGTGCATGAGAATTCTGTTTGTGGGTTTAGCAAGCAGTCTGTGCAAGCTAAATTGTTCAGGGCCACTAGGTTGATAATATGGGATGAAGTTCCAATGCAGCATAGAAATTTTGTCGAGGCAGTTGATCGTACACTCCGCGATGTTTGTGATATTGACAAGCCATTTGGGGGTATAACTGTTGTTCTTGGTGGAGATTTTCGTCAGATTTTGCCAGTCGTACCCAAAGGAGTGTGTGAGCAAATAGTGGCTGCTTCGTTGAGACACTCAATGTTATGGAACAATATTCAAATTTTAAGTCTGGACTCCAATATGCGTTTAAATAATTTGGACCCACGAAATGCCATGTTTGGGGAGTTTCTTACGGAGGTAATAGTTCTTTAAGTAATCCTACGTAGGTAGTTTTCATTACAATAACAATTTTTTACACCAATTACTCTATATTTTTTTATTCGTATTCAGATAGGGAGCAAAGCACAAGAAGTTATAAAACTTCCTTCCGCAATACATAAGTGTCGAGATGTTGATGAGCTACTATGCACAATTTATCCATGACTAGGTGTGGAAGGGACGGCGACGCCTACTTATCTCACCGAGAATTTGGTCAGCACGAAATGACGTGAACACTATTAATAAGGCCACATTAGATAAATTTCTAGGAGAAACATTCACTTATTCGGCTGCGGATAAGATGTCTGACGATGATGGGGATGATCGTTTCATCACTAATAGGTATCCTAATGAATACCTTAATTCATTGGACCCTATCGGCTTGCCCCCGTTCAAGTTACAGTTAAAAATAGGTTGCCCTATTATGTTGCTAAGAAACAATGCGTCGGCGGATGGACTATGCAACGACACACGATTGATGGTTGTCAGATTCGCTTCGCGCATAATTGAAGCACAAATTTTAACCGGTGATAAAGCTGGAAACCTAGTATTCATTCCCAAGATATCCTTGGCACCATCATCCACAGAACTGCCATTCAATATGACAAGACGTCAATTTCCAGTAAGGTTGGCATATGTAATGATGATTAATAAAGCTCAGGGTCAATCGATATAGCATGTTGGAATTGATCTGCGCAATCCTGTATTCAGCCATGGACAATTATACGTTGCTTTGTCCAGATGTACGTCTTTTGATTGTATATGCATTCTTCTTCATGATTGTTCTGCTGATTCCATGACAAATATCGTTTACCCTGAAGTCCTGATTTAATGGTTGAAATATATATGTTTTATTCATAACTTTGTTATATGGCAATTGATTGTAATGACAAGTAAATATGTCAGCTATACAGTTATTTGGTTTATCTTTATCCTATTATAGTTTTTTTCATTAATATATGTTGAATGATGATTAATATGTTAACTATGTGATGTGATATGGTATTTGAATTAAATTTACTTTGATATTGGTTATTCAAGGCCATGGTGCTTGAATTCACTAAACGCCAGTAAAAGAGCTTTGAGTGTTTCACTTCTACTGGATATGGTTTATAGATTTTGATACTTAACAAATGAGGAATTTAAAAAAACAAACAATGTCCTTGAACAAATTTGCAAATAATACTATAGAGAAATAAATTTTAAGTAACATTCAACATGTCAAATATTTTTTTTTAATTATTTTTTACGTAATTTGTAAGCAGTAAATTTATAGTAGTCATATCCATTTGTTTATGCAGGTGACTATGAGGCCCCCTATACTTAAATGCACATCTATACGTACAAGAAAAAGAAATCAAATTAATGATTTAGATGATATAATATTTAGAGATGGCTATCCCGTTGGAAGTGGGGTGTACATAGAATTGAAGAATATAGTTTTATTGAGAGAAAACATACACTTGATGATGAAAGATTTATAATGGGGGGAATAATTAGGACTCTCGCATCGTATTAGAGACCTACTATAGCAGATATATTAAGCATTAACAAGCTGTATACTGTAGAGGAACTAATAGATTTCTTAGAAAAAGCCGAGCGTGATATACACCCATTGTGGATAAAACTTGAGACTGAACCTATGAGTTTATATTTAGATTCCACGGTGACAGAGCATATTAGTGAAAAATATAAGATATACCGAGAACGTAGGAGAAAAGGTTTTCGTCCAAACATTGCTATCTTAATGTATGCTATAGTCGAAACACTTCCAAATTCATGGCCTAAAAGCTCAATCCACACCTCTCTACAAAAAGATGTAAATGAATTAAGAGCTTTAAAGTCAATGTTAGAGAGAATGGAAAATGAGTTGAGAATTGAAAACGAGTTGATTTGTATAAGAGCATTAGAACAAGTGGAGCAGGAACTGATGGGGAAGTGCCAACGAAGATAAATTATATGTGCTTTTGACAGGTAAATGTTTGCTTTGTATGCCTTATTTGTGTTTTATTAAATTTGATATTTGATCTGCACTTACTACTGTTATTGACCCAAAACTAAAATTTTGTAGAAATGGTTTAGAGATGTTGCTTGGGACTTTGAATTTGCATCAAATGATTTTGAGATAATAAAAGCCCGTAATTTGAAAACATGGGGAATCAACAAGTTAATCCATAATGATGTAGTGTATCTAACTTATGTTTTTCAATGCGCACTATATTGTTTTCCATGTCAATGAAACTAATATAATTTTTTTTACTTTTCAGATTGTTGTGCATTCACCGGGATGTGCTAAGTATATTGAGATTGACACTTACACGTTTTATAAATTGATGAAGAAAACTCATAGGAAAATTTAACGAATGATTTAATTAAAGGTTGAAGTACTCAATTTTGTATATGTTGATATAGTTGTAATGAATGAATTTAATGTTAGAGTATTCATTTTGGTATAAGTTTGCATACTTGGGATCTAGTTTTTTTTTTTTTCTTTGCGCCCGTGCCCACGGGCACGGGTAATTACTAGTTATATATTATGATAGGGGATTAACACTCCCAGTCCATCCCTACGAAGCATGACATCCTGAAGCGACAGAAGGATGAGTTATTATAACTCTTAATGAGATCTAAACTCTATTTTGAGTGGGATACCTAGCCACAGGAGTATCCTTGTTAGACTCACCAATGCGATTGTGGAAGTGTGGCCGCTTCCTATGGAATTTGGGCAAATTCTCTAGAGCATTTGCTATACTGGGATATAAGCACATGGCCATAAAGTGCTGGCTTTTGAACTTCACCCTAGTAGGATTGTGTGTGTGGTGTTGTCTGAGATAGAGTTCAAAACTACGGTTACTCTAGTATGATCGGAATCACTATCACTACGTAAAGGTTCAAGTTGAAAAACACATTTACTTATGCACAGTCTTATGATCAGTTGTTCGATGAAAAAAAACATGTTTTCCAATTTTATTAAAATAAGTGGGGATTGTTGGAATATATTTTAATAAAATTTTGTTTTATAAAAATTCTATTTTAATATAGAGGGGGATTATAGCATTTTAATGATACTTAAAATACAATTTATGAACTTCAATTACTATGATGTAACCTCTGTGATTAAAGGTATGTTATTGTAGTGGATTAGTAATTGTATATTTTAGAATACATTACGTATTAGCTATGTATTAAACCGTTGTAATACTTTGACATTATAGCCAAGGAAAAAAGTTATGTTACTTTGTATTACCAATTTGGTGGAGATGGATATAGCAAGTACTATATATGTATATGATAATGAGTATGGCTCCCTGAAAAAATAGTGCCGATCTCAGTAACATGGGCTTGTCACCCACAGTCTGTTTGGTTGGTTGGGCTTTATGTGATACGTTCCACTATCAGCATAAATACTGATATGTGTGTGTGTCTATATGTATATACGAAAATTCTCCAAAGAGGGCGCCCTCTCTTTATTAAAGAGAGGGCCTGTATTTTGACCGTCAGATCGTGTTTAAAAACTAGATCTGAAGGCCAAAACATAGGTCCTCCCTTTAATAAAGAGAGGAGCCCTCTTTAGAGCCTGACTATATATACATATGTAATATATATATACACAGATAGTTAGATTAAGATTCTTCTTCTACTTTGGTTCTTTTTGAAACAGTGGGTTTCAAGTTGAGAGAAAAAAATCAGTATGTTTTTGTTACAAAACTAGAGTAAGCTTTCCCAATTTTGGTTACCGGGCAATTATATCAGAAAGGGTGTTTAGTATACCAGTTTCTCGATGTGCAAGAGAAACTGAGACAGAAATGATTCTGGGCTGTTTTATCCCTGGGACGACGTGGCATGTACGAATTGCTTGCACACTTCGGGCAGAGTCGCGAAACGTCTTAAAGAGAGCGAGATCCGCGACTTGGCCCATGCTCCGTTAAAGAGACTACAGACCGGTAATTTTGTTCCAATTTTATTTACCTGTTCTAAGAGGGTACGATTGTTTTTTCGTTGTAGTGAAAGGGTATTCAATTTAGGTTTTGTTTCCTTTTTTGTTCTTTTTTTTTTTGGCAGTGGTGATACTTGAAACACCCATTATATGTTTCTGCAGGATCAGTCTATTATTAAAACCTTGCCTCAGAGTCAAGCAAATTCGTCATCCACAAAAGTACTAAGTCTTGTGCTAGTACTTGTTTCTATATTGTATACTACATATATGGAAGGAGCAAAAAATGAGACAGCAAGCTAGAGATGGTAATAAAATTTTGATATAGGGAGAGCAACACTATTATTTTAATAGCATTCCAAAATGCCTTCAGGGATTTCGTGTGTAACAACCTGCATTTCCATAATTACATTGCATATTTAAATTCAATTTGTATTATCTGCTTTTATTTAATTTCATTTCCCCTGTGTTAAATCTTATTATTGGCACCATTTCATAATTAAAATTCTTATTGGGGTCAAACTATAATTTTACAAAATTAGTGATACCTGTGTTGGATTTTAAAACTGTATTTCAAAATGGTGGAAATGTTTGCTTTTGACTCAATCAGCATTTTCATAAAACCGGAAAAGTACTTCTTACGTTAAAATGAATTTTCTGTATTTTTGGGGTGACCACCGTGCCGCGAAAATACCAGTTTATGTTCAAGACTGTCCGTGCCACATATGTTAAACTTCCACAGATTTTGGAAGTGATGTAAAGCAAGATTTGACACTTGCTTTACTTTCCATTTATGGCAAGCAATGATTGGGTATGTCTTGTTTGGGAATGCTTTTGGTGTGTGTTTAATCCTTAGGCCAAAAGCTAATTACTCAAACACTTCTAGCTTGTGACCTCTACTACCCTATGTTTACCCCTTCAAAATCTGTGGAGTTGCATGTCTATGTATATACGTATGTATCAGTGGGTGTATTATGTGCTAATTAGACATTTTAACAACTTAATCTAATTGTTGAGTATAAGAGATCTTACTTGGTCTCCAAGTTCACCCAATTTTGGTTTCTATTTATACAACACTCTCATACACACACTCCACACTTTCTGCAACTGAAAAACTAGAGAGAGTTTGAGAGAGAGAAGAGACTTGCAGAATTTTCTAGAGAGAAGAAAGCTTCTCTTCTCCATAGCTAAGCTTGCTTTTGAAATTTCTAAATTGGATTCTTTCTCAACAATTCTCTACTCCTTATCAATCTGTGAGTATTTTAAACTCACTCTAAATGTAATTCTATGCTTAGTTACTGATTGTGTGTATGTATAGATGAACCACCATTGCTAATTTCGTCCATGGAAGCTTGAACTTCAAAATCATAACTTTTCAAACCTTAACCAAAACTTGTTCTTAGAATTGATTATGAAAGATATTACATCATAGATGATATGTTTAAAGTTTTAAGACATAATTCATCCATATGAAATAGTTTATAGGAAATTAAGTTTTGTCATCTTTTAGTCTTTCATTAAATTCTAGAGTTATAGTCTAATTCATGTAAAATTGATTATGGATTCATAATACTTGTGAAAAACCAAAGAGATCCATACATTATATGTCCTATATGCTTCGGATTTGCAAAATGGGTTAAAAGACCCTGAAATTCTGAAACAAGGGAATTCTAACGAAGAAGACGAAGCTACTGCATGAACTCGCGTGAGCGAGGGTCGCGCGAGCTGTGCGAATTCTGGCAGATAGAAAAGTTTTTTATAATAAAACGGAATATAGGCATATCGCGTGAGCGGCCCACGCGCGCGACCTTGGACAGTTTCTGGTTTTTTGCTTATTTTATGATAAGAAACTGTTTAGGTGATGTTTTATGAATTTCTAAAGCTCTGTTTGGGAAATTTACTAAATCAGAATCCTATTTGGGTATGTTTGGAAGATTACAACGTTGTATTACGACTTATCAATCCCCGTACGCACTCTGTTTCTATATTTCAGTGATGTACTTTATGTTTAAAGTTTCATGACATACATGTGGAGTCAGTTGTACATGTATGGTGAGTGTGAATGTTGGTCAGTGTGGAAAAGAGTAATGGTCAGTGTGGTAAAGAGAGTGTGATTGAGATTGTGCTGTGGACACTCACTGGTAATTGTGTACCAAAGTGTGACGTGTTGAGATTGCGGTGAGAGTATCTTTGTAATGCGACGGTGGCAAAACTGGACACTCCCTGACGCCCATGGAAGCGTTAAAGTGTGTGACGCCCAACTTGGACATTCCCCGGCACCCATGGTAGTGTTAAAGTGTGGCCTACGGACACTCCCTAGTACCCGAGTCTGGATATTGCGTGAGGTTACCACCGGTATTTGCGAGGCGGATTAGGTACTAAAGTGTGAGGTATTGGACACTCCCTGGTACCCCGGACCAAAGTGTGAGGCAAACTGGACATTCCCTGGCACCCCTGTGCTAAAGTGTGGCTATCAGAGTATTACAAGGATACTGGTATGAGTTAGTGGATTGTTGTGTTTGTCGAGAGAAAGGAGTCGGTAAGATGAGATGGTGCATTGTTTTCATACACGGTCATACATATGAATTATATCTTTCATATGATATTGTGGTTGTTTTCCAAAAAGGAACTCTTTACTTTAATATAAACCTGTTGAATTAAAAGGAAATTGGAAAATGGTAAATGAATATGTGTTACATTCAAAGTTATGTTTTTAATACTCACCAGCTTCTTGAAGCTGACGGCGTTGATGCGTCCTGGACATTCGTGTTCAGGCTTTTCAGGTTGTGATATTGATGGGCCGTACGACTACGCAAATTGAAAAACACTACTGGATAGAGAATTTACTTTTATATGTTTTAAGTTATAAACTGAATTCTGTAATAAGGATGACTGTAATAGATGTTAAGATATTGTTTTGATTTAAGGCGGTTTGTGCCTTTAGAGACCGCGTGCTGTAATAACTATTAAATTAGAAAAATGTTGTAAGTCGTGATTGCTCTACTCTGATTATTATGTTTTTATTGTTGGCGTTTGGGACGGAATCGATCCTTCAAACTTTCGCGACCTACGGGTCCATAAAGGAAATTAAATGATTTCCATATTTATGCTACGTCGGGGCGTGAAAGGATTTAGTGGTATCAAAGCCTGGTTATTATTTATCTCAAGATAGTTTAGCCAGGTTAGGGTTTACCAGTATAGACCCGATTCCACAGTTCTGCTAACTTAAGCTTTGTACACCTGATGTTACGACAGGGAGGATAGACTCAGTTACCCAAACGCCTAAGATTATCTCTGTTTTGAATTAAGTTAGTACCTTTTCCAGGTATGGATCTAGCTCAGCCCCTTTTTGTACCCGACGCTTTTGAAGGGCATCGGGTTACTGTGGGAGCGATAGTGCCGGCTTCGGTGACACTTTATTTCACCACTGTTGGGCAACGTGCAGTTGCTACCGTCGAGTTAGATCTCTGGCACCAGATCCACGTGTTAGGGTTGGTTGATTTACCCCGTACTCGCCTCGAGATCCTGTACTTTATCGAGATTCAGCGCTTAGTGCTTATAGAGATGGTTCGCTTGGTTAACATTGATGCTTTTTATTTACCCCTTGAGGTTCAGGTTGTGCAGGCTCACCTTGCACAGCTGGATATGCCTCCACCAGTTGTCCCCGCTGATGAGGACGATGCTGAGATGGTTCATTTGGCTCCTATAGGTGGGGAGGGTGTTGATGAGGAGGATGGCATAGGTTGGGACGACTTCGCAGTTGACCTTGAGGAGGCACTAGCACTTGAGCTAGCTTTGCCAGAGGCAGATGCCCCTGGACCTGCTTCGTTGTTGACCTCACTTAGCTGTAATTTTGGGGCAGGCCCCTCTCATGTTCACAGACTTCATCAGGCCGACTCGCTTGACCTTTTGATGACTACCTATGGCGATGACTGACCGTTTAGATGTCGCCTTGTATATATTGACTATTTTTTACTAGTAGCTCTATTCTTTTTTTGCAAACTGTATTTACATGCATTCGAGTGTAAGGCAACGACCCCATTTTTGTAACTCTAACTCTTGCATGGATACATGCGTCGTAACCCATACAGATAGGGTAGGCACAGATCTGATCATACACGCTTTTTGTATCAACTTGACAAGAAGTTATAAATAGAAATACTTTTTTGATGTTGTTGTCATTTAAACTGCTTTATACTTTTGTTGCATGCATTTTCCCCATTCTACTATCACTATCATGCATAGAATGGCTAGGAGACCGAGGAGAAATAGGAATTTGATTGAGGGAGCACCTGAGGCTGCCGATCCCACAGGAATGTTTGAAGCTTTCATCAGACGTCTTGAAAGGCTTAATAACCAGAATGAAAACCGACGAGACCGCCAAACTGGAGATAAGCTGCTAGAGAGATTCCGTGCGCTAAGGCCCGAGCAGTTTGTGGGTACCGCAGAACCATGGAAAGCGGAACAGTGGTTAAGACAGATGGACCACATGTTCGAAGCTGTGCAATGCAACGAGATGGACAAGAGGAGGTTAGCTACTTTCCAATTGACCGATGCCGCTGCAGATTGGTGGGATTCGGTCATAGCTACTATCAATAATGGAGCTGCAATGGGAATGACGTGGACTGCGTTCAAAGGGAGATTTCTGGAGAAGTATTTCCCGGCTACGGAGAGGCACAGAAGAGAGAAGGAATTCATGGACTTGACTCTAGGAACCAAGTCGATACAAGAGTATACCACACAGTTCGAGAGACTGTCTTGATTCGCTCCACACCTGTTTGATACTGAAGATAAGAAGATACGGAAGTGTAACCAAGGGTTAGCACCACAAATTTTCTGCCTGACTCTCGGTCACCTAGATAAGTCGTTTGAGGGATTGGTTAGCCTGGCTACCGATCTAGAAGAAGACGCTCGAGTGAACCGTAAGCAATTCGAATTCCGACCACCTCAAAGGGGTAATTTTGGAAATAGACCACCAATGAATCGTACCCAAGGGCAGAAGAGGAATTTTGATGGGAGCAAGAGAACCCAAGCTATCACCTATCCGACTCAACCTTGAGTAGGAGAAGGTAGTAATACTGGAAAATGCTTTAACTGTGGCACCCCGGTCATCTGGCTCGAGATTGCAAGGCACCAAGGCGTGCTGCTCAGCAAGGCATAGTCTGCTACAACTGTGGTGAACCAGGTCACATCAGCAAGTTCTGTACTGCCCCTAAGCAAGTAACTTATGGTCAGCAAGGTCAGAATCGCGTGAATGCTATTATTCCTGATGCTGCTGGTTATGACGAGACTGTGTACGAAGAAGGAGGTTATGAAGAAGCTCAACCTGATCAACAAGCAGTGGAAGGTACATTAACTCTGTTTAACTCCCATGTTAAAGTGTTATTTGATACGGGTGCTGCTCTTTCATTTATATCTGTTAGTACGATTCAGAGATTGGATATCTTATCTCATCGTTTAGAGAAAACTTTGAGGGCCACTTCACCATTAGGAGCTGCAGTCAGATTAGGACACGTGTGCAAGGATTGTCCTTTACGGTTAAGAGACTGTGAAATCCCTGCAAGGTTGATCGTTCTATCGATAAAGGAGTTTGACATAATCCTAGGAATGGATTGGTTCTCTAAGAATCAAGTGAAGTTGGATTGTGCGAGGAAGAGAATCACATTCCCCGACAATGAGAATCGACCCTTTGATTTTCAATGTAACCCTTCATGAGATATGTTCCTCACCAGATGTTTAGCAAACATCGAAGTCGTCAGTACAGAGATAACATCATCGTCTATACCTGTAGTCAAGAACTTCGAAGAAGTATTTCAAGACGTTTCTGGTCTGTCGCTCGAGAGAAGTATAAAGTTCTGTATTGAGCTTATACCAGGTACCGTACAGATCACGAAGGTTCCCTACAGAATGGACCCCACTAAACTGTTGGAATTGAAGGAACAAGTTCAAGAGCTCGAGAACATAGGTTTTGTACGTCCAAGTACCTCGCCTTAGGGAGCACCAGTGTTATTCGTGAAGAAGAAGGACGAAACACTTCGATTGTGTATCGAATATAAAGAATTGAACCGTGTGACTATCAAGAATAAGTATCCCTAACCTCGGATTGACGATTTGTTTGATCAGCTACAGGGAGCTACAATATTTTCCAAGATAGACCTAAGGTCGGGATATCATCAGTTGAGGGTACGGAAGGAAGACATACCTAAGTCTGCTTTCAGAACCCGATATGGTCACTATGAGTTTTTGGTAATGCCGTTTGGAATGACGAATGCCCCGGCAGTGTTTATGGATCTGATGAACAGAGTGTTCAAGCCTTATTTAGATTAGTTTTTCATCATCTTCATTGATGATATTTTGATCTATTCTAAGTCAGGAGAAGAACACGAGCAACACCTACGGATTGTGATGCAGATGCTTAAGGACCATTACTTGTATGCCAAGTTCAGTAAGTGTGAGTTCTGGTTGAAAGTGGTGAATTTTTTGGGACACAAGGTGTCATCTCAAGGAATTTCTATGGATTCGTCCAAGACGGATGCTGTGTCAAACTGGGTTAGGCCGAGCAACCCTACAGAAGTTCGGAGCTTTCTTGGACTCGCAGGCTATTATCGAAGATTTGTTGAAGGATTCTCCAAAATAGCGGCACCGTTAACAGGTTTGACGAAGAAGAATATAAAATTCGAATGAACAGAGAAACATGAGCGCGCTTTCCTAGAGTTGAAAGAGAGACTCACCACCGCACCAGTGCTAGCAATACCCAATCCTGATGAGAAGTTCACTATCTTTACTGACGCATCATATCAAGGATTGGGATGTGTACTTATGTAAGATGGTAGAGTGATTGCTTATGGATCTAGACAGCTAAAGTCGAACGAGTTGAACTATCCCATTCATGACCTGGAATTGGCTGCAGTAGTCTTTGCACTCAAGATTTGGAGACATTATCTCTACGGTGAGAAGTTTGATTTGTTCTCCGATCACGAGAGTCTGAAATATTTGCTCACACAGAAAGAGTTGAACATGAGGCAACGCAGATGGATGGAGCTGATCAAAGATTACGATTTCACTTTAGAATACCACCCTGGCAAAGCTAATGTGGTCGCTGATGCTTTGAGTCGGCAGACTCGTGAGACGATCGCCTCCTTAATGGTTAGAGAATGGCGAACATTGGAGACGTTGGTAGAATTCGACGTACAGAATGTTGAGAAAGGAGAAGGACAACTTTTTGGATGTCTTATCCTACAGCCCATTCTTATCGACCGCATCATTAGAGCACAGAAAGAAGATGAGAAGTTTCAGACATGGTGCGTTAAGATGTCAGAAAAAGACCCGACATAATGGAAAGTGGGAATCGATGGAGGATATCAGTGCAGAGATAGATTATGTGTGCCAAATGGTGGTGAGCTAAGAAAGGAAATCCTGGAAGAAGCACATAAGTCAAGATATACAGTTCACCCAGGAGGAACGAAAATGTACAAGGATTTGAAGAGAAATTTCTAGTGGGAAGGTATGAAGAAGGATGTGGCCGAATTTGTATCCAAGTGTTTGATGTATCAACAAGTCAAAGCCGAACATCAGAGACCCTCAGGATTGTTGCAACTGCTACCTGTTCCTGGTTGGAAGTGGGAGCATATAACCATGAATTTTGTAGTAAGATTTCCCCGATCGCAACAGAATCGTGACGCCATTTGGGTAATCGTGGATCGATTGACGAAGTCTGCTAATTTTATTGCTTACAGTATGACATACCCGGTAGAGAAGATGAGTCGGATATACATACAACAAGTTGTGCGACTTCACGGTGCACCTGTGTCAATTGTGTCAGACCGTGACGTGCATTTTACTTCTGGATTTTGGGAAAGTTTGCAAGAAGCTTTGGGGACCTCGCTCAAGATGAGTACTGCTTTTCACCCTCAGACAGATGGACAGACTGAGCGTGTTAATCAGATCATGGAGGATATGTTTAGGGCTTGTGTTATTTGATTTTGAAGAATCTTGGGAGACACACTTGCCTTTGGTTGAATTTGCCTATAACAATAGTTATCACACGAGTATCGAGATGTATCCATTCGAAGCATTGTACGGATGACCATGTCGATCTCCATTGTGTTGGGAAGAAGTTGGGGATACAGACTTGTTGGGACCAGATTTGGTTAGAGAAACCAACGAAAAGATTTCCTTGGTCAAGGAAAGGATGAGAACCGCTCAAAGCAGGTATAAGAGTTATGCTGATCGACGCCGAAAAGATTTGGAGTTTAGCGTCGGAGATCACGTACGTTTTAAGGTATCACCGACCCGAGGAGTAGTACGCTTCGGTCTCAAGAGAGGGAAGTAAGCTCTGCGTTTCATCGGACTGTTCGAGATTTTTGAACGTGTCGGGAAAGTGGCTTATCGACTCGCGCTACCACTGAAGATGTCTGGGGTTCATAATGTATTTCATGTTAGTATGCTGATAAAGTACATACGAGACCCCTCGCACGTGGTTAGTTATGACGATATTGAGACGAGTCATAACATTTCTTATAAGGAGAAACCTGTGAAGATTCTGGATCAGAGTATTAAGAAGTTGAGAAAGAAGTATCCGGAGTTGTTTCAGGACTAGTTAGTTTTGATTTCGGGGACAAAATCCTGTTTAAAGGAGGAAGGATGTAACAACCTGCATTTCCATAATTACATTGCATATTTAAATTCAATTTGTATTATCTGCTTTTATTTAATTTCATTTCCCCTGTGTTAAATCTTATTATTGGCACCATTTCATAATTAAAATTCCTATTGGGGTCAAACTGTAATTTTACAAAATTAGTGATACCTGCGTTGGATTTTAAAACTGTATTTCAAAACGGTGGAAATGTTTGCTTTTGACTCAATCAGTATTTTTATAAAACCGAAAAAGTACTTCCTACGTTAAAATGAATTTTCTGTATTTTTGGGGTGACCACCGTGCCGCGAAAATACCAGTTTATGTTCAAGACTGTCAGTGCCATGTTAAACTTCCACAGATTTTGAAAGTGATGTAAAGCAAGATTTGACACTTGCTTTACTTTCCATTTATGGCAAGCAATGATTGGGTATGTCTTGTTTGGGAATGCTTTTGGTGTGTGTTTAATCCTTAGGCCAAAAGCAAATTACCCAAACACTTCTAGCTTGTGACCCCTACTAGCCTATGTTTACCCCTTTAAAATCTGTGGAGTTGCATATCTATGTATATACGTATGTATCAGTGGGTGTATTATGTGCTAATTAGACATTTTAATAACTTAATCTAATTGTTGATTATAAGAGATCTTACTTGGTCTCCAAGTTCACCCAATTTTGGTTTCTATTTATACAACACTCTCATACACACACTCCACACTTTCTGCAACTGAAAAACTAGAGAGAGTTTGAGAGAGAGAAGAGACTTTCAGAATTTTCTAGAGAGAAGAAAGCTTATCTTCTCCATAGCTAAGCTTGCTTTTGGAATTTCTAAATTGGATTCTTTCTCAACAATTCTCTACTCCTTATCAATCTGTGAATATTTTAAACTCACTCTAAATATAATTCTATGCTTAGTTACTGATTGTGTGTATGTATAGATGAACCACCATTGCTAATTTCATCCATGGAAGCTTTAACTTCAAAATCATAACTTTTCAAACTTTAACCAAAACTTGTTCTTAGAATTGATTATGAAAGATATTACATCATAGATGATATGTTTAAAGTTTTAAGACATAATTCATCCATATGAAATAGTTTATATGAAATTAAGTTTTGTCATCTTTTTGTCTTTCATTAAATTCTAGAGTTATAGTTTAATTCAGATAAAATTGATTATGGATTCATAATCCTTGTGAAAAACCAAAGAGATCCATACATTAAATGTCATATATGCTTCGGATTTGTAAAATGGGTTAAAAGACCCTGAAATTCTGAAACAGGGGAATTCTGACGAAGAAGACGAAGCTACTGCATGAACTCGTGCGAGCGAGGGTCGCGCGAGCGGACCGCGCGAGCGACCCCTCGCGCGAACGGCCCGCACGCGCGAGCTGTGCAAATTCTGGCAGATAGAAAAGTTTTTTATAATAAAACGGAATATGGGCATATCGCGCGAGCGGCCAGCGCGCGCGACCTTGGACAGTTTTTGATTTTTGCTTATTTTATGATAAGGAACTGTTTGGGTGATGTTTTATGAATTTTTAAAGCTCTGTTTGAGAAATTTACTAAATCAGAATCCTATTTGGGTATGTTTGGACGATTAAAACGTTGTATTACGACTTATCAATCCCCATACGCACTCTGTTTCTATATTTCAGTGATTTACTTTATGTTTAAAGTTTCATGATATACATGTGGAGTCAGTTGTACATGCATGGTGAGTGTGAATGTTGGTCAGTGTGGAAAAGAGTAATGGTCAGTGTGGTAAAGAGAGTGTGATTGAGATTGTGCTGTGGACACTCCCTGGTAATTGTGTACGAAAGTGTGACGTGTTGAGATTGCGGTGAGAGTATCTTTGTAATGCGACGGTGGCAAAACTGGACACTCCCTGACGCCCATGGAAGCGTTAAATTGTGTGACGCCGAACTTGGACATTCCCTGGCACCCATGGTAGTGCTAAAGTGTGGCCTACGGACACTCCCTAGTACCCGAGTCTGGATACTGCGTGAGGTTACCACCGGTATTTGTGAGCCGGATTAGGTACTAAAGTGTGAGGCATTGGACACTCCTTGGTACCCCGGACCAAAGTGTGAGGCAAACTGGACATTTCCTAGCACCCCTGTGCTAAAGTGTGGCTATCGGAGTATTACAAGGATACTGGTGTGAGTTAGTGGATTGTTGTGTTTGTCGAGAGAAAAGAGTCGGTAAGATGAGATGGTGCATTGTTTTCATATACGGCCACATATATGAATTATATCTTGCATATGATATTGTGGTTGTTTTCCAAAAAGGAACTCTTTACTTTAATATAAACCTGTTGAATTAAAAGGAAATTGGAAAATGGTAAATGAGTATGTGTTACATTCAAAGTTATGTTTTTAATACTCACCAGCTTCTTGAAGCTGACGGCATTGATGCGTCTTGGACATTCGTGTTCAGGCTTTTCAGGTTATGATATTGCTGGGCCGTACGACTACGCAAATTGGAAAACACTGCTGGATAGAGAATTTACTTTTTTATGTTTTAAGTTATAAACTGAATTCTGTAATAAGGATGACTGTAATAGATGTTAAGTTATTATTTTGATTTAAGGCGGTTTGTGCCTTTAGAGACCCCGTGCTGTAATAACTATTAAGTTAGAAAAATGTTGTAAGCCTTGATTGCTATACTCTGATTATTATGTTTTTATTGTTGACGTTTGGGACGGAATCGATCCTTCAAACTGTCGCGACCTACAGGGCCATAAAGGAAATTAAATGCTTTCCATATTTATGCTACGTCGGGGCGTGACTTCGCGTGACCTTCACATCTGTGTGACTTCCACTGTAATTTCAATATTTTTGCAGGTCTTACAATGATATAGAGATCATTCATAGTCATACAATATGACGGTCACATGAAATAATTTATCGCCTCGCCTGTGAGATCCCTTTTATTGTGTACTTCCAATGCCTACAACAACATCGATTTGGGCCAAAAGCTGTCTAAGGTAGCTTTTAGCCAATCGCAAACTTGTGCCATTGGCTCACCTTTTTCTTTTTTTTTTCTTTGGGCAACGGAATTGTAGAATTTGTTTTGTCAAACAGTTCATAACTTCAGAAGATATGGCCAAACACCCTTTATCGGAACACAATAAAATTGAGTAATTTTTTACAAATTTATTAGCTAGATGAACTCGCAATACTAACATACTGGTACACAAATCATATCCATGAAGACAAGTGGTCTTCAGTCCTCAATAATGTATAATCTGCAAAACACAATCAAGTTATCAGACCGGTAAGAAAGTAAGAACCATAAATTTAATTAAAAACAAACCATTTCTCACATGGGATTGTCATGTTTCTATCTTTATCTCTATCAGGCCCTCTTTTGCTGCATCTAAACTATATATACCAATAGTAATACAAGAACATGAATGTACGAAAAAACCTCTGCACTTGTAACCAACTGGACGATTAGAGAAACTGCAGCGTTTGGGAATGGTTAATGCAACTTCTGGCTTCATTCCTGAACTTCTAGCAGTATCAGAACACTCTCTCTTAAGCATAGCAGGATATTACAGTTGTACTAATTCTACTTATTAATCACTAATTCAAATAAGGTCTTTTGATTAAATGTTTATCAACATGGTGACCAAATTGTTAATAACTGATAATTGATATTCAATACGGTACTAATTTGGTATTGGGTTGACCCAGGCTTGGTCCGAGTTTTAGCAAATTAAGTCTGTCCATTCCCATTCGATGTTTGAGTGGTTTAGCAAGCTCTAGAACTTTAATTTTTCAGGAGTAGTTGTGGTTCCATTCTTTGGAAAAATCGTAAATGCTACGACAGTGGTACGTAACATATGTAGTGGACCAGTGGTCAATGGTATCAGAACCACTGCCGCGGTATTTGATACAATTATTAGAATATTTAGTACAATTATTACAGCATTTGAGTATCAAATTTAGAATTCAAATTTGAGACACATAATATTACTCTTCCTTTTTTTTTTCTCTCTCTCTTTTTTTTTTATTATATATTATGGGCCAGGGATTACACCCATAAATATGTATCCTCTGTTTAACTTGTATTAATTAGCTATCTCATGAAATTAATCATTACTAGTGGTATACCAAAATATTGCTAAGATATAAGTGAAATGTATAAATTAACTTTCCATGTGCATAATTTTTCAAAACCATTTATAGAGGTTGGATGAGTCTTAATTTATCTTTCTGTGGTGGTGACCAACTTTACATGTTACATGTATAATATGTTCCAAACTTGTTGGAAAATAGAGCCAGTATGATGGCAAGCTGTTGTTTTTTCATTGCAGTAAAAGAATATTCTATTTGGAGTAATACTAGGCATACACACTTTTCTACATACTTTTTGACACACAGCTTTAAATGCATGTACCTTGTGTTATGTAAGGGATGCACTGAAAAGAGTGATAATTTCAAATAGCACAAGGTACATGCATTTAAAGCATAGTGTGTCAAAAAGTGTGTAAAAAAGTGTATAAAAAAGTGTATATACCTAGCATTATTGTTCTATTTGCGGCTATTTGGGTTATACATGCAAGAATCGGTTTGTGGTTCAAAGAAGAATTATTCTAATGAGTTCTGTGTTTGCATAGCTGTTTTTCATGTGCGTAGGAGTCCATGTCTGTCTTAAAATGACTCAAGAAGTAGTTCTTTATCAAATCAACAAAATACTGATTTTTATAAGAACAAATACAAATTAGACTTAGTCTGAACCTGATATTGTTGTCATCATTCCCAAACAGGCTCTTTACATTTTCCTTTGTTTGGCAGTGGTGATAATTGTTATGGCTGCTGGGACAATTTAAAAGAAAATACAAACTGTATACTTGAACCAAATATGAGAGAAACATGGTGCAAATTGAGGACAATAATGATACACCCACATCTCCAACGACAGCTCCAATCACATTCTATGCTTTAAATGCATGTACTCTGTGATGTGTAAGTCGTGCACAGAAAAGTATGAAAAAATCAAACTTATGATACACCCACATCTCCAAGCACACCTCCAACCACATCTTTGCTTTAAATGCATGTACCCTGTGATGTATAAGTAGTGCACAAAAAAGTGTGAAAAAATCAAACAGCATATAGTACATGCATTTAAAGCATAGAATGTCGTTGGAGGTGGTGTTGAAGATGTGAGTGTATTATTGTTGGATTGAGGATTTGCAAATTGCAATGTCATAAAGACAGATTTGTGCCCTGCCCTAATGTTGCTTGCAGTTCTATAGCTACCGCTTTTGTGGGATATTACAACAATCTTAGTTAGATAACAGTAGCAAATGGTACTTTCTTATGGTCCACTGTGATATTATTTGCAACTTCGATTACTCAAAAGAAATTATTTATGGCAAGGACTCTGATTGTTATACCCAAATGTCTCAAGTTTGAATTTCAAGGGGGTGGCCATAGGTGATTCACCCGGACACCCTGGCCTTGTGGGATTAGTCGAGGTGCGCGCAAACTGATTCGGACACCCACGGTTATAAAAAAAAAAAATTTAATTATGTTACCCAGAAGTTAATTTTAGGGCATTGGCAACTTAATGAATACCCCTAGCTTTTGTAAAGTGAAGTCTTTCATTATTTTCTATGATTTTGCATATGTGGCCCCTCTCTGTTGTAACATGATGGAAACTATCTAGTATCTATTCCACTAACAAGAATAACACAAACAACCAAAAAGACCTGCCATTGTAGTTTGTACACACAGCACAGGACAAATTTAGTCCCTTTTCGCCACTGAGCTCCAATTGGCCGTGGGCCCATGAGCAATTTAAGAAACAGAAACTCAAGAAAATTAGGGCTCGTTTGGTAACGTTGTCGTTTTCTATTTTCTGTTTTGATTTTCATTTTTTGTAAAAATGAAAACTGAAAAACAACAAAAAGCCGTTTTCAAATTTAATAAAAACGGAAAACGCTCCCGATCTCACTATACCAGTATAAAAAAATTATCACGAGGCACTTTATTCAAACCAGACACTCAGCTCTCTCTACATATATACATATATATCAGGGCCGGCCCTTGGGCCAGCGGTCCGGGCGGCCGCTTGGGGCCTCAAAAAATTAGAATTTGTTTGGTCTTGGAATAAGGTCTTGTTTGGCCAAAATTTATGTATTATATATAAAAATAGGGCCAAAATAAGGCCTAAAAAAAATAGGGCCTTAGATATACATGCATTATATATAAAAAGAGGACCAAAAATAAGGCATTGTTTGGCCAATATACATATATTATATATAAAAATAGGGTAAAATAGGGCCTAAAAAAAATAAGACCTTGTATGTACATGTATTATATATAAAAATAGGACCAAAAAAGGGCCTAAAATTTATTTTCGCTTAGGGCCTCATGAGAATTTCACAATCTCAGGGCCGGCCCTGATATATATATATACATGTGTAAACACACAAACAACAATGTGTATGTATGTATTTATAGAGGAAGACATACAGAATTGAATACGGACTCTCAATTGCATGCGGTTGTAGTTGTATTTGATCATCCAAATTTGAATTGATTGACTCTCTCCTGAAAATTAATGGTTGTATGTACGTATCTATATACTAGTGGGAAGCACGTGCATTGCACGTGCCCGTGTGTGTGTTCGTATAATATTTTGTAAATTATACTGCTGCAATATTGTTAAGGGTAACAAACTGTTAAAGAGTTTCTGTTAAGTGAAGAAGATACAAGTATGCAAGTCAGTCTTAGATACAGAATATAAAAAAGTTTGGCGTAGTATAAAGGATTACAAACAGGGAAACATTGACAAAAGTTTGGCATAGTCTAAAGGATTACAAAATATGGAAGGTGCCTGTGGGTAATCATATATGGATATTTTGAAGATGTGATTACTATTGTGAAAATGTTGTGTTCAAGGAACTATTGTGCAACTAAGCGAGGACTATAAACACAAGAAATTACCTTCACATTGTCTTCATTTACAATTACCAAAATTTATTTGACAAGTACTTTGATAAGTGAAGTGTGATCGGTTCACATGTACAAGTGTGTCTATGTGGCACATAGGTAAATCAATAAGACTTTAGAACATGAAAAAAAAAATCCAAGAAGAATTACTGAAGTGTTGAATTTGAAATTATCTAGAAAGTTTCATGTGAATCTTTTCTGGCAAGTCCAAACATTCCCAATAATTTGATGGCTATGGAAACCATTGTAAGATATGGGTGATGATGAATAACAGAGAGAAGATGATGGCACTCGCACTGGTGAATAGGTTGTTGCAGTCTTATATCCTCCAGTATTTATACAACAAAACTACATGAGAATTCTACATCAAGCCACGCTTGACAATAACTTTCGAAGTTCACAAGTGCATAATTTCAAAAAAACTAAAAATCAAAGATTTGGGAAAAAAAAAAAGGCAAAATATGAATCAATCATACAGCCTATTAGGCAACTATGTATGTTAACTTACTGCAGGAACATAAAGTAGAGAACTACAAGGCTCGATAAATATCAATTTGCAAGTTCTTTTTAGCCAGTCAAAGTCCGACGCCAATGGCTTCAAAGTCTCCATAACCATTTAAAAGATTGAGTTTGAACTTTGAAGTCATGTTTTATGCCATTGAACTAATATGACTTATCACAAGTCATGTTTTTATTATAATCTCATGCTGCACTAATTTGAAATGCAAAGGGATAAAAATAGGAAAGTAGTTTGAGTTTTCTATGGTAAAAGTTTAGCAGCGTTAGTATTATATGACTATGCAATGGGAGTCTCCTATATTAAATTAATAATAAAAAAAAAAGTGTACCAACAGATTGTTTGTTGTTTTGGGCTACATAGCCGAATTAAAAGTGATCAGGCATTTTCACAAAGTAACAAATTTCGTATCTCTTAACAAAATTCACTTTCCTTTTTTTCTTTCTCTGTTTAGACTGTAATTCATTTCCCATAGTATCTCAATCGTTTTCTGGACAAATATAATACCCTCATTGATAGTTTTTGTTGAACTTTCAGCATAGCTTTTCTCGTAGTCTTCTTTTCCCAAAATGATCGCACTTACTACAGAAATACCTTCCAGTAGTCAATTAACCAACTATGTCAGATAAATCTATGCAAGACAAGAAGAAGAAGAACTACAAGGCTATATGGATATCAATTTTGCAAGTTGTTTTTCATGTGGAAGTTGGGAAACAAACTACTGTTTGTCCATAAACAGCAAAAATTTGAGAATCATATTCAATCCATATTAAGAAACCCCCATTTGAAAAAACCCCACCAAGTTAACCTTCATAAAAACCATACCTCTTTTTTCGCTTCTCAATCCTCTTCCTGAGATGCATGTCCCTCACACTTTACTTCTTTATGTCAGGTAGCCCAAAACCCATTTGACCCAAACCTCATTTCAATTTAACATTTTGTTTCAGAAATTTTTAAAGAACTCACAAAATTGAACGCTAAACTTGAGGAAAAACCCTAATTAGCGTTCAATAATCCTAGAAATTGAAAAACCCTCAGTTTGCAAACATTGTTTCTTATTACTAATTGAACACACAGAATCGTAAAGATTGGACAACAGAAACAAAAGCAGCTAAAAGGATTGCTAGTCTTAGGGTTTAAACGAATTTCATGAATTATATCATATAGGAATTACATCAACAAATTAGGGTACAAATCCAGAATTCAGAAATTGCTTTACCTTACAACCGTTGCAAACAATCATAAGAGCTCCACAAATCAATTGCAATAATTAGGGTTTCCAAAAAGGAGTAAGATTGATCGATTTGGTCGAAGCCGCCGAGACCCCTACAAAATAACTGTACGAGGAATTGAAGTGTTTCTTTCTCTATATATATGTGTGTATATATGTGTGTATATGGAGCAGACATGGCTGCTGCCTCTTTTTCTCAGTACGGTTTGCTCTCTCTCTCAGATTTCTTCTTCGGAATCTTCTTTCCTCTCTAAGGTCAGTCTGAGTTAATTGAATGAAGAATATAGAAGTTGAGGACTGTGTGTGTAATGTCAGAGAGAGAGAGAGAGAGAGAGAGAGAGAGAGAGAGAGAGAGAGAGGGGAATTGAGGAAACAAGTATCAGTGAGAGTGAGAACTCAGTTTTGAGGGAGAGAAGGGTTATAATAGTAAAACACTCGGTTTATAGAGGGGTAAACTTGGAAGTTCATAAAATTCGAGCAGCTTTGGGAATTGGGAGGATTTCACCTACTATGTTCTTATTAGACAGTAGATATATATATATGTATGTATACTCATGTATCCAAGTATGTATACCCCTATAAATACATACATATTCATACACAAAATTAAAAACCAAATTACTGGAAACACAAAGGGGCTAAATATATTCCTGCCACAGAAAAAGCAAATGATTGATTCGCACAAGAAGAAAAAGAATAAGAGACACGAAGGAGGAGGAGGGCAGAGGGAGAGAGAGGGAGAGAATTAGGTATTTCAGCTCAATTAGTATTGCCTCTTTAGTCCTTTCAAAAAAAAATGTATTGTATTGTTAAAAAAAAATAAGGTATATTTTGAAAAATTGGTTGGACATTGACACCGTTACCAAACTCATTTTTTGTTTTTGGTTTCATTTTCTTTTAAATCAACATTGTTATCAAACGAGTTTTCTGTTTTCATTTTTTATGGAAAAAAAACAAATATAAACTAGTTTCCGTTTGTAAAAAACTGAAAACTAGAAACTAGAAACGTTACCATGCGAGCCCTTAATATGTAATTTTGTTTCTCTTTTTTTTTTTTTTTTTTTTTTTTTTTTTTTTTTTTTTGTGTCTGCCTTGAACAAATAGGAAGAATTCCTGATACGACCGTATCATCCATATTCCTCGTCCTAAGTTAGATGTATCGCCCTTGTTGTTGCTCGACTCCCTTCCCTTTATTTACTCGTTGCCCTGCCTTTGATCCGCTCGGCATACTCGATGCCATGGTACTCATCCCCGGTTATCTCTTACTCGGGCAACTTTCCACTATGTGCCCCGGTTGGCCACACTCAAAATATTTTCCTTTCATCTTCGGATTGTAGCACCTGGTGTTCGAGGTTGTGTTTGGTGTAGTCATATTCACATTCAGAGGACAACTCCGGGATATGTGTCCTAGTTGCTTGCAAAGATAACATGTGCTCCATAAATGGCAAGTTCCTTGCCGATATCGCTCAACACTTCTCTCGGCAATACGGGCGGCTTACTCAACTAGAGAGACATTCATCGGCTTTCTAAACTAAAGAGACATTCGGGTGTTGCAAAGTATCAACACGGCTATGGATATTCTCTCTAAGCCCTTCCTCAAATTTATGAGCCTTGTCTTCTTCAGTCGGAACTGTAGATTTTGCAAAGCGTAGCAACGCATTATAATGAGAGACATACTTTCCCACGGTCATATCTCCCTAAACCAAATTTGCAAACTCCTGACGTTTCTGAGTTTGAGCCGATCGCGGAAAGAAACGCTTGTTAAATTCCCCTTTGAATCCCTTCCACGTAGTTGGTTTCCCCTGTTCTAGCACATTGTTCCACCAATCTAATACTTCTCCCATCAATGTATTGGATGCGCAGAGAATTTTCTTCACATCAATGTATAACATAGTACGGAAATTCATCTCCATGTCCATCATCCAATGGTCGGCCAAGTCTATGTCAGCTTGTCCATTATACAAGGTCGGCCTCCGTTTGTGGAACTGTTCAGTGATTGTGTGTTGAGGTCATGGTATTGGTGGTGCATTGATATGTCGAACCTCAATTGGTGGAGCCTGGACGTTCATCTGTTCTCTTTCACTTATGGCCTGAACAAAATTTCCTCCCATATCCACTATCTAATCCATGCACGAATGCGGTGACAACCCTTTTATCGGATCTGTCATAACGTATCGCTTTTCGCCCTGATGAGAAGAATGCATAAAGACTATGAATGCCATGCCATAACATATATATATATGCGCAGATCACCATAACAATCAACAGATGCAACACATGAAGCATTTCTACAATGATAACAATGTTTTTGTCACAATTCATACACTCCACTCGACGTCACTTGGCATCCCAAGGTTCTAAACCTATTGCTCTGATACCAATAAATGTCACGACCCGATCCCGCTATGGGCAGAAATAGGACACGTGGCACACCACCGAGGCCAAATCAATTCATTAATGTTCCCAAAATCTTAGTTTAAGAACATGCAGCGGAAAAGAAACTTAAAAACAACAATGAGTATACAATTCCTCAGAAAACTAACCCTTCCCAATTCGAAAACGTAATTATATCTCGAAATGAATGAATTTATGTTGAAAGGGACCCTAAAAGTACCCTAAGAACCAATCAAAATATTTAAATAATTTTTGGAAGAGGTAAAAAAGAAAGCATGCAAGCCATAATTCGACCGGTCGAACGGGCCTGCTCGACCGGTCGAACGGGCCTGCTCGACCGGTCGAAAGACCCCTCAGTAATAATCCATCACAGCAGAGGGCACTTCCACCAGTCGAACTGTCCCCTTTCGACCGATCGAATAACCCCCTGCCAGCATTCCTTTTTGCACTAGGATATTGCCTAAGGTCAAGCAACCCTTGCGACAGTGAAACACTTCCATCATTAAATCAAAAATGAAACCAATAAGTAAGACATTCAAAATGCGAACTCAGAGGGTTCGGATTCATTACAACTTAACCATACGAGTTTTAAACATAACACAACATTTGAAGTGGGAATAAAACATTTGCAAGACTATAATCAAATTCTATTATAAGTTCCTTACATAAGCAAACCGAATAAACATTCGATTTCAAAATTACGAGATAAACATGATGAGTCACCTTCTAAGTGAACTCCCAATAACCCGTGATCACCTCCCCGATTCCTCACCATCATTAACACCTGCAATGCTCAAATAGGTTTTGCTTTGTAAAATATCTCACACTTATGTATTTATAGCCTTTACTTTTCAAAATTCCATTTAACTCCCCTCAAGGTCTTAAACCGTCGATTTAGCACCCCTAGTAGTAAATATCCAACTTTACTAGTTTTTCACTATGTTCCGTTTGGATGCAAAAACGCAATCCCACACGGTTTTACGAAATTACTAATTAGCCGACCAATTATGTAGCGTGTTAATTCGCCCTCACAAGGATACTATAGAAAAATATTCTAAACCACATAATAATACAGATAGTGAAATACACAGGTAAACATTTATTTTCAAATAAACATTTAGGGCATTCCACAATGAACGTCTCAATCTCGGAGAGACTTCACAACAACAAAACATCCATTCTATACTGTGTCAAAGGGTTCTCTTACACAGACACCCAAATCGACTCGTGAGCTACAACTCACTCACACATATGCCACAACACACATCACATCACATTACCATGCATGACAAATGTAATGAAATCCGATAAACCCATACACGGGTGTTATACATTCGGACAGAATCTCACTTTGTTTGGACTAACATGATCAAAAGTTGATATGCCCGAATGGCCATTTCAACTCCTAATATGGCACAATGGAAAATAGGGGATCAATTAGTTACTTCATGGATGGAATGGTCAAAGTGATAAAGAATGAGGGACCTATTTGTTTTCTTAACTCATTTTGTCAGCAGCATTTCATGGGGGCCAACTCATGTGCTTGTGATCGGACTGTGTTTCATCAAGGATATAAATCATCTTATTTACAATTTGGTCAACATTCTGAAGACTTCACATCCACCTACCATTTTGAGAGTTCTAATGCACAAGTTCCAAGACAATTGCAAGTTTCAAGCCCGAACTCGCACAACCCCCATCACTTCCCCCCCCCCCCCCCCCAAAACAAAAAAAAAAGCATCCAAAGCATCCTTTATCTTTTTTTTTTACATTACAGTAGCATTTCCCTTAGCATTTTCTGTAGTGTTCTTACACTGTTTTATTTTTACATTCTTAAATAATTTTATTTTCTTGTAATTTCCTTTTATGCAATATATTTCCACTTTCTAAGCCTTGCTTTATATTATTTTTTTACCATTTTTTGACTTGTGTGCTTCAATAGTGTCAAGGAACCTATAATTAGGGTACTTTTCAACTAGTTTTTAACAATCCCAATAGGATAGAAGTTAGATTGTGCATCACTCGCACAAAGTATTAGGAAAAAACATGCTTGTTAACATATACATATATAGGTAATAGTTGACGACTCATACACTTTGACCAATACACATCACCAACGACTCCACGTGTAACAACATCACCACTAATTATGGACTTCACATGGGCCCATCAATACCAACCGCTAGCCCACCTTAAATGGCCCAATTCCAAAGCTCACCACTTCCGAAGCTCCACTGTTCCGAAGCCTATGAGTCCATTGCGAAGCCTCACCGAAGCTTTACCACAAATGGGCCCACCCGCAAAGCCCACTGTGAAACTTCACGACTGAGAAACTCGCCCTGAGGCCCACCTCAACGAGCCCACTCCGAAGCCCTACTTCGGATAAGCCCATCCCGAAGCCTCACCTTTTCGAAGCCTCCGCTAGCCCACTTCGGATAAGCCCACTCCGAAAGCCTCACTACTCCGAAGATTCACTTCGGAATTCGAAGCCTATGATTCCACTTCGAAGCCTTATTCTCCGAAGGCCCAAAGTAGCCCACTCTGAAGCCCCAACGGATGACTCCACTCCGAAAGCCTTATTCAAACAAAACCCATCTCAAGTAGCCCACAAAGGAAGAACACTTCAAATATGCACACACTCACCTCTCGGACACCCACCCTTGGTTCGGAAGCAGTACCTAAGGGTGGTCAAGTCCGCTGGGATTTTGAAATCTCATGGTTAGGTGGCTAGAGCCGAAGGTATCTCCCTGACCTGCGCCTCATGGGTAAGGTTAGGGTTGGTCTCAAAGAGATAGAGAGACATGTGACTTTCACACGTGCTTTACCCTAACCAACCTCACGACCAATAAGCGAAGCCAATCACTGCAAAGCTGGTCCAAACCTTTGACCATCATGCTTAGTCATTTCAAGATTGCTTAATAAACTGCACCAATAGAAAATACCTTGGTTCCCTCCCTCCGCTGAAATCATCTACACGCCTCGACACTCGCCCTCGCCCTCGCTTAATCCTCTACACCAATGGCATGAGCCTCGGTATCTTCACTCGCTTAAACCTCTGCACCAATAGCGTATCTTTCCCCTTTAATTAACCCCACAATCTTCGTCTGCCACCGAGGGACAATACCTTCTCTATTTGACTCGTTTCTCCCAAGCCCATAACAGATCAACATCTCATTCAATACCTCTACCCACCTTAAACATGAGCATTTAAACCACCCATACCGTCAACCTACCTTAAACAAAACAGCCCAGTAAGAGGATGCCAACTCGGCTTCACTCTATCATGTCAAAGCTTTGCAACTACACCACCGGCCTCAAGTATAAATAAGTAGCCTCATTTACTACACCCAACAACCCAACCCGACATAATCCCACATTAGAGCAAAGGATTAGTAGATATTCCTGCTCTCACCCACTGACAAAACATTCCCATTGTCTTGAGCTCAATTACACCTTTTGCCTTACTTGAACCTTTCGTTTCCACCAACATCTTCGATTCCCAATACCCTTTGTTTTTACCAATACCATTCACCCCACCAAGACCCTTCGGTCTTACTATAGCCTTTGTCTTACTCCACCCTTCGTTCTTCTCCAATAGCCGCCCATCACCCTTTGACAAGATACATACTGCTTTCTCTTTATCTTATTTGGGGCTACTTCGGTTCTCATCCGAACCTGAAGTCTCTCCGAATTCCATAGTCTTCATTATTTTGATTATACTTTATTAACTCATTGTACTCTCACTTATACCCCACATATTGTTCCAAGTGTGCTAATCTAAGCTTGCATGTTATATCTCTTTGTATCTCTTACATACACCACAAAACAATCGAGCTATCTCAGCTTTGGCACGCCCAAAGCAAATTATTCTGCCAAACAACTTGGCATGCCTGGTGGGACAACCGAGTGATGAAAAGATGTACACCGAAGCATGGCTATACTTCTACACCGATCAAATTCATTGGTGGAATAAAGGAATAAGCCAACTTCACAATGAAATTTATCGCCTCAACAACGATAACTTCATTGTCTACAGTAATTTATGGTGACAAGTGACCATTGCGCCATTTGATAACAAGCATAGATCGGCATGCCCGCGAATCACGCCGATATGATGATGAAATCGGTCGTATTTACCAAGAGATTCACCATTTTAAGACTGATAAATTATTTTTCGACAAAGAAATCAGCCTTCTTAAAGCCTCAAGTGGGATAAACGATCCACCACCCGAAGTGCAAGGTCGTGCTTTCATGTCTCTTGACGATTTTTTAAGCGGTGAATGGATAAAGGAACCGAGTACTTCACCAAATTTTCCGCTCGAAGAGCAAAACATCAAGCCGATAATTAATTCGGATGAAATGGGTTTTATTGGGTGTTTGTAAAGACATCAAGTAAATTCTTGAAAAGGACATCAAAATGCTTGATGAAAGAAAAAATCCGTGCAATGAGATCGATAAAGTCAGTAAAAAAATTGACATCTCTACTAATCAAAAGACCGATATCTCTAATCAGACTAAATCCACGCCGTCCAAACCACAAGGAGGGCGAGACGGTGAGAAAATAATTATAAATGTCAAGCCAAAAATTTCCAATTCGGCTAAAGAGCCTCTCACTAGTGTTGAAATCCCAAAAACACAAGGGGGCAAGTTCCACAAAGACAGGCCTATTGACACAAAATCTGTCGAATATTTATTATTGGTATTTGAACATATTCCTTTGAGAAAACTAACTCTTAAAGAATTGTTCAAGTGTTTTGGCATTTTTGTTGCCAAAAACACTTTTTGTGTTAAGTTAATTAATTATTTGGTTTCTAGAAATACTTATCTATACTGGCTTTGTGGATCTCACCAAATTTTGTCTTTAATTTGGTGGTTCTTCCTCCAACAATATCATTATCAAAAGGTGCTAAGGATCGAAATCAAATACTGATTCGGTCAACATTTTAATCGGACTGACAAAAATAGATATTCAAAATTCACATCTTTAATTTTTTAAAGAGCTAGGGGGACAATTATTTGCATCCAAAATATGTATTTTATCACATAACCAAATAATTGGGAGTTTTTGGAAAAAGACCGATGATCGGTGTGAATTGGAATACATGCAATGTAATGAACAAGGTGGTGGGTCCCAAAGCTATTTAATATTTTACTAAGCATGGCCCAAAAAAAAAAATTTAATAATTACACTCGAGCTATCACCATTCAGACAAAATTTCACTTTGTTTAGACTAACATGATCAAAAGTTGATAAACCCGAATGGCCATTTCACCTCCGGATCGGGCACAATGGCAAATCCTTCAGGGGTCAATTAGTTAATTGAAAATACTTTGGCTCATCTAATTTTTAGTGTACTAATGCTCATCTAAGCCTCTCATTAGTCAATGCAGTGGGACTCAGGATTTAATTATTGATGTTTAATCTGAGTCCCATTCCATAGACCAATGTGAGGTTTAGGTGAGCATTAATGCACTAAAAATTGGGTGAGCAAAAATACTCTCTAGTTAATTTAGTTACTTCATTGCTGGAATGGGCAAAAGTGATAAAGAATGTGGGACTCATGATTTGTTTTCTTAACTCATTTTGTCAGCTTCATTTTGTGGGGGCCAACTCTCCTACTTGTGATCGAACTGTGTTTTCATCAAAGAGATAAATCCGTCTTATTTACATTTTGGTCAACATTTTGAGAGTTCTAATGCACAAATGTAGTGTAATACTAAACATGTGAGACAATTGTAAAATATTTGGAAAATAAATTCGACATTTAAATTTGGGAAGGATAGCTAATGGAGTAATTGTTAAAATAGTTGGGAAACACAAAACTATTCTAATACGTACATACATAAAAAAAATTTACAATATGACTTGTTACTATAAAAATGTCAGGTTAAAAATTGCTATCAAATGAGACATATTTTATTATTACTACCAAATAACAAGTTAAAAAAGTTACACGTTATTAGCACCTATATTAGACCAATGGCTCATTATTACTATACTTTGGGAATTAAAATTTGACTGTATCATATATACAACCAAAAAAGCATGGTTGTATTGAAGATTTTTTCTTGGTGTAGATATAGATAGAAGTGTAAAATGTAAATACTCAGAGTGTTACTAACAATGAGATGACAATAATGCCCTCCAATCGTTCAAATGATTTGGTTTTGACCCATAGCCAATTTAGAGCAAGAAAACTGAACACGTACACCGACCATGTCTGTCCAATCAAGTTCCACTCAAGCCCAACCCCATACAATTTGATGGTGGCAATGAATTGCCAATACAAATTCACAAAACAAAAAAGTATCAGCAAGTTGCTTAAAATGCTGGGCCCACAATTAGAAAGATGGGAGTTTTTTTTTTTTTTTTTTTTTCTGAAACAATTGCATAGAAACAGAAAATAAACCAAACAAAACAAACAAGAAGGCCTAGGCGGGTTGACTGTCTTCCACAAGAACAATTGGGGGAAGATTAGCAACCACAATAGGACCTTCGAAAGAACAAACAAGGGCCCAAAGAGCTACTTTGTGAGCAACAATATTTGCCTCCCTAAAAATACTAGAAACATGCCAAAAGGAAAAAGAACTAACCAAAAGAGAACGCACTTCAGAGACAAGGGAACCAATGGCCCCCTCTAGAGGAGAGTCCCAATGGAGAATAGGGTCACAGACCAAAGAAGACTCTCCCTAAAAAATAACGCTGGTATAACCCAAGGTTTTTGCTAAGGAAACCGCCAAAACAGCCGCCTTGGCTTCCGCAATCGTTGGATCCATTTGGTTGAAATTCCAGATATGAGCATGAAGGACCTTTCCAAGATCATTGCGAAAAAATGCAACAAGACAAGAGGCTTGATTGGCAATTGGCTGCATGAAAATTGATTTTAACCCAACAAGGGGGGGAGGGGACCATCGAGCACAGACAATTAACACATTTAAAACATTTGAATCTGTGCGAATTGATGACACAGTGAGAAAATACAAAATCCTTTTCTTTTGTCAAATTGGCATTATGACGGTGCAAAATGTGTTGTAGCCTTTGAAGGTCTTTTAGAATGCTCAAATTAATGGCGTTAATACTTGGGACACAATCTTCATACACCTTTCATACAACCTCCCCAAAAGATGTGTCTATCTATTTCCTGTGTCACTGTGGGGTCCAGTGACATCACAGATAGACACATCTTTTGGGGAGGTTGTATGAAAGTTGTATGAAGGTTGTGTCCCAAATATTACTCAATTAATGGAGATCACTTGGGTACCCAATGGTGGTTTTGTTGTATATACAACATATCACCAAGACACTTGTCAATCATTGATTGAATGATAAGTGTAGTAAAGTCAAAAGATTATGTGCATTTGATGCTTTATGACATGCATTAAATGGGGGGCAACCGGTTATCACAGGTTGGTCATGTATTGCACAACATGTTTGTTCCTTGACCACGGATTATTGTTCCTTGGTCTTTAATATTTGTTCCATGCTTTCAAAGTCACGGTTTAATGTTTCTTCATCATCATAAGTTATTCCCCGACCATAAACGTTTGTTCCAAAAATTGTAGATTCTCTTAGATTCAGAAACAAATATATATGATTATGAAACAATCATTTATGGTTATGGAATAATATTTTAAATTAAGAACTTACTTCTGAAACTTTTTTTTTTCATCATCATAAATTGTTACCTGACCATAAACGTTTGTTCTAAAAATGGTAGTTTATCTTAAATTCTGAAACAAATATTTATGATTATAAAACAATCATTTATGGTTATGAAACAAAATTTTAAATTAAAAACTTACTTCTGAAACTTTGTTCCTTCATAATCATAAGTTGTTCCATTACCTTACAAATTTGTTTCATGACCATACAAGTTTGTTTTAAAAATTGTAGGTTCTGTTAGATTGTGAAATAAATATTTTATGATCACAAAGCAATCCTTTATGTTTATGAAACAAATTTGTAAATTCAGAACTTACTTCTGAAACTTTGTTCCTTCATCATCATAAGTTGTTTACTGACCATACAAGTTTGTTTCAAAAATTAAAGGTTCTGTTAGATTTCGAAACAAATATTTTATGATTACGAAACAATCTTTTATGATTATGAAACAAATTTGTAAATTCAAAACTTACTTCTGAAACTTTGTTCATCATAAGTTATTACCTGACCATACAAGTTTGAAATTGTAGTTTCTCTTAGAATCTGAAACAAATATTTTATGATCACGAAACAATCACATATGATTATGAAACAAATTTGTAAATTCAGAACATACTTCTGAAACTTTTTTCCTTTATCGTCATATGTTGTTCCCTAACCATACAAGTTTGTTCCAAAAATTATAGCTTCTCTAAGATTCTAAAACAAATATTTTATGATTACGAAACAATCCTTTTTTGTTATGAAATAAATTTGTAAATTCATAACTTACTTTTGAAACTTTGTTTCTTCATTATCATAAGTTGTTATCTGACCATAAACATTTGTTCCAAAAATTGTAGATTCTCTTAGATTCTGAAACAAATATTTATGATTATGAAACAATTATTTATGGTTATAGAATAAAATTTTAAATTAAAAACTTACTTCTAAAAGTTTGTTCCTTCACCATCATAAGTTGATCCCTGACCATAGAAGTTTGTTCCAAATATTATAGTTTCTTTTAGATTCTGAAACAAATATTTTATGATTACGAAATAATACCCTATGGTTATGAAACAAATTTGTATATTAAGAACTTATTTATGAAACTTTGTTTCTTCATCATTATAAGTTGTTCCCTGACAATAAACGTTTGTTCCAAAAATTGTAGGTTCTCTTAGATTCTGAAACAAATATTTATTATTATAAAATAATCATTTTGGTTATGGAACAAAATTTAAATTAAGAACTTACTTCTGAAACTTTGTTTCTTCATCATCATAAGTTGTTCCTTGACCATACAAGTTTATTCTAAAATTTGTAGTTTCTCTTAGATTCTGAAACAAATATTTTATGATTACGAAACAATCCCCTATGGTTATGAAACAAATTTGTAAATTCAGAAATTACTTCTAAAACTTTGTTTCTTCATCATTATAAGTTGTTCCCTGATCAAAAACGTTTGTTCCAAAAATTGTAAGTTTTCTTAGATTCTGAAACAAATATTTATGATTATAAAACAATCATTTATGGTTATGGAACAAAATTTTAAATTAAGAATTTACTTTTGAAACTTTGTTTCTTTATCATCATAAGTTGTTCCCTGACCATAAAAGTTTATTCCAAAAATTGTAGTTTCTCTTAGATTCTGAAACAACTATTTTATGATTACAAAACAATCCCCTATGGTAACGAAACAAATTTGTAAATTCAGAACTTACTTCTGAAACTTTGTTCCTTCATCATTATAAGTTGTTCCCTGATCATAAACATTTGTTCCAAATATTGTAGGTTCTTTTAGATTCTGAAACAAATATTTAGGATTATGAAACAATCATTTATGGTTATGGAACAAAATTTTAAATTAAGAACTTATTTCTGAAACTTTGTTTCTTCATCATTATAAGTTGTTCCCTTACCATAAACGTTTATTCCAAAAATTGTAGGTTATTTTAGATTCTGAAATAAATATTTTATGATTACGGAACAATCTTTTATGGATATGGAACATCATCATTAGTTGTTCACTGACCATAAATTCTGAACTTACTTTTGAAACAATCGTTTAAGACCACTGAAACTTTGTTTCTTACCATACAAGTTAGTTCCATAAACATGAAATATCTTATTTCTTACTATGCACGTCGGCTTCTCAATTCACTGAAATATCTTAGTTCGATCGATTAAGAAGTGGTTTTCTTCCAAACTGAGCTAGACCTCACTCGTACGTTCGGGGTTCGCTATTTCTTGCCGAAATGTATATGAACGAACATATCTACGCTACTAGGTGAGTATAGGCACTCATCGTTAACGTCAGTGACGTCGGCTAGCTCCGAGTGGCCGCGGGTGGTCTCGGGGTGTCACTTTTTCCTCACGACAAGATCTGTAAGCCAAGGGCCATTCTGGGGTTTTAATGTATAGATGGGATGGGTAATACTTGGGACACACCCAAAAACATAACTTTTGGGACACAACCCAAGAGATGTGTCTACCTCTCTCATGTGTCACTGTGGGGTCCAATGACATCATAGAGATATAGACACATCTCTTAGGTTGTGTCCCAAAAGTTGTGTCTTTGGGTATGTCCCAATCTTTACTCGGATGGGATTCCATTCTTCCGTGTCTAGGTACCCATAATTGATGACTTTCAACCAAGGGGTTTTTCGGGAATGTATCGTCTTTGGTGGGTTCTTGTAAGGTCCTTCAGATATATCAATCATGATAATTACAGATTATTATAACCTTGAATATATTGATGGGTTTTACCAATACCACATCGGTACGGTAATCATATCAAGTTTTAAAAAAATCCGTTACATATAGGGTATAAAGATCGAAAATGGAAAGTTATTAGTCTATGAAGGAGTTGTCATGTCATGGAACAAACATTTATGATGAATGAACATAATTAATTGACCATAATTAATTAATCAATGGGTTTTTGGCTGCTTTTTCAATTAAGTGGCACATTATCAAACGCACTGAAAATAAAAAAGTGTTGAAAGTTTTCATTTTCACCACTTAATTGGGTTATCAAACAGACAAACACACCATAAGTAAAAAAAAAATCTACTGAAAATAATCACTGAAATACTGTACAGAGTATATTTCAGTACTTGAAACATTGTTTTTAGTATTGTAAATTCAATCGCTTAAAATTTTCAGCACTTAAAATTTAACACTTAGTTTCAGTACTTAATTTTTAGTTTTATTAAACAGACACGAAAAGATAGGTCTTTATGGTAGTCCTAAGGTCATTTCTGTCACGCCTCGTAACACCGCAAGTCGTAAAGGCCATCTACCGCATACACCGCAAGTCGTAGATAATATGTCAGTCCATCCCCCGCTTTTAAGAACATATGCACCGCATGTCAGGGATTTAATGTTTCAAGCATCGACACATCAATTCTACTGCCATGACCATTTGTCAGATCTACCGCGTACGTATGATCAAGGTTCACCGCAAGTCATGGACACATTCGTCTATCCATCGCGTACTTATGATCAAGGTTCACCGCAAGTCGTAGATACTATATCACCGCAAACCATAGACACACACGTCTGTCCACCGCGTACTAATGATCAAGGTTCACCGCATGTCATAGACACAATGTCGATCTACCGCATACTTATGATCAAGTAATATGCGTCCCCATTCTCTTCCTAGAACTCATCATACCTATTTAACGTTTGTACTGCTATTGATACATGACAACCCCATGTGGCCTGACTACTCTGAGTAAAATGAACAGATATCGAACTCAGATATAAATCACATAGTATCTAACGTTATCTCGTTAATACATTATTCTTAATCATATTTATCTTTGTTGTTACATTATCCCCCGATCAACCTAAAGTCGTATAATAGAAGTTCGAATTGAGAATAGAATGTCCGAACCTCTGATATAATAAACAAAAGAACTAAACCATGTTCTGCAATTCTCGATTGATTGAAGCCATGTTGATCGTTGAGGAAAAGTAATGTTCGAGCAATCGAAGTCTGTTCGATCGATTGAACCTTCGATCGATTGAACTCCGTTCAATCGCTTGAGAGTCGTCTTCTCCAGTAGATTCGTAAAACAGTATATATAAACGTCTTATGGACGTGTTATTACGTCTAAACATCACCAAAAGCTTGTAAACATTATAATAAAGAGACCAAGTGAGTAAAAACTCACTGAACGTGCTAAGAGTGTGTTTCGCAACGTCGAGCTTTTGCTTTAAGCTTCATTAATGGCTTCCTCTTCTCTTTCTCCGTCTCTGCCTCTCTCTTTCTGTCTCTCTGATTCTCTTCCTCTTCTTCCCCTTCGTCTGTCTTCTGTCTCTCTCTCTCTGACTATATATATAGATATAAGTGTATGTATGAATATATGATATATATGCATATATATATCTCACAAACACACACTCTCTCTCTTTACCTCTCTCAAATTTAGCAACCACACACCACACACACAAAGTATATATAGAGGGGATGGGGATGCAGGTGGCTATTTATGCGTGAAACCTGGAATCCTGATGATTACAAGTTCGATCAATCGAAGTAAGTTCGATCGCTCGAAAGCAGATCGGCCAGGTTTGGTCGATTGAAAAAGAGGTTTGATCGATTGAAGTAGGGACCACGTCATAAATTCAGGTCGGTAGGGTTTCGATCGATTGAACTTTGAAATTCTCGATCGCTCGAACGAGCTTCGATCGATTGAAGATAGAATTTTAGCTATGATCAAGGAAAAATATAGAAACTCTGTGCATTAAATAATTATTGAAAATACAGGATATTACAATTTCAGTCTTTCAAAAAGTATGGAAACGTAGTTGTGGTATACTTTAATAGGAAATTGCTATTCCCACTCCATAGAATGCACTCAGGGGAGGATCCAGAAAATCAATCCAGGGGGGCTTGATATACGGGGGTTCGGGGGCAGCGCCCCTGCAAAAAAAAAAAAAAATTGGACCTATTTATACATATTTTGGACTTTTTTATGCATATTTTAGACATATTTATACATTTTTTTGTGTTTATTTTGGACCTTTCTATACAAATTTTATAATTAATACAAAACCTCAAGAGAGAGGGGGCTTAGTATGATAATTTTATAATGTCGGGAGGGGCTTAGTAGGTAATTTTCATAACTAAGGGGGCTTGAATGGGGGGGCTTGATTGTAAAATATTTTGGCTCATAGGGTAACATTAGTAATTTTTGAAAATCTGGGGGGGGGGGGGGCTTGAGCCCCCCCTTGCCCATACATCCGTCCACCCCTGAATGCACTCCATGATATGCATTGACTATATGGTATTGTATGGTGTGTTAGTAGTACTAACAGGAATGGTAGATAATATTAGCATTATCTTTTATAGGCAGAGAGAGATGATCGATTTTAGGAAACCATTGTATGAGTGTTTTAGGAAACCATTTACTCTTATTTGACCAATGAAATAAAATATTAAAGAGTAATGCTATGATTCTCAATTTTTTCCCCTAAAGTGTTTCCCAACACATGTGGCAGTGAGACCCTCTTCAATAATGGCATGACCACTTCAACATCAACCAATCAAAATCAAGTAGGCACACCGCAACATGTGTTGGGAAACATTTTTGAGTAAAAAAAAATAGGAAACATAGCATTAGTTTAAATTTGAAGCACTTAATATATATATATATATATATATATGGGATATATACTATGTGGGACATAGAGAAATAACAAAAATGCTAGGCACACAACACATTTCACAACAGGGCTTTAAATGTGTTGTATCCAATGCTGTGTAAATTTTTCACTTTTCTATGCACCACTTACACAGCACATGGTACATGCATTTAAACTCTTGTTATGAAATGTGTTGTGTTCCTAGCATTTTTGAAAAAATAAATACTACTCCCTCCGTCCCATATTTTGAGTCCACATTTGGGAACTCAACTTATTAAGGAGACAAAAAGTATCTACTCCTATTTTCCACAATTGCCCCTAATCATTACAATAAATTTTTTTAGTTTTTTTCTTAGTGTAGATTTCAAGGAATGGTAGTTTTGGAAAGTAAGTAAAACTTATATATTAATTTAAGAAAGTGGACACTAATTTTCGGACATCCCAAAATGAAATACAGGACTCAAAATATGGGACGGAGGAGTATCATCTTACAAAAGAGGATAGAAGTAGGGGTAAGTGGTGACCGACAGAACAGGTGAGGAGCTTTGGGTGAAGAGTTGACCCCTTTTCAATGTGGTTTTCGTACAAAATCTGCCATGATTTTTTTTAAATCTCTTTCTTGCATCGTGGACGGATGAGATCATCTTCACTCATGATCCAAAGGCTGAGATTGGTTTGTTGTATATACAACAAAACCACCTTAAGGTACCGAAGTCATCTCCCAAATTAATATGTGCATATATATATATACTCTATTCCTCCGTACTATTTTATGTGTTTTTTTTTGAAAAGTTTAACTTTTTAAGGGAACATATATAATGACTGCTCTCCATAAATTTTTTTTTTTTTTTGCTCAGCAATGATTGCTCTCCATATAGGTCTAAATAAGAGAGTTTTTTTAAATTACCCTTGCTTTACTTAAGAGAATAGTTTAGTATGTTCACTCATTAGGGGCAGCTTTGAAAATTAACTTAAAAGTGAACAATAATTTTGAGATAGCCAAAAATTAGAAAGAATGAAACATAAAATGCGACAGAAGAGAGTAATCATTGTGACCAAGGCGCCCACACTAAGGGGCCGTTTGATAAAACTGAAAATTAAGTACTGAAAATAAAGTGCTGAATTTTAAGTACTTAATACATTAAGCGATTGTATTTACAATATTGAAATCAGTGTTTCAAATACTGAAACAGACTGCATTCAGTGATTATTTTCAATAGAAAATTTTCACTTAAAATTTTCAGTGAAATTTTGGCTGCTTTTTCAATTAAGTGGTACATTATCAAACGCACTGAAAAGAAACAAGTGCTGAAAATTTTCATTTTCAACACTTAATTGGGTTATCAAACACACCCTAACTCTTGCAATTTCTGCCGGAAAAAAGGTGCACATGTTGCCACATAGACACAAAGGAGAATAGAAAAAGACTCCAAGTGGCATAGCTGCGAGAAGTCTTTTGGTCCCAATAATATTATATATATATATATATATATTTTGCTAAAAAAAAGGGGGAGAAGGGGGCAACTAGCATAGCGACCCTCCCTGGGCGTGACCATAGGAGTCCCTCCCCGGTGTGGAATGTCCGGTTTGAGCCAAAGCTAATGTCTGTGTAGGCGAGTCCGTCACCACACCCCCACCGAAGCGACCAGTGAGCCAGAAGCCTATCCACAGACCACAGAAATCAGGCTTTACTCACGCAAGCGCTTTCAACTTACGACCGGATTTAAACTCTTGATCTTGTGGTAAGGAATATAAGCTCCGTTCAACTGGGCTACCACCTCAGTGGTAGTATATAGAGATATAGATAGATAAATAGATTAGATTAGATTCGATGATACTGTGAGGAAAAAAAATATATTATTATGGTACTATAGTAAAGAGTAAAGCCCTTGCATCATGGGACTTTTTTTTCCTTTGTTTTTGTCTTTTTCTGAGCTTTCCTGGTTAATATTGTCAAGGCTCGTACCTAGAGTTGTCAAACGGGGCAGCCCGCCCCGACCCGTCCCGTCACCTTGACGAGTTGGGCGAATTTTGGCGAGCCACGGGACAGGTCGGCGAAATAAACGGGGCAGGGCGAATTGACTCGGTAAGAGATATAGGGTGACTCGCCCCAACCCACTAATTCGTGGGTCAACGGGGCGAGGCAAGGCGAGGCGAGGCGAGGCGGGGCTGGGCGGCTAACTCGTGAGTTGGTTGGCGAATTAGTCCACGGGTTAGCCCGCAGGTTGCTTGCAAAAATATATTTTTATTTTAAATATAAAAAAATTCTAAGAAATAGTTTAATAAAATACTTTATTTTAAAATAGTTTGTTGAAAAAAGCATTTGAAAATTATTTTTAAAAAAAATATATTTATTTTCTACTTTAAAGTTTAATAAAATTGTTTATTAATAAAGAGAATTGTTATTGCCACTCCATCATTGAACTAATGCACTCCATGGTACCACTCTCAGAGCATGTGGTATCATGTATGCAATGCATGACATGTATGGTACCACATGTTTTAAGAGTGGTACTATGGAGTGTACTAGTTCAATGATGGAGTGGCAATAGCATCACTCTTAATAAATAGTTTATTTGAAAATAATTAAATAAAAATGGTTTATTCACGGGTTGGTGAGGCGGGACGGGATGGGTCCGCGAGGCGATGCGAGTTACGAGGCAAGGGGAGTTGGTGGCGAGTCGGTGGGTTAGACGAGCTGGGTCACCCGAGTTGTGGGTTGAAAAAATGAAAGTCGACCCGGACCCATACCCAATGAATTGAGTAACGAGCTGGGTTCGTCCACAGGGCGGGACGAATTGCGACTCGCCAAATGGCGAATTGGGGCGGGGCGGGGCGGGGTGGGCCAATTCGCCTCATTTGACACCCCTACAGTCGTACTCAGTGGCTGATTGAAGTCCTTAAAAATTAGGGTAATTCTTTGGTGACAACTATGTGTCTATCTCTCTCCTGTGTCACTGTGAGGTCCAGTGACATCACAGGAAAGAGATAGACACATTTTTTTAGGAAGTTATATGAAAGTTGTATGAAAGTTGTCACCAAAGAATTACTCTAAAAATTAATCAATTTCCACATAAAGTTGTGAAAATTTTACAAGGTTAAATATATTTTGGATAAAACTTCAGTAAAGTTGCTTTAGTACATTTCGTTAGGTTCTTCTCATAGTTTTTAAGACTTTTTTTTTAACATTGTATTTTTTAAAACAGTTTTTTGGAAATTTTGCATCTATGTGAGAGGAACTTAATGAATGTACTGAAATAACTTTACTAAAATCTTGTCCATACATTTTACCTGCTGTGGTTAGACCCGTTTTCACTTTACCTCTCTGTGCTTCAAAAGTGAACACTTAACCCTCTGTAGTTTCGAACTAAAGAGAAAGTGTTAAAATTTCTTAAAACTTGTGAAAATTTTAAAATTAGTCTACTTAGTAACTCGACCTCCAAGTATAATTTCTTGGCTCCGCACTGATTGTACCCAACTCTTTTCACTGTAATGGGAGTGTTATATTTACCACAAAAAAGCACATATGTCATGTCTGCATCTCTCTTGTGTGTACCTACACATATTTATTTATAGGTATGTGTAGATATGCACGTAGAACTGGGACTTTATTATCATATAACAATAAGAGGCAGTAACCACGACCACTTAGTCTATGATGAAGTAAGTCTCAACAAGCGGGTGTTATACTCTTTTGATTGAGGGTTAATCAAAATTTCGTATAGGCAAAAGTGGTTATGGACAAAATTATTGACCTCCTAAGGGAGGCTAGGGATTCAAATAACCCCCATGGGCCGTGTAAGATATATAGTTGGAGGGATGAACTTTAAAAATATTCAGCTTCATGTGGGTTCAGATCCTATCGTTAGCTTGCCTCTCTGATTTATCTGGTGTGTGTGTGTTGTGGGTCGGTGCACGTGCCCGAGGTTTACTCCTTATTCTACTCTGATAAAAACGACAATAGATATCAATCTTGGAGTCATGGAGGATAGGCGGGGGGATTTGTTCTCGTATTTCAAAAATAAATAAATAATAAATAAGAATAATAATAACAATAATAAATTTTAAAAAAAATTGTAAAAAGGCAGTAGGCTTATCTTATCTAATATAAGAAAAAAAATCTTTTTTTTTTTTTAAATTTTCGGGCTCTTTTATAACATAAATATTGTTGTATATATGAAAACAAAAGCCAAAGCTTTTGCAACATGGCACTTCTTCCTCTCCCCCTTTCTTTCTCTTTATCTCTCTTCAAATTGTAATTAATATTAATAATAATTTGAGATTAATGCTAATGAAATTTAAATAAAAAAATACACACACACACACATATATATATATGTATATGTTATGTACATATAAATTAATGTCATTTTATATTCATTTTTTTCCTAACGTATTTGTAGGATATGATATGAATTAAATATCTTAGACATTTTATATTCCAGTCAATTTGGCCAATGCCAATTTCTTTGATTTTCTGTGCATTTTCGGGATTTGAAAAGTTTTTTCTTCATGTTTTTGTATTGCTCCAATTTTAAGGTTCAATATTCCTCTTCTTTTTTTTCCTGACCTTTTACAAAGAGTTCATTGGCATTTTATATAACCAATTCATAATTATTTTTACTTGCAAAACTAACATAAGGATTCTACAAATTCTTTTAAAAATGTTAGATCCCTACATTGCATAGGTATGAAAACAAAAATAATTCATTTTACCATATCAACGCCTGTGTGGCAGCTTCTCTCTCTTTCTCTCTCACGCTCACACACACAATTTGGTTAAATCAGTGGTTGTGTGAGTGATTCGACACCTATCATTATGCGTTAGTCATTAGCATCTATTGAATGCAAGTAAAACACTTTTGACCAAAAATAAAAAATAAAAAATAACAAACACAAGCAAAACATATCGAATATGTTAAAACTCTGTCAAGGCAACTAAAGAAGAAACCCAATTTAAATAAAGTCAACATAAAAACAAAAACTTTCATTCAATCTGTACAATTAATCTCATTATTTTTCACAAGCCTAATATATATATATATATATATATCTCTACGGAGAGGCCCTTAAGTGAATTGAGTCGAGTGAACTTACCCAGTGAACTGACTATTAAGCCTAAAAGAACTCGCCGACTGCCCCGCTGATCCGCAGGTTCTGTTAGGCTTAAAAGCCAGTTCACTGGATAAATTCACTCGACCCAGTTCACTTAAGAGTCTGACCGTATATATCTAATATATACATGTGTATATATATAAACAGATGGATTCTAATTCGCCACCTAGGCGCCTATGTGGCAGCTTATGTGAAGTCTCTCTCTCTCTCTCTCTCTCTCTCTCTCTCTCTCTCTCAATAAATTGTAATTAATGATAATAGCTATTTAAGATTAATGCTAATAAAATTTAAATGAAAAATGTGCACACACACACACACATACATATATATATATGTACATATAGATTAATGACATTTTATATTATTTTTTATTGCCATGTGTCATGTTCTAAAAAAATACTTATTTTGATTTTTATGTATATGGATAACATATCAAAATTCACGTTTGTGACTAAAAATGTAAACTATCTAAGCCACACATTTCTCTCTCTTTTATCCCTCCCCTAATTCCACTCTCATATATCTCTGTCTCTTACCATGTACATGTAATTGACTATTAGACCGTCCCTTTTTTTCTTTTTTCTTTTTGACTTCTAAGTTGGAATTTAACTCTCTCTCTCTCTCTCTCTCTCTCTCTCTCTCTCTTAAAAAAAACTTATCTCCACTCATCACGTAATACCATAACCAATTTAAATTAGTCTTTCCCTCTAATTATTTTATTTCCAAAAAAATCAACACAATCCTCCAAACACTTTTTATATCTGTCTTTTTCTACCTTACTAAATTTTAATCAGTTTTTTTTCTCTACCGATTTCTACTGATACATGTTTATGCGTTCACTAAAATCACATAAGATGGTCTCCAGTTTTCTAGATTTTTGTTCTAAATTAATTCTACTACTGTTCTCGGTTTTGCAGCCTCTAGATTAACAACCAATCGTGGTTTGCAAGAGAGATACCAGTTATTTATATCAAAGTAGTACTCTTTATGGGTATATATTTCATAAGACCTTCCCTAATCTGTGGTGGCTCAAATCGTTTTAAATAGCTTTATATATGTATGTATTTCTACTATTGAGATTATAATGTTGTTTTATAGTATTTGTTTTTCTATTAAAATATTATTTCAAATAGTAGGAGCATACCATTATGGAGTGAATACTAATCTGTCTCAAATGGTGTGCACATGTGTGTATATCCTTTATATTAAAATACTATTTCAAATATTATCTTATAAGACTCTTCCAAATTTATTTTTTCGATTATGATGTTGTTTCATAAGATTTTTCCTTGCGAGTTATTTTGCTCAGAATGGTGAGAGCATACAACTATGGAGAATTTTATTTTACCATGTCACTTAATTTGATATGGTTTGTGTTCATAACTTTATTTTCTATTTTGTAAATAAAAAAATGTATTAAATAATTAAATAATAAGTAAATTGTTATACTTTTTTTTTCCTTGAATGAATCAACATATGTGATGTACAAAAGTTCATGCGAATGAGTGTTTTTTTTTTAATAGAGAAAATGAACTTTTAATGGAACTATATTATTTCGTTTTAACTGAGTCTATGCATTTTACGGGTTCATGAAAAGAAAATACATACACGAGATAGACTGAGTTGTGCTCCTTTTTCGTTTTTAACTTAGCCCATCCTTATAAGTTATAACTGCCAAGTTATTGCCACACTTTGCTTAGATGGATTGGAATGGACGAATTGCATAAAAAAAAGGGAGGCTTGGCCTAAGGTCCTTAAGATTGGGCATACTTGAATTAAAAGACAGCCCATTAACAAAAAACTCTATTAGGAAAAAAGCCCAAGCCCACATTTACCTACAATCCACAACATTCAACTTTCACTTTTCAAGTCCATTTTACTTTTTTCATCTGACCAAAATACTCTTGTTTCATCAATTCCAAACAAACAGAGCTAACGAACACTCGTGTCATTCTCAATCTTCATCTCAATCTTCAACGACGACCTGAATCTTCATCTCCAGACTGATTAGGGATCTCAATCTTCTGCATCTCTCTTCGATTGATCATTCTCAATCATACAAGACGAGTTCATCACAGAAACATAGAGATCAATTATAAAATTTGAGTTCATCATTCTCAATCAGTTCCAACGAGTTCATCACAGATCAATCATATATCGCGAGTTCATCATTTTAAATCATAGATCGCGATTGCATAGAGGTTCAATCACCAACTCGTTAACTGTTACAGATTCAATCACAAAATCTGATCAGTAAATCATTCTCGTTCAACAGGTATGAAACTGATTGAATATAATCCAGTTCTTTGTGTTTTCAACCTAATGTTTCCAGCTTCACTGATTAATGTTTCCAGCTTCACTGATTAGACTAAAATTATATCTGCATTTGCTTTGCTCTCATGGATAACACTTACATTAATTGAAATATATACAACTAACTGAATACAATCCAGTTCCAGTATATAACTTGGCCAAAACTATTCCCTGTCCTTTTTCGATGAAAATTTTGTTAATTTTCTCATCAATTGCAGCATCATAACTGAAACTACACTTAGCTTCTACTTACATTGTTTATATGTTCAGAGAAAATGTCATTGAATGTGTGGTGCTCTTGAAATCCAAAATTATGTATGTTAAGTGAAATTTCACTTAACATTAAAGTATGCTAACTGAAATTCATGTATCGCAATCCAAACACAACTTATATTGCTCCTATGTTGACTAAGAATATCATTCACAGTGTTTGGTAATCTATATATTGGATGTCATACATGTTCATAAAAATTTCACTTAGGATATATGGGATAATAAGAGAAATTTTACTTAACATACCATCTGTATGCTAATGTTGGTGTTTTATTTTTTGTAGCCTGCAATGAATATTACTGTCTTGCTTCTCTTTAAGTATGGAGAGTTTACAGCAGTGTTGAAAGTTTCTGATGAAACTAACTATCTGGATTTACTTGACTTTGTCTATTCGAAGTGGAGAAATTTGCAAGATACACATATTCAACTTTCTTACGCTATTCCCGGAAACTCTAAATGCATTCTTGACAGTAATGATGACTTTGTAAACTTGCTGTCCCTAGCATATTGTTTAAAACTTGACCACATTGAAGTATGTGTCTTTGAAGATAGTGCAATCTCTTCGAATAGTATAGTAGTTGATCCATACCATATTGACGAGGTTGAGAGTCGTACTGATCGAAGGACTGAGACTGATCTACTAGCAAAGTATTGTCATCATAGTGAGACAGTGTTGTTGGGTAATACTTGGTCTAAAGGGATATGTAGTGTTGGTGATGTATTTGATGGAGGTGTTACGGAATTTCGGAATGTGCTTACAAAGTATTCTATTGAAGTTGGGTTCACATTCAACTACCTAAAGAATGACAAACAAAGAGTGACAGCAGTTTGTTCTTTGAGGGAATCAAAGGGATGCTTGTGGAGAGTTCATGCTACGTTACAGAATGCAAATGGATACTTCTACATTAAAACCTTGGAAAACAATCATACTTGTGGTGCTGTCCTTCGTACAGACAAGAATCCAAGAGTGACTTCCAACTTGGATGGGGCTCTTATACTCGATGATGTACGTGATGATCCTCTGACACGGCCAATTAATGTGAAGAAGCATATGAAGAAAAAGTATGGCTTAGAAATTTCCTATAACGCCGCATGGTATAGTGTTGAAAAGGCAAAACAAGAGATCTATGGCGATCAAACACTTTCATTCGATCAATTGCGATGGTATGTCGATGAAGCGAATACGACAAATCCTGGGAGTCATATTCAGCTGGATTATAATCATGACAGTAAGCACTTTAAAAGGTTGTTTGTTGCATTTCATGGATGCATAGAAGGTTTTAAATTTTGTCGCCCAATGTTATTTCTTGACGGCACATTCTTGAAAGCAAGGTACAAGGGGAACTTGCTATGTGCAACCGGAAAAGATGCCAATCAACGTAAGTGATCCTCTTTAAATAACAACAGATTGCTTGTGTTATGTTTGTCAGGTTTTCTATTTCAGAATGTTACTCTATGAAAAATAAATAAATTAAGTCAAATTTGACTTAACTTCTCAAAACAGACAGTTTTCTGATTCTGCAACCTAATTCCGATGTCAAATTCATTCATTTTGACATACATTCTTAAATTTACAAATCTTTAAAGACATGTTGTATCTCTTATTTGTTGCAGAGTTGTTCCCCCTTGCATATGCAGTTGTTACTTCCGAAAACGAGGACAATTGGATGTGGTTTTGCAACCAATTACGCAAAATTCTCGTCTTCGACCGTATATTCACATTCATATCAGATCGACACCCTGGTTTGGTACATGCTATTGGTAGTGTTTTTCCAGAATGTAAACATGCTTTTTGTTTACGACATTTGACAATGAATTTGAAAGAGAAGCTCGGAGGAGTAAAGAAGGAATTCCGAGATAAGATGGTACAACAGCTCTCAGAGGTTGCTTACGCTCCAACGGAGACTACATTTCTGCATCACATATCGAAACTAAGAGCTGAGGGTGGCGAAAAAGTACAAAGGTTTCTATCTGATTTACCCATCGAAAAGTGGACCAATGCTCATTTCAAGGGGCAGCGATACGGGGAAATGTACTCCAATGCAGCTGAGTCATTCAATGCTCAAATTATGGAGGCTCGACACCTTCCAGTCACAGATATGGTAGACAAGATAAGATTACAACTAATGCAGCAAATGACACAGAGAAGAAATAGAAGCGAAAAATGGACCGACACTTTCTGCCCTGAGTTTGAAGACTTATGGCAAAAAGCTGTGAAAGATTGCAGAGCATGGCTAGTCAGCCAATCCTCTAAAACAATTTATAAAGTTCACTCCCATCCATCGGTTCTTGTTAACCTCGAATTACGCACGTGCTCATGTTACCAATGGCAGTTGAAAGGTTTCCCGTGTTCACACGTTGCTGCCATCCTCATTAACAGTGGCAAGGATGTACGAGACCACGTGGAGAGTTACTTTCACGTGTGGAGTTACCGAAAGAGCTATGAACATCCTATCTACCCCGTAGTCACAGCTGCAAAACCACCACCACCACCAAGTACTGATGATGCACTTGTCTTACCACCACAAAGCAAAAGACAACCCGGAAGGCCAAAGAAAAATAGGATCCCATCCAAATTTGAAGGAGGTGTTGTGAGAAAGAGAAAGTGTGGTAGGTGTGGTGTTGTTGGATATCATAACAAGAAAACTTGCAAAGAGCCACTATGAAGTTTCAATTCTATAAATAAAAGTTTGAAATAATAACACAAATTAAACCTTGGTTGATCATGCAATTGTCATTTACTGTTTAGACTTCAATGGAATAAAATGTGTTCATTTCTCTTACTTTAGCTGTTCAGTATCCTAAGTAAAATTTCTCTTATGATATTTGATACAGAATGAGATGTAGAGCAGTAACTAATTCTTAACCCTCATCCTTATGTGCAACTCACCAAACAAACACATCAGTATTTGTATGTGTTCAATGGAATTGTCATTCACTATTTAGACTTCAATGGAATAAAATGTGTTCATTTCTCTTACTTTAGATGTACATTTGATCGTCAATTTACTGAATTTTCATTCAATATGTATGATTTATCACTTAACACTCTTGCCCATATCATATGATTATTGAGATAGGTTTGAAAAATAAAATGAACCTATATTTTTTCACATTCAGTATCATAAGTAAAATTTCTCTTATGATATTTGATACAGAATGAGATGTAGAGCAGTAACTAATTCTTAAGCCTCATCCTTATGTGCAACTCACCAAACAAACACATCAGTATTTGTATGTGTAAATAGTTGGTTTGGATATTATGTAGCATACATCCTAAGAGAAATTTCACATAACTTCCATACAATTCAGTAATACGATTAGTGCGATTGTTTTGAATTAAAAATGAACCTATAATGATACAGAGCTCGTGAGGAAGGTGAAGCGAGTATTAGTTGTGATGCCTGAATGATATAATCAACATTCCATATAATTGAAACTGGGACATAGCAACAATTGTTTATTCATCAGTAGTTTTTTAAAAAAATGAAAGATATATCTTAAGTTAAATTTCACATAACTTATTTAACAATACCTTCAACATTTCATATCTTTAATTAACTGCAAGAAACTGAACTCTTTTTTATATCATAATCATCATTGAGAATAATTCAAAATGCACATGGAAACTCATACAAAAGAAGTCTACTAACAATAACTATTCACATTCACTAATCACCACCAACATTAACTATTCACATTCACTGTACCCATTACCAAAAGAATGATTACCAAAAATATTCAGTACAAAAGTTTGCACTTTCAGATTACCAGAACAAAATCTAATCACAGATTGCCAAAACAACATCTAATCAATTACACTTCCCCCAAAAACAAATCAGCCTATTCCTGCGATCAAATTAACCTAAATGACGGACATTCCTCCAATTGTCTCTGCTTCTCTATCAATCGCTTCATGCTCCAAGATCTGCCTGGAGTGTTCAGTAGCCTATGAATTATATGTGCTCTAAACTTCATCGCATCACATTCATTTCTGACTTCTACCTGTTCCAATATATCCTCCATCAATGCAATCACAATTACTCCACAGTCTACCCTGCATTTCAAAGCATATTAACCTGTTAGAATTCATTCAGAAAATGTCAACAATAATTGGTAACAGAGTCCAACGTTACCCACGTTCCGGATTGCTGCTGTGGGCAATCGTCAACAACCTCCACTGTTGTTTCAAAGTCTAAACCTTCAAACTCGTCTCTTCCAGCTAGTTTCCTCTTGGAGTAATCTTTTTCATAATCAATCTGCAAATGAATAATGTAGGTTAAAAGCACTTTACAATTCAAAAAGATTGATAAAATGATTACAGAATGCTTCTGTATAGACAGTGAGATGACCATGAGTTGAAGGTCTTTGAGATATGGATCCTTTGTTCTCCTATTTCTTGACATAAATGAATTGTAGAATTGCCATTTCTTCTCATAGCGATCTAATACTCCCAAAGCCCAGTGATTTGCAACCTCAGAATTCCCTTTACACAGAAGAGGAAACACTCCATATTGCACTGTACCCGCTGTTTTCGAAAGTGGCTGATCAACAAACTTATCGAGGAAAACAGAATCCTCTTTCCTTATTGCGTCCTATCACAAATAGTATACAAACCATTACCATACACTATATTATTTGTACAGTATATTTGTCTATACAACTAATGCTTACCAGAGTTAAGCTTTTGAAAATGTACGATTTCCCACTACTAGTCGATATGACATCTTCAACAATTTTGAGCTCCTGTCCTAGCATTAGAAGTTCAGCATAGGCATCAATTACCTGAGGTATGGAGATCACGTTAGACTATAATATTTTGATACATTAAACAAAACAAAAAAACAAAGATAGTTGATTAGCCAAATTTCCTTCATACAAAAATATTAAGTCAAATTTCACTTATCATACATGAATGGTAAGTGAAATTTAACTTAAGTACAACTCTAAGGCAAATTTTTAAGAAACACAAAAAACAGACTGCACTTAAGAAATGTAAGAAACTTGCTAGAAACGACTTTAAAATATAATTGAAACTGATTTTACTTTTAATTCTTACATTGTTAGGAAGAGATTTTTCATGGATTATGTCAACAATATCTTTTAGTGTAACATAGTCAACTCCATCCTCGGGCTTGTAAACTGCTCCACTGCATGAAAAACAATGGGAATCAGACTTATTTAACTGAAAATCAAATTAAACACAGAGTAAAAATAACCTCAAATAATGCAAGTACCTTCTATCAAGCATATATATGGAATGAAGCATTTCTTGATCAACCTTATCTAGATAATGAAAGACTTTGAAACGTTTCCCACTTGGTATGATGAACATGTCTCTCTGATGTGTCCCTGGAGTTGACATCGTGTCTAGATCCAAGATTATAGGCTGGACTGTATTCTTAACATTCCCCGTTACATTTTTATCTTCTGCAACATCATTCTTCTCCTTATTGTGCTTCAGCTTATTCCCATCGTCTTCATCATCCTTCTTCTCCTTATCCTGCTTCAGCTTTTTCGCAATCTTATTTGAAGGATAGACAAACTCCTTCAGTCTCTTTTTCTTCCGAGAGCGCACCTTTAACCTTCTAAAGAATGAATATGATCTTTTGATACGCACTGCTCCTTTTCGTTTCAAACTTCTCATTTCTGGGGTTGACTGAGTCATGGATTGCTGATTTTCATTCACTTTCTTCTCCATACAACTTTCCTGCAGTGTTTTTACAATTTTAATGTAATGATCATACAACTTATATATACATATAGTGAATTTCTTGGTTGATGTACCTGATGTGGTGTCTTTTCACTGTTCACATCCTTCATGTCTTTGTCGATATCTGTTCCAGATTTCTCCAGGTCTTTCTTCGCAATAACACCCTACAACCACAAATGATATATTGTAATTGAAATTATACACAACATATTTACAAAGTGAAATTATAATCCTTTTATGTATACCTGAATTGATATCATCTCAACCTCAAAATCAAGCAACCTCTTCTCAAGTTCAGCATTTCTCCTTCCAACATCTTTATACTTAGTTTCCAATCTCTGATATTTTTCCGATTTTGACTTTTCTAAACTATCACACATATCTAGTGCACACCTTTCATTCTTCTTTGCTCTGTCCAGACTCACCGTAAGGTTCAAAACTGCCTGAATTTTAGGGTCTTCAGGAGTCTTTGGTGATTCAGATCCATCACAAAACAACTCTCCATTAGTTTGCACCAACAAATCAGCAACTTGAGTTTCACTGGAAGCAATCACACCATTGAGGTATTTTACCCTTTCATTCATCAATCTAATTCGTTCATCCTTTGTCGCCAACTCGTCCTTCAACTCTTGCATTTCTCTAAGATTCTGTCGAAGTAGATATCCTATCTCTGCATTTGACCGCAATACATCTTCAACTTTCTGGATGCATTCAATGTTTCTAGCCCTCAAATCGCCTACTTCATATTCCACGGATTTTTGTAATCTTTTATTCTTTTTCTTCAACTTCATAGTCTCAGACTTTGCATCTTCAAGTTTCTGTTTCATACTCTTACTATTTTCATCGCAGTCCGTTCTTTTGCTGTCATCAATATCAACTCTAATATCACAAGTTTTTTGTGGACTCTCACTTCCTTTTACCTCTATGTTGTCCTCTGCAGTACCAAAAACTTCATTGGCACTACCGTCCATTTTATCCTGCCCACATATCTCTTGTACAAAATCATTATCAATCTTTTTGCAATTACTATCTGAGTTGTAATCATGGTCCCTAACTCTTACCCCATCATCACTGCCTAGTCTCTTTTTCAACACATATTGGCTGATACGTGCTCCCCAACTTCCATCCGAATCATCACGGCTTTCACACCTCCTACCTTCTTTCAACTCCTCTTTCAAGCCTTCATCTGAATACTCTGCCTCGTCATCGGCTGACTCGCCTGATGAACCTTGTGAATCTTCACTTCCATTTTCTTCACTATCAGAGGAACTACTACTTTCCTTCTTCCCAGCCAACAACTGAATCCCATGCTTTCCATATAATTTTATCTCTTTCTCAGTCATTTTTAACGGTTCAGATGAAACCTGCAATTAGTATTTTAAGACAGCATATCAGATGTACATATAACAAATGAATGTTCACTTAAAATGCTTCATACTAAGTGAAATTTAACTTATGTTTTGTATATACTAAATGAAATTTCACTTATGATAAACATAATTGAAGACATACCTTAACTCCTCTCATACTTGATAAATTCTTGTCCTTAACAAATTTCAACAGTCTCAGCAGGTCCCACTTCAAAAACCTCGGAGCTAAATTGTCGACTGATGGATCCATTAAATTGGTGTGTTCCAAAAGCCAGTACTACGATTGAAATTTTTTAAACTTTTTAGTCTAATATTAAACAATAATAAAACCAAAAACCAAATAAATTGCATTCTAAACAGCTAATACCTGTAATACAAGTACACATCCACTGACTTTCGTCCGATCCCTTGACCGTTCTATTCCTATTATAAGTTCATCCTTAATTGCTGACGCCCATGAATACATATTCATCCTCTCAATGTCCTCAATGTATGGAAAGAACCCCCATTTCACAGTATCGCCAGAAGTTGCAAACAAAAGGGACAGCACTAAGTGAAGGCATAGTAACCTCACAACATCTTCAACATCATCTTTCGTCTTGCCAGCCAATGCAACTTTACAAACATCTTGTATGTAAGTTAAACTTAACCTTCTATCATCAGGAAACCTTCTCTCAACAAAAGGAGTTGTCGGTTTTCGGCCATAACTATAAGAAGACATCCTTATCGGCCCCGACTGAATCCCAAAAATCAGTCCAATGTCTGATTCATCAATCATCATTAGCTTTCCACCTATCTCAAACTTTCTACGATCTCTCCTATACGCTTGTAATATAAGCAACGATACCTCATCATGACTCTTGTCATACTCAACTTTCTTATCAATGAACTGCTTAAAAAAGTTCCAAAAAGGTGTTGTTCTCAACAGCTTAATATGCTTTTCCTTCAATTTCAAAGTTGCAATAAGACATGCGGTACTATACAAAGTTGACCTATACTGCAAATAGTAATTTCCCGTATACAACCCATTACGCTTCCTTGCTTGTTTGATAAGTTTTTTGGAAGCTGATTGACTCTTTCGCCTTCCTTTTATTCTAAGACTAATACATCTTTGTTTGCTTTTGCTAGGAGTTAATTGACTATTCACTTTTGCCCTTTTTTTAGGACTACTGGGAGTTAGCTGTCTGTTTGCTTTTCCTGCAACAACATATATTGTATCATATAAGAAATAAGTGAAATTTCTCTAAATGCTAGTCTATGACAATCTTGTTGAATTAAATCATTAATCCAACAGTCGATTATAGTCTATAAATAATGAAATCATACCAATACTTAAGTTGCAGACTACAATCTACAGGATATTAACCACAAACAATCATAAGTGAAATTCACATTTCAATGATGAGTGAAATTTCTCCTAATATGTAATTTGTATAGCACAATTATAGCAGCAATACTTATAAGCAGACCATCATAGGTTAGAATATAACAAATATCAAAACTCTAACAGTACCAATATGCATAGCACAAGGCATACACTAACAATATCACGTAAGTAATAAGTGAAATATCTCTAAATACTAGTATCTCAGAAAAGCTTATTCAATCATTACTCCAACAGTCAATTACATACTGTATCTCAGAACCATAACAAAACTAAAAATAATTAAAATCATCCCAATATATATGTTTCAGACTACAGCAGATTATCCACAAACAATCATAAGTGAAATTCCTCTAACAATATCAATATGAAACTCAGAGACTCGAAAAAACAGTAAAATTTGTCAAACTCGTGGAAAATTAGACTACCACAGTTCATACTTCTAAACTCAACCCTAATATTTTGGTTTCAGACTATAGCAGATTATCCACAAACAATCATAAGTGAAATTCCTCTAACAATATCAATATGAAACTCAGAAACTCGAAAACATCAATAAAAATTTGACAAAATCATGGAAAATTAGGCTACCACAGTTCATACTCCTAAACTCAACCCTAAAACCAAAAACTTACTTTTCAATCGCGCCATCTTTGAGCAGGCAAATCTCGAAAAAAATGATTCTCCACAAATGCTTGTAGTTTCAACTTACGATCAGTAGTTGTTTCCGCAAAATGATTCGATTTAGGGTTTTGATTTAGAGCTTCGATTCTGGTTTCAATGATTCCGACTCTCAAACACACAGTTTGAGAGTGTTTCCAAATGATTCCAGACTCTCGTTTCACTCGTTCAGTACACAATCACAGCTTTAAGTTCACATGTGCCATGACGGGAATTAATCAAGGCGCCAAGGGCATTTAGGACTTTTGGACACACAAAACAACCGAATGTCCTTAAGCCCACTTTGTTATTTTAATTGGACTAATCTCCAATTTTCGATTATTTGGTGACCCTTTCCCCAATTTTCCCTAAAAAAAAATATCTATGCTTTCTTTCGTCTCTTAATATTTTGATTTCATGTCTATGTGATTTATTTAATCATAAATACATTTCTTCATTTTCTATGATTTTTTTTAGCTTTTTTTCCCCCTCTGCGTACCCTTCCCGAGGGCACGGGCAATTACTAGTCTTATTAATAAAATATAGAAGCTCACTGCCACGTGGCACAAATTTAAGATAGGCAAGTTTTCAAAAGTAAAAGAAGGAAATATAACGTATACAACATACATATATATATATATATATCATATATATTGTTAAAACTAATCATCACCCTTAAATATGGCCAAACCTATTAAATATACTACATCACTCCATATGTCCAAAAGTAGACGAGTCCTGTACCTAACACTTAATGCACCCTTAGCTGCCCAATCTGTTTCTCCCTTGACTCTCATTCTCCCTCCTAAACCAAGGAAATCTAAGTCCAACATACATATACAAGAAAAATATTATTAGAACTAATTATCACCCTCAACTCTTATCAACTTATGAACCTCCTAACTTCTAAGTATCCAATATTGTCACATGTTCAAACATGAATGATAGATATAGACACACTTAATACACTACCAACCTACCGAAGCAAAGTTTCTCTATGGTCCATGTGTCAAACAAAGTCAAAATTTTCATGTGACCCATTTTAAGCGTTTTTTTTTCCTTATAATTAATGGTATATTTTTAAGAGAGAGAGAGAGAGAGAGAGAATTAAGTGCAAGAAATCCAAGAGCCACGTCAAGCGTTTTCCAATACTAAGTGCAAAAATAAAAAAAACGATTGGCCCGGCCACTTCAAGCGTTTTCCAATACTAAGTGATAGTGTATATTTAAGATAGAGAAGTGTAAGGAATCAAAGAGTCATGTGCACTTAAATCTATTTCATTGTTAATTTGTAATATCATATACATTTCTCAAACCTTCACATTTTTCTATTTATTCGGTAATACCCTTCATCACTTCTATTTCCCTTCTACTTTATCCAAAAGAAACTCAAAAGGCACAAGTAATAAAATAATAAAAAAAAAACAAATACTGGAGGTATTAGTTCTTAATTTTCACTTTTATGAATGATTCAGTCACTTAATTTAAAAGTGCCATCAAGATTGTGTTGGTGTAAGTCAGACTATTCGGCACGATTGGAAGAGAGCTTTAGTCAAAGTAAGAGCTCAGATCGTCCTCTACTTGACGCTTTTATATAAAAAAAAAATTTTGGAACAATATTTTACTAGAATTCATATGGTGGAACAAAATTGATCGATCCCGTTGGTTAATTCGTTGAAATATATTTTCTCATGAGATTAAATTTGAAATAACTAATCTGTATACCATGGGTAATACGGTACGGTACCCAATTGCCATTCTGCACACGTGTGTAGTTTCCAAAAAAAGACTACTGATCATTACACAGTCCTCACCAAAAAGATATAGTCACTACTTTACATGGGGATACCTTACCCAGTAGCCACGTCTGCACTTTGCCTATTTTACTCAAATAAAAGTTGTGCCCAGGCTTAGAGCATCTGCAGTGGGTGGTTTTATACCACAAATTTATGGAAATTTTGTATTTTACATTTACAGTGGTGTAAATTAAACATTAAACTTAGGGGATGAAACTTAGTGAAACTTAAGTTTGTTGTTCGCTTAAGTTTCACTATTGTACAAGGCATACGGTAAAGGGTGTGCCGTGAGAGCCCAAACGGCACACACAAAGCCGTGTGCCATCCCACACGGCACACACTGTGCCGTCCAATTCCCAAACGGCACAGTGTGACCCGTTTGGGGCTTTTGCCTTTTTTTGTGTATAAATGTTACTTTTCATATAAAACGATACCGTTTTGTCGCAAACGGCTTTGAGAGTGCCGCTTGAGAGGCACACCAGTACAAGTGCACACAGCTTGTACAACAAATTTAAATTAAATTTTATTTAAATTTGTTGTACCGACTGCAGATGCTCTTATAATAGAATTCTTATAATAGGAAATCTTATTCATCTTCTTCATTTCTCAGCTTGGAGTCTTGGACATTACACGTGGTACCATTTATATATCCTATTTCCTTTCGGTTTCTTTATCCATTATAAAGTCATTCTACAAGTACTTCTACTAGATACTGCTACACTAAATAAAGGCATTGTACTCCATTTATAAAATAAAATAAAATAAACAATGATATCACACTTCTAAGCATGTGGTGATGCCATAAAAGAATTGATATTTTTAAGGTTTTGTGGTCCAAAATTCTAAAGTGTCGAAAATCACATCATTGAAATCTGGTCATTAATACAATTCCTTATTCTCTCTTATTAAGGATGCTTTGCTTCCCAAATTTGAATCTTAAGTGTTTTGTTATTTGTATTACATGTATTGGCATATGGTATACCACAATCAAATTTACAACATGTGGTACAACTAGGGGTGGACACGAGTCGAGCCAAGCTTGCTCGTGAGTTTTTTTACGAGCTGGCGAGCTCAAATGAGCCGAGCTTTCAAGTGATCACGAGCTTTCTCACGAGCTTTTTCACGTACCCTTAAAACTATATAGTTAAATGATAAATCAGTCATTTATCAAGCCTATTTACAAGGTTTGTCATATTTTCTCTAAAATTATATGGTTTTAAAATAAATAAATATATATATATATATATATATAAGTCACTATACAAGCTCTTTATCAAACTTATATACGAGTTTTTTCACAATCGATCGTGTTCACGACCTCAAATGAGCGAGCCGAACCTAGCCTTTATCGAGCTGAGCTTTGAGCTAGCCATTGTTGAACGGCTCTGTTCGTGTCCAACCCTAGGTACAACTATTGACGAAACACTTGGGAACAATTTAGAATTCAAAATTTGGGAAGTATGACACAACTCATATTCGTTTATGCCAATATGTATATAGCATGTATATATATATATATGATTAAACGCATGCATATATACATGTGTTTCCCTGAGAAAAAAAATTCTCATCCCCATTCTCAATTTGATATATTAATTTTTATTTTATTTTATTAACTCAATTTGATATGTTGCTTTCCTTTAATTAACTAGTTTTCTGAAGTTGTATGTTTGATTTCTATCTTATTAGAGAACAATTCGAGACTGAGGGTATTATCCATTTTTCCCTTTGGCCGATTTTACTTAGAAATTGTGTTACTATCCGTATTTCCTACAATGGAATGAAAGAGATCCAAAAAGAAAATTTCTCATCCCCTTCTCTCAATTTGATATGTAAATTTTTATTTTATGTTATTAACTCAATTTGATATGTTGTTTTCATGTATTTTTTCCCAATTGGCCAAATTTTTATGCACTTAACTTAGAAGTGGATGGGAAAAAATTAGAGCATTTATGGTTAGTTCATAAAAAATGATGCTTATCCGTTAAGTTAAATTCATAATATGAAAGAAAGGAAATAAAAAAACCATATGCTCTTTGGTTAGTTCTATATGAGAGCATTTGTGCTCACCCAAAATTTGCTCAGCTATTGCTCATCCAAGCATCTCATTGGGTGAGCATATGGAACCCACCACTCTTTCATGAATATCAAAAATTAATATGAAAAGTGGTAGGTCCCTAATATGCTCACACAATGAGGTGCTTAGGTGAGCAATGCGTGAGCAAATTTTGGGTAAGCAAAAATGTTCTCGTTTAGCCATGTAATAGCCTTAGATGATCGAAGAGATTTCTCTATCTTGAAAATTTTTCTAAATTTCCTAGTTTGGCAATTTTGTGTTGTAGAATCACTATGCAAATAACATCAAATGAACGTCTAGAAATGGTACTATCTCATGATCAATTAGAAGAAGAATCATACGTTCAACCAACAATGGTGGATGATTTGAATGATTCAAATTTTCCAAATTTCGTACAATCATATACATATAGTGGTCCTTCTGAACCATGTAAAGAGACAATTTTGAATGAACTTAAAGATGCCGAGACATGCTATAACGCATATGTATTGAGAAAAGGTTTCAGTATTTAAAAAAAAAACCATACACGCTTATCACACAAAGATAAGTCATTAATTGAAGTGGAGTATGCTTGTTCAAGGGAAGGACGTCGTCATCAAACTTGCCAGAAGATGGACAGCATCACTAGGATTGGATGTACAGTAATGATGGGTTTGCAAAGAAATGAAACAAAATGGATTGTTAGCAAGTTTGTAATAGGGCATAATTGCAACTTATGTTCTCCAAGAAGTATGCATTTGTTTCGTGGAAATAGAGGAATAACATCATCTCATAAATCTTATTAATGTGCTTGATGAGGTCGGTATTCCTACTAGAAAGATGATGTCAGTGTAAAGTCAAGAATCTGGTGGTAATCACAATGTCAGTTATGTAGCAGTTGATATTCAAAACTACTTAGGAAGCAAAAGGAGAAAACTTTTAGAATGTGGAGATGCTCAAAGAATGTACAATTATTTTATAGAGAGTTAAGCAAAAAATCCAGGCTTCGTTTATGCAATTCAAGTTGATGAAAACAACTGTATAGGGAATTGTTTCTGAGTAGATGTTAGGTCATGATTGGCATATCAATCTTTAGAGATGTTGTTTCATTTTATTCTACATACTTGACAAATTGTTACAACATGCCTTTTGTTCCATTTACTGGGGTCAGCCACCACCATCAGCCAGTTATGTTTGGATGTGCTTTACTAGTGAATGAAACAACAGATTCCTACATATGGTTATTACAAACGTGGCTTGGACGTGCTCCATCTACAATCATTACAGATGATGACAAAGCCATGATAAAGGCAATTTGTGATGACTAAGAACCAATACTCATGAAGCAGGAAGGCCATGACGGATTAGGTGAGATCAGGTGTGGGGGCTTGTCCCATATCGCCTGGGTGAAGTTCCTGGACTAGCTTATAAGGATTAATCGCCCCTCTATATGCAACAAAACCTTTTAAAACGCGTGAAGGAGCTAAACACGATGGAACTCCGCAGTTAAGCGTGCTACTGCCAGATCAGTACTAGGGATGAGTGACTCCCTGGGAAGTACTTTGTGTTTAGGCCCAAAGCCAACAATATTATTGCTAGATGAAGAGGTGGATCGTTACACAATTACCCAAGTGTTACCTAACACTACTCATCATTTGTGTATATGGCATATTTTATAGAAGATTCCAAAACACTTGGCTCATATGTATAACACATAGCCTTCCTTTCGAGAAGAATTTCACCACTGCATTCATGACACTATCACAATTAAAGAATTTGAAAGGCATGAAATACATTGATTTTAAGCTATGAGTTAATGGAAAACAGTTGGCTACAAGATCTACATGCAAGGCGTGAGAAATGGATTCCCGCTTACTTGGACCCAACATTTTGCGTTGGGATGTCAACAACACAAAGAAGTGAGAGTATGCACAAATTTTTTAAGGATTTTGTACATTCGAGTACATTGGTAAGTGATGTTGTCTTTCAATATGAGAAAGCAATGAATGTTAGATATCTTAAAGAGAAAGAGAAAGATATAAAAACAAAGAATTCTTGTGCAATTTTGAAAACATGTTATAGAATAGAAGCACAGGCAGCAAAAGTTTATACGAGAAAGTTATTTAAGGTGTTTCAAAAAGAATTATTCTCAAGTCAGAAATATAAAGTATGCAAGAATCGTGATGATGGCCTAACAAAGACATACAAAGTGTTGTTCTATGAGAATCATGGTCCAGTATATGATGTTGCACTTTATTTTCTTGATAACAAAGCCATCTGTACATGTCACATGTTCGAGTTCATTGGAATCGTTTGCACGCACATAGTCGCTATTTTTATTTTAAAAAAAAAAAAAAGCAGCCACTTGTTAACTCTCTTCTCCCACATTATGTTCTAGAAAGGTAGACAGTGAATGCCATGCAATGGGTTATACATGAAATATCTAGTGATGTGATACAAGAAGATCCACAAATTTGTTCAACTATAAGAAGAGGGGCAAAAGTCCCAAAAAAAAAAAAATTACAACACCTTCCTTGGATCCGCTTTAGAAAAGGTGTATAATGAGCTTTTGTCAATGGATGATGAGAGCGGGGCGGTGGAAAAAAAGGTGATATAGGAAGTAAAACAACACAAGCATAGTGACAAATACTATCAAATTTGGAGTTTAATCCGATAGACCCTCCTCGTGTTTCTTTACGGCGACGTCCAAAATCATGCACTAAGACAAAAACATCCGATAGTAAATCAGTCTAAAAAAAAAAAGCGAAAGTGTAGCATGTGCAAGGAAACATGGCACTTCAAACGCAATTGCCCATCAGAGAAAAAAAAATGAGGTAACTAAAATCACATTTCAATTTAGCATCTTTTCATTTTTATTAGTGAGTATTCTCACATCGAATACTTTTTTCTCTTCTTTTTTTTTCTTTTTTTTTTTCCAAATTCGGACATAATGCTAGTACAAGCTTGTTACCTATAAACTTAGGTGCATCTTACCATCCTAATTTTGATCAAGTAATGAATTTTTATTTGTTCTTTGTATGTTGTTTGCGTATTGTTTTAGAGGTAATGCAAAGTACTTTTCTAAAACATATTGGATTACTTTAAATTGTGTGAATTTCTGTTGTTCATAATTTTTATTCTAGGCCTAATCACGAAGAACACATTATCCTTTATCTCATACGTATTCTATGTTTGAAGATCCTAATCACTAAACTTTTATGGTATGCAGTTCTATTACATTTTTGTTTAGCATGTGATTTTGTTAATTAAGCAATCAAATTTGTCTTTCTCTAATAGGATTTGATGTTGTGGGCTACGAAGAAGGAGCCTCGAAAAAAAAAAAAAAGGTAGCATTGAAAGATTTAACTGATGAGAAGTTTATTGAGAAAGCTTTAGCTCTATTCAATCCAAAAATTAAAGAACATGTTGCGTATAAACTGGAAGATATTGCACCTGATGGTCATTGTAGATTCAAAGCTTGCGCTGAATTATTAGGTAAGAGTAAAAATGACATATGGAAAGATGTTAGGAGATCCATGTTGGATGAACTAAGGGAGCATGGAGAATCGTATACTCATCAGTTGGGTGGTGAAAACAATTACAATGTGGGCAATTCCCCGAAATGGGGATCACTCTTTGCTAGCACGTTCAACTGTGTTTTTTGTGTTCTATCGTCCTTACAATATTGCACATATTTATCTTTGAGAACAGGGCCAAGAGCTGATTTCCATATTATTTCTATTATTTTGTGTGATGATTCACATTTCATGAAGATCTTTCTAAAGCAAGAGCACCAATTCCAAAGGTTGCGCCATGGTCGTATAAAATTCTGAAGATGCATCTAATTCGAAAGTTTTGATAAATCCCTTTATCAATGAATGGAAAAATCGTGTCAGTTGTCCATATTTTAATTTTAATTTTTTTTTGTTAATTTAAAGTCGTACAATTTATGACTTTATGAATAAAGTCATAATTAATAATTTTGGGGTGTTTGTGAAAAATTATAAGATAAGTTGGAGTATATCTCTCTGAAGAAGTGCTTGTCTATTGTCTAAGGCTTCATTTGACCAATCTGAAAATTAAGTGCTGAATTTTAAGCACTAAAATTCTAAATGATTGAATTTTTAATACTGAAAAATAGTGTTTCAAGTACTCAAACAGACTGCATTTAGTGATTATTTTAAGTTGAATTTTTTCACTTAAAAAGAGCTTGGCATATATAAGTCCGCTCCAATGCATAAGTTCGGGGTTTGAATCTCATCCTCTCCTCTATATTATAAAAAAGGGATAATTAACTTTTAGTCTATTTTTTGTATAGAATTTAAAAGTCAGTCTTTACTTTTTCTAAATTAATTTAAATCTCAATTTTTTGTAAACTAAAAAAGTCATCAAATTTTACATGACGTTATGAAGCAACTCTTTCAAATGTTGGGGGCAACTCTGTGAAATATTTGGGAGCAACTCTTCAAAATGTAGGGATCAACTCGTTCCATAGTCGGGTGCAACTCTTCAAACGTCGGGAGCAAGTCTTCCGAACATTTGGAGCAATCATCCCAACGTCTTGGTGCAAATTCAGAATGTTAAAAATATAAAATAGACTAAAGCACAAAACAACAATTCAAAAGTTAATTTTTTTTTTTTTTTTTTTTGTTGATGACTTTTTAATATTTTTTAATTATACTTGATATTTTTTTAATTTTAAAAAAGCAATACACTGGTTTTTAAATTTTATACAAAAAATTGACTAAAATGTAATTATTTAAAAAAAAAAACAAAAACAAACAAACAAACCCGTCTTGTCTATTAGTAGGTGAATAAGGTGAATCATATTCGCTTTGTAAGCCTAGGCACTACCTTTTTTGGGGTAAGACAAAGTGCAGACACGGGTATTGAATGGCAATTGGGTACCGTATTACACATGGTATACAGATGATCCGTTCCAAATTTAATATCTTTTCTCCTACATGTATGTATGGATATGTGTACAAGTATGTTGAGGAAAAATTTAGGGCACACCCCCTCAAAAAGGGATTGATGTCAACCCCACAATTTGTGGCTCACAATCAGCCACATCATTAAAAATTATTAAAAAAAACTATTATAAAATGACATCTTCTTCCGGTTTTCTTCAGGTCAGAATCACATTCTTCATAACTGGATCATAACTACAACAACATTACTCATAACTTGATCATAACAAAATCACATTTCTCATAACAGAACCACATTTCTCATAATCAACTAGAAATTATTACACGATAACAACATTACTCATAATTTAATCATAACAGAATCACATTTCTCATAATAAGAACTACATTTGCTCATAACCACCACTTTTTGTGTGTAAGATTACCAATTTACCCCTAGTGTATCCATTAGCAAATTTTACACATTCAGAATTGTAGCGTTTAGCATAAATTTTATAAAAATGAAAAAAATTGATAAATTTATAACATTTTACAGATTTAGTTTTTTAATGTTAAGCCATTAACTTTTTTGTCCAAGTAATAGGTGAAAGACATTAGAACATTTATTTAGAGTAATGCTATGCTTCCCAAATTTTTATCCCTAATGATATTGAAGTAGGACTACTGTGGAACCACTTTAACATCAACCAATCAAAATTAACTGGGTTTACTCCCACATGTGTTGGAAAACACTTTTGGGAAAGAATTTTGAGAAGCATAACATTACCCTTTTTTTCTAAGTGCCACAGTTTTTTTTTTTTCTTTTTACGAACTGCCACAGTTTTTTTGTTTTTTTTTTTGTCATAGTTTTTTGTTGGTCAATAGTCTTTTTTTTGGTCCAAGTAACCGGTTCAATGGGTTGTAGGTTTTCTTCAATTAAAAATTCAACGGATGAGATGAAAAGTTGGAGATCTAATGGCTATTATAAAGGGAGTTGACAACCATCCTTTTAGGTGAGGGTGTATTGTAGCCTAGCCCATATGTTGAAGATCCATTTACATTTGTCACTAGAGAGTAGACAAGTCATTATTGGTGGGTATTATAAAGGTGGTTTTTATTTTATTATTGCTGACCCTTGAAAATTTATAACAGTGTGCATCTTAAAAAATGATTATTCTATTTAAACCAGTGCAATCTAATATTGTAGTACCCCGTGCATCACACGGATTATAAAAGTAGTTTATTTATTAATCCGAAGTTCGGATATGACAATTTATTCGGTAGATGAACGAGCTAAGATACAACACTCGCAAAGGCTTAAACACACAGGTACAGATATAACATAAGTCCTGTCCATGTGATTATAATTGATCCTTCAGTCTTCAAGGTAATGTATAGGCTGCAAAACAGAATCAAGTTTTCAGATCAACTAACTTAAGAAATAAAGCAAGAACAAAAAAAGTATAAACCAAAGCCATTAAGATATCAGAGAACATGTGATCACTATTAGACAGTGAATTAAAAGCAGAACTTTAGGGTGAGTTTGGAACAATATCTTCAGAGCGTTTTGTCACCAATTCCAAAAAAAACAAAAGTCTTACTCGGTTCTGCTTTAAGCAGTGTGCGCTAGAAAATGACTCTTACCCTGTCATGGTTTTATTTATGTCTTTACCCCTCTTTTATTAATTTTTTTGTCTCTCTATACAGACACACGTACTAAAAAAATAAAAATAAAAAATAAAAAGTTACTTTTGTTCCAAACGCGGGATAAATTTGAACATACCTCCGCACTTGTAACCAACCGGGCGATCAGCGAGATTGCAGCGTTTGGGAACGGTTATTGCAATTTCAGGCTTAATTCCAGAACTCTTAGCAGTCTTGGAAAGCATTACAGCACAGAGACAGCTCGGGTTCTGCGCCATCTTCTTAACCTGATCGCAACATTTTTGGGAAGGCGAAGCTTTTTCATCCTGTGCTGCCGATGCACAAGGGACCAGCTTGAAAGCTTCCATATCAGGAGAAGATGCTCCACACTCATGACCAGCACTATCTACTCCATTAAAACTGGTAATGCCCAAGAACACAAGAAACACAAGAACACAAATACACTTCTTCATTGGAACTTCCATTTGTTTTCACTCTTCAATGAACTAACACAATTAAGAAGTCTTGAGGTTTTATAGTGAAAACAAGCTTAAGGGCATGTTTGGATTGGGGTGGTTGTGTTTAAATTAAAGTAGAAGCGTTAATCACAAAGGTACAGTGGGAAAATTGAGATTAATTCACTAAATTCTGACACGTTTTCTTCATTTATCACATTCAGGCTGAAGCGCCTCTGGATCTAGATATGTTTCAGCAAAAACGTGCTTTTTGATATCTAAAATGCTTATTAAACTAATCTAGAGAGGGATTATAGCTATGTTTGATAGAGTGCAGCTATGCTCACCCATTGCTCGCTCAACTCTCTCATTGGCTAATACAGTGGGATTCATGACCTTTTACTATTTATTAATCCCTATTTAATCCTGGGACCTACTGCATTAACCAATGGAAGAGTTGGGTGATCAATAGGTGAGCAATTTTAGAGTGAGCGAAAATGTATTCTATTTGATAACCCAATAATTAATTGCTGAAATTTTATAATTTTTCAATGTGTTTAATAATGTGAAAGGCCTCACCACTTAACAATAATAAAAAAATAAAATAAAATATAAATTTTTAAAAAAAAAATTGCCAAAAATCTACGGAAAAACACTGAAAAAGTTTTCTAAAAATCTTTAGTAGAAAAATTCTACAAACAAAACCACTGAATACGATATGTTTTCATTTGAAAATAATTTAGTTGTTGACTATTAAATCCTTTGTATCAAATGTTTTCAGCCCCTAAAATTTAGTACTTAATTTTTAATTTCATCATAAAGAGCCTATACAAATGTGTTTTGGATCCCAAAAGTATGATCGGAGCTAAACATACTTTTGCGGATTCCAAACATGTCCCTAACAAAAATCAGTTCAAGAAGTGGGTGCACGCCAATCCCACAAAGCCATAGTGGAGGAAACACTACATTAAAGCTTCTTTTTTTCTATTACAGCACTAACCATATTAACTTCATTAAGAAAGGTTTTTAGAATTATCTGGCTATTTTTAAACAATGTTGAGCTGTGTTTGTGGAAGTGTCACTCTAATTAGCTGCTTTTTAATCCTTTCAATTAAGATACAAATAAAGGCCCATTATAAAACAAGTTAATATAGCAATGAGAGAACAATGAAGATGGTTTGGACATCTGGTCAGTTAACTAGAAGCTTGTCGTTCAGTTTGGTCATTGGTGAAATGATTGTGGTTCTTGGGGAGTTTTAAGTCATATGCACGTAGGGATGGCAATGGGGTGGGTTTTCCGGGTTTTCCGCCCCGCCCCGCCCCGCCCCTAATAGGTAGGGTATGGGGGGGCTTAATAGGGTTAGGGGCGGGTATGGGGGAGATTTTGAAAACCCGGGTCGGGGTCGGGTCAAAAAACCCGCCCCCGCCCCGAATATACTTGTATTTATATTTTTACCCCTCAATAGTTATGTGTATTACCATTTTTTTTAAAAAAAACTGCACTATTAGGGAACTAATTGGGTAAGCTAAAAAAAATTGCACTATTAGAGAAAAAAATGCATTAAAAAAATTACTTTTTTAATTTGTGTACCAAAAAAAAAAAAAAAAACATAATTAGGGCGGGGTTGGGGACCCCGGGGGCGGGGGGAGGGTTTACTGAAGCGGGGTATGGGGGCCCCGTCCCATACCCGCCCCGTTGTCATCCCTATATGCATGGACTCATTTGTGTTTAAAAAGCAGCTAGACAAATACCAAGTATTAAGAATAGGTTTTTTTCTTAACAACAAAACATCTTCTCGCATTACTTAAACAGCCTCTCCGTCAGTCAAATTGTCTAAGGGTGTTCGGAAAGGTGCAAAGCCGGTTCTGTGGTTCACAAGTGAACTGGTTCTTTCAATTCGGGTGTTTGGTAGAGGCCTTTTTATTTTATGTGATTTTGTGTTCTACCTAAAACTAGCTTGTGTTTTAATTTCTTATCAGACCAATATTCAGTTAGGTTTTATATATGGGGAAACGCTAACTTACAACAAATAAAAAAATACACTCATTTTTTGGACAAAAATGTTCATGCCACCTCATTTATGTGCGGGTATCAAACTAATTTTATAAATTAACTTAGTTGTGAAATTATTTTGTTACCCTTAATTTAATGAAGTGGCATGAATATTTTTGTCCATTTAAAATTTGAGCACATTGCTATCATACAACCTTCATGTTGTACGATAGCAGCCCTATATATATATATATATATTAATATGTACATATATATATGTGAGTAATGTTTGGGACACAACCATTCACACAACTTTTTTACACAACTCAAAAAATGTGCGTATCTCTCCTGTGATGTCGCTGGACCCCACACTAACACAGCAGAGAGATAGACATATTTATTGGGTTGTGTAAAAAAAATTGCATGTGTGAATGATTGTGTCCCAAGTATTTATATATATATATATAGATATATATATAAATATATATATATATATATATAAGAGCCAAATAAAAACGGGAATTGGAGTACACCTAGTACTATTATGTTCAGTAATGCCTCCATCAAGGGCAAAGGGAAATTTGACGTTTTGGGATACCTAAATAAGATCATTCAACCCCATTCATTTCTATCTCTGTTAAATTTATCTTTTTAAATGAAAATAAACATAGAAATTATACATAACTTGTTTTGAGCGTAATATTAGCTCGGACACGGACTATTAGAGTCTGTTTGGGGTAGCTTATGCTTTGAGATTGAGATTGAGATTGTGATAGCTCTGCGATTACGTTTGTCAGAATAGATTTAGATAATTATGGTACGTTTGAATAATGTACTATAAAGTGGTTACGTTTTATATAAATATTTGGTTACATAAATACAAAATTAATTAAAATTTTCAGAAGACAATTGTACGTGCATGTGTGTGCTATGTTGGTATTATATAAGTATGGAATACTTCATTACTTCATTTCATTAATCAATATTAATTAGTTATATAATGAATTAAGTAAACATGTTAAATAAATAATGTTTATAATTATATAGTAAATAACCATGATGGTTGTTAGTAATATCCATATGTTAATTGAATACATGATTAGTGACTTAAATATACCTAATAACTAGTTAATTAAATTTACATTTACATATACCTCCTAATAGTAATTAAAGTTGTTCTCTTACGCTGTTGAAGTACATAAGTAGCCATTTTGTGCCAAAAAAATTTACAGATTTCAGTTTTTCAAAAAGAATTCTGTTTTCTGAAATATAGCTATCACGCAGGAAAATTTTTTTTTTTTTTTTTTTTTTTTGGAAAAAGGTGTTAATTTTGGAAATTGTATTACGGAGTAATATACTTGGGACACAATCATTCACGTAACTTTTTCTACACAATTCAATAAATGTGTCTATCTCTCTCTTATGATACACAAGAGAGAGATATAGACATATTTATTGAATTGTGTAGAAAAAGTTATGTGAGTAGTATCACAAGAGAGAAATAGACACATATATTGAATTGTATATAAAAAGTTATGTGAATGATTGTGTCCCAAGTATTACTCATAGTATTTTCTCCTATTTATCACTTAGCAGTTTATGGAGAAATTTTTTGGTACCCCCAAATACCACGTTGCATGCCACTTGATACTCCGTACCCAATAAAAGCCCTCCACACGAACAATTGAACTCATCACAAAAAATTTAAATAGCTCCAATAATCATGTGTGGTGCTATTTTATTGAGTATATGATACCACATAAGCGTTACCTTATCGGTACACAAAAACTTTCCCCTTATCACACTTGGCTAAGATCATACCCTTTGATCTGGAAATGATGGTGGAAGGCGTCCACTAGCGTTCGGCATGCACGAAATTAGGAATACAAGAAAAGTGCTGAGGTGGAAATGACATAACAGAGGAACGGTCAACGCATGCTATGTGCGTTCTGACCAAAAGTCACTAGCTTTCTAGAATCACGTTGGAAACGCTACTTTGGCTCAATAGCTATTGCGTTTGCGTTTACATTTAGGATGTCCAAACAGTCTCCTTTTCATAATTGGCAGCCCAAAATAGCTTTTGGGGCTACAATCCGGGTACCCCTAAGATGCAACGAAGGGGCTTCTCTTGAAAAGCAAAGGAGCAATTGGGTCGTAAGGTCGGTAATATAATAGTGTTCTGCCGAACACTTTAATGCAGAAAACTAGTTCGTTTGTGAACTGTAGAACTGGCTTTTTAACAGTCCCTAGGTGTTCTATTCATGTCTGCTGGTAATATCTCCCTCATAAGTTTTAGGATCCAAAGAGGTAAAGATTACAGAACCAATTTGGAAGACTAGTGTTCTTTGTAACAACAATGATATGGTACAAACATGGCCGGCCCTGGGATAGGCGAGGCAGGCGGCCACTTAAATTTTGTCTATTTTTTCCTTTTACGGAGGGCCCTGAAAAATATTGATCATATGTAATATGTTCGTATACTTGTATTCGAGCCCACATAGGGATTGAGAAAAATATTTATATAATGTATTATTATAAGCAGTTCAATACTTTTTTTTTCTCAAATTACAAGGGAAAAGGTAAAAGTCAAATACTTGATCACCAATGCAATTGGGAGCCTAAGATTTGACCCTACTCAGTGCCAAACGAGTTTTTCTCACTTTAGCCCAACATTTTTGTTCCTCACCTTCTAATTTAGCCCATCCAAAATTGTGTTGCATCAATCCAAACCTTAAAATTAATGCTAAGCGAAAGACCCTAGCTTGATGTTGAAAAAAAAGTGACATATGAACCCATGCAGAATCACAAAGGGGTTGGGGAGAAGACAATCACAATGCCCCGAAAAATATAATATGTTCGTGTACTTGTATTCGAGCTCACATAGGGATTGAGAAGAATATTTATATAATGTATTGTAAGCAGTCCAATATTTTTTTTCTCAAATTACAAGGGAAGAGGCAAGGGTCGAATACTTGACCTATGCAATTAGGGGCCTAAGATCAGACCATACTCGGTGCCAAACGAGATTTTCTCACTTTAGTCCAACACTTTTGTTCCTCACTTTCCAATTTAGCCCAACCAAAATTATGTTACATCAAACCAAACCTTAAAATTAATGCTAAGCGATTGACCCTAGCTTGATGTTGAAAAAAAGAGCGACAACATAAACCCATGTAGAATCACAAAGGGGTTGGGGGAGAAGACAATCACAATGCACTGCATGTAATAAAGATTACAAGTTCTTAATTTCTGAACCGCTGTGGGGTTATGATTCACAAGAAACAGAAAATCTTATCCGCAAATATTTATAAACAAATAGACGAAAAAATACTCGAGGGAACCGCTGTGGGGTTATGAGCCAATCTTGACCAGGGATCCATCTTTAAATGGTCGCTTCGAGCTCCTAAATTGTCAAGGTCGTCTTTGGGTATAACTCATTTACAATCATCTCTATCTTTCTTTTTATGAGACACTGTAAGGTCCAATTAAATTTTGATGGACACCAATAATACTTAAAAGATAAATAAAAATAATTATAAATGAATTATAAAAATGAGATATACCCCATTACACCCTTTGTAATTGTTATTGCCTGCTAAAAAAACAAAAAAAAAACGAAAAAGACAAAACAACAGTGAACAGGGAAGTGAATGTTGCTCCTACAATGATGTCTGGCTGATGTCAGCGTGTTTTTTTTTCCCCCACGGCCCACACCTTAAATTTCTTTCTAGTAATGCTGAGAAATTACTCTCCAGTCTCCATTGTGCTAAAGAAAGTTATTGGGTGAATATCACCTATCACTCTTGAGGTTTGACTAGAGAATAGTTATTCTCTTTATGTTTGAAAAATAAAATTTTCCCCCTATTGTGATAAAATTATAATCTAACCCTCAAAATTAATTTGAAAAATAATTGAAAGTACTTATAAAATATCTAATGAGCCGATCTGCTAGGTATTTTCAAATTTTATAATTTTCACGATTCTAAAAAAAATTATTTCTAAAATTGTTTAAACATTTTCATAATTTTTTTTAAAAAAATTATATTTTCACGATTTTTCACAAATCTATTTTCAGCATTTTGACAGATCCTTTGAAACACATCAACTTTTTTTCCAAAATCATGATTTTTTTTTCAAGCTAGTCTTCTAGTATAAATAGTTTTAAAATTTATGTAATTTTCAATTCGAAGAGGAAGAGACGGATCTATATGCTAACCCCAAGGTCGTTTATCTTTTAAAAACTAAAAATTTGGTATAAAAAAAAGTCCTCATTTTAGACTTATTAAGTTTAAAAGACAATTCGTTTTCTCTTTATTTTGGTCAAAACTCTATGACTACTACAAATTAATCGGATCAAATCTTTATGTTTTAAGAATTATGTGAAATTTCACTAATTAGTTCATTCTTTTACAAATTATGTGAAATTTCACATAACTTTTATAACATGTGGACTTTTCAAAAAAAAAAAATATATATATATATATATACACACACACACCGGGTTAGACCTAATACTACAAAAGTCGATTTTAAATAACTTTTGACTAAAATTCTCATTAAAAATTGGGCAAGGGTAGTTTAGGTATATGAGAATTCAATGATTCACCGTAGGTGGTTTGTTCGTATAATACAGTTAATTTGTGTCATTGAGAAGAAACCACATAAAAGCTGCTATCATCTAATGTAAAAGTTATCAGGTCACAAAAAGCATACCCATACCACAAAATATTGTGCACAGGTCACAAACATCGTATGCATAAGGGTTTTGTTTAGGTCTCCAAAAATGGTACCTAAGTTTCAAAACATTGTACCCATAATAGTTTGTTTAGGTCTCAAAATATAGTACCCAAGCCCCAAAACATTTTACCCATGGTCTAAATCTTAGAGAAACTCCAAATGGTTAATCAAATTGAGTGATTGAATTACATTTTGGGTTAAATACATTTTACACTTTTGTAGTTTGTCACCTATGTCAATTTGGTCCCTGTAATTTAGAAAGTGTCACTTTAGTCCCTGTAGTTTCATAAGTGTGTCAAATAAGTCTAATAAGTCCTTTAATGACGAATAATTTTGTCACTGAAAGTAAAAATATTGGTCACAAAAAGTGTTTGAGGGACTAAAATGACACACTTGTAAAACTACAGAGACTAAAATAACACTTTCTAGACTACAGGGATCAAATTGACACAAAGGGCCGGCAAACTAGAAGGTGTAAAATGTAGTTAAGCCTTACATTTTTGGATACTTGAATAGCATTTTTTATGATGGTTATTTTAATGGGTTAAATACACTTTACCCTCTATAATTAGGCTCATTTTTACTTTACTCCATGTACTTTAAAAGTGGACACAATTAACCCCTTGTGGTTTTGGACTAAGGTGAAAATATTAAGATTTCCCTCAAAATTGATGAAAATTCTAAAATTCGCCGAAAATATTAACACGTAATCCCCTTTGTGAGGTTTAATTTTGAGGTTAATCCTCTATGCATGTGGAGATAATGTTGTCATTTAACCTACCTATGTGAGTCTAATTTTTAACACTTAACCCTTTGGGGTGCTAATTTTTCGGTTAACTATCTATATGGGGATAATTTTGACACTTGCACTCTCCTATGTGAGGCCATTTTTAATACTAAATCCCCATGTGGAGCTACTTTAAGAAAAATCTTAGTAGTTTCACTTTAATCCAAAAACCATAGGGAATAAAGTGAAAATGATCCTAACCACAGTGGTATAAAATATAATTAATCCAAATTTGATCTAATACGCTCCAACATTAGTAACCAAAATGGGTATCCACTTGAATATTTTTATGTCTTTAATTGTATTTTGTCTGTTTTGCGAATTCATTGAAGGAAAAGAAAAGAAAAAGGGAGACAAGGAGGAAAACTAATTCCCTTGTGTCTCTCTTGTGTTTTAATTCCATGATTAATTAACAATTTCCAAAAAAATTATTGTGAGTTGGAAGAAAAGAGAGTAAACTCACAAAATCCAAAATTTTGAATTTTTTTTCCCACTACATTTTCTTTTCGTCCCATTTTTCTCACTATTTTCTATGTAACCAAACAAAGGAAAACTTTTCTACTAGTGTTGTCTTTTCCTTTCCCTTACAAAATCCATTAACCAAACAAAGCCTAAGGTTGTATTTGGTTCTTGAGTTTGGGGGGGGGGGGGGGGGGGGGGGGGGGAATATTTTTCCTTTGTTTGGTTAGTAAGGAAAACGTTGAGGAAAATAAGAAGAGACAAAAGAATTAGTAGATAAATAAATTTACATTTTGGATGTTGTGAGTTATTTATTTTCCTCTATTTATATATTCCTATTATATTCTAGAAAATTTATTAATTTTTTAATGTTATATAAGCGTGAAGAAAACACAAGAGAAAACACGAGGTAACTAATTTTCCTTTTTGTTTTCCTTTCCTTTTCTTTTCCCCTACAAAGTCCATGATTAAACAGAGTCTAAAGAAAAAAAATGTTTTCCTTTTTTTGCTTACGAATGAAAATTGTGAGAAAATAGGAAGAAAATTGTAATACCCTGAATTTCTGGAGAGTATTAATAAATAAAGTTTCGTTCTATATACTTGTATAAACTTTTTCTTTCTTTTGGTGAAATTTGGTTACCAATCGATTGTCTTGTTTCCCAATCGATTGCTACTTTTCATATACCAATCGATTGCCATTATACCAATCGATTGTCATTATACCGACTAAAAGTAATGACGTGGCAGCATCCCAATCGATTACCATTTTTTTCAATCGATTGCCTTCGATCAAATATCTATTACCAATCGATTGTCATCTATACCAATCGATTGGCATAAGCTGAGACAAGTTTTTTCTTTTCTTTAGCTTTGAATGTGTGGCACTCTCAACTTCTATATATATGAGTCCATTCTTGGCCTTGGGCCAGTTTTCAGACCTTGAGAGAGAGAGAGTCTTGATATATATATATATACACATACATCCATATATCTATATCTATGTAGATATACTCACACACACACACACACACACACACACACACACACACTCATTGCCTTAGCAGCAGGAGGAGAAGAACAAGAAGAAGAAGAGAAGACAAGGAGAAGAAGAAGAAGAGACAGCTAGACTGAGAATGAGAATAGAAAATGAGGAGAGAGAGAACCTTGAATTTTTCAAGCCAAACACACCCTAAGTGAGTTCCTAACTCACTTGGTCCCTTTATTGGATGTCTATACAAGTTATTATGAAGATTAGATGTGTAGAATGCAGTTTTTACGTTTATATATGTTGTTTTTACAATCTGCTGGTAAAGACAAAGTGTCAATCGATTGGCATAATTACCAATCGATTGCCATCAGTCTGGACCCAATCGATTGGATAGAATTCCAATTGATTGACATCCCAATCGATTGCCATTATTAGCAATCGATTGTCATCCCAATTGATTGCCATTGTTAGCAATCGATTGACATGATTTTATCCCAATCGATTGGTATGGGCAGACCGTGGATTCTTTTGCTTGTTTATTATATAAGAGGTTCGATTATTCGTTTCTCGATTCGAACTTCTGTTATACAATTCTGGGTTGATTAGGGGTAATGTGACAACAAAGATAAAGTATTATTAATAATAATGGATTAACGTGATGACGTGGGTGACATGTTGCTTTCCGGTATAAGTTTGATATCCGTTTCTTTTAATCAGAGTAGTCAGGCTACATGGGAATTATCATGTGTCGATAGTAGTGCTGAGTTTAAATAGGTTTGATAAGTTCTGGGAATGATACGTGGGAAGACGCCTGGTCATAATATGCTTTCACATGCGGTGGATGGTTTATATCCTTAACGAACAGTGGGCAAGACCATGTAGTCCTAAGGTAACCAGATGATCCATGTTATATCCATAACGAGCGGTGGATGGAGGATCACTGGTGTACAATGAGAAGTCGTGGCAATAGATTTGATGTGTTGTTGTTCAAAGCGTTGTATCCCTGACATGCGGTGGATGGTTATATCCTTAACGAGTGGGGGATGGACCGACGTGGTGTCTATGAATGCGGTAGATAGTTTATATCCTTAACGAGCAATGGACAGAATGATGGCATATCTATATATGTGATACGATTGAGTCTGATCTTTCTAGAGAGTATGATGATCATCGGTTTTCGAGTAACAAGACGATAAGGGTTGGTTAACGAGGTTGAATAAAGGAGCAAGATATTATTATAGTAAGATGTTAAATCATGGTTGCATAAGCTTGTGTTTACTTCAGATAATTGGTACCTTGTTAGTTTATGCTCACTCAGCTCTCAGTAAGCTGACGGCCTTTATTGCCTGGACTCTCCCCCCCCCCCCCCCCCTATCCAGACTATCATGTACCTTATTCTGCAGGTGACAGATCCTATAACAACGATAACTATCCGGGAGAGGAGTACACAGAGAATGGCCCAGCCAATGGCACTTATGCCAGGGAGGACTACTATGCAGATGCCTACGCCAGTTGAAGACCTGGAGATAGTTATGAGTTTATATTTCTGTTTAGACTATTTTGTTATGTTTGGTACTTGGGCATATGTTGCTTCCAAACCTTATATACTTCCGCTGTAGCTTTACTGTTGTAATAACTCGGATGTTGGTAATATAATAGGTTTCCTTTATATTACTGTAGGTTATTCTTTGGTTTGACTAGTACTGTGTGGTGTGGATCATTAGTGACATTCACCAGTTATTCCCTATGGACCCATAAAGGAAATTTATTTTTCTCTATTTATGCTGTTCCGGGGCATGACAAAAAATAAGTACTAGGAGAAATAAATTAAGCAAATTCATAATTGACTATGGCTTTGAGGTGCGATCAGTCGCTGTCTTTAAAGAGTTATTTGCCCCCACTCGAAAAAAAGTCTGCTAATGGGTTTAAAGCAAATCTCCTCCAGGATACAACAAAACTATTTGAAATTCTACAAATAGCAATTCTGGAGAGTTTCTGTATTTCTCTTTAAACTGAAACTGATGGAAAAAACGAGAGTGAAAAGAGATAAAGACGTATATTATTTCTGATGTATTTCTCAAATTTGGAGATACCCAATTTAAAACTTGTATAGATGTGATTTGGAAGAGTCGCAACTCTTAAAGAGTTGCAGCTATTCACGTCGGAAGCATTCACGTTGAAGATGTTGCTATTGAATAGGAAGTCAGTTTCCTTAAACTTAGGAATTGATATGCACATCAAGGAAATTATATATCCCATGCTTCTTGTACACATTAAATACATATATTTTTATCAAACTATCACACATCTGTACACTTTCTCTTGCACACTGATTGATTTATTTAATGTTACAAACTACTACATACATACACCCACATACACAAATATATATATATATATATGTTTGTATGTATAAATCTAACAATCCCCCTCTAGGTTGTAACATTATAGATATTCAGTTTATAAATGTAAAAAGGTACCTCTCGGTTTTAACCTTCAATTAGTGTAAGTGTTTCAAAGTTCGAACGAAGTAACTGATGGCCTTGGCTTAAACCAGTGTTTCTATATGTTAGAACCAGAAACACCACACACATGATATTACTCAGTTTCTATAAGAAAATCTTAACCAATTTAGCACAATTATGGCCATGTGCTACATCCTGGTTTAGTGAACATTTACAAGAATAACCCCTAATTCTTGCCAAAAGCAGCACCACTTCTATGTCCACAAGGTGAAGTTCTGAGAAAATGTCTCTGCTACTTGGACATTTTATTCAAAACTGAACTTCATTAAGAGTATGTAACTCATCCTCCTAAACGTAGCAGTCAGTGCTCTTCAGTCACATAACAGTAACTTGTTATTACTCATTAAACCTTTAAATTAATAATATGCTAAAATAAGGTTGAGTTACCATTACCGGTGACTATATTAGAAGGGTTTCAGCCCCATACCATGTGTTGTTGTCCTTATCAATTCTCTTTTAAGCCCTTTGGTAAAAGGATCTGCCAAATTGTTACTCAACCTTACATACACAGTAGTTATGACTCCATCTAAGATCAACTATCCAACATATTCGTGTCTCAAACTAATATGTCTAGACTTTCCATTGTACACACTACTATATGCTCTAGACATAATAGCTTCACTATCACAGTGCAAAGAAACGACTGGCATCAGTTGTGGCCACAGCTCTATTCTAATAACATGTTTCTTAGCCATTATGCTTCTTTACCTGCTGCTGCAAAGGCTATAAATTCATATTCCATGGTGGAATGTAAAATGCACGTCTGTTTCTTAGAAGCCCATGAAATAGCTCCCCCACCGAGTGTAAAAATCCATCCAAATGTAGATTTGTTATAACTTATACTAGTGATCCAACTAGCATCAGTATAGCCTTCCAATACTGCAAGAAAGCTTGTGTAAAAGAGACCCAAATCTTTGGTTCTTTTAAGATATTCAAGTACTCTTCCAATGGCTTTATAATGATCCATACTTTACTAGTATACCTTGAAAGTTTGCACACAGCAAATGCAATATCTGGCCTAGTACAATGCATAGCATACATTAAGCTTCCTATTGCACCAGCATACTCAAGTTGTGCTATTGCTCTTCTAGAGTTTGCATTTAACTTAAAACTTGAATCATACGGTGAACTAGCTTCTTTAATTCCAAGGTGGTAATATTTGAGAAGCACTTTCTCTATGTAGTGTGATTGACACAGTGATTAACCCCCACTATGTTTCTTTTTCACCTTAATGCCTAATATTGTATCCACCTCATTTAGATCTTTCATTTTAAAGTTTGAGGTTAGATATTTTTTCGTCTCTAGTATACCAATCATGTTGGTTCCAAAAATTAGTAAGTCATCAACATAAAGGCAAACAATTACACCATATTCTTTTGTAAATTTAGAATAAATACATTTGTCTGCACTATTCTGTTTGAACCAGTTTGATAGAATAACGGAATCAAACTTTTCAGGCCACTGCTTTGGTGCTTGTTTTAAACCATAAAGTGACTCTACCAATTTGCAAACTTTCCTTTCATTACCACGTAGAACAAACCCTTCCGGTTGTTCCATGTAAACCTCTTCATCAAGGTCACCATTTAAAAATGCGGTCTTTACATCCATTTGATGTACACACAAATTATAAATTGAGGCAAGAGCTATCAAAACTCTAATAGAAGTAATTCTTGCCACAGGTGCATAGGTATCAAAATAATATATGCCTTCTTTCTGTCTAAACCCTTTGGCTACTAGTCTGGCTTTGAAGGTTTGTATCGATCCGTCTGTGTTGTATTTTCTTCTAAATACCCATTTGCAACCAATTGGTTTAGATCCTAGAGGTAAATCAACAATAATCCAAGTATTATTGGATATTAATGAATCCATCTCATCATCTATAGCTTCTTTCCAGAATGCCGCATCTCTTGAAGACATTGCTTCAGAGAATGTTTTGGGATCATCCTCTAGATTCAATAAAATGGGTATTTTATTATGGACAGTTTCTCTACTTCCTTCCACAAGAAAGACTAGAGCCTGAGAGGTTATGAAATTAGGACCAAAGTCCTTTTCTTTCCTTTCTCTCTGACTTCTTCTAGGCTCTACTTGTTTGTTTACAATATTTCTTTTGTTGCTAATAAAACTCCTAGCATCCAAGTCAGAGGTTGGCATTTCTGTCTGAACATTTGAATCATGATAAAATTTATTCTCTAGAAATTCAACATCTCTTGATTCAACTATAACATTAGACTCTAAATCTAATAGTCTATAGACCTTAGAATTTTCAGCATAGCCAACGAAAATGCTTTTCATTGCTCTTGGTCCTAGTTTTCTTCTTTTTGGATCAAGAACTCTATAAAAGGCCAAACACCCCCACACTCTAAGACATTCCAAATTTGGCTTCCTCCCTTTCCAAAGCTCATAAGGTGACACATAAGTCTTTCGTGAAGTTATTCGATTATGCACATGACATATATGTTGTAAGCATTGCCTCTCCCCAAAGATTGAAAGGCAATTTAGCATTCAAAATCATTGCATTAACCATATCAACAAGTGTCCTATTTTTTCTTTCAGCCAAACCATTTTTTTGAGGCGAGTAGGGAGCTATTTGTTGGTGAATAATTCCATGTTGTTCATAGAAATATGAGAACTCAGATGGAAAATATTCTCCACCCCTATCGCTTCAAAGCACTTTACTTTTATTTTCCTTTTGATTTTCTACTTCGGATTTAAATTGTTTGAACATATTAAAAGCCTCATCTTTAGTTCTAAGCAAGTACACATACATAAATCTAGAAAAATCATCGACAAATGTTATAAAATATCTTTTACCTCCTCTTGTTAGTAATCCATTTAATTCACAAATATCATAATATATAAGTTCTAACATTTCAGAATTTCTTTTAACACTAGGAAATGGTTTTCTTGTCATTTTTGCTTGTATACAAATTTCACACTTGGCATTATTATCATGCTTATAAAAAATTAACCCTTGTTTAGACATGTATTTTAAATAACCAAAATTTAAATGACCAAGACGTCCATGCCAAATATTAGAAGCCTCAACAATATAAGCAGAATGTGAAATTTTATTAATACTTAGTTTGAACATTCCATTACAAGCATATCCTTTTACAACAAAGGCTCCACACTTAGACAGGATCAAATTATCAGATTCTAGAACAGCTTTTATACCATTCTTATACAACAGATTTGCAGATATGAGATTTTTCACAACTTCTGGAACATAAAGAACATTCAAAAGAGTTATCTTTTTTCCATAAATGAATTGGAGTTCGACTTTTCCTTTTCCAAGAACTTTAGCAAAATTGCCATTTCCCATGAGTACTCCTTCTCCATCTACAGCATCTTCCAGATTCTTGAAGTGATCTTTATTATTGCACACATGCATAGTAGCACCTGAATCGTATCACCAATCAGAAGACTTTGTTGTTGTAGCCATACGTAGTTCTATGATCATTCCGATTTGCATCGTAGACACCATGGCTACTAACTCATTTGGTTTTCCTTCCACCATATTTGCAGCATTTGAACCATTGGCATTTTGATTTTTTAAGAGCGTACAGTCACGAATATAATGGCCCTTTTTACTACAATGGTATCAAAACTTATCCTTCTTATATGGTTTGGAACCTGTTTGCACCTAAAAACTACAATTTTTAAGTCAAAGTTGCTTAAGGCCGATTGGAACTTTTTAATCGGACTCATGAGACCGATTGCAAAATTCATGACTGATTGGTTAAAAGTTGATCGGACTAACCACTAGTTGATCGGGCTAGCACCATTATTTCAATCGGGCTGATAACTATTTAATCGGGCATCACTGTAATCGGACTGACCAAATTCAATCCGGCCGAGGACTTGTTTGGATGTTCATATCGGGCTTCCATTGTATTTACTCCATCAAGCTGGCCACCAAGCTGTTTCAATCAGGCTGCAGGAATGTACCTTCTGTCAGATTTGGAGTTATCAAGGAGTTGGCGACCATGACAAGGTGCCACGGAATTTTGGTTGATCATGCCCGATTAGGCTAATGCATAGTCATCAGGGTGATTGGGCTCTCACTTCATTTCCTAGTCCAGTTGTACAAGCCCGATGTCAATTAATAAGGGGTTGGTGTAGCAGAATGGTCAACTCAGCCAGTTTTCCACTTAAAGACGGTATTTTCAATTCAAGCCGCCACCTCATTATTCATCAACACAGCCTAAGCTATGGATTCATCGGACTGCTTGATTGACAAGCCAGTCTGCCAGTTCAGAAGTAGATACAGATTTGGCCAATTATGGCAAGAGTCAATTCCTACAAAGCTTCAATGTGATAATATTTACATTATCAGATTTAGGAAGGAATATCACTTTTGGAAAAGATAATGTCAAATATTATATGTTATGGCAAGATAATATTTAAAATATTATCACTTTTGGAGATAATATCAATTTATTATGGAAGTTATCTTTTGCTTGCACAAAAAGGCAGCAGAATCAAGACCATAATCGGACCACATTCAAGATATATACACCTGTATGTATATATATTCTCGCAGATATGGAAGGTTTCAAGATATAGCAAATTTTAGCAGTTTATGGAAATAAACTGGTATTTTTTTACCAGATAATGATCCATCAGATTTCCTACTTTATCTAGAAGACCTCCGTGGCCGCTATAAATACAACAGGCAGGCCAAAGCTGCAATTCACTCCGCGTCACTTCGACAAACCGCATTCAACCGCATCCAAAAAGCATTCTACAATCCGTTCTTAGTTTTAGGCAAATAAAAAGCATCCTTTTTATTTTTCTTAGCTTTAAATTACATCCTTGTAATTTTGCTTTTCTTCCACAATTAAATAAAAATGCTATTTTTATTTAATTTCTCTACTGTTCATCACTTGCTAGACTTATATGCTTCAATATTGTCAAGGGACTACAGGCCAAGGGTACTTTCCTACTTGGCCATCACAATCACTTGTTAGAAGTCAGATTTTCAAAACCTTGTGTATCACTCACACAAGTGACTTAGGAAATTTTGTTTTATAAGTTTGGGTCTACCTAACAAGGCTCTAGCACGCCCGAACAACAAATATAGCAAACAGAACCAGTCTTCTTAAAGCCATTTCTTTTACTAGCCTTAAGGTGCTTATTTTGATCCATTTTGATCCACATGGTTGACATTTGAGTTGGGTTGAAAACCGTCTCGAATGCGATTTTCTTCCTCAATTCGCAATTGTTTTCCAAGTTTTTCCAAACTGAATTCTTCTGTCATATGTGGAAGTTTTTTCCTATAATCATTCCAACTTGGTGGGAGTTTTGCAATGATCGCTCCCACTTGAAATAAGTCAGGAATCTTAACATTTAGATCACGGAGCTTGTTAACCAAAAATTGTAAGTCGTGTATTTGATCTAAAACAAGCTTAGTATCAATCATTTTAAATTCAAAGTACTTCATTATAGTAAACTTATCTGTCCCAATTTTCTCTATTTTGTACTTGAATTCCAATGTTGTCCAATTCTCCCTTGGTGATTTAATTAGAGTGAAAAGATCATATAATTTGTCTGGAAGTCCATTCAAAATGTGTCCCCTACATACGAGTTCATCTTCCTCACGGTTATTCCTGCCTGCCTTTATTTTGTCAGTATCACTATCATTTGGTTCTGGAAAGGGTTGTAGATTTGGGTCCAGAACATAAGAAATTTTCAAAGCAGTGAGTAAGAAAGTCATCTTATCTTGCCAGCGACTAAAGTTTGAACCATTGAATCTGTCCAATTTCACATACTCTTGATTCACCATCTTGAAAGCCGCTGAATCTGATGCTCCTTCCATAGCATATATCTCTTTAAAATTGTTAGAAAATTATTCTTTAAAATGGAAATTCATAATTGACTATAGCTTTGAGGCGCGACCAGTTGCTATCTTTAAAGAGATATTTGCCCCCACTCAAAAAAGTCAGCTAATGGGTTCGAAGCAAATCTCCTCCAGGATACAACAAAGCTATTTGAAATTCTACAGATAGCAATTCTGGAGAATTTCTGTATTTCTCTTTAAACTGAAACTGATGGAAAAACGAGAGTGAAAAGGGAGAAAGACGTATATTATTTCTGAAGTATTTCTCAAATTTGGAGATACCCAATTTATAAATCTGTACAAATGTGATTTGGAAGATTCGTAACTCTTGAAGAGTTGCAACTATTAACATTGGAAGCATTCACGTTTAAACTGTTGCTATTGAAAAGGAAGTCAGTTTCCTTAAACTTAGGAATTGATGTGCACACCAAGAAAATTATCCCATGCTTCTTGTACACATTAAATACATATATTTTTATCAAACTATCACACATCTGTAAACTTTCTCTTACATGCTCATTGATTTATTTAATGTTACAAACTACTACATACATACACCCACATACATAAATATATATATATATATATATATATGTTTGTATGTATAAATCTAACAAAAAGAAAAAGAAAAAGAAAAAGAAGAAGAAGAACGGACCAGTTGTTGCATAAAACTTGCAAAAACACCTGGTAAAGAACAAATACACTAATTTTAAGTTCATAAATGATGTAAACATTATCAGTTAGAACCAACAACGCTTATATGCCAAAGTTTTGAACCTAATATTCCTTCTACCTCTTCCAATTCCATTTTAGTGGGTAGATGAGTCATTTTGACGCTCAGATGCGTCCCACGCTCTGATACCATCGAGCCCAAGCCTTCCGTTGTATTATCCCAAGTTCTTCACTTTTGTTTTTCATCACCAAGATAATTTGTTAAGACTCTTTTAACCCCAAGTCCTCTTCGCGGAGGTCTGTTGCTATTGCCACTCAGGAACGGAGTTCTCTCCCCCCTTGCAGGACTAATTAGTGGTGTGGCAAAGGTTGTTTTAAATGGAGTGCTCGAGACAGGCACCAAATATGGTATCGAAACCCTCTTGTGAGAAATTACACTCACTGTGGTAACTACCGATGAGAGTTTTCTGAATTTCTATTCAAGTCATCAACATAGAGTAGATCGGCAATACGTGCCACAATATTAAATGCGAGGCTCTCAAGAACTCTTGAGTAGCTCTCTAAAGTTGATTTCCCAACATCCTGAAAATTTTGAAGTACAAGAATTGTCAGAACCAAATGTTAGAAGATAATTATGCTTCCTTTGTTTTGATGTAAAATGTTATATGCTAGCAGAAATTATTTTTCATGTAAATGCATGAAATAAATTTTTTTTCATTCTTTTTTTGCGGTGTTTGGTTGACACTTTAAAACTATTTTACAAGTAACAAAACAATGTACTTTAAGCATTTTGATAAATCTTCATAAAACATTTTCTAGACAACCAAACACCGGAAAATGATGAAGACTTATTTGAATAGGCTACAAGTAAATATTTTTTTAATTTTAAAAAAAACTAATAGACTGATTTTTAAATTTGATACAAAAAATTGACTGAAATATAATTATTCCAAAAAAAAAAAATACAACCCGTCTTGTCTAGTAGTAGGTGAATAAGGTGAATAAGATTCCCTTTCTAAGCCGAGGCACTACCTTTTTTTGGATAAGACAAAGTGCAGACATGAGTATTGAATGGTTATTGGGTGCCGTATTACCCCTGGTATACGGATGAGCCGATCCAAATTTAATATCTTTTCTCATACTATATGTATGGATATGTACGAGTATGTTGAAGGTCTATTTACATTTGCCTCTAGAAATCCTTATAGTTGACAGACCCCAGTCATATGTTGAAGGTCTATTTACACTTATCTCCAGAAATCCTTATGGTAGACAGACCCCAGTCATTTGTGGTGGGTATTATAAAGGTGGTTTTTATTTTTTTTTAATGCTAACCATTGAAATTTTATAACGATGTGCATCTTGAAAAACGATAATTCTATTTAAACCAGTGCAATCTAATATTGTAGTACCCGTGCATCACACGGATTATAAAACTAGTTTATTTATTAATCCGAAGCTAGGATATGACAATTTATTCGGTATATGAACTAGCTATGATACAACACTCGCAAAGACTTAAACACACTGGTACATATATAACATAAGTCCTGTCCATGTGATTATAATTGATCCTTCAGTCTTCAAGGTAATGTATAAGCTGCAAAACAGAATCAAGTTTTCAGATCAACTAACTTAAGAAATAAAGCAAGAACAAAAAAAGTATAAACCAAAGCCATTAAGATATCAGAGAACATGTGATCACTATTAGACAGTGAATTAAAACCAGAAATTTAGGGTGTGTTTGGAAAAACATCCTCAATACGTTTTGTCACCAATTCCAAAAAAAAAAAAAACTCTTATTCGGCTCTGCTTTAAGCAAAGCGCGATAGGAAATGACTCCTACTCGATCTATTATGGTTTTATTTATGTCTTTACCCCTCTTTTATTTTTTATTTTTTATTTTTTATTTTTTATTTTTTATTTTTTGTCTCTCTATAAATACGGATACAGACACACGTACTATAAAAATAATAAAATAAAAAATAAAAAGTTACTTTTGTTCCAAACGCGGGATAAATTTGAACATACCTCCGCACTTGTAACCAACCGGGCGATCAGTGAGATTGCAGCGTTTTGGAATGGTTATTGCAACTTCAGGCTTAATTCCAGAACTCTTAGCAGTGTTGGAAAGCATAACAGCACAGAGACAGCTCGGATTCTGCGACATCTTCTTAACCTGATCGCAACATTTTTGGGAAGGCGAAGCTTTTTCATCCTGTGCTGCCGATGCACAAGGCATCAGCTTGAAAGCTTCCATATCAGGAGAAGATTCTCCACACTCATGACCAGCACTATCCACTCCATTAAAACTGGAAATGCCCAAGAACACAAGAAACACAAGAACCCAAATACACTTCTTCATTGGAACTTCCTTTTGTTTTCACTCTTCAATGAACTAACACAAAGAAGTCTTGTGGTTTTATAGTGAAAACAAGCTTAAGGGCATGTTTGGATTGGGGTGGTTGTGTTTAAATAAAGGTTGAAGACAAAGGTACAGTGGGAAAATTTAGATTAATTCATTAAAATTCTGACACGTTTTCTTCATTATCACGTTCAAGCTGAAGCGCCTCTGGATCTAGATATGTTTCAGCAAAAACGTGATTTTTGATATCTAAAATGCTTCTTAGAACTAATCGATCTAGAGAGGGACTATAGCTATGTTTGATAGAGTGCAATTTTGCTCACCCCAAAATTGTGCACTCATTGCTCACACAACTCTCCCATTGGCTAATACAGTGGCACCCATGACTTTTTATCATTAATTAATCCTTATTTAATCCTAGGACCCACTCCATTAACCAATGGAAGAGTTGGGTGAGCAATTTTGGGGTGAGTAAGAATGTATTTTATTTGATAACCCAATAATTAATTGCTGAAATTTTATCATTTTTCAATGTGTTTAATAATGTGTAAGGCCTCACCACTTAACAATAAAATAAAAAATAAAAAATAAAAAGTTGTCAAAAATATACGAAAAACACTGAAAAAAGTTTCTAAAAACTTTTAGTAGAAAAATTCTACAAACAAAACCACTGAATACGATATGTTTTCATTTAAAATAATTTACTTGTTGACTATTAAATCCTTTGTATCAAATGTTTTCAGCCCCTAAAGTTTAGTACTTAATTTTTAATTTCATCATAAAGAACCTATACAAATGTGTTTTGGATCCCAAAAGTATGATCGGAGCCAAACATACTTTTGCGGATTCCAAACATGTCCCTAACAAAAATCAGTTCAAGAAGTGGGTGCACGCCAATCCCACAAAGCCATAGTGGAGGAAACACTACATTGAAGCTTCTTTTTTTCCTATTACAGCACTAACCACATTAACTTCATTAAGAAGGTTTTTAGAATTATCTGGCTATTTTTAAACAATGTTGAGCTGTGTTTGTGGAAGTGTCACTCTAATTAGCTGTTTTTTAATCCTTCAATTAAGATGCAAATAAAGGCCCATTATGAAATAAGTTACTATAGCAATGAGAGAACAATGAAGATGGTTTGGACATCTGGTCAGTTAACTAGAAGCTTGTCTTCAGTTTGGTCATTGGTGAAATGATTGTGGTTCTTGGGGAGTTTTAAGTCATGCACGGACTCATTTGTGTTTAAAAAGCAGCTAGACAAATACCAAAGTATTAAGAACAGGTTTTTTTCTTAACAACAAAACATCTTCTTGCATTACCTAAACAGCTTCTCCTTCGGTCAAATCTGTCTAAGGGTGTTTGAAAAGGTACATAACGGGTTCTGTGGTTCACAAGTGAACTGGTTATACCAATTCGGGTGTTTGGTAGAGGCCTTTATATTTGATGTGATTTTGTGTTCTACCTAAAAACTAGGTTGTGTTTTAATGTCTTATCAAACCAATATTAAGTTAGGTTTTATATACGGGAAACGCTAACTTATAATAAATAAAAAATACACACATTTTTTGGACAAAAATGTTCATGCCACCTCATTTATGTGCGGATTGTAGCACCAGCAATTTCCAGAATTCCATGTAGGAACTTCCTATAGCCTTAATCTTGATTAGTGACGACACCTTAGGAATAGCTTAGTTATAGTAATTCGATAGGATAATCTTAGCTAGGATCATATTCTTTGGACTTTCGTCCCAACGACTGTGTCGTTATATCTTAGTAGTATTATAATCACCGTAGTCGCAACCCCGACTCTTAATTCTAGTTTAGAATTTATAGACAGATTCATGTACTTCAACCCATACACAGCCCTGTACTTGTTCATATTTTCAGTCTCGCACCCACTTTGCAGCATGGCACGTAAATCGAGACGTGTGCCCCATATGACCACGTGGTAGCCATGCAGCCACCACCCACCCACGTGGCAAGCATGCATGGCCACCCACTACATGTGGCACGCATGAACCCACCACACCACATTTGGCACACATGTATCCTCATGTGCGCCACTTGTCAAACCAATCCCTTATTCATATAGATATATATATATATATATATTCAGCATACCCATACATTACAATAGGTACACACACACACACAGAGTTTGTGGTAAGAATGAGAGAAAAACCGAGAGAGTGAGAGCTTGAGAAGTGAACACCCCACACTCACCCCCCCCCCCCCCCCCCCCCCCCCCCCACACTCTCGGCTTGTATACGAACACACACACACCCCACATTGTGTATACAAGCACATCCCCCTCTCTGCACCCTCTCTGCATCACTCTCTCTCCATACACTGCTCACACACACGCATGGCAGAAGACTTTAGACGCAAGGGAGAGAGAAGAAGAGAAATCGGAGATGATAGAGAGGGTTGAGACAACCTGAGGTAAAAACCCAGTCTCCCCATTACTCTCTGACCCTCCGCATGACACACACACACACACCCAGAGCACACATGCTCGCAAATAAATAGAGCCTAAGGCTCTCTATCACTTCCGGCCAGCCATTGAAGCTCCATGTTGGAGCTTGATTTTGAAACTATGACCAAAACCCATTTTTATTACACTAATCTAACCCCCTTGACCCCAGATAGACCCCCGGCCTATGAATGGTTTTTGATTTGAAGATCATTTGACTGGCCATGCAGAGCATTATCCTTATTTTTGGCTAAAACAATAATCATCCAGTTCGAAGCCTTAACGAATGACCCCGAAGCCCAGCTCCCAGTATGTGATAGAGGCTCCATTTTCGGTCACTTTGTCGTTCATTTCATGCATTTTGATAGAAAGATGAGTGAAATTTGAGGGAGAGAAGATTTTCCGGTGAGCCCCGAATTTTCGGCCGCCTTGTCTCGCCGGAGAAGAAATTATATTAGCGGGTTATAACAGCCGGGTTTGGGCCGGGTCGAGTTTAGGTTAGGATCGGATTGGTCTGTGTGTGTTAGTGGGTTAGGGTCACGGGTTAGGGTCAGGTTTAAAAACCCGTGGGTCTTTTTAAGTAGGACGACGTCGTTTGACGTCGGGTTTGGGTTCAGGCCATGGGGCGGGTCAGTCTGTGAGTGCTAATGGTTAGGGTTTGGTACTGGTATGGGTAAATGGGTAGGTTTAGTTTGTTAGTATAACTGGACTTCGGTTTCGGGTTCGGTTCTGCCCGAATAGTTTTTGGGCTGGGTCTAGTTGAGTGTTTATTTGGGTTATCCATATTAGGTCTAGGGTTCGGGTTGAGTCGACCCAATGGGTCACCCAATTGGGTTTCTTTGTCTCGATAAACGGATAATCCATTTAGCTCGGTTCGGTATTATTATTATTATTACTATTATTGTTACTATTACTAGTTAGTAAATAGATTTAAATAGTTTTAATAATTATATATGGTTTATAATTATACTATTAGTGTTTAATAATATAGAATATTATTATGCAATATTCTTAATATTCTGCATATCATAATTATATTATATGTTATATATATTTATTATTTATATGGTTAATATAAATAATAAATATTAAGTTTCCTTAGTATTTAAATAGATTTTAAATACTTATGAGCTTTAATAAATTATGAGAAATTAGGGGAATGTCCCCAATGTTATTTTATGATCTCCCAAGATTTATAAGCTATAATGTTATATCTTAGTATTTTTAATAATTAATAAGGAGTTATTTTAAGAGTATATTAATTATTAAAAATACCAAACAAGCTCCGAAAATTATGGGATAAATACTGGGAGTATATTTAATGACTAGTATTTAATAAAACTACTCCCAAGTCTCACTTCTTATATTTGAGTATACGTGTGTATTTAAGGACCAATACGGTCATATATATGTATTTATATATAATGTTTTATCTTCAATAATTCATAACAAATGATCCGTGACTCCGAAAATTATGCGGCCAGTTCCTAGAGTCTTTGAATAACGTCTAGAACGTTCTCCTTAAGTTTGATGACATATTGTTAAAGTCAAAAATACAGCTTGTCTTTTAGGACCTCGCGTTAATATAGTAAGCCCTGTCTTTTATCTCGTAAAATGCGACGAACTCCGAATTAAGTCTAGTCAATGACGTTGGACTTAGAATGACACGTAGATCACTACATTGAGGTCTATACCCTCATTTGGTAAAATTACCATTATGCCCTTACTACAGGAATTCATGTTTAACTAGGGGTGTTAATGTGTCATTTGGAACGGAAATTCCGATTTCGATCCGAAAAATTCCGATTTTGACAACTAAATATGCATTCTGAATTTCAAATTTCTGAATTCCGAAAATTTCGAAAAAAATCGGATCGGAATCGGAATTGTTTTTAGAATTCCGAAAATTCTGAAAAATTTCTGAAAATATTTCGAAATTGTATTTTCCTAAACTTTTTCGAAAATATTCCGAAATATTCCGAAAATTTTCCAAGCATATTCCAAAATTGTATTTTCTGAAACTTTTTCGAAAATATTCCGAAATATTCCGAAAATTGTGTTCATCCTACATCGAAAAAACATAAAAGAGGGGATGTGATGTGCTTCTATAAAAGGCCTACAAGTCTCAAGTAAAATTCCATTAAGCTTGAATTCCGAAAAATTCCGAATATTCCGAAAAATTCCGAAACTGATGAAATTCTGAAATTTCGGAAATTTCGGAATCGGAAATAATTTTGGAATTTTTGGATTTTCGAAATGGAATTCGGAATGCATTTTTGGCTTCTGAAAATTTTGGAATTTTTTCCGAAAGGGGTGTTTCCGATCCGTTCCGGCCGAACACACCCCTATGTTTAACCGTAATTCTATCGTATGCTATTTAGGGATCCTTATTCCGACCATCAGTTGAGGACGCGTAAGGCTTAAGATATCAAGGTGAGCATTTATAACCTCACTCTAAATATGCATAGGGGCAGCTAGAGCAATTTGTATGTGATGTATATGTATATATATGGTATTCATTGTCTTAATCCCATGTTATACTACTATGAATGTTTATAAAGCTCTATTGGTATGTATTGCTATGATTAGCTGTAGTTGAATTGTAGTACCATGTATATGAACATGTCAAGGGTTTTAGGCCTGTAAACGGATTGGATATTGACCGGATCGGCCAGATCCGGATCCGGATCCGACAAACATATTTTAGTCCGGATTCGATCCGTATATTCAACGGATCCGTGAGGTTTATCCCATATCCGGATTTGTGAAGATCTCGATATTCGGTCCGAATATCCGATCCGATCCGAATAGAAATCTTGCTTGTAAAAAAGTAATATTACTCATTTGAAATGCCAATACAATCCAATTTTAAGTTGAATCTTACAAAGCTACCATAACATAACAAATCACAACATTATTTTAGCCCACCCTTGGATTAAAAAAATCAATGGTAGAGATTTCTCTAACAAATATTATATTATATATATAACATATACAATTTTGGATCGGGTCTTAGGCGGATCGGATCTATTAAATCCATATCCGGTCCGTTTTCATACAACTCTATTCGGATTCGGATCCAGATCCGGATTCAGATGTTTAAAAAAGCTCAGATCCATCCAACTGAGCCGGATCCGGACCAGATCCGGGCCTGGACCCGGTCAATCCGGTCCGTTGACAGGCCTAAAGGGTTTTATCTATATGTTTTGTTGGTAGCAATCCATGCTGAGAGATATGCGACTTATCGTATCACTGTTTCTGATTATAAATGGCTAGATGAATGTAGTAAGACGAAAATGAGTAAAGAATGTTAATACATGCCATGATTGATAATGTTAACGAGTAAAGGATTGTTATCACAAGCATTCACGGCATGGTGTCAGCATGCCTTGCATAGACTGGATTCTATGGACAGAGATGGATGGAGTAAGATCCGTCGAGGCAACCGGATCTGTGGTGATCAACGGCTGATGAGCCGGGGTTTTTCTTATTATATCGGGCTTTATTTGTCCCGACGGTGTTGAATGTAGAAGTCTTCGGACTTTACAGGATACGCTAGAAGTCTTCAGACTTGGCTGGATAAGCTAAAAGTCTTCGAACTTGGCGGGATACGCTAGAAGTCTTCGGACTTGGATAGATAAGCTAGAAGTCTTTGGACTTGGCGGGATACGCTAGAAGTCTTCGGACTTGGCTGGATAAGCTAGAAGTCTTCGAACTTGGCAGGATACGCTAGAAGTCTTCGGACTTGAGTTTAACACTTCGATTCTTCGTGACGAAGTGACAGTTGTGGAAGTTGTGTATCATTTCGATTCATCGTGACGAAATGGATACGGTCTTCGTGACGGAATGGATACGGTCTTCATGACGGAATGGATGCGGTCTTCATGACGAAATGGATACGGTCTCTGTGACAAAGTGAAGGTTGTTGTTATGCCATAATTGAATCAGAGACGTTGTTCGAGATGAAATATTATTATTCGGATTTCTTATCTTAATTTGAAGTATGTTTGAGACGAGATGTTATTGTTTGAACTTCTTATTATATTTCTGAGAAGACGAAATGATCTGTAAAGTCGCGGACTCAACGTCCCGACGGGAGGTATAATGCATTGAACACGCATTGGCATGCATGAGCACGATGAAAGATAAGACAAGTGTTAATCTGTTAATGAGAACGCTAAGAGCTGATGATGAGTTGTTGAGTATGAGTTATTCCATGAGATCACGTTTTGAGTTGTGTTAAAAATGATATGTGTGAATAATCCATTTATTGAGTTGTTACTACCTCTGTTATGCCCGTCGAAGGACCATCTTTTGATAAGAGACTGTGCGCATCTTAAGATGCCGAACATTAACGCGAGAGTGAGTGGTTATTATGTATATTGGTGTTATGTTGTGAATACTCACTCAGCTTGTATCCAAGTTGATGGTATTACGCCCTGGACAATCCAACGTCCAGATGTTTTGTAGGTATAGTAGATAAGCTCAAGGATGAGGTGCTACGGAGTAAAGGAAGAGTAAAGCCAAGCAGAAGACCAGAGATAGCTAACGAGCAGTTGTAATAATTATGTTTGGAATTCTTGTAATCCTTATGTACATTATCTTAGACAAGTTGCGGCTAGAAGGCCAGGCAGTTATAATATCTCTTTTATGACTTAATGTTAAGATAAGTTTCAGTTTGGTTTATTTTGTGCTGTGATTATGTTTATGATTAGCATTTACCTAAATTAGAAAACATGTGCGGAGTTAGAAGGACAAATCGGTATTTTCAACTGTCACGTATCCACGAGTCCAAAATTGAAAAATTCAAAAATTTTCCCTATTTTGCTACGTCGGGGCGTGACACGAGTATCAAAGTATTTTTATAAATTAACTTAATTGTGAAATTACTTTATTACCCTTATTTTAATGAATGGCATGAACTTTTTTGTCCATTTAAAATTTGAACACATTGCTATCCTACAACCTTCATGTTGTACGATAGCAGCCTCTATATATATATATATATATATGAGTAATACTTAGAATACAACCATTCACACAACTTTTTTTACACAACTCAAAAAAGTGTAAGAGCCAAATAAAAATAAGAGTTGGAGTACACCTAGTCCTATTTTGTATATTGCCATCATGTAAGACCCTATTATGTTCATTGATGCCTCCATCAAGGGCAAAGGGAAATTTGGCCTTTTTGGGATGCCTAAATAAGATCAGATTCAATCTCATTCATTTCTATCTCTGTTAAAAAAAATTAAATGAAAATAAACATAAAAATTATACATAACTTGTTTTGAAAGTAATATTAGCTCGGACTCAGACTATTAGAGTCTGTTTGGGGCAGCCTATGCTTTGAGATTGAAATTATGCTAGATTTGTGATTACTTTTGTCAGAATAAATTTTGATAATTATGGTGTTTGGATTATGAACTATAAAAGTGGTTACGTTTTATATAAATGTTTCGTTACATAAATACAAATTTGATTTTGAATGTTCAAAAGACAATTGTGCATGTGTGTACTATGTTGGTATTATATATGTATGGAATACATCATTAGTTCATTTCATTAATCAATATTAATTAGTTATATAATGAATTAAGTAAACATGTTAAATAAATCATGTTTATAATTATATAGTAAATAGCCATGATGGTTGTTAATTAGTAATATCTATATGTTAATTGAATACATGCTTAGTGATTTAAATATACCTAATAATTAGTTAATTAAATTTACATTTACATATACCTCCTAATAGTAATTTTACGGTGTTGAAGTACATAAGTAGTCATTTTGTACCAAAAAAATTTACAGATTTCAATTTTTCAAAAAGAATTCTGTTTTCTGAAACATATTCAGCTATTTCAGGTTTTCCAATGGGACACGCAGGATATTTTTTTTTGGAAAAAGGTGTTAATTTTGGAAATTGTTTTACGGAGTAATATACTTGGGACACAATTATTCACATAACTTTTTCTACACAATTTAATAAATGTGTCTATCTCTCTCCTGTGATGTAGTGACATCACAAAAGAGAGATAGACACATTTATTGGGTTGTAGAAAAAGTTGTGTGAATGATTGTGTCTCAAGTATTACTCATAGGATTTACTGTCATTTATCACTTAGCAGTTTATGAAGAAATTTTTGGGTAGCCCCAAGTACCACGTTGCATGCTACTTGGTACTCCGTACCCAATAGAAGCGCTCCACACGAACAATGGAACCCATCACAAAATATTTAAATGGCTCCAACAATTCTGTGTGGCGCTATTTCATTGGATATAGGGTACCACATAAGTGTTACCTTATTGGTACACAAAAACTTCCCCCTGGTGACACTTGGCTAAGATCATAACCCTTTGATCTGAAAATGATGGTGGAAGACGTCCACTAGCGTTCGGCATGTACGAAATTAGGAGTACAAGAAAAGGGGTGAGGTGGAAATGTCATAACAGAGGTTCGGTCAACGCATGCTATGATCGTTCTGACAAAAAGTCACTAGCTTTCTAGAATCACGTTGGAAACGCTACTTTGGCTCAATAGCTATTGCGTTTGCGATTACATTTAGGATGTCCAAACAGTCCCCTTTTCATAATTGGCAGCCCAAAATAGCTTTTGGGGCTCCAATCGGGGCACCCAAACGGTCCCTAAGATGCAACGAAGGGGCTTCTCTTGAAAAGCAAACGAGCAATTGGGTCTTAAGGTCGGTAATATAATACTGTTCTGTCCAACACTTTAATGCAGAAAACTAGTTCGTTTGTGAACTGTAGAACTGGCTTTTTAACAGTCCCTAGGTGTTCTATTCATGTCTGCTGGTAATCTCTGCCTCATAAGTTTTAAGATTCAAAAAGGTAAAGATTGCAGGACCAATTTGGAAGACTAGGGTTCTTTGTAACAACAAAGATAGGGTAGAAACATGGTCGGCAGTCGGCACTGGGATAGGCGAGGCAGGCGACCGCTTAAATTTTGTCAATTTTTTTCCTTTTACGAAGGGCTCAAAAAAATATTAATCATATGTAATATGTTCGTGTACTTGTAATCTAGCCCACATAGGGATTGAGAAAAATATTTATATAATGTATTGTAAGCAGTCTAATACTTTTTTTCTCAAATTACAAGGGAAGAGATAAGGGCAAATGCTTGACCCAGACAATTGGGGGCCTAAGATTAGACCCTACTCGGTGCCAAATGAGGTTTTCTCACTTTAGCCCAACACTTTTGTTCCTCACTTTCTAATTTAGCCCAACCAAAATTGTGTTACATCTAACCAAACCTTAAAATTAATGCTAAGCGATTGACCCAAGCTTGATGTTGTAAAAAAAATGACAATATGAACCCATGCAGAATCACGAAGGGGTTAGGAGAGAAGACAATCACAATGCACTACATGTAATAAAGATTACAAGTTCTAAACCTCTGAACTTTCAAAACAGTCAAAAAAAAAAATATATATATATATATATATAATTCACAAGAAACAGAAAATCTTATCCGCAAATATTTATAAATAAATGGACGAAAAAAATATGCCTTGGCGGAACCGCTGTGGGGTTATGAACCAAACTTCGTCAGGGGCCCATCTTTAAATGATCGCTTAGAGCTCTCAAATTGTCAGGGTCGGCCTTGGGTATAACTCATTTACAACCATCTCTATCTTTTTTTAAGTGACACTATAAGGTCCAATTAAATTTTGATGGACACCAATGACACTTAGAAGAGAAATAGAAATAATTATAAATGAATTATAAGAATTAGATATACCCCAATCATTACTCTCTTCGTGAAAAAAAAAAAAAAAAAAAGAAACGAAAAAGACAAAACAACAGGGAAATGAATGTTGCTCCTACAATGATGTCTGGCTGATGTCAGCGTATTTTTTTTTCCCCACACGGCCACACCTTAAATTTCTTTCCGAGTAATGCTGAGAAATGACTCTCCATTGTGCTAAAAGAAAGTTATTCATTTCTATATGAGAACTCAATGATTCACCGTAGGTGGTTTGCTCGTATATAATACAGTTAATTTGTGTCGTTGAGAAGAAGCCACATGAAAGCTGCTATCATTTAATGTAAAAGTTATCTGGTCATAGTACGCATAAGTGTTTTGTTTAGGTCTCTAAAAATGGTATCTAAGTTTTAAAATATTGTACCCATAATAGTTTGTTTAGGTCTCAAAATATTATACCCAAACCTCAAAATATTTTGCAGTACCCATAGTCTAAATCTTAGAGAAACTCCAAATGGCTAATCAAATTAAGTAATTGAATTGCATTTTGGGTTTAATATATTTTACATCTTTGTAGTTTGTTACCTATGTCAGTTTGGTCCATGTAATTTAGAAAGTATTAATTTTGTCCATGTAGTTTCATAAGTGTATCAAATAAGTCCGATAAGTCATTTAGTGACGAATAAATTTGTCACTGAAAGTAAAAAATTTGTCACAAAAAGTATTTGAGGGACTAAAATGACACACTTATGAAACTACATGGACTAAAATGACACTTTCTAAACTACAGGGATCAAATTGACACACAGGGCAAACTAGGAGGGTGTAATATGTAGTTAATCCTTACATTTTTGGATGAGCACTCTACACCCACACACTTTTCTACACACTTTATGACACTCAGCTTTAAATGCATGTACCCTGTGTTGTGTAAGTGGTGCACAGAAAAATGTGAAAAACTCAAACAGCACAAGGTACATGCATTTAAAGCATAATGTGTCAAAAAGTGTGTAGAAAAATATGTATACCTAGTATTATTGTTTTTGGATACTTGAATAGTATTTTTTATGATGGTTATTTTAATGGGTTAAATACACTTTACCCTCTATAATTAGGCTCACTTTACTTTACCTCCCTGTGCTTCAAAAGTGGACACAATTAACCCTTTGTGATTTCGGACTAAGGTGGAAATGTTAAGATTTCCCTCAAAATTGATGAAAATTCTAAACTTGACCAAAAATATTAATACTTAATCCCCTTTGTGAGGTTAATTTTGAAGTTAATCCTCTATGTGGAGATAATGTTGTCATTTAACCTACCTATGTGGGTCTAATTTTTAACACTTAACCCTTTGGGGTGCTAATTTTTGGGTTCACTATCTATATGGGGATAATTTTGACACTTACACTCTTCTATGTGAGGCTATTTTTAATACTAAATCCTCATGTGGAGCTACTTTAAGAAAAATTTTAGTAGTTTCACTTTAATCCAAAACCACAAAGAAGGGGGTTAAGTGTCCACTTTTAAACCGCAGGGAATAAAGTGAAAATGGGTCTAACCACAGTAGAGTAAAATGTAAATAATCATATTTTCATCTAATACGCTCCAACGTTAGTAACCAAAATGGGTATCCACTTGAATATTTTTATATCTTTAATTGTTTTTTTTTTTCTGTTTTGCGAATCATTGAAGGAAAAGAAAAGAAAAGGGGAAACAAGGAGGAAAAGTAATTCCCTTGTGTTTCTCTTGTTTTTTATTCCAAGATTAATTAACAATTTCCAAAAAAAAAAATATAGTGAGTTGGAAGAAAAGAGAATAAACTCACAAAATCCAAAATTTTGAATTTATTTCCCACTATCTTTTCTTTCCGTCCCATTTTTCTCACTATTTTCTAACCAAAGGAAAACTTTTCTATTAGTGTTGTCTTTTCCTTTTCCTTACAAAATCCATGAACCAAACAAAGCCTAAGGTTGTATTTGGTTCTTGAGTTTAGTGGGGGAAAAAAGAGAGGAAATTATTTTTCCTTTGTTTGGTTAATAAGGAAAACGTTGAGGAAAATAAGAAGAGAAAAAGAATAAGTTGATAAATAAATTTATATTTTGGATGTTGTGAGTTATTTATTTTCCTCTATTCATATATTCCTATTATATTCTAGAAAATTTATTTTTTAATGTTATGCAAGCGTGAAGAAAACATAAGAGAAAACACGAGATAACTAATTTTCCTTTTTGTTTTTCTTTTCCTTTTCTTTTCCCCTTCAAAGTCCATGAATAAACAGAGTCTAAAGAAAAACATTTTCCTTTTTTTTTTGCTTACGAACGAAAATAGTGAGCAAATAGAAGAAAAATAAAATACTAGGAGAAATAAATTAAACAAATCAAGGTTTGTGAGTAACTTTCATCCCTCTTGTTCTCAAGTTAGTAGAGTAATTATGTTTTGAAAAATATTTACTTTTAACATTGTTTAAGCATCGAGGAAACACATTGGCACTAATTTACCTTCTTGTTTTACTTTACTTTTTCTTTTCCTCATATTTACTAGTTAAATTAACAGAGTTTGACCCTCATAGTCACAACCTTCCGTTTGAGAGACAAGCTGTTCAACATTTTCTTCGAAGTTTGAGGTGAAGTTTCCTATTTTTGTAAATGGAGTCAGTCATGGTGATGAATTTTGCTTCAATATTCAACATGAAATTTTAATGAAACTACTCAAATTTAAGTGACAACCAAACAGGCCCTAAAAATACATGACCACCCCTCTGCCAAATTAAAACAGTTCAAAAAACTTCACATAAGCAATGAGTCTCTATCAATTTACTTGTAGCCTATTCAAATAAGTTATACACCAATATATAATCCTCCCGACTAAAGATTTAAATAAAAAAAAAAAAAGAGTAATATTTGGGGCACTAACAACTTCCACTAACACTTACTAACACACTCTATCTCTCTCCTAGTGGCACTGTGGGCTCCGCAGTGGACCCCGCAGTACCACTAGGAGAGAGATAGAGTGTGTTAGTAAGTGTTAGTGGAAGTTGTTAGTGCCCCTAGCATTGCCCAAAAAAAAAAGGAAGGGACCAGTGGTTGCATAAAACTTGCAAAAACACCTGGTAAAGAACAAATACACTAATTTTAAGTTCATAAATGATGTAAACATTATCAGTTAGAACCAACAAGGCTTATATGACAAAGTTTTGAACCTAATATTCCTTCTATCCTCTTTCAATTCCATTTTGGTGGGTAGATGAGTCATTTTGACGCTCAGATCCGTTCACGCTCTGATTCCATCGAGCCGACCCTTCTGTTGTATTATCCCAAGTTCTTCACTTTTGTTTTTCACCACCAAGATAATTTGTTAAGACTCTTTTAACCCCAAGTCCTCTTCGCGGAGGTATGTTGCTATTGCCACTCAGGAACGGAGTTCTCTCCCCCCTTGCAGGACTAATTAATGGTGTGGCAGAGACTGTTTTAAATGGAGTGCTCAAGACAGGCACCGAATATGGTATCGAAACCCTCTTGTGAGAAATTACACTCACTGTGGGAACTACCGATGAGAGCTTATCTGAATTTCTATTCAAGTCATCAACATAGAGTAGATCATCAATACGTGCCACAATATTAAATGCAAGGCTCTCAAGAACTCTTGAGTAGCTCTCTAAAGTTGATTTCCCAACATCCTGAAAATTTTGAAATACAAGAATTGTCAGAACCAAATGTTAGAAGATAAATATGCTTCCTTTGTTTCGATATAAAATGTTATACGCTAGTAGAAAATATTTTTCATGTAAATGCATGATATAAATTTTTTTCATTCTTGTTTTGCGGTGTTTGGTTGACTCTTTTTAAACCTATTTTCCAACTTCCAAGTAACAAAACAATGTACTTTTAAGCATTTTGATAAATCTTCATAAAACATTTTCTAGACAACCAAACACCAGAAAATGATGAAAACATTTTTTAGGTGGAAAGTTTGAACCTTGTTGTACTGGATCTTGCTTGCATCCAAAGTAGTTTGGGTAAGCCCCGGGAATCGCTGTTTCAAGCAAAGTAGGAGGGTTTCGGCTCTTTCTGCTAAAATTTCCCTCTTGTCTCCATCAACCATTAGATCTCTGACCAATCCCCAAGATGATTTTGCAGCTGAACGGTTCGGATTCATTATGGGTTTCGAGTGCACTCTTTTGCGCCAGACGTAAATCGATGCTTCCACACGGTTTGCAATCTCGAGAGCAATATGTTCGGAGGACAGGTCAAGGCAATCAAGCAAACACTCCGAGGAGAATTGGTCTGAAGTGATATACCGGTATATGAGGTCCCCCAGAGAGGCTCTTCCAGTCTAACATAGAAAGAAGCAGTTCAGTGCCGAGTCGCCGACAATAGATTTAGGATTTGTTGGATCAAGTAGAATAATTTCAGTAAAAATCAGCTCTAGACTTGATTGCATAGCACAATGCTTCTTAACTAGAACTCTAGAAGGTACAAGTGATGGGCCTTTAGAGCCTTGGAAGCACCGACACTTCTAAAAATCTAACATGTCGCGTGTCGTATCATGTACGACACACAGACACACTTTTCCTGTAGTTTCGACGTGCAAATTTTTAGGATTTTGTCATGCCAATGTGTCTGTGTTTGTCGTATCCTTGTCGGTGTGTCCGTGTCCGTGTCCGTGCTTCATAGTTTAAAGCTAATCAACATTATTCACGAAGTTTATGAAACATTCCACGATAAGTTAGCCATTAACATGACATTAAGTACTCATACATTCTGACCCCAAAAAAAATGTAGTTATGCTATGCATGTTTGGTAGGAGGAATGGAAAAGTGGAAGGAAGGAACGGAAGGAGGGATGGAATTCAGGGAAGAGGCATCCCTAGGGAAAGGGAGAGGGTCTTCCCTCCTTTTGTTTCGTTAAGTAAGAGGAAAGAATGAGGGAAAGTGTGGAATATTATGCATTTTACTATTACGCCCTTCCTAACAAAATGAAGATTTTTTTTCCAAGGACAAAAAGGTCAAAAAAATTAAAATAGCCCAGACTCTTTTCTTTCCAGTCCCTCCAACTTCGAAGGGATAAGAAAAGGTGAGCCAGAGGTATGGCTCTTCCCTCACCCTTGCCCTCCTCCTTCCTTCATAACAAATATAGTTTTAGTGGTGTTCTTTTGGAGGATTTGGTTGTGACATTGCCTTGATACATGAAATCATATTTTAGCAACATTCTGAGAATCTAATGAATAAGTTCATAAGAAATTACCTTTAAATAGATTGAATGCATAATAGCTAAAAGAAACGTGTTTTACTCATGGAGCTAACCAGCATCATTCACTGATCTTTTACGACATTTCATAATCAATTACCACTTAACTAAATGTGTTATGGCAGAACATTGATTGATGATGTTTTATATTACTGAGGCTCTTGCTTGGTTCATGGATTCAGTTGAGTGAGGAAAACACTTTTCTTAGTTTGGTTAATAAAGAAAATAGTGAAAATAGAGTGCAAAATTCCTTTTTTTTCTTAAGTTCCCATTTTATTTTTAAAACTTAGGTCTAAATTTTGTAAGCATGGTAGGATATATTTGGGAAAACGTTAGTTAGCTTTCCTTCTCCTTATCCATTCCTTGTACTTTTCCTTGTGTAAATCCGCAAACCAAACAGAGCCTATTGCCTAACATAAAAATTTAGCAGCATGTGAGTATTCCAAACCTTTGGAAGTGTTTCCAAATATGCTTCAGGAACTTCCATTTCTGCTACAGATATGCTGTTGATCGCCATTGCAGCTTTCAAAATCTGACCCGCGCATTCGCGTTTGTGATGCAATTCCTTCCTTGTACTTTCATTGAGGCCACCGGGAGGAACACGAGGCACAGGAAGCCACCACTTCCCCTCTTCCCGTTGAATGTGTTTACGGAAAGAAGCCGATCCATCTGTTTCTGGGGCTATAATTCCTTGATCAACATACCAAAACTCTGTATTGGTGAAACTATCTAATATTTCCTGAGTACCAACAAAACAAATTTAAAAACCGAAAAATTAGAAAACCGGATAATGAAAGAAGAAATTTTGAATCTTACAAGGAGCATGTTGTCTAGTTTACGAAGAGCCGGGAGGTTAACAAATAGGTCGGACCGAGGCCTGCTTGTCATAACCTGGGAAATAAACATGGAACCAATCATGAAATTTGTAAGGGTACGAGTATGACATATTTACTAGTAAGCAACTTCTTTCACTAATTTAATTAGTTCAAGATTTTATGTTCATGGGGTATAGTGTATAAATGATTAGAAATGAAATTAAGATTTTACCTCAAGCTTACTACCATCAGGAAAGGTTTGCCAAGAAGGTATTAATTCAATAATGTGATCACTGACACACAGAAGACATTCCATTTCTCTTTGCCACATTGATTTCTTTTCACAAGGCAAAGGCTCCAATCTCCACAGTTGTCCAAATACAGTAGCTACAAAAAAGTAATTACATACTAGTAGAGTCAATGATCACTAAATTAAGGAGACTCAATATGTCAACATTATTAATGGCATGAGAGAGAGAGAGAGAGAGAGAGAGAGAGAGAGAGAGAGGGGTGGTGGTTTACCACACAGATTAGTAATGGCATTTGAAATTGCCAATGCTGTACAAACCCCTTTACCACTCCCTGACATGTCTTCACCAAGCAACAGTTTTGCAAATCTCTCTTTCATCATATCATATTCTAATCAATTCAAAAAAAAAAAAAAGTCAGTTAGAAACAAGAACTTATCCAAGAAGAGAGAGAGAGAGAGAGAGAGAGAGAGAGAGAGAGAGAGAGAGGGAGAGAGAGAGAGTTTAAGATTTCGAATCAAACAAAATTTATTACTTCTGGGCTCTGGCACCAGAAATAAAATAAATAAATCACTTAACTGAGCTGAACCCCCAAACAGCCATTTTGCCTTTGTTGAGACAAGCATTAATTTGGGAAAACAGTAGTAATAATTTATATGTGTGTGCGTGTGTGTACATATACATAACCAAACGGAGGCCTAAAAGCTCAAACACCATAACGGACCTGAAATGTTGGAGCCATGTTTCTTCAACTTCGAATCACTCAAATGGGTTTCGTGTTTGTCTTCGGAGACATCAGAAATCAAGCATTTGGGCACTTGAGATTTTCCAAAACGAGCCGGCGAAGAACACTCCTTACCCTTGTTCGCTTCCTCAATCGAAGCATCAGAGCTCGATCTGCTCGAATTTGTTCTACTATCTCTGCAAACAGACGAAGAATCGGAGCTCCACTCAGTTCCCCCATTTCGATCAATCGATTCAATCCCTTTTTTTCTCTTACTCTTGTCAGCTAAACTTTCCATCTTTTCCTGGAAAAATAAATCAAGCTTTCAGGGAAAATTTTGAAAGGAAAAAAAGAGAAAATATCCAAAAACCCAGTGAAGTAAAAAAAAAGGGGGGGGTTTGTTAGTATTCAGCTATTGTTTGATATTCTTGGGTAATCTTCTATCATCATCCAATGAGAATTTTCATGTTCAAACATTTCTAATTTAAAGGGGTTCGATTATTGAAAATTCAAAAGGGATTTGAAAATTGTAGTCATATGGGAAGTGTGAAGGTCACCATGATTGTCATAGGCTGCTGTAACACATGATTTCTGAGGAAGAACAAAGAAGGGTGGCCTCTCTCTCTCTCTCTCTCTCTCTCTCTCTCTCTCTCTCTCAAAATTTGATTTTAAGGTAACTGCAAGTTTGTCAGATGCGGCCAACGTCTCTCTCCAAAATTCTAAGGGGATATTCAAAAATATAATGATAAAATAAGGCCACGTAGCCGTAGGGAGGACGGATATGTCAATACAAGTAAATTTACATATTTACCCTCCCTACTCATAGGAAAAATATTGAATATAACGGGTGTAAAATCCTACGTGGTATCACAACCCAATAAAAATCATATATGAATCCATCTGGCCACCTATTTTCAGAGAAATTTGTCTAACTCACCAAAAAATTCTGCCAACTCAGCAAAATTTAAAAACATGTGAGAGAGGATAAAATCCTACGGAGTAGTTGGTATCAACGTGATATCCAACATTTACTCCTACTCATGCTATTTTTTTTTTTGGGTAAATTACACAGACCTCCCCTGAGGTTAGGTCAAATTATAGGGACCTCTCTTTTGGTATGCAAAATTACACTGACTTTCCTTGAGGTATGTAGTTGGGTAACATTTGCCCCCTTCCGTTAGTCAACAGTAAGTTGAATTGACTGTTAATTTTTGGGGTTAAATTTTGTATAATGGCAACTTTACCTTTACTAATTACAACAAAAAAAAAAAAAAACTTTGTTTTTTAATCTCATCTTCTCCTCTCTCTAGCACTATGTTTGGGAGTTTAAAAAACGAGAGAAAATGAGAAAAAGTACCTCACTTTCTTTCGCTTTCTCTCGTTTGTGAGTTTAAGTGAGGAGAGAATATGAGAGAAAGGGAGAGAAAACTATTCCCCACTTTCTCTCAATTTCTCTCTCCAAATTGGAAAGAAAATAAAAGAAAAGAAAGTAGGGTTCAATAAATTTTTCTTAATACCCGCAATACCCTTTATTTAATTCTTAACTAATTTTAATGTCATCTAAGCCCTAGACTCCTAATACACCATATACGTGTATTCTCTCTCCTAACAAAGCAAAAAGCTCACATACCAAATAAATCTAGATGTTATTTAATAAGAATAGAAAATGAAAAGAAGAGATGTTAGAGGCTTCATTAGTTCAAGTTATTAATGGGTAGAAAATGTATTCTCTTCTTTTATTCTCAACTCCCAAACAAGAAGATAGAAACTAACTTTCTCTTCTCTCTTAAACTCTCAAACAAAATGAAAGAAACTACCATTATTTCTCTTTTGTTCTTTTTTCTCCTCACTTACGACTTTCTATTTTTTTCTTTTATCCCCTAAACTCCCAAGCATAGCATAGCTCTCTCTCTCGAGCTGTTTCCATAATAAATGGTAATTAAAAACTTAATTATTAAACCAATGTTAGTTTTAATTTAATGACAGAAGTAGTGTCGTTTTTACGAAAAACGACACTCAAATGAGTGTCGTTGTTGCTAAAAACGACATTAACCCTTTTTAATTTATTTTCAGGAAAAAACGAAATTTGTTTTTTTTAATTAAATGTTGTGGTTACAAAAAACGACATTAAAATGTCGTGATTGCAAAAAACGACATTTAATATCGTGGTTACAAATAACGACATTTAATGTCGTTATTGCAAAAAACGACATTAATGTCGTGATTACAAAAACCGCCATTAAATGGCGTTTTTTCAAAAAACGACATTAAAAGGACCATTTAGTAAAAACGACATTAGTGTCGTTAGGTCTTCTTTCTTCTCTTCTTTTTTTTTTTCCCTCTTTCTCTCTCTCTCTTGAAGCTCTGCGGCGCTCTCTCCTCTCTCTGTGCTGCTGCCGCCGGTCACCAATTAGGAAAGTGGGTCACCAAAAAAAGAGGAAATTAGGAAGTGGGTCACCAAGGATTGAAGGAGCTGCCGGAGTGATGAAGCCGGCGGGAAGTGGGTTCTAACTTTCCGGCGGGAAGTGGGTTCGAGCATCATAATTTTCTGCAAATTTTGGTTTGTTCCAACTTCCACACTCTCACTTTTTCTTTTTGTAATTGCATTATTATTCATATATATTGTCTAGCTGCCTATACAAATTGCAAACTTGTGATGGTTATTTGCATAAGCTATTGACTTTAATATCTTTGCGGAAATAACCAAAAGAATCATGCTTAATAGTTGATACAAAATCAGTACACTTGACTACCAAAGAATGATGCTTAACACAGCAGATTTGAATCACTTTCAACACATAAATCCGGCAGGGATGAGTTCAAACTTCATATGGAAGAGTTCTGCCTTGAACCTAAAAGGCAATCATTCTCCAAACAAAGCCTCCTTATGTTCACTACTTCTCTACATTCTTCACTGCAAGCATTAACTTTCACCATGCAACAATATATGAATTAGCACTTGAAATATGAATTCAGATCAAGACAAAACTACTCAATCTTGTGTTGGAAACTTGGAATAAATCTAAATTTGAGTTGTGAGCCAGCTAGCAAGCCTGTAAGCCATACAAAGTACCCCTGCCAAAAGCAAAAGTAGTAGACATAGTAACTGAAAAGAACTCTCTGTATAAAGGGACCCTTTTATTGAATCACATTCTCCCTTTTCCCTCTAGCCACTTGTATGCAATGGGACCCTTTTACAGTAGAATTGTTGCTTCAGCAAGTCATTTGTCCGTGGTATATCAGCATATTTGTTCCTAAATTTTTTTTGTTTCCCCAAACTTTTGTACTCCCTCCGTCCCATTTTGCGAGTCCCAGTTTTGTTAGCTGTGCAATATTTAATTGATAGCGGAACCACTAAATTTTCGTTAGAAGTTCTTTTGAATGGTATAACTATCAAAGCATTTGGGATTTAAATTTTGTATTCAAATTTGAATGGTATAACTATCAAAAAATAATGTTATGATTCCCAACTTTTGTCCCAAATACTCATTTGTATTGTGTTTCTGGAGTGCTCCCTAAATTTCGATGACATTCACCCGTTGTGCTTTGATAATTTCAGAGTCTGTTAATTTGGCGTTTGTTTTTCGAGCTTTGGCTTCAATTTCTTCTGCTATTTGATTTATCTGGTTATGTGAATGTCGAGACTCTATACGATGGCTACAAAGGGTTGCTAAATGTGGTTGTGAAATTCATAGAGAATAAGTTAAAAGGGTTCTCTTAGTTTAACTATAAGAGATTAAAAAAGAAAAGAAAAATGTTTACTCAATATGTAACTTAAAAATTTGTTTGTTAAATAATCTTTTAGAGTCTTCTTATAAATCAAATTTTGAACTTTCGAGTATACTTATCTAAAGCAATAGTCTTTTGATTATCATATTTAATCAGGGTAAATTCAACAGGGTTTCAAATTTCCATGCAGAAGAAGTGTGCATGTTTGGCAGTTCTGAGTTCCAGTATTAAAGGTTCCTCAAGTCCTCTGCTTCTAAAGACTCTGCTAACACCACCTCCATAATTGTCACAGGTACAAATATAAACACGCAGTTTAGGCTTACCACTCTTTTACCAGGGTATTGTCTCATTTGGGATAAGGTTAGTTAAAGTCTATTATTTTCCTCAACAGTGTAAGTCTTAAGTACTCCCTCAAAGGCAAAGGGCCTGTAATTTTAATCCCTCCACATCGAAATTTCTTTTCTTTCTTTCTTTTCTTTTTTCCATATGTATGTAGAGGCCCCATTTAGAGTTTACCTTTTTAAAGGTATATTTGGCCCCAATTATGTTAGGACCCATAACGTATACTGTATACATTGACTTGTTTAAATAAATTTTAAAAAGAATATTAGGATCCCAAAATAACGTTTTAGTTTAATCATGTGTTGTTGCAACTTGCAACTTCTTGGTGTAGTCATATTATTAATTTTACAATTTAGAATCATGGAATTTTTTTTTTCCTTTCTTTCATGTTTTCTGGGCAAACATACATGAATAAACTAGAAAATGTCACTCGCTTAGGAACCACAAGAGAATTCAGAACTCTTCAACTTCAATAAATAATTTTTATATGATTGAAGATAAAAAAAATATGTTCATTTGTTTTCCAATATTGCTGAACTAGACAAAGGACTTGCAGCTTAAAGTTTTAACTTACAAATGTGCTCCAATTATGTCTTGGATGGACGAACTTGGGAAAGAAAAACATACTATCGAGATTGCTGTGGCTTAGTTTTTTATTAGGAACCAAGCTCTTTGAGGTATGAGATAACAATTAATTAAGGTGGTCAAACTTTCAATTCAAAACTGTTCTTTTGTAATGAATTAAACTCTCTATATACATATGATATATATATATATTTATAATTATTTGTTCAAGTTGAAGAATCGTTATATGTATTACTACTATAGAAAGGGAGAAGCAAGGGTACCATAAAAATTAAGTCTATGACTTATAATTACAATTATACCATAAAATTTTATACTAACAAAATACAATAGTAGGGGTAAAATAAAGTAATTACTCAAAAAACAAAAAACTGTTCAGAATTTAAAAAAAAAAAAACTGCCTGTTCAGAATTTAAAAAAAAAAACTGTTGTAGAAAAAAACTGCCCAAAAAGTGATTCAAAGAAGGGAAAAAAATTTTCTTTAAAAAAAAATTCAAAATTTGCACTCACAAAGTGAGTGGCAACCCACTAGTATATTATAAAACCAAAACAAAAAAAATATATGGAAGAGTTTTTGACTTTGTCTTTCATACGTAGTATAGATAGATTTATTATGTGTTCGGTATTGCAATTTCAGCAATTTATGGACACCCCAAATACGTATTACGTACACTTAACACTAAAAATACTTATCCGGAAAACAAAACTCAAAAGGAAATATATACTTAGAATACGTATATGGAACACCCCAAATTGTGAGAAGGCAACCACCACAAATTGTACTAATCACTTCCCCACCCTTTTTTTTTAGTTCACATTTTCTTTTTTTTCTTTTATAGAGTTCTAGAAGTATTATACATAGGTGAAATTCCATTATGCTTCTTTGTAACCAAATAACTTGTCGTTTTAAATTTTCATTTCTTGATCTACACTCTATGAATTACAGTATTATTCTTGTCACATTACATTAATTGTTCTATATATAGTTGGTGCAACTGTTAAGCTGTGAAGCTATGTACTTTCACACCCAAGAGGTGAAACAAAATGAAATTAAAAACAAAACATGTGAGGTGAATCCATTGAAATTAGTTTGATGTAGTTGTGGGTAATGAACGTAATTAAAATTACTCTTAACTCTTGCAGGCTATACTTGCTGCCTTGTTGATTGGTGAATCCATTGGCTTTGTTGGAGCTGTAGGGCTTGTGCTTGGTGTCGTAGGGCTTTTACTTCTTCAGGTAATTTATCAGAAATCTCTAGATCCTAGCTTGCTACCTTGTAAAGCTGTATATTTCTTAGTTGTGAGTTCACTTGTTCCTAGCTTAACTATGTCATATATTTATTAATTGTGGAAATGCTATTGATTTGCAGTATACATGACGTCTCGTTGCCCCGCTGACGCGTCAGTCCTGTCATTACACACCACGCACAGGACACAGGACGTATGGGATAGTTCTATTCCAGTATTTGTGTTATGTTATGACATTCATTACGTGATATGCTTATTGAACTTACATGCAGGAGGATGCCATTAAGATGACCATTCGTAGGACTGATCAGCAATTTTGGGGGATTGGACCTGACCCACGCTTATTGCCATTACTACGCAGAGCTGGTTTTTATGGTATCGCTCGACTAGGTTGGCTCCAAGTAGACCATTCTCTGATCACTGCGATGGTTGAGAGGTGGCGTGAGGAGACGCACACCTTCCATCTTCCCATGGGTGAGGCCACCATCACATTGGAGGATGTGGCTGTGTTACTAGGACTTCCCGTGGATGGCGATCCTGTTATATGCTGCGATACACTACACACGGAGGACGCCAGACAGGCTATCTGTCAGGAGTTATTGGGTGTTACCCCCCCATCAGAGTACTTTAAATATGGTAGGTTGATGGTCAGTTGGATAGTTGAGAGGTTGACACACATGCCCCCTGGTGACTTGGCACCAGACGTTCTCATGCAGTATGCTAGAGCGACTATTTTAGCTATGCTCGGGGGACACTACTTATCTGACAGCTCAGACAACATGGTGAAGCTGATGTTTCTACCATTTCTTCGTGATTTAGACGCGTGTGGTCGACTCAGCTGGGGCTCTGCGGTGTTGGCGTGGCTCTATCGATGCTTGTGCAAAGCATCGTGCAGGGGTGTACGTTCTATCGCTGGTCCAGTTATGTTATTGCAGGTAACACTTACTATATAAGAAATTTTATCTAGATTTATGATAGTTCCTAATTGCTAGAAAAAGTTAGGGTAAACAATAACCAAATAAGATCGGGCATGGTATTTTATAAAACAAGCATAAGATTATTAAAGTGTGCTTTCGTCATCTTATTGACTTATCTCTTTATTGCAGATATGGGCATGGGAAAGGATACCATCATTGAGGCCTAATTTATTGGTCGGCGCTATTCCTAGAGGATTTGCCCCCGTGGTTGGGCAACCCGATCTACCAGTTGGCCCGCGGGGATGCAGGTTTTACTATATACTATTCATTTTTCTTCATTACTATTTATATGTTTTTAATATATGTGATGCATCTTATTTGTAGGTGGACTGTACCGCTACGGACGGGTGAGATCACCACTCATGTTGTACGCACTGCTAGAGATCAGCTAAACCTGCTCAAGGAGGGGCAGTTCGTGTGGCAACCCTATCAGCACACCGAGCTACCAGAGATGTACCTTGTGGGCCAAGAGTTATGGAGAACCGTTCCCCATTGATTTGCATGGATGTCATAGAGATGCACTTACCAGACCGTGTGTTACGACAGTTTGGACTACGACAGGACATACCTCAGCCATGTGATACGGGACGAGCGCTCCATCGTACTACACGAAGGGGACGTGCATCAGCGGACTGGCCGAGGTTTCATCGTGTTTATGTCGACATGTGGGGTTCACGGAGACTATCAGTTGTGCATGGTGATCCTATTGATCAGCCGATGTTGGCTAGTGATCCTTATATGGCATGGTATAGGCGGATCACAGTGTTATATGTTGGTGATCCGACGTGTCCGCCACCCGATGTTGGTTACCATGGTACTGGATCGATGTCTCAGCTCCTGGTAAACTACTTAATCTTACATTCATTTATTATATGTTGTAGTATAGTTTCTTAAATGTCGATGTCTAATAATTTTTTTATATTTCAGGTGTTGTTTCTCAGCCGTATCTACCATCGAGCGCGTACCAGTTTACAGCTCGATGTTGATCACTCATGTATTCATCGGGGTACGTTGCAGTTGGTGATGTCAGAGTGTACTGATGTTCTTACCAGGATACATTCCTCACACGCTTTGACAGTCAATCCATTAGCGGACATGCCCAGCACTAGCAGCAGACCTACTGTACCAGACCCACACACCGTACCAGACCCACACACCGTACCAGACCCACATACCGTACCAAACCCAGATATCGTACCAGACCCACCACAGGTTGACCGTCCATCCTTTACCCGTGCACCTTTCACGCCTGTCTTCCCAGCGACACCTTTCATGCCCATGACTTCCCATTATGGATCTACCTCTACCCAGTCTCCAGGAGAGTCTATGCTAGCACATATGTTTGATGATTCGTCATTCGCGGAGATTCTATCATTATGTTCCATTCCTCTAGCACCCACTCAGACAGGACCCACCCAGACAGCCACCCCTCCTATCCAGTCGCCTACCTTAGCACCCACCCAGACAGCCACCCCTCCAATCCAGTCGCCTACCTTACTACCTACCCAGACTATCTCCCCTCCTATCCACTCGCCTGCCTTAGCACCCACCCAGACAGCCACCCCTTCTATCCAGTTGCCTATCTTACTACCTACCCAGACAGTCTCCCCTCCTATCCACTCGCCTGCCTTAGCACCCACCCAGACAGCCACCCCTTCTATCCAGTTGCCTACCTTAGCATCCACTCAGACAGTACCCACCCTGACCGCTACCCCTCCTATGCAGTCGCCTATCTTACCACACACTCAGGCAGCCACCCCTCTTATCCAGTCGCCTACCTTAGCACCCGCCCAGATAGCACCCACCCAAATAGTCACCCCTCATGTCCAGTCGTCTACCTTACCACCCACCCAGGCAGTCCACCTACCAGCCGATACAGATATGGGTGAGGTGTTGACACAGACTGATATTATTGGCGATGGAGGCCGAGGTGTTGCTCGTGCTCGTGGTAGAGGACGTGGGAGAGGTCGTGGGAGAGGTCAGAGAGGTAGGCGTGGGAAAGGTCGTGGGAGAGGTGATGGCGTCGCCCATGCTTCTCATACCTTAGGCATTAGTGCGCATTCAGAGGAGGGGCCGTCGCAGCTGACACAGCTTGACGAGGGGTCGTCGCAACTGACACAGCTTGACGAGGGGTTATCACAGCAGACACAGCTTCACGAGGGGCCTTTGCAGTTGCCACAGGTTCATGAGGAGGGGGGAGAACAGAGAGGCAGACCTAAGAGACTCATAGTTGCACCTCCATGTGGGACCTAGGCAGACATACATTTGTCTTTTGGGCAATGTGTTACATACATTTGGATTATGGGCCTGGTTTTATCTACATTTATTTTTTGAGCCTGATATTTTGCATACGTACACAGAACATATGTGTGTATATATATATATATATATGCGTGTGTGTGTGTGTATCCATGTGGTTGTGAGATACTTTCTTCATTTAGTTGCTAGATTTTGTGAGTCCATCCATTTTTTATTAAGTTCATGCTGAGAATTTTCTATACAAACTAGAAAAGTAATGGTAAATCTGAATAATGATATAATTCTCAAATTTAATTATTGAAGTTGGATTTTAGTAATATATCAATTTTTGGTGCCCTCGTGAACGGGTAATTTCTACTATAATTGAATTGATTATATGCATGTTTAAACAAAATTAGTCACAACAACGGTGTAATACAACATAAAGATATGATTATCAGTCACAACAACGGTAACAAGTCATAGTACAATAGATTTGACAACTCGTTGGCGCAAGACAGATGACTTCAGAGCACTCAATGCGTCTGACGTCGCACATATGATTTGACAACTCACTGATTTCTGACGCCTGACTTGACAACTCACAGCGTCCACCCAGACATATCATTTCATAACTCACTGACTTGACGACCCAATAGTGTTTGTGTCTGATATTGGATGGATAAGTTGACACCTCTGATGAAATCACAAAAGTTGTTTGGACATTATTAATGGCGTTTTTTCAAAAAACGTCATACATAGATTCAAACTTACAGTGTATGCCCTATATATAATGGATTCTTTAACTCTAAGAACGTATCTAACCAATCTAATATATTATTGCAAACTCCCTAGCAGATGAAAAGAGGTGGTTCATCTCGAGGTAGTTCATCTCGAGGTAATTCATCACGAGCTCCCATGAGGCACATCCCCGGCCCGACCAGTTTTCTCCGAAGGGAATTACAACAACAGCCCACTGAGGACGATACATTCCGGAAGAACCCTTGGTTGAAAGTCATCAACTGTGGGTATTTAGACATGGGAGACTGGTGTCCTATCGGGACATTAGTACCCCAGAATGGCTCTTGGTTGGCAGATCGTGTCGTGGGGGTTTTGGAAAGCTTGACCAAGATAGATAGTAATGATTTTCTTAATGACATTTACCTCTGTGTTATTAAGGATCACACGGGAAAGATTTGTGGTAAGATGGATCGCCAGATATTTGAGGATGAAAAATGGCAAGGAAAGATCGTTCCAGGTGTCGCATTGATCCTAACTAGTGTAGTCGTGTGGTGTTTACCTCCTTGCGATGGAAAACTGGATATAACTCTCAACAATCTTCAGAATGTCATAGGATTGGATGAGGAATGAATTTTCAGTGGCCGATGTTTTTCGGAGATGTCTTTCGTCCTTATGTTTGTTTTTCTTCCTTAGTTGAATTCAATATATGTAGTAGTGCTTTTATATTTCTGCAATGTAGTAATGGTGTATAATCCATTTTTAATGAATAAAGACATCTTTTCGTAAATATTATGATGTAATCCTTTATATATATATATATATATATCCTAATGCTTGTTTAAAAGAGATGTAAGAAGAAGAGCCCCAATTGCCAATTCTATACTTGTCCCAACAAATGTACAAGTGCAATTTTATTGAAGCAATATATTACAATAATATTATAATAATAGAGCACTGAAAATATAACAATAATAGAACGCAGGACGGCCATCTATTAATACACGCACATAAAGCCATAGTATAGATAGATATAGAGAGTTTTACAAGATATTACACAAAGAACAACACTAAATTACATTTGAAGGCTCGCATCTGCAACAACACGTGGTCGTGCTGGACACCTACGTCGATCGTGACCAGCCACCCTACATATACTACATTGTTTGGGTACACGATCTCTGGGTCTGTCCATCTCATTGTGGATACGTGCTGACTTGGGACGACCAGGCCTTACTACACGGCGAGTAGCATTATTTGGTAGCAACACGGGAAAGTTACGTTGTGGCCAATAGTCTTCGTGGGCCAACGGGTGGAACTTGCCTTCCCATGTGCGCACATAAGAATCCATGGTATACTCTTTTGCTACAAAACGGAAAGGGTCTAAACCCCGCCTCGTTGTTACAGCTAGGATATGGGAACATGGATATTTGTATATATCAGTCTTACCGCACGAACATAAACCTTCATTAAGTCGCACCACCTGTATGTTACCGCCACTTGTCTGTCGCCTTCTTGTACGAACTTGGTACTCCCCTATAGCCCTATTAAGTTGAAAATTTCCAATTTAAAATCAGTAAGTGGAATAACTTTATAGATATACAAAAAAGTTAATGATTGAACTTTATAGTAAATGAATGTAACCTGTCGTATGCCTGTAACTCGTGGACATTTGCTTTCTTTTGCCGTCTATCAAGTATCCCTAGCACTTGTTTTGTGTACTGAAAGCCATCGCTTAAGGTCTTATTTGCTTTTACTCTTCCATTATCAAAATACCCTACTACTCGATAAAATATTAGTTGTACACATGCAGTTATTGGGAGGGAACGCGCACTCTTGAGTACCGAGTTAAACACTTCGGCGTGGTTACTAGTTAGGATGCCCCACCGGCGACCACCGTCGTTCGCAAGAGACCACTTTTCTACTGGAATATTTTCTAACCATCGTCGTGCATTTCGATCTAAGGCCTCAATGGATTCCATTGCACGGTTGAACTTTCTAAGTTGATGGGCCTTCCCAGCATCCCAAACAAGGTCCTTCAAATGGGTATTCTTGAATTTCTTGTTGATGTTGCTCATAATGTGCCTTATACAGAAGCGGTGATATGCATATGGCTCACGCCACTCCGGTACTCTTTCAACTGCACCAAGTATACCGACATGTCGGTCAGATATCAAGCATATCCCCTGTCGACCTCGCACAACATGTGTACTTAGTTTACTTAGGAACCATGACCAACTGGCAATGGTCTCCTCATCTACAATTGCAAATGCAAGGGGGAAAACTTGATTTTCCGATGTCATCCCAATAGCTATAAGGATCTTCCCTCTGTATTTGCCATTAAGATGTGTCCCATCGACACATATTACTGGTCGACAATGAGTAAACCCGTCAATTGAAGGTTTGAAGGACCAAAATAAGTATTGAAAGTTGTAGGTATTTTGGATGCCCGTACGAGCGTTAAGCCACTCCACCACTGTACCGGGATTATATTCTTGCAAAGCAGCCATAAATCTAGGCAATCTTCTGTAAGACTCGTCCCAGTCTCCAAACACCATCTCGATGGCTTTTTTTCTTGCACGCCATGCCTTTTTGTACGATATGGTGAAATTTTGACTATTTTTGACATTCTCAATCACCAAACTGATTTCCATATCAGGGACATGTTTCACGTAACCAATGATTATCTTTGCTATAAGATTCATATCAAGATTAACGTGATCCTGGCTAGTGTGTAGGTACACACAATGGTGTTCGCCATTGTATTTGGTAATCTGAAAATATCCGTGCTTATTTTTTGAGGCCCGAAGCCGCCATGTGCATCCATTCTTGCACTGAACTACCCAAAGTTTGGGATTTGTTTCAACTACCATATATTCTTGATCATGCTTTGTATGATAAAACTTTACGGCTTCCTGGAGCTGCTGCTTGTCCTTGAATATCATTCGGAGCTCTAAATCAACTCTATCAGCTTGCCACATTCGAGATGTCTGGTAGTTGTCGCGATTAGTTACATAGCAACTCCCATCCCCTTCGAGATTAGTGAAGAAGGGGACCGGAATATGAGGCTCTTGTACATGAGAGGGAGATGGAATTTCGACACCTTGTTGACCTAATTGTTCGCCTTCATCCTCAGAATCTGGATCATCCATCCTCGCATCTTCCTCCAAAGGATCTTCTTCATCATGGTCTTCTAGACCGGCGCTGTCTGCAATAATATCCTCTTCCGCCCATGTATTGGCCTCCGATCTTACCAAGTGCTCGACGACATTCATATCGTCATTTCTTTCATCAGGTGAGATCGTTTCACGCATCATGCCACTACTGAAGTCATGATAAGTGCCAAAGTTTTGAGTTCTTGAGCTAGGACCTCCACTCTCAAAGTTTTGAGTACTAGAGCTAGGACCTATATTTGTATGATTTATCGATTGTGTGTTGAACAATACTCCATAGCGCTCCGAGTAATTGTAGTGGTTCGGTGTATTACTCTCTTCGTTTCTGTAACTAGAGCTTCGGTATTCATCACAGTTGCGGGAGTAATCTTCATTTAAATTCATCGGAGATAGACACGGGGACTGAACATCAAAATTTGCAGCCCCTTGTGTGAGCATTCGAGTATACGGTCCAGGTAGGCATAATCCAGCATCTGTAGACACCTTTTCAATGTACACCTCTACACATCTTATTGCCGAAAAAAATGATGGAATATCAAGTACAGTCTCCAGTGTAGAATCATCAACTATGGAAAGGGCCACGTAATTGAAAATAGCACCAGCTTGACTTACTGGAAATCTGCATGTGAATTTCAAGTCAACAATTTCACCTTCATGAGCTACCTTATGATATACCAAATGGACCAACTCAGATAAAGTTGTTCCACGATTCACTCGTTCAATAAGCTTCGCTGGAATGTTGTACTTAACACCTCCTTCATTGTGGTCCATTAGCATCATACCCCCCCAGTGAAAAGCAATCCATGTCGACATTGAAGTAGATCTCCAAGTTGTTTAAGAAGAAGAAGAACTAGAAGAAGAAGAAGAAAGAAAGAATGAAGAAGAAGGAGGAGGAGAGGAGGAAGAAAGATCTAAGAAAAGAAGCAGAAGAAGAAACATAAAATTTGACGCTAAAGTGATGTATCTGATGAATGTAAAGTTACTTTTTTAATGTCGTTATTGCTAAAAACGACATTAGTACAGTCTGAAAATCACTGCCATACAGTATGCAGTATGCAGTGCATGCTGCACTGCAGTGCAGTGCACGGACTGCGGTAAACTTTTATCAATGTCGTGGTTAGTAAGGACGACATTAATGTCGTTTTTAGGAATCACGACATTAATGTCGTTTTTAGTAATAACGACATTAAATAAAAAAAACAAAGTATCTAGTATGTCCTTTTAATGTCGTTTTTTGAAAAAACGCCATTTAATGGCGGTTTTTGTAATCACGACATTAATGTCGTTTTTTGCAATAACGACATTAAATGTCGTTATTTGTAACCACGATATTAAATGTCGTTTTTTGCAATCACGACATTTTAATGTCGTTTTTTGTAACCACAACATTTAATTAAAAAAAACAAATTTCGTTTTTTCCAGAAAATAAATTAAAAAGGGTTAATGTCGTTTTTAGCAACAACGACACTCATTTGAGTGTCGTTTTTCGTAAAAACGACACTACAGTGTCGTTTTTTGTAAAAACATTTTACCCTACTTCTGTCATTAAGTTAAAACTAACATTGGTTTAATAATTAAGTTTTTAATTACCATTTATTATGGAAACAGCTCTCTCTCTCTCTCTCTCTCTCTCTCTCTCTCTCTCTCTCTCATACGCACATAGAGGTATACTATACACACCCAAATCTGATAGACACACAAATAGCCATTCGGGATGGAAAGAAGAAGACTAAGATATATATATATATTGCAAACCCAAAAAGAAAAAAATAGATCCAAAACGACCAATATAAATACATGTATATATATAGATATGTGTGTGTATACACACACACATATCTATATATATACGTATATGTATATATATGCATAGGTATGCACACATGGATTCAATTTCACCACCACCATCATCACCCACGAGTTGAATGGGACTCGAGGCTTTCAATTTAGAGTTTCAATTATTTTTTTTTCTCAGTGATGTCACTTTAGGATATAGCAATTCCAAAACTGGCTTGATAGACTTGGGCTCCATAGCATCCATTGCTCATCTGGAATATTTTGAAGTTTAGTAAAGAAATTCATGGAACCACAATTGATTTTTAGAAGAGAAAAAAAAACCCGAGTATATACAGTATCTTGATAGGAGTTGAAAACTTTCAATCCCTGAGATATAATTCAAAGAATGGAGTGGCAGATATTTTCTGTTCACCCCCTTCTCTCTCTCTCTCTCTCTCTCTCTCTCTCTCTCTCTCTCTATATATATATATATATATAAATACAAATGTAGGTGCCACATGGCAACCCCATGTACATGGAATGCCACATGACATTGCTACACCATGTATATATGTGTATATATATATGACTGTATATATATATATTTGAAATTTAATGAAATTTAAAAAGTTATTAAAAAAAACCCTCCTAACCTCCTACAATTTTGCAGTAACTTCTCTCACATTCATTGTAACTGCCTCTCTCCCATCATATATTCTATTTTTTCATATTTTTTCTTAACAAATTTCATGGGTGATATATATAAATTTAAAAAAAAAATGTACACATATATTTGAATGATACCCGTGCATAGCATGGGCAAATGCTAGTATATATATATATATATATATGTATATTATATTATATTCACACATAAGTACACAACCAAAATGTTTTTGCTTTTTTCGATTTTTTATTTTGTTTTGTTTCCATCAAAAAAAAATTGCTCTTGTTTTTTGGTTGACTTATTTTTAGAATGAAATATCATAAAGAAAGTGAAGGTAGAAAGGTAAATTCAACATTTCAATTACTCTCATCTCCCAACAAAGTTTGACAAGGGAGGTCAGTGTAATTTTTCATACTACGAGGGAGGTCCCTATATTTTGACCTAACCTCAGGGGAGGTCCGTGTAATTTACCTTTTTTTTTTGGTAACTCCAATTAGTACAGTAGTATCAAATTAGAGTAATGTTATACTTCTCAAATGTGGTTCACTAGACATGTGGTGATGAGATCACATCCAATAATGACGTGACCACTTCAACATCCTCTGATGAAATTTAGTGGAACTACTACCACACAATGTGTTGCATTCATATTTGGGATACAAATTTAAAAGCATAACATTACTCATCAAATCAACAAGGTTTAGAATCCACACTTCATCACTATCACTTCTAGTCTAAGATTCTATGACCAGCCACTCTTTTTTATCACAAATTAAGATTACTTAATTTCATTCAATACTAGCCATTTATCTTTAGGGTAAATTACACAAACATTCCCCGAGGTTTGCCTTAACTACACGAACTTTCTCTGAGGTTTCAAAACTTACACGGTCCTCCCACGAGGTTTGTAATTAGGTAAAAAAACGCCCCCTCCCCTAACGGTCCATTAGTTTTTTTTTTTACAGTAGCCCCTGAAAATTACAATTAGCTCCCCTAATATTATAAAATTGTCATACTAAGCCCCATTTCTCTTATATTTTTGTGCTAATCATAAAATCCCTCATTCCTCTTATGTTTTTGGGTTAATTTTTTTAGCATTAATTTATATCATCTACACAAAAATGCATATAAATAGGTCCCAAAAAAAAAATTCCCTGAACAAACCTCTATCAAGCCCCCCCCCCCCCCCCCCCCCCTGTATTAATTTTCTAGATCTGCCCCTGCCCCTATGAGATCCGCCTCTACCCCTAATGGTCCATTAGTTTAGTCGACATTAGTGGCAAAAAAGAGGTTTAGTGTTAAAAATTAGCCTCACATAGGTGGTTTAAAGGACATCATTGCTCCCTTAAAGAGCGTTAACCCCAAAATTAACATCACAAAAGGGGGTTAAGTGTTTACATTTTAAAGCAATTTTAGAATTTTCGTCAATTTTGAGTGAAATCATAACAGTTCCTGTCACACCCCAACCCGCCCCAGGCGGATTAGGACACGTGTAACAAAGCCCACACACCAAACCATACACTAATCATGAAGAAAAACATGTTTTAGACTCCATAAAATAGCTTTCTTGGCACAAATCAGACCCAAGGGCAAAATGGTCATTAATAAGGTATAGAAAATTTTATACCAAAAGATAGGTCTTTGAGTCCCGGTTCCAACGCAAAAAATGGCGCGCGAATCCGAGTTTTGTAGAGAGAGAGTTATACTTGTTTCCGTAAAAGCTGACAGTCTGTTTTCATAGGGGCGGATCGATCCGCGAAAAGGGCGAATCGATCCATCTCACTAATTTTCAAGCAGAATGTCCCCGAAAAAGGGTGGATCGATCCGTGGAAAGGCCGGATCGATCCGGCTTCTGCAGAACTTTCCAAACTTCTTAAAAACATCATTTTCCAAACTTCGCAAAACTTTGTGAAACCATTAAAACTCATTCTCAAAGCATTTCCAAATGTTCCTAAACATTAACACAACATCTTCCAAGCATGGATTGACAATCAAACACACAAATCATTCTCATGGATCATGATTTATCATTGGAAATCTAATGTTTCCCAATAATTGCAAAACAACACAATTAAAGGGAAATCAAGCTTTAGTTACAACCAAAAGTTATCTAGTTTCCTCCCTCATTCTTCCTCAATATACATGACTTGTAACTTATAAACACAACTCATGGTTTGGTGCAGAAACAACCAACATTACCTAACTTAGCATAGTACAAGTCTTCCAAACTCCCAAGGTACTTAAACATTGACAACAAAAGATACATATGAAACATAAACTAACTAGGCATATGAACATATTCACATGGACTCAACTTCCACGCCGTCGAGCGAATCATTTTCTCTCCTCTTCCCGTGCCTTACCTGCGATGGTTATTCAATAACCACAACAGAAAATATATTTTCGTTTAAGCTTTCGCTTAGTGAGGGAACTAATCATGCTATTGGAATGCTCAATATGCAAATGCAACAATCATTATAAACAACAACCAATTGACCTCTGGAAAGTCAAGTCATTCTATCCATCACCCCCAGGTCCTTCTCATCCTGGAATTTCTCCCTCTTTTATTGCATATAGCATATCACACACACTCTTGTGATCCCGAAGGCATCACCGTTTCATCATTGTGGTCGTCACCACGCCCCGCTCATTGAAGGCTTACCGTCCCTTACATATGGGACCTATAAATGGAGACCACTGCTTGACTTTCCTTTGATCCATATAGGCATATAAGCAACTAATCACATGAACATGACAATCCTTCATATAATTAATATGTAAACTTCATTCTAATCACAAACTTGGCACACTAGTCATGGATTAAGCATTCTAGAGCATCAATTATCACATTAACATAAGTAAACACCCAATTTTGAGATTAGAACACTCACCTCTTTGATTTATACGCAACTAAGCTTAGAATTTCCCCAATTCCTTCCCAAGTTTAGCTCAATTTCTAGTTAGTGATAATCCTACACAAGTTTGGTACCAAGAACATCGTTTATCAAAATGCTTGCTGTAAAAACGTTGCCAAAACTGAAAATAAAAGACGTGCATGTGATCCCCTTACCTCCACGAGTCCAAATCCGATCTCGGTTCGTGAATCCGACGCCGGACGGCGAAGATACGGCAAAAAACGTCGTCGAAAATTTCGTCGCCGACCCGAGAGCCCTTCGTTCTCTTCAATGCTGTGAATTCCAGCTTATGCAACACTTGTGAGACACATATGCAAGTCATGCATATGTGTTGTCACCTTTTTCCCTTATTCCCATTTAACTCCCCCAACTTTCTTTAAGCCTTATTATAAAGCCCCCTTGTTAATTACATTAGCTACCCACCTTTTCTAAAAGTATTTAATCTAAGTCTCGCATGGGTCCCAAACGTGGTCCCACATAATTCATGAAGTTGCTATTAAACCTACCAATTATTAATTGTATTCAAATACGCCCTCATATGGGTACCCATACTGGTCCCCTTACTCTATCATAAGACATAATAATATCAATAAGCACTTAAACAAGTAATCATATAAGCACATAATGACATCAAAATGCAACTTATTTTCATTAGACCCTCGTTGGGCCCCACATTTATACCAGTCATGTCCTTTTTACAGACCTTTCATCTGTGCCCGCATTTCAGCACCTTTTCACATGTGGGTTCATAACCCCACCGTTAAACATCTCATGCATTAATTATCTTTAATTAACACACATTGATATCACATTAATCTTATTTTCCGGGTACGGGTGTGACAGTTCCATTTTAGTCCACAATCACAGGGGGTTAAGTGTCCATTTTTGAAGCATAGAGGCAGGGGCGGATCTAGAAAATTAATACAGGAGGGGCTTGACAGAGATTTGTTCAGGGAAAAAAAAAATTGGGACCTATTTATATGTATTTTGTGTATATTTGTGTAGATGATATAAATTAATTCTAAAAAAATTAACCCAAAAACATAGGAGGGAGGAGGGATTTTATAATTAGCACAAAAATATAAGAGAAATAGGGTTTAGTATGACAATTTTATAATATTAGGGGGGCTAATTGTAATTTTCAGGGGGGACTAATGTAAAAAAAACTAACGGACCATTAGGAGAGGGGGTGTTTTGTTACCTAATTACAAATCTTGAGGGAGGTCCGTGTAATTTTTAAAATCTCAGGGGAGATTCGTGTAATTTAGGCAAACCTCAGGGAAGGTTTGTGTAATTTACCCTTATCTTTATCACTCAGAAACAATTTGAGTGAGTCCGAAAAAATAGTTAATTTACTATATAGATTTGAGTCTAATTCGTCTACCTATATTTGTTAGAAATTGAAGTGAATTTTGTAAAATTTACTCCTTCATAGATGATCAATGTCCTATGTAGCTGATAATATATATATATATATATATATATATATACAAAGATTTCTTAAAAAGGGTCACCTCTCTTTAATAAAGAGAGGACATCTGTTTTTGACAGTCGGATTATGTTTAAAAACTGTAAAATGACAAAATTGCCATTAATGAAAATATGATCCGATGGCCAAAACAGAAGCCCTCTCTTTAATAAAGAGGCCCTCTTTAGAGCCTGACTGATATATATATATATATATCCTATGTAGTTTAGATTTTTTTTAAAATTATATATAGATATAAAATGATTAGAAATCTCTCCAAAAATCCCTCTCTACTAAACTTTTTTAGATTAGGTCCTTTCAAATTTTAATTATAGTGATAAGTCCAAACAATCAAGTAGTTTGTTGTGATTAGTCCACTATTCCCAAATCTCAGCATTTTTATGACCTTTATACCCCCGTGTATATATATATATAAAGGTATATATGCATTAAACACGATACCATTATTTTAGGTAATTATATAGTTATTGTATAGGAATGTATATATATATATATAACAGTCCATATATATATATATATAGGCATTAACAATCCGTTAATTGTAGGTAACCGGTTATGGATATTAAATCCCTTAAATTTAGGATTACAAGTAGCAATATCTCACTATCATTTGCCATTTTTGATAGTCATTGACGTACACTGATGCATATCTTCATTATACATTTTTAAACTTGATTAAATCTAGTAGCAACAATTACAGTGATTGAAGACGAGATACACGTTTATCTCCTTCGACATTTACATCTTTCGACCAATTCAAAATTTAATACCACGTAAATTTTACACTACACGTCCATTATATAACAGCTGTTTACTAGCTAGGTTACTGTTTACACCCATAAAAAATAAATAAATAAATAAATAAAAATAGGAAACTAGCCATAAATCCCTCCCTACCAAAGATTTTTGAATTAGATCCAATTTAAAGAAGATGTTGACAATAGGTCCAAAAATAGTGAAATCCCCAAATTGAGGTAAGTAATTTTACCTTTTACCCACAAGGGTTATGTACAGAAATATATACAAATACATTTGGATATAAATAGTATATAATTAAGGATTATATGAGGATTTTAAGTTACAAACAAACCCACTGATGGTGGAGATAATTATGGAAACAACTAATCCCAATTAAATTCCATGATTATTGGAGTACACACAATATTATCTTACCAATATATACCCAACTTTGTTTAATGATTTTCATATCTTTAATAATTTACATATATTTAGTTCCACGTCCAATGGTATGGTAGATTATCCACTGCGATTTTTTTTCGTTCTGTCACACCCGTTCCAGAAATTTATGATTCTGAAAATGCATCATTTGAGATTTTAAAATTATTAATGTTATTAATAATTTGAGTTGAGGTTGACTGTGAGTCAACAGTAAGGTGTCAGTGAGGACACGGGAACATGGTAGTTCATATGGCATGAGCATGAGTAAATGGCATTTATATGATTTAAATGTTATTTGACTTATATGGTATTTTGTGTATAGTGCATTACACTTGTGTAGTATAATTTCTGGTATTTTCGGTATTGTTTGTTAACATTTTGAGAACTGTGGTGAGAACGTGAGTGATACGTTAATTAAAAAGGTAGGTAGTGTAGAGATTCCACATAATATAGTTTTCGGACGTTATTTTTGGACCCAAACGAAACCTAGTTGAAAACGTTTGAAATTTATAGTTTTCACTCGTAAAGTTATAAAATGGACGTGTGCGAAGTTTCATGGGTTAATTAGAAGTTTGAGAAACTTGTGGGGAGGTAAACGTAATTTCCAGAACGTTTGTCTATATATAGAAGTGGATGAGATTTCATTCTCATCCAAACTCACAAATATCTAGAGAGAGGAGAGAGAATGGAGATTTGGTTGCCACGAGCTTGCCGGCGACATACGACGACCTTCCGTCCGTCAGATTTTCTCCAGATTTCATATTTGAACTCGTGGAGGTAAGATCTACGTTTTGATCCTACTTAGGTCGTGTTTGGCCAATTTTTGTAAAAATCTTAATTCTAGACTTTTGGGAAAAACAGGTATAAACTTGTAGGAATTTTCTCAAATTCGAAATCCGACGTTTATTTGACCTCCTAGTCGATCCTTCAAAGTTTGAGGGAAATCGCAATAGGTATGAAGTTCTAACTTGTGAAATATAGATAAATACATGTTTTATATTGCGATGACGAAATTGAGATCTGGGCAAAATCCATGTGTTAATTGTAGGTCCGTTAATTATGCACGCGCTAAATTGTGAAAAGCATGTCTAAATTTACGCGAGCACGTTGAGTTGTCTATGTGGGTCAAAGGGGAGTCTTATACATGTTCATACCGGAGTAAGCTTCTCGATGTTTGAGAATTTGAGTAGCGACGGCTACTGTGCATGGTTATAGGCTTGGACTTGCCATGGCACTTGTGGGGATGTAATGGTTGTAGGCTTGGACTTGCCATTGACATCGCGGTTTAAGGCTTAGACTTGCCGCTACCGGATGAATGCGTATTTTTCTCCCTAGAGACTATTGATATGATTTACGAGATTAAAACATGTTTTGTCATATATTGCATATGTCAGACTTGTACACTCAGCATATAGCTGAGCAGTGGAGATGTACTCCATTGCAGGTAAGAAGAAAGACAAGAAGAAGCGTGATGAGTGAGGCCGTTAAAGAACGTCGGGGGAATCATTTGTCTATATTTTTGTTTCTATTTCCTAAACTAGTAGCAAGGAATTGGGTTATGTAATACGTTGTAATAGATCTTTGGATTAGTTCCGTAGTATGGTAATCCTGCGTTTGAACGTCTGTGGTTATGTTTTAAATGTTGTAATTCAGTTATGGTTGTGATTGTTGTTAGTGTGGAGAAGCACGAGTTGTTAATTTTCACAACAGGGCTGCCCAGTAGGGGAGCAGTCGACTGGACCCTATGTCAGTCGACTGGATCCCGTGTGATTGAGACACTGAAAGTGAATAGTAAGAGAAACAGTCGACTGGACCCTTTATCAGTTGGCTGAACACTGCTGATTTTTGGCCACTGCTTCTCATAATGGTAAAACCAGTCGACTGGATCCCCAGGTCAGTCGACTGGACCCCTTTTTAATATGTTGCATTTTTTGATTCTGTATAACACAGTCGACTGGGGAAGTGAGCAGTCGACTGAACCACTATAGATTTTAGCTACCGATCCAAATAGTAACTAGTGCAGTCGACTAGGTTCCCTGAGCAGTCGACTGGAGCTCTGTTGAGAATTTTGGGATTTAGTTTCTGCTAGGCACAATTGACTGGACCCTAGGCACAGTCGACTGAACCTCTATTTTCAGAACTGATTCTTTTGAATGTGTTTTCACTTGGCCAAAACTTTTTATAACTCAAATTTTCAATGGATTTGTCAACTCAGAGGGCAATGTTTCCTAAGTTTTAAAATACCCAGGGTTGTTTTTAAAGTTCTTTCCGCTGCGTATCGTTAGAGGATGATTGGATGAGCCTTAGTGGCGTGCCACGTGTCCTATTTCCACGCGTAGTGGAATGGGTCGTGACATTTATTGGTATCAAAGCTATAGGTAACAAAACTTTGGGAAACGTTCGACGACGAGTGGAGTGTTGAGTAAATTATCACATGTTCTAAATTGCATCCATACATATTAGAGATGTTTGATGCATATGTATGTTGTTTTACATACATGCTATTGTTATTGTTGTACATGCATAGTGTTTATGCATTGAGAACTACAGGATTGTAATCATGAGTGACGAAGAGCGAGAACTATCGCCACACACTCGACGTATGAATGAAATGGCAGAGATGATGGGGAATATGGGAGAAATGATACGAAATATAGCGGAGCGACTGCCTCCCACACCCCAAATCGAAGTAGAACCAATAACTGTAGTGCATGCACCCGAAACTAGGGGTATAAGATCCGTATCCGAACAATTCGCTCGAAAGAAACCAATGGAATTTCATGGGACACCCGATCCAACGCTCGCAGAACATTGGATTATGGATATGGAGAGGATTTTCCGATCTATTCAGATGAACGTTAGGTAGAAGATGGAAAATGCAAGTGATGTGCTAAAGGGTGAAGCCCAGAACTGGTGGGTAAATGTTCTTGATCAAGGGGCACCGATTACTTGGGAAGGGTTCAAGGCAGAATTCAATCGCCGGTTCTTTCCGCGAGCCGCCTACAATGCAAAGAAGAGAGAATTTGATAACTTGAAGCAGGGGGATACGACTATAACCGAATATACTTCCAAGTACAACACGTTGTTGAGGTTTGGCAAGGGTTCAGTGCCAGAGGAGGAAGATAGGGCAAGGAAATTTGAAGAGGGTTTAAGGGAAAATATCCGTTTGAGGGTAGAAACCTACGAGCATTCGACCGTGGCAGCAGTACAACAAACAGTGCTAGTGGTCGAGGGCGAAATAGAAAGGTCAAGGCAGAACCAACATGGTAAACAAAGCAATGAGGGTGGGGATAGGAACCTAGGCGGATCTTTCAAGAGGCCGTTTCAAAGAGGCTCTGGTTCTAGTTCCAGTGATTTCAGGAGAACGCCAAGTAGCATACCGTTGTGTTTGCTTTACAACCGACCACACTCAGGCTGGTGTTTCATAACCAAACCCCAGAACAGAAATCAAGGAGGGGGTAGTGCTAATTCTACACCCGAGATGAGAGGTAAGTGCTATGATTGTGGATCATTTAGACACCAAGCCAAGGATTGCTCGAGGAAGTATCCTCAGCAAGGAGTTAGTTCTATGGCTTCTAGTGGTTCGAAGCCTAAGCAGACTAATGACGAGGGACAAAGGATGGAGCAACGTCAAGGAAGGGCATATCAGATGAACCCAGGAAATATGACTGCTTCCGAGACAGTAGTCTCAGGTATGGTGCTTGTATCTTCACACTTAGCACACATACTCGTCGACTCGGGATCTACGCATTCATTTGTATCGCATGCCTTTGTTGAACATTTGAATATTAAATCGGCACCGTTAGGATATGAATTGTCTATTTCTGTGCCATTTAGTAAATCGATAATGACGTCTACGATATATAAGAACTATGAGATCAAACTAGGTGAGAAGTTGATGACCGTAGACCTTATACCGATTGCGGTGAACCATTTTTGATGTGATGCTGGGAATGGATTGGTTAGCTTTTAACCAAGCCACAATAGACTGTGAACGGAAAAAGGTTAATTTTCGATCACCGGTGCATGGGAACTTTTGTTTCCAAGGGAATGGGGTTATACCGCCGCCGTATTTGATTTCAGCTATCCGAGCGGGAAGGTTATTGAAAAAGGGATGTCAAGGATTCCTATGTTCAGTGACCGATGTCTCAGCGACCAAATTCAAAGTAGAAGACATTCCGATAGTGCGAGAATATTCAGATGTCTTTCCTGATGATCTACCAGATGTTCTTATTGAGAGAGAAATTGAATTCACCATTGAGGTAAAGCCAGACTCAAGACCGGTATCCAAAGCACCGTATAGAATGGCACTACTAGAATTGAAGGAACTGAAGGTTCAACTACAAGAGTTACTTGATAAAGGTTTCATCCGACCAAGTGTATCGCCGTGGGGAGCTCCAGTATTGTTCGTAAAGAAGAAAGATGGTTCAATGCGTATGTGTGTTTATTACCGGGAACTGAACAAGTTAACGATTAAGAATAAGTACCCGTTACCCAGAATTGATGACTTATTTGATCAACTTCGTAGGGCACAAGTATTCTCCAAAATAGACCTGAGATCGGGTTGTCATCAGTTGAAAGTGAAGGCCGAAGATGTTGAGAAAACAGCTTTTAGAACGCGTTATGGACACTATGAGTTCTTAGTTATGCCATTTGGAGTTACGAATGCACCAGCCGCGTTCATGGATCTTATGAATCGAGTATTCAAGGATTATTTGGATGACTTCGTGATTGTATTCATTGACGATATCTTTATCTATTCACCGAGTGCGATAGAACACGAGAACCACTTGAGGTTGATACTTCAGAGATTGCGAGAGAAACAATTATTTGGTAAATTCAAGAAATGTGAATTTTGGTTGTCTAGTATTACTTTTCTTGGTCACGTGATTGACAAGAATGGAGTATCAGTTGATCCTCACAAAGTAGAAGTTGTATCTAATTGGCAAAGGCCGACATCCGTATCTGAAATTCGAAGTTTCTTGGGATTAGCGGGATACTACCGCCGTTTTATTAAACATTTCTCAAAGATTTCATTGCCGATGACAAAGTTAATGAGAAAGGGTGTTATTTTTTAATGGAATCGGGAATGTGAAGACAATTTTCAGGAATTGAAGTCGAGGTTGACAAGGGCGCCTATTTTGACAATACCATCTGGAACCGAAGGATTTGTAATCTACAGTGATGCTTCACACAAAGGGTTGGGATGCGTGTTGATGCAAGGGGGTAAAGTGATTGCTTATGCTTCTAGACAGTTGAAGACACATGAGATTAATTATCCGACTCATGATCTGGAATTAGCTGCGGTAATTCATGCTTTGAAGATTTGGAGACACTATTTGTACGGGGAAAAGTGTGAGATATTCACAGTTCACAAGAGTTTGAAATACATTTTCACCCAACGAAATTTGAATATGAGACAACGACGATGGTTAGAATTGATGAAGGATTATGATCTTTCGATTGAGTACCATCCGGGAAAGGCGAATGTAGTAGCCGATGCATTAAGCCAGAAGACGCCGAGGAATTTAGCCGACGAGCTAACACAACAAAAAGAGTTGATAAAAGAGATGGAACGCTTAGAATTGGATGTGATTCTAGAGACTAGTGGTGGTTTAATGATGGCGATCATGGCATACCCAGATATTATTGATGAGATCAAGGAAGAACAATTTAATGATGTCTATTTGTGCAAAATGAAGGACGAGATACCTTTGGGAAAATGACCGGGATTTATCTTGCAACAAGGGGCATTGATGCTTGTGAACCGATTATGCGTACCGAATGTAAAAGATTTGAAAGAACGACTTTTGAAGGAAGCACATAGTACTAGATATTCAGTGCACCCGGGAAGTAATAAGATGTACAGAAACTTGAGAGAAAACTTCTGGTGGAAGGGTATGAAGCATGAAGTCGCTAAATTTGTATCTGAATGTTCGGCATGTCAACAGGTCAAAGCAGAGAGACAAGTACCCGCGGGATTACTACAGCCATTGCCAGTATCAGAATGGAAGTGGGACGAGATTACGATGGATTTTGTTTCAGGATTTCTCCGATCATTCAATAAGAATGATAAGATTTGGGTTATAGTTGACCGACTAACCAAGTCAGCTCATTTTCTACCGATCAAGATGACTAAACCGTCCAAGTTGGCAGAATTGTATGCGAGAGAGATTGTAAGACTACATGGAGTCTCAGCTGTGATTGTATCAGATCGTGATAGTAGTTTTACGTCAAGGTTTTGGGGAAGTTTACAAAAAGCTATGGGTACGAAATTGAGTTTCAGTACTGCATTTCATCCTCAGACCGACGGACAGTCAGAGCGTATGATTCAGACCTTGGAAGATATGTTGAGATTATATGTATTAGACTTTGGGAATGATTGGGAGCACCACTTGCCGTTAATTGAATTTGGGTATAACAACGGATTTCAGTCAAGTATTGGTATGGCACCATATGAAGCTTTGTATGGGCGCAAGTGTCGATCACCAATTTGTTGGACCGAGGTTGGAGAAAGAAAGTTGTTAGGACCTGAGTTAATACAGGTGACTACTGAGAAGGTAAAGTTGATTCAAGAGCGACTCAAGGTAGCTCAGAGCCGATATAAGAGTTATGCGGACTCGAAACGACGACCGGTAAATTTTGAAGTTGGAGATTTTGTATATTTACGAGTATCGCCTTCGAAAGGCATTGTACGATTTGGAAAGAGGGGAAAGCTCAATCCGAGATTCATAGGACCTTTTGAGATCCTAGAGAGGGTAGGTCCAGTGGCTTACCGATTGGCCTTGTCATCAGAGTTGGAACATGTGCATAACGTATTTCACGTATCGATGTTGAGACGATGTATGACTGATATGAGTAAGATCATTGTACCTGAACCGCTGCAAATTCAGGGAGACTTGACTTATGAGAACAACCGGTCGAGATTCTAGATCGAAAAGAACAAGTCTTAAGAACTAAGACGATTCTGATGGTAAAAGTATTGTGGCATAGTCACACGGTGGAAGAGGCTACATGGGAAAGTGTGGAAGACATGAAGAATGAGTATCTGTACTTATTCGACGCATGAGGTAAAGTTTGGGGACAAACTTCCTTTTTGGAGGGGAGAGTTATCACACCCGTTCCAGAAATTTATGATTCTGAAAATGCATCATTTGAGATTTTGAAATTATTAATGTTATTAATAATTTGAGCTGAGGTTGACTGTGAGTCAACGGTAAGGTGTCAGTGAGGACACGGGAACATGGTAGTTCATATGGCATGAGCATGAGTAAATGGCATTTATATGATTTAAATATTATTTGACTTGTATGGTATTTTGTGCATAGTGCATTACACCTGTGTAGTATAATTTCTGGTATTTTCGGTATTGTTTGTTAACATTTTGAGAACTGTGGTGAGAACGTGAGTGATACGTTAATTAAAAAGGTAGGTTGTGTAGAGATTCTACAGAATATAGTTTTCGGACGTTATTTTTGGACCCAAACGAAACCTAGTTGAAACTTTTGAAATTTATAGTTTTCACTCGTAAAGTTATAAAATGGATGTGTGCGAAGTTTCATGGGTTAATTAGAAGTTTGAGAAACTTGCGGGGAGGTAAACGTAATTTCCAGAACGTTTGTCTATATATAGAAGTGGATGAGATTTCATTCTCATCCAAACTCACAAATATCTAGAGAGAGGAGAGAGAAGGGAAATTTGGTTGCCACGAGCTTGCCGGCGACATACGACGACCTTCCGTCCGTCAGATTTTCTCCAGATTTCATATTTGAACTCGTGGAGGTAAGATCTACGTTTTGATCCTACTTAGGTCGTGTTTGGCCAATTTTTGTAAAAATCTTAATTCTAGACTTTTGGGAAAAATAGGTATAAACTTGTAGGAATTTTCTCAAATTCGAAATCCGACGTTTATTTGACCTCCTAGTCGATCCTTCAAAGTTTGAGGGAAATCGCAATAAGTATGAAGTTCTAACTTGTGAAATATAGATAAATACATGTTTTATATTGCGATGACGAAATTGAGATCCGGACAAAATCCATGTGTTAATTGTAGGCCCGTTAATTATGCACGCGCTAAATTATGAAAAGCATGTCTAAATTTACGCGAGCACGTTGAGTTGTCTATGTGGGTCAAAGGGGAGTCTTATACAAATTCATGCCGGAGTAAGCTTCTCGATGTTTGAGAATTTGAGTAGCGACGGCTACTGTGCATGGTTGTAGGCTTGGACTTGCCATGGCACTTGTGGGGATGTAATGGTTGTAGGCTTGGACTTGCCATTGACATCGCGGTTTAAGGCTTGGACTTGCCGCTACCGGATGAATGCGTATTTTTCTCCCTAGAGACTATTGATATGATTTACGATATTAAAACATGTTTTGTCATATATTGCATATGTCAGACTTGTACGCTCAGCATATAGCTGAGCAGTGGAGATGTACTCCATTGCAGGTAAGAAGAAAGACAAGAAGAAGCGTGATGAGTGAGGCCGTTAAAGAACGTCGGGGGAATCATTTGTCTATATTTTTGTTTCTATTTCCTAAACTAGTAGCAAGGAATTGGGTTATGTAATACGTTGTAATAGATCTTTGGATTAGTTCCGTAGTATGGTAATCCTGCGTTTGAACGTCTGTGGTTATGTTTTAAATGTTGTAATTCTGTTATGGTTGTGATTGTTGTTAGTGTGGAGAAGCACGAGTTGTTAATTTTCACAACAGGGCTGCCCAGTAGGGGAGCAGTCGACTGGACCCTATGTCAGTCGACTGGATCCCGTGTGATTGAGACACTAAAAGTGAATAGTAAGAGAAATAGTCGACTGGACCCTTTATCATTCGGCTGAACACTGTTGATTTTTGGCCACTGCTTCTCATAATGGTAAAACCAGTCGACTGGATCCCCAGGTCAGTCGACTGGACCCCTTTTTAATATGTTGCATTTTTTGATTCTGTATAACACAGTCGACTGGGGAAGTGAGCAGTCGGCTGAACCACTGTAGATTTTAGCTACCGATCCAAATAGTAACTAGTGCAGTCGACTGGGTTCCCTGAGCAGTCGACTGGAGCTCTGTTGAGAATTTTGGGATTTAGTTTCTGCTAGGCACAATCGACTGGACCCTAGGCACAGTCGACTGAACCTCTATTTTCAGAACTGATTTTTTGAATGTGTTTTAACTTGGCCAAAACTTTTTATAACTCAAATTTTCAATGGATTTGTCAACTCAGAGGGCAATGTTTCCTAGGTTTTAAAATACCCAGGGTTGTTTTTAAAGTTCTTTCCGCTGCGTATCGTTAGAGGATGATTGGATGAGCCTTAGTGGCGTGCCACGTGTCCTATTTCCACGCGTAGTGGAATGGGTCGTGACACGTTCATTGTAATTTTGATCCACATAGCAGGTATTTTTGGCAACAATGATTAGTCACATTATCAGTATACAGTTTTACACTTCATTATCAGTGTAAATTAATGAAGTGAAAAAATTGTCACTGCATTTCAGAATCTTGTTCACAATTAGTCCTTACTCCTTACCTCAAACATTACCTAGAAACACAAATTTCAATATGATTGGTTACACAAATCCATTATCCCAAATTAAGATATAGAAAGAAGCATAAGTTCATTCATTAAGCATCACTTAATCATCGTACAATTTTACAGTACTGCATTACAGTGTACATTTTTTACATTGCATTATCAGTGTGAATTCTTCACTACATTTTAGAATTCTGCTCACAGCGATCGAATAAGGACCTAAATGTAACACTACATTTTTTACATTGCATTATTAGTGTGAAATTTAACACTATTATAATGTTAAATGTAACAATATTACACTCCCTATATGTAACACTATTACAAGTTTCAGTTCAATTTCACCTAGTGTGAATGTCAACACTATTACACTATTACAGTGTGAAATTTAACACTATTTTTTGTGGCAAGAACATTAGTGTTAAATTTCACTCAAGAAGGTAAGTATGAAGGGAGTACAGAAAAAAAAAGTTTGCTTGTTAAATTTATCACCCACAAACTGATAGCACACAGTTCCCCATTTTTTAGTGTACAAATTACACACAATCTTGATGCGCAAAAAAGTGTTAAATTCTGCACAACCCCGTGAAAATTTAACAAAAGCAGACCTAAACAACTTCACAAAAGTAGACCCAAACAACCCCCAGAGAGAGAGAGAGAGAGAGAGAGAGAGAGAGAGTGTGTGTGTGTGTGTGGAAGACCAAAATACAAGGAGGAGAGGAGAGCAGAGCTTATCTTCATTCATTCCCCAAACCTCAAATCTTCCATCCAAAAAAACCAAAAGAGCCTAAAAAAGAAAAATGGATCAAAATCCTCAATCTCAAGAAAACCCAGAAACCAAAACCTGATCAGAAGAGCAAACGCAACTAACCAACCATTTCTTCAAACCCTCTCCAAAGCCCTATCTCTCCCAACCCACACCCCCCTCGGACCCTTCCAACCCGGACGGAATTCGCCAAGCCTCCATCATCTGGTTCTGCAACGATCTTCTTATGCACGACAACGAGTGCCTCAACTCGGCCAACAACGAGTCCTTGTCAGTTTTACCCATTTACTATTTCGACCCGAGAGAGTACGGGAAATCTTCATCAGGGTTCAATAAAACCAGACCTTATCGGGCCACATTCTTGATTGAATCGGTCTTAAACTAAAGAAACGATGAAAGATTGATGTTTTTCACCTTTTCTAGCCATATTGGTATGCAATGGCATCAGAATCCTTGACAAATACTCGGAGATTTGAAGTTATGGAAGCATGCCGTGTTCACAACAAATCTATCCAGTTTTTTGAGGACCAGAGACGATTGTTCTTCTTATCGAGAGATATGAGAGATCGGTGTGTGAAATCGCATGCGGATTTAGGGAATTTGTGATTGGGTTTAGGGTTTGAGTGATTTGGGATGACGACGCATGTTTGTAGGGGTTTGGGGGAATCTGTAGTGTCTCTCCATCTAATATATATATATGTATATATATGAAAACAGAATGCAAAGCTTCTGCCACGTGGCGCTCTCTGTGAATTTTTAATATTCTAAGATTATATATATACATATATACCCTCTCTCTTTCTCTTCTTCTCACTTTGTATATTCCCATATGTATCTAACCCATAATTACTCTTAATTGACCAAAGATAATCACATCAGTTACACAAAAACAACCAGCGTAAATTAATAAAGCTTTGACCAAGACGAAAATTAATAAAGATTTTCACATATCATCATATGTTCAACCAAAATTATTCCATGATTGAGTAGAAAATCAATCCCAATAATTGACAAATTGAAGATACAAAGATATGTATTTACTTCTATGTAGAGCCTAAACATATTCATTCTCCTCTTATCATTTATTTTGTTTGGTGCATAGAATTGCCTACAGAGTAGAGATTGCATTGTTTCTCTTCGATTTTCAGCTTTTTCTTCTTCAGCTTCTTCTTCTTATTGTGTTAGTCCATGTTTGGATTTTTTTTTCATGTAAATAATAATAATTTAACATACAACAACATTTTTTTAAACTTATCATCTGTTGTTCTTATTTATTTAGTTGTGTTTGAGTTTATGTCCATTTTGTTTTTTGGCTTCTATTAATATTTTTTTCCCAAAGAAATTTGGGAAAGGAAAGAGGCATCGAAAGTGTTGAAACTCAATGGTTTGGGGTTGAATTCTTATCGACCTGTGATAATTGATGGCTGCAAATCGGTTGAGAAACTATTAGCTTACTTCTTGGGTTCATAGACAATCCATTTGTTGTGTAGAGATATACACTTTGTTTTTGTTTAGTTTTGTGTGTGTGTGTGTGTGGGGGGGGGGGGGGGGGGGGGGGGGGGGGGGGGGGGGTGAGGGGGGTGACTGAAAAACGTGGTCCTAATATTTGGGGGTTGAGAAATGATTAGCCTTCTTCTTGGGTTCATAAAGATTTTTGATTTTGTCGTCTTTGCAGCCAAACACTCCTAACTTCTATGTAAGTCTTAACAATGACATTGTCCCTTTTTTTAATTAAAAATCTTAGTAATGGCATTTCTTGGGTTTCATTTAAAGTTTATGGTACAAACCCAATAGACTAAAATCACTTAGTTTTTTCAAATTCGTTTCTCATTGCTTAGTTCTTTGCTGATACATCTTTAAAATTTGGTATTTAGTTTGAGAAATACTATTAAACGCTAATTACCTTATTTTTTGTTTGGGCATTGTGTCCATGGCACGGGCAATTGCTAGTTTGTAAGATTGGAGAGTCTTTTGTTTTAGAGAGAGATTGGGTTTTCAAATTTGAAATCCTAGAAATTTGGCCTGATTTTGGGGGATGGGATGTTACACATAGATCTAGGGAGTGGGTTTAATTAATGGGTTTGAAAGTGGGGAGATATATTCCTGCGCAAGAAGAGTATAATGGGGCAAAAAATATCAGTGTGGACCTCAGGTTAAAATCTTTGTTGGGCTGGACCTATTGCAACAACCTTACACTATAATGGATATTATACTAGTTAATCCTAAGAAAAAAAATTGTTTATTTTTTTACATTGTCCCCCCACTGAATGATGGTTTTCATCAACATATTGTGTGTTTTTCCATTATAAATGAATAATAATATCTAACATAAGGACCAAGCATAACCTATGTAAAATTATAGTGTAAAATTCACCACTAATGAAGAAATCATGTATGATGAATTGCAAATTATAGTATAAAATTTATCAAATAGAATGGGAAAAAAGTGTATAGGTGTACAAGGGGCATACCCCAGGAATAATACAATAAGCTAAAAAACAAATCATGCTCAAAACAAAATCATCATTATTAACCAAAACAAAACCCAGCAAGATGAATGTAGTGAAATATTTCACAATAGTGAAAAAACTCATCCGTGAAACCACTAACACCATCAAACTTAGAATAAACCTACCCTCTCACGACCTAACAATACAATCTTCATACGAAAGCCCTACAAGAGAAAGGAGTCTTCTTCACATCATCATTAACCAAAATAAACCCAGCAAGATGAATATAGTGACAAGGTTATTCAGCGAAGCTCGTACAATTTTACATTGCATTATAGTGTACAATTTTGACATTGTCCTAAGGCGTCATCATGTAAACCTACACCTGCAACCCCAAACCCCAACCCCCCTCCCTCCCTCCCTCCCTCTCTCCCCTCCCCTCCCCTCTTTATCATGTGCACTCCTAACCCTAACCTTGTGTGCTTCACCATCACATCCTTCTCCGACGACGCCTCCATTAGAGCCTAACTGTAACACCCGTACCCGAAAAACGGGTTAATTATCATTTTAAATGCATTAATTAATATAATTAGTGTATAAAATAGATTAAGGGGAGGCTTGGACTCACTCGTGAAAAGTGTTCAGAAAAGGGACATTAGTCGGAAAAGTCCCCAGTGAGGTGGGACAGATACTGTCGTGGGACCCAGTGAAGGGCCGAATAATAATATCTGCATTTTACATGATTAAATGAATTTATATATTTAAATGATTATTTGTTTAAATGCTTCATATTATAATGATATATGTGTTAGCAATTAGTATTAGTTTGGACACCCAAATAAGGATATAATTGAAAAAGAATTATAATTAGTAGGTACGATAGCAACTTCACAAAATATGTGGCACCCACGTTGGGACCCATACGGAACTTAGACAAACACTCATTAGATAATTGGTTAGTTAATGGAATGTTTGAAGGATTTCATTATAAGAACTTTAGAAATTCTAGGGGTGTAAACGAAAAGTGAGGAAGATTGTGTGTTTGACAACACAACATGCATTGCATGTGTATGTCAATAAGAGAAGATTCTCCAAACTAAACATTACAGAAAATTAAAAAAAAAACAAAAGAGAGAGCTTGGGAGAGAAGACGGAGACGAGACACCGACGTCATTTTTCCGTAGTTCCGTCGCCGTCGTTCGCCTGATCTACGATCCGAGACCACTTTTGGACTCGTGAAGGTAAGAGGATAACATGCACGTAGAGGTATCAAACGGGCCGGCCGGGATCGGTCAAAGCGGGCCCAACCGAGATTTTGGGTCTGGCCGGGCTTCACCTAATACCGGGCCGGGCCGAGCCGGGCTTGGGAAGGAAGGGGGGGTTGTCTGCCCTGGACCAGTGGCCCGGGCCTACTAGGGCAGGACTTCGGGCTAGGGGCGGGCTAGAGACCGGGCTTGAATATTTTAGGCATTTTAATGTAAAAAAACACTAGTTTTGTGAGTTTAGGATCGGGCCGGGCCGAGCTGTGGACACCATTGGGAGTATCCGCCCTGGACCGGATGTAATGGACAGGACCTAGAGGGCATGGCCGTGAAAAGCAGGCTAGGCTCGGGCCGGGCCGGGCCAACCCGACCCTTTTGACACCTCTACATGCACATAACTTGTTTTCATTTTTGGCAACATTTTTTCGGCAACCGTTCTTGATAGATGACATTTGTTGTACCAAAACTATGTAGGATTCACTTTGGGGTAGAAATTGAGCAAGATTTGTGAAGAAATTCCTCATTTCTAGCTTGAATTTGGGTAGATCTTACTAAGGTGAGTTTTCTATACTAAAGAATGATTGTGTTTAACTATGTTCAAGGCTTCAATGATGTTAGAGATAACAATTCATGCTTAGGAGCTATGAGAATGTCTTATTGTATTGATTAGTCATGCTTAGAAGTCATGAAGATATTTGAAGTTGTGAGTTGCATGTTAATTATATGAAAATCGTTGTGCTTACATGTATGTGTGCTTATATGTTTATATGATTATGTGGTAATCAATGAACACCGGGGAAATGATTCATTGGTTGGGAGTAATAAGGTAGACGGAGAAGAAGAATCCGATAAAGATGGAAGTCCAAAGAATAGAAGTGGCCACGGGACCAAGGGAAGGTCTTCGGATCTGAATGAATCATTAAACTGGTGGTTCAGCGATTACAAATATGATTTATGTGTTAAATTGTAGCATTGCATATGTTAAACATCAATCATGTTTAGATCACTCACTAAGCGTAATGCTTAAGAAAACTGTTTTCTGTTTCTGTTGTGGTAAATAACAACCACCACAGGTACGGAGCAATATCCGGAGAGAAAATAACGTGCTCGGGAACAGGGGAGAGATTTGGGACATGTAGTTATGTTTTTAACTTTTTATATAGTGTAACTTGTGTCTTGAGATCTTTAACTTGTGGCTTAAAGCCTTGACTCGTGGTTGTGGAGTTGGAGAGATTGAGAACTAGTTGGGACTCTATAACTTATGTGTTTAATGTATATTTGAGGAAACTTATGTAATTCAATTCTCTATGTTAGTAGTTAGTTTTGGGCAAGAGGATGGAGGACTTGAGGGTTGCCTTTGTAAATCCTATGTATGTCTTTAAGTTGCATCTATGGATATGCGTAAGTTGTTGTTTGGATCATACCGGCAAGTCCGGATACATATGTTGTAGATTTTAGTCAAGTTCCTTTTTGTAAACAAATGTTTTACGAAGTTTGGTTCTCTTGTCAGAATGTTTTATGTAAATGCTTGCTTAGTTAAATGAAAGCTTGAGTTCAAATACTTAACTTGATTCAAGAAAGTTGGAATTTATACCTAAGAATGTTTGGAAATGGTTTGATGTGGTTTCCCAATGTTCTAAGTTGTTAGTTTTAGTTTTAGTTTTAAGTTCATTTCCAACAAGATTTCATGAGGTACTAGCTTTTGTCAAGAGTAGAACTTCAAAACTTGTTTTGAACCAAAAAGGAGTTGTGTTCATGGTGGATTTGATTAAATCATGAGTATGTGTATGTTTCACATGCTTGGTTAATATTAAAATGTGCTTAGAATGCTACTTGAGAATTCCATGAGGTTTGATGAAATTTTGGGTATGTTTGGACTGGTATAGCAGGAGTTTTTTGTTAAAAATTGGGTTCTCTTGGAACCGGATCGATCTGGGTCATAAGCGGATCGATCCGGAGCACCTGGAGGGACCAGAAATTATATTCTGCCAAAACCGGATGGGCGGATCGATCCGCTGGCCATTTTGCTGCACTGTCGGCTTTTTCGGAAACAGACATAACTCTCACTAGATAACTTGGATTCGCGCGCCGTTTTTTGCGTTGGAACCGGAACTCAAAGACCTATCTTTTGGTATAAAAGTTGCTATACCTTATTAATTACCATTTTACCCTTGGGGCTGTTTTGTAAAAATAGAGTTGTTTTATGTTGATTAACACATGCGTTTCCTAGTAATTCGCATGTTTCTTTGCAAATTAATGTACTTGAATGCTTGTAGCATTGTTACATATGTCCTAATCCGCACGAGGCGGGTTGGGTTATGACACTAACACACCACCAACAGATCGGGATGCATCGCTCCGAATCTTGAACTCAATGGCGGAGACGGTGAAACTGGTCCAATATCTCCGCCATCCTTTGCTACTGAACACCATAGAGCTTTTTTCCACACCACCGAAACACTCATGATTGTCGACGCTTGATCACCATAAACGGTCCTTAAAACTATCAAAATCATCGTTCCGAACATAGCTCTGATCTGGTAAGTCAAACTCTTCACCATATTCAAATTACAGCAATTTCAACTCAATTTAGCAGCTAGCCGAATTTCGGAGAGAGAGAGAGAGAGAGAGAGAGAGAGAGAGAGAGAGTGTGTGTGAGAGGAAGGTTTGATAGGAGATCTTGTATATATAACAAGCTTTTTAATTATGTATACATATATATAGATAGATCTATATATATAGGGAAAGCTTCTTATGAGGGATCCCTCATTTTATTAAAATTAAGACTTCTAATCCTGGTCGTTGGAGATCATTTACTGCACAATGAATTGCACTTTTATTGCATTGATTAAATGATCTCCAACGGCCAAGATTAAAAGTCCTCATTTTAATCAAATGAGGGATCCCTCAAAAGAATGGCTCAGTATATATATATATATATATATATATCTTAGAAATCAAATAATTTGTCTTTGAATTTTGAAAATCTTAAATTATAACAGTGATGGAGCTGGGGGGTAGATTGGTCTGAAATATTTCTATGGACCTGTTACTAAGAAATTTTTCTGATTGGGTCTATTTTTAAAAAGTTACACCTAATAAGACTTACTACTAATTAACCCTAAAATGATATGGACTATGGACAATGGACAATTGAATTCACATTAAAGGGTATATTCGTAATATCCAGGCAGTTGGAGGGATGCCTACTTGCGTGTGAACAACACTTTTGGACATGGTGGCTGCCTGCAGGAAACAAGCTGGTCTTAGAGTTAGAGGGTTTGACCAGAATTGTTTGGGAAAATCTAGAGAGTCGGTATTGGAAAATGCATTGTTTGTTGTATTGTTCAAATCATTTGTTTGGCATTTGATCAAGCAACCTTAGACTTAGAGCATTTTGGTTAATAGTAATATGTTAAAAAAAAAATCGAAAGAATTAAAAAGAGAACCACGATAAAAATAAGAAATAAAAAGTAATGATATATAAGGAGTGTTTTCCGAAGAAAAAAAAAATGGGATGATTACAGTGACTTCTCTTGAGTTTAGGCCTAATTATACAGATTTCTCTTGAGATTTTTAAAATTACATTGACCTCCCCTGAATTTAGTATTTAGGTAATAGTTTGCCCCTTCCATTATCCTCCGTTAGTAAAACGTTAAATATGATTACACAGACCTCCCTTGTGGTTTTCAAAATTACATAAACCTCCCCTAAATTTAGTATTTAGGTAACAATTTACCATCTTTGCTAGTAAAAGTTAAAACCCATAATATGAAATGCTTAGGCCAGCAAATATTTCAGTTAATCTTCCCAAAATAACCTTTTAAGCTTTCCAAAATACCGTTATCTCCCTCGAGGTTATGTCAAACAACACATGCATCTCTTGTGTTTTTTTTTTAAAATTATACTAACCCAGTTAAAATTTAAAATTATTCTTATTTTTCAGAATTTTGTTTTACCCCCGATGCTCATACTTATTACGCATACAATTAAAGATCTGATATTTTTATAAATATATATATATATATGCATACATTAGTGATGATTCGATTTAGGTTTGACTTTAAATTTAAAACAGATGAGCTGTAAACATAAGGATTTATGGCCTCCAATTTAGTTGATGTGGTATGATCCTTTAATCTAGGCAATACGTATATCCCATATTTCCAAATGGGTCATGACTAATTTGTAAAATTCTAAATTTAGTGAGCCCGTCACACCATGTTAGCATGCTAATGTGGTGTGACCATATAATCTCAACCATACATGTATCCCAGATTTGCATAGGATCATGACATGTGGATAGTAGTTTTTTTTATTTTTGTTGGTTGGCGGAAAAATACGTAAAACGAGGATAAGGGTATGTTGGAAAGCTTATAAGGATATTTTGGGAAGAATAACAAAAATATTTGATGACTTAAGCATTTCTTGTTATAAGTTTTAACATTTTACTAGAGAGGGGGCCAATTGTTACCTAAATACTAACTCAGGGGAGGTTTGTGTATTTTTGAAAATCTCAAAGAAGGTCGGTGTAATCATATTTAACGTTTTACTAACGGGTGGTAACGGATGGGCAAATTATTACCTAAATACTAAGCTCATGGGAGGTTAGTGTAATTTTAAAAACCTCAAAGAAGGTCTGTGTAATTAGACCTAAACTCAGAAAAGATATTATCCCAAAAAAACGATATACAAGGAGTGAAATCATTGAGAACCACGAAGAAAATGATGAGCATTCCTATTTTTCACAATAAAAAAATCCAAGTTGATTAGTTTCTAATATATTGAAATGCTTTGCAAATTATGTGTAATCCAATTCAAATTAATAAATGCGCCGATACTCCCTTAAATGACATCATCATGACTATCTTTTTTCTGTTCATTTCTTTTTTATTAGGGTAATGTTATAGTGAGTAGCTTCTCATATGAGAAGTCGAGTTTTAACCGTTAGATGAGCATCTAGCCAAAAGATTCTCAGAAATTTGGAAATGTATTTATTGTTAGATGTTCATCCAACGGTTAAAACATGCCTTCTCATATCAGAATATTCTCACAATAGACCTACCCTTTTTATTATGATTATTATTAAGATTGGACCGTGAGCGAAAGGAGTGGAAGAAGTTGATACCTATTAGTACCAACTCAGATGCAACCTCGGTACTCACTACTTAGTGTATTCACTATAGTATCTTTTAAAGAGTAATATTTGGGGCACTAATAATCTCACAAATACTATAAATATATTTGTGAGATTGATAGTGCCCCTAACATTATTGATCTTCCAAAATAGCAATGACTCGCTACCATTTTCATCGAACAACTCATATCAACTAGGCCAAGAAATTGGAAGCTTAAGTTTTTGGGCCTGAATGAAAACCACATGATATTATACCAGCCGCATATTTGGTCTTCCCTTTGAGTTTGAATAACCTCAAATACAAATTATAAAATGTGCTATCATGATGAACCCATTTCAAGAGAGAGAAGTAAGAAGACGATTTCATCATATTTTCTCTTTTATAGTCCTTTTTATAGGGAATTGTTATATACATTCGTGTATTTATTATGTACACCTAAATTCTTTTATTTTACTCAATTTTTTTCTAAAAATTCTCACTTTTAAAAAGTTGAGCGGTGTACATAGCAAAATTAGTAGTGTACATAGCAATTCTCTTTTTATATTTCCAATGACACAGATTTAGAAATTTGGAGTTTGGGCAATGGTTGGGTGAAAAGGGTAACGAGTTTATGGGGGTTTGGAGCAGTGCTCCCAAGGCGATTATTTTTTGGGTCTATTCACAATTTTTTGGAAGGATGAAGAAATTAGAAAGTTAATATTGATTGACAGCAACACATTGTCATTAGAAATTGAGACCAAGAAGTTGAGTTTTTCATACTTAGGAGTAGAGGTGTTCACGGTCGGTTTTCGGTCGTTTTCCTCAGTTTTGTCACATAAAAAAACCGACCAATAGGCTTGGTTCGGTTGGGGTTTTAGAGTGTTTCGGTCGATCGGTTCGGTTTTCTTCTTGTACTATAAGTTTGAAAACTGACCGAATGCCCTCAGTTTGGTTGATTAGTTTCGGGGTCCGTTTTTTTTTTACACCCTTACTTAGGAGGGGGCTTAAGTGTGAAATAGTAAACTTTCAAATTTGGGAGGGGGGCTTAAATGAAAAAATACATATGTTTTTAGAGTGTATATGAAAATTTTCTAAAATCAAGGGGGGCTTAAGTTCCCCCTTGCCTTACGTTAGATTCGTCCCTGATTTCATGTTAAAATTACTGATGCAATAATCGTATTCACCTTTTGGAGCATCTCTTTTAAAAAGCCTAAAACTCTTAGGGCATGTTTGGTGGACATGAATGAACCTTGGAATGGAATGGTCATTCCTGAATACATTCCATTCTTGCGTTTAGTGTGACCAGAAATGGTGGAATGGGCATTCCTTTTGGAATGACTATTCCCAAAGGAATGGCTATTCCCACTTGAGCAGAAATGAGCATTCCTTTCCAAAACCTCATAAATGCCCATCCCATTCCTAAACGTCACGTTTGTTTCGCAGAACTAAGGGGGAATAGAGGGAGATTGGACTAATTGTCCATTTTAATCGAATAGTTCGGCGTTTAGCACAACTATGGAGAATGGACTATTTCCCAATAAATAAAACTAATCTTGTTTTATTCCTAAATTGTCCTGCCTCTCTTCTCTGAAGCATACACATGTGCATCTCGTTACCTCTCTCGCGTCCCCAATTTTCTGTTCAACCACAAGCATAGACCAGTGAGTTTCTCTCTCTCTCTCTCTCTCTCTCTCTCTCTCTCTCTCTCTCTCTCTCTCTCTCTCTCTCTCTCTCGTTAATCTTCTACTCCATATGCATTTTTTGTATTTTGTTTTTTGTCTCTACTTGAAGCTTCCTATTATCAGGGGGTCAGACAACAATACACCCCCTCAAAAAGGGGTGGATGTCAACCCCCAACCACATTTGTCATAGCTGACTCATAGCAATGAGCCACATTTCTCATAACTGAACCACATTTCTCATAACTAACTCATAACTGAGCAACATTTCTCATAACTAAACCACATTTCTCATAACGGATCTTCATTTGTCATAACTAATTTTAATATTTTTAATGATTTTGGTGATATGGCTCAACTTGAGCCACATGATGGGGGGTTAACATCGACACTTTCTTTTTCCGAAAAAATGGACGATTTACAAAAAAAAAAAGACCCTACCCTAAGATATTACAGTAAGCTCAAAAAACCAGCTAAAGATAAGAAAGAAGATAGATCCTACCTCTAAACTAGCAAACAATGCCCAAAGAGGCTAAACAAGGCCTAAGCAACAACAAACAAGGAAAGCAAGGCACAACAAAAAAACAGTCAACAGAAGTTGAACACAATCAGTTTCTATGCCGACCCTTAGGACGGCTCCCACTGAATTTCATCTTCGCCTCTCGTTTCATCTATCTGTTGGAGGCAACGCTTTTGGTAATCGGTGGACCTTCTTCATAATCATACTCACTAACTTCACATCTCTCATCAAGAGGAGAGCTGGAAGCCTTTGGGCCTGCATCAAACCCAGTAGAGGGGTGGTGAGAAGGACTAGCCATGCCCAAATCTTTCCCAAAAGGAGAGACCCCAACTTCACTTTGACTTGGACCCTGGTCAACATCATGGGAAAGCACAGAATAAATATTACCCTTTGTAACAACCTACATTTTTATTTAATTATATGTATTTGCCTTTGACATATTTAAATTTAATTTGAATTTCCATGTTTAATCTGTGTTCGTAGGATTATTTTAAATTTGCAACTCTCATGTGGAAATTGATTTCTTGTTTTATTTCATAATTAAAATTCTTTTGGGGTCAAATTGCAATTTTATAAATTTAGCAACACCTACGTTGAATTTCAAATCTGTATTTCAAAACGGTGAAAATAATTTCTTTTGACTCAAACAGTATTTTTATAAAACCGGGAAATCATTTCCTACATTAAAATGAATTTTCTGTATTTTGTGGTGATCACCGTGCCGCGAAAAATACCAGTTTGTGTCCTAAACTGTCCGCGTTGTGCTAAACTTCCACAGATTTTGAAAGTGATGTAAAGTTGGACATGACATACACTTTACTTTCCATTTATGGCAATTAATCATTTGTTAGGGCCTTGTTTGGATAATGCTTTATTGTATGTGTTATATTGTGCCATGAAGCTAATTTTCCAAACACTTCATCTTGACCCCTATACACCTATACTGACCCTTAGCTAATCTGATGGGTTAATATTAGTGTATATACGAATGGATGTATGCTGATAATTATGAGGATCAGAGGGTTTGTTAAACCAATTGAGTGGATTAAGTGACCTTAAGTAATGCTTGGGCACTAAGTTCTTCTCCAAGAGCCTCTATATATACACTTACATATTCTCTAAAGATCACACTTTTTGCACTTTGTATTTACAACTGAATTAGGGAGAGTTCAGAGAGTTTAGAAAGAGAGTAACACAGAGAGTTGGTACAGAAATTATAGAGAGAGAGAGAATTCAATCACCATAGCCAAGCTTGTGGTGGAATTTCTATATCTTATCTCTTTCTCAACAATTACTTTAATCACAATCACAGTGAGTATTTTAAACTCACTCCAAATGTAATTTCGTGCTTAGTTACTGATTGTATATGTGTATTGATAAATCACCATTGCTAATTCCTCCATGAGAGTTTTGAATTTGAAAAACTTGAGATTTCCTAAACCTAACCAAAATTCATTTTGAAAGATGATTTTGAAAGATTATAGTATATATAGACTATGGTTAAAGTATTTAAGCCTAATTCATCAATATGTGAAAGTATATAAGAAATTAAGTTTCGTTAACTTTTAGTTTTTCATAAAATTCAAGAGTTATAGATTGATTCATGTAAAATTAGTCATAAATTCTTAATCCTTGTTGAAAAACAAAGAGATCCATATATAACATGATACATATACTAACAGTTCTGAAAATGGGTCAAGTAAAGCCCTGAATTCTGAAACAGGGGAGTTCCAGCAAGGAAGACGAAGCCTCTGCTTCATCTCGCGTGCGCAAGCGGCCAGCGCGAGCGACCCGCGCGCCCGAGGTGGCTAGTTCTAGGCAGACAGAAAAGGTTTTTAAAAGAAAATGAAAATCGGGCAAATCGCGCGAGCGGATCTAGTTTTGCTTGTCTCCCTATATTCTGACAGATGGAAAAGTTTTAATAAAGAAAAGGAAAATTGGGCATATCGCGCGAGCCGCCGGCGCGCGCGACTTCTGGCTGTTTCTAGTTTTGCTTGTCTTGTGTTAAGGAACTGTTTGGGTGATATTTTATGAACTATTAAAGCTCCGTTTGGGAAATTTACTAAAACGAAATCCTATTTGGGTATGTTTGGATGATTAAAACGTTGTATTATGACTTATCAATCCCCGTACGCACGTTGCTTCTATATTTCAGTGATTTACTTTATGTTTAAAGTTTCATGACATACATGTGGAGTCAGTTGTACATACATGGTGAGTGTGAATGTTAGTCAATGTGGAAAAGAGTAATGGTCAGTGTGGTAAAGAGTGTGTGGTTGAGATTGAGTTGTGGACACTCCCTGGTAATTGTGGACCAAAGTGTGATGTGTTTGAGATTGCGGCGAGAATGTCTTTGAAATGCGACGGTGGCAAAACTGGACACTCCCTGGCGCCCATGGTAGCGCTAAAGTGTGTGACGCCGAACTTGGACATTTCCTGGCATCCATGGTAGTGCTAAAGTGTGGCCTGCGGACACTCCCTGGTACCCGAGTCTGGATACTGTGTGATGTATTTGCGAGGCGGATTAGGTACTAAAGTGTGAGGCATTGGACATTCCCTAGCACCCCGTGCTAAAGTGTGAGGCAAACTTGGACATTCCCTGGCACCCCTGTGCTAAAGTGTGGCTATCTTAGCGTTTCAAAGATGCTGGTGTGAGATAGTGGGTTGTTGTGTTGTCGAGAGAAAAGAGTCGGTAAGATGAGATGGTGCATTGTTTTCATACACGGTCACATATATGTGTATTATAGCTTTCAAATGATATTGTGGTTGTTTTCTAAAATAAACTCTTTACTTTAATGTAAATTTGTTGAATTAAAAGGAATTTGAAAAATGGTAAATGAGTATGTGTTACATTCAAAGTTATGTTTTTAATACTCACCAGCTTCTTGAAGCTGACGGCGTTGATGCGCTCTGGACATTCGTGCTCAGGCTTTTCAGGTTATGACTATGATGGATCCTATGACTACGCTAACTGAGAATGGCTGCTTTTGGAAGATAAAACTGTTATTAATGTTCCATGCTTTAAGTTATAAACTGTTTTGTAATAAGGATAACTATAATAGACAATAGTTATTGTTTTGATTTACGGCGGTTTGTGCCTTTAGAGACCCCGTGCTGTAATAAGTAATAAGTTAGAAAAATATTTGTAAGCTTTGATTGCTCTACTCTGATTATGGTTTTATGTTGTTCAACGTTTGGGACGGAATCGATCCTTCAAACTGTTGTTACCTACGGGTCCATAAAGGAAATTAAACGCTTTCCATATTTATGCTACGTCGGGGCGTGACACCCTTGCTCCGAGGCGTATCCACAGATTCAACCAACTTACCTTCACCTTTGCCTTTCTGTAGCAACCTGTATTTTCGTGCCCTAATAGTAAATAAGAGATGTTAGTTTTTATTTATTTACTATTTGTTAAATTTTAGTTGTGGTATTATATAAATAAATACATAAATAATACTTGTGTTATTAGTTGTTAATACAATGCCATTTGATTTTATTATTATGTATTATTTTTAGTAGTAGCATTATTTCCATAAGTCATTAATAAGTTGTGTTGCTTAATTCTAATTACACGACATTAATTTTGTGACCTTTAGTAATTTTAATTGAATTAATATATGTGCCCCTAAGTTACCCTATAATTTGGAATTAAAATTCTTAATAAAATATTAATCTCGTTGCTTATATTTCTTGGTCCCTAATATTTATTTGGGGTATTTTCCTAGACTACACGGACCAACCTAACTGGACTAACTGAACCAAACAGAGTAAACGAACTAACCATATTATCTGTGAAGTGACCGCATCATTCAAAACAGTTGTGTTATCTTAACAATCATTGGCAGTGCAAGTTGCAACACTGATTGTTGCCTATATGAATTTACATTGTAATACCTGTAATTTCTCTACGTGCAATAATAGGAGTTTTATGAATTTCTATATCTGGTCTATTATCGAGTATTATTTTATCTGTATGACTATATCAGTGTAATGTAATTACTAATTAGACTATAAGTACTAAACCGAAGCAACCTTAATTAGACTTAACTTAGTCCAATACTCGGACCCGAACGTTAGAAACGATACCCATTTGCACGTAAAATGAGACTGACACGCATATCAATAATATTTGTACGCAAATCGAGGTAGTGGCACAAAACCCAAGGTGGGCCCCACATGGCCGGCCACTTGTGGCACATGCAACCCCCTAGACACATGTCACCATTTCATGTGACACTTGTCCATATGTGGGACACTTGTCCTTGCATGAGCACATGCAAGCATGCATGGTGACACATAATCCCTCCACCACCTCTATAAAAGCATGCATATGCTTTTGCATCTCATTTTCTTGGGCACTATAATCTACATATAGATAGAGAGAGAGAGCTAGAAAGAGAGTTCCATGGAGAGACAAAAGGATTAGAAGAAAAGCCTAAGCATTCATCTTCTTTCTTTTGTACACTCTTCACAAACATACACCCATACACTTATACACACTCATATAATTACATCCACACCATCATGGGGGCTTAGAATCTGTAATAAGAAGTCTTAGAAGACCTACAAAGAATCCCAAAAGTAAGAGGATTAGAAGAGGAGGAAGAAGAAGATTCCATCACTTGAAGCTTGTGTCCAAACTTCCTTAAGCTCAAATCCAAAGCCCAAGCTCAATTTCAAGACTTGGTGAGTTCACTAACTCACTTTGGAACATATATAGTATGTAGTAATGTTTATTAAGTGCTTGATGTTGATAGTTTGAGAGTTCCCTGACATGCAAGACAAATTTCCAAATCTGGGAAGCAGAAACTTCCAGCAGAATGTTGTTTAGTAAAATGAACATTTTGAGCAATTCAAAAATGGGAATGTCACACCCCAACCCGCCCCCACGGGCTAGGGCACGTGTAACAAGCCAACAAACCAAACAATCATTTTTAACGTTCCAAAAAAACTACATTTAAAGTGAAATACCATGGGTAAAATATTCCTTATTTGAACAAAATAAAAAGAAATAAAATAAAGTTTTTAAAACCATCGAATGGTACTTGGACAGAGTTCCCCCTATTACAGCATCATTTCCCCCTGTTAAACAAGAATTAAAATACCAAAATATCACCAAAACACTTGGAAAATACTTTTAAAACTTCAATCTACAGTTCATATTACAAGGATTTAATAAAAACTAAAACACAAACTTATCTCCAAAATTTAAATACTAGGAATATAACTACTCATCTAAACTCATTTACATATGAACATATTAAACATTAACCCCTAATCTCGAGCTATTCCAGAACCCCCACAGTTCAGCGCTTCTCACTGTGATATTCGTCCGAACCTGCGTGGTCATTAGCCACAAAAATTGAATAAGCTTTCGCTTAGTGAGTATGTGGTACTAATCATGCAATTGGAGTATTTAATGAATCATACCACCAACTATGCAATCACAATAATAAATGGTCGTAGGCGTGTCAAGTAATCAACCACCATCGTTCTGGACCCTTGATTCTGGGTCATTCTCACTTTTTCTGTCGCATATAGCGAAATCACACTCATTCATTTGTGACCGTAGTCAATTCGCTGTGGTCGTCACCACTATCCCCTTTTCTCTGAGTATTTCAACATCTCTCTGTCCCTTATATATGGGCTAATTAATGGTGATTATCACTTGAGACCATTTAACCCAAATAAGCACATAAGCAACTCAATATGTCAACATGGCAATTTCATCATTTTTGGACATGTTTTTAAATAATAATTAATCACATGCTTTTCTACTTAATCACAATTAAGCAATTTAAGCATTCACTAATAAATAAATAACATCAAATATCCAATTTTGAGATTAGAACACTCACCTCACAAATAGGTCCAAAAATAAGCTAAGAATTCCCAAATTCCTTCACAAAACTAGCTCTAGGTACTCCCAATGATATTCCTACATATATAGGTCACATATATGTATCACCCCTTAAAATAGATCACGGAAAAACATTACCGAAATTGAAAAAGAAAGACATAGAAATATTCTTCTCACCTCTACGAATCCGAATATGACTTCGGTTCGCGAAATAGAGATCGAACGACGAAGGAACGGCGACAGAACGGCGGAAACGTGAGCTTTTTCTTTTCTTTCTCTCACAGACCTCTGTCTCTAACTCTAATTCTTGTTTTTTTTTCTTTTAAAATGAAACCAAAATGAAGACCCCCGTGTCTTCTTTAAATCGTCCAAGTTATGACTCTTAAGTCATAATTTCGTTTACATCCCCCAAAGTTTTCTAAAGCTTATTATGAAACCTCCTAAACTTTATATTAAGAGTAATATTTGGGGCACAACCTTCATACAACTTTCATACAACCTCCCCAAAAGATGTGTCTATCTCTCTCCTGTGATGTCACTGGACCCCACAGTGACACAGGAAAGAGATAGACACATCTTTTGGGGAGGTTGTATGAAAGTTGTATGAAGGTTGTGCCCCAAGTATTACCCTTATATTAACTACCAAATATCTAAGTGGGTATGTGTCTATGTCACGTATGGGTCCCAAAAGTGGTCCCAAATATTTTATAAAGTTGCTAATTAACCTACTGGTTATGAATCCAATTCCTATTCGCTGTCACATAGGTACCCAAACTGGTACCATAAAAGGCTACAACTAACAATAAAATATTAAAAACAATTTAACAAATATCTATTTATTCACATAAATACAACTAAATGCAATTTATCCACTCTGGACCTCCCGTGGATCCCACGTCATATCTATCAAACTGTGCCCTTTATCAAGCACTTATCACATCGGGGTAACTGGAACTTACCCAAATATCATATGCAATTAATTATACTAATTAATGCATGAAAAATAAATATTACTTCCATTTTCTGGGTACGGGTATTACATGGAATGAGGCTAGGTTTTTTTTGTGGAGAAATCTAACTCATTTATCTATAAATAACTCTTCTAAAGCTTAGTCTAAATATCAATCCTTCATTGGAGAAATGTATGTACAACGTAGTATTATCAATCTGAGAAGCAGAAACTTCCAGCAGAATATTATTTAGTAAAATAAACATTTTGAGCAGTTCCAAAATGGGAATGAGGCTAGGTTTTTTTGTGGAGAAATCTAACTCATTTATATACAAATAACTCTTCTATAGCTTAGTCTAAATATCAATCCTTCATAGGTGAAATGTATGTACAATGTAGTATTATCAATCTGAGAAGCAGAAACTTCCAGCAGAATGTTGTTTAGTAAAATGAACATTTTGAGCAGTTCAAAAATGGGAATGAGGCTAGGTTTTTTTGTGGAGAAATCTAACTCATTTATCTACAAATAACTCTTCTATAGCTCAGTCTAGAAATCACTACTTCATAAGTGAAAAGCACATGCAACGCACTACTATAAATCTGGGATAGAGCAGTTCAAAAATATTGAAATGTCTAAGTAAAATAAATATTTTGAGCAGCTCAAAAATGTAATTGAAGCTAGATTTTTTTTTTGTACACGAAGCTAATCCAATTATCTACAATGTTCTAGTTTTAAGTTTGATCTACAAATCAATTTATCATGCTCAAATAAATCATATCAATTCAGTTGACACAATAAAATTAATTTCTGGCAGATTGTACAACTACTTGTATGATGTTATTATTGATGAGCTTGTTCTCCGATACCTGTGTGGTTATGAATATCTTGTGCTATGGTAGTACTATCGAGTAGATGAGTATGTTAAGGGTTTGTGTAGTTTTGTTAGTTTTATAGACATGATAATGAACCTATGCATGTATTTTACAAGTATAACCAAGATGATACTTTGAAATCTTAACATAAGCTTGAATTAGTTGTACATAGACCCATGCTTGGATATATATGGAGTATCTACACTACTGTAGACATGTTATACTACTCATAGGAGTATATAATTTGCATACCCTGAGCTTAAATAATTGTACATTGCATAAAAATAGAGGATTTGAGAATCTGGCGCTAGAAAGCGATTTATGGGAGAAACCGGTTTCTGGGAAGTTTTTCTGATAAAAGTTTCTTTAAGGAACTATTAAAGCCGTAAGCTAAACGACGACGTTAATTCTGAGTTCATGGGTATATTAAAAAAAAAAAAAAAAAGAACAACGGACGTAGGAACGCAACCTTGTATGTGTAAATGAAAGTTATTAACAAATTAAACCACGGAACGAGTGACGCGAATGCGGTCAAGGATATGTAAGGATTGATTATGCTTGGTTAAGAGCAGCGTATGTCAAGGATAAGTGTTAGATAGGTAAACCAATCCGCGGAGGCCGGGATAGTGAGCAAAGGATGTGTTTGATGGGTTGTGAAGTGATGAGTATTGTGTATCCTTTCGGGTCTTTGTGACGAAAGGGAGTACGGTTAACACTTCGGTTCTTCGTGATGGCGAAGTGGTGTTTCTTAGAGTGAAGACTCTATTTGGTTCTAAGTGATGGAATGGATGTTCTTGCACTCTGTAAATGCTTCGGTTCTTCGCGATGGAGAAGTGGTGTTTCTTATAATGAAGACTCCTTTCGGTTCTTAGTGATGGAATGGATGTTCTAGCACTCCGTAAATGCTTCGGTTCTTCGTGATAGCGAAGTGGTGTTTCTTAGAGTAAAGACTCCTTTCGGTTCTTCGTGATGGAATGGATATTCTTGCACTTCCTAACACTTCGGTTCTTCGTGACGAGGTGGTTGTTAAAAGATGTTTCAGTTGGTGGAAGGTGTTTTGGTAAATGAAAGATGGTTTAGTTAGTAAGAGATGTTTTTGGGTTAGTAAATGATGTCAGATGTTGGCAACAGATGATAGTGGCGTTAAGAATGTCGAGACGAGTTTTCTCAGTTGGACGTTTTCTTTTCGAATACGTGGTCGGGTATATTGGTAGTTATAACCCGACGGTGAGAACGCAAAGATCTTAAAAGATGTGTTAAAAAGTAATAAGGGTATCTTTGTTGTGCTTTACTCTATACATTCCATTTGATTTAGTTTTCTCACTCAGATTTCATAAGCTGACGACGTTCATGTCGCTGAAGATTCCCATGTCCACCTTATCCAGGTCACAAGAACACATACTATGGAGCTACTCAAGAATATAACGTGGAAGAAGATTATATTGAAGAGGATTATGGTTATGCGAGTTAGGAAGAAGACCAGTAGCTTCCCTTTGTAAATATTTTTTTGTTGTAATCAGAAGACTCATCATATTTTGTAATAGTTTTTGTAAGGCCGAGAGCCTTAAGACTCTTATGTATTTAATTAGCCAGTACCGTTGTAGCCTTTCATTGTAATATATTCCAGTAGTAGATGTTGCTTTTACCCTTTTGTCATAACATTTAGTTATTATTATTTTGGTCATGGACAATTCGGTACTTCCACTAGTCACGTGCCTCAGGGTCCAAGATGAAAATTTTAAATTTTTTCATATTTTGGCTACGCCGGGGCGTGACACACATTGACATCCAATTGAGACACATACACAGACTTATATTGCAACCACATTTCATTCACTGTGAAGCTCTCTTCCTCCCTTATTTGCTCTCTCTCGGCTATATATATATATATATACACACCCACATATCAAGCCTCCATTGATCTCCCTCACTCAATCACAAGCACAAGCACAAGCACACACATACATTCTAGAAATCAAAGATAAAATAAGAATGCAATAAGTATATTATCACAGTAAGCTCTAGAGGAGCCATAGCCATTCCAAGCTTGAAGCTTTTATATTTTCAGAATTTTCATCTTTCTTCGGCAAGTTGCGCCGCTTTATCTACAGATCGGTGAGTCTCTCGAACCCACTCATAATGTAGTATTTGTCATTACACACAAGCTGGGGGTACCGAAAGTATGTATAGACACCTATATATGTATATATAGCCATGGAGGTCCAAAATTAGCGGTACTAAAAGCGTTAACGGAAACTAATTCTGTAAATTGGAAATGAAAGTATATGATCCTAGTAAGTTCCCCTATAAACAGTTTGTTAATTGGTTGAGTTCTTGACCCCCAAAGTGGAATTTTGTATTTGCCATGGTTTTAGAATTCTGAAAATTTTAAATTAAATTCAGGATATATGATGTAGATTTTTGGAATCCTTACGAAAAATCGTGCAACTTTCATATAGGATTCGTCGCAATCTGATAAGTAAAGAGAGAGATATAGTGACTTTAAGAGATCTTGGGCTAAAAACGTAGCCAAACAAGACCTTAACAAGAGTTGCAGAAATTTTGGAGAAGACGATGCATTGTTTAATTAGGCTGACTTTCGTAGTACTCGTATTAAAGTATTTAATTCTAATGCTTTATAAGTAAAATACTAGTTGACAGAATTGTTGCTGGATTGATTTAAAACCTAGAGGTTAGGGTTTCAACCCTTACATATTAGTTATTATTATTATTATTTTTTACATGGATTGACTTATGGACTCAATGTGCCCAGCCCAACAAGTCTCCCAACAAGCCACATGGGTTTGGGCATTGGGCTTGGTTTACTACAAGCCCATGTGAGAAATAAAATTTATAAATACTTGTTTTATTTGTAATAATTCCTAAATTATGTTTTAAATTATTATACAGTAGTATATTTTTATTTCGAAAATGATATTAAATAATATTTATTATTTTATGAAAATTTTCTTAGTAATGCTAAATTATATTTATTATTTATTTTGTGTTAAATAAATGATAAATTAATTACTATGTATAAACTAAGTATTAAAAATACTTATTGACCCTATCAAATTCTATATTATTGTTGTTAACATGTTCAAGGTCATTTTATATAGTTTTGTAATTATCAAATTATACAAGAACTTGGTATTTTTAATAAATTAATTAGTGGTTATTAAATTAGCATTTTAATTATTGCAAATGCCTATGATACTTCTAAAGTCTTGGAAAAAAAAATAGAGGAAATTATATTTTGATGTGTTGTCTTTATAAAAAAAAATAATATCAAAGCATGTACCCTATACTTTTATGTATTTATGTCATTAAGAAGGGTCTTGTGGTTATATTTATATATTAATTTTATACTCTAAAATTTGTGATAAAAATTCTATGACTCCAAAAATTACGCCGTCAATTTCCTAAAAACAAATTAAGTTAAATTGGTTTATTTGATGATAATTACGAGTTTAAAACAACCACTGTCATGTTAAAGAAAATAGTAATTAGAATAAGTCATACATGTTGTGCATAGGCGAGATGGCATGTTGTAAAGGGGTCGTTTGGGTCGACATATATGTCTTGTGAGGAATATGTAAAGAAAGGGTGTCTCGAGTTGTGATAGCCTTAATTATTCCAGGCCGATTTAGATACGGTAGATTAATTAAGAGGATTGAGCCCTGGGCCGACTCAGATACGGTAGGTCAATCTAATCTCGTCCAGGTCGACTCAGATACGGTAGACCGATTCATTGGATATTCCAGACTTAGTCCAGGCTGACTCGGATACGGTAGACTAATAAGGGTGTTCAAAAGGTTATTGATCTTGAACGTCTAGGTATGTCTGGGCCAACTTAAATACGGTAGACATATTGACAGTCCTTCTAAGCTAACGGCAACGTGCCGGATGGTTCTAGGTGAACCGAATAAGTCAAGAGATTTTGACCGAGGTAAAAGAGTCAGTGAGATGAGATGGTTTCATTATTCATGCACGGTCTTAAATATTTATTACTCAAACGGTTACTAATTGTTATTATGCGATGACTGGAAAACAATGGATTAACCGTACTCTAAGATACTGAACATTAATAACAACTGTTAATGTACTTTTATATACATTGCTTGCGTGTTCGTTATACTCACTCGGCTTTTCATTAGCTGATGACTTTATTTTGTTCTGGACATCCAAAATATTCAGGAAATGATTATGCAGGGCAATATGAATATGTCAGCTAGAGGAGCCTGCAGGGTTACTTTTATAATTTAATAAGTTGTAATAAGGATATGTATAATGTTTTTAATTTGAATAAGGCAGTTGTGTCTTAAAGATATTTTATTTAAGGACAATGTAATAGTATTTGAAGTTGTACTATATTTAAATATTATCTTCCCTGTTGCTTTATATACTCTGTTTTTCTGGTACATGTTAATCTAAGTACATGACAAGCGATCCATCAACTGTCATGACTTACGGGTCCAAAACGGGAATGAAAAAAAAAAAATTCCTTATTTTGCTACGCCGGGACGTGACACTTTCACAACTATCCATTCCCCAATCTCTGATTTCTTGTTATAGAACAAGAGGGAAAGGAGGGATGGGGAAGATGACGACGGGAATTGTGACGAATCGGGGTAAGTCTTGGGGTCACATCTTTAGAACAATCATGACCAAATGTGGAACATTTAGCACACCTGAGAGGGGTCCACTGGTATTCCACAGTCTGTTAAAATAATTTCGCCCATCTCATCCTTAGTCTAAAGAGTAAACTTAATGATTAAATCATGCGCTCCACTCATTTCCACATACGCCCTTGCATAGGACACACGCACTCTGTCCATCCGTAAAGGTTTGGCAAAATAACTAGCAATGAAGCCAATACCCTTACGGTTCCAAAGGGGATAACAAATAAATTGACCCAAATAAGAATATCGATAACCCCCTCCTTACTTAACTTGACCCAAGATATATAGAGATTATTAGGTTTAAGGGTTGTATGGGAATTTTAGAACAGGTCATATGTTTGGAGACTTCTAGAAAACGTCATTTCAATGAAAAACACAAATCAAAGCACTGACTGATAAGGTGATACCTCATAATGTGTTTTTACGACTTTTTCCTACTTTAAAGTATGAGCAAGTAGTGAGTGATTTAGTGCAAATGAATTCCTAAAAATTATTTAATTACTCGTAATTAATAAAGGTATACTAGGATATTTGACTGAAATTTATTTATATTCGATTAGTTGGGCTGCTTAAACCAATCGCAGGAATGTAATCGGGCATTCTATTTTTGGACAGTTAGCAAAACAAATTAATGAAATGCTCATTCTCAGTCCATTCTCGCGTTATTCTATTCCGTTTATCAAACGTGCCCTTAATTGTGGGAATATACAACTAGAGTAAATAGTTATAGATTAAGGTGTGTTTGATAATCCAATTAAGTGATGAAAATGAAAAATTTTAGCAATTAATTTTTTTCAGTGCGTTTGATAATACCACTTAATTAAAAAAAACAACCAAAAATCCACAGAAAACTTTAAGTGAAAATTTTCTATTAAAAATAATCACTTAAGGCAGTGTAGTTTACTACTTGAAACATTAGTGAAAATTTTCTATTAAAAATAATCACTTAAGGCAGTGTATTTTACTACTTGAAACATTATTTTCAGTATTACAAATTCAATCGCTTAAATTTTTTAGTACTTAAAATTCAACTCTTAATTTTTAGTTTATCAAACGGACCAAAGTTAGCCAAACAAAACTCTGGACTGCAATTTCAACATTAACAAATCAAAAATCTATATGGGGGAGTCATTGAGCTATCTCTATTCATTATATAAAGGGTTAAATACACTTACATCCCCTGTGATTTAAATTTTGGCAATAGTATTCCCTGTGGCTCGGACTAAAGTGTAACTGTTAAAATTTGTTAATGGAGCAAGCTAAAATGACCAAATTACCCTCAAGTCTTCATAACAATGTTAAGAATATAATTTGTTTACTTCAATTCGTTTAAGGAGAAACATATGGCTTTGAATTGAGTGAGAAATAATCTTTGACATTTTTTAGAATTTTCTTAGTATAGATCCATGTGATTTACCCAAAGAAATTAATTTATGATTTATTTTCCTTTTAATATGACTTCTAAGGGCAAAAAATTCATTTTATCTTTCAAATTATGGTTCCTAAGTTTAAAATCGTTAATTTGGATGAAAAAAAAGTCACAGTTGTACTTTAGTCCAAACCGTAAAAAGTATTAGTGTCAAAATTTAAAGCACAAAAGAATAAGTACAAATCAGTCAAACTTCAGAGGATGTAACCCTTATATAAATTTCCCAACACCTTTTTATGTTTGTGCTCAACTTCCAACAATAAAGGGGAAATCGTAGAAGGTCCAGCAACGGCTAGTATAATTTTGATTAAGTCAAAACTGATTCAAAAACCAAGGCAACGGAGGAAAAAAAAAGCCTTAATACTTTTTATCAACCCTTTGACATTTGATGTTTTAAAAAACCGTACGTTTCTTTTTCAAAGTTTCGTTTACTTCCTCATCTTCTCTTCTGTCGTTTTTCTTTTTCATCTTTATAGATTTAAAAATAATTTTATACTTCTCAAATTAATTCTCAAATATTTAGTTAGTTGAACCTCATGCAACGGCATACGGTATCACAATCACTATATTATAGGATATAATTATTTAACTATTTGAGAATCAGATTTAAGATTTAAATTTATGAAGCATAACTTTATTCATAGTTTTAACATAATAAAGATTGATTGCACAGACATTCCATGCGACCATGGCATAACGTTCCTTGCTGGAAAGATAGAAATCTTGTTCGAGTATGAAATCCAACGATTTTGCTAGTAGGTGAAGCATTTTCATTTCAATTTTTGAAGAGGACACCAACAGAGATGGGTTGGATTCTCTTTCGTATGGAAGGGGAAAAAAAAAGTATCTAAAGTTCCTTTAAAAGTTCATATACTTGGGAGAAATTATTGCGTGGTCTTAAATCACCACACGGGACAGTTGGGATTAGGGTTGTCAAAGGTTCGGTTTAGTCCAATTTTTTAAGCAAATCGATCGGTTTTGATTCAGTTTGGTTTAGTGTATTTTTAGTTCGATTCCGTTCGATTTTTACACTGACGGAATATTTTAAAAACCAAGGGAACTGGGTTGAACTGATTGGTTTGATCAGTGTATCGGTTTTACTGACACCTCTAGTTGAGATGTGGTCCAGACAACACAAAAATGGACAAGTGAACAAAGAAGTTGATCGAGTAAATTTTGTAGCTCGGTGACTGCGAGCGTGCAAAACTTATCGATTCTTGTGCTATAAAGCTAACTCGGTATCTGCATCTATTTTTCCAAGGAAAAAAAACTTCTAAGAAAATTCAGGGAAGTTCTAAAAACTGTTGGGGTTTTGAATCTATTTTCTAAAAAAAAAAAACTTTTGAGAGATTTCACAAAGCGATCAAAATGTTGGTGTACCTGCATTTGTGACAATTAGAGTAGGTTGGTTTTCTTTCTTCTTCTTCTTCTTCTTTTTTTTTTTTTTAAATTTTTTTTTTATTTGGGTGTGCTTATGCTTGGACTTTGGACGTTAGGGTTTGGTACTCTAATAAAGTGGTTATATAGATAGTAGCGACGACTATGCTAGTGGTGGGCTAGTGGCATATGATGGTGGTTAGCGGTGGCGGCACTATAGGGTGATGATGGTCGTTGGTGATATGGTAATGGTGCTGGAAGCTTTTGCCTAAAGATCATATGGCTGCTGGTACGGAGATATTGGTGTATGATTGGGTGTTCAATGAAGGCTCTGCTATGATGGTTAGGGGCTTTAGCAACTTGGGCTTGTGATAATGGCAGCTATGGTTGGGAAAGAAGAGGTAGATGGGGTCCAGAATTTGTGGGTTATGGTCTTATGGACAATGGTGCTAGTGCAAAGTTTAATTGACTCTTAAAAAAAAATCATAAATCTTATTTTTAAAAGTTTTTCTTTATTTAAGTGAATTGTTAAATGATCTTCATTATCTTAGGAAAATGGTATATTAGTATAAGAAAAATCTAAAAAAAGGAAGATGAGTGTAAAGGAGGGACCTTTTCATCTACAAGTATTTTACAAGGACTTTTACTATTAAAGATTATAAACAAGAGATTTTATGCTAAAAGAAAATAGAAAATTAGCCATAAATCCCTCTCTACCAAAGATTTTTGAATTAGGCCCAACTTAAAAAAGATGTTGGCAATAGGTCCAAAAATAGCAAAATCCCCAAATTGAGGTAAATAATTTTACCTTTATACCCACAAGTGTTATATACAGAATTATATACAGATATATACATACATTCTGTTATTTATGGTAATATAACTAGGATATTATTGTGATTTTCGGATATGCACATCCCTTTAATTGAGGAGTTATTTTTAGAACAAATAATTAGCATGTGTGTGTGTATATATATATATATACATGCATATACTCCATTAAATACGGATAGTTGGCTATATAGTCAAAAATTGAATCATTTAATTTGTGATTTAAATCCCCTTTTTTTAGGTAACTGATTTAAATCAAGGTAATTTTCGTCAATTTTACATTGCATTATCAGTGTGCAATTTTCACTGCATTTTCAAAATCCTGCTCACAAATATGGCATAAAGGACCAAAACATATCCAATAGGCATCACCTAATCATCGTTTAAATTTTACACTACGTTACAGTGTACAATTTTACACTATATTTTATCACTGTACGAAATTTCTCACTATTGATGGAAAAATTCAGTGTCAAATTAAATTTCCACTGTATAGAAGTTATCACTATCTCATAACAAGCAAAAATATACAAGAATTTTCTAACTAGTGTAATATTTCACATCATTTCTCACAGAAAATTAGGAGAGAGAGAGAACAAATCTTACACAGAAAATTAGTGAACAAATATAAACGATGCGTAGGAGAGATAGAGAACAAATCTTACACAGAAAATTAGTAAACAAATACATAAATCAACAAAATTTTACACTGAAATTCAGTGAAAGCACAAGAAAAATCATGATCAAAACAAAGCCAACGTTATTAATCAAAACAAAACCCAATAAGAGTCAATTTTTACACTAAAAATCAGCGAACAAGTGTAAACTCAACACATTTCTACATTGAAAATCAGCACATTTTTTACACTGAAAATGAGTAAACAAATCGGTGAAAATAAAAAGTTTTAACACTACACATCACCGAAGCAAGAAACCAAAATTGAACCTAAAACCCATAAACATTTTGAATCAAAAACCAAAACTGAACCAAGCCGGAATCTTAAGCCCAGTGTCCACTTCGCTCATGTAGAGAACCTCCGTCCCTTCTCATCAAGATATAGTCGTGGTTCAGAGCGAGGATGAAGCCACCGACTGAGGCGTTGCCAAAGATGGTGACGATCAGAGACATCGGCGGAGTTATTGGTCCAGGCGAGATCGTAGCTGTTTGGCGAAGAACTTGCTGCGCGCGGTGGTGATGAGGGCGGAGGAACTGGAGGACTCAAATCGGAGGTGGTGGTGGAGGGCGGCGGCGTCTCTCTCTCTCTCTCTCTCTCTCTCTCTACTTTATCTCTCTTTTTGACTAGATTTTGGGTATATATATATAGATATTACATTGGATATGATTTTGAAATTGAAATTCATTTTTTTTAGCAATGATTGTGCATATGTGGATAGAGAATGGTAGTGTGGTCCAAAATTATATTTGTGGACCTATCACCAAAATGTTTTTAGGAGTAGACCTACTATAATAAAGTTACACTAAAATGGATTTAATACTAGTTAACCCAAAAGAAAATTCAATAGAAGATAAATTTAGAAAAAAAAAACATAGCATTAGTTGAAGATATTTCATTACAACTTTGTTTTGACTTGCACTACTTGTTTGAAAATAAAAAAAATAAAAAAATAAATAAATAAATGTTTTCAAGAGGGGACCACTGAATACAACCGTTATGAGAATGAGCAATTGGATGGACTAAAATACAAAGTTTGGGCCCAAGAGTATGGGCTAATATTGCCAAGCCTATCCTTCTAAAATAGTTTGAATTTAGAGCCTTAGACCCATTTTTCATGGATCTGAATTCCTCTCTTTCATCTGCTGCATAACCAATGAAATTGACATTTTCACAGATTAGTTATGGCCCAATATAAAGAAGAGTAATATTTGGGGCACTAATAAATTTCACTGACACTTATAATGTAAAATGATTATGCATATTTACAAGTGTCATAAAAATTGTTAAATTTGCATATCTACACTATACTATAAAAGAGGCTTAGGGGTGGCTTCAATTTCAATTTTGTCCAATTTTGGCATTTCTTGATTTGTTTGAAATAATGGTTTTACCCTTACTTTTATCTTTTGTTCCATTTTCCTTTAATGATTATTTTGAGTTTTTGTCCTTTTGTGAGGGTAGGTTGGTCATTTCATCCACAAAACAACCCTTATTATTATTAGGTCAACTTTTAAAATTAAATTATTTTAGAAATGATGATTCAATCAACTTTTCAACCAATAATTACAAACATTTACAATTTGATTCAACTTTTAAAATTATTTAATCTACAATCAATCAACTTTTCAAGCAATAATTGCAAATATTTACAATTTGGTTCAAAACACCCAAAAGTCAACAAATTGTAGGTTGTGCCTTGTTTAGCACAACCGCTTTTTGACTTTGTGGTTTGTATGGTTTTTCGTTCTTCCCAAACAAGTCACTAACTTGTTTGATTTTGTTTTGTTTTGTTTGGTTTTGTTTTTATTCTTTTGGGTTTTCCTAAATAAACCACTAATACAAACAAGGCACAACACAAACCGAATTGGGCTATGCCTTGTTCCGTTTTGTTTTGTTTTGTTTTTCTTTTTTTGGTTTTTCCAAACAAAACACTAACATTTGTTTGTGTTTTTTGTACTATTTCTTTGAATTACCAAACAAGCTATAGATAACTTTTATAAATTAATGCTTGTTTGGTAAGGCTTGTTTGAGCCTTAAGGTAACTTTTTAAGGAATCTTTGAATTACCAAACAAGCCTTCAATCACTTTTCTAAACACAAGTTTTAGACTATTTTTGAAATTTAATGCTTGTTTTGAGTCTTAAGACAACTTTTAAGGAATCTGATAATTACCAAACAAGCCTTAAGTTACTTTTGTAAATTATCTTTTCGTATATGTGTGTGTGTGTGTGTGTGTGTGTGTGTATATATGTATACATATTATAATTTATTATTATTTATGTGTTTAAAGTGTGTACAATTAGAAATCGAATTACCAAATTATCCTTTTGTAAAATAGAATTATCAAATTACCCTTTTGCCCTTTGTAATTACCCTTGTGTGTATATATATATACATACATTATATTATTATATTATTAAAATTATCATTTTGCCTTTTGTAAAGTACCCTTTTTTCAAAGTTTAAAGTGTGTATAATTATAAATTGAATAAACAAATTACCCATTTGTTAAATTGAATTACAAATTACCCTTTTATTTTTTTTGTAAATTACCATTTTGTATATATGTGTATATGTAAATATACATATTATAATTTATTACTATTATTATTGATGTATTTAAAGTGTATATAATTATAAATTGAGTTATCAAATTGCCCTTTTTCCTTTTGTAAACTACCCTTGTATGTATATATATTTATATATATATTCATATATTATTTCATTATATTATATATTGAATATATTATATATATACCAAAATTGAATAAAATTGTGTACAATTATAAATTGCATAGCCAAATTACTCTTATGCCTTATGCAAATTACCCTTTATTTCTATGCCTTAAAGAAAAGAGCTTAAAGTTTAAATTATTTACAATTATAAATTCTCGTTTGTTAAATTGAATTACCAAAAACCCTTTTATTATATTACGATATATATTGAATAATCTAATTACCTTTATACCTTTTACAAATTACCAATTTGTTAAATCAAATTACCAAATTACACTTTTGTATATATGAGTGTGCGTGCGTGTGTGTGTGCCTATATATATATTATCTATACGTTAAAAAAAAGAGCCTAAAAGTTTAAAGTATGTACAATCACGAATTGAATAATCAATTACCGTCAAGCCTTTTGCAAATTAGTTTTTTGTTAATCAAATTACCAAATTACCCTTTTTCCTTTTTTATATTACCATTTTTGTATATATGTATGTATATATATACATATACATATTTTTATATATTTATTATTTATACGTTAAAGAAAAGAGCCTTAAATTGTAGGTTAACATCAATTAATTTAGTTGTTAAATCATATTTTTCTAGCACCATCTTAAAAATTAATAAAACTTATTTTTCTTTATTGTCCACCTTAGAAAAAAATGTATATTATATTTTTTCTACAAAATCCAACGTCCGTGCATTGCACGGGCCATCTTCCTAGTAATGATATAAAAGCTCCATGCAAATTCAATGGCCACCAATATTCCATAATAAAAAATAAATAATAATAAAAAAAAAAAAAAATCAAACGCCTACCAAAGGCTCCAAATAGTGATGAAAAATTATAAAATATTAATAGATAACCAAAATGCATACCATGATTGGAATGGTTTACTGCAAAAATAATTTTGGGTGATTTCTATGCATTTTGCATAAAAAGATACTCCCTCCATCCCATTTTATGTGTCCCCCTTTCTATTTTGATTTGTCCCAAAAATGTTGTCCACTTTATTAAATTAGTATGCAAATTTTTACTTAGTTTCCCAAGCTACCATTCCTTGCAATTAACACCAAAACAAATTAAAACAAAAAAAAAAGTGCAATGATTATGGACAACTGTAGAAAGTATGTGTAAATTATTTTTGTCCCCTTAAATAGTTGGATTCCCAAAAAGGGACACATAAAATGAGACGGAGAGAGTACATAACATGGTTGGAGATGCTCTTAGTACCCACCTAATTTGCTTTCTATACCTACCGTTCAAGAATATTCTTGTATTACAATTTAATCCCTCAATGAAATTACATGTTAGGACAAAAAGTAGCAAGATACGTTGCGTCTGGTTTTGCTCCAAATGAGAAAAAAAAGGAGTAGCGATTTGGTCATCGGTCGAAGTTAGGTGACTGATTGTTTGATATGATGAAGGTGGGACGATGAGCTAGAGAGGCGTCGTAGTGTGTTTTTCCATGACATGGAGGAAGATGAGTCTGATGAGATCTATAAAAAGAAAGCGGCAGTTCTCTTCATGCATAGGTGCTTGATATTTGAGCAGTACTAAATACAAACTAAATTATTCATTTTTTCATTGTTAATTATCTAAGATTTGATCGAATATACTATTATTCAATAAAGACAAATAGAATTTTTTTTTTTATAGTCTGTCTCTCAAAAGACAAACCACCTTTGTGACGTGAGTGTGGTTAGTAGGTTAGAGAGTTAGTAACACACGCACAAACTCTAAAGAAAATTCTCCCTTGTTTATATTCTCCACGAAGGGAGATTCAAACCCACAACATCCCAAAGGAGGGATGGGCCGGGGCCCGCCAACTTGGCTATGCAGTGCTTTTCTTGTTCGTATAATCTGTTTTTTTTAAAAAATAAATAAATAAATAAAATTGGGTGGGCTTGTGTTATGAGGGTCTTGCTTGTTTTTTGATGGCTGTGATTCTATAAGGGATAAGGAGAGACATATGACAGAGGGTGACAAGCAGGGGTATTTGTATAATACACATGCGCTATGGATAATAAATGTAATAATTTAGTTAACAATTCCCCGTTTTATCTGCAGTTTCATTACAATGCATGTCTGGATTCATTGAGATGAATCTATGATGAATTCTATTGCTTTAGATTATATTTTATGCAGATATGTTGTGTGCCATGAGTAGGAATGAATTAAAGGAAAAGAGTAAAGCCAAAGTACAAACGAGACATTGCAAAAATGAAAAGACATATTTGAGCGATCGAAGACTCCTCAATCGATCATAGCTTCAATTGATCGAACTATGTTCAAGCGCTTGAAGAATCACAAAGTCAATCGATTGAGCCAAGTTCGATCGATCGAACATGGGTTTACCAGGATTTTGCGGGTAGCGCAACAGGATTCAACTTATTAACCCTAGCTTAGATTTCTCTCGAAGACTCCTCAATCGATCGTAGCTTCAATCGATCGAACTATGTTCAAGCGCTTGAAGAATCACAAAGTCAATCGATTGAGCCAAGTTCGATCGATCGAACATGGGTTTACCAGGATTTTGCGGGCAGCGCAGCAGGACTCAACTCATTAACACTAGCTTAGATTTCTTTATAAATATACGATGTAAACATGTCCCTAAGGACGCCCACTTTTATTTTCAACAGTTTCATACGGAGAGAAAGAGAGTTTTCTTATTATTCTGTAGGTTTTTCATGCTTTGATATTGATTTAGTTCGGATTTCTGCGAGTTTAATACAAGTTATTCGTTTCAGATTCTATATAATTATAGTTTCTTTTACATTATGCCTATAGTTTGAGTAGTTTTAATCTATTTTAGTCGTAGGTTTTGTTTGCTGGTAGTCCAAATTCTTAATTTTCATAGTTTTTAATGTTAAAAATCAAACCAAACAAAGCCTTAACCATGTCTTACGTTAAAAATCGATTTTCTGCAATAAAAAAACATATCTGAGTAGTTCAGTAGTTTTGGGAGATCATGATAAAACAGTGATCTCTAGCCTCTGTCATGCACTGCAGAGAATACATATGTTCAATCGATCGAAGATATTTCGATCGATCGAACCAAAGATTAGTCAAGCGAACAAAAATATTTCGATCGATTGAAGGATGATGCAGTCCGATCGATCGAACCTGTAAATTCCTGAAATTATTCCTTTAAGTATTCCAAGTCTTTTTGTTTTTGAGATATGTTATCAAATTGTCCAGTTAAGCTCAGTTTGTCAAAACAATTTATAAACTTAAAGCCTTAAGGCATTTTCTTCAATGACTTTTGTAAATCACTTTGAATGCTAACACCATTGAGGGAGCGAGTCGATACCATTGTTTTAAACTGTCTTCTAAATATTTTAAATCACTTGTGATGAGATAGTCACAATCATGTAAGGACTATTGATTCTTCATCTTTAAAAAAATACAGAATATCGAAGAGGGATGTACTCCTTAGAACGATAATGAATGTGCATGGTAGATGGCTAGGTCATTGTAGATTTGAGTGAGCCCAACGCCTTTTTTATTATAAAGTTAAAACCCCGTTTTAAAATCTGCTTAGTTATTAGTTAAATTGCTAGTTTAGTCTAATTGTTTCGTTAGAGTTGTTGGTAATTGCGGAACTTCGTGTTCTACACTTCATTTAAATTATTGATTTTTACTTTTCATTTTGAGATTAGTATAAGTTAGTACTTCATCACCTTCCTTGTGGGATCGATATTGGTTTTACCAGTTTTACTACTTGCATGATCACCTACACTTGGGTGTTGCACAAAAGCACACAAATTTATTTCGTGTTAGAGGGGATGGTGTTACAACTTTTACAGGGGAGCGATGCGAGATGGAAATATGTGAAGAAAGATTGGGTACAAAGACAAAGCTAGTGTTATTGTAAGTTTAAGGTTATTTTGGAAATGAAGGTGGGTGTGGAAAGTAAATTATAATGTTTTATTTTAAATGGTGGGGGTAGAGAGAACTTAGGTGTAGATAGCAAATTTGGTGGGTGTAGATAAAATTGCTCTATTTATATTTGGGTAAATATCATTGACCTCCCTTGAGGTATGATCTAATATCAGAGACTCCCTCTGGGTCTCATTATTTTTAAGATATTGTATCATTGATGTTCCTTCTGTTAACGATAGTGGATGAAATCTTGTGATGTGAGCAAATTTTAAATGTGAAATGACATTAGTTCCCTTGTTATTGACTTATTAAACAAACAGTAATAATAGGTGCACCAAAAATTGCACAGAAAATGTGTACTAAAATGATTAAGACCATTGATTTCGGTGGACTCCATGCCTATGCGTATGGGGTCCACCAAAATCAATGAGCTTAATAATTTTGGTGCACATATAGTGTTATTGAACAAAATAAGCTCAGAAGCTTGTTTCAAATGACATAATGCTCTCAAATTAGGCATTATAAGGTTTTGGTGGGCACATTTGTCAAGATCTAATATGAAATGCAATTGTGTCATCTAAGCCAATGGGATTTTGACATGTCATCAATGCAGGCCCACAGAGGGTAGATATGTTCGTTGATCTGATATTATCGGATATAAAAGCTTTACCCATTGAACTAACCCAACGAATTGAAAAGACAAAGGAAGAAAAGGTGCCCAAAAAACACCAAAACAGCAGTCGATCCCAAAGGTACCTTTCTCCTCCTCCTCCTCCTCCTCTCTCTCTCTCTCTCTCTCTATATGATCTATATCTTCCTTTTTACCTCAATTAGCTGATTGTTTTAAAAAAAAAAAAAATTCTTTTCTGATCGATCTTATTCAGAAATAAATATATTTGTTGATGTATATATGCATAATATATACATACATATGATCGGGGGTTTAAATGCTAGATCACGTTTCACTCGTAGGTTTTATGGCGTTGTTCTGAGTTTAATTTTTTTTGCTGATTAGATTGATGCTTTACGTTGATTTTGAGAAATTGTAAATTCAAAACAGATTATTTTTGACCGTATAGACATATATCTGTATCAGACAGATCACCAATAGCAGAAAGTATGTGTATGATAATTCTTTATACAAACCCCATATTGAAGTGTGTAATTTTAGCAGAGGAGAGGGATATAAATCTGAAAACATTGGCTGTCATGTGATTTATTAAGAATTGGATTGAATTGGAACATTGTGTTCTTTAAGGCTCTGTTTGGTTCATGGATTTCATGAGCGAGACGAAAAGAAAATTTAAATATTATTTGGTTGGTTAGTAACGGAAACAGTGAGGAAAATAGGAATATAGTAGAAAATAAAATAAAATAAAAATTTTGAATTTTGTTAAGTCAATTTCCGTCCTCTTTCCTCGATTTACTATGATATTTTAGAAAATTGCATTTGTTATTTAATCATGAATATGATAGAAAACACTATGGGAAACACCAAGGTAATAGTTTCCAGTCTAGTTTTCCTTTCCTTTTTCTTTTCCCTCACAAAACCCACAAACCAAGCATAGCCTAAATCGAATCTGCCAATCTGGGTATCCATCCAACACTGTGCAAACACTTATGATACCTCACTATAGTAGGATGTTGGAAAGTACTTATTAATGGTTCATTTGGTTATGATCCGACCAAAATATATGCGATATATCTATATTTATCTGAGATGACTGGGCATCTTGTTAACCTGACTTTCTTACTCATATTGTATGGCTCAATGGTGGGCACTTGTTGGTGTTCTTTCCTCCTTATGTTGTATCAATCTTAATGCATCAATTATTTGGCTTAAACATGCGGAATGTGGATTATGATTTTTGGTTCTCTTTCCCTTTGTATATCCAAACTGCATCAGGTGCAAGCAATAATAATCTTGAAAATACTTCAGACTCATACAAGACAAGGCTTATTGCCCCGAGGGGCTTCACGTCTGAACTTTAGTCTTTTGTTAAATATCTTAGTTAATTTGGTCATTGATGTGGCCTTTATACCTTCTGTTTAACAAACTTTTGGGAACGCAAGAAGAAATTGTTCATAGATCAGATGGAGATCATTTGAGTTTGTCCGAATCCTACCCATTTCGGCAGTTATTGAGTAATGGAAAATGCAGTGCAGTCTTCCCCCGCTCGTTCTTTGTTGAAGTAAGTCCACACGATTCTACTCATATCTTTTGGTTCTAAATCGTCAAACAAACAACTTGTACTTGAGTTTCTTTTCTTTGAATTTACTGGTATTATCTGATGCTTACAGGTCCCACATATAAACCAGCTACGCGCATGGGATTGTGGGCTTGCTTGCGTCCTGATGGTTTTGAGAACGCTCGGCATCAACAATTGTAATATTAAGGAACTTGAAGAGCTCTGCTGCACAACTAGGTACCTTCTTCTGCACAAAGTTGGGATCTTTAAATGTTATGATGTTACCTTCTGTGCAAGATTGCATTTAATTGCACTGATCGGAAAGGAAGGTCTAGTGTACTGAGAATAATATAGGAATTCCAAAATCTTTGGATCCTGTAGAAAATTTTAGATTGTGCAATTGTATCGTTGGAGTTAGTTTACTTTCTAAGTTGTTGGCCCTTTGTATTACTGGGATCGTTTTCAGAAAATCTGTTAATCATCTCCAAAAGTTCTAGAAGTGATGAAATATTTTTCTGTAGTTCGATATTTTCAATGTAGTACTAGTTACGTGATCTGTAGGAGTGTGATAAAGTTGGTGTCAGTGTATATAAGAACTGATTGAGGGATTATCAGGCTTCGCCTACTTGAGTAGAAGGCATAAAGTTTTGTCAGGTTTTTTTATCCCATGCAAAGTGGATTAGGAAAGTCCAGACAATATTCTTGCTTTGTACTTTTGACTTGTTTTGGCATCATATGTTTTTCCTTTTGATTTCTGTGGGTGGTAGAAGTCCAATTGGCCTGTACAAGGTTTATTTGTTTAGGTTTTTGCACTGGAGTAGACACCCACTGAGATTCACAACTTCTGTTTAATTGGTGCTTGCCTTTTCATCATTGGAATCAATGTAATCTTTATACACCAGCTCTGTCAAGTGAAGTTTTAAGATTTATATAAATTTCCTTTTGGCTGATGTGTGAAAAATTAACAAGTAAAAACGGTTTCCTTGAGTAAGCTGACTCTTTTTTGGCATAACTTTTTCGGTCCTGACTATATAAGGGTTCTCTTTTTTATATCTATTTTATACTAGTAAACAATGCTTGAATGATATAGATTAGCTCTTGTCTGCATATGCTATATCATTGAACGTTTCTTAGAGCGTAAGGTATATAATTGATCTTGACACTCCTGTATAGAAATCATTACCATATGGATGCTTGATGTTTTTCTCCCAGTACTTCTATGTAATGGTTCCATATGCGTATTCAAGGATATCATTGACATGAAATTACCTGCTAATCTGAACACATTTTGATGTGTTTTTGTGTGTTATCTTTGCAGCATTTGGACCGTTGATCTGGCATATTTGCTGCAGAGATTTTCACTTAATTTTGCCTACTTCACTGTAACTTTAGGAGCAAACCCAAGTTTTTCTGTGGAGACGTTTTACAAGGTGAAGCCCTGTCTCATAAACGTATATGTTCTTATCTATTACCAGTTCTTATTATCAGGTTTCTTGAGTTTGAACATAATTTACGTGGTACTTATTGATCGGCATAAATCTTATTGTAGTTTTAGTTATTTTTATTCATCAAATTATGTGTAGAGCACATTGTCTGTGAGAAGTTACCTTGTTTCAGATTGCTGTGTTTTTAATCATTGGCAATCACTTACAAGCCAATTTGTAGATCCAAGTATGTTACTTCTTGCGTTTCAATATATATCACGCAAAAATTACATCACAATTGTTTGGTTGGAATGCCTCTACATTTCAGGTTATATGTCCTAGTATGGGGATCTAGAAGTGACTTGTAAAATTTTTGAATGCTTTATGGACTTGGTGTGCCCTCTGTGGTGGACTTGCTTTCTTAGGTTTAAAGCACGGATAGTTTCTATTTATGTGCGGAGACTTTTTGCAAATTTATTAGGTGTTGTGACATTCTTTACAATCCTCGAGTTCTAAAGTCTTTATGCTGCATGGAAGGAGATTATTGGTGCCAGTAATATGGGGGTTGATGAGGGGGTGGATGGGATACAAACCTAAGCAGTGGCACTAACAAAGTGGCTGCTGTTAGACACAAAGCCACTTGCGTTCTCATATTTGGTAGTCAGAAATTTACAATTGGACCAAGCAATGCCCCCAAGTACTTTTTGGTGAATATAATTTGATGCGAGATGCATGTGAACGCAGATTTATTCTTAAAGCACGCATGAGTGCATGACTGCATTGTGATGCTTTGGGATGTGCTACCATTTCTAGATATACTCACTTGCCTTCCACGATTAAGTTAAAATAGTCATACATGTTTAGTCCCAATGCTATGTAGGATCAATTGCCTAATGATGTAGTACGAGTGGATATGCTATTTCAAAAGGCACGGGAAGCAGGAATTGACATACAGGTATGGTCTTTTATCTGTTATTAGTGCCTTTGATGGTGAAGGTACAGGAAGCAATTCATGTTTGGCCTTCTGTTTTGTTATATCTTGTTAATGTTCATACTTAATTTAAAGTTCATACTCAAGTTACCATGATGGCAAGGGATATGAAAGCAGTACTTGTACATGGTTTGTCCTTATCTCAAGTGTAATATCTGATACTTGAAGTTGCAGTAATTAAATTTGTTTCACAATTTTAGAGTTTTTGTTGTTGAAGTGTCACTAAAGATACTGTTGAAAAAACAATAGCTCTATTACTGATAGATATGGCAAAACTCATGGTAGATAATGCTCGCAAGGATGAGTGGAAGGCTAGTAAAACAATACTGGTCAAGATGAGAGAAAACATTATGACCTAGCCGGTACAATAACACCCTAGAGAGAGAATGGGATGGTAAAAAGGACTCATAGCTGAAGTCATGTTATTCATAAATACTATATACTCTTGGTCTAGTTGAATTGAGCAGGGAGGAAATGTACAAGCAGGCAAACCCTTTGTATTGTAAACAGTATTCATTCTCAGCTCCTTATCTCCCCAAGGGAAACTGGAATAGGAATTGAGCTATGCCATCTAGTGGCAGAATGTGCCTTTGTGCCACTATCTTCAGCGAGAGCACATATATGAGCTGCTTCTAAATATGGGGCTTCAAAGGTGGGAATTAAAGATCATATATATCAGGTTCACTTACATAGAGTAATCTTTACATGGTTATACTATAGTTGGACTAATATATGCCTATACAGGCATATATATCTGGGTGTGTGTTCCATTTCTACCGGGGCTTTGCCATTTTGGTCCTACATTTTTTAGATTTGTTTTGTTGCTGTGTACATGTGTTTGTGTCCCGTATTGGTGTTGATGCTTTATAGAAAATAACTAAAGTTTGAGTCTTCACAAATCTTTACTTTCAGGTTCAAAGTTCTATTCTTAATTCTTCGTGGCTGTGTGGTCAGTTATTGCCGTTATGTGTGCTAGTGGTTTAGTATAGCAAATACTCATATCACTATTGCAGTTTCTGACAATCTCATCATCCTTCACCTTTCTTTTTCTCTTCCTAGCAAAGGATGTGGAACAACATATCGTTTTGATTTGTGCTCTTTTAAGCTTAGTGGCTTTTCCTTTGATTTAATATATGCTTATTTATGTGTAGCTTTTGTAGTATGTGATAAGTAAATGCACCTCCACAATTTACAGTGCAGGTCAATCAGTGGTGAAGAAATTTCTCTCCTGATCTTGTCAGGAAAATATATTGCAATTGCTTTAGTTGACCAGTACAAATTGAGGTATAATTCTAACTTTGTTCTTGCAATGTTTTTGCAAAGGAATCTTTGTTTCTTGGTTTGATATGCCGCTAAGCTATGTTACATGGACTCTTCTATATCTGTCAAAAGTACGCGTGTCAGATATTCGACACTCGAACGAGGGTATGGGATGTGTACGACACTTTTGGCTAGACACTCAGCAAGAAGCATGCTATCTACTTGTATAATAATATATTAAAGTCTCTAATTGTATCTCTTTTAATACAACCTTCATGGTCTAGTCCAATTATTATTACATAAAATCACCATTTTCTCTTAGATATATAAGGAAAATATAGATATATTGCCGAGTCCCCTTGTCCTTAGATTCCTGAATTAGGAAGTCCGACACTTAGACACACACCCGCGTCCATGTATCCGAGTTGCTAAGTATCTTGTATTTTTCAATAGGATAAACAAGTTTGACATTATTGATCTAGCCAATAAATTTTGTTTTCCTATTATCATTTCTTTTTACTACTCCTTTTGTTGAGCATGCTTTAGGTCAAAGGTTAAAGAAAAATGCACTTCTTCTACTACCAGAAGGATGGTCGTATATATGTCATACTGTTGAATTAATGCTTCTTCAAATTTTTGGCCTTTTCGATTATGCAGTCGGCGTTGGCTAGAAGATGTTTGTGTTTCAGACTTCTATAGTGGAAACTCAAGCTACACTGGTAACTGGCGATGCCTTTTCTCCTCTTCTACTTTGGCACTTAAAAATTGGTGCTAACCCGTTTTGTGTTAAAAGCAAGTTCATACTTGTGCTTATTCAGACACCATTTGCTCTCTTTCAGAAATAGGGTTGTTAATTTCATCTTTTAATTTAATATACAGTGACATAACTCATGAAATGGACTCTTTTTTTTTCTTCTTACTTATCACCAAAAAAAAAAAAAAAAAGTCATTCTGTTATTGGAAAAATGTCTTTCAATTCTACAGGAGCCATATGGTAAGGAGTGTTCGATATAGGTTGAGAACCAGGAATAAGACTTATGGTGAATTCAATTTCTTTATCTATGAGAGTGCTTCAGGAAAGATATCCTAAAATTCTCTCGCCACATGAATGTCTTCCAAAGTTACTTCCTTTACTTGCATAGATGAGATAAGACAGGGCGGCGATGCGACACCCTTTCCTCAGAAATAGAAACTAGCTCGACTAGGATTTTGGAAGTTAACTTGCTTCGCGGCACAATCAATATGAGCGTGAACTGAAGATAACCAGTCCATGCCCAAGATAACATCAAAACCTCGAATCTCGAGTAGTATAAGATCGACAAGTAAGGATACATCACCAATCATAATCGTACATGATCGGTATACTTGGTTACTAATCAATGAAGGTACCGTAAGGTATGGCAACTAGTAGTTCATATTTCAAAGGTTCCGGAGATTAGCAAATTTTAGCGCAAAGAACGGTGATACAAATGAATGCGTAGCTCCAGAATCTGTAAGTGTGTGAGCATTAATACTACATATACAGGTAGTACCTTCCACCAACGCATCAGCTTCCTAATATTCTCCTCAGGAACAAGTACAAATACACGCCCTTGACGTTGTTGGTTTCTTCCTAGGCCTTCTTGGTTCTGCATTGGACGTTGATTGATCGGGATGGGTGCTTGAACAATTGCCTTATTCATGGGGCAATCCTTAATCACATGGTTCCGATCACCGCACTTGTAACACAATCCCGAGTTGAACCGACAGATACCTCCATGTATTTTCCCGTAAGTCTTACATAGGACCTTGGTGTTTGATTGTCCTTTCCAGGCTTGGTTATTAACAGTAGATCCAGTAGCTCCAGGAAATGGCCTTTTCACTCCCGCTTGACCTTTCATTTGATTTCGCATTGTTCTATTTGGAATACTCCTCTTCTGTTGGAATTCTGTCTCTGTTCTCTCCGCCTTAAGGGCACGATAATAAACTTCTCTATATGTTGGAAATTCAAACATCTCAACATTGCTTCGAATGATAAGTTTTGAACCATTCTCGAACTTCCTTGCCATTTTCTCTTCTGTTTGAATGAGATAGGAAGCGAACCGCGATAGTGAAGTGAATTCAGTGGCATACTGGAGAACATGGTCTTTCACTAATTTGGGATAGTACATCCCATCAAAGAGAATCAGAAATTGATCCCATGTTATGCCTTCCACACTATTCTCCAAGGTACTCTACTAGTGATCAGCTTCTTCTACGAAGGTATAGGTGGCATAGCCAACCTTTTCCTCCTCAGTGCACGGAAAGTGCTTGAACATCCTATCCATCTTTTGAAACCATGCTTTAGCTACATTAGGGTCAGCTTTTCCGTAGAACGGTGGAGGTTTGAGTTTCTAAAATCGTTCTATATCAAGAAGTGTTCCTCCTCATCTGTCCACAGACATGTTGCCATCTCCATTGCCGCCATTTCTTTTCCACTTTCCTGAGCAGCAACAGCTAGTCCTTCCATGATTCTTTCAACGTGAGCAAAACGTTCGTTGGTGGCTTGATCCATTAGCCGCAGTAGTGCGATGTTGTTAGTATAATTAAACTGTACATGAATAGAAATGTTAGTATTCCATATTTTAGTAATTCTTAACATGAGGATCGTAGTCAATTACCTATGTTTCCTAATGGTCTCTAGAACTACCTTACGCTCTGAACCAACTGTTACGCCCCCAAAATTCATCTGTGGATTTTGAGTGCGGGACCGACCTCGTGGGTCATTATTAACCTGTACAGAGTCTAGCGGAAGCGTACAAACATTTATTATTATTATGAGGACCTCTCGAACCACACTTAAAGAGTTTTACAACATAGTTTAGGATTACATCGTCTTCAAATATCATACAAACATGGGGTTTTATTATAGGAATACTTAAAACACATCAGCTAAAGTGAACATCTAAAACAACGACCCTTCAAGAGCATCTAGAAGAGGGTCATCTTCTTCTACAACTATCTCATGTTCCTCGTCGAGTCAGCATAAGGCATATCATTATCATCTCAAAGGGTTTTTAAAATAATTTGGAGAGTTTGAGCGTAAAGCTCAGTGAATGAACATAGCCTATTTAAAATTTCTCAAAAGGAATTGTATATACTTGAAAGAAGGATATAACAATTGCTATGACATTTATGTAATGAATACGAAGTAAAAGAGAATCAACATTATCGATATGAGATACGAAATAAATGAGAAGTCAATGATATTGAATTGAAACTGTTTGATATGAATGTCAAATTACCAACGACCCACTCACGCACACATTCTTTTATTACATCGCACAATTATCAAAGGCAACCCTACAGTCGGGCTCAATTCATTATATACGTAGGCTATACTTTATAATTTGTTGTAGTGGTAACTGACAATGAATAAATAACCAGATGACATATAAAATCTGAATAACAATGTACATGGATAAAGGAATATATATATATTATATGATAACATAGAAAGTCTTGGTTATGACATACAATGAGCATAAACCTATTCAGTGGAACCAAATTCCCAATTGAATAATAGCAGTTACATAATATTAATTATCGAAGGTAGAATCGGCAATAGGAATATGAATCACTCACCTTGATAACTTGGGGATTTGATTATGAGATAGTTCCTTCATCAATAGGGGTAAAAGAGCTAAACAAATAAGTAAAAGGTGCAAGCGTAGGGGTAAAATAGTAGTTAAAGTTTTCTTCTGGGGGTATTCTGGAAATTTTGCTAAAATTATATAAAAACTTCACTATAGATATCCTTATACTATTCTGAGTCCAACGCCACTGACTAGGCTCAATTCGGAGTTCGGGCAATTTATATCTCAAAAGTGGGGTTTTCTACATAACCATGGGCCCTACAAATAAACTGTATTCTAGACAGTGTTGGATCATCTCCACACTTTTAAATAAAATACTAGACATTATTTTAAGATTATCGAAATTGACGGCGTATTTTTATGAATTACCAATTATTAACTACGACTTTTTAAAGTTAAAACATTATTTTTCAATAAGTCGTAATAAGACTGTAATTCCAAATCTATTCTCAAATATACAACTTTCAACCTAAAACTATTTTTAATAGTTGTACAAAGCAAAATAAATATTTCTGTAATGTTCCTAAATTTATAAAAATGTAATAGCTATGATTAAATACTTAAACCTCTGTTTAGATCAATTGATAAGTAGTAAAATATTATTATATGGTTTTATAATTAACAAAATTATCAAATAGTGTATATAAAAATAATACCATTACAGAAAATATATATGATTTGTAATAAATTTACAAAATCTCAGAATGACCAAAATACCATTTTTAAAGTTGGTCATTCTATAAATACACCAAAATACAAGGATTATATGAAAACTTCCAGAAACTGTAAAATTAATATTTTAGATGGCAATAAACATAATTAGAAGTACTATGCTCGAAACCGTGATCAAATCCAATGCCGGTAGACCTTTATATGTTCATTTAAAGTTTCATGGGTGTAAATGTAATTTTCGGAAATAATTACAAACTTCTAATGGCAATAACTCGCTCATTCCTTAACCTTTTTAAGTGATTCAAATGCCTATCGTGTGTGAAATTTCGTGTAGAATCCAAATCAAGTATCGGTTTTATCAGATTTCGTGCGCAGAATATGAAATTACCATTTTACCCTTTTAAAACAAACTTAAATAAAACTCAAACGGTGCATCCAAATGAAAAACTATTTTATGGGGTGTTTTGTGGGTATTTGAGGAGTCTACCTCTAAAATTTCAGATCTTCAAGTAGTCAAAGTAAGGAGATATACTTATTTTACCATTTCTGGTTAAAATCGGCTACATTCTTGATTCTAATTCAATTAATCACTGCAAAAATTAAATCAGTTAGAGCTAAATAATATATGTAAACTTTCACCATTAATAAAGTTTTGAAATAACTTCCTTCTTTGATCGCCTCCCTTGTTACTCTATTAATGTGTTGCCAAACAGGCCTTACTAAGTAGTGAAGAATTGTGGTGTGGAAAAATGACTCTCGGATGTGTGTTTTTATAGACAAAAAAAAATACTATTTCATTGTATTAATTACCCTAGTCTAAGGCTAGGATTCTAAATTTAATTTACCAATATTCTAAGATTTGATATGATTCTTTCATACCTTTTTTTTCTTCGTTTTTTTTTTTCTTGGGTAAATTGCAAATTACACCGTTGTGACAATTTGGTCCCTATAGTTTCAATTTTGGCAATTTACACCTTATAGTTTGAAAATTGTGCAAAATTTACCCAACTACAAAATAAGCAAGGGCACAATGGAAATATCACATTACTTCCAGCTCAAAATGACCCTATGTGTCCATAGACCCAGGAGTGTAGTTCAATGAGACCAGAAGCTTATACGGGGGTTTTGGGACAGCACCCGCACCAGATTTTTTTGGGTAAAAATAGTATAATTTTATGTGGTTTTTTGTACAAACTAATTTATCCCATAAATAACTTGTAATGTTTTAAACAATCCGATACTCGTAAGGCTTATAATAATCTGATAATATCTTATAATCTTTTAAACCACATGCTACTATCATATAATCTTTTAAACAATCTGATATACTTAAAGCTGGACACGCACTGCCACACAAATATCAAAGTGAAATTGATGAAAATAAATTAAAAAAATAAGCTTATAATACAAAATTTCCGTAAAAAATTATGGAATAGATTAGTTTGTCCCAAAAAAAAAAAAACACACACACACACAAAAAATCATACTATTTCTACCCCCAAAAAAATAAATATATCGGGTCAGGGCGTTGCCCCCGATCCCTCGTATAAACCTTTGCTCCCGCTAAACTACACTTATGGGTTAGTCCCTACACATGGGGTCATTTTGGGCCGGAAATAATGTGATATTCCCATTGTGCTTTTGCTGATTTTGTAATTGGGTGGATTTTGCACAATTTTCAAACTATAGGGTGCAAATTGCCAAAATTGAAACTATAGGGACCAAACTGTTACAACCCTTAAAACTACACGGGTGTAATTTGCAATTTACCATTTTTTCTTCTTTATTTCTATTTTTCTTCTTCTAGATGAAAGTGATATAGTCAAATTTTGCTTTCTTATGTGCAATTTGACTTGTGTCATTCTCAGGTAAGCAAAACATATAATCTGGTAAGTTAAGTTGCGAGATGTGCTCAGAAATTCATGAAAATTTCACGGTGTGACATAATTTAGACCAATTATCTACAAAAATATTTCCTAGATTTTCAGAATTTTATTGGCAAATTTTTTGTATTATTACAATTCTCCTACTTAAAGAAGTTTGGTCCCCAAACTTATCGTACCTTAAGAAGTGAATAGCTGTGGGTACTTTGCACGCATCTTGTCCTCACATTCCCAAGTCGCTTCTTCCACTGCGTGATTCTTAATTTCTTCTAGAGAACTTTGACTAATGGTATGACCTTGGTCCTCAGTACTGGATCGCGTCGATCCATGATCTTAATTAGTTGCTCTACGTAGGTAAGATCTTCGCGTACATCTAATGGTTCATACGATAAGACATGACTGGAGTCTGAGACATAAGGTCGAAGCATAGAAACGTGGAATACATTGTGAACATTTGACAGATCTGGCGGTAAAGCTAAACGATAGGCCACTACTCCTACTCTGTCGATGACGTCGAAAGGTCCAATGAAATGGGGATGAAGTTTCCCTCTCTTGCCAAAACGGAAAATACCCTTCGAAGGTGAAACTTTGAGAAATACGTGATCAACGAGTGATAAATGTTCCATACAATGCTTCATATGGAGCCATGCCGATAATAGAAACGTGACATAAACTTAGTGGTAAATGTTCCAAAACGTGACATAAACTTAGTGTCTCGATCCGAAATAATAGAAGGCGTACCATGAAGTCGAACGATCTCTGTGATGTACAACCTTGCCAGTCTCTCAGATGAAAAGGTGACTCTGACCGGTAAGAAGTGAACAGACTTTGTCAAGCTATCCACAACTACCCAAATAGCATCATTTTTCTTCACCGATTGGGGTAACCCAACAACAAAGTACATGGTGATGTGTTCCTACTTCCATTCAGGAATAGAAAGTGACTGTAAAGTTCCACCAGGATGCTGATGCTCTATTTTTACCCTCTGATAATGCAAGCAATGTGAAATAGCTTCGGCAATCTCTTTTGATATTCGGCCACCAGAAAGACCTCTTCATGTCATGGTACATCTTAGTACCACCTGGATGAACAACGAACTTAGACGAATCCAAAACTTTCCTCTTGATTTCAACAATATTTAGAACATAAATTCTACGCTAATATCTGAGCACTCCATCTTTTAAATGGAACTCTGGCCTCTTTCCTTCAGATATTTCTTCACTAACCTTCTTTAAGAACTCATCGGACATCCGAGACCTCTTGATCTCTTAAAAAATAGTCGGTTCTATGATGAGAGCTGCCAAAAAAACTCGAGATTGATGAGGGGTGACGTCAATCTCCATTTTTTTGAAGTCGTTAAACTGTTGTTATGACGTGATCATGGAAGCCGCACTTTCAGAAGATTTACGACTTAAAGCATCAGCTACAACAATTGAATATCAAGATCATAATCTTTCATGAACTCTAACCACCTGCGTTGCCTCGTATTCAGCTCATTTTGTGAGAACAAACATTTTAAACTCTTATGATCGGTAAAAATTTCACATCTTTCACTATAGAGATAGTGGTGCCATATCTTTAGCGCAAAAATTACTGTGGCTAATTCCAAATCATGGGTGGGATAGTTCTTTACGTGAATCTTGAACTGTCGAAATGCATAGGCAATAACCTTACCATGCTGGATTAAAGCACATCCCAATCCTTGATATGAAGCTTCACTGTAAATTACAAATCCTCCTTCGGTAGGTATGTTCAAAACAGGAGCTGAAATCAGACGATCCTTCAACTCTTGAAAATTTTTATCTCTAATTTCAGTCCATTTAAAAGCAACCCCTTTCTGTGTTAGCTGTGTCATAGGCCCTGCGATCTTGGAGAAATTCTCAACAAATCTCCGATAATACCCCGCCAGACCTAGAAAACTGCGTACCTTAGTTACAGTTGTTGGTTTTGGCCATGACTTGACCTCCTCAATTTTCTGTGGGTCTACCATATTATGCCCTCTTTAGATATCACATGCCCCAAGAATGAGATCTTGGGAAGCAAAAACTCTCATTTTTTGAAGTTTCCCATATAACTGGCGATCTCTTAGTGTTTGCAATACTATTGTCATATGACGTTCATGATCCTCAAGGTTGTTCGATTATATAAGAATATCATCAATGAATACGATAACGAAATCATCGAGATAAGGCTTGAACACTCGATTCATTAGATCCATGAATGCAGCAGGAGCATTAGTAACGCCGAAGGGCATTACCAAGAATTCATAATGATCATAACGAGTACGAAAAGTTGTCTTCTCTACGTCTTCTGCTTTAACCCTCAATTGATGATAACCTGATCTCAGGTTCGTCTTAGAGAAAACTTGTGTCCTTGTAGTTGATCAAACAAATCATCAATCCTTGGGAGAGGATAACTATTATTGATTGTTACTTTTTCAACTCGCGATAGTCGATGCACAGTCTCATAGTTCCATCCTTCTTCTTTACAAAAAGGATCGGTGCACCCCAGGAAGAGGTACTCGGTCTGATGAAACCCTTGTCCAACAATTCTTGTAATTGCGTCTTCAACTCTTTCAATTCTATAGGAGCTATACGGTAAGGAGTCTTCAATATAGGTTAAGTACCAGGAATAAGACTGATGGTGAATTCAATCTCTTTATGTATGAGAGTGCTGGGTAGATCTTCAAGAAAGACATCCTAAAATTCTCTCACCACATGAACGTCTTCCAAAGTTACCTCCTTTGCTTGCATAGATGAGATAAGACAGGGCGGCGATGCGACACCCTTTCCTCTGAAATAGAAACTAGCTCAACTAGGAATTTGGAAGTTGGCTTGCTACGACTTACTGTTCAGGACTTTCACGGTAATTGGGAAGAACATTTACCTCTCATTGAGTTCGCTTACAATAACAGTTTCCAAGCTAGTATCGGCATGGCTCCATATAAGGCATTGTATGGGAGGAAATGTCGATCCCCGGTATGTTGGACCGAAGTAGAAGAGAGGAAAATTATTGAACCTAAGATCGTACAGTTAACCGATAAGATATAGCTCATTCGACAACGGATTCATATTGCTCAGAGTCGAAACAAAAGCTACGCTGATGCTAGACGCAGAGAGCTAGAGTTTCAAGTAGGTGATCACGTATTTCTCAAGGTTTCAACTTCGAAGGGTATTGTTCGTTTTGGCAAGAGAGGGAAACTTCATCCTCGTTTCATTGGACCTTTCGACGTCTTCGGCAGAGTAGGAGTAGTGGCCTATCGTTTAGCTTTACCACCAGATCTGTCAAATGTTCACAATGTATTTCACGTTTCTATGCTTCGACCTTATGTCTCAGACTCCAATCATGTCTTATCGTATGAACCATTAGATGTACGCGCATAGCTTACCTATGTAGAGCAACTAGTTCAGATCATGGATCGACGCGATCAAGTATTGAGGACCAAGGTCATACCATTAGTCAAAGTTCTCTGGAGGAATCACACAGTGGCAAAAACGACTTGGAATGTGAGGACAAGATGTGCGCAAAGTACCCACAGTTATTCACTTCATAAAGTACGATAAGTTTGGGGACCAAATTTCTTTAAGTAGGAGAGACTGTAATAACACAAAAAATTTGCCAATAAAATTCCGATAAATCTAGGAAATATTTTTGTAGATAATTGGTCTAAATTATGCTTATTACACGACACACGCCGTGAAATTTGCATGAATTTCTTAGCACTTCTCGCAGCTTAACTTTACCAGATTATATGTTTTGCAGTGTAAAATTACCTGAGAATGACACAAGTCAAATTGCACGTAAGAAACATTTTTAAATAGGAGAGACTGTAATAACACAAAAAATTTACCAATAAAATTCCGAAAAATCTAGGCAATATTTTTGTAGATAATTGGTCTAAATTATGCTTATTACACGGCACACGCCGTGAAATTTTCATGAATTTCTTAGCACATCTCATAGCTTAACTTTACCAGATTATATGTTTTGCAGTGTAAAAATACCTGAGAATGACACAAGTCAAATTGCACGTAAGAAAAGCAAAATTTGACTATATCACATTCATCTATCACTTTCATCTAGAAGAAGAAAAATAGAAATAAAGAAGAAAAAAAGGTTTGAAAGAATCATATCAAATCTTAGAATATTGGTAAATTATATTTAGAATCCTAGCCTTAGACTAGGATAACTAATACAATGAAATAGTAAATTTTTTTTGTGTATAAAAACTAGAGCTGAAATCGGTTCGGTTCGGTCTATTTTCAGAGGAAAACTTACACTGAACCGACCAATTGGTTTTAAGCACATGTGAAACCGACCGTCTGCCAAGGATTACCGAACTGAATCAACCGAACATATTTCGGTTCGGTTTGCTACTGTTTAGAGAGGACCAAAATTTATGGTTGACAGAGAAGGAAGAAAAAGAAGAAGAAAAGGGAGAGAGGAGGAATTTCTTGTGACAATAGGTCCAAAATGTATGAAACAAGTCATTCAAAGATCCAAAACAGTAGGATTCAAAATCTTGAAAAGTCATTCATGGATTCAAAGAACCACATCTCATTCACAAATCCTAAGAGGGAGAGAGTTTTGCCTTGGAGCTTGCCGACGGTGAAATGAGGGCGTTGACAGTTGCGACTTCCTGTCTTCATTGGAAGATTGAGGAGGATGATGATGTTTATCATTTGGAAGGAGAGAGTTTTGAGGGTATGGGCTAGGGTTTGTGCAAATTAGAGAGAGAAACTGAGAAAGTGAAAGGTCTTGACAAGTGATGTGTATATTATATTATATTCTTAGCAACAGAAAAAGAAAAAAAAAAACACACACACACACACACACACACACTCACACTCACACCACATTTTGCATATAATTTTATAATTATAATTAATATGTGAAGAAAAAGTCCTAACATTGGGAAGTGGAAAAGTTCTTGGAAAGTGTTCAATTTTTCGGAAAATAGGGAAAAGCTGTAGTCTTAGTCATTGGGAAGTGTAATTGAAGTTGACTAGTATGAAATAAAATACGTACATGTTATATAATCGGTTCGGTTTGGTTTTCATCGGTTCAACAAAATAACCGAAGTCGAACCAAAAACAGATTTTTATACTTAAGAAAAACCGAAACCGACTGAAGTATGACTCACATGTTCGGTCGGTTCGGTCGGTTTAGCTCTCACCCCTAATAAAAACACATATTCGGAAGTCATTTTTTCACACCACAATTCTTCATCACTTAGTAAGGCCATGTTTGGCTACACATTAATAGAGTAAAAGAGAGAGAGTTATTCTGGGCAACCAACAAGGGAGGAGATCAAAGAAGGAAGTTATTTCAAAACTTAATTAAATGTGAGAGTTTACATATATTATTTAGCTCTAACTGATTTAATTTTGTAGTGATTAATTGAATTAGAATTAAGAATATAGTCGATTTTAACCAGAAATGGTAAAATAAGTATATCTCCTTAGAAGATCTAAAATTTTATAGGTACACTCCTCAAATATCCACAAAACACCCCATAAAATAGTTTTTCATTTGGATGTACCATTTGAGTTTTATTTAAGTTTGTTTTAAAAGGATAAAATGGTAATTTCATATTCTTCGCACTAAATATGATAAAACCGATTCATTATTTGGATTCTACACGAAATTTCACACAAGATTGGCACTTGAATCACTTAAAAAGGTTAAGGGATGAGTGAGTTATGGCCATTAGAAATTTGTAATTAGTTGCTGTCCAAACAGGGCATTCTGCCATTTTTTTTTTCTTTCTGAAAATTGCATTTACACCCTTGAAACTTTAAACGAGCATGTAAAGGTCTACCGACATCGGATTTGATCACGGTTTCGAGCATAGTACTTCTAGTTATGTTTATTGCCATCTGAAATATTAATGGGTTAATTACACTTACACCTCCTGTACTTTGGGTCATTTTCACTTTGACCCCCTGTAGTTCAAAACGTGACACTAACACCCCCTATACTTTAATGTAAAGTGTCACCGTCAGAAATTCCGTTAAAGTTAACGGAAAAAGTGACACTTACACCCCTTGTACTTGTAAAAGACCAAAATGCCCTAAATTTTCTCCTTCTTCAACACAGGAATTCTCCAACAAGGCCCCAAGCAATGAAATCAAAACTAAAAACAAAAATCAAAACTCCAAATCAAAATTAATCAGGCCACCACTAGAAAAGAAGAAGAAAGAGCGGTCGTTGACTTCGGCCATCACCACCAGCGTCCATTTCTAAACACCTTCAAATCTGTGAACATACGAGAGGTAGAGAAGAGGGTTTGAGAGATTGAGATAGAGAGAGAAGCTAAATTCGGGGACTTGTTTTTGTGCAGAATGTATAGAGGGTGTTCTTGATTTTGGTATGTATGTTGGGTTGATCAATTTTTTTTTGAGTTGATCGAATTTTTAAATACAACCCAAAATATACCGAAACATCAAACAACTTGAAATTTTTGATCAACCTAAAAAAAATTGATCAACTCAACATACATACCAAAATCAAGAACACACTCTATACATTCTGCACAAAAACCAGTCCCAGAATTTAGCTTCTCTCTCTATCTCAATCTCTGAAACCATCTTCTCTACCTCTCGCATGTTCACAAATTTGAAGGAGGTTAGAAATGCTCGCTGGTGGTGATGGCCGAAGTCAACGACCTCTCTTTCTTCTTCTTTTCTGGTGGTGGCCTGATTGGGTTTTGATTTTTGTTTTTGGTTTTGATTTCATTGCTTGGGCCTTGCTGGAGAATTCATGTGCTGAAGAAGGAGAAAATTTAGGGCATTTTGGTCTTTTACAAGTAAAGGGGGTGTAAGTGTCACTTTTTCCGTTAACTTTAACGGAATTCCTGACGGTGACACTTTACATTAAAGTATAGGGGGTGTTAGTGGCACGTTTTGAACTACAGGGGGTCAAAGTGAAAATGACCCAAAGTACAGGGGGTGTAAGTGTAATTAACCCAATATTAATTTTACAGTTTATGGAAGTTTTCATATAATTCCTGTATTTTGGTTCATTTTCAGAATGTCCCCTAAACTTTTAAAAATGGTATTTTGTTCATTCTGGGATTTTGTAAATTCATTATAAATCATTATATTTTCTGTAATGATATTATGTTAATACTTAATATACACTGTTGTATAATTTTTTTTCTAATTATAAAACCATATAATAATATTATTTTGCTACTTATCAATTGATTTAAATACAGGTTTAATTATTTTATCATAGCTATTATATTTATATAAGTTGAATTTGTCCAATTCAATAGCTTGATGACTTACAAATGAGTAATAAAATAGCAAAGTCGCTAAATCAACTTATAACTTACATATAAGAGGGTCTAACACTGTACCTCACGTGGACCCCTCTCTTATGTAAAGAATCAACAAACTGAACACGAATGGAGGCATATAACAAGTTGCAATATGAAAAATAGAGCAGGGGACGAAGACTTGAACCCATGACCGCCCAGAATCAAGGGTCTAATGCCATGTTAAGTTATGAGTTGCTCCAAGAGCTTAAGCTACTGGAGAATTTACTGAACAATGTATATCAACCTTACTGTCAAATAAGAGTGTATGTACCTTCCTTTTGTCCTCGAGAACTTCGTATGAGAGTTGTAGGTCCAATCGCTAAAATAAAGTTCAAACAAAAGTTGGTAGGCTTATGTGTATCCAAATAGCATGGTATCTGAAGTTGTGTGGTAGGTTGACTTTGTTTGCCTAACGTCTTCTTGCCAGTACTTTATGTGCATTTTTTGTCAAATAGTTTAGGTTTAATGGAAGTATCACATGCCATTTTGGTTTTTTTGGATCTTGCGTATTTTTCTCTACCTATGAAAGGGTGAAATAGTGAGGTTTGTATGTCCTAACTTATAAGTATTCATGAAAGCTTGTTTACAAGCTCATGGAAAATCGATTGCAGCTTATAGCTTATGGGAGTTTGTGACATTGGTTAGAAGTTATATTGGAATTTGCAACATTGATGGGGATTGTACAAGGCATCATTTGAAATATATTTAGAATTTTCTAAGAATATCGGACATTGTAGGCATGATACATAGGCTTATGGCTGTCTTATAAGTTCCAAGCAGCGTCTATGAGCCCCATCATATGCTGATTTGCAAAAGATGTAAACTGAAATGGCATATTTTCCTTCAGAAATCTATATACTTGTCCCCCAACTTTCGTTTTTGTTTCTGATCACCAGTTATTTCCAACCGATGCAATCATTGTTGTCTCATCTTTGAATTGCAGCTTTAATCTTATCTTGCAGTTTTTAACTATACTGATTTCTTTGTAGGTCATTATATTATAATCTGCGGCTACGATGCTGCGACAGATGAGTTTGAGATTAGAGATCCAGCCAGCTCTTGGTACTCTATATGCATCCTCATAACCATTCTGCATCTACGAATATAAGATGTCAGCATTATCATCATCTTTATTAGTGCCTTTTTCTCGTCAACAGTAGTATTTTCTATTTCTTCAGTTCATATAAAGCATTATGATAGATTCAGATTAGGGAATTATATGACCTGAGAATAATTCTCTATCCATGATCTTGTAGTTTGGAGGAGTCTTGGAAAATATGTGTATGTGCACGCACGCTCTTTTGGAAATGCATGCACATGTAAATTTGAAAGAATTAAACATCCATTGGAGAAATCCACTTTATAATCCCATGAGAATGCCAAAAACAAGATTCATCCAACTATCCTTTAATGTTGAATATGTTAATGTTACATGCCACTTTTGTGGATGATTGGAATATACGGAATTAAGAAATTACAAAGTGATGAGCAATTATATCCATGTTGTATGGTGCCACTCCTACTTTTAATCAAAAGAATTTATTTGGCATCCGGACCCGTATCATGTCAAATCTCCCGGTCGCACCAAACATGAGTAAGTCCTAGTGCTCCTTTTCTTATTAATCCGACTTTGCGTTGATGTTTTGATTCTAGTTGATGCCTTGTCCATTTTGATTGTAGTGTGCATCAAATTATTTATATCAATCATATATATGGCCATTCCTAGTTTTCTCAGATGACTTGTCTTTTGATTTTCCCTATTGTTCCTCTGTCCATTTGTCTCTCCATCAAGGGTGGAGCCACTAGTGGGCTCGGCCGGGCTGTAGCCTCCCCTAATTTTTGAGAATTTTTTTTCCTACTTGTAATATTTTAGCTTAATTGTAGTTTAGCCCACCTTAATATTTGACAAAATGTCGTATCCTTCCTACTTCTCTTTTTAACCCGACCCAATATTGTTCAATCCAAACAAAACACATTAATTTATTTCAATGGTAATCTAGCCCACACCAAATAGTTGGCCCAACTCCTTTTCTTAGTTCAACTCTCTCAATTTTTTTCAGAAAAAAACATGTATAGTATATTGGCTCAACTGTAAATCAACCCACCTAAAATATTTATCACATCAATATTCCTTAGTTCTTCTCAATTTTGTCTAACCCAAATTGATTTACCATCACTCGAACTTTACAAATTATGAGAATCGATAAAAAAAATTTTGATATTAAGAAAATTCAACCTAAAATATGGATACATAGACCTAAAAAAATTCACCTCAGGGGCGCTGCCCTGAACCCCGGTATATGTTCATCATTGCATACACATTCATCTCCAACCACCCCCCGCCCACATAAAAATCCTGGCCGCCCTTGCTCTCCATCCTCATATTGGCTACCGTCAAGGGTCACATTCCATGATTTATCAAGACATGAGTTGCAGGCATTATGCTGTCTTAAGAGTTTTTAAGGGTTTTTTTTTTCCAATTTGCTGATAGCTGATGGTGGTAGTAGCCCTAGTAAAAAACAGCATGTATGCTTTAGAGTTTATGTTGTATATAAAAGGTTGGTACAACATTCTTGTGGAAATTTATAGATCTAGATAAGTCTATAAATCTATTTGCTTTTGCCACCTTTTTTTGTCCTTGCTCTGGAGGAATTGTACAAAATTCATTGATGAAGCAGATGATGTTTAATCTCGCTCTTTAAATTGGCGTCTTTTTCTTTTTTTTCTTTCTTTCTTTCTTCTTCTTCTTCTTCTTCTTCTTTATTTATTTATTTATTTATTTTTTAATTCTGCTTGTGGGTGTGTTTGGAATATTATTTAGCTATAGTTGTTTCATTGAAGTTGTAAGCCTGTGCAGGAAATATGAGAAGGTGACATCGAAGTGCCTTGAAGAAGCTCGCAAATCGTTTGGTACTGATGAGGATCTTCTCTTGGTAATCTTAATTACTCTAAATCAGTCATCCACCCTGTGGTGTGATAGATTACCACTATTTTGAGATGTTTTTCAGGCCATAATTTTTAAGCGCTTGGTCGTTGGTAGGCTATTCAGCAAGTTCGTTAGGCTATAGTAATAAGCACACTTGTGTATTGGACTTGTAATAAGGGTGGTAGTTGCACTTTAAGGGCCCGTATGGTAACGTTTCCAGTTTTCTAAATTCTGAAAATGGAAACCGGTTTTATTTTCTTTATATAAAACAACTGGAAACCTTTTTTTTTTTTTTGGAGGGGGGGAGATGGTGATGGTGATGGTTGCCGTTTGCCAAAAAAGAAAGAAAGAAGGGTAAAGATTAACACACATTTTTAGTTTGTCATTTTCAAAAATGAAAGCTCAAAACTGCAATTACAAAACGGTTCCTTAAGTTTCCCATCCGGGTCTTTCTGTATTTTGGTTCTTCCCCACAAATGATTTACAGCATGGTAGGAGAGTTCATTTGTAACTTCAATGATAAATTGTTTTCTTATGAACGATCGGTGCTACGGATTCAGCACAATGGCTGCTGAAATAGCAATTTACTTTTATTGAAATTGGGAATTTGCAGATAGCTGCACTAACTATTTCCTTTCTCGATATGTCAATGCAGATATGTTTGGAGAAGGACGAGAGGTATAGCAGCTCTTCAACCCAACCTTGTACAAATCTGCCCCCATTACACCACTAATATGTGAAATTATTTCTCCATATTCCCCGTATTTTATTTACATTATTTTTAATTATTATTATTATTAGGGTTAATTACACTCACCTCCCCCGTGCTTTGCCTTAATTACACGGACCTCCCTCGCATTTTGGGAAATTGCACAGACCTCCCTTATGCCTAGTATTGTTTTACACTTTTAAGTGGGGAAAATGTTTTATAATATTAATTTTAAGGGGGGAAAGTGTTATAAAATACTAATTTTAAGGGAGGTCCATGTAATTTTCTAAAATGCAAGGAAAGTCCCTGTAATTAAGGCAAAACACAGGGGAGGTGAGTGTAATTAACCCTTATTATTATTATTATTTTTTTTGGGGTGGGAGCTCAATAGTCTGAAAGTATAGTATCCACCCGAAGTTCCTTTCCTAGGTGGCATGTGAAGATGCTCCATTTGAAGTAGAGGAGGTTTCCTACCAAATTGTCAATCTCCTTCCTGGCAATTGGCACGAGAACTTCTATGTCAAATTTGACATTCCAAAAATGGTCTTTCATATTGACTATTTTCTATACACTATTTTACTGTTGTGGTCTCACAGATTTGACTTCAAAGATACTTAAATATACTTCAAAGTGAAATATAATAAAATATCGAATTTTATTTTATTTTTTTATTTTTTTTGTGATAACATTGAATTTGACATATTTGGTGGGATGTCAAATTGAAAGATGCCAAATTGCTACGTAGGCTTTCAAAAGAATTTGACATCTCCAAGGTTGGAGATGTTAGACCTCGAAGTTTTTGGGAGTCAATTTGCCCTTTATAACAAAAGTCTATTAACAATTTCGTCAAAAAAATGTTAATATTTGTCGTAATTTTGATAATTTGATGTGTCAACCTTTAAATTATACAAGCAGTGTATCACCGAGTGTAAACTACTAGGGTGCAAAAATATAATCAACCCTTGTTTTTCCCTACTTTTCCTTTCTTGTGATTGAGCATTGTTTAGTTGAACTGTCTTCTAATCTACAAGTTGAACTTTCGCTTTACTTTTAGATAGATTGTTATTAAACGCGAATTGAAAGTACAATTGCATGCACAATGCACTTCGTTTCTTTTCTTTTTTTGAGAGAGAGAGAGAGAGAGAGAGAGAGATGCACTTCTAGTGCCATAGAACATGGAAATAATGTATTAAAAAGTCCACATTGTATATGGTAATTATTGTTATTAATTGGTGGGTGGTGTATGGGCAAAAGCAGAACATGGAAGATGAAATTAACTCAATTAATATTGACAAATGTAGTAGTGGAAGACAACTTTCAATGATTCTCCTGGGAGTAGAATCTCCTAGGAGTTCCAGACATAAGTGCTCACTTTCCCTTAGATCAATGTGACATGTCTCTCCATACACAGACCATTAATTTCCTTATGTCTCTGTTTCCATTTCCATGTTTTTTCTTTTATGTTTTAATCCGTATGATGTAATGGTCACATGAGAAAGACATGAGTTTAGAGTCCGTGGGACGAGAAATGGTTCGATCTTCAACAATGAACTAGGCATGGAGAGCACTTTTATCAAGTGGGCTAAGTTAGCTCCAGGTATATATGCATGCACTAAATTAGTGAGAATCCATTGCGCTAAATATTGGTAATTTCATGCGTTAGCTTATTCACCAGTGTTTATGCTCAACTTATGCTCTACTACGGTTATGTGGTTCCAAGCAGTGACGGAGTCAAGAATTTTTTTTTTTTTTCCCCTTAAGTGAGTTTATTTACCAACTAATCAACGTAGTTGCTTCAACGTTGTATGAGAGCAACCACTTTATGTAATGATTGTCAAGATTGGGTCACTCTCCAATTTACCCTCCCCAGCACCATTCATAAACAGGACAACTACCGAAGGATGATCATTTTAGCATTATTTGAGTAATGTAATAATTCGCAAATTTTGGTTCTCAATTGACTTGACAATAAGACCATTTAAAATAACTTTCCATGAAAATTTAGGTACTTTCACTACAAGTGAATTCAATTTTATGCCACGGTACTTGAAAACCAAAAATTTTGATGCAAATTTCAAAATCGTAGAAATGTTTACACAATAAAATCATTAGTTCTTTTCTTCATCACACGCTCACCCCCAAAAATATATATATATATATATATAGAGAGAGAGAGAGAGAGAGATGGAAGATCCGTACTCAAGGTATTTTACAGCACCCAATTGCTAACAACCACATTGGATAATTTTGCCTAAGAAACTAGAACGCTGGCGTGTAGTAAACAACCAACATCAATGGATAAATTATTTAGTGAGTCGTCACACCATTTCATTAACTCTGCCGTGGTATAATTACTCAATCTTAACCATATAGATGTCTTTTATTTTTAGGGAAATCACGACAAGTGACTGGCGGTTTATTAGTTTGATAAAACACTTGTCATGATCCCTCTAGAAATAAGGGGTATGTGTATGATTAAGATTGATTGGTCACAACAATTCAATGTGATAACAGACTCACTGAATAATTTCTCCATTAGATGATTATAAACACGGGACTCACTAGTCGATCTCATTTTGAAAACTTTGCAACTTTCCCAAAGTTTTATAGGAAAAAAAATGACGTGTTTTTAAACTATTGGGTGTTGTTAAACTCTTTGAGTACGGATCATCTATCTCAAACCAAGGGAGTATCCTCCTAATAAGCTCTACTTGGACAAGTACCCAATCAAAGCTTTCGTCTCATCTCAGGGGCTCCGCCCTACCTCCGTAAAGGTCCGCAGGAGAAAGGGGGTTGGTAGTGGAATTGCTCTACGTCTTCCCCTTTCAAAAAGAAGACAGCAAATGCTCAACAAACAAGCTCTTGAGCTGCACAATTCTCATTCAACTAGTTCTGGATATTGGAAGGAACCAGCCAAAGATGACCTGTATGGTGACAAGTCTCCTCTTATACTAAAAAAAAAATAAAAATAGAACAGAGTTCTTTTGTATCACTTCGCGTCTTTTTTTCTTTCTATTTATTACTTTTTCTTTTATTATTTCTAAATCGAGTCAAAAATATATTCAATTTAGAAATTTTGAATTACCTCGTTTGTTGTAACAAAGGTTTCCCTTTTTTTTTCTTTCTATTTATTACTTTTTCTTTTATTATTTCTAAATCGAGTCAAAAATATATTCAATTTAGAAATTTTGAATTACCTCGTTTGTTGTAACAAAGGTTTCCCTTGAACTAAGAACGGGAGCTAACCTCAAATATATAATCGGAAATTTGAGAGGGATCATTTATTGGAAAATCTTTAAATTTTCTTATCTATTGTAGACATTTTTTCCATCGAGCATACTCGCTTAGACATGATGGCTCCATACCCTACATAACCTACTGTAAAGCTCTTCCACTCCGACTACACCTCAGGCTCACATGAATATATATATATATATACAGTCAGGCTATAAAGAGGGCGTCCTCTTTTTATTAAAGAGAGGGCTTCTATTTTGACCGTCGGATCGTATTTTCATTAAGGACAGTTTTGTCATTTTATAGTTTTTAAACATCATCTAACAGTCAAAACAGAGGTCCTCTCTTTAATAAAGAGAGAGCGTTCTCTTTAGAGAATCTTTGTATATATATATATGTTAGTGAGTATGATTTTTGGGTGAATCATATTTTGCGTGAGCAAAAGTATTTTCTATATATATATATATATATATATATATGTTAGTGAGTATGATTTTTAATTTTTTTAATTATTATTTTTTTTTTGGGATTTTGACTGAATTGCTACAATCAAATGAAAAGAAGAAAAACAAATGAAGAAGAATAAAAAGTTTTGTTAAATTAACTAAACCCCGGCCATACACATTGAACATATATAGTATAGTAGTAAAATGAACGTAACGAATGTAACAAAACCCTCCATGCAAACCAAGTCCCTTGTGGTCGAGTGGTAAGCTTCTTGGGTGTACTACCCAAGAGGTTTAGTGTTCGAGTCATGGGGGGCGTGGCCACTGGAGTATTCACCCGGCGCCTCCAGGTCTCGGGGGATTAGTCGAGGTGCGCGCAAGCTGGCCCGGACACCCCCGATTACCCAAAAAAAAAAAACCCTCCATGCATATTTAACATATATAGTATAGTAATAAAATGAACATAACCAATTTGTACGTTGTGACAAAAATCCCATAGTAAATTATTGAAACATCCTGGTATGGGAATCTCTCTCTCTCTCTCTCTCTCTCTCTCTCTCTAGTTATATGTATACACCACATACGTTTCTGTAATGCGGGAATGATAGTGACCTTCTCTCTAGATCAAAGAACCTGGTTAGTTTTCAAGATTTGTCCAAATGCATGCAGCACAACTAATCCACTAGGCTACATAATTGTCTGCTTCTCAAATCACTTGGTTTTTTGTTACTTTCTTTTTGCGTGTTAGTGTATACTACTAAAACTAAACCAGCTGATCCAAATTTGCAGTGTACTTCTGAATTACTGAATCTGACATCACCACCACAACAAAATTTATTTTCCCACTCTTGTACAAAGTTGCTGATATGAATAGATTCTTAATTAAGCTCCCCGCTAAAGAGCCAAATTCAATGAATCAATAACTCCAACTGAATGTATATAATTAATTTCCAAACACGTGCCACCAAAATTAGTTCAAGTTCATTAATTTCTGGTTCAAATAAGTTTACACCTTTAAGTGAAGTTCTTATCAGGTGAAGACAAAACAGAAATTCAAGTGCAAACAATAGTAGAATGAAATTTTTTTTTTTTTCAAACCAAATAAGCCTATTGTGCAAACATGAAAAGAGGATAGAAGCTCAACCAGATAAATAAAAAAGTCAAATAAAAATTAATAATCTTGGACTTTCGGTGAATGTTTAATGAAACTCAATCTATCACGGAAAGAGAAATAATGATAAAATGCGTGCAAGCTGGCCCGGACACCCCCGATTACCAAAAAAAAAAAAATAATAATAATAATAATAAAATAAAATAATGATAAGGTTCCAAATTCGGTTCTTAAATAATGTTAAGGATATTGACAATGCCCACGTGAACCATTACAGCGTGTTGCCAAACTAATGTGACACTGACTATTTTGAGTACTATTTTAGGGTGATGTTATTGTCGCTATCATTGAACTAAGGCACTTTATGGCATGACTCTTAAAGCATGTGGTATCATACATGTCATACATTACATACATGGTACATTGGTACTATATGCTCTGAGAGTGATACAATAGAATGTTTTAATTTACTGATAGAGTGACAATAACAATTATTCTATTTTTATAGTTTTACTGTATAGAAATATGATTCTATTTAATGCATATTCATAAGTTTGAAGACTGTAGCAGCGAATTTTTAATTTATAGTAATAAACGGACCTGCCCAACATACCTCTGTTCATAAATGATAAAGAAATTATTAACACCACTTGCTTTATGTAACCTCCATTAATTAGGTGATTATGACAAATAATTCTCTCATATACTTAGCTGATCATGTCTCCGTTACTTGTCATTTACTCTCTAATTTTGGAGGGCACATGACCCAATAAATGGGATGAATAACTCATCCAAACTATCAATATCAAGTAAAAGCACTAGTGGCCAAGAGCCCAATGTATCACCTCTTCTCCCCCAAGTGGGAGGGGATGAGTTCGAATCTTACCAGGGATGAGTTCGATCTTACCAAGGATGAGTGGGAGGGGTTTATCTCCTCCCTTCTTTGTAGAACACCACATGTGTTCTTATCGGGCTAATCTTTTGGGTTTCTACTACTTTAATTGTGTGTGTGAATGTGTGTGGCATATGTCATCCAAGTAAATAATAATAAAATAAAATAAAAGCAATAGTGTTTATGTAATCGTGTTTATTGTCAAATTGTTACTATTACTTGGACAACAAATCACTATTACTTTTGACAATAATAGTAACCCGTTCTTTTTTATGAGTTTTCACTTTGAATAATGATTGGGGCACAAAAGGATACAAAAAACTTTCACAAAATGAGTGGAAAGTCTATGTGGCACAGTGGGACCTGCCAGCAATTAATGGAAACAATGCTTAATTACTGGCGGGGCCCACTGTGCCACATAGACTTTCCACTCATTTTGTGGATGTTTTTTGTATCCTTTTGTGCCCCTAGCATTGTTGTTTCACTTTTCACCATTGACCACACGATGTGATCATAATGGCCATGTGAACTACTTGATTAATGATGTAGCTTTGTCATAGTATACATACAATCCAATGGAAGCAACTTGAGTGCTGCTAGTCCATTGCTATTGTTATTGTGCCTCTTACAGTAGTTATAACAAAACTTGGCAACTGTTTTTACAAAATCAATTTTACTGTAACTATTGTGAGAGGCACAGTAACAACATTACCGGACTGACAGCACCCAAGTTGCTTCCCTATCCAATTGCAATAAAAATAACTTAAGCCCAAAATAAGAGAAATATAATTATGCAACAAACACATACTCCGTATTGTTGTGGAGTACAGTTTTGCTCACCTCAAAATTGCTCACCCAAATTTTTATTGGATAATACAATGGAGCCCATAAACTTTTTACTACTCCCGTCTCATAATAAGTGTCCACTTCCTTTTTGCACAATATTTAAGAAAGTTGTATTATATTAATTTATTTGGTTCATTAAAGAGTCACTTTCCAATTTTACCCTTAGATGTGATGGGCGTTTGACTTTTTGCTTATTGTGGGACCACAAATAAATGCTTCTTTGTCTTTATTATAAGGGTAGTTTTGGAAAGTAAGTAAAAGCTATATGTCAATTTAAGAAAGTGGACACTTATAGTGGGACATCCAAAAAAGGAAATATGGACACTTATTATGGGACAGAGGGAGTATTAATTAATCTTTATTTAATACTACTAGATCTCACATGTATTAACCAATAAAAGAACTAGGTGAACAATAAGTGAGCAATTTTAGGATAGGAAAAAATAGTCATTATGGTGTGAGGGTGGGATCGAAATGAAGTGAAATAAGTTTCTTTGAACAAAAATGACAGGGATACACACCAAATAATACATTAAATGATACACTAGTTTTAAATACATGTACCTTATACTGTGTAAGTGATGCGCAGAAAAGTGTAAAAATTTTAAACAGCACAGAATACAAGCATTTAAAGTACAATATATCGTTTAGGGTGTCGTTTAATGTGTATCCCTATCATTGTTATTCTTTGCAAGCTACTGGCAAGAGTTCAAATTAAAAGAAAAAATCATACCGATAAGATATGGGCCCTACCAGTTGATACATGGGTCCCTTCAATCAATAAAACCTCGTTAAAAGATACACAAATAAGCCTAAAAGATGGCAGTTCGGTTAGGTATGGGACCTTCAGGGAGTAGCATTTTCACTCGGGTAATACTTGGGACACAACCTTCATACAACTTTTATACAATCTCTCCAAAAGATGTGTCTATCTCTTTCCTGTGTCACTGTGGGGTCCAGTGACATCATAGGAGAGAGATAGACACATGTTTTAGGGAGGTTGTATGAAAGTTGTATGAAGGTTGTGTCCCAAATATTACTCTTTTCACTAACCCATTGCAAACAGGTCCCTATTCAAATATTTTTTCACTAAAATTATTCAAATTAAATAAATGGCAATCTATCACCTTTAGTCTGGCCAAACTTGGTAAAGAACATTTTCGCTCACAGCTAAATTAAATTTTGTTCGCTCATTACTCATTCAGTCTTTTATTAGACTCGGTCTTTTATAAGATGACATATGTCACATTTTATATATGTATATATATATTATTAATATAATTATTAAAATAAAATAGAGATCACTCAATAAACACCACCAGAATAAAAAAGAAGAAAGTTACTGTAAAATAAAATTAAAACACCATAAACTGTCTATGAAACTCTAAACAAATGTACGTGGAATAAAAGTGATGTACATAGAGTAAAAATATCTCTCTTTCACTTTTTTTCTTTTTTGTGTGTGATGAGGAATATTTGGCTAGACCTAGCAAAGTAAATTTTGTAGGCACATAAACCATCACTGTTCACTCCTTGATACCTTTTCTTCAAATTGTTGAAGTGAAAAAAAAAAGTTCTTTCATCCGCTCTCATTTTCTTTGTTTTTTACCTACTACCAAGTAATTAAAATTTTGTCCTTCCCCATTTAAATCACTCAAGAAAACAAGAAAACAGACTGTGTGAAATAATAATAAATTATAGTATCACCTCCTAAACTATGATCCTTTTTACTAATATCTCCTAATCTTTAAAAAATCGAACAAACTCACCCTTATTTTAAAATTTAACAAACTCACCCCCTAAACTATCTAAAATGAATAATCTCACCCCTGAAGAAGTGGGTGTTCGTGTCAACAAATGATAGCTTAGGGGGTAAATTTGTTTAATTTTAAAGTTTAGAGAATATTAATGAAAAATGGTCATAGTTCAGAGAGTTTTACTTTAATTTACCTTTAAAATAAAATTCTCATTAAATTCATGCTTAAATTTTACGGATTCTAGGGTGAGAACATAACTTTGAGAAGTAGGTTTTCAAATAATAATAATAATAAGGGAAAAATACACTTTGGTACCCTACACTTTCACCGAAATTTCATTTTGGGCCCTGTAATTCCAATTGTAACACTTAGGGCCCTCTAGTCTCACTTTTGTTTCAATTAAGGACAATTACTAATACCGTTAGCCCAAATGGACGGAAAACCCCACGTGGGGACCACGTGAGCCCATTTTGGCGCTATTTGTAACATTTAGGGCCCTCTAGTTTCACTTTTGTTTCAATCAAGGACGATTACTAATACCGTTAGCCTAAATGGATGGAAAACTTCACGTGGGGACCATGTGAGCCCAGGGGCAGATGCACATAGGGGCAAGAGGGGGTAGTCGCCCCCCCTCAACTTTTCAAATCACTATTTTATCCTATAAATTTTAAGTATTATTTATTTTTGCCCCTTACTTGTCCCCCCTCCACTTTTCAAAATCATTCTTTTACCTGATATATTTCATACATTAGTCATTTTTGCCCCTCCAACTTTTCAAAAATATTTCTTTTACCTTATATATTTCATGCTTTATTCACTTTTGCCCCTTAATAGCCCCCTCAACCTTTTAAAATAATTCTTTCACTTTACATATTTCATACTTTATTCATGTTTACTCCTTCATTGCCACTCAACTTTTCAAAAAAATACTTTTACGCTTAAAAAAAACAGATCGGGGGGCGCTATTCCCGAACCCCGGAATAAAATTCTCATTAAATTCATGCTTAAATTTTACGGATTCTAAGGTGAGAACATAACTTTGAGAAGTAGGTTTTCAAATGACAATAATAAGAATAATCCAAAGTTCCCTCAGAAAAAAAGACTGCAATGATGATTGTGATTGCAATTGCAAAAAACTACAATTGACCAAAAATTAGCTCTCGGCTGCTCTTACCAAAAGCAATTTTTTTGCGATTTCAGCCATAAATACATTTGTTTTCGAAAGCCGGATTGTGTTATAAGACTATGTTTGAAATAAGTCATGGTGATATGGCTTTCTATTTAGGACAACATTTGGATGTCATTTAGGTACCATCTTTAAATGTTATTGATTCATATAAGTAAGTGTTGACTACATGAACATTACCTACACTAATAGTATTCAAGAACAATAGGTTTTTTTTTAGAAGATTCGAAAACAGTATCTAAAGTAAGGGTGAAAACGGTTTTGTTAATCCGGTCCAACTTTTATGCAAACCAATCGGTTTGATTTTTACATTACATGAATTTTTTTGAAAATCAACCAAACCGATCGATTGATTCGGTCTATCCAATCAGTGTGCTTACACCCCTAATTTAAAGTACCGGAGAAACAACACTGACGTTCTATCTTTCGTTGTAGCGTTACGCCCTTGCCTTTATCTAATACCCGAAAACTAGATTGAACAATAGAAAAATATTGACAGAATCCGTGTGGCTCTAAAATAGAGTGGCCATGATCAGGATCCTTGGCCGCGTGCGGTTGATTAGCACTTTGGTAATGCCTGCATGCAGGGGCGGAGCCAGGAATTTTGGCCAGGGGGGGCCTAGGTTATACGGGGGTTCGGGGGCAGCGCCCCCGAAAAATTTTTTTTGGGGTCTATTCATACATAATTGACAAGTTTTTTAGGGTCTACTTGTCTATAATTGTGATTTTTTGGGGATATGCTTATAATACAAGTCTATTCGGTGACACATAAATATTATATAGTGTCTTTCAAAATTTTAAGGGGGACTATTTCTAAAACGCATAAAATTTTCACATTAAAAGTGTAATTTATAAAATTTTAGACGCATTTCTTTTGAGTTGTATATACCGGTATATCAATATATATGTAGTTGATAGCACTAAATTGGACATTGGACCCCTTTGAGGGCCTAAACATAAGTTGAGGGAGGCCTAAACATAATTTGAGGGGGGGCCTAAACATAGTTGAGGGGGGGCCTAAATGTAAAATACTTAAAAAATTTAAGCTAAAATTTTAATTTTCAAAATCTCAGGGGGGGCCTGGGCCCCCCCTGGCCCTACACTGCCTCCGCCCATGCCTGCATGGCGATGATAGAATAACACAATTTTTTTTTTTTTACATATTTAAAAATTACAAAAATGCCATTATGTGCTCTGTCAGCGCCACACAAACACTGCCCCAGTCCTGCGCCGTGGAGGATACCCACACCATAAGTTAACATTTGGCTCAAAAAATTTGAAAAGTGAACTAATAGTTCAGTACCAAAAATCAAACTATTTCAAAAGGAAAAGGGTTAATTACACTGACCACTCCTGAGTTTAGGTCTAATTACATAGATCTCCCTTGAGGTTTTTAAAATTATACGGACCTCCCCTAAGTTTAGTGTGTAGGTAACAATTTGCCCCCTCCGTTAGTAAAGCGTTCAATAAAATTACACGAACCTCCCATGAGTTTAGTATTTCAGTAACAATTTGTCCCCTCCGCTAATAAAACGTCAAAACCCATAACAAGAAATACTTAGGTCAGCAAATATTTGTGTTAATCTTCTTAAAATATCCTTATATGCTTTTCAAAATACCCTTACCCTCGTTTTACATTTTCTTTTCTACCAACCAACATTAAAATATATGTATATATATATTTGCCATTCACATGTCATGATCCCATGCCAAATTAATATGGGGTAAATGTATGATTGAGATTATAAGGTCACACTACATCAGCATGCTAACGTGGTGTGGCGTGGTCACTAAATTTAAAATTTTACAAATTACTTGTCATGACCCATTTAGAAATAGGGGATGTATGTATTACTTAGATTAGAGGGTCTCACCACATCAATATACTAATGTGGTGTGACAAGTCTACCTAATAATTTCTCCGTAACGTGAATTCTGTTTAAAAAGTGATGATGTGGCATGATTAAATTGGAGGCTGTAAATCCTTATGTTTACGGCTCAACCGTCTTAAATTTAAAGTCAAGTATAAATTGAATCACCACTAATATATATATTTATATAACAATCAAATCTTTGATTGTAGGTGTAATATGCATGAGCATTGGGGGTAAAAAAAAGTTTGAAAAATAAGAATAATTTTAAATTTTAAATGGGTTAGCGTAATTAAAAACAAAAAAAAAAAACAAACAAACAAGAGAGGTCTATGTTGTTTGACATAACCTCGAGGAAGATAAAGGTATTTTGGAAAGCTTATAAGGGTATTTTGGGATGATTAACACAAATACTAGTATTTGCTAACCTAAGCATGCCTTGTTATGATTTTTAAATTTTAACGTTTTACTAGCAAAGGGGGCAAAGTATTACCTAAATACTAAACTTAGGAGAGATTTGTGTACTTTTGAAAATCTCAAGGGAGGTCCGTGTAATTATATTTAAAGTTTTACTAATGGAGGGTAATGGAGGGGGTAAATTGTTACCTAAATACTAAACTCAGGGGAGGTTTGTATAATTTTGAAAACCTCAAGAGAAATCTGTATAATTAGATCTAAATTCAGGGGAGATCAGTGTAATTAATCCAAAGAAAAAAAAATAGAGGGTCAATGTAATACTCCAATCGTTTTAATCTTGCTACACAATCATGGCCAAAATATCTTAATTAGGCTCCGGGTCAAAATATGACCGGATTTTGTTCTGAACTGAACGATTGGCGTTGGCCTTTAGCAAGGAAAGATACCAAGGGAATCTGAACCGTTGAGTTCAAATTTCGAATCCAGAGAGAGAGAGAGAGGGGACAGAAAGGTGGGATATGAAGTCTGAACTGATATTTTGTGAAAATGACGGTTGAGTCGGCGGGAAATTCGAAAAAAAATTGCGGGTAAAAACAAAGATAATGTAGTGGTGGATGTGATTAAACTCCAAAAGGCTGACTATTAAAATACTCCATATCATGTCATGTGGAGTCGTATTACTATAGAGATCGATTATTGAATTGCATAAAGTATTAGCAGCGAGAAAAAGTGAAGCTCACAATGGACCAAGTCACTAGCTTTTTATATAAGAAGACGGATTTTTTTTATCGTTGGACAAAAATTTGGCAACAAAGTCAATTTTAGATTCCTAGATATCTTATAGCTGGATTCATATCTAACGATTAAAACTCATCTTCTCATATGAGAAACTTCTCACAATGGACTTACCCCCACAATATATCTCTTTTCACTGCCGCAATCTTCCGTATCTCTGTTTTCATCTTGCATGATAATCCCTACCTAGGCTACCTCCGTCCCATTTTCTTTGGGAACTCAAATTTTTAAGAACATTTGTAGTGGTATTTTAAAAACTTGGGTAAACTTAAGGTAAATTGTTGTATTGTATGTTTGGTAGAGGAGGTAAATGATTTGACAAGAAGCTAGGTTGGGGTGCAAATGGTTGGGGTGAGTCGGGTGACATTGGCTGGGGAGCTAATTTCTGGCCTTCACAATAAGCTTGTAATATAAGATTGATGGATTGTTTGAGCTCACACATTTCTTGCGTGACCTCCATATTACTCTATTTCATCTCATGCATATCTTGCTCCACCTATATATTACTCTGTTTTACTACTTTTGTTAGGGCTAGCTATTTGCGTAGTACACTTGTTTCAACTTTTGGAATGCACAAACGAATGGCTCGTCATTCATCTGATCTTTACTTTTCAACTTCGTCAAATCTACCATGATTATATTGGTGTCAGGGGCGACCATATATGCGGTCTTATCTTCCACTCTCACCCTGTCACAATAAAATACAGTTTCTTTGAAAGTTACATAGTCTAACACCAAAATTTGCCTTATAACATTGTAATATGTCATCTCAGCTTCTTTCAAGTTTTTGTCTTTTGTACTAGACTTGAAATACATAAGGGCTTTATACGAAATACCGATGTTTTGCCTTCCAACGAGTTTTTGCCCATATGTGCTCGAAGAGAATACGAAACCGTTAAGACGGTATTTGTCGAACTCTTTGGCCACAAAAGTAGGTCAGTTTGCTAGACATGCAAGCCTCGATGTAACGTCACCGATTTTCAACCACTGAAATCATAATAGGACTTGCATTACGGATATGTTGTTAATGAAACATATCTATAACTAAGGATTGGGGTAATACTATTAGTACCTCGCTTGCTGGCCAATTCCTGAATTCGTTGTCTATACTCGTGACTCCCTTTCTTTGTTTGCCTAGTCCGGATGCATTATATTGCCTATATTACATGAATGGAAAGAATTATATAGAAATTTATGATGCACGACAAATAATGCTATTACATATCACAATTAAAGGCACTTACACTTTCCAATTATCTATATCAAAGTGAGTCTCAAAAACATATCTAGACACCTGTTTATATTGTGTACTCATCAGCGTCACTGCCTTGTCCTTCCCCAAAGCCTCGTCATCAGTAAACTCATTTGATTCATCATTGAAGCATTCACGACCTCCAATGCCTGGGTTCGGCATGTATTCCTTTACATACAAAGAAGCTTATTCTATAATGTACTCCTCTGAAATGTACCCCTCAATGTACCGTGGATTCTTAAGGTATTCTTTAAACGTTTCATCAACCGTTCAAGGGGATACATCCACCGATACCTAACTGGGGCACATATCAATCTCCATCTGTCACCAGTTCTACCTTGTCACTGTCGTGGACAGTAACAATTTTGTCACTGCTCTTGGCAGTGACAAAGCTAGCGAAAAAAAGAGTGACAAATTCGTTGTTTTGGTGTAGTGTACATATCTGTAGATACTCTGTTAGTATTTGCATTCACTCGGCTTTCGTAGCTGACGGCGTTTTATGCCGCTGGATATTCGACGTCCAGCTGGCCAGGGTTATGAGTATGTAGGTGATGCATACATGGACAAGGGCCACGAGGATGGAGCCTACGATGATGGAGACTATGCCGGTGCTGAATACTACGCAAGCTGAAGGCTGGAAGTTGTGCCGTAGTTAGCTCGTGTTTATGTTTAGAGACTTCTGAAATAGTTACGTTTATTATCGGCGTATGTTGCCGTAATACTTTATTTATACTTCTGCAATACTTATGGGTTGTAATAGTTAGTATTTAACTTTGGTTTTATATATCGAACTTAGAACTTCCAAATGCGTTGTTTGAATCATTTCTCTGATGGTTCGACTTTGGTCGTGGACAATGTGGTGACTTTCAACTGTCATGGCCTACGGGTCCAAAAAAGGAATTTATTTTCTCTATTTTTGCTACTGCGGGGCGTGACACCATCACACAGATGCACCAATAGGTGTATGCTTATGTCAAAGAATGAGGGAGGAAAGTACTTTTCCAAAACATAAGTTGCCTCAGCTAGAGTCACGTTTGCCACTATGATATGCTTCCTATTTATAACCTTTGCACACAATAGAGTGAAGCATAGGCTTATCTGCATAATAGCCCTCCGGAGATCCTTTTGTTTGAAAAAATAATGTCCAAACAACAAAGGAACCAATTGCATAATGACATGCCAATCAAGAGACTTGCACTGTTTCATATCATGTGTTGCATAGCTCACAATCATACATAAATTAGATGAGAAATAGGAAGGGACCTTCAACTCATACAATGTATCTAGTAACACCTTTCTTTCATCGTTGCTCAAAGTAAAAGCTGTGACCGGCATCTTTTTTTTTTTCTTTTTTTCCAATTTTAGGATCTTCTTTCAACCATAATGATCTTCTAATCTTCAAATTATGAAGATCCTCATGTGCCTTCATTCCATCCTTTGAATGAATGCCTTGCCCAAAGAAGGATTTTTGTCACACTGTTGCCCGACAAACCAAAACCACTGTAGTACCCGTACCCGGAGAACGGGTTAATTATCATGTTAGTATGCATTAATTAATATAATTAGTGTATAAAAAGGATTAAGGGGAGGCTTGGACTTGCCCGTATGAAAAGTGTTCAGAGAAGGATACCATTTGAAAAAGTTTCCAAGGAGGTGGGACAAGTGTTGGAATGGGACCTGATGAAGGGCTAATTAGTAATTTACATTTTAAATGATTAAATTAATTTTATATGATTACATGAATATTTGTTTATAATGCTTTCATATTATATGATGATATATGTGTTAGCATTTGGTAATGGTTTGGATACCTAAGTAATGGCATAACTGAAAAGATTCATAATTAGTAGGTGCGATAGCAACTTCACAAAATATTTGGGACCCACGTTGGGACCCATACATAACTTAGGCAAACACTCCTTAGATAATTGGGTAGTTAATGGAATGTTTGGGGGATTTCATAATGAGAACTTAAGAGTTCCGAGGGTGTAAACGAAAAGATGGAAAAAATAAGGTCAAGACATCTCATGCCTTTGCGTGTGTAGGTGTCAATTGAGAGGAAGGCTCTCATTTTACAGAAACTAAAGAAAACAGAGAGAGCTCGGAGAGAGACGATGAGATTTTGAGACGTCGACGCCATTAATCTGCCGTTCCGTCGCCGCCGTTCGTCCAATTCGCGAACCGAAGCCGTTTTCGGACTCGTGGAGGTGAGACGATCGTTCCTATACCTTTAATTTACTTATTAGTCGTTGTAATTTTGGTAACTCATTATAATCAGTGAGACATCATCTACCGAGTTCATGTAGGAATTTCTTTGGAATAGGAATTAAGCTTGAATTTGGTGAAATTTTGCATTCTTGGGCTGATTTTGGGTATAATCTTGCTAAGGTGAGTTTTCTAACTAAAAAGTGATTGTGGTTTAAGGTGTTCAATGTTCTATATATATATATGTTGAGTGGTTGAAATTATACTTAGAAGCTATGAAGTTGTTAAATTGTAAATTTTATGTTAATTATGTGAAATATTGCCATGCTTATCTGCTTATATGCTTATGTGATAATCAATGAGCATCGGGGGAAATGGTTCATTGTTGGGAGTAGTAAGGGTGGTGAAGAGGAAGAATTCGATAAATACGGAAGTCCGAGGAATAGAAGTGACCATGGGACCAATGGAGGACTTCGGGTCTGAATGAACCATAAAACTGGTGACTCGGTGATTACGAGTTTGAAATAGGTCTGAATGAACCATAGAACTGGTGACTCGGTGATTACGAGTTTGAAATATGTGCTTATTTGTAGCATTGCACGTATTAAACATTCAATCGTATTTAGATTGCTCACTAAGCGTAATGCTTAAGAAAATCGTTTTCATTTCCTGTTGTGGTAAATAACAACCACCGCAGGTTCGGAGCCGTATCCGGAGAGGAAATGACGTGCGTTGGGAGAGATGGGAGAGATGGGGGAGATTTGGGACTTGTGCATACGAACTCTTTTAAAACTTGTAATATGTTATAATTATTAGTTCCTAAAGTGGTGGATTAATTCTTGGGTTGTAACCAAGAGGTTTAGTTCTTCCAACTTGTTATTTGGTGATTTTGGAGTTGAGTTGGAAACACTTATGTAAATTTCTATGTTTGGGTTGTTTATGCAAAAGTTGTCATGTTGAGCCGATCCGGCAAGTTTGTATCATGTCATTAGCATTTTGGACAAGTTCATAGTGTAATCACAATGCCGGTTTAAATGTTAAACTCATTTCTAACAAGTTTCCTTTGATATTGGTTTGATAAGAAATGAAAATCAAGTATGTGCTTGATTAAGGAAAGATTGTTCATGGTTGGTTTGATCCAATTATGGTTATGAGAATGTTCTACATGCTTGGTTGATGTTCAAACATGTTTAGGAGTGTATTTGAAATGTTTTCCTAATGTTTTTTGAAGTTGGTTGAGGTTTGGATATGTTTTGGGGCTTGAAAAATAGAGTTTTAGCATTTGGGAACTGTTCTGCAGAACCTAGATCGATTTGGGTTAAAGGGCGGATCGATCTGTCCTTTTCGAGGGACATTCTGCTAAAAAACTCCTATACGGATCAATCCGGGTATAAAGGGCGGATTAATCCGCTTAGGTTTTTCACAGAACGTCCGCTTTTACGGAAGCGTGCATAACTCTTTCTAGAAAAATTGGATTCGTGTGCTGTTTTTTGTCTTGGAAATGAGACTCAAAGACCTATCTTTTGGTATAAAATTTGATATACTTTTCTAAATGACCATTTTTGCCCTTGGGGTTGTTTTGTCACAGCAAGGTCTTTTTCGCTAGTTTAAATCATAGGTTTTCTTAATAGCTAACATGGTTTATTACTTACTAATGTAATGTGGGTGCATATAGTCTTGTTACACGTGTCCTGATCTGCCGGAGCGGGTTGGGGTGTGACAACAACTCTTTGAGTTGTGCAAACCAACCATGACGTACAATGTTGTGTAACCTGGGTTATAATCAGGGTACAAAGGTTTTGTCACCGCTACTCTTAACCATATATAATCATTGTCATGGTCGACTCTAGTATTAACATGAGCCGTAGAACCTTCCCTATGATCTTGAGCATATTTTTCTTCACGAAGAACATCAACTTTTGGAGTATGATTCGCTTGCATTGTGTGGACTCCGTAAGCATCATTAATGAGGTCATTCAATCTAGAATGTGTCAAATGATCATCCTCTACTTGTATCGTTTCATTGAACGGTAGTTGTTCTAGAATATAAAGAAATCCTCTTTCCTTGTAAAATTTCCAAAGCACATAATCTTGTTGCATACCCCACTTAACCAAATGTAACTCAACCTTTGTCGATTTTAAACATTTACCATTTCTACAACACGCGCATGGACACGAGATCTCATTCCTTTTTAGATTCCTCTTTGAATAGTTACAAAATCCTTAACCCCTTTCACATACACATCCCCACCTTATTAACTTCACCCATCCACTCTTTGTAAAGTGGAAACCCCATCTACAAACAAAAAAAAATAATAATAATAATAGCACTCATTAGATTACAAAGTTTTTTTTAGAAGTCAGTTAATTAATTTCACAACTCTTATTATCTCTTCTCTTTTTAGATTCCTCTTTGCATTTTTTATAATATTTTTCCTATAAGCATGATTCAATAAGAAACTTTGGCTAAAAAAGAAATGAAGAACAACAAAAAAATGGACATGAAAAGAGGAGTGATGTTTCTATAATATGTTATGGATATGCGAAAAAAAAAATCCTAATTTGATAAAAAATTTGACAGAATGACCGTGCTAAATATCTCCCAAGTTCTCAACGGTGCATTTGGTCATCATAATAAAGTTCTCAACAACAAACAATCAAAGTTCACACAATAATAACCAATCATCAAAAACAATTATGATCATCAAATATCATCTACAAATCCATTCTGTAACAACAAAATCAAGAGAATTGGGCATTGCTTGTGTGTGAATGTGAACAGCAAGAGACTAAAAATTCATGTGAAGACCCAATTCATCCAACTATAACAAAATCAAGAGAATTAGGCATTGCTTGTGTGTGAATGTGAACAACAAGAGACTAAAAATTCATGTGAAGACCCAATTCATACAACTACGGTAAATAAACGAGAAGATAGATTAATTGTACCTTAGATTATTGAAGACAAATCTCCCAAGTCCAGAGCCGAATAGGAGAGAGAGAGAGAGAGAGAGAGAGAGACGAAGAATCAAATACTTGATTTGCCTTTTCTTTTGCCTACATTCATAAACATTAACACAAATGAGAAATAAAAGAGAAAGTTGTATGTGTTTACTCATATGGATACGCGAATTCACTTTAAATGGAACTAAATAATCACACACACACACACAGAGAGAGAGAGAGAGAGAGAGAGAGAGAGAGAGAGAGAGAGAGAGATGCATATGGATTTGAATATAGAGAGCAAATGAGGAAGATAAATGGCCAAGTAACTAATAGAGAGTGGCTTTGAATGGAAAGAGAGTAAATGGGAGAGATTCATGATGGTCTAGGTAGCTAATAGTATAAAGTATATATATAGAGAGAGAGATGTGCATCGGGTTTCAATTGAATATAGAGAGTTAATATGGGAAATTAATGGTTGGGTAGACAGAGAGAGAGAGAGAGAGAGAGAGAGAGATGAGTACATACGTTATTCGTCTGGTAAACAGAGAGGATTCAATTTCGAAAAGAAACCTATATATATATATATATATATAGAAAGAGTTGCATATGGCTGTAATAAAGAACAAACTTCACACATTAAAGATTGCCCACGTGTTGCTCTGAAATTGATCATAAGTCAAACTCTCCGCTTTTAGTTTTCTATTATAGATATAATAAGATTTTCAAATAAAGGAAGTGAAATGATTGATAACAAGTCATTAAATGGGCCTAATTTTCAAGGGATACCACCTGCTCACAAATAGCTTTGAGATGTTTCATAGCATATTACATATTTAATTTCTTTGACGTTATCCTATATTAGAAATTTAGCTCGAATAAAAGTAAGACATTATTGATAGAAAATTAGTGAAGACCAATAAGATAATGATTTTTTGTCATCAATCTGATTAAGGCTATGGAGATAAAGTCAATAATTACTTTAATTATTCGTGGTCTATGGTAACAAGAAATGTTCTGTTATTACCACATGTGAATCAACAACCATAAAATATTTTCAATAAGAGAAAAAGTTATCCCCAATCAAAAGGAACCTAAAGTTGTAGTATATTCCTAAGGTTCCCAAAGTTTAATCCCAAACCAAACCGAGCCTTAACATTGCAGATTCGCTCTATAACATTAAATGTCACACCCCGGAGCAGCATAAATAGAGAAAAATAAATTTCCTTTATGGGTCCATAAGGAATGACAGGTGAAAGTCACTAATAATCCACACCACGCAGTACTAGTCCAAAAGAAAAACAACAGTAAATAACTGAGAATAACACACAGTGCTAATTATTACAAAAATATCAGAGTATGGTCCACAGGATCACAACAGGTCTGAAGACAACAAATGCCCAAGTACCCGCTAACAAAAGGTTTAACAGAACAATCCGAAATGTAATCTAACTATAACATCTTCAGTCTTCAACTGGCATAAGGATGATCCTCCCTGGCGTAACCATCATCGGTGGGGCCTTCCTCTGGATAATAGTCATCAGTGTACTGGTCATTACCTGCAGAATAAGGGGCAGGATATTCTGGACGGGGAAAGTCCAGGCAATAAAAGGCCGTCAGCTTACTGAGAGCTGAGTGAGCATAAACTAACGAGGTACCAGTTATCTGAAGTAAACACGAGCTTATGAAAACGCGGGTTAACATCTTATTATATTCCTATCTTGTTTCTTTAGTCATCCTTGTAAACCGACCCTTAACGTCTTGTTAATCGAATACCGAACTCAACATATTTTGATTTTCATGAACAGACTCAATCGTTTAACTCTAGGGATACACCCTTATTCTGTCCATCGCTTTTAAGAGCAATATATCCTGCTCACCGCATGTCATGGACTCCACGTTAGTCTGTCCCCAGCTTTTAAGAATAATGGTCCTGTTCACCGCATTTCAGGGATATAACGTTTCGAACAAGGCATATCAATCTATTGCCACGACTCAACGTCATCTACTAGTGATCCCAGCTCACCGCTTTTAAGAACAATGATCTTGTTCACCGCTTTTAAGAGCATCTCATAGATCATCCAGTCTATCTTGAGACTTCTTGGTCCAGCTCACTGCTTTTAAGAACCATGTATCCGGTTCACCGCTTTTAAGAGCATATCATGACCAATCGTCCATCCACGTACCATTCCCAGAACTTACCAAACCTACTTACGTTCCATTCTACATTGACACATGACAACTCCCAATGTGGCCTGACTACTCGGATTAAAAGAAATCGGATATCAAACTCATATCAAAATCAACACGTCACCCACGTCTTCATATTCCTTTTTATTTATTCATTATCCATAAATCTTTGGTGTCACATTACTCCTATCTAACCCATAGTCGCATAACGGAATTCCGAATTAGAAATCGAACAACTAAACCTCTTATATAATAAATAGGCATAGGAAACCAGGTTCTGATCATGCCAATCGATTGGTACAGAGGTTCAATCGATTGGGATAAAAAGTTATACCAATCGATTGAGAAACATGGCAATCGATTGGAATGTCAATCGATTAGAATCCTATTCAATCGATTGGGATGTCAATCGATTGGAATCCTATCCAATCGATTGGGATACGATTGATGTCAATCGATTGAGATTATGCCAATCGATTGGTACTACGTCTTCTCCAGCAGATTGTAAAAACAGCATAATTAAACGTAGAAGTCATACTTTTATCACATCTAAAGGTCATAACAACTTGTACATACATCAAATAAAGTGACCAAGTGAGTTAGGACTCACCTAGGGTGCGTTTGGGTGTGTAAGTCTTGAATACTCAAGCTTTTCCTCTCTCTCTTCCTTCTCTTTCTCTGTCCAACCTTCTCTCTCTCTGTCTCTTCCTTTCTTCTTCTTTCTGATTCTCCTTCTTCTTCTCCTCTTCTTCAAGTTGCCAAGGTCAGTGTGTATGTGTATAGATATAGAAATATAGATAGATATATGTATGTATATATCTCAAGAGGTATGTCTCTCTCTCTCTCAAGGCTGCCAAAATGACCCAAGGCCATAAATGAACGAGTATATATAGGGGTTAAGAGTGCCACACGTTTAAAGCTCAAGAAAAGAAGAAAATATGTCTCAGCTTATGTCAATCGATTGGGACACAAGTCAATCGATTGGGAACATATATTTGTAGTCAATCGATTGGAATAATGTCAATCGATTGGGATGAATGGCAATCGATTGGGATATTGACACGTAATCACCTTTAGTTGGTTGAATGTCAATCGATTGGGAACATGTCAATCGATTGGTATCTGAAAAGTGTCAATCGATTGGGAACTAAAGGCAATCGATTGGTATCCAAATTACAACAAATGAAAGTTTAAGGTTATACAAGTATAGAAATGAAATACCAGGTCTTATTAATATACCAAAATACAGGGTATTACATTAAATACCTCTTGCAATACCCAAAAGTAAAGATTGCATTCTTCATAAAATTTTACCGATCAACTACACATATCAAACATGAAGAGTACATTCTTTCCTCCATTTACCACCTAGTGATCACCATAAAATTTTATTAACGGGCTTTTACAACTATATATTTTTGCCAAAAACAAATGGGAATTATGGAAGCAAACCAAATACAGATAGAGTGTTATTAGTTCTTAAGATACTCGTAAATGTAGGTGATTAGGCTTTTTGAGTGTGCAGAAAATTAGCTCACTTCGATTACATAATACTTATTGGGCATTGCATTGATAAGTAGAATATTTGATGTTGACTGTCTCAGAACAATTCTCACAGCATTATATAAATGATAAATCTATCTTCTTTCTGATAGGAAATTTTGTTGTCACATATACATGATGTTATAGCTTTGTTTTCATACCAACAAACAAAATGAAATAGGATTTTGCACACTTATTCAATAATTAAAACTTAAGCTGTCTTCGACGGCCCCCAATCACATATAGAGATATATATTATACGGATCTAACTAAAACGGGATTCAAATTAAAATAAATTAATAAATAAGCTTTGCACTTAAATCCATGAATGTGTGTGAGAGAATGTGTTTGAGCATGTGAGGGCAGAGAAACTTCATATGATTTTTAGGGTACTTAAAATGATATGCAAAATCAAGAGTAAATCAAAACCAAAATAAGAAAGTTAGGGCAGAGAAGTTAGGGGTTGCAGGGGTTGCAAAGAGAGAGAGAGAGAGAGAGAATACCTGGAAAAGGAAGGAACCAAAGAAGGAGTTGATGACTGCAGCGGCGAGTTGGTGGTCATCACGAGGTGGTGGCGGGATGGTGATGGCAGCGGCGAGCAGGTGGTGGTGGCCGCGAAATTGTGATGGCGGCGGCAAGCAGGTGGTCGCTCGGCAAGCTGGTGGTCTCCTCTTTTTTAGGGAAGAATATGAGCACCTCTTTTTTTTTTTTGGAGAGAATAGAGAGACAAATTTTTTTTTTGGTGCAAGAATAGAGAGACATAATTTTGAGGGTGAAAAATGAGGGGGAGGGGGGGAAGGGAGCTCCTTTTTTTTTTTTTAGGGCAAAATGGAGTATAGAAATTTGTGACATTGAGCATCCCTTTTTTGGAGAGAATAGAGAGACAAATTTTTTGTCAAAATTTTTGGTCACATTTTATAACACTAAAAAAATGTGTGACAATTAGGCTAGCATTTTTTAGTCACTGTTTATAACATTGACAAACGAAGCAAACCGTGACACACTTTGTCACTATTTAAAACAGTGAAAACTTGAACAAAATTAAGCATGACAATTGATACAATATTCTTTTGTCACTATTTCAGACAGTGACAAACTTTGTCACTGCTCTAAACAGTGACAACATTATTTTTGGTCATTGTCCGTAACGATGACAAAGTTTGTCACTGTTTTCAGCAGTGACAATTTGACTTGGCACGGTTAGATACTGTGACAAAAATTGTCACTGTCCAGAACAGTGATAAACGACGTGAAAATTCGTGTGACAATTTAGCCAATTTGGCGTAGTGACTTATGATATAAAGCATCATATGTTGTTCATGCTTTGATATCAAACCCCACCTCATGTATTTCATAAAAGTTCCTATCAAACATTGTAGGTTGACAACCACATGTTTGATAGTTTGCCTCAGTAAGAACTTTACCCTAAAAAACGCTACAAACATTGAATCAATGTGTTGTTTGGTCCAAGGTCGGAGAATGCTCCCTAACCTTTAACTGATTACTATACGAATATTATCCTTTAAATATCAAAACCAGATAACAATCCTTCGAAGTTCGAATACTGTACTGGTATACTGGCTTAATAACCCAAGTAGGCCACCACCATGTCATTGGCAAAAAAAAACATACAAAGCTTGGTAATAAACACAACAACTTGGGGTTCTTTCATGTTCACACCTTTATACCAACCAAATTGAATTGGTCTTCAAGTTACCATGATGTGGCATCATCAAATCTAAACACTTAACCCAGTAATCAAACCATGCATAACTGTCAACTCTATCCATGTTGGCTTCAAAGGAAATTAATCTAAATCTTTGGATGGCCTTTAGATACATTTAACCATGATACCCGGGCCCCACATATGAGAAAACAGAGACCAATACCAAAACTATAAGAGATTTTCAAGAATGAAAATTTCTGCATCATGAGCACCTTCTTCCTTGTTGTATCGATGCTTCATGTCAAGCTCGAACCTGGGTCAATAACTGACATTTCAAACCATGTGTGACTGCTACCTTGTCACCGAACTACACTCAATGTTTTCATTGATCCCCTTGCTTCGAATTACAACAGTGACCGCAAGTACCCATTTGGTCAATAGATTTTTCCTTTCATAATAATGTAATTGCCATAAAAACAATCACATGGTCATAACCCAATTTTGATGAGCCCCACAAAGCCAAAGTGGGTATTGACCAACTAAAGCCATGATTGACTTAAATAATTCATATGTTTCAACACTTTCTAAATTAATGTTGAAAAACTCGAATTCATGAACAAAAGTTGGTTCATGATTCTCAACCATACTTGGTTGTAAAATGGACCTCCCGAGTGTATTTTCACCACAATTACTTAGTTGTTTAACCAATATGGGTGATGAGGGTGATTGTGAATGTCACAGCCCGATCCCACAATAGCGGAACCGAAGCCCGTGGCACGCCACCGAGGCTAAACCAATTCATTAACGTTCCCAAAAGATTTGTTTGAAGAACACACGCAGCGGAAAAACAAAACACATTTTAAAACCAGAGGTTCAGTCGACTGAGTCGGGACCTCAGTCGACTGAAGCAACCAGAAACAAAATGAACACATTAACCTTCAGAGGTCCAGTCGACTGAGGCATGGCCCAGTCGATTGCTTTTGCCATAATAAGAAGCAGTAGCTAAACTGCACTGTCCCGTCGACTGCTCCGTCGACTGCCCCGTCGACTGCTTTTACCATATTAAGAAGCAGTAGCTACACTGCACTGCCCCGTCGACTGCTTCCCTGGCAGCAGCCCAATGTGCAGAATTTCAAGTTTTAAAAGCTTCCTAACTTTCACCAAGGATCAACCACTCAAACCAAACTCAATCCAATGTAATCCTAGCTGTATTAAAACATTTCTAAAGCAGGATTACAACATGTCACTAACTATTACAACGGTTTAAAATCCATTCTATCATACGAAGTTAAACATAAGTTAAAACGATAAAAATTCTTATTACAACATCCTATTGTCCCAAAACTACAAAGTTAACATTCAAGTTGCCTTCTCAAAGAACTCCCAACCCACGTACTCACTTCTCCGATTCCTAGCCAGCATTAACACCTGAAATGGTTATTTGAATAACCACAGATATTCGATTTGTTTAAGCTAAAGCTTAGTGAATAAATCAACATATGCACATGAATGATAAACATGCCCGCATTCACATCTCTACAATTCATACTAGTCGTCGGAGACTCACGTGCACGTCCATACTCCCAATCCACGACTCCTCGCCAATAAGTCCACGCGAAAGGGTAAGACCCACGATTCTTCTCTTCAATCGTGCGACCTTAATGCCTATATCGGCTCCACAAAATGGCACGGTGACCACGTGCTCCTTCTGACCCAAATAAGCAACTTAACATGCTCAAATACATATCACCATACTCGCGGTAATCAAAACATATCACCGTGCTATTGAGCCTACTTATCAATATAAATGCCCAATATGAACTACACAATATATCTCTAAGAATTAATACATGCTATTCACACAAAACATGAATACATGTCAAGAAATCATTCCAAAAACATAGTTGAATCACTCACCTCTGATTTACGCGCTTAAAAATACGATCCAAAGAAAACCCGTGCACAAAGAACGTGCAGAAGTCCGTCTAGTACAATTCCTATGGATCAAAGTTCCATTTATCAACTTTTGTGAAAAATTCTAGAAAACAACTTTTCTGAAAACTTGGCCAAACAAGCCCTAACATATATCAAAATGAAGCTCTTACCTCGAGGAGCTCGAATATGAAATATGGGAGAAAACAAACTGACGGAAGGTCGTCGTTTGGCGTCGCAAAGCTCTAAGCTCCAAAATCTCCCTCTAGCCCCCTTTTTGGAATTTAGGTTAGAAGTTATGAAAAATCTAAGTTCATCTCTATCTATATATAGGCAACACTCTCGGGAATTACGTTTACCTCCCCACGAGTTTTCAAAACTCCTAATCAGTCTCTGAAACTTTCTATACAGCTTATTCATAGCTTTACGAGTGAAACTTCAAAATTATAAAAGTTTTCGACTAAGTTTCGTTTGGTCGCTAAAACGCGAATTTCTACATGACGTTTCCGAAGTTGCTAATTAGCCTACCAAATTAATAGCGTGTTAATTCGTTCTCACCAGGATACTAAAACTAACAACAGAAATAAATTCTAAAACAGAAAATAATACAGATATTGAAATACACAGGTAAACATTTATTTCCAGATAAACATTTAAAGTGTTCCACAGTGACCGTCTCACACTCGGAGAGACGTCACAACAACAAATTCTCAATCACCACAGTTTCAAAGGGTTCTCTAATATAGACACCCAAATCAACTCGTGAGTCGAAACTCACCCAAACATGTGTCCTAAGACATGCCACATCACATTATCATGCATGACAATGTAATGCAAAAGCAATAACACAAATGTGGGTGTTATAATACTCTCACCCTTAAAAGAAGTTTGTCCCCAAACTTATACCTCATGTCTCAAAAAGGTGCGGATACTGAGTACGCATCTCATCTTCTATCTCTCACGTCATCTCTTCCGTAGTTTGGCTACGCCATAACACTTTCACTTTCGATATTACTTTATTTCGTAAGACTTGATCCTTCCGGTCTAAGATCTCTACCGGATATGTGACATACGTTAAAGCACTCTGAATCTCATTCGATGTCGGAGTCATCACTTGATCTCTATCTTCCACTAATTGTTTGCGTAACAACGATACATGAAACACGTTATGAACTTGAGCATACTCGCTCGGCAAGTTCAAACGATAAGCTACGGGTCCAACTCTCCCAATAATCTCAAAAGGTCCTACATATCTCGGATTGAGTTTCCCGTATCTACCAAATTTGGTTATTCCCTTTGAAGGTGACACCTTCAAATACACTAAGTCTCCCACGTCAAATTCCAACGGTCACCTACGCTTATCGGCATAACTCTTATACCTACTCTGAGCTGTCAGTAACCGTTGTCGAATTACCTTTATCTTATCCGTCGTCTCTTGTACAATTTTCGGCCCTTCAATCTTTCTTTCTCCGACTTCCGTCCAACTAATCGGTGAACGACATACACGACCATATAAAGCTTCATAAGGAGCCATCCCAATACTCGACTGAAAACTGTTGTTATACGCGAACTCAATCAACGGTAGGTGGTCTTCCCAATCACCCTGAAAATCAAGTACACATAAACGAAGCATGTCTTCCAAAATCTGAATTACTCTCTCTGATTGGCCATCAGTCTGAGGATGAAAAGCGGTACTAAAGTGCAATTTGGTACCCATTGCTTCTTGCAAGGCTCTCCAAAACTTTGATGTAAAACTACTATCCCTATCCGAAACGATAGAAACTGGGATACCATGTAGTCTAACAATTTCGCGAATATACAACTTAGCTAACGTCATTGGCTTAGTTGTTCGAAGTGGTAGGAAGTGCGACGACTTCGTCAAACGGTCAACAATCACCCAAATAATAGTGTTCGATCTCCTCGACCTCGGAAACCCACTAACAAAATCCATTGTTATGTGTTCCCATTTCCACTCGGCTATCGGTAACGGTTGTAACAATCCCGAGGGTACTTGGCGTTCGGCCTTTACTTGTTGACAACTCGTACATCGTGAAACATAGCGTGCTATTTCTCTCTTCATTCCCGGCCACCAATAAACATGTCTCAAGTCTCTATACATCTTGGTGCTTCCCGGATGAACGGTATACTTCGTATTGTGTGCTTCCTCTAGGATGTTTCGTTTCAACTCCTTCTCGTTAGGTACACAAATTCTACCCCTCAATCTCAAAACATCATTCTCAAAAGTAAATCCCGGTTGTTTGCCCATCGGAATCTCATCACAAATCTTCTTCAAAGCTACATCTTGAAGTTGTTTCTCTGTAATCTCGTGAATCAAGAGTGGTTGTGCCACCATCGTCGACATCAAGCCACTTTCAATCCTCGGTATCACTTCAAGCTCCAAATTCTCCATATCTCGTATCAGTTCTTTCTGAGAAGTCAAATCTGATGCGGTGTTGATTGGTACTTTGCGACTAAGAGCATCGGCGACGACATTCGCCTTGCCCGGATGATACTGAATTGACAAGTCATAGTCCTTCATCAACTCTAGCCATCTCCTTTGCCTCATGTTCAAATCTCGTTGTGTAAACAAGTACTTCAAACTCTTATGATCCGTGTATATCTCACATTTCTCCCCGTATAGATAATGACGCCAAATCTTCAATGCAAAAATCACGGCGGCCAATTCTAGATCATGTGACGGATAGCTCTTTTCGTGCAGTCTAAGTTGTCTCGATGCATAGGCAATGACTTTGTCTTCTTGCATAAGGACGCAACCTAAACCTCTATACGAAGCATCACTGTAAATGATAAACCCTTCCGTCCCTGACGGAACGGCTAAAATTGGTGCTTTCACTAGTCGACCCTTCAACTCTTGAAAACTTTCTTCACATTCTGGACTCCAAACAAAAGCAATATCTTTCCTCATTAACTGTGTCATCGGCATTGCTATACGCGAAAAGTCTTTTACAAATCTCCGATAATACCCAGCTAATCCTAGGAAACTTCTGATGTCTGTTACATTCGTTGGTCTCACCCAGTTAGTAACTGCTTCTATCTTCTGAGGGTCTACCGAAATTCCCTTTGCCGACACTATATGTCCAAGGAAAGCTATCTCGGTCAACCAAAACTCACACTTCTTCAATTTGCCGAATAATCTCTTTTCACGCAATCGTTGTAAAGTTAATCGCAAATGATGCTCGTGATCTTCAACGCTTTTGGAGTAGATTAAGATGTCATCTATGAAAACGATAACGAACTCATCTAAATAATCCTTGAAAACACGGTTCATCAAGTCCATGAAAGCAGCTGGTGCATTAGTCACTCCAAATGGCATAACCAAAAATTCAAAGTGACCATATCGAGTTCTGAAAGCTGTCTTCTCAACATCTTCCTCTTTGACTTTCAACTGATGGTAACCGGATCTCAAGTCGATCTTTGAAAATACCTGAGCCCCTTGTAACTGATCAAACAAGTCATCTATTCGCGGCAACGGATACTTGTTCTTGACAGTCAACTTATTCAACTCTCGGTAGTCGGTGCACATACACATTGTTCCATCTTTCTTCTTCACAAACAAGACTGGAGCTCCCCATGGTGAAACACTAGGTCGGATAAAACCCTTCTCAAGTAGCTCTTGTAACTGAACCTTCAATTCTTTCAACTCTATCGGTGCCATTCGGTACGGCGCTTTAGATATCGATTGTGACCCTGGTACTACTTCTATTGTGAACTCAAGCTCTCTTTCAATCAATACGTCGGGTAACTCATCGGGAAAAACATCTAGAAATTCTTGAACTACTGAAATTTCTTCTATTAGTGGTCCAAGAACTCGCGTGTCGATAATTGAACATAAGAAACCCGAACAACCCTTCTTCAACATCTTACTTGCTTGAATCACCGATATCAAGTACGGCGGTACGATCACTCCCTTACCCTGAAAAGTAAACTCTTCTCGCCCTGACGGATAGAAACTAACCCGTTTCTGTTCACAATCAATTTTGGCTTGATTAACCGACAACCAATCCATACCCAAGATAACATCAAAGTAATTCACCGTCAACGGAATCAAATCAACGCTCAAGACTTTATCACCTATCTTGATCTCACATGACTTAAATATCGAAGAAGTAACTAGCGGTTCACTACTAGGCAATGATACACACAAGTCATATCCTAGCGGTTCTGACTTAACAGTTAAATGCTTAACAAAATCACGTGATACGAATGAATGCACTGAACCAGAATCCATAAGTATACGTGCAGGATACGAACAAATAGGAAGAATACCTGATACGACGGTATCATCTGTATTCCCTGGCCTGAGCTGGAAGTATCGTCCTTGCTGTTGCACGACTCCTTTCCCTTTATCCACTCGAGGTTCTACCCTTGATCCGCTTGGCACACTCGATGCCCCGGTACTCATTCCCGGTTGTCTCTTACTCGGACAGTTCCTTGCTATGTGTCCCGGTTGTCCACACTCAAAACATTTTCCTCTCGTTTCTGGGTTATAGCTCTTCGTATTCGGAAAGGTATTTGGTGTGGACGAGTTTGCATTCAAAGGACAATTTCAGGATATGTGTCCTAACTGCTTGCAAAGGTAACAGGTGCTCAATTGGTAGCAAGTTCCTCTGTGTCGCTGGTTACATGTTGGACACAACGGTCTCGAGTCCCCCATGAACGTACTCCCTCCTTGGCTACTCATATATGATCCCGAACCTTGCGTAAACGGTTTCTTCGCATTCCCTTGACTCTTACCCCGACTGTCATTTGCTCTCTTCCCTTGTTGTCCCTGTCGATATCGGTCAACACTTTTCTCAGCTATACGGGCGGCTTCCTCGACTAGAGAAACGGTCGGGTGTTGCAACATGTCCACACGGCCACGGATATTCTCTCTAAGCCCTTCCTCAAACTTACGAGCTTTATCCCTATCAGTCGGAACGGTAGTTTTCCCAAATCGTAACAAGGCATTAAAACAAGAAACATACTCACCCACGGTCATATCTCCCTGAACCAAACTCGCAAACTCTTGACGTTTTTGAGTATAAGAAGATTGCGGAAAGAAACGTTTGTTGAATTCTTCTTTAAATGCTTCCCACGTGGTCGGCTTCCCTTGTTCAAGTACGTTGTTCCACCAATCCAATGCTTCACTCATCAACGTATCGGATGCGCATAAAGTTTTCTCCTCATTGGTACATTATACCTGACGAAAATGTCTTTCCATGTCCATCATCCAATGATCGCCCAAGTCTATGTCAACTTGTCCATAATACAGGGTCGGTTTCCGCTTATGAAACTGCTCCACGATTGTGTGTTGAGGTCGCGGTGCCGACGGTGACATAACGAATTTTTACTTGTGGAGGCTGAATGTTCATCTGTTCTCTTTCACTTACCGCTTGTATGAAATTTCCCACCATGTTCACTATTTGGTCCATCCGCGAATGCGTTGACAATTCTCTCGGCATATCCGCCATAATGTTTCAAATATTCCCCTGTTGAGTTCAATGCATAATGACCATGCATGCTATGCCACAATATAGATATATGCGCACAGTTTATCACAATCAACAAATGCTAACACATGAAGCATTTTTGCAATGGTAACAATTATCTTCACAATTACACACTCCACTCGACGTCACTCAGCATATATAACGTCACTCGTTCCCAAGGCTCTAAACTTATGCTTTGATACCACTAAATGTCACAGCCCGATCCCACAATAGCGGAACCGAAGCCCGTGGCACGCCACCGAGGCTAAACCAATTCATTAACGTTCCCAAAAGATTTGTTTGAATAACACACGCAGCGGAAAAACAAAACACATTTTAAAACCAGAGGTTCAGTCGACTGAGTCGGGACCTCAGTCGACTGAAGCAAGCAGAAACAAAATGAACACATTAACCTTCAGAGGTCCAGTCGACTGAGGCATGGCCCATCGATTGCTTTTGCCATAATAAGAAGCAGTAGCTAAACTGCACTGTCCCGTCGACTGCCCCGTCGACTGCTCCGTCGACTGCCTCGTCGACTGCTTTTACCATATTAAGAAGCAGTAGCTACACTGCACTGCCCCGTCGACTGCTTCCCTGGCAGCAGCCTAATCTGCAGAATTTCAAGTTTTAAAAGCTTCCTAACTTTCACCAAGGATCAACCACTCAAACCAAACTCAATCCAATGTAATCCTAGCTGTATTAAAACATTTCTAAAGCAGGATTACAACATGTCACTAACTATTACAACGGTTTAAAATTCATTCTATCATACGAAGTTAAACATAAGTTAAAACGATAAAAATTCTTATTACAACATCCTATTGTCCCAAAACTACAAAGTTAACATTCAAGTTGCCTTCTCAAAGAACTCCCAACCCACGTACTCACTTCTCCGATTCCTCGCCAGCATTAACACCTGAAATGGTTATTTGAATAACCACAGATATTCGATTTGTTTAAGCTAAAGCTTAGTGAATAAATCAACATATGCACATGAATGATAAACATGCCTGCATTCACATCTCTACAATTCATACTAGTCGCCGGAGACTCACGTGCCCGTCCATACTCCCAATCCACGACTCCTCGCCAATAAGTCCACGCGAAAGGGTAAGACCCACGATTCTTCTCTTCAATCGTGCGACCTTAATGCCTATATCGGCTCCACAAAATGGCACGGTGACCACGTGCTCCTTCTGACCCAAATAAGCAACTTAACATGCTCAAATACATATCACCATACTCGCGGTAATCAAAACATATCACCGTGCTATTGAGCCTACTTATCAATATAAATGCCCAATATGAACTACACAATATATCTCTAAGAATTAATACATGCTATTCACACAAAACATGAATACATGTCAAGAAATCATTCCAAAAACATAGTTGAATCACTCACCTCCAATTTATGCGCTTAAAAATACGATCTAAAGAAAACCCGTGCACAAAGAACGTGCAGAAGTCCGTCTAGTACAATTCCTATGGATCAAAGTTCCATTTATCAACTTTTGTGAAAAATTCTAGAAAACAACTTTTCTGAAAACTTGGCCAAACAAGCCCTAACATATATCAAAACGAAGCTCTTACCTCGAGGAGCTCGAATATGAAATATGGGAGAAAACAAACTGACGGAAGGTCGTCGTTTGGCGTCGCAAAGCTCTAAGCTCCAAAATCTCCCTCTAGCCCCCTTTTTGGAATTTAGGTTAGAAGTTATGAAAAATCTAAGTTCATCTCTATCTATATATAGGCAACACTCTCAGGAATTACGTTTACCTCCCCACGAGTTTTCAAAACTCCTAATCAGTCTCTGAAACTTTCTATACAGCTTATTCATAGCTTTACGAGTGAAACTTCAAAATTATAAAAGTTTTCGACTAAGTTTCGTTTGGTCGCTAAAACGCGAATTTCTACATGACGTTTCTGAAGTTGCTAATTAGCCTACCAAATTAATAGCACGTTAATTCGTTCTCACCAGGATACTAAAACTAACAACAGAAATAAATTATAAAACAGAAAATAATACAGATATTGAAATACACAGGTAAACATTTATTTCCAGATAAACATTTAAAGTGTTCCACAGTGATCGTCTCACACTCGGAGAGACGTCACAACAACAAATTCTCAATCACCACAGTTTCAAAGGGTTCTCTAATATAGACACCCAAATCAACTCGTGAGTCGAAACTCACCCAAACATGTGTCCTAAGACACGCCACATCACATTATCATGCATGACAATGTAATGCAAAAGCAATAACACAAATGTGGGTGTTATAGTGAATTTTTTATTTCAACTAATAAAGGATCTTGAATATTTCTCACAATCAATTTATTTTCATCACTTGGCTCATAGTTTTGAATAAGAGTTGACACCCCTCGAGCCATTTCATGAATTTTAATTTCCAAAGTAAGTACTTGATCCTTTAATTCTTCCAATAATGGAACTAAATCATTGATCCATTTTTCATCACCATAATTTGGTGTTGATGGTGGTGAAGTACACAACCATTCAAAATTGTTATCACCAAAATTTGGTGTGGATGAGGGTACATATAACCCCTTTGAACTCATAATCACCAAAGTTTAGTGTTAGTAAGGGTACATACAACCCTTCAAAATTCATCTTGACACTCGTGTCCCACCGGGCGTGCCAAAAATGTTTGGTTGGAAAATTTATATATGTGCGAGCGTGCCAGGCAAGCAAGTTGCCAATGTGTGTGATGTGATAAATATCCAAACTGCGTCTCATTAGGGAGATTGTGGTGACGTTCGATGCCTTAATTAAAAGAACTTTTATCGTGTGAGATGAAATACCAAATGAAATGTCTTCGAGACTATTCGAAGGTATGATGAGATAGTGAAAACACTTGCTTCGAACATACACTGTGACCCACTTCAAACTGATGTATTGACATGCACGAATCTCAAATAGTAGGATAACTATGATATGTAGAACTTAGAAACTTATTAATAGACTAATCACTATTCCTATTGAAAGATGAAAGGAGTAACTAAACCAAAATCAGTAAGTCTAAGTACTTGAAGGAAATCAAAGAAAAAGGAAATGAAACACTGTTCGAATGAACAAACTGTTCAAACTAGAAAAGATAATGTAATGGTACACTACTCCTAACTAGGATAAATTAGATTACCTAAACTAATGGCCATGGTGGCCGAATAGATGAAGAAAATAAAATGGATATATTAATGCATTTGTTTGTGTGGTTAAGGACCCTTACAAAGGAGTAGAATACATCTATTTATAGAAGAAGCCTATAACTACCCATTTGAATTTGAATATTTCTCTCCTATTGCAATAACTACAAATTCAAATTCAAATTCATTACACATGTGTTTCTTTCCAAAGAAGCTCCCTCCAAAATGACTTCCATCTTCATCATCACCATTGATCTTCAAGTAACCTCCTTTGCTTCAATTCTACGATGACAAGTGTCTTGCAAGTACTTTCCAAATGACTTACATTGCAAGCTAAAATAGCTTATAATAATAATTTTATTATTATTATTATATAATAATAAAAATAATAATATAATAACACATTAAAATTATATTTTATGATACAAACACCTATACAACTCTTTTGTTGTCAAATAAGTTACTACTGAATGACAACTTATTACTACTACACTTTGTCCAACATTTAAGTCCATGAGTCCATCTTACTAATAAAACATTATCATTTCTTTTAATAAATATAAAATGCACAATCTTTAAAAATGTCACTTAAAATATTTTGAACTCCTTCCAAATCCTCTTTCTCACCTAAAAAAATGAGTGCAAAATTCGAAAAGTAACGAAAAAATAGGTTGACTTTTAAAGGTGGACTTAATTTTGGGACATCCTAAAATATAATACAAGACTCTAAATGTGGGACATATGGAGTAAGAAATTGAAATATATAAAAATTACTGCTCTCTCCGTCCCAAAATTATAGTTACACTATCCATTCTGGGTTGTCCCAAAATAATTGTCACATATGAAAAGACAAAGCTAAACAAACAAATTTCATGTTTTACCCTTTCTTTTGAATTAAATGTAGGGTTAATTAGTATTAAAGTATATTCGAGAAAGAGTTGAGAGATTAATACCAAAATGTATTAATGAGTTGTACAATGGGTAGCCTTTATATAGGCTAGGAGAAAGCCCTAAGTATGGAAAGGAGAAGTACCAAAGAGGAGTACAAGAGCAGTACACAACGACTCTAGACAGAATGCACTATAGGATACGATCCATAATGAACTTGGACTATAATATTCTAATAATTAATGTTAAGTCCCTCGTTAGGAAAAATAATTGGTTAAAGGATACAATGAGAACTTTTTTTTAGTGAAAAGTCCCTCAATATAACCCTGGACAAAAAATCTCGATGAGTTTCAAAAAATCCTGACGAGTTTGTGAAATTTCACAAACTTGTCAGGATTTTTTTTGCCCAAATTTGTACTGAGGGACTTTAAAATACGTAAAAAGTACTCTAAAATTGACTAAACCTTTATTACCCTTAATTGTAGGACAATGATAACTGCACTTCACTGATTACTAAATGCACTTCATAGACTACATTGAGTGCATGGTGTAACAAATTATCACAGTCGTACCATAAAGTACATTAGTTGAATTTTGCTAATAGTAATTTCCTAAATGTATATTCAATCTCTTAAACAAAAACTTTTTGAGGGAAATTTTGGAAAGTCAAAATTGTACACAAGTAGTGTGTTCCCTTAAAAAGTTGAATTTTCAAAATGTGACAATAATTTTAGGATTGAGCGAATACAAATAACATTAAAAATTATCACACAATAATACCTTATCCTATCTTTTGAGACTTAGTAAGAGCATCTCCAACGATGTAGTTGGTAGGATATGTTAAGTTAGTTTTGTGGGAAAAAAAAATAGCCCAGTGGTGTAGTTGTATGATAAGTTTAGAGCATCTCTAATGCTAGAGTCAAATCTATTATTAAAACTAAAATTTGTGAAAGTTGTACAAAATGTGTACTCCAATACAAGGTCATTTGTGTTGTCAAAATTTGAGAAAGTCATATTTCTCAAATATAGTATAGGATTTGGTTTTTGCCAAATTTTGACCATTGTACTATTTCCTTATTTTTTATTCCTAGTGCACAACAACGATCTAATGTACAACTTCAATTGCTTTTGTATAAAAAAATTTATCATTTTTTAATAGTTGTGGCAAAACTAGTATACAAAACACACTGCCCAATGTACTAGACTAATAACTTTTGTGTCAAAAAATGACATTTTGAATGACTTTTTGCATTGGAGCATAATTGTCAAATTATAGATTTTTGACACTGTAGCATTGCTAAAGTATAGATTTGAAATATGCAAAATAACTTTTTGCATTGGAGATGCTCTAAGTTAGTTGTACGGTATAAAGTTTACCCTTTAGCTAAAATTTTTTTCGTACAGTTAAAGACGAGCCGGCTGAAGGTCTGCCGGCCCATCCTAGCCAACATTCCCTCAACCATTCGTTTTTTTTCCCCCCTCTTTTAATGGTATCATAATCCAGTCGCCATTGGCAATGCTGACAGGCAAAGAATTTGATGTTGCGAGTTTTTGTCTCTTTTTTTTTTTGGTGAAGGATTAATTAAAAAAAAATTTGGATGAAACAGCAAGGCCTTAGCTGGCTCCACTATAGCTGGCATTCCCTCTACCGGTTAACTTATTACACCATTGTGTGAATTCGTTAGTTGATTTAGGAACTTACGTTAGCTTCACCCTAGAACATCATACATATACAGAATTTTCCTTGTTTTAATCTTTTATCTTCCCTCCATTCCAAAATTAGTATTCACCTTTCCTTTTTTGAATGTTCCAAAATAAGTGTGCACTTTGAAAGTCATTTTCAATTTTTGTATAAACTACCTATAATACCCTCATAATAAGGACACACATCATTTCCTAGGGGAGTGCAAAAAGAAAAATGAGTAAAAAGTCAATGTCACATCAACAATAAAATGGGAAAGTGAAAAAATGAAGAACAAAAGAAATTACTCCATCCGTCCTAAATTGCTGGGCAATCTTTCTATTTTGGGTTATCCCAAAATGTTAGTCTATGTTGTAAAGTCAACACAACAAATTTTGAATATTTCTTGTTTTACCCTTTCTTTTTTCGCACCCTCAACTAATCTAAATGCATTTATGAGAGGCAAATTTAGAAAGTTGGAATACAAAAGATTGACAAAAATACAATAATTGTGTTATCTTAAAAAGTTAGATTCTCCAAAAAATACCAAGTAATTTGGGACAAAAAGAGTAATATAATACACATTTTTTAAACATTATAAAAATTAAGGAAATTGCTATGTACACCGCTAATTTTGCTATGTACACCGTTCGTCTTTACAAAAGTGGGAATTTTTAGAAAAACAATTATTAGAATAAATAAATTTGAGTGTACATAACAAATACACAGATATACATAACAATTATCAAAATTAATAATTGATACTCCTTCCGTCCCATAATAAGTGTCTACATTTCCTTTTTTGGATGTCCCACAATAAGTGTCCACTTTCCTAAATTGGCATATAGCTTTTACTTACTTTTCAAAACTACCCTTATAATAAAGACAAAGTAGAATTTATTTGTGGCCTCAAAACAAGCAAAAAGTCAAACATCCATCACATCTAAGGGCAAAATTAGAAAGTGACCATTTAATGAATAAAAAAAATTAAAATAATACAACTTTCTTAAATAATGTATAAAATAGAAATAGACATTTATTATGAGACGGAGTAGGGAGTATTTATTTTGAAAGGGTGGGAGTACATACATAACACAATACACACAATACATATTTGGGTTGGTTTCCCATCAAAACTCGGCGCCGTCACTGTATCGCAGAGGACAGTGTATTTTATGCAATAGACGGAGCACACGTAAATTAGATGAATCGTCTGAGTCACGTGTGTGACAGTTTTATACTTTTATATATGCAGAATCTGCAAAAATATCCCAAGTTTCCACTCAAAAGATTCATATCCACTGTATATGAGATATCTCCAAGTTTATGCAGTTAACCAAATCCCTTTGTTGTTATAGCCAAAAAAAAAATATATAATACAAATCCCCTTGTAGTACTCCACTGGTAGGGGATCAAAATGAGTAATAGTTGGAACAATTATACCAATATTCGTATTTATATTTTACCTCTCTTTTAGTTATGTTGTGGGACAGAGATAAAGTGTAAGTTCGAGTGTTAGTGAGATTTGTTAGTACCCCTAATATTATTGGATCAAAAAAGGGGATATTTTTACCTCTTAGTCATGATTCAAAATTTCACATGAGTGAATATAAGGGAATTAGCCAGGGCATTTGGCTTCCCATAAAGGAGGTCAGGATTCGTGTAAGTTAATTAGAGAGATGGTTCTCAAGATGAACAATCAGGGGCGAGCAGGGGCAGCCGCACCCACTGAATTTTTGGAAAAAAACATGTTATATATAATAGTTTTAAGGCCTAATTGCACTTTACCCCCTCGTACTATACCCGTATTTTCAATTGGGTACATGAACTTTTTTTTTTTTTCAATTGGGTACATGAACTTTCATCCCCTTTCCAATAAGGTCCAATTGAAGACGCCGTTAGTTTAAAACTAACGGAATTGCCTAGAATTGTTCTTTTTTTGCAATTGGGTGCATGAACTTTCATCCCCTTTCCAATCAGATCCATTAACTAACGGTGTGAGATTTTGTTGGATGAAATTGCCCACATGTCCTTTCCCGAAATTTTGACCATTTTTTATAAACCCCTTTACTACTTTTCGACATCAAAAGGAGAGAAAACCCCCTAGCTCGAACAGAAATATGGCTAATTTGGAACCTCATTTTTTGATTTTATATGTCAAAATAGATAATTATCTATTGACAAACAAATAATATTGAGCTAAACAAAATAAGGCTGCAACGTATATTTTTTTTGTGAAATTTCGAAGCCCATTGCGTTGATCTCGAACAAATACTTGAAATAAAAAAATCATCCCAAAAGGCCAAAAGATAAGAAAATTAGGATTGTTTAGCTCAACATTATCTGTCTGTCAACAGATAAAATCATTTGTTTTGACAGATAAAATGAAAAAAAGAGGTTCTGATTTAGCCATTTTTGGAGGAAGGCACTTGGACAATTATGTCCAACAAAATCTCACGCCGTTGGCGAATGGATCTAATTGGAAAGGGGATAAAAGTTCATGTACCCAATTGCAAAAAATGGACAATTCTAGGTAATTTCGTTAGTTTTAAACTAACGGCGTCATCAATTGGACCTGATTGGAAAGGGGATGAAAGTTCATGTACCCAATTGCAAAAAAAAAAAGTTCATGTACTCAATTGAAAACACGTGTATACTACGAGGGGGTAAAGTGCAATTAGGCCTAGTTTTAAAAATGGGAAAATTGATAAAATGGTCATCAAGATGAGTTTTATTGAGATTAAAGACAACTTAAAATAGACATTGGGGATGAGTCCTCCCAATGCCCATAGACCAAAATACCCTCATCTTCATCCTCTAGCCAAACCTTAGCCACCATTACCACCATCCACACCACCTCCTGCCACCACCTCCGACGACCTCCGGCGACCAGCCCAGTCACCTTCGACGACCTCTCCCTCGCGTCACCGGACCTCCGGCGACCTCCCCTTGCCTCCACAACCATAGCCCCCCACCCTTTCTCTCTCTACAAATTGTGGGACTGAGATATATCAATCAGTATCTATCGATTAGTTATAAAGAGAGAAAGGAAATTACAGTGGATGATTCGTCTTCTCACTCTAGACTTTTTCTCTCTAACCTTTTTTTTCTCAAAAATCAGAAATCTTAAGAGAAATTTATCTTATGATGAGAAATTTCTCTTAATAGTTTGACATCCTACCAAGCCTAGATCAATGGTGATTTTGCTTCTCACATAAACACCTATGAACCACCAGGTTTTACAGTAATTGAAATTTCACTCAACTTATAATAAGTGAAATTTCACTCAAGATATTCACTTACAAACTAAAAAAATTCACTTCAAAAAATAGTAAGTGAAATTTCTTTTACTGTATATTTCCAGATTTGCAGAAACATAAAAACGACTCAAGCAGATCCAGATCTAGATCTGGTTTGATGTGGTGATGGTGGTGGCCGACTGTAGTGGTGGCGATGGTGTTGGTGACGATGGCGATCTAGGTTTGTTTTGGTGGTGGTGGTGGTTGCCGGCGATGGTGTTAGTTGCTGTGGTGGTCGCCGGAGGTCGCTGGAGTTCGCCGGTGGTGGTCGTCTGAGGTCGCCAGTGGTGGTGGTAATGGTGGCCATGGAGGATGAAGATGAAGTGGGGTAGTTTGGTAAGATAAAAAATATTGAAATGGCCTTGAAGAGTAAAATGTTGATGTTGTGGACTAAAGCTAAAAAATAAGCTTGGGCTTTTGTCCTTGTGGAGGTTATTGTTAATGGGTTGTCCTTTAAGCCAAAGGTGCCCAACCTTAGGGACCCTAGTCCAAGCCTCCCTTAAAAAATATGTGAATTTTTATTAAGATTTTCTGTTAATTCGGGTGCTTTTGTAAAGAGTAATGATATGCTTCCCAAATTTCTAAATCTCCTCCAATGCATAGGTTGGCATAGCTCAAGTGGCAAAGAGCTTGTCATTTATAAGTCTCCTCCAATGCATAAGTTTGGTGTTCGAACCTCATCCCCTTCTCCCATATAATATATATATATATATATATATATTTATATCCCAAAAGCCCTTTCAAAATGATTTGGCAGTGAAGTTAGGTCATATACAATGGGACCAATTAAATTTTAAATGGAAGTTGCTTACCTCGCCCCACTGCTAGGTCATTTAGAAAGCACTTTTGAAATAGAAATTTGGAAAGCATAGCATTACTCTTTTGTAAATTTTAGAATTTTGACACGATTTTAATTGACAATTTGTTCCCACTTTTAATTTTATATATAGTTTACATATTGTGCGTATATATGTATATGTTATATAATAAAAGACCAAAAAGCAAAACAAAGACCACCAGTCCCCTAGTGTCCCACAAGGCATTTTCTAAAAAGTAAAAATAAAAAAAAAATGTTCCCACTCGGATGCAGTTTGAAGTTTCGCAGAAGCCCTCAAATGACTCAAAACCTCTTCTTGCTCATGTTTAGCGGAAAAAAAAAGAGTAATACTAGATTCACACAAAACAATCATGACCCTTAATTCTGGTGGATCCCGTGTGGGACCCATGTGTTCCCCACAAGTAGCATACTGGAATCAAGTGCCATGATTATTTTGTGTAGAATTTTGTGTGGGTCTAGCATATTATTGAAAAAAAACCTCATCTTGCTCCTGTTCCGTGAAATAGACAAACAAAAAAAAAAATTAATAATAATAATTTTCCAAACCCCTATATATACACAAAACTTATGGAAAAAATGACATAAAATCATACTATTTCTACAAAAAAAATTCGGGCGGCCGAACCCCACCCCGTAAAAACTCTGCCCCCATTGAGTGAAAGGTCTGGGTCCTCCACTATGAACAATGTTTAGCTTGATGTGGATTCAGGTCCTACTGTTAGCTTGTCTCTCTAATTTACCTGATGCGTATGTTGTGGGGTCGGTGCACATGCCCGAGGTTTGTCCCCTATTATCCTCTGATAAAACGACAATATGTACTGATCCTGAAGTCACGGAGGACAGGCTGGGGGATTTGTCCTTGTATCAGGGAGGAAAAAAAAGTTAATATGCAGAGTCTGCAAAAAAAAAAAGGCAAATTATATAAACACCCCCTCAACTATGACCCATTTTTCACTAACACCCACTCAACAAAAAGTGAATAGATTGATCCCCTCATCTATCTGAATACAAGAATCCATTAACACCATTAAAGGAAAGTCTAAAATGACCCATTTACCCTCTTCACATGTCAACTTCTACAACCAAGAATTGTTTTTCCTCCAACAAAGCACAACCTATTTTCTTTTTCTTTTCTTTTTTTTTCTTTTTTTATCATAAACAACATCGATCCAACATTTCATTCATTAACCAAACGGATTCCAAGTAGAACTAGTACAACATCAGAAGAAAGAAAACACAACAAAACTCAAAAGAGCAAACAGCAAAGGACAACAAAACTAGAAAAAAACAAACACAGAAAAATCTTCTGAAAGCCGCACTGCAGTCTCTCAAGTCCAAAGATATCTCGAACTGTGGCGCTACTAACAAGTCGGGGCAGAGGAGAGACTGCCCAACAAACACCCACCAACGAGGAACTCTCCCAAGAGCATCGAGTCTGCAACAAGAACCCTGTAACAACCTATAATTTCATTTAATATCTAAATTCATTTCCCATATTTCTAATTGTTATTTCCATGTTTTATTATTATGCCAGCTTCTATTGTAATAGAAATTCTTTAATTAGGGTCAAATTGTAATTCTTTATAAATTCAAGAAATACATGTTGTGGTTTTTAAACGTAATTCAAGAAGACTGGTGTTATGTTTTCACAACTGGTTTTCATAAGTCTAGTCTACCATGTGTTGAATTTCAAAAATGTATTCTTTTTCAAAACGGTGAAAATAATTACTTTTGACTCAAACAGTATATTTTATAAAACCGGCAAATTATTTCTTCCATTAAAATGAATTTTTTGTATTTTTGTGGTGATTACCACCACGCGAGAATACTAGTTTATGTTCGAAAACCATCCTCGCAGCGTTAATCTCCCACAGTTTGGGAATCTCCACCAATCTTGAAGTGACACTTGCTTTATTTCTATTAATGATAGCAATAATTAGTTAAGTTTGTTTGGCAATGCTATTTTGTGTATGTGTAATTTTAAAGCCATAAGCTATTTTCCCAAACACCTTAGTAGATTCCTAAACAATTGGCTTGTTCCTTGTTTGGGATTACATTTGGTGTGTCGGCTAATCTAGTGCCTTAAGCTAAAATTTTCCAAACATCTTAATTTGCCCCCTATGGGTCTACTTGACCCTTAGTTTAGCTGTGGAGTTCTTAACTCTTGTATATACATATGTGTATTATATGTATAATTAGAATTTAAATTAATGATTTTATAGAGTGAAATTAGTTGAACTTGGAGCCCAAGTTCCCAAATTCAATCTTGTATATATACACACACTTAGGCTCACAATCTACTTATCTTTACAAACTGAAAATACAGAGAGTTTGATATAGGAAGTTTAGAGAGAGAGAGAGAGAGAGAGAGAGCGCTCCATTCACCATAGCCAAAGCTTGACTTGGGTTTGCTTATTGTGACTTCTTTCTCAACAATTTTTTCTACACTTATCACAGTGAGTATTATCAACTCACTTAGAATGTATTCCATACTTTAATTTCTGTTTATATGTAAGGAGTTATAATCCACAATTGTCGATTTTAAATTTAGAGCTTGAAGCTCGAAATCATGAATTTTCAACCTTAACCAAAATGACTTTTTAGATATGATTATGAAAGATTATAGTTCATAGAAGTTACGGTTAAAGTATTAGAGCCTAGTTCATTCATATGAGAAAGTATATTGGAAATTAAGATTTGATGCATGTCGATTTTTCGTAAAATGCGAGAGATATGTTTCGATTCATGATAATCCGATCACATATTCGTAATCCTTACGGAAAGACAAAGAGATTCATATATAATAAGACATGGTAGCTTTCGGATTTCAAAATGGGTAAAAATGGGCCTTAAAACTGAAAACATGGGAAATTTGCGAAGAAGATGAAGTCTCAGTTTTGAGTCGCGCGAGCGAGGATCAAGCGAGCGGCCCGCGCGCGCAGCCTGTGTATTTTTTTTACAGTTATAAATTTTTAAAAAGAAAATTGAAAAAGGGGCATATCGCGCGAGTGGCCCGCATAAACGATCTTCCTTTTTTTGGTTTTTATGAAGGAATTATTTAGAAGAAGTTTTAAAGATTTTTAAGGTACTGTTTGGGAGATATACTAAAGCTATCACACCCGTTCCAAAAATTTCATGGTTTAAATTGCATAACTTGAGATTTTGTGAAATTATTAATGTTATTAATAATTGAGATGAGTTGACTGTGGGTCAACGGTAAGGTCTCAATAAGGACACGGAAATTTGGTAAGCAAGATTTCATTGGCACGGTTAAATGGCATTTATGTGATTTAAATGTTATTTGACTTTCTGGTATTTTTGTGAATAGTGAATTATACTTGTGTAGTATAATTTTTGGTAATTTTGATATTGTTGTATAACATTTTGAGAACTGTGGTGAGAACGTGAGTGACATGTTAAATAAAGGGTAGATTACGTAGAGATTCCACAGAATTTAGTTTTTGGACGTAATTTTGGACCCAAACGAGACTTAGTCGAAAACTTTTGTAATTTATAATTTTTACTCGTGAAGACATAAAATGGACGTGTGTGACGTTTCACGGATTAATTAGAAGTTTAAGAAACTCGCGGGGAGGTAAACGCGATTCCCGAAGAGTTTGCCTATAAATAGATGAGGGTGGGTTGTCATTTCTCACATAACTCATATAATATCTTGAGAGAGGAGAGAGAAAAGGGGATTTGTGGCCACGAGCTTTGCGACGATGATCGGCGACCTTTTGTCTGTCAGATTTTTCTTTAGATTTTGGATTTGGACTCGTGGAGGTAAGACCTACGTTTTGATAGTCATTAGGCCATGTTTGGCAAACTTTTGTAAAAATCTAATTTCTAGACTTTTGGGGAAAACTCAGTAAAACTTGTAGGAATCACCTCAAATTCGAGATCCGACGATTAATCGGCCATCTAGTTGATCCTTCAAAGTTTGAAGAGAATCGCACAAGGTAGAAGTTCTACTTGTGAAATATAGGGAAATACATGTTTCAAATTTCGATGACAAAATTGTGATCCAGGCAAAAATCCATGTGTTAATCTTAGGCCCGTTAATTATGCAAACGCTTAATTGTGAAAAACATGTCTAAATTTACGCGAGCACGTTGAGTTGTCTATGTGGGTCAAAGGGGGGACTTATACAAATTCATGCCGGAGTAAGCTTCTCGATGTTTGAGAATTTTAGTAGCGACGACTACTGTGCATGGTTTAAGGCTTGGACTTGCCATGGCACTTGGGGATGTAATGGTTGTAGGCTTGGACTAGCCATTGACATCGCAGTTTAAGGCTTGGACTTGCAGCTACCAGATGAAGGCGTATTTTTCCTCCCTAGAGACTATTGATATGATTTATGAGATTAAAGCATGATTTGTCATATATTGCATATGCTAGAACTTGTGCACTCAGCACATAGATGAGCAGTGGAGATTTACTCCATTGCAAGTAAGAAGAAAGACAAGAAGAAGCATGACGAGTGAGGCCGTTGAGGAATGCCGGGTAAACACCTTGTTTATATTTTGTTCCTTTTTCCTAAACTTGTATAAGGATTTGGTAAATTGTAAAATGTTGTAATAGAACCTTGGGAGTTAGTTGGTAGTACTGTATTTTGTATTCGAATACCTATAATGATGTTTTAAATCGCTAATGTATAATTGTGGTTGTATTGGTGTTTGTTTTGGGGAAGCATGAGTTGTAATATTTCACAACAGGACTACCCAGTAGGGGAGCAGTCAACTGGACCCTATATCATTCGACTGGATCATGTGTGGTTTTAGACACCGAAAGTGAATAGTGGAAGATCAGTCGACTGGGTCACTTTTCAGTCGACTAGATTACTGTACCATTTTGGGTTCTGCTCTTAATTGTGGCAAAAACCAGTCGACTGGACCCTTTATCAGTCGACTGGACTTTGGACGAAAATGTTGATTTTGATTCTGCTTAAGGCACAGTCGACTGGACGGAGTCAGTCGACTGAAAATTTTTGGCCCCAGTCGATTGAGTCCCAGACACAGTCAACTGGACGGGCTGGTGAACTTTTCAAAACCTTTCTGCTTAGGATTTCAGTCGACTGGACTCTCGATACAGTTGACTGGACCCCAGTATTTCAAAATGAATTCTTTTGGATGCGTTCCAATTGACCAAAACTTTTTATAACTCTGATTTTAATGAATTTCACTTATTATTTTCCGCTGTTAAATTACTTTAAAGGAACTGGATAAGCCTTGATGGCGTGCCACGTGTCCGATTTCCACGCGTAGTGGGATGGGTCGTGACAAAAGCAGAATCCCGTTTGTTATGTTTTGGTTATAAAGTAATGAATTACGAATTCTTTATTCTCGTTCGCACGCTATCCTTATTTTTCAGTAATTTACATTTCTGTATAGAGTTGGGTGACATACATGTGAGTCGAGTTTACATGCATGGTGAGTGAGGGTTAGTGTGAAAAGAGTAAGTAGATGAAATTTTGTATTGGACACTCCCTGGTATTGGTGAACCATAGTGTGATGTTATGAGATTGCGGTTCAGAGTATCTTTGAAATGCGATGGTGACAAACTTGGACACTCCCTGGCACCCATGGTAGCACTAAAGTGTGTGACACCGACTTGGACACTCCCTAGCACCCGTGGTAGTGCTAAAGTGTGGCTTACTAGACACTTCATGGCGTCTATGGTTTTGGTTAAAGTGTGAGGCAATTGGACACTCCCTAGTACCCCTGTACTAAAGTGTGAGGCAAATTGGACACTCCCTAGTACCCCTGTACTAAAGTGTGGTCACCTTAGTATTTCAAGATAGTGAAACGAAAGAGTTGGGTGATGTGTGGTTGAGAAAAAAGAGTCAGATGAGATGGTTGTATCATTTCATGCACGGTCACATGTTTTATTGAAGATCATGGCTTTATCTGTACGGTTTTATATTTGAATTCATTTCTATATTTCTAAACTGTTGAGTAAGCAAACCTATGAAATGAAAATAGTAAAGAGGCATGTTTCACATTCCGAGCATATGTTTTTAATACTCACCAGCTTCGTAGAACTGACGGTGTTGATGCGCCCTGGACATTTGTATCTATGCTTTTCAGGTTATAATCAGGCTAGACCGTATGACTATGCTAATTGAGAACGGCTGCGTATGGAGAGAAACAATTATTTATTTACTGCTTTAGCTAATGAAATAAACTTGTAATAAAGATGACTGTAATAGATATTATTATTTTGTTTCAAGGCGGGTTGTGCCTTTAATAATCACGTGCTGTAATAATTATTAAATTGATAAAATTTTGTAAGCCTTCTACTCTGATTTACAATGTTATATTGGTCGACGTTTGGGACGGAATCTATCCTTCAAATTGTCGTGACCTACAGGTCCATAAAGGAGATTAAATGCTTTGCATATTTATGCTACGTCGGGGTGTAACAAACCCCCTCAAGCTCCAGATCTAACAAAAGACAGTAGATCTAGAAGAAAGAAAACTGGATCAAGGCACAGAGACCATGAAATTGAAGGATCTCGTCGTAGAACCCAAGAATACAAGAAAAAATACATAACAACAAACCCCCACAAAGAGGGGACAAATCCTCAAGGAGGGACAAAATCCCATAAAAGGGGACAGACTCTCCTAAGGAGAGACAAAAAGCAAAAAGAGAAGAAAAAACCAAGCTCTCCCATGGAGAGCCATGGGAGAGCCCGGAGGGGCTCGAAGGTTTGGGGCGGCACGTTCTGGAGCGGTGTTAGAGAGAGAGAGATAGAGAGAGAGAGAGGTGTTAACCACTCTATTTTCTATCTCGCCAATATCTGTTGAAACCCCCACAACAGTCCTCTGCCACCACGGCTCTTCCAAAACCTCGATTTCCTGTCACCCAAAAAATGTTATTCTTGCTTATTTCTCATAGGTATGATAATGGGAATCAACTACTAGCAAACATGAGATCTTGGAGGAGCTAAATGAAATTTTCCCAATTGAATATGGAGCGAACAAATGCAAAGAGACTTCCCTCACCTGTTTCCCATATATGGTCTTGTACTCTAGCAAATACTCTCTCTGTTCCATATGAAGAGTTCCTTTTGGGAATTTCAATTTATTAAGGGGAGATCCTTGATCTTGGCGAGTTTTCTAAATTTTCAATACTACCATTTTTGAAATTCAAGATTATTGTGTCACATCAAAAAAAGAGAGAGACGAGTTTTATTCAATAGTTAGTAGTTTCTCTTTTTGAACAATTTTCACTTGCTTTAAGCTATGGATAACTCTTGGGGCACACAAGAATCTCATAAAAATAAGATACATAACTTTTTGATTTTTGTATCTTGTTTTTGTGAGATTCTTATGTGCCCCCAAGAGATATCCGTAAGCTATCTATGTCTAGGCTCTTTCAAAATTCACATTAATTATTTTTTTCACCACCCAATTAGATTTGCCCATAAGTTATTATGTTCTCTGACGTCCTCTTTTCATCTCTGTCTAATTCATTTTCATACCTACAAATTACAACAAAAGGAATGGCCACAATAAAGAACCACATCAATTTTTATTTGAATTTGATACAACAAACTACATCAAACCCAAATTAACCACAGCAATTTTGCGGATTTATTTGCATGGCGCAATGCAAAGAGAGTTGCAGAGAGAGAGCATGATTGGTAATAGGAGAAAGTGGCGACAGTGGTGGCAGTAATTTGGCTGGTGGGGGTCTAGGCTTTTTGCTGTGAGAGAGGCAGACGGTGATAAGAGTGCTTTTTTTTTTAGAATTTTGGGTAATTTCAAATTTGGCCTAATTGTACTTTACACGCTTATATTATATCTGTGTTTTTAGTTGGATACATATTCTTTTTTTTTTTATTTTCAATTGAAACCTTGAACTTCAAAATTTCATTCAATCAGACCCAAAATCTGATGTTGTTAGCTTAAATTAATGGAAATTGTCACATGAGTTGCGTATAAGGCTTACCTGTCACAGGTTAGGTTAAGACAGACGAAGGAGAATGTGAATGGTGTAAAAAAGCGCATTCAATCAGATCCAAAATCGATTCAACGAGATTCGAAATCAAATTCAATCAGATCCTAAATCGAAATCAATCAGATCCCAAATGGCATCATTTTTGTGTCATTTACAATCCTTTTCATTTGTCTTAGCCTAGCTTGTGACAAGTAAGCATTATGCGTAATTCATGTGACAATTTTCATTAATTTAAGCCAACGGCGGCAGACTTTGGGTCTGATTGAATGAAATTTTGAAGTTCAAGGATTCAATTGAAAATAAGAAAAGAATATGTATCCAATTAAAAATACAGGTATAGTATAAGGGTGTAAAGTGCGACTAGGTCTTCAAATTTCATTAAAAGGGTAAAATGGAAAAAAAAAATGGTTAGAAAAGGTTACATGATTATCATGTGACATACTTCTGTTACTTTTTTTTTAAAGTTATCTAACTGAAGGAATTTAAGTGTTAAACACTTATACTTGGAGGGGTCGATCCGTTGGGTAAAATAGTTTAGGGTAGTAAGTTGAAAATGAGATTTAGTTGAAGGGGTGTTTGTGTAATTTACCCAAAAAAATAAGTAATACTATACATGCTAATGCTAGACTCACAAAAAATTCCACACAAAATTCCACACCCAATAATTTTGGCCCTTGACTCCAATGAGCCCCATGTGGATCACACATGAGTCCCACACTAGACGCATATGAATCAAGGGTTATGATGTGTTGGGTGTGAAATTTTATTTGGAATTTTGTGTGGGTCTTGTAGACACTCCATTTTTTGCCTAACCCAAGCATTTCAAAATAAAGTGCCCGTCGACCCAAGCCTGCCACTTTTCGAATCATTCTAATCAGACATCAAGTGAAAAAGATACTACAATTCAAAATTTATTGGGACAAAGGTCAACAAACTCATGCTCACTTGCTACACCATATAATCTCCCATTATCCATAATTCATATATCTATGCACACCACACCACACCTCTTGTCTCCTCTTTTTCTTTCTTTATTTTTTTTTTCACCTGCCCACTCTTGTGATTTATCTCACTTTCTTTCTTTTATTTTCATTATTTTATTTCTTCCTCTTCTTTTTTCCTCTTATCCAACATATATTGTCTCCTATTTTTCTTTCTTTATTATTTTTTTTTTATTTTTTCTCTTCTTTGTTTTTTTCTTTCTTTACCCATCTATCCCTGCGACTTTCTTTCCCCCACTCTCAATTCTTTTTCTTTCTTTATTTCTCTCTTTCTTCCCCTCTTGGCTTATAAAAACCACTCCTTCATCAATAAGAAAGGAGAGGAAGGAACAACAAGAAAAAAAATATACCTTCTTCTCCATCTCTCCCACTTCACCATTAAACACAAAAAAACCTGCAAGAAAAAAAGAGTTTACATTTTTTCCACTACCACCATACCACATCTTCTATCCACCACCATCAAGGCCACCACTACAAACATCACCCTCCACCTAACTATCATATCATCACGATTTTCATCAATATACCTCACTGTCATCTCACCACTACCATCGTCTGTTGTCGCCTAACCATCATCCTACTACCTCAAATCATCGCCCAACATCCCAATTACTTACCATCAATGCTCTAGCCGATATCTCGAGTTCTTTTAATAACTCAGGTTTTTTATTCAAACTTTTCTTCATCTCTTGTATATATCATCTTTATTCTTGCTTGATAATCAAAAATTTAAAAGAGGAATCCACGTCCGATTCAGGATTACTTGGTTTCCATTATAGAGATCCACGTCTGACTTGGGATTACATGGTTCCCAATACAGAAATTCTACGTGGTTTCTAATACGGAGAGTCATGTTCTATTGTGGAGTACACGGTTTCTAATACGGAGATCTATGTTCTACTGGGGACTATGCGATTTTCTAATACAGAAATTCATATCTAAACAAGAAAGATAGCTTAATTTATATAAATAGAATAATATAATATAAAATAAAAGGCGGGGGGGGGGGGGGAAGAAGGATTAATCGGACTCAACAGCCGCCCTTGCAATCGGAGATCTTCTCCAACTCGACGATAGTCGTCCGAGATTTTTCGTGATTCTATTAAAAAATGTTTGAGCCACTTTCAAAACGCAAACATATGAAGCTCAGAATCTGCCTGAAAATCACAATCCTACTTTTGGACACTTTTAACAAAAAAATTTGCTCTTTTTTTTTTTTCATTAACCTTAACCTCTTACCTATCTCAACAATTTTTTTCAGCTTTTTCAAAAATCATCAAATTTTCGTAAAAATTCGTTTACTTTCAGTCGATAGTGCATCCCTAATTCTGAGTAAGGGTGATTTTAATTCAATTTCTCCCAATTTATGAAAGATATTGCAAAACGGTTTTCTCCCTTGGAAACTAGACTCATTTGATAACCTTCCCTCAAAATTTCATAAAATTAAAAGCACCGAGACCCCTCCGTTCTATTTTTGGAATACTCAACTCAAATCTGCCAAAAATTGAAAGAAAATGAAAAAAAAAAAAAGGATTTCTTTTTTTCTTTTATTGAATTCTCCTAACTTATCGAGTTTCTAGATAACTTTGATAAAAGGAATTTTGAACATCTCCTTTTCAATGAACTTGGGCACCAACCCTTTCTCCCGGCATAAAACAAAAATACAACAAATCTTTTTCAATCATTTGTGCCCCGACCTTTACTTTCGGTACACTTTTCAGTCATTTTGAGCACCGACTCTTTCTTTCGGCATAAAAACAAAAATACAAAAAATCTTTTTCCAATCATTTGGGTACCGACCCTTACTTCCGGTACACTTTTCAATCATTTTGGACACCGATCCTTATTTTGGGCATAGGAATAAAAGAACAGAAAGAAATAAAAAAAAATACAAAAATACAAAAAATAAAATAAAATAATACATAAATAAATAAAGCACACTTCATTCTCCACTCACATGCATAATCTCGTTTCAATCTCAATCACTTAGGTTAAAATCTAGGACTATACCATGTGGGTTAAAATTCCTAGTTGCACCGACTCCTTCCTAAATCACTACATCACACGTGCACGGTCAAACGTGACCACTTTTACTTTCTTTAAAAAAAAATTCATGTATACACTCGCACACACGAAAGTCAGAACATTTAGTTTGATTCTCGTCCCGGGATACGTAAGCAACTCTCAAAGAGTGCGGCGATACCCATCACCATTTTCCGTCCTATTCATTTTCAAAAACTTGTTTCAATTGAAACTCACCATTTGAATGAAAACCACTAAAATTGGCAACCGTGTTTGTACAGATATTTTGAGGGTGCCTAACACCTTCCCTCGACATAACCGAGTCCCCGATCCCATCTCAAAATCTTTGGTTTTTGCATGATTATCCAGAGTCACACTTTTAAAGGGCCCACTTTTCTCAAAACTGTTTTTCAAAAGTTAAAGATGATTACTTTAATTGTTTTTACAGGGATCCTAACACTCGAATAATGTTAGGTGGCGACTCTGAACATGTCAAATGGGACCTACTATACTCTTTTCACCATTCCCAATAAAAATCCGTCACATTTCACCCAGTTTTAGAAAGTCAACTACGATAGTTGGCTGTTCCGAGAACGTGGGCACTACAGGTCTATTCTAATATTAAATAGAGTAATAAGTCTTTGGGCACAAACACAATCCACAAATACCACAATGTGTCTATCTCATTTTTGGTGGGATCCACTAACACTGTGGAGTTCACAGAGGAGAGAGATAGATACATTGTGGTGTTTGTGGATTTTGCTTGTGCCCAAAGATTTACTCTATTAAAGATCAGTGTCACCCTATATGGTACAACTGTTAAGGCATTTCAAAAACTAAATTTAGGAATCATAACATTATTCATCGAGCAGTTCTAGGGAGACTCATTTTTAGGATTCCCTTAGCCCGAATTTGTTATTTATGGCAAGAAAAATAGTTTCCAATATGTTTTTTCCTCATTCATCCGACAGGTAAAGAGAGGGTAATAAATGTTCAGATATCTTAGCTAGCTTAGATGTTGATCGGGTTGTACGTTTTGTAAAAATTGATGATCCCCTAACCCCTCCACTGTTGGCTGATAGTTTGGGCATTTGCTCGATCGAGCATCGAGGAAGCTAGCTTTGTTTACTTTTCCTTCTAACCAAAATAAAAAATTTGGCATGAGCATCTTCGGACTCAGTTGAAGGTGATGTTGTTAAAGAGTAAAGATTGGGACACACTCAAAGACACAATTTTTTAGACACGACTCAAGAGATGTGTCTATATCTCTTTTGAGATGTCACTGGACCCCACAATGACACAAGAGAGAGATATACATATCTCTTGGGTTGTGTACCAAAAGTTGTGTCTTTAGGTGTGTCCCAAGTATTACCCGTTGTTAAATTATACTAGCACCTAAAGAATACCAATCCAATAGAGTATTAATAGTGGTGCTATCAATTTGGCACATTAACCAAATCCCCTATAATCTAGTGATAGGCGGATCAAGATACGGTTTCTACCCCAATAGTCTTGGGTTCAAGACAAACTTCACATGGGTAAATATAAGGAATTTAGCTAGGGTCTTTGGTCTCCTTAAGTGAGATCAGGAGTTTGAAACCCCCAGGGGTTGTGTAAGCTAGTTGGACAGATGGATCTCACGATAGATAATGTCTGGCTAACTTGGTGTGGGATCAAATCCTATCGCTAGCTTGCCTCCCTGATTTATCTGGCGCATGTGTTGTGGGGTCGGTCATATGCTCGGAATTTTTGTGTTATACTATAGCATTTTAGCATTGTAGCACTGACAAAATAAATTTGGAATTTTTAAAATAGCACTTACCATTGGAGATGGTCTTACATGATTAATAACTAAATCTGTTCTAAAATTTGAATATTTATGAATGTTATATATATAGTAGGTATAACCTGTTCTTAAAAGCACTACCAAATAATTCTAACTATGTGGGCGTTCGACCAATAGCTAAATCAAGGTGCCTTTGGCACTTAATAATTAACTCGCATGTAATCGGCACATCATGGGTCATATCTCTAAAAAAAATAAAAAATAAAAAAATAAAAATAAAAAGAAAGAAAAAGTTAAAAAGAGTAATGATATTCAATTTTGGTTCTAGATTGCTTTGTCAATTGTACCTCATCTAGTGGTATGTGTAACCATAGATCATTGTTAGACTCAGCATATTCCCAAACAGGCTAATGCACTTCAACATATCCTACCAGGTTTATATTAAAGTGACTTCTCTTTGAAAGCTATGTGTACATAAAATGCACGAGATCTAGATGCAAGTGATTTCAGCACCGGAAAACCAGGTGAAATCATAAAATAGTGAATCCGTTAGTTTAACTCGTACATTTCTTTAGATATTTTTATTTTCTTTTAAAAAAATGGTATCGGACAATTTGTATGTCACCTAAATATATTTGTATATAGATTAATCATATTTTAAACAGTAAAAAAAAAGTACTTCAAAAATGTAGTTCCAAAGTTATTTGTGAAATATTTCACAAATTTGAATCACAAATCTGATTTTCAAATATTTTGCTTATTATATCACATGTAATGATATGAGTATCATCAATCTCTATCACAACATGTAGTTCATCTATTAAAGCTTTTCATTACCAAAATTCGGATTATGATTTGCAAAACATCACACTATTTCAAATCTTTTTTACCTGATGAAAGGAATGTTTGACCTTGATCCCATAAGTAAAGTCAAGAAAGGACAAATGTTATTATAAGAAGCTTTTTATATGCACAAGCACTCTACAGATTGTGATTTGGTCTCAATATATATATAGTAAGTAAAAATATTATTTAGTAATTATTTATTCACTATCTCGATACAAAATCTCAATTCAATGATTGTCAAAGTTTGTGTATATAAGAAGCTGCTCATAATAGTATGGTCCAATCAAGAAATAGCAACTTACTACTGTGCCATGAAATCTGCTAATGATGATGTTTATGCTTTAATTTGGGGGTAATACTTGGGACACACTCAAAGACACAACTTACAAGATGTATCTATATCTCTCCTGCGATGTCACCAGTGACATCACAGGAGAGATAAAGATACATCTTTTAAGTTGTGTCCTAAAAATTGTGTTTTTGGGTGTGTCCCAATCTTTACTCTTAATTTGGACCCACATATTGTAGTTAATTAAATAGAAATATACGATTTGGTCCCTAATTATGGCCATTAATAGAAATTGATCCTTACTTGATTTGGTTTTCAGAAATTAATCCTTAATTTGCAATAGGAATCAATAATTAATCCCTATTCCTAAATAGTTAGTTCAATTCTGGACCATTATACCCTTGTGATATATATAGATATCTATACATAACTGATTATATGTATTCACATATAAGCAAACATGTGAAATTCAAAAAAGTCTAAATAAGGTAGTTAATAAATGGAGAGGATTTATAGGAGATCATGGATAATGTGCTGTATCCCAAAAATTATGCTGATTTGTGTTTCAAAAAAGATCCTTTTTAAAATCTGCATGTAAACATGGTTATTTGTTTCGTATCAAAAAAATAACAAATAATCTTGCATGGAAGTTTAAAGGTTGATAAGAAAAATGTGAGAATTTCTGTAAACAGTATGAGAAATTCACATGAATGTATTTAATTTCACATATCGTATGCATGGTTTTTCATTTTGTTTTCCAAGAAGTTTCCTTATTTTACTCAACTTTCAAATTTGTTTGCTAGTTAAGTGTCTATATTAGGACTAAATACTAAGTGCTAAAATCAAGAAGTTTCCTTATTGAAGGTTGCTGAGAAAAAGGTGAGAAATTCTCTTAATATAGTACGAAATTCATATATATATATATATATATATATAGAGAGAGAGAGAGAGAGAGAGAGAGAGAGAGAGAGAGATAGTTGTGTATATTCAAAACACTTCCAAAATCGTGTATATATAGTTATGGGAAACGAATTTTTAGGAGATCATGGATAAGGGGATTAATATCCCTAAAATCAAGGGATTTCGGTTTAACAGAGTAATGTGAGAATTTCTCACTTTTTTTTTTTTTTTTTTTTGTATATACTGTTTTGTAAGTTGAAAAAACTTCCAAAATTGTGTTATATGCAGTTTTGGGAAACGTATTTTTAGGAGATCATGAATAAGGGAATTAATATCCCTATAATCAAGGGATTTTCGGTTTGACAAAGTGATGTGGGAATTTCTTATTTTTTTGTGAGAAATTTCTCACTAATTTCATTTACATAACACATTATCTATTGATTACAGTCTATACAAGTGAAAAAATTCTCACTAATTTAATCTATATACAATGAACAAGTAATTTCTTACAGCCTATACAAGTGAGAAATTTCTCACTAATTTCACTACATACCAAATGAGCAATTTATTGCAGCCTATAAAAGTGAGAAATTTCTCACTAACTTCATCTACATAACAAGTGAGGAATTTCTTACAGCCTATACAATAAGGAGATCCTCATCAATACTATATGTATGTATACAAACGGTTCGGATCTTAAGCGAACCTTAAAATCGGACCTAAAGAAATTTCAAAATATGAGAAATTTGCACGTTTTTGTGAGAATTTTTCACTTTTTACACAGTTCGGACTGTGTATACAAATTCATGGAAGTGAGTAAATCTATTGCACAACCGTTGATGAATGCATCAATTCCATGAACCAATTCGGAGTGATCGTCTTCTGTCTCGTCTCGCAATCGGTTGATTTTGTTGATGATAGGTTGCAAATTTGAAACCTTGTTTTTCACTCGCATTTTCGAGGACAAAGGTGAAATCGAATTTTCGTGCCTAAAACGATTCGATTTCAGTGAGATATTTTGATTTTTTTTTTCTCACGAATTAGTGAGTAATTTGTCCACATAGTGGTCACCGGTGGAGAGTGGTGGCTGGAGATGGTGGTGCATGGTTGATATAGGTGAAGGGAGGTAGAGAGGGGAGGAGGAGGAGGAAGGTGGTGGGTGGTCATCGGTGGCGGTGGAGGGGTTGCGACCCTCTCTCTCTTCTTTCTCCCTCTCTGTCTTCATCTTTCTCTCTCTAGCAGATTTTCTCTCTTTCTTTCTCTCTCTATCTAAATATATAGACGGTCCGACTTTTAAGTGTACCTTAAAAAACGAACAGTGTAAAATGTGAGAATTTCTCACAAAAAAGTGGGAAGCGTGTTAAAAGTGAGAAATTTCCTAATTTGAATTTGAAACCCTGATTTCATATATATATATATATATATATATATACGAGGGCAGTTTTGTCCTTAAAATATTATAGGGACCTATTTCTAGATTCATTTGAAAAAGGAACCTATTTCTAGTTAGATGCATATATTAGGATTATATATTAAGTTACCCTTAATTAAATGGGTTATTAACAACCTAAGCACTTGCGGGTTCCACTTTTTCATCTGGATCCAACAAACTAGTATCAATAGTGAATTCATGGCAAACTGCACAGCTTCACTATGTTTATAATTCGAAAAAAATCCACCCGGGGAATCACACCTCACTGATTTCTTTTTTCTTTTCTTTTCTTTTTATTTATTTATTATTATTTTTTTCTATTATGGTTTTTAGTCACAGTAAAGGGGTGTGTTGGTAGATTGTTTACTTCGGCGATTCAATTGCAAAAAAGAAAAAAGAAAAAAAAAGGATTTTTTAAAATTAATTTTTTTGGCCAATTGCTAATTTCTGCATTTAACTCGCACATTTTACAATTCAATAATAGAATTTTAATTACCAACAGTTTCAATTTTAACTTTTGAAGTTCCATAATCAATTATAAACTACAAAAGCTTATGCGGCTACGCCTAACACTCTCTAAGAGCCTATCTAGATCTGCAAGCTAGTTGGGTAGTAAATTAAGATAAAAAGGTCTGGAGACAACATAAGTCCAAGTACCTTTTATAACAAAACAAAGTTCAACAGGAAATATAAAAGTACGAACATTAATTAATATCTATCTTCGGATCTTCAATTGGAGTAAACATAGTCGTCAGCGTAATAGTCTTCCCGGCATAACCATCATCGGTGGGGCCATGCAATGCATACTCTCCCTCTGGGTAGTAGTCATCGTCATAAGCTCTATCACCTGTAGCAATAGGCACAGGGTAGTCTGGACGGGGAGTGTCCAGGCATAAACGTCGTCAGCTTACTTCAGCCGAGTAAGAACTAACTAACATAGTCTTATAAATATAAAGTCGTTACCAGTTATACACAATATACGATAGTGATACTAATAATATCTTTCTCTTTATTCCCAATATCCATGATCAGTTATTCCCATTTTGTATACTAGAATTTAGAACATCAGACTCGTCAAATGAAAGACTTGATTGTAATACACCTGGATACACCAATGCTATATCTACCGCATCACCGTAAGTCGTAGATACCATCTATCGTGTAACACCGCAAGTCGTAGAGGTCATCTACCACGTATACCGCAAGTCATATATACCACGTCAGTCCATCCCCCGCTTTTAAGAACATATGCACAATCCACCGCAAGTCAGGGATTTAACGCTTTGAGCAAAGACACATCAATTCTATAGCCACGGTTTATCAATATCGACATATTCCCAGCCACTGCATGTCATAGACACATTCGTTTGTCCACCGCGTTTGAAAATATTTGCCTCTCGTAACCATCCCATAACCTAACAAAGCTACTTATCGTTTTTACTACTACTGATACATGATAGTCCCATGTGGCCTGACTACTCTGATGGAAATGAACGGATTTATCGAAATTCGATTAGCAGTATTCACTACTAACGCCCAATCCCGAATACGTTACTCACAATGTGCTCTTATTACCGCTTCCCATTATCTCCTTATTCATCAATTATCGCATAAAGGAAGCATGCATTGATATATGAATAGCTAAGCAGTATGTATTATAAATAAAAGGAAGTAATCATGTTCTGTTATGTTCGATCGATTGAAGTGAATTCAATTGATTGAAGGAAGTAAAGTATGATCGACTAAAGAATTTTCGATCGATTGAAAGTAAGGTAGTCTCGATCGATTGAGACGTGGTGGTTTCGATCGATTGAACTCAGTTCGATTGATCGAACGTCGTCTTCTCCAAAGGTTCTGGGCAGTGTATGCCCAGAGTTGTTAGTGGGTCTTTAGTTACATAATTTATGTCCAAAAACTTGTAAACAATACATCTAAGCTACCGAGTGAGTTTGAGACTCACCAAACATTGTTAAGGGTGTGTTTGGCAACATCAAGCTTGAGCTCTCTCTCCCTCCAATGGCTTCCTCTATCTCCTTTATCTCTGCCTTCTCTTTCTCTGTCTCTTTCTCCTTCTTTTTCTCTTCTTCTTTTTCTCCTGGTCTGTCTCTCTCTCGGACAGATTATATATATAGTATGTATGTGTGTATATATATGTGTGTGTATAGATGTGTGTATATAAATATATAATATCATACTCTTTCTCTCTCTCTCTGTGTGTCTCTCTCTAAGCTCTTGGTTTGGCAAACAAACCTCACACACACAATATGGTCATATATATAGGGGAGAAGAGGTGCAAGGTGGCAGTGTTTGCGTGAACTGAAGGTAAGATATTCTGCTATGTTTGATTGATCAAAGTAACTTCGATCGCTTGAGAGCGAATCATCCAGGTTCGATCGATTGAGATTGAGTTGATTGATTGGAAAAGGGAACACGTAATAAATTCATATCAGCAGGGTTTCGAACGCTTGAACACAATTAAGTTCGATCGCTCAAAACAACTTCGATCGATTAAGGTAAGATTTTAAGTATGGTTAAGGAAAATACACAGAATCTTATGTATTATTATACATTTCAAAAATACAGGGTATTACAGCTAATTAGTGACTTTTCATAACTGCCTTTATCTTGTTCTACGGCTTTGTGCTTGTCGATTTTGTAGGACTGACTTGTAATGTAACACCTGTACCCGGGGTAAAGGGTCAAATATCATTTTAACATGTATTAATTCATGTGAATAGTGTATATAATGATTAAGGGGAGGCTTGGACTCGCCCATGGAAAAGTCCCCAGTGAGGAGGGACATGGTTAAAGTGAAGGGCCCGAGTAAAATAAATTTGCATTTGTATGATTGGATGCATTTACATGATTAATTGGAAATATATGTATAGCTTTCATATTACATTGATTAGTATGCTGGTTGTTAAAATCCTAGTTGATTAATGTGAATAAAGGCATTTTCTGCAAAAAGGTGTATAAATAGTAGGTATGATAGTAACTTCACAAAATATTTGGGACACACATTGGGACCCATACGAGACTTAGATAAATGCTCATTAGATAATTGGGTAGTTAATAGAATGTTTGGGGGATCACATAATAAGAACTTTAGAAATTATGGGGGTGTAAATGAAAAAGAAGAAAAATGAGGTGAAGATACCTCATTTACATACATGTATAAGAAAGAGAGAGCTCGGAGAAACCATCACCGACGTTGATAATTTGCCGTTCTGTCGCTATCGTTCCTCCAATTCGCGAACCGAGGCTGTATTTGGACTCGTGAAGGTAAGGCGATCGTTTCTATACCCTTAATTTACGTTTTAGTCACCGTAATTTTGGTAGTTTACGTTAATCGGTGACGCTCGATTGCTGAATTTGTGTAGGAATTACTCCGGAGAGAGAATTGAGCAAGAATTGTTAAGGAAAAATCTGCATTTCTAGCTTATTGGGATAAAGTCTGTGGGCGGTGAGTTTTCTAACTAAATAATGATTGGGGGTTTAAGGTGTTGAATGGTTCCTTATATATATTGAGTTGTCGAAATCATGTTTAGAAGCTATGAAGTTGTTAAATTATGAATTCCATGTCAATTATGTGAAAAGTTGCCAAGCTTATGTGCTTATATGCTTATGTGGTAATCAATGGGCACCGACGAAGTGGTTTATTGCTGGGAGTAATAAGGGTAGTAAAGAGGAAGAATCCGATAAATACGGAAGTCCAAGGAATAGAAGTGACCACGGGACCACAGAAGGTCTTCGGGTCTGAATGAACCATAGAACCGATGACTCGGCGAATACGGTTGTGTTTTAAGTGTTAATTGTAGCATTGCACATGTTAAAACATTCAATCATATTTGGATTGCTCACTATGCGTAATACTTAAGAAAACCATTTTCCTTTTTTGTTGTGGTAAATAACAACCACCGCAGGTTCGGAGCAATACCCGGAGAGGAAATGATAGGATAGATGGGAGAGATGGAAGAGATGGGGGAGATTTGAGACTTGTGTTTATGGACATCAGAGGAAATGATAGGATAGATGGGAGAGATGGAAGAGATGGGGGAGATTTGAGACTTGTGTTTATGGACATCCTTTAAACTTGTAAAATATTGTAAATTAAAGTTTCTTTAATGACAATGTTGGTATTTTGTTGTATCCATGGGACTTAGATTCTTAAATTGGTATTTTGATAGTTTGGAATTGAATGTGAAGAACTTATGTATTTTTTTTTCCCTTATTTTGTTCAAGTATGGTGAAAGTTAGGAAATAGGACCATCTCGGCAAGTCCGGATGTGTCGCACGTGTTGTAGGCAAGTTTTATTTGTATGAATGATGTTGGTTATAGCTTTGAGTTCATTCCCAACAAGTGTTATGAACTTTTGATGAGAGTTTCAAAGCTTTAAAGCTTGTTTTGATTCAAATGAATTGAGTTCATGGTAGATTTGGGTCAAATTGTGGTTGTGTTTTTGTTATCCATGCTTGTTTAATGTTAAAACATGTTTAGGAATGTGTTTGGAGGGTTTCTTGAAATTTCCATGAGGTTTGGGAATGTTTTGGGCATGTTTCAAGACTTATAGCAACAAATTTTTACAACAGAAACTGTTCTGCAGGAACCCGGACGATCCGGGTGCAAAGGGTGGATCGACCCGGCCCTTCCTGGGGACATTCTGCGAGAAATAACACAGTAGGATCGATCCGGGTTTTGTAGGCGGATCGATTCGCCCCTGTTTCTAAGCAGCTGTCCACTTTTACGGAAACGCGCATAACTTTTTTTAGAAAACTCGGTTTTGCTCGTTGTTTTTTGCGTTGGAACCGGGATTCAAAGACCTATCTTTTGGTATAAATTTGATATGCTTTATTAATGACCATTTTTTCCTTAGGGCTATTTTTGTCACAATAAAGTTCTTTAAAGTGGTTTATTTCACATTTTCTCCTAATTAGTGTATATATTGGGTGCGTATGGTCTTGTTACACGTCTCCTAATCCGCCGGGGCGGGTTGGGATGTGACATGCAATGAGTCCTCTTTTTCGACCACCGATATGGGTACTTCCTGTTCAATAACAGGCTCAATCGGCCCTGCTGTTGGATGATATGGTTGTACCTTTGTTTTAGGGCTTAAGGGCTGATATCTCTTGAAATAAGGATGATCTTTATCAGCCTTCCTTCCTTAATTGTCACTTGCTTCTGGTCGGCAATGTCATCAATTTACCTGGTCGTAATGATTATGTGGTTTAATTTCCTTCCCCGTTTATTACAACCATATCCATGATTTTTCTTTCCTTGAAGATTTGACATCAACATGAGGTCGTCTTTAGGATCACGCCTCTTCTATTGAGTTTTTGGTTAATTTTTTAATTAACTTGTTTATTATCTATCATATGCAGTGAAAATTATAAATGTTGAATTTTTTTTCAACACTTAGTTGAGTTATTGAACACACACAAAGTGTGCATCACTCTTTTCCCGTTGTAGAGTTGGGATCTGAACAAGCTTTTTAATTACTATACAACTTAAGAAAATGGGAAAATCTCCTTTAAATGTGAAGAATTTTAATAATGAGTGACAAAAATTAAACTTCATTCAAGCTTTTCTTTTAAAAACATTAGGATAGCTCAATCAAAAAACTTAAATGCCTTATAAATATTATTGTAAACACATATATCACTCAAAGTGTAGCAAGTTGGAGAAAGTGGGAGTTGGAGATGAAAAAAAATTATCTCTTACGATTGTTATATTAGTGTATTTTTACAATAATTTGAGTATTTTGTGAGTTTTATGTGAATCACTGAATCCAATAATATTATAGTTATTATGCTGTATAATGTTCACATGGAATAATTTATCTCTGGTAAATTTGACACTTTTTTTATTGGGTAAATTACACTTTAGTTCATTAAACTATACACATGTTTTCAATTGGGTCCATAAACTTTTTTTTTTCAATTGGGTCCCTGAACTTAAAAAATTCATTCAATCAGACTCAAAATCTGACACTGTTAGCTTAAATTATTAGAAATTGTCACGTATATTGCGCGTAATACTTACCCATCACATGTTAGGCTAAGACAAACACGGGAGATTGTGAATAGTGCGAAAAATCGCATTCAATCAGATCCAAAATCGCATTTAATCAAATTCGAAAACACATTCGACTAGATCCAAAATCGCATTCATTCATACCAAAAATTGTATAATTTTTTAGTCATTCACAATCTGTCGTGCTTGTCTTAACTTAACATGTGACAGGTTAGCATTATGTGCAACATACGTGATATTTTCTAATAATTTCAGCTAACAGTCTCAGAAATTTAGGTCTAATTGAATGAATTTTTGAAGTTCAAGGACCCAATTAAAAAAAAACAATTTACAAGCCCAATTAAAAACATATGTATAATTTAATAGACTAAAGTGTAATTTGACCTTTTTTATTTGGACATAAGAGTGTATGGAAAAAGGGTTCACTTCGCAAATAATGAATAGATTATTGGGTTTGTTTTTCTGGCATACTGCAAGTGGATGGATAGGACATGTGTTCCCAACAATTACTTTACCTAATGAAATTGTACCTGTTTATTTATTGTTTTAGGGTCACTTGCTCCCTCCTCTCTCTCTTTCTCTCTCGTCCGTAGGATATGATAACTTTTATCTTATCCAGTATTTAGTGGTGTCATTAGAAATGATAAAATAATTATAAACTAAGTTTTTATTCCATGGAGAGTGAGATAATTCTAATCCATGAAGAGATGTGGTATTAGGTGGAATTAGAAGTTTGGATATCTTGAGACAAAAAAACCTTTTTTTTTTGTTGAAAGATTTGAATTTTTTTTTTCATATCATTTTTTTTCTTTTTCATTTTCATGTATACTTTTTTTTTTCCTCTTTTCATTTTCCGATTTGCTTATTTATTTATTTATTTTTTTTAGATCTAATTTTTTTTCTTTTATTTTTTATTTTCAGATCTGTTTTCTTCTTTTTTTTTTCTCATATCTTTCTCTTTCTCTCTGTCTTCTTTTTTTTTTTTTTTCTTCATGTCTCTCTCATTTTTTGTTCAGATCCATTTTTCTCCCTTTTTCATTTTCAAATCTCTCTCTCCTTTTTTTTTTTTAATTTTTTTTGTGTTTAGATCTACTATTTTTTTTTTTCCTTTTTCTTTCTTCAGATCCCATTTTGTGTTAAAAAGCAAGAATTTAGTTACTATCCGGAGCTTATATCCAGGCACGATCAAATGCAAGATTAGAATATAATAACTTATTTGACAGTTTATCCAGCCATTTTAAATACAGAATATCATAACAGTTTATCCGGCATGATTATTATCTTATTCGATCCTGCCTTATTCTACCATATATTCGACAATTTTATCCGAACTGCTAAACAGGCCATACGGTACCTATTAGCTTTTTTGAACTATCTCAAATTTACCCTGAAACCTTAATAAAAGTGCCCTTGTCGTCTAACATTCTCCACTCCCCTCCCTCTCTCTCTCTCCCTCTCTTCTTTTGATTTGTCTTTTGGGCTCTCTGCCTGCTAACTCAGTTAGGGCCACTATTTTAAATCTTCTCCGTGCCGAAGCAAACGCCCATCAAAACCCACCACTCTCTCTCTCTCTCCCACTCTCTTTTGAATTGCTTCCAGCTATGGCCGACACTCTTGGTGAAGGAGGTTTTTGGCTCCCCTCTGAGTTTCCGTACGATTGCGGCTCGTTCGGCTCGTCCTCTGCCCTCAGCTCGCCGGTTGAGTCGGTGTTTGGCTCAACCGAGACGGAGAGCGACGAAGAGGACTCACTCTCCGGGTTGACTCGTCACTTTGCTCGCTCAACTTTGCAACAAACTCAGCAAATCGGTTTCAATCCCCAAAAAACTGAGGTGTGTATATATATATATATATATGTATATGATTTGATTTCGATTCCTTTGTTCTATTCTGTTAATTTTTGTAAATTTTGTCACAGTGAGTTCTGATTCGGTGTGTGTGTGTGTGTGTGTGTGTGTTTGTGTTGACTCAGAAGACATGGGTGTTCTCTGGTTCGCCGCAATCGACGCTTAGCGAGGTCCGAAGCTGGTCCAGCCATGGAAGCCCAAAAGGCCCTTCGTTGAGTCCGCAAAACGAAGCTTGGGATTTCATTTACGCCGCCTGTGCGGGACAAGTATCGAGGATGAAGATGAACAGCGACGGACCACCCAAAGGCGGGCGACTCGTCCACCCTCCTAGGAAACTCACGCCGGCGGTGGCGGCCCACCTTTCGCCGCCGGTTGAGAACCCCAACACAGGGTTCTACAGTCATCAATATCTGGGTCACAATCACTCGCCGGCGAGTCATGTAAGCGTACCCTGTAGTTTTAGTGAAATTTCACTTTGGGCATTGCTTTTTCAAAATGTTTCATTTTGGACCCTGTATTTTCAAATTTTTTGGTACTAAATTGACACGATTTTGAAACGTGGGGGGACCAAAGTGTTGCATTTGAAATTACAGGGCCTAAAATTGAAATTTCACTAAAACTACAGAAATGGTGTTTAGCCTTGGGGTTTATGTTTTCGTTCTGTTCTGATGTATTTGGGGTGTTTTTTTTTTCCTCCCCTGATTTTGCAGTTTCAGTTTCAGCAAGTGAGAGATGAACAACAAGTGTTAAATCAACAGTGTAATACTATTTGGGGAAGACAAGCCAAACAGGTCCTAATATCTCACCATAACCAGTTTCAGAACAGAGGAGAGAGAGTCGCTTGTGAGTTTCAGAGTAATGGAAGCTTTAGGCGGCCAGTTCAAGCTGAACACCACCACCACCAACACCAAAATCCACCTCCAACGCACGGTGGTTCTGGAATGAGAGCGGTGTTTCTGGGCGGCGCTGGTGTGAAAAAACAATGCGCTGGCACTGGTGTTTTTATACCCCGTGGATATGGAAACACTTCAGATAATTCTCGGAAAAATCCAGGTATTGCTAGTTGTCTCTGCTCTTGCAATTTTAATTTTAATTTTATTTTTATTTTCAAATATCATGGATTTATGATTTATGAATTTTTGTTGATTTTGGATTTTCTTTGTTTGTCTGTTTTCTTTTAACTTGTGAACTTCAATCTGTGTGTTTTGGCTTTGGCTTGGCTTGTAGGAAAGGGAAGTTTGATTTTGAATCTTATCATTTGTGCAATTGTGCCTTTTGTTTGTTTCTCTAATAATTATAGCTGACCCAGTGTAGAATGGGTTTTAGATTTATGGGTCCCATTCCAAATTTGTATTTTTTATTATTTATTTATTTTTTATGATTTAAAATGTTACTAGTTGCTTGCATCCAAACAGAACCCACGTGGGTTACACTAAACCTATTATATGTGAGTAATACTTGCGGCACAATCAAAGTCACAATTTTTTGCTCACAATCTCCATTTTGTGTCTATCTCTCTCCTAGTGGGCACTGTGAGGTCACTAGCACTGTAGGACCTATCAAAAGAGAGATAGACACAAAATAGAGGTTGTGGGCAAAAGATTGTGGCTTAGGTTGTGCCTCAAGTATTACCCTTCCACTCTTTTGTGTGAATTTCTCTTGATAGGTCCTACAGTACTAGTGACCTCACAGTGCCCACTAGGAGAGAGATAGACACAAAATGAAGTTTGTGGGCAAAAGTTTGTGGTTTTGGTTGTGGCCCAAGTATTACCCTTCCACTCTTTTGTGTGAATCTCTCTTTGTTGCTGGAGTAATACTTGGGGCACAACCAAACACACAACTTTTGGGATATAACCTAATTTTTGTGTCTATCTCTCTCCTGTGTCATTGTGGGGTCCAGTGACATCACATGAGAGAGATAGACACATTAATTGAGTTGTGTCCCAAAAATTGTGTATTTGGTTGTGTCCCAAGTTTTACTCTTGTTGCTGATCTGGTGCGAACGGTGAATCTTTATTTGATTCTGGTTTTTCTTTTGACTAAAAGGGTTCTTTTGGGTGTTTTTCTTGATCCCAATTTTGACTTTAAAAAAAAATGTTGTCAAGTGGCCTTGCTTTGCTAGATTTAGAGCATATTTGGTTAATTATTTTTTGTCTTAATCATGGGATTATTCTTTTTGGTCATAAGCATGGGATTATGGATAATAAAGAACATTCATATCCTTCACAAATTTGAATGCCAAATTTCGTTGTCCAGTGTTTCAATACTAGGACCACATGTTTGTGACAGTGGTTTATAGTATATACCACATACCTGGTACAACCGGCAAAAAGTTTTTGAAAATTAAATTTGGGAAATATTGCATTAGGCATGATAATAAAAATCATGTAAGAAAAATGATATTTTTTTCAAAATTTAAATTTCAAATTTGATTCCTATATACAAAATATTTGGAATTCAAAATTAAAAATTTCAAAATTGAAAATATAATTTGGGGAAGCATAGTATTACACTTTATGCATATGCCAAATTCAATTTATTGCCATTTCTTTATTAACATGCTTTACTGTTCCTTTTGTACAAACAAGGTTGTTCAACTGCTTTAATACCAGCTAGGGTTGTCCAAGCTCTGAACAAGAGCTTTGAGGACATGACTGGTCAGCCTCAGCCTCAGTCACAGCCTTGCATCAATAGGCCACTGACTCTAGACTATGGTACATTTCTGTTCATCCATTGGTATACATATGTAATGGCTAAATATATATATATATATATATATATTGTGTATGCTTATATGTGGGGTTGCTTTGCAGATGCTATACCCTCTCAAAGGAAGGCAATGTTGGCACAGCAGAGGAGAAGTATATGGCCAAAAGGGGCAATAAATCATGAAATGGTCCTCCCTCAGGAATGGACTTATTAAAGTACTTGTAAGAAAATGATATTTTGGTTTTTAGGCATAGAAATTCCATATGGTATAGGGAGTGTAGTACTGTAGCTAAGCTAGAAGGAAGAAAATAAGAGAGGTTGGTTCCAAGTTCTTGAAAAAAAAAAAAAAAAAAAATCTTTTGGAGATTTGAATCTTTTGGTGGTCCACTTTGCCGATGAACGGAAGGGGCAAGAAGGAAATGGAATATGGGGTGGGGAGGGTGCTTTTTTTGTTGTAATAAATAGGTGGGTATAGTATTCTCTAGCATAATGACATATTGTATGTACCAGTTGAATATATATACCCACACAACCCTCTTCATGTAATTGTCACATGACAAATGTAATTGATTTTAATAAGGCTAAGTTTCTTTTCGATGACCCTCTTTTTCAAATTATATATAGGATAATGCTACGTGCACATAAAATGTGTACATAAAGATCTGAGCCATTTATTTTGGTGGGGTCTATCTCTGCACACATAGGATTCACTAAAATGAATGACCTAGATCTTTATGTGCACATTTTATGTGCACGAATCATTACTCAAAGTGGGAATGCGAATAAAGTAAGATGAAATATAGAGAATATCTTAGTATACATATAATATGTATTGTCTAAAAACAGAAAATTTTTGTATCCTAAGTGTATTTCTTCTAGCCTGTACGGACACTGAAAACGTGAATCAGAGCATTTTTAGATAATGAATAACCATTTTTCAACTCTTAAAGCAACTCCAACCCATATTCAAGGTTGAAAATATGAAGATCGGTCTTTTTGTGTGACTGTGTCTTCAAATTTCAATATGTTGAAAAAGATTAAAGAGTGCGTTTTTTTTTTATTTTTTTGGGAAAAAAGTTTCTTAAAGTTGGGTCAATAAGGTCAAAAGGACATTAAAAGATTCATTCACTCCAAAAGGACGCTTATTTATATATATGTATGTCAATCTATATATATGTATGTCAATCGTGTTTTGAAGTGTAGTGGGTTTGCGAACTGGGTCTTGCGGTTTTTTTAGAGTTAAAATCTCAGTGCGCAAATTCAATGTGTTTTATAGCTTGAGTGCAAATATATATAGCTAAACTCATTCATTTTTAAAATTTTATTTTTGCAAACAAAATTATCTTTCTTCCATTAAGTCAAAATTTTCTTTTTATCTGATTTCAACTTTTGAAATGTCTCTAAAAACTTTTAGATATTTTGTCAATTCATGAATTTTTCCTTTTTTTTGGAGAAATGTCTCTAATTCCGAAAATGTTAGAGACATTTGAATAGTTGATGTCACAAATTTTTTTTATAATATTTTTAATGGGATTTTTGGTCCAAAAAAATATTGAGGAACTTAGAAGTTGTTGAAAAATTTTGTAGACCTAGTTAATTAAATATTATTGGTCCAGGACCTTATTAGACCAAGTGCTTTTTTTTTTTGGGTAGTTTTAAGGAGTACATCTTCAAATTACAATAATCCACTATAATGATATTCATGTTCAAATTAAATTTTGGGTTTGAAAATTTTTGTTTTCTGTGATTAGGTCTATTTTCACTTTGTCCCTAAGACTCAAAAGTTGGACACAAGTATGAGTTGTATTGGTGTTAACTTTTGACTAATGATAAAGAGAAGTCTTGTGAGTAAAACTTTTGGCACAAATAAATCTTACAAACACAATTTACAAATGCCACAATATGTTTATCTCTCTTCTCTGTGGATCTTATAGTGTCAGTAGACTCCACCAAGAGAGAGATAAACACAGTACAGTATTTTTGAATTGCGTTTATAAAATTTGTTTGTGTCCAAAGATTAACTCACAATACAAATGAATGATACATTAAGTTTGAATAGTGAATTAGAAGTTGATTATGTTGAAGTGTAAAAAGGCGAAAAAGTGATATATATCTTTAAATTTGATGAAGATGCCAAATGAAAATTAATTTGAAAAAACTTCGTCTTAGAGATACAGTAATGCATTTTACAGGAAATTATGTAGTTGTTTTGTTTGGGCAAGGACAGTTGGTTTGCCGTACGAGGTGGGATTAATAGGTCCAAATATGAGAGTAAATATTGAATAAAATGGGATATCAAATCATTATTTCTCTCTTATACATATTTGAAAATTGTGCTTGTGTGGAGGTATGATTTTCTAAAAGAGTAATATTTGGGGCACTAACAAATTCCACTAACACTTACTAACACACTCTATCTCTCTCTTAGTGGCACTGTGGGGTCCGCAGTAGCCCCCGCAGTACCATTAGGAGAGAGATAGAGTGTGTTAGTAAGTGTTAGTGAGATTTGTTAGTGCCCCTAGCATTGCCCTTTCTAAAAATAGAGAATATATGTGGATTACTAAAATTCTGTTTAATTACAAAAAAAAAAAAACCTTAAAATTAGATTTTATTTCAAAAATGACATTAACACATCAGTAGATAAATAATTTAGGTTGCCTAGACTGGTGTACTTAGCATTTTCCTTTCTTTCTCCTTTTTTGCCCTTTTCTGGAAGAGTAATGTTACGTTTCCTAAATTTCTATTCCGCAAGTGCTTTCTAAATAATGTGACAGTTGGACCAGATAAACTACTTCCAATCATTATCTACTCATTGTATTAGACCTAATCCATCTGCTCCATTTGAGAAATACTTTTTAGGATAAAAATTTAAAATGTATAGCATTACTCTTAATTACTCTTTCTGGAAAGGATATCTTTTAAATCAGGTTTCGATTGAGTCATATGCTCAGCAAAAATTTCATTCCAAGAAAAAAATAAAAATAAAAAAATATATACGTAGTATTTTTTTTCAAAATCCAAGTTCCATTCTTTTTGTTTTCCCAAAACATTGAAGTGGAAACATTTTTGGTAGGTGTGATGTAATGTTGTGGCCCTTTGTGGGCATTGATGGGAGTCTTGACTTTGGTCAACACACTCTTGCAACCTGTGCAACCTAACTTAGGCATGTCAATGGACTAAATTTTGACCCGGATTCAATCCGAATTCAAACACTTTTTTATAGATCTAAGTTTTTTTTTTTTTAGATTAAGATTTATATTCCCATCTAAATCCGTTTAAAATGTTAGATTGACGCAGCAGATACAGTTTTGTGGTATCTGATTTGCCTAAGATCCAGATCTGAATAAGAATAAATTATGCACAAAAAATATACATACAATACACTAGATAAGATTTCTATTACATATAAAATTGAATAACGTATATAGTATACACTAGATTATATATATTTACTTTCAGTGATATATAATTTTAATTTAAATATAGGATTTTTCTACATAATCAAGTGTATTGATGGGTTAAACGTTGATTGATTTTTGTGTATGCATAGAAAAAAATAATAAAAATAAATTAAATAATAGTTTCTATGGTAATATACTAGAATACATATAAGCAGCTAAGTTGTCGTTTTAAATTCGACATCTGAATATCCAGATTCGATCAAATATGGATATTGATTAAATAAGATAGATCTAACGATAAATGGACCGGATCCATACAAATCAGTTTCAGATCCGATCCGTTTACAAGCATAGCCTAGCCTAGGATTGGATTTATAAGGGTGATGTTATTTCCACTCCATCATTGAACTAAAGCACTCCATGGTACCATTCTTAAAGCATGTGGTACATGCATGCCATACATTACATACATGGTACCACATGCTCTGATAGTGGTACCATGGTGTGCATTGGTTCAATGATGGAGTGGAAATAACAATTCCCTTTAGGAAATTATTTCAACATATAAAAAAATAATAATAATAATAATTTAGCGAAAAATCTTTCATTTTAAATTAATTTAAAAGACAAAAGTAATTTTTTTGGGTCAAAATTCCATGATTAGTGAAACTTAAACGGATCAAATCCCTTTGTTTTAAAAATTATGTGAAGTTTCATTTAACCCAGTTCAATTTTTTTTTTTATAAAACTGTGTATTATGCATAACTTTTTGAATGTATGGACTTTTACTACAATAAAAAACGAGTTGGACCTAGTACTAAAATAATTCTATTTTAGAGGACTTTTGACTAAATTTTTCAACAAAAAAAGAAAAAGGAAAAAGAAAAACAGAAAAAGAAAAGAAAAGAAAAGAAAAAACAGCTTCAACTCATTTATTTAGTTAAAATCTATAAATGTCACACTGGCCCTAAATTTGAAAAGTATGAGAATTGGATCAGCAAAAAAAAAAAAAGAAAAAAAGAAAAAAAAGAAAAGAAAAGAAAAGTATGAAATTTATTTTAAGAAATCTACTCAAAGATTTTCCTTGGTTTTACAAACTCTTTTTTTTTTAATACTTACGTAGATTATGCCTGGACACACACACATACACCCTTAACTCAACTCAACCTCAAAGTCCCACAATAACCCATAACAAAGCCCAATAAGAGTTACTTATTTCGACTTAAGAACAAACATGGTGGCAAACAAAGACTCCCCTAAGGAGAGTCGAACCCTCATTCTTCTTAATAAAGAGAAAGAGGTCACACCATTTGAACAAAGCCCGCTTAGTTCGATTTACAAACTGTTAGTCCTACAGAACACGGCCCACGTACCTAATATATGTTGTCTCTCATAAAAATTGACAATATGTTCTCTTATTTACACAATTTATACAAAGTGTAATTGTACAGTGTTCTAAATTTTTTTTTTCTTTCTAATTTTTAATCAACAATTACTTATAATATATACATATATGATGATTGTGGATCCTCCGTATCCATTTGGGAGCTGTCAAAGAAAACAAAGTGTCAAAATTAATACTAGAGGGAATAAAGTGATATCATACCAAAGTGTCAAAATTAAAACTACAAGGAACAAAGTGACACTAATACCATAACAAAACTACACAAGATTTACCCAGAAACATATTTTCCTTTATTAAATTCTTGTATTGTTTGTTAGCGTCAAAATGGGACGAAGTCTTACACTTCGTTTGGATTGAGAGAAGTGGAGAGAAGAGAAGAGAAACTTATCAAGAGAATAGAAAAGAAGAGAAGAGAAAAGAAAGTTCCTTTTCTCCATCATGTTTGGATAGACAGTAGAGGAGAGAAGAGAAAAGAAGAGAAACATAACTTATTCTCGTTTGGTTAACTTTCATAAGAGAAAAAAAAAGAAAATACTTATAATCAATTTACTTCTTTATCCTCTATTAGGGATATATGTTAGATGAAATAATAATATTTTGGGGTGCATTGGTCTTTTACACATTATTTAATTATGTTTCTATTCTTTTCTCTCCGGAATCTCTCCGATTTAGAGAGAAACAAAAGTGGGCTCTTTTCTTTCCACTTTCTTCCCACTTTCTCTCCATTTCTCTTCTCTTCTCTCCCCACTTAAATTACCAAACGAGATAACTGGAGAGAAAGTGGTACTCTTTCTCTTCTCTTCTCTCCATTTCTCTCAATCCAAACGAAGTGTTAATGTTTCCCTTTCTTTTCTTTTCCGTGATATAAACTAATTTACCCAGAAATATATTTTCCTTCATTAAATTCTCTTCTTGTCTGTTACCATCAAAATGGGTCGACGAAGTCTTAATGTTTCCCTTTCTTTCTTTTCCGTGATATGTACTCATAAATTTCAACTACGAGGATGTTTGGAAAAAACAAAGAACCGTAAGATTTTTTTTTTTTCTTCGGAAAAAGGGTGAATAAATCCAAAAAAGAGGGTCAAACCCCAGGATATTACACGAAGCTCAAAGAAACCATGTTCAAAAGGAACAACAATATGCGAAGACACACATGGGATGAGTGTTTATCTGAGAAAGAGAGAGACACCCATCCCTTACAAACAAAAGAAAGAAAACAAAGAAACAAAAAAAATGGAAAACTCCAAAGAACCCTAAGTTTGGTTCATAACCATTTTTCTAAATTCAAATGTTTTGTAGATATCTATTTCTTACATATGAGTCCACAATTTATGTATCTAATCTCTTAAAATTGGTTCTTTGTTTAATCAATAACACAATAATAAAAGGATAAAAAGACCATATCTTAGTTTAAAAGTTGTCAAATATGCCAATACTATTGGGCTTTTGGTTGAGAAACAAAAGCCCATATAGTCTGCAACGCTTTATGTTGTTAGAACTGATAGGAGCATTATTTGGACCGGCACCATTCGGTCCAAAGAGAGGTTTGGTGTCCTGAGCAGAGTACATGTGTTGGCACAGAAATAAGTTTAACAGGGGGCAAAAATTTGAAGATGATCCATGCAATGAATCATTGTAAGGATCACATTTGCGAAGTGGTTGACCTAAAGTTCTTATTACACAAGAAAATCTCGACTGCAATTTCTATATCAGTAGGGACACCTAAATAAAGAGAAAAATTTCACGCCCACCATCTGGGATTCTGGGTATAGTAGTTAGAGGGTGTTTGGCAATAATTTTTAGAATTTATCAGTGATTATGAAACGCTAAAACCTAAATTAAATTACACGGACCTCTCTAGTGCAATTGAAAATTATACAGACCTATGAGTGTGTTTCGGCCGGAACGGATTGGAATATCCTATTTCGGAAAAAATTCCAAAAATTTCGGAAATTAAATAGATCTTCTAATTTCCATTTCGATTTTTTCATAATTTCATTTTCCTTTCCGATTTTGGAATTTCGGAATGGATAATACTTGGGGCACACCCAAAAACAACTTTTTGGACACAACCTAAGAGATGTGTCTCTCTTTCCTGTGTCATTGTGGGGTCCAATGACATCACAGGAGAGATATAGACACATCTTTTGGGTTGTGTCCCAAAAGTTGTGTCTTTGGGTATGTCCCAATCTTTACTCTTTCGGAATTTTCGGAGATTTTCGAAATCGGAATTCTTCAGAAATTTTTAGAATTTTTTCGGAATTTTTTTTGGAATTGGAATTGAAAATTTTCAGAATACAAATACTATTGAAAGGGTAAGTCATACTTTTTTATTTTTATTTTTTTTATTTTTTATTTTTATAGAGAGAGTCCCCTACTCTCTCCTTTCTCGTGTTATTCGATGTGGAACAAACGAGTCCACATTCTTTCAAATTTTCGGAAAATTTGCGGATTTTTTCAGAACTATTTTTGAAAAAAATTTCGTCAAACATATTTTTGGAATTTTTAGAATTCTCAAAACAATTCCGATTCCGTTCCGATTTTTTTCAAAGTTTTCAGAATTCGGAATTTCGAAATTTCAGAATTCAGAATTTCGAAATTTCAGAATTTAATTTTTGCTACCAAAATCAGAATTCTTTGGATCAGAATCGGTCGGAATCGGAATTTCTATTCCAAATGACACTCCTATGTAACAGACCTCTTTTGAGGTTTGGTATTGAGTATCATTCACCTCCCCTCTGATAGTTGATACAAAAGTATACTTTGATGTTATTTTTTTTAAAATGACTAATTTACCCTCATCTCTCCAGCTCCATGTACTTCCTCTCTACGAACAAAGCCAATCCGATTTCCACCACCATCACCACCCAACCTTGCTCCTCCACCACCTCTGGTTATCCAAACAAACCCAAACAAGACCTCATTATAAATTTTAAAAAGCTGTTAAAACCTCACTAGTCACCATTAATTAGTTTATGACTACAACTCTCTCCTTATTCTAAGTTACCATTTTGTGGTTAACTTTATGAGTAATGCTATGATTTCTATTTTTTTTTCTTCCTAAAAAGTATTTTTCAATACATGTGACAGTGAGACCCTCTTTAATAATGATCATGGCCGGCCCAAAGGGGGGGCCAGTGGGGCAACCGTCCCGGGCCACCAAAGTTCATCAAATTTTAAGGGCCCCTATAAAATTTTTATAATTACATTTTTACCTTGAGATTTTTTTAGCATTTTACATTAGGTCTCCCTTAATCATGTTTAAGCCTCTCCTCAACTTATGTTTAGGCCCCAAAGGGGCTCAATGCCCAATTTAGTGTCATCAACTACATATATATTGATATACATATATATATATATATAACTCAAAAACAAAGGCCCCTAGAATTTTGAAAATTACACTTTTAGTTTAAGAATTTTTTGAGTTTTAGAAATAGGCCTCCCTAGAAATTTTGAAAGACACCATACAATATTCAAGTTTCACAAATAAACTCATATTATAAGTAGACCCCAAAAAAATCGTCAATTATGTATAAGTAAACCCTAAAAAAATAGCCAATTATGTATAAGTAGACCCCAAAAAAATTGTCTCGGGGGCGCTGCCCCCGAACCCCCGAATAAGGGGCCTCCTTTTTAGTAGTTCGTCCCGGGCCTCCAAATACTCAGGACTGGCCCTGATAATGATTGGATCACTCAACATCAATCAATCAAAATCAACTGGGCCCACTACCACATGTGTTGAAAAACAATTTTAAGAAATTTTTTTTAAAAAGCATGGCATTACTCTAACTTTATTGCCTCACTCTTCCATTTTTGGTGAGATTTGGTCTCATGGATTGTTGTAATACATGGATTTACCATTAAGCTAATACATGGATTTACCATTAAGCTATACACAATATTTTTTTTAATTCTTTTTTCTTCTTTGTTCATATGCCCACCCTTGCAGTTTGGAATGTTCCCAATTTCTCTCCTTCTCTTTCTTGATAAACCTTGGTTGAGTGTTTTCTTTCTAGAAATTCACCACCCACCATTGAGCCTAAAAATTTATAAATTCACCATCCCCAACTTCAAAAAAACCCCTTTCATCTCTTGGTTTTTAACTCTTGGTTTATGAGAGGGACCTTCAATCCGAACCTCGACAAACTCCCACTGCCCAACAATTCAGTCAAATTATTTATTTTTATTTTTCGAATAATGACTTTACAGAGAAGTATTTCAAGAGTTTTGAGCAACTCAGGAAGGCAATAATTGGAAGGACAAGTTTGCAAAAAAAATCTTTAGAGCAACTTGAATGGTAGTAATTAAATTTGGATATTCAAAATGCTATTTGGTTACTTCCTACGTCCCATTTTATGTGTTCATTTTGAGTTATTCAACTATTAAAGGAGACAAAAATGCTATTTGGTGTAGATTCTTTTTGTCCCCTTTAATGGTTGAATAACCCAAAATGAACACATAAAATGAGACGTAGGAAGTAACCAAATAAAATGGGTAATTGTGAAAATTGCAAAGAAGGGTAGTTTGGGAAACTAAATAAAATTTGCATACTAATTTAGAAAAGTGGACAATAATTTTGGAACATCCCAAAAAGGAAAGATGGACACATAAAATAGGACGGAGAGAGTATTTGAATAGTATTTTACATATCAAATAAATCTCATACACTCTAACTATAGTACTCAAAATCAGTAGTTATTTTATTATTTAAAATATTTTAATGTATCTCAATCATAGATACACTAAAAATATTACTTTTATCACAAACCAATAACTAAAATCTTCCCACCAAATATAAATCCCCTCACTTTCTCTTCCCCTTTTTGTTTCCTACTGTTGTTGTTGAGTTCGAATCCCTTGTTGAATTGAAGATGGGTCAATATAAATTATTTAATCAAGGTGCTTCAATTTGACCCCCCCAAAAAAAAAGGCGAAACTAAAGATTTTCAAATTCGTTAAAACTATTGACAAATGGGATTATAATTAGCATCCATGTATAAATGAATAAATCTCCTCTAGTTTGAACCTCATCCCTTCTATAATATTTAAAAAATAAAAAACATAATAATAAAAATAATAAAATAAAAAATTATCATACAGCCAAAAACAAATATATAAAAATAATAATACTAAATTTAACGGAGACAAACATTAAAATATTTTTATATTTTATTATTAATATTAGGAAACAAAACCAGTCCTAGCTTTAATACACCCATCACTCCATTAACACATCACATAACACATATACTTATTGACTCATACATACACATATATATATATATATATATATATTGGATTCTTCATTTTATTCATAATAGATGCGTCCATGCCATGAAGAGAGAGAAGAGAGAGAAGATTGCCCTGATCGATCAGCCAGAAATCTCAATAGGCTTGACATCAGGTTTCTTGACTTCCTCCTTGGGAACAGTAACAGTCAAGACCCCATTCTCCATTGCAGCCTTCACCTCACCCACCTTGGCGTTCTCCGGCAGCCTGAAACGGCGGAGGAACTTGCCGGAGCTCCTCTCGACGCGGTGCCACGTGTCGTTCTTCTCCTCGTTCTCTCTGCTCCTCTCTCCACTGATATGAAGCACTCTGCCATCTTCGACCTCAACCTTAACCTCCTCCTTCTTCAGCCCCGGCATGTCCGCCTTGAAAACATGGGCCTCCGGCGTCTCCTTCCAGTCTATGCGAGTGTTTACGAACTGGGTCGCCTCGTCGGAGCGAGCTGGGTTTGACAGAGGAGAAGAGCTTGGGAATGGGAAGTCCTGAAATGGGTCCCACAAATCTAGAGAGAAGGGGTCGAAGATGTTGGATTGCCTACCGCCAAAGAAACCACTTGGAATGAGTGACATTGTTGGAATTTGATCGAAATATGTTTTAAGAGAGAGAAAGTGATTTTGTAAGGAAAGATTTGATTGCTTGATTTTGATTCTCTGTCTCTGTGAATTTGATTGGAAATATATATATATAGGTGAAGATGAGGGGCATTTTCGTCAGTTTGTGTATTATTGAATACTCAGAGAAGTTTCCCGAAAGCGACGGAAAATTCTGGCACTCGCTAGATTATGTGGACGTGTGTCTCGGGATCTCTCTGGATTTTAATCTATGTGCTTAAACATGGAATTGTGCTGGTACTAGGTGTTTGTTTGAGCCGAACGGATCAGTAATCACTATTTTGGACAAAAAAAAAAAATTTAAAATTTTGGGAACAAAAAAAATTTCCGAGGATTCCGAAATTTCAGAATTTATTTTTTCTGTTCCGGTTATGAAATTTGGGAAATTTCAAAAAAAAAAAAATTTGGAGTTGGAATCTTTTGAAAAGTTTCGGAAATTTTTGAAAATATTTTGGAATTTTTTAAGTTTCAGAATATTTCAGAAAACTTTCGAAAAATATAGTTTCGGATTTTCTTCAGAAAACTGTCGGAATATTTTCGGAGAAGATAGTTTCGGAATTTTTTCGGAAAACTTTCGGAATTCTTAAAACAATTCTGATTCCGATCCGTTTTTTTTTCCTCAAGAATTTTCGAAATTTGGAATTTCAGAATTCAGAAAGCATTTTTGGTTTCCAAAATCAAAAAGTTTCAGAATGAAATTGGTCAGAATCGGAATTTTCGTTCCAAATGACATCCCTAGATTGTACTTTTGGGGTCTAAAGTGCAACGATCTATTACTTAGCAGTTAGCACCATCAAACGGTAATACTTCATTCGTGCTACTTTGTATGACTATTTTCCTTTTTTAGCTATCTCATAATTAGCGATGACTTTGACTATTATATATATATATATATATATTTTAAGGTTAAATACATTTTACCCCCTGTGGTTAAGGTCCTTTTCACTTTACCCCTGACATTTTAGACTAAAGTGAAACTGTTAAGATTTCCCTCAAAACCCTCAAAATTGATGAAAATTCTTAAATTGGCCAAATATATTAACACTTTGTCATACCCGCTCCTGCGGTATTTATTTATATCATTTTAGCATGTTTACGGTTATGTTAATTAACGTGTGTAAAGTGAGTGATGACTCACTAGTTGTTGGAGGGTGTCTTTTGAGAACCCAGTATTGGCCTTAAAGGCAGTTCAGAAGGTGTCAAGAGAGGACACGGGAACATGGAAAGGCATGTTGCATTGGCATAGCTAAATGACATTTATGTGATTTAAATGTTATTTGACTTACTGGCATTTTGATGAATAGTAAATTTACCTGCGTAGAGTAAATTCTGATAATCTTGATACTGTTAGATATCATTTTGAGAACTGTGGTGAGAACGTGAGTGTCACGTTATATAAAAGGTAGGATGTGTAGAGATTCTACAGAATTTGGTTTTTGGACATAATTTTGGATCCAAACAAGACTTAGTCGAAAACTTTTGTAATTTATAGTTTTCACTCGTAAAGTTATAAAATGGACGTGTAAGACGTTTCGAGGAATAATTAGAAGTTTTGAGAACTCACGGGGAGGTAAACGTAAATTCCGAGAATTTTGTCTATATATAGAAGTTCCAAGATATTTCTTCATTACAACTTTTGTAATTTCAAAATCAAAAGGGAGATTTGGGGGTTTTGGGAACTTAGAGCTTGCAGACGCAAATCGACGGACTTCTGCCCGTTTGTTTTCAACCAAAATTCGTATTTGAACTCCCCAAGGTAAGGGCTACGTTTTGATAGTCTTTAGGCCATGTTTGGCTAAGTTTTTATAAATTTCTAAATCTAGGAATTTGGGGAAAACACGTGTAAACTTGTAGGTTTCGCGTAGGATCGGAGATTTGGTGTTTAATCGGGCTTCTAGTCGTTCCCTCAAAGTTATACGACGATAGCTCGAGGTATGAATTTCTAGCCTATGTTATATAGGTGAAATACATGTTTTATATTTCGATGACGAAATTGTGATCCGGGCAAAATCCATGTGTTAATCTTAGGCCCGTTAATTATGCACGCGCTTAAATGTGAAAAGCATGTTAAGTTTTACGCGAGCACGCATATGTGTTAAATGAGTACGTTTATGTGCCTATGTGGGTTAAAGGGGGATTTGTGCTAATTCACCGTGAGGCGTCCTCTCGAAGGGGGAGGATTAGCAGTGACGACGGTCACTTGCCGATAAAGGCATTACGTGACATGTCGAAGGGGCATGGGTCATGGTTGAGTCGAAAGACTTTGGATCGGTGAATGTGCACTTATTCCCTAGAGACCAATAGTTATGTGTTATGATGAGATTAAAGCATGATTTGTCATATATGCATATGTTAGAAATTGTGCACTCAGCATATAGCTGAGCAATGGAGATTTACTCCATTGCAGGTTTGAAGAAAGAAAGGAGAAGCGTGAAGGGTGAGGCCGGGGGAATGCCGGGGATCATCTTTTGTTTATGTTTTGGTTTCCTTTCCAATGTTGTAATAACGGAATTGGAGGTAGGATCATGTTTTGTTTGAATTGAGTCCCTTGGACTGATTTTGGGAAATGTTGTATATTGTAAGAAAACTTCTTATAGTTAGTTTTGAATTTGTCCGAACTCTTAAGTTCATGTTTTGTAAACTTAACTTGTCAAATTCGGATTTTGAAGGAATGTGGTTAGAGTTTTGTGAATCGAACCAAACAAGCCTTAGCTTGTTCCGCTGTTGTTTCTTTTCATGGATTAGTGAGATTAAACTTTGTTTTTGAAAGCTTGTTATAGCTTGTGACATTTGGATTAATGTAAGTGTGATTGGAGTAGTAGAATTGGTGGAGGTTGGATGCCTTAAGCAAAATTCTGCAGCATTGAGGGAATTCTGCTAAAGGGTCATTCGACCGGTCGAAGGGGGTCGTTCGACCGGTCGAAATACCCCCTGCCAGAAATCTTTTACTACCCCTTCTGAAAATTATTAAAAGGTTTTGATTGGTTCTTAGGGTGCCTTTGGGGACCCTTTGACCTATGAAACTGTTACTTTTGAAAACGAAACTCGTTAAGGCGTGTTTGGACACGTGTTTAATATAACCTTTGAAAAACTAATTGGAAGTTGGTTATTTTTGAGCAAAAACTTTTATTAAGGTTATTTTGGGAACTTTAATCATCGTTGGTAAGCCTTGATGGCGTGCCACGTAACCTAGATTCATATGTATGGATCCGGGGCGTGACATCTAGTGGTATCAGAGCCAGGTTGGTGACAAAACTTTGGGAACGTTCGACGTCGAGTGGAGTGTTGAGTGAATTGACACATATTCTAGAATGCATCCACATATTGTAGAGATGTTTGATGCATGTGGTGTGTTGTTATACATACAATTATGTTATTGTCATACATGCATAGTGTTTATGCATCTGTGAATTGGTGGAATCATATGGACATAGAACTATGTGATGAAAGGAAGGTAACCATGAGCTATCATAGGCTTGGTGTGGTGAGAGATAGATGATATCTTGGTGGTGATGAACCATTGAATTTCTAAATGGAAATAAAATAATTTTTGATCGAATTGGTGGATGTTTTCAACGATATTGACAAGTGTCCTTTGGGAGATCTAACCGAGAATGGAGTTTGAGTAGTGAGCGTCAGGAGAAAGATTTCCTTATAGTGCACATAGAGAATGAAAAAGTGGTTGTTTGTAGTTGAGTCTTGAGATTGAGATTGATTGATAAGAGTTCCGTCTCGGACATGGACTAAATGTCGTGGCGTGAGAGAATAGAGATGGAAAGTTTGGGTTTATGACAGAAAGATAGTCCAGCAGAATGTATTGCTTGTGTATGGGGTAGGTGAGGAATCTCTCACCTTTTATTACGGTGTTAACCTATAGTGTGATCGCACGGGTTATCTTATGGTTTTCTCCTATATGGGGTGTATTGGGTAGTTGAAGAATCTTTCAACTTGTGGTACGGTATATGGGAGGGTTGGATGGTTGAGGAATCTCTCGACCTATCTTATGGTATGTATTGGACGGTTGAGGAATCTCTCAACCTATCTTGTGGTATGAATCGGGGGTTGAGGAAGGTCTCAATGGATTGTGAGTATCATGGTTGTTGAGGAATCTCTCAAACTGAACCTGGTTTCGAGTGGTCGTGTGACCATAGGGGATTCAGATGTAGTATAAGGATTGGCAACGAAAGGTACCGGATTGATTGGGTAAGTGGAAAATTGAATTCAAGGATTAACCTAAGATGAGGGGTTGAGGACATGAATGCTAGAGTATGCTTTGACGGTTTGAGACTACAGTTAGTAGAAGTTTAGTTAATGACAGACTTCGTGAGTGGTTGCTTAGACTTGATGAGTACGTGCATATGAATGTAACGATAAGGACGACATAGGTCGGAGGAGAAATGCTAGGACTTCTTGATGGAGATTAAAGGAATGGAAATTGATATGAATAAGAGTTTCTTGTTGTTTTGAGGTGTGGTTTGTCAAAGAAAGTAGAACAAAGGATGTAAGACTATCGGACTTAGGGTGAAGGACAAGTGTGAATAATTGAACGTGATAGGAGATTCGGAGAAATCAAATGGATATTGGATATCATAAGGATAAGGGGATCTTGATAAGGAATCCTATAGAAAAGTCTTTATTACAAGGGGTTGTAATGAGGATAAACCTGAACCTGAGTCCAACGGTTGTGTGATTCGATGCGTTTTGATGTTTTCGAGAACTTACGGGTGGTTCTAAAGTGGTTGGGAAGTAGCCCCAATAGGCCTTGTGAGTTTGGGGACTTCTAAGGGTGTGAAATGAAGAAAAATATGGTCCAGGGGGCACTGGACCGGTCGAAAGGGGTAGTTCGACCGGTCGAATACCCCTCTGATCCAAACAGTGTTTTCGGAAACAATTTTCGTCGAGTTTTACGGAAACAGGCATAACTCTTTGTAGAAAATTCGTAATCGCGCGCCGTTTCTTGCGTTGGAACCGGGATTCAAAGAGCTATCTTTTGGTGTAAAATTTCACCATATTTTATAAATGACCATTTTGCCCTTGGTCTATTTTGTCACAGAAAAGTCTTTTTAAGAGGTCGAATTCATGCTTTCTTTGCTAATTATCGTATTTCAAATAAAGTGAAGAATCTTTTAATGATTGTAAAACCTCGTTAAGTATTTGTAATGAGTGGTTGTCAACGGGAGGTTGGATTATGACAAGTAGTACGATACTGAACAAGAGCAACTGTGGAAATGGATAGAGTAAAGAGATTTTGAGTAATAGATCACAAGAGCGAAAGTGTAGATTGGGAAAATGAATCTCTTATGAGAAAGTGAACAAGAACGGTAGAAGTGGGATGAAGACTTGGAAGTACATTGGGTACATTATCAGATATGATAGAAAGAATATAAAATGGGCAGAGGATAATGGTAAATGTAGTGAACTGCTATCTCGGTCGTCCTAGATTCCAACAAGGTTGGAGAATTTTGAGAATGTCAGATTTCATCCCAAGGAAATTTTAAAGTGTTTAAAATGTTTTAAAAATCAAACTTTTGTTTGAGTAAGAAAATTTTGTTAAATACTTGTAATAAGGTATCAAGTAGACTTTGGAGGACGAGTATCATGGAAGGATATGGTATGCTTAATGCTTGGGACACAACAGTGTTGGTCAAATGAATGAGTTCTACATGAACAGGTCATAAAGTTGGAACGTCTAAAGTGATGGATTAGTAAAATGTTGTACACTTGGACTTAGTGAGTTGGATGAAGTGCTACTAACAAATTGACTTGAGTATTGCTCAAAAGGGAACTTGATCTTGTTTTAAGTATTTGAATACCCTGAGGTTATGAATGATTTGAAGTTTTGAACGTTTAGGAACTTGATGAGATTCGTAAAGTGTGAAGCACTTAAAGACAATAGTTATAAATGGGTTATCTTGAGTATGGACATGAAAGGTATGTGAATTGGGAGTTGATAGGGAATTTATTGAACATAGTGAGACTATGGTACTTGATTGGGAAGATCGAATTACTGAGTTGTCTTCGGATGGTTACAGGAATAGTATGAATACTCGAACAACAGGTTTTTCGAGAACAATGAAGTTGAGATCAGAATAGCAAAGATAAAGGATTAGAGAATCTGAATTGGAGTTAAGTCAAGCTGACTAAGGTTATGAAATGTTAAACTATTGAATAAGGTATGGTGCCTTGAGATGTTATACGGGGAATATACGCGTAATGTGAAGGGTTGTCAGAAACTCAATATGGGTATAGATACATGAGTAAGATTGGTATGGGCTTGTGTAAAGGTGAAAGTGGTATATCATAAACTTATGGGGTTGTGATCTTCAACAGAAAATTAATTGACTCAGGGTGTGGTACACTATATGAATAGAATAGATTGTGAAGGGTTAAAGATTTGGGACAGGAACAAGGTATGGTCTGAATATGGGAATGCGTCATGATGGACGTTGTTGTACATGTATGATTGACTAAGTCAATTTGGGTTAACCACATTATTGGTTACGATGAACATTGGAGTTGTTATGTTGGGAAAGTATTATGCAAAATTTTAAAATGATTTGTTTTAAAAACAAAAAGGGGGAATATGTATTTGACTTTGTTAAAAGTTTTAAATCGAAGGTGTAAATTGAAATCTCTTATGCTAATCGACGATAGTTCGAGTACAGAGCTGAAAGATAAATGACAAGTGTGTTGACCTCACCGAGAGTGGTTCGGGACAGTAGGTAACTTCGGACGAGTAAAACGATGTAAAATTTTTAATTGAGAATCTGAATGGTGTTTTACAAATTATGTACGATTGGACTTAAAATACGAGATTGGATTAAACTGAACTGGAATTTGATAAGGAATGAGGGTTGTTTGAAAACGTATTATCGTTCTACGGGTATTCCACGATTAACAGGATACGAGATGGAATTTATGGTATATGAAATATTTGGTTGGAGCATTAACTTACCGACAATGTATGAATGTATGATAGTACTCATATTTTATTACTTCGAGATGAAGAGTTATGTATGGTTGCTAACCAGTTGTGACATGTTGGAAACGACTGTTAGTCGAAAAGAAAGATGGGTGAAAATGAGGTGAGTTATTGATTTTGTTTTGGCTATTGGGATGAACTTTAAAGTTCGAAAAAAAAAAAAGATGTGACAAGTACAATGAAGGTATGTGTGGGTTAACGTGTGACATCGTGATATGATTTAATGTCAAGATTGACTATTAATTATGTTTTACTCAAACATTGATGTTCTTATGTATCGAGATGTTTCTGTGTTGTTAGTATTCGAAGAGAATCTTCAATCGGGTTGAGACGAAGGCTTCAAGGATTTATTTTCCTTAAGAGTCTGAGGATTTATTTTCCTCGTAAGATTGTAATATCTTGGAGGGGATGTGTAGTTGGTAATGAGACCAATGTCGGAAGTACTTATGAGAAGTCTTGTGGCTTGATGAGATGGCATAAGTTTGGGGACAAACTTCTTTTAAGGGGGAGAGGATGTCATACCCGCTCCTGCGGTATTTATTTATATCATTTTAGCATGTTTACGGTTATGTTAATTAACGTGTGTAAAGTGAGTGATGACTCACTAGTTGTTGGAGGGTGTCTTTTGAGAACCCAGTATTGGCCTTAAAGGCAGTTCAGAAGGTGTCAAGAGAGGACACGGGAACATGGAAAGGCATGTTGCATTGGCATAGCTAAATGACATTTATGTGATTTAAATGTTATTTGACTTACTGGCATTTTGATGAATAGTAAATTTACCTGCGTAGAGTAAATTCTGATAATCTTGATACTGTTAGATATCATTTTGAGAACTGTGGTGAGAACGTGAGTGTCACGTTATATAAAAGGTAGGATGTGTAGAGATTCTACAGAATTTGGTTTTTGGACATAATTTTGGATCCAAACAAGACTTAGTCGAAAACTTTTGTAATTTATAGTTTTCACTCGTAAAGTTATAAAATGGACGTGTAAGACGTTTCGAGGAATAATTAGAAGTTTTGAGAACTCACGGGGAGGTAAACGTAAATTCCGAGAATTTTGTCTATATATAGAAGTTCCAAGATATTTCTTCATTACAACTTTTGTAATTTCAAAATCAAAAGGGAGATTTGGGGGTTTTGGGAACTTAGAGCTTGCAGACGCAAATCGACGGACTTCTGCCCGTTTGTTTTCAACCAAAATTCGTATTTGAACTCCCCAAGGTAAGGGCTACGTTTTGATAGTCTTTAGGCCATGTTTGGCTAAGTTTTTATAAATTTCTAAATCTAGGAATTTGGGGAAAACACGTGTAAACTTGTAGGTTTCGCGTAGGATCGGAGATTTGGTGTTTAATCGGGCTTCTAGTCGTTCCCTCAAAGTTATACGACGATAGCTCGAGGTATGAATTTCTAGCCTATGTTATATAGGTGAAATACATGTTTTATATTTCGATGACGAAATTGTGATCCGGGCAAAATCCATGTGTTAATCTTAGGCCCGTTAATTATGCACGCGCTTAAATGTGAAAAGCATGTTAAGTTTTACGCGAGCACGTATATGTGTTAAATGAGTACGTTTATGTGCCTATGTGGGTTAAAGGGGGATTTGTGCTAATTCACCGTGAGGCGTCCTCTCGAAGGGGGAGGATTAGCAGTGACGACGGTCACTTGCCGATAAAGGCATTACGTGACATGTCGAAGGGGCATGGGTCATGGTTGAGTCGAAAGACTTTGGATCGGTGAATGTGCACTTATTCCCTAGAGACCAATAGTTATGTGTTATGATGAGATTAAAGCATGATTTGTCATATATGCATATGTTAGAAATTGTGCACTCAGCATATAGCTGAGCAATGGAGATTTACTCCATTGCAGGTTTGAAGAAAGAAAGGAGAAGCGTGAAGGGTGAGGCCGGGGGAATGCCGGGGATCATCTTTTGTTTATGTTTTGGTTTCCTTTCCAATGTTGTAATAACGGAATTGGAGGTAGGATCATGTTTTGTTTGAATTGAGTCCCTTGGACTGATTTTGGGAAATGTTGTATATTGTAAGAAAACTTCTTATAGTTAGTTTTGAATTTGTCCGAACTCTTAAGTTCATGTTTTGTAAACTTAACTTGTCAAATTCGGATTTTGAAGGAATGTGGTTAGAGTTTTGTGAATCGAACCAAACAAGCCTTAGCTTGTTCCGCTGTTGTTTCTTTTCATGGATTAGTGAGATTAAACTTTGTTTTTGAAAGCTTGTTATAGCTTGTGACATTTGGATTAATGTAAGTGTGATTGGAGTAGTAGAATTGGTGGAGGTTGGATGCCTTAAGCAAAATTCTGCAGCATTGAGGGAATTCTGCTAAAGGGTCATTCGACCGGTCGAAGGGGGTCGTTCGACCGGTCGAAATACCCCCTGCCAGAAATCTTTTACTACCCCTTCTGAAAATTATTAAAAGGTTTTGATTGGTTCTTAGGGTGCCTTTGGGGACCCTTTGACCTATGAAACTGTTACTTTTGAAAACGAAACTCGTTAAGGCGTGTTTGGACACGTGTTTAATATAACCTTTGAAAAACTAATTGGAAGTTGGTTATTTTTGAGCAAAAACTTTTATTAAGGTTATTTTGGGAACTTTAATCATCGTTGGTAAGCCTTGATGGCGTGCCACGTAACCTAGATTCATATGTATGGATCCGGGGCGTGACATCTAGTGGTATCAGAGCCAGGTTGGTGACAAAACTTTGGGAACGTTCGACGTCGAGTGGAGTGTTGAGTGAATTGACACATATTCTAGAATGCATCCACATATTGTAGAGATGTTTGATGCATGTGGTGTGTTGTTATACATACAATTATGTTATTGTCATACATGCATAGTGTTTATGCATCTGTGAATTGGTGGAATCATATGGACATAGAACTATGTGATGAAAGGAAGGTAACCATGAGCTATCATAGGCTTGGTGTGGTGAGAGATAGATGATATCTTGGTGGTGATGAACCATTGAATTTCTAAATGGAAATAAAATAATTTTTGATCGAATTGGTGGATGTTTTCAACGATATTGACAAGTGTCCTTTGGGAGATCTAACCGAGAATGGAGTTTGAGTAGTGAGCGTCAGGAGAAAGATTTCCTTATAGTGCACATAGAGAATGAAAAAGTGGTTGTTTGTAGTTGAGTCTTGAGATTGAGATTGATTGATAAGAGTTCCGTCTCGGACATGGACTAAATGTCGTGGCGTGAGAGAATAGAGATGGAAAGTTTGGGTTTATGACAGAAAGATAGTCCAGCAGAATGTATTGCTTGTGTATGGGGTAGGTGAGGAATCTCTCACCTTTTATTACAGTGTTAACCTATAGTGTGATCGCACGGGTTATCTTATGGTTTTCTCCTATATGGGGTGTATTGGGTAGTTGAAGAATCTTTCAACTTGTGGTACGGTATATGGGAGGGTTGGATGGTTGAGGAATCTCTCGACCTATCTTATGGTATGTATTGGACGGTTGAGGAATCTCTCAACCTATCTTGTGGTATGAATCGGGGGTTGAGGAAGGTCTCAATGGATTGTGAGTATCATGGTTGTTGAGGAATCTCTCAAACTGAACCTGGTTTCGAGTGGTCGTGTGACCATAGGGGATTCAGATGTAGTATAAGGATTGGCAACGAAAGGTACCGGATTGATTGGGTAAGTGGAAAATTGAATTCAAGGATTAACCTAAGATGAGGGGTTGAGGACATGAATGCTAGAGTATGCTTTGACGGTTTGAGACTACAGTTAGTAGAAGTTTAGTTAATGACAGACTTCGTGAGTGGTTGCTTAGACTTGATGAGTACGTGCATATGAATGTAACGATAAGGACGACATAGGTCGGAGGAGAAATGCTAGGACTTCTTGATGGAGATTAAAGGAATGGAAATTGATATGAATAAGAGTTTCTTGTTGTTTTGAGGTGTGGTTTGTCAAAGAAAGTAGAACAAAGGATGTAAGACTATCGGACTTAGGGTGAAGGACAAGTGTGAATAATTGAACGTGATAGGAGATTCGGAGAAATCAAATGGATATTGGATATCATAAGGATAAGGGGATCTTGATAAGGAATCCTATAGAAAAGTCTTTATTACAAGGGGTTGTAATGAGGATAAACCTGAACCTGAGTCCAACGGTTGTGTGATTCGATGCGTTTTGATGTTTTCGAGAACTTACGGGTGGTTCTAAAGTGGTTGGGAAGTAGCCCCAATAGGCCTTGTGAGTTTGGGGACTTCTAAGGGTGTGAAATGAAGAAAAATATGGTCCAGGGGGCACTGGACCGGTCGAAAGGGGTAGTTCGACCGGTCGAATACCCCTCTGATCCAAACAGTGTTTTCGGAAACAATTTTCGTCGAGTTTTACGGAAACAGGCATAACTCTTTGTAGAAAATTCGTAATCGCGCGCCGTTTCTTGCGTTGGAACCGGGATTCAAAGAGCTATCTTTTGGTGTAAAATTTCACCATATTTTATAAATGACCATTTTGCCCTTGGTCTATTTTGTCACAGAAAAGTCTTTTTAAGAGGTCGAATTCATGCTTTCTTTGCTAATTATCGTATTTCAAATAAAGTGAAGAATCTTTTAATGATTGTAAAACCTCGTTAAGTATTTGTAATGAGTGGTTGTCAACGGGAGGTTGGATTATGACAAGTAGTACGATACTGAACAAGAGCAACTGTGGAAATGGATAGAGTAAAGAGATTTTGAGTAATAGATCACAAGAGCGAAAGTGTAGATTGGGAAAATGAATCTCTTATGAGAAAGTGAACAAGAACGGTAGAAGTGGGATGAAGACTTGGAAGTACATTGGGTACATTATCAGATATGATAGAAAGAATATAAAATGGGCAGAGGATAATGGTAAATGTAGTGAACTGCTATCTCGGTCGTCCTAGATTCCAACAAGGTTGGAGAATTTTGAGAATGTCAGATTTCATCCCAAGGAAATTTTAAAGTGTTTAAAATGTTTTAAAAATCAAACTTTTGTTTGAGTAAGAAAATTTTGTTAAATACTTGTAATAAGGTATCAAGTAGACTTTGGAGGACGAGTATCATGGAAGGATATGGTATGCTTAATGCTTGGGACACAACAGTGTTGGTCAAATGAATGAGTTCTACATGAACAGGTCATAAAGTTGGAACGTCTAAAGTGATGGATTAGTAAAATGTTGTACACTTGGACTTAGTGAGTTGGATGAAGTGCTACTAACAAATTGACTTGAGTATTGCTCAAAAGGGAACTTGATCTTGTTTTAAGTATTTGAATACCCTGAGGTTATGAATGATTTGAAGTTTTGAACGTTTAGGAACTTGATGAGATTCGTAAAGTGTGAAGCACTTAAAGACAATAGTTATAAATGGGTTATCTTGAGTATGGACATGAAAGGTATGTGAAATGGGAGTTGATAGGGAATTTATTGAACATAGTGAGACTATGGTACTTGATTGGGAAGATCGAATTACTGAGTTGTCTTCGGATGGTTACAGGAATAGTATGAATACTCGAACAACAGGTTTTTCGAGAACAATGAAGTTGAGATCAGAATAGCAAAGATAAAGGATTAGAGAATCTGAATTGGAGTTAAGTCAAGCTGACTAAGGTTATGAAATGTTAAACTATTGAATAAGGTATGGTGCCTTGAGATGTTATACGGGGAATATACGCGTAATGTGAAGGGTTGTCAGAAACTCAATATGGGTATAGATACATGAGTAAGATTGGTATGGGCTTGTGTAAAGGTGAAAGTGGTATATCATAAACTTATGGGGTTGTGATCTTCAACAGAAAATTAATTGACTCAGGGTGTGGTACACTATATGAATAGAATAGATTGTGAAGGGTTAAAGATTTGGGACAGGAACAAGGTATGGTCTGAATATGGGAATGCGTCATGATGGACGTTGTTGTACATGTATGATTGACTAAGTCAATTTGGGTTAACCACATTATTGGTTACGATGAACATTGGAGTTGTTATGTTGGGAAAGTATTATGCAAAATTTTAAAATGATTTGTTTTAAAAACAAAAAGGGGGAATATGTATTTGACTTTGTTAAAAGTTTTAAATCGAAGGTGTAAATTGAAATCTCTTATGCTAATCGACGATAGTTCGAGTACAGAGCTGAAAGATAAATGACAAGTGTGTTGACCTCACCGAGAGTGGTTCGGGACAGTAGGTAACTTCGGACGAGTAAAACGATGTAAAATTTTTAATTGAGAATCTGAATGGTGTTTTACAAATTATGTACGATTGGACTTAAAATACGAGATTGGATTAAACTGAACTGGAATTTGATAAGGAATGAGGGTTGTTTGAAAACGTATTATCGTTCTACGGGTATTCCACGATTAACAGGATACGAGATGGAATTTATGGTATATGAAATATTTGGTTGGAGCATTAACTTACCGACAATGTATGAATGTATGATAGTACTCATATTTTATTACTTCGAGATGAAGAGTTATGTATGGTTGCTAACCAGTTGTGACATGTTGGAAACGACTGTTAGTCGAAAAGAAAGATGGGTGAAAATGAGGTGAGTTATTGATTTTGTTTTGGCTATTGGGATGAACTTTAAAGTTCGAAAAAAAAAAAAGATGTGACAAGTACAATGAAGGTATGTGTGGGTTAACGTGTGACATCGTGATATGATTTAATGTCAAGATTGACTATTAATTATGTTTTACTCAAACATTGATGTTCTTATGTATCGAGATGTTTCTGTGTTGTTAGTATTCGAAGAGAATCTTCAATCGGGTTGAGACGAAGGCTTCAAGGATTTATTTTCCTTAAGAGTCTGAGGATTTATTTTCCTCGTAAGATTGTAATATCTTGGAGGGGATGTGTAGTTGGTAATGAGACCAATGTCGGAAGTACTTATGAGAAGTCTTGTGGCTTGATGAGATGGCATAAGTTTGGGGACAAACTTCTTTTAAGGGGGAGAGGATGTCATACCCGCTCCTGCGGTATTTATTTATATCATTTTAGCATGTTTACGGTTATGTTAATTAACGTGTGTAAAGTGAGTGATGACTCACTAGTTGTTGGAGGGTGTCTTTTGAGAACCCAGTATTGGCCTTAAAGGCAGTTCAGAAGGTGTCAAGAGAGGACACGGGAACATGGAAAGGCATGTTGCATTGGCATAGCTAAATGACATTTATGTGATTTAAATGTTATTTGACTTACTGGCATTTTGATGAATAGTAAATTTACCTGCGTAGAGTAAATTCTGATAATCTTGATACTGTTAGATATCATTTTGAGAACTGTGGTGAGAACGTGAGTGTCACGTTATATAAAAGGTAGGATGTGTAGAGATTCTACAGAATTTGGTTTTTGGACATAATTTTGGATCCAAACAAGACTTAGTCGAAAACTTTTGTAATTTATAGTTTTCACTCGTAAAGTTATAAAATGGACGTGTAAGACGTTTCGAGGAATAATTAGAAGTTTTGAGAACTCACGGGGAGGTAAACGTAAATTCCGAGAATTTTGTCTATATATAGAAGTTCCAAGATATTTCTTCATTACAACTTTTGTAATTTCAAAATCAAAAGGGAGATTTGGGGGTTTTGGGAACTTAGAGCTTGCAGACGCAAATCGACGGACTTCTGCCCGTTTGTTTTCAACCAAAATTCGTATTTGAACTCCCCAAGGTAAGGGCTACGTTTTGATAGTCTTTAGGCCATGTTTGGCTAAGTTTTTATAAATTTCTAAATCTAGGAATTTGGGGAAAACACGTGTAAACTTGTAGGTTTCGCGTAGGATCGGAGATTTGGTGTTTAATCGGGCTTCTAGTCGTTCCCTCAAAGTTATACGACGATAGCTCGAGGTATGAATTTCTAGCCTATGTTATATAGGTGAAATACATGTTTTATATTTCGATGACGAAATTGTGATCCGGGCAAAATCCATGTGTTAATCTTAGGCCCGTTAATTATGCACGCGCTTAAATGTGAAAAGCATGTTAAGTTTTACGCGAGCACGCATATGTGTTAAATGAGTACGTTTATGTGCCTATGTGGGTTAAAGGGGGATTTGTGCTAATTCACCGTGAGGCGTCCTCTCGAAGGGGGAGGATTAGCAGTGACGACGGTCACTTGCCGATAAAGGCATTACGTGACATGTCGAAGGGGCATGGGTCATGGTTGAGTCGAAAGACTTTGGATCGGTGAATGTGCACTTATTCCCTAGAGACCAATAGTTATGTGTTATGATGAGATTAAAGCATGATTTGTCATATATGCATATGTTAGAAATTGTGCACTCAGCATATAGCTGAGCAATGGAGATTTACTCCATTGCAGGTTTGAAGAAAGAAAGGAGAAGCGTGAAGGGTGAGGCCGGGGGAATGCCGGGGATCATCTTTTGTTTATGTTTTGGTTTCCTTTCCAATGTTGTAATAACGGAATTGGAGGTAGGATCATGTTTTGTTTGAATTGAGTCCCTTGGACTGATTTTGGGAAATGTTGTATATTGTAAGAAAACTTCTTATAGTTAGTTTTGAATTTGTCCGAACTCTTAAGTTCATGTTTTGTAAACTTAACTTGTCAAATTCGGATTTTGAAGGAATGTGGTTAGAGTTTTGTGAATCGAACCAAACAAGCCTTAGCTTGTTCCGCTGTTGTTTCTTTTCATGGATTAGTGAGATTAAACTTTGTTTTTGAAAGCTTGTTATAGCTTGTGACATTTGGATTAATGTAAGTGTGATTGGAGTAGTAGAATTGGTGGAGGTTGGATGCCTTAAGCAAAATTCTGCAGCATTGAGGGAATTCTGCTAAAGGGTCATTCGACCGGTCGAAGGGGGTCGTTCGACCGGTCGAAATACCCCCTGCCAGAAATCTTTTACTACCCCTTCTGAAAATTATTAAAAGGTTTTGATTGGTTCTTAGGGTGCCTTTGGGGACCCTTTGACCTATGAAACTGTTACTTTTGAAAACGAAACTCGTTAAGGCGTGTTTGGACACGTGTTTAATATAACCTTTGAAAAACTAATTGGAAGTTGGTTATTTTTGAGCAAAAACTTTTATTAAGGTTATTTTGGGAACTTTAATCATCGTTGGTAAGCCTTGATGGCGTGCCACGTAACCTAGATTCATATGTATGGATCCGGGGCGTGACACACTTAGCCCAATTTGTAGATTAATTTTGGGGTAAATCCTCTATGTGGAGATAATGCTGTCATTTAGCCCACTTATGTGACGCTAATTTTAACATTTAATCCCTATGGGGGGGGGGGGGTAATTTTGGGGTTAACTGCCTATGTATAGTTAATTTTGACACTTAAACTTTTTATGTGGGGCTAATTTTAACACTAAATCCTCATATGAGGCCAATTTGAGAGAAATTAATGTTAGTAGTCTTACTTTAGTCCAGAATCACAAGGGGGTTAAGTGTCACTTTTGAACCACGTGGATAAAGTGAAAATAGGCCTAATTACAAGGAGGTAAATATAATTAATCGCATTTTTTTTTTAACTTTTCAACAATGCCCTTCTTAAATTTGAAACCTGGAGTAGTTGGTAAAGAGAAATGAATTTGTTGTGAAGTTGATCTAAAATTGCATATTTGGAAGAGTAAAAGAAATTTAATGTCTTACAATGCATTAAATGACGTTTACTTAAAAAGTTGGTATACGAAAATAGTCAAACAAAATGGGACAGAAGGAGTAAGAGCAACTCTAAGGGTAAAAGGTAAATTCACTAGGCAAAACATAATTTTGCTTTGTTGAATAGTAAAGTGGTTAGACAATTTATCAAATCTATTCCAACCACACAACGCATAATGACTTTTCTTTTTGTATTTACTATATTTTCAGTCAAATAATTTAAACATTTCTAGAAATGAAATGCCAAGACCTCTTTGGTCTAGAAGCATCACTCCACCTCTCCCAAGTGGGAGGTGGAGGGTTCAAATCTCACCGTGGGTGAGTGGGAGGGATTTTCCCTCCTTTCATTGTAGAACGCCCCATGTGATCCCGTCGGGCCGATCTCTTGGGTTCTTACTACTTGGATCGTGTGTGTGTGTGGGTGTGTGCGTGCTCATCCAGGTAGGTAAATAAAAAAAAAGAAAAAAGAAATGAAATCAAAATTCAAATTTTAAAATTAATCCGGTTAAGTGAAATTTCAAAAGTTGTCCTGCCTAAATTTGAAATTTTCCGCCAAAATTTGTTAATTCAAAAATTTAAAAACAGCCAAAATGTGAAATTCAAAATTGAAAAAACTACCAAAATTTAAAATTTGAAATTTTGCCGCTTAAATATAAATTAAAAATTTAAACGCCAATTTTAAAAATTCAAAATTCACCAAAATCTATCTATAAATATGAGTCCTATCACCTATGTTTTGATCCATCTCTTCTACACTTTTCATCAGTCTCAATTCTATTTCTCTCTTTCATATACTATGCTTCGTTTTCCTAATATTTTGGAAGATTTTCATGATATCTCGGATGACAATTTTGAGTCGTTAGCAAATGTGGTGATAGAAGATGAGCAATTAGAAAGTCGATGGCACAATACACGCCGCCGTGGTTCTATTCCAGGCCATGTTATCATTAATCGTGTTAAAGTTGACGGTCAAGAAAGATTAGATCAAGACTATTTCTCCAAAAATCCAGTGTTTCCTAACAATCTATTCCATGAATCGTTCTTTGTTTAGTCAAATTGTCAATGAGATAGAACGAGGTGATCCATATTTTGTCAAAAGAAGAGATGTTGTCGGTGTTCACGGCTTGTCTTCTCTTTAGAAAATAACAGCCGTGTTGAGAATGATTGCTTATAGCTCTTTAGCTGAATCTGTTGACGAATATGTGCGGATTGGGGAAAGTACGACAATTGAGAGTCTATGAAGGTTTGCGAAAACAACTATCACAATCTTTGGTGATGTGTATCTACGAGAACCAAACACCAGTGACTTTGCTAGATTACTAGCAATCGGGGAACAACACGGCTTCCCTAAAATGTTGGGAAGCATTGATTGCATGCATTGGAAGTGGAAGAATTGTCCCAGTGCATGAAAGGGGATTCATATTGGTCATTGTCATGACTCAACTATTATCTTGGAAGCTGTGGCTTCCCAAGATTTGTGGATATGGCATGCCTTTTTGGGGATGCCAGGATCACTTAATGATATCAACGTTTTAGAGCGATCTCCTGTTTTTGTTGCACTAACCGAATGATGTACTCCTCCAGTCAGCTACACAATTAATGGGAACGAGTAAATAATGGACTAATATCTAGCAAATGGAATATACCCCAATTGGTCAACACTTGTGAAAACAATTCATGTCCAAGGCTGAAAAAACCAACACTTTATAGCTGAGCAAGAGTCGGCTAGGAAGGACGTAGAACGAGCATTTGGGGTGCTCCAAGCATGTTTTTCTAACTTCCGTGGAGCAGCACATTTATGGGATGAAACAACTCTTGCAAACATAATGAAGGATGAAGAAAGTTCACAACATGATCATTGAGGATGAAGAAAGTGCTAGGGCTATTGACTTCGATGGAAGTGAGGCAAATACGCCTGTATCAGTGTTGCATAATACTAGGCAGGAGCTATCAGAATTTATTCAAAACGAGCACCAAATCAGAGATAGAGGAACCCATTCTCAGCTTCAAGTGGATCTCATTGAACACTTGTGGCAGCAACATGGCCGAGATTAGGAAGATGTTGGCGTGCTTATTTGATGTTGGTGTGTTTATTTGTTTTTGATGTGTTTATTTGTTTTTTATGCATTTATTTATTTTCAGTGTGCTTATTTGAGTTGGTGTGTTTATTTGTTTTTGGTTTAGTTGATATTTGTATTTCTATATACTCTTATAAATTTAAGTTTTTTGTTTGTTGAACCCAAAGAAAGAAAATCTATCCATTTAAAGGCACTAATAGGATACTGCATTCATTAAAAAGTACTACAATTTTCTTACATTCCACAACTACTCAAAAGTAAATTAATATTGATTACACTCCACAAGTACCAGAAATTAAATCCCCTCTTTGCATATTCAAGTTATTATAATACTCAGCTAATGTCGGATTCATTCCGCTAGTGTCCGTTTGCATTTTGCCCTCTTCGTATAGTCGTTTCTCAAGCTGTAATTGTCTATCATGTTGAGCTAATGCCCTTTCTTGTCTTTCTGCTTTTGCACGTTCAAACTCAAATTTCTCGTTTATATTGATCTAAAACTCGAGACGATGGCGCTTCTTCAACGTTGTGTTGCAATTTTTCTTCTTTAACTTTTCCTTTGAAGCCTTTCTTCCCATTGGCAGAATATTGTGGGAGAGTTTTTCATTGTCGTCCCCCATGTTAACTGATTGGGGAGTTGCGGGAGAAGATGCAGCAGAACTCGCGTCGCTATTACTTTTTTGCCATTTCTGAGACAGACTGTCAGAAAATTTGTGCTCATTCTTTAATATATCCCTACAATGTTTAGATGGAAATGATTTTTCAATAAATGACTTACGCAGCCCAACTGAAAAAGCATCTGCAATCACTATTGGATTCTATCAAAATATTTATAATAGGAACGTAATGAAAATATATTCAGAATATGATTATTACCTTTCCTTGCCTAGTTTTTCCACTTAGATTCCATGTTTCAATCTGATTAAGGTATCCAACAAACTTGGCACAGTTTGCATTAATATCAGACCAACGATTCATGAGAGATGTTTGGGTACATTCGCATTGACCACCTCCTTTAGAAGTAAAATTATCATGTATTCTCTTCCAAAAAGAGTTGAGTTGTTAGTCGTTGCCTGTAATTGCATCTTTGCTCGTGTTGAGCCATCCAGACACTAGCAAAATGTCCTCTTATTGATAGAAATTTTTTGCTGCTTGTGATTTTTTTGGATGTAGTACCGACTTGACTAGCCTTTTTAGATTAAACATCATAATTGTTTTCATCGATTTGCTCATACACTTCTAGGAAGTCACTGGTTAACAAATTGGAATAGTAATTAAACTGTGAATCCATCTGCAGAATGATCAATGATTAATTAAACAGCGACTCAAAAGTAAATAATATGATTTTTATAAGAAAAACTAAAACAATAATTAGTAAATTAACAACGCTAATTAGTTCAATAGCAAATTAAAATAAATAGTTAAAAAAAAACTTATTAATTAAAAATCCAAACCCAAATTATTTTATTAAAGTTAAGAAAGCCCTATAGACACCCCGATTTTGACCCAAAAGTCAAATACAGGGATTGGTTACCTCTAAAAGACCGATGATGACGATGACCGGTGAAATTCGAAGTTTTTTTCCAGAGAATTCAAATTGTTCAAAGATTCTTTGAATCGAGTTTCAAAAATAAAAAATAAAAGAAAGAGAAATTGGATATTCGGGAGAAACCCGAATGTTGGAAACATATGAGAAAGTCAGTCTAGGGATTTATCCTAAAAAAGAGAGAGAAAATAAAAAGAAGTTTTAAAAAGAAAAGAGAAAGGGATAGAAGAAAAGAAAAGAAAAAAGAAAGAAAGAAATAAAATGATATATTAGAGTATATACCATACATATGAGTGTATTCTAATGAAGTAAATTACAAATATAAGTACAATAATATATATTTTACTAAATAATTAAGTTTATGTTAATATATATTTTGAAAATTAAAAAGGAGGCAGAAATTATGTTAGCCGCGGCACGCGCCGAAGCTGGCGGCACTCGCTGAGTGCCTGTGGACACGCGGAAGTGGACCACTTCTCTTGTTTGAGATTGTTTTGAAAAGGAAAAGAAAATGAAAGGTCTGTTGAAAACAGATACAGAGTCGCCACTTGGTCTTTAAGGAACCAAGAAACCTAATTTTGACTCACCCAAGCGGATAAGGGCACCAGCCCTTCATCACCAAAGAACTTGGTTCGGGGTTTTGGTACGAGAGAGGAAGGAGCCTTTGTCGCGACTAAAACACCCTCAACTCGCCCCGTCTTTCGACGGGCCTCAATTAGCATCCAAATAATCATCTTATACTATGTATGGTTCGACAAATAATACTATGATAGTATATTACATCACATAAGGAGATTTGAAATGGAAGATCTAAAGATAAGATATCATTCATAAGATCTAAGCCAAATATCACACAATGCAAAGTGAAAGATCACACAAATAAACCTAGGAAAAATCGTCTAATCTTGTATCATATAATAAAGTATTCCTAATCTAAAGGGACATGAATTGTTCTTGAAACAAATAAATCAAAGAAAGTAAAATATACTTAGCAAACTAGTATGATGCATGTTAATCTTTGAGAAAAGAAGATTTCTCAATCCCTGGGACGGATGAGAAAGGACGATTAGATCGAGGGGAGCATGAACGTGTGATCATGATCATTCCTTATAATCTTCTTAGATTAGGAGCTACAAAAACCCCAAATCTTTGCATGGATGCAATGTATGTATCTAGAGTGTGCCAAGGTTGTAGTGTGTTTTGTGTTCATGGATTCCTAGAATGACTTAGAAGTCTAAAATGTGTATGAATGGATGGATGAAATCAATATGGGATATGTACAAATGTAGTATGAACTACTTCCTAAGATATGAACTAATTTGGAATGCATATGAGCATCAAATCAAAGAATGAAAGTTGAAATGTACTTGCTGTGAATAGTGGACAGAACAGTAGCATGATCTTTTGGAATTTGAAAAGAGGGGTTAGGAATATTTTCAATGCATGATTTTTTATGTAGATGTTCCTTATTGTGTCTATAACACAACCCAAAAGTCCAATCTTGAATATCTATCACAGATTGAGAGAAATTATATAAACAATAGAGGTCACTCAGAAACAGAGTTCGTACTGTCGACTGAAATGTTAGAAAATCTTAGAAAATGAAAAAGAATGATATAGAGGCCCATTTTATACATAAAGTTCCCTAAGACATTGAATTTTAAGGGAAAAATAAGTTAGGACCACCCCTTTTGGAAAAGTTTTCTGGAAAAGAGGTCGTAAGTTGACCTAGCTGCTGTGACAGCAAAAACAGAATGTTTGGAAGGAATGTTTGGGTCCAAATGGACCATTTTCAAGTACTTCCAAGTCAAGCCAAAAATCATGGGTGTTCTATAGTGAGTTAGAAAGACTTTCCAAGTGGTCTTGCATTCATACATTGAGTATTGAACTCAAAATAATTCCTTGAAGTTAAATGACTCACTGTTTTGAGGGTTTTGAGAAAAACAAGGTTTATTTCTTGAAATCAAAATGAGGGGTTTAAGAGGGGGGTTTTGAAATGAGGGTTTTGAAAGTATACTTCCAGATCTTGGATGAATATTCTAACCACTTGGAATATCAATTCCTAACTTATTTCAAGAACTTCCCAAGTATTTGCAAACAATGGTTTTATTTGGAAATCAAACTCAAGAATCTATGGGAGTATGATACATGAGAGGATAGATGATACATGATATGATATAGCATGCTAAAAGTGGTAAAGAACATGTGCATGGGATATGGGTTCATCTAGATACAAGAGAGTGTTGCATCAAAGTGTGAAAGCCAAAAAGTGAAATGCTGTGAATAGTGGACAGACTGTATGCATTACTTTGTAACATTATAATGGGAGGTCAAACGTGTCTAGAAAAATGTGAGAAAAATCAGAGATCATCCTTATTGTGTCTAGAAAATAACCCAAAAAGCCAAACATCAATAGCTATCACAGATTAAAAGAAATAAATCAGAATGTACACATGACTCAGAAACAAAAGCTGCACTGTTGACTGATTTTGTATGATTTTTCATAAATCAAAGAAAAGGTTTATGATGACCCATTATATACCAAAAGTTTCCTAAGACACCCAAGTTTTATAAAAAAAATAGAAAAGATATATGTACAGTGACGAAAATATCCAGAATAAGTGCAAGAAGTTGGGTGAACATTCTGTGAGAACAGAGGCAGATTATGAATATGAACTTCTCACATCCAAAACAAATACTCTCACATTTCTATAATTGATGGAAAAAATTGGGGACAAACTATGATGTCTTAGGAAGATTTTCCAAGTGGTTTCATCATCATAACTCAAGTATTTAATTCAAAACAAATCTTTGAATCTGAACAGCTCACTGTTTTGGATCATTCTTGAAGAAAATGGATTTGGGTTTGAAATAGAGTTTGAGTTCTTAATTGGGGGTTTTGAAATAGATGTTCAAAGCATGAACTTAAACTCTTGAGATGACCATGTGACCACTTAGAACCTCATCCAACCTTGAATCATCAAAGAACTCCCAATATTATTGGAGAGATTCATTTTTATTTTGGACATAACTTCAATACATTTCAAGAACATCTTGGAAGTATTGAGGTTATGATCATCATCTATCAAACATGTTTTTGAGGTCAAGAGCTACTATCCATAAGGATTCACTCACCCCAAACTTCATGTCATCACTTAGATGATGATGAACTAGTAAGTAAATAAAGAATTAAAAAGAAATGAGATTAAGAAGAGATGAACATAATATGAACAAGCAAGTAAATAACAATCAATAGATGATAATCAATATGATTTTGGACTTGTAGCTTGGTGTTTCACTCATAGATTTTGACATTTGGACATGGAAGTAGCTTCCTAACTCAAGAATGCTCAAGAATGGTGATTGGGTATATTGATGATGAAGTATATAGAAAAATGGTGGAGGAAAACAAGATTAGAACTCACTTTGATTGGAAAGAATGGAAGAAGAAGACTACTTCTTCTCTTTCTCTCTCTATATTTCCCTAGAGTTTCTTCCTAAGCTTTCTCTAAGCTTCCATGTCTCTTTTCTAAATGGAAGTAAATGACTTCTCTTATAGGCAAAGGAGGGGTGGTAAATGGAGTTTTAAAAAGTTTAAAATGGTCTCCCATTGGTCCAAAATAAGCTGGGAATCAAAACTACGTCGTTTTGGTTTTTAATTAATCAAAATGGGACCCCAAAAGAAATTACAAAAATACACTGCTCTGGAGGGGAGTGCCGCGGCAGCACTGGGCCAGTGCCGCGGCGGCAGTGGGCCAGTGCCGCGGCGGCACTGCTCCTCCCATCGTCCAGATAATGCTGTTTAGGCCCCCTGAGGTTTCGGTATTCGCGAAAAGGCCCTATTTCGTCCGAAATTCACAGAAAATGCATATGAACTCCAAATTGAGGTTGTGATATACCGTTGGAAAGGTAATGGAGTCTACTTTACATAAAAAATGGTTTGGGGACAGGTCACTTTGAAAAGTTTTGCGGTATTTGCGATAAAAGCCGATTTGATCGTCTTTTTCGCCTTCGGAAATTCGTAATAAATTCGTTTTAAATCTAGGAATTATGTGCGATATACCGTTGGAAAGCTATTGACCTCTAGTATCTATGAAAAATATTTAAAATTGTTTTGGTGCCCCGGTTCCTAAGTCAAATTCTGGTCAAACTGGTCAAACCTGGGATTCCCGGGAAGTTCTAGAAACCTCCGGGAGTTCCCGGGAGCTGATGTTTTCGCTCGATTTTCTTTTGGAACTTGTTTTAACACTTTTTGCATGATTTAAAATGATTCTGGTGAATTCGGACGATTTCAGTCAAACTTGGTCAAACCTGGTCAAACCTTGGTCAAACCTAGTCAAACCCTGGTCAAACCGGTCAACGGGGACTTTCCGGGAACTTCCGGGACTTCCGGGGGTCTCTGGGAGCTGACGATTTCACCCGATTTCTCTTAAAACTCATTTTATCGCTTTTCTTATGACATAGCATGTTTTTTAGAATTTTGGGACCAAATCTGGGAGTTTTCGGGCTTTCAGGGGCATTTTGGTCAATCTGAGCATTCTGAGAGATAGAGCTAACTTCCAAGAGTCCTTTTAAGTCTTTTTCGATCATTGTGAACCGCCAAGTTATGGGTCTCCTAAATCTGATAGCCGACAAAATGGGGTGTCTACAGTGCCGCTCCGGCATTCACTTAGTGCCGCTCGGCAGTCATGAGTGTTGCCCGGCACTCAACAAGTGCCGCAGGCAAGTCGTCGAGTGTCGCGCGCTGTAACAGACTGCTTTTCTCACATGTTCTAGAAGAAAACTTTGTACATGGGTTTTCACCTGAATTTAACCATTTAACCTTGAAATGTTAGTTTATATAAATAGACCTTCATCTCCATTATTGGGAATTTTCACTTAACCTTTGAATCAAATTGAGATACACAATATATATATATATATATACAATTGAGAGAATTGAGAGAGGAAAAGAGAGTGTTCTTTAAGAATTTGAAGAATAGTTGAAGAATTTGAAGATTTTTTGAAAGAGCTTCACAAGAGATAGAAAAAATCCTTGAGGTCATAGAGGTAACCTCTCAATACTTGGTAGAATTGGGCAAATTCAATCACAAGTTCATAGCTCTAGGATCTTTACACATATTTAAAACCTCTCTTCCTACCTCATTTCATCACATACCACTTAGGATTTGTGATTGAATCTCATAGTATTTCATTAATTTGGATCTAATTGGTGCCTTGGGTTTAAAATAAGTTTGGTTTTGAAGAATTTGTGTTCCAATTTCTCTAAGTAAACTTTGATTCTTCATTTCTATTTTCCTTTTAAGATTCATGAGATTTTATATATCTTATTGAGTCTCTTTGAGTTTGATTCTTTAGTTTCCTACGAGCCTATGATCCATATGGAGATTAAAGTGAATCATGGTCATATCTACACATAGTTAGTTGAGTTCAAGTCTTAGCTCATGATTTGAATCTCCTCACTAAGAATCTTATGGGGTTCATGCTATATTCCATAGAGGTTTATGTAGATTTGGATCTCATTTAGTCTCCAAGGACCATTAATTTGATAGGAGATTAGGATGTCATGACTCTATATTCCTCAAGGATCATATTGTTTGAGAGAGGAATTAGATGTAGATTTTCATAGTTTATATTCAAAATTCATAAGATTAAGTAAGACCTTAGGATTCTCTTGCTTTGAGATCTATGATGGAAATCCATTAAGGCTAAATCTATGAACCTCTTAATGTTTCATTATTTATTCCAATAATCATAGTCATACTTGATCCTAGTTCTCTCTAGAATCATGGATCAAGTTTGATTCAAAATATGAACGCCAATTCAACAAAGGTGTAGTGAATCCATAAACCAACTGTGATCAAAGATTTTTTTTTATTTATAAAATCATGGTTCATTGGAATTAGATGAGACCAATTGGAGGATGTTCATAACCCATTTAAGTACCTCTGTGATTTTTGTTTTGATGAAATTCCATGTCTAAGATGGTTTGGTCTTGTGATTTCAAAACAAGCAACTCTCTGTCCAAAATTTCAGAACAGTAAGTCCGTTTTAAAATTTAATAAATCAGAACCCTAATCGATCTTTCTTGACCCAAAATAATTTTTTATATGTATTTCAATGTGTTAAGAAGATACCCTAAAAAGATCTAAGTATTTCTCATTTGTTTACTATTTTTAGAAAATCATACAAGATCTTTGGACAGAGAGTTGCAGATTCATGAGTGATGTCTAGTTTTTTTTCCATATTCCCAGAGATCTAACCGTTCAAACCTTGATTTTCTTTTTGGGTTAGAAACTAGACTTATAGAGGCATATCATACCCAAAAATCATTATGATCCAACCGTTGAAAATATGGTTTTTCTATCTTTGAAAGTTAGGTTTGCTCTCTGTAATTTATGAGAAACAGTTACTGTTTTTGTCTCGTCTCATTGATTTTAACTTGAATGGTTTCCTAATGTCTTGGGACCCAAATCATGTCTTGAATAATGATAATTTAGCTTAAATCCAGAGGTTAAGTGATCCAAATTAGTGAATAAATTCATATCTCATTCTTGTTCATATTCATTCATTCATTCACGTATATTGATGCTTATGATTAGAACTAGTTCTTGCATTAAATTGGGCTTAGTTGAACCTAATTGAACATAAACACGGATTCCTTATGATCGTGTTGGGATTATAGAACCCCTATATGGATATTACATTGGCTCCCAGTTGAGGCTTGTATATCCATAGAGTAGGGATGTAAAAAAAGCCCGGCCCGACGGGCAGCCCGAAAAAAATGGGCCTTAAGCCCGAGGTAGGGTCAGCCCGGCCCTAGGCCCTTACATCCCTGGGTAGGGCCTGGGCCAATCTCTTGAAGCCCGAGCCCGGCCCGAAAGCCCGACCCGAAGCCCAGCCCGATCAAGCCCAGAAGCTTTCCAACAATTCATATAATCAAAATTGCAAGTGACAAAATTTATAGTATTGCCAGCTTGAGAGTAAATTGAGTAATGCTATGCTTCCAAAACTTTGTATCTCAAATGATTCCCAAAAATATGTGACAATGAGCATACTTTGATTGGACGATGTTGAAGTGGTCCTACCATTATTGAAGGTGGGCTTATTACCACTTATGTTTGGGAACCATTTAGGAAAAGAAGCGTAGTGTTACTCGAATAATTTAAGGATATAATACAATTATACATAGGAGTAATGCCAAATGTGGGGCGTAATCATTTTTATTTCTAATTTCTTTTAATAAAAGTTAATGATTTTTATTTTATTAATTTAATTAGACTCTAACCCTTTATATCTTCCGTTACTTTGTCACTTATTTACATATTTATAATGTCCTTATATATCTTATAAGAGTAATAAATAAATAAATAAATAAAAAGAAGACAACTTAGGTCCGGCCCTGCACGGCCCGAGGCCTTAAGCCCAGCCCTAGGCCCTAAGCCCGGCCCAAGGCCCTAGGCCCTCGAGTAGGGCCTAGAGCATGAACCCTCTAGCCCGGCCCGACTCGAAAGAGAGAAGGAGCCCGTGGGCCAAAGCCCAAGCCCGATCAATGTAGGGACGGGCCGGGCCCGATGGGCCATTTTTACATCCCTACGGCATAGAGGTGCTATGGCTCCAACTAATCAAAAGGAATTCATAGTTTTGTCAATTATTTCCATGATTGATAGATTTAAGCTAGAAGCTTGGGGTTGATTATTTGATATCTTTGATCAAGGCATGTGTACTAATCTTTGTTTTGTAGCGCATTTGAGGTACAATTTCTCAACTCCTTCTCTAGTTTGATTTGCTTCTTTGATTTTAATTGATTTTAAACCTCATGCGCGACACCTTAGACTAGGTCTTGCCTTATGTGGTTATATTCGTTAGAGACATTTTCTTAGGTTTTATTTTATATGTATGCATTGCACGTTTCTATTTCGCGGCTAGATCCCGGGTATGTTTTCTAGTTCCCTGTTTGCATATCATATTACTTGCTATTTGAATTACATGACTTATGTATCATTAGCTATTTTGCACGCTTTTTAACATGCTTGTGTAATGTATTATTTATATATGTATTAGTTGAGGGCATGCTTAGATTAATAATTCGATTAAAAAGGATGATGAGTAGAGGCCTATCACGAGATATGATGAAAAGGGGTGTTTTAGTCCGCCGGGCTCCTTCCCCTTTCATTCCATAATCCCCGGACCCAGATTATCTTTGGTTTCGCAAAAGATCAGTTTGCTTTCAAAATAGTTTCTTAATTTCCCTTTAAAAATTAAGTGGCGACTCTTTGTATTTGAAATTTGAATAAGAAATTGTTTTAAAATCAAAAGTGGACCCAAATGCCGGTATCCACAAGCCCAAATAACTAAAAAATATATAACTCTAAAACATAAAAATTAAATACTTATTAACTAAACTAGTATATACTATAATTCATATACACTTTAATTAAGGCCAACCCACAACCCAAGCCTAATTACTTAACCCAATCTATTAACCTTAATTAACTAACCCTAACCTTTATTTAAAAGCCTAACCCACATAAATGAACCCTATTCTTTTGCTTCTTTTTCTTCACGTTTTAGAGAGAGAGAGAGAGAGAGAGAGAGATGTGCATAGACTGTGAGAGAGGTGGACGATGATATTTGTAGAAGAGGAATGTTAAAACTTTCAATTTATAGCTTGATTTTATGTTTTGATTTGAAAATAGCACTGTTCATAGCCATTGGAATCCATTCGTTGGAGAACAACGGTCATGAACAATGTCACGCCCATTTTTCCCTCTTATCTTCGACATTCTAAAAACTAGCTCGTCATTTTGGGGCTCTCCAATTTATAGAGCGAGGTGACTCGTCCGTTGAATTGATGATTTTGGGGTTGGACGAGTCATTTTGGCAGTTGGATGGTTAGGTTTGTGTGATGCCTCTCCGATTGGAGATGGCCTAATAGCCTAAGGCGCATGGGCTGGACCTTTTAAAATTTTCTTTCTGGCAATAGTTATGATAATACATTTAAGAGTAATGCTAGATATACCTAAAACAAGATACCTAGAAATGCCACATGAATGGTCAACTAAAGCTTTTCTTTAATTGCAAAATAATAAACTTACAATATATTTTATTTCAAAGTTGTTATTGATACATCAATAAGTAAACAATTTAAGTGTCTAAATATGCTTAAAAAAGTGTCTAAATATGGTGTATTTGGCATTTTTTTATAAAAAAAAATTAAAAGAGGGATTGGTTAAAATAAATTAAAGTTACAATAAAATCTGTAAGAACAACTCCAACAATGTAATAAATGTTAGAAAATTGAGGTGTGAATGAGTATACATCATTTAACGGCGTTTGTCTTGTTGTGCTGGGAATTAACGACATTTATTCAAAAGCGCCGGAAATGTTTTAGCATCAGTTTTCAGAAAGTTTTAGAGGGGCCTTCGACCGGTCGACTGGGTCAACTCGACCAATCGAGCGGGCCCAGAATTGAAAAGCATCAGTTTTTAGAAAGTTTCAGAGGGGCTTTCAACCAGTTGACCGGTTCAACTCGACCGGTTGAGCGGGCCCAAAATTGAAAAGTTGTGATTTTTCATGTCTCAACTTTGAATTTGAACGATGTTTATCTATTCTATTGGTTTTTAAACGTGCATTTACATACATAGACATGTTCTAAGGGTGTTGGGACACAACCGTTTGTGTAAAGACATGTCTTTTACCCTATAGACACCTCTATATATGTATGTATGTTAGTTTATAGATATAGTTCATAGAGTTTATGTCCAGATTTTGTCTCTTCTTCTACCTAATTTCTTGAGTCCTTTGAGAGCAATTATATACACAAATTATGCAGAAGTTAATAGATATTGTTGCCTCTATTAACTTATATCATAGTATCCTCAAGACAAAGACGTCATAGTCCATTTGCAACCGTGTGTGGGGCGTAACTTTATTTTCGGACAGCGTATTTAATGCGTGCTCGATCTTTGAAGTTATTTTTTTTTTTCTGTATTTCATTGTTTCTTATCCATTTTTCGAGTATCCCAAAACTAACAATCGAAAACAAAGTTAAATATACTTGAAAGATGGCCGGAGAAACATTAACTACAGTAGCAACCATTGTCAAGAACACCCATGCCGAGAAGCCTGAAAAGTTTAAAGGGGAAGACTTCAAAAGAATGAAAATGAAGATGATATTTTATCTCACTACTCTCAACCTCGCATACATTCTACGTGAGGCAAAACCGGTGATTCCTATAGAAAATTCCACCAAAGAACAAGAAGCCGTTTTGGAAGTATGGAATCACTCTGATTTCTTATGCCGCGATTATATCATAAATGGGCTAGAGGATATTCTCTACAATGTTTATTCTATCTTTGAAAGTGTAAAAGAACTTTGGGAGTCTCTAGACAAGAAGTACAAAATGGAAGATGCGAGGACTAAGAAGTTCATTGTGGGAAGGTTTCTAGACTTCAAATGGTGGATTCTATTCCAGTGGCTAAGTAATGAGAAGAGATACAAGTCATCATCAACCAAATTCATGTGGAAGGAATGGCTATTAGTGAACCATTCCAAGTTGCATCAATCATTGAGAAGTTACCACCGTTGTGGAAGGAATTCAAGAGCTATTTAAAACACAAGCGCAAGGAATTATCAATTCAAGACTTGGTAGTGCGTTTAAGGATAGAGGAAGACAACCGAAAAGGAGAAAAGAGTGGGCTACAAGGATCTATCGAGTCTAAGGCAAATCTTGTTGAAGGTGAGTCTTCAAAGGTTAAAAATAAAAGTAATACTATGGGAGCAAAAAGGAAGTCTACATATAATAATTCCAAGGACCACAAATCTAAGAAAATCAAAGGGAATTGTTGGGTTTGTGGGATACCCGGGCATCGCGCAAGCGCTTGTCGAAATAAGAAGTGATCTAATGGAGGGAACAAAAAGCCTAACTAAGCAAACATGATGGAGACCGACGATCTTGCGGCGGTAGTCATGGAAACTTGTGTTGTGATCGACTCAAAGAGTTGGTGGATAGACACCGGGGCCACTAAGCACATTTGTGGAGATCGAAACATGTTTTCTACCTGCACAAAGGTGGAAGGTGGTGAGAGGCTTTATATAGAAAATGCCGCAGTTGCAACCATTGAAGGCAAAGGGAATGTGTTAATGAAGTTCACATCCGACAAAGAGATGGCTCTCCTAGATGTGCTACATGTACCCGAAATTTGAAAGAATTTGATGTCTGGTCCTATGCTTAGCAAGAAAGGATTCAAGCTAGTCTTCGAATTTGATAAATTTGTATTAACTAAGGGTGGAATGTATGTAGGGAAGGGCTATATGTGTGATGGGCTCTTTAAAGTTAATTGTACTCCTAAAATTAATATTAACGAGAATGAAATAAGTTCTTCTTATATTGTTGAGTTATGTAGTTTATGGCATTCTAGGCTTGGACATGTTAATTTCAAATATATGCATAAGATGATGAATTTAGGACTATTACCAAAATTTGAAATTGATAAAACTCATAAATGTGAAATATGTGTTGAATCTAAGTTTGCTAGAAAACCATTTAAATCCATAGATAGAATAAGTGAATTATTAGATTTAATTCATATGGACTTATGTGACTTAAAATTAAATCCAACAAGAGGTGGAAGAAAATATTTTGTTACGTTCATAGATGATAAAAGTAGATATTGTTATGTTTATTTATTGCACTCAAAGGATGAGACCATAGATATGTTTAAGACATATAAGGCCGAGGTTGAAAATCAACTTTCAAACACAATTAAAATGGTGATGTCGGATAGGGGAGGTGAATATGAGTCAACTCCATTGGTCGAATATTGTGCACTTAATGGAATAATTCACCAAACTACGACACTGTAAATACCACAACAAAATGGTGTAGCGGAGAGGAAAAATCGAACTCTCAAGGATATGGCTAATGCTATGTTAAATAGCTCGTGAGTGCCACACAACTTCTGGGGGGATGCCATTCTCACGGCGAATGTGATCCTGAATCGGATTCCACATAAGAAAACTAACAAGTCTCCTTATGAAGTGTGGAAAGGTAGAGAACCCTCCTATAAAAAGTTAAAAGTGTGGGGGTGTCTAGTTATGGTACAAGTTCTGCTTCAAAAACGGACTAAGCTTGGACCTAAAATCGTGGATTGTGTCTTTATTGGATATGCCGTTAACAGCACTGCATATCGATTCCTTGTGGTTAAATTTGATAATGTAGATATTTATGCTAATACGTTTATAGAAGCGGTGGATGTTGAATTCTTTGAGGACATCTTTCCTTTTAAAGAAGGAAGACAAAATTCAACTCCTAAAAGAAGTGTTGAAAAGGTTTCGTCTAATCCTCGTGATGAAGAAGAAACCGATGTCGTTCCTAGAAAGAGCAAGAGAGCTAGAAAAACTACTTCTTTTGGACCGAATTTTGTGACACTAGCTACCATGGGGGATCCTCAAACCTTTAACAAGGCTATGAGTACACCCGAAGCGCCATATTAGCAAGAAGCGGTAAATAGTGAGTTGGATTCCATTATGCAAAACCATACGTGGGAATTGGTTAACTTGCCTCCAGGAAGTAAACCAATTGGCTGCAAATGGATATTCAAGAAAAAGCTCAAGGCCGATGGTACTATTGATAAAAACAAGGCTCGGTTGGTAGCTAAATGTTATAGACAAAAAGAGGGATTAGATTTCTTTGATACCTATTCCTCAGTCATTAGGATTACGTCCATCATGATGGTAATCGCTATAGCCGCTGTCTATAGCTTAGAATTACATCAAATGGATGTAAAAACAGCGCTCCTTAATGGAGATCTAGATGAAGAGATCTATATGGAACAACCAGAAGGTTTTATTGTAAAGGGACAAGAACGTAAAGTGTGTCGACTTGTTAAGTCTCTTTATGGCTTGAAACAAGCGCCAAAGCAATGGCACGAGAAGTTTGATCATACCATGATCGTAAATGGTTTTAAAATCAATGAATGCGATAAGTGTATATATGTTAAAGAATTTGAAGATTCTTATGTCATCATGTGTTTATATGTTGATGACATATTGATAACCGGTACCAACAAGAAGGTTATCAATAAAACTAAGAAGTTGTTAAACTCAAGCTTTGACATGAAAGATATGGGTAAAAGCTGATGTTATTCTTAGTGTACAAGTGAAATCAACTTCCGATGAATATCTTATCACACAATCACATTATCTTGAGAAAATATTAAAGAAGTTTGGACAATTTGATTGTAAAGCGGCTTTAACGCCATTTGATGCAAACTGCAAGTTGAGGAAAAATGTGGGGATTGCCATATCTCAACTTGAATATTCTCAAGTTATTGGAAGTTTGATATACATTATGAATTGTACAAGACCGGATATTGCTTATTCAGTGGGGAGACTTGCTAGATACACTAGCAATCCGGGGAAAGAACATTGGGATGCTCTTATTAGAGTGTTAATGTATCTAAAGTATACTATGAGCTATGGTTTGCACTACACACGATATCCACCCGTGGTAGAGGGATACTCCGATGTTAATTGGATCTCGGACAGTCAAGAAACTAAGTCCACAAGTGGGTATGTATTCACTTTAGGTGGAGCTGCGATTTCTTGGAGATCAACAAAGCAAACGTGTATAGCACGTTCAACGATGGAATCGGAATTCATTGCCTTGGATAAGGCGGGAGAGGAAGCCGAGCGGCTTCAGAACTTCCTAGAAGATATTCCGTTGTGGCCAAAACTGGTAACAGCTATAGTTTTGCATTGTGATTGCAATGCGGCGTCATCTGTGGCTAAGAATGCCGTTTACAACGGCAAGTCAAGGCATATGAGGAGACGACACAATACGATCAAGCAGTTGCTGTCTAGTGGTATTATAACGATTGACTATGTCAAGTCCAAAGAGAACATTGCGGAGGGTATGTATTCACTTTAGGTGGAGCTACGATTTCTTGGAGATCAACAAGGCAAACGTGTATAGCACGTTCAACGATGGAATCGTAATTCATTGCCTTGGATAAGGCGGGAGAGGAAGCCGAGTGGCTTCAGAACTTCCTAGAAGATATTCTGCTGTGGCCAAAATCGGTAACGGCTATAGTTGTGCATTATGATTGTAATGCGGTGTCATCCGTGGTTAAGAATGCCGTTTACAACTGCAAGTCAAGGCATATGAGGAGAAGACACAATACGACCCAGCAGTTGTTGTCTAGTGGTATTATAACGATTGACTATGTCAAGTCCAAAGAGAATATTGCGGATCCTCTAACGAAAGGATTGCATAGAGATCAAGTTCAATATACTACGAAAGGAATGTGCCTAAAGCCAATACTTTGAACATCCCGGGCAGAAACCTAATCTAGTTGACTAGAGATCCCAAGATCTAGGTTCAATAGGCAAACTAGTTGGGGAAGTACATATTGTAAACACACATATGTAATAAATGGTTTCATTCTTGTATATTGAATTGGTGTGTAATAAAATTGTTGAGGTTATGTTGCTACATTTAATGATGTTGATGAGTAAGTGTTACTACTGTAAATTGATATCACCTATATGAGAAAATAATGCTTCTATGAGAATTTCAAAGGCTTGGTTCTCTAAGAGCTCTCATGAACATAGGATCTTGTTCAGGACCAAAATGAACTCAACTGAATGAATTAAAGTGTATAAGGATAAGTGGTGTGTGGTATGTAATGTTGATTTACATTAAAAAAAAAGGTTGGTCGGTTCAATACGTTAATGTACACCACTTCACCGAGTAAGTCCATTAGGTATTCACTAAGGGAAAGTTCAAGTTCAAAAGACACTCTCCTAATGCATCACAAGTTCGTTAATTGCTCCCGTTGTTTTTATCGTCCATTGAGTCAAGTTTAGAAAACCATGTCATTCACATGTGGGGGATTGTTAGAAAATTGAGGTGTGAATGAGTATACAGCGTTTAACAACGTTTGTCTTGAAGTGTCGGGAATTAACAACGTTTATTCAAAAGCGCCGGGAATTTTTTAGCATTAGTTTTCAGAAAGTTTTAGAGGGGCTTTTGATCGGTCGACCGGGTCAACTCGACCGGTCGAGCGGGCCCAGAACTAAAAAGCATCAATTTTTAGATTGTTTCAGAGGGGCTTTCGACTGGTCGACCGGGTCAACTGAGCGGGCCCAGAACTGAAAAGTTGTGATTTTTCATGTCTCAACTTTGAATTTGAATGATGTATATCTGTTCTATTGGTTTCTAAACGTACATTTAATTACATATACATGTTCTAAGGATGTTGGGACACAACCGTTTGTGTAGAGACATGTCTCTTACCCTTTTAGACACCTCTATATATACATGTATATTAGTTAGTTTATAGATACAGTTCATAGAGTTTATGTCCAGATTTTGTCTCTTCTTCTACCTAATTTCTTGAGTCCTTTCAGAGCAATTTATATACAAAAATTCTGCAGAAGTTAATAGAAATTGTTGCCTCTATTAACTTAGATCGTGGTATCCTCAAGACAAAAACGTCATAGTCCACTTGCAACCGTGTGTGGGGCGTAACTTTGTTTTCGGACAGCGTATTTAATACGTGCTCGATCTTTAAAGTTCTTTTTTTTCTGTATTTCATTGTTTCTTATCCATTTTTCGAGTATCCCAAAACCAAAAATCAAATGGGTTATCAGATAGAGTACGTATCTCTGATCTTTTTGCTGAGTGATGGAATAGCTATAAATTGGTATTAGAGCCATGTTTGAATTTATGCATCTTAGAATATATTTATATATATGCATATTTTAAATCTGATGCGGTTAACTTTGCACTATAAAATATAGGGAATTGCTATGTACATCGCTAGTTTTGCTATGTACAACGCTCAATTTTATAAAAGTAAGAATTTTTAGAAGAAAAATGATTAAAATAAAGGAATTTGGGTGTACATAACAACTACATGGGCGTACATAACAATTCCCAAAATTTATATGTTGTCGAACATATATAAAGCTTCAGATCACAGTTTATATAAGCACAAACATGTGATAAAACCACAACTGCCAATCTAATGCTAAGTCTACATGGGTGTACATAACTATTTCTGCAAATTCTCGTATCTGTTTTAGAGCAATTCTGATCACTCATATACTCTTTTAATTCGAGTGCACATTTGAAAGATTTGATTGCTGAATCCTGAAGAACATAACGTCATGTTGAGACCTTCTATATTGAGTCACTGACTCCGAGGGGGTGGAATTATTATTAAGGACAGTATTACCGTAGCACGCCTCAATTAAATTCATAGCATTATTCTCGTATTTTTCCAATATTAACTGCCATTGTAATGGATTGTTTTCGAGCAAACAAGGCTACGTGAAACTAGACATCGTTGACATCATCTTATTCATAGGCCTCGGAATGTCTCGCGTGCTGGGGAGTCAGCTAAATTACCAAAGCATCACTTGTTACTTCCATTTGCGACCTTCTTCTCGACACTAAGCTTCGACATGCCCGCATCAGTAAGGATTAATAATGGGATTCCTCGGCTTGAAAGGCTGCTTGTTATTTTCAACGAAATCAACTATTTGAATACATTACCACCAATTGCCACATTTATTGATGTAATAGTCGTATATAGCTTACAGATTTAGTGTACTCACCTTGCACATTTTGTTTACTATAAAACCACTGGGAGTCAGTTCACCAAACAATTTTATTTTAAATTTTAAAAGTCCACATGTTCAAATTTTGAAAGCTTACTCACATCCAAAAACAACTGAATAAATAGAAATATATGTTTTAGTCCTTCAGATTTCGGTCAACAAGGATTTGGTTCTTTGACTTTTTGTAACATTGAAATTGATCATTTATTCATGTTGATATTTAGAAATTAGTCATTTTTCCTAATTTATAGATAATTTTTTGGACAGTTATACCCCCATTTAATACATATTTATGTGTATATATATTTATGTGTACTGTGTAAAAAGGGAAAGCCAGTTATGGGAAATCTTTATCCCAAATCAACGAACCCATTTAAACAATTGTGGCCCCCACTTCTTCATTCACGTCTTTACTCTTTCCCCTCTCCTAAAGCCTTCATCTATTCTCTCTCTCTAAACCTTTCCTCTCTCTCTAAAATAAAGGATTCTATAACAATTGTACAATCTCATGCGCAAAAGACCATTGAACCCAATACTCTTGCGATGACGTTAGTCGTTGCTTCTATGATCTCCGAAAGCAAAAAAGATAACAAAAAAGTGGGTTTTGGGGAAAGGGAGTCTCAGAACGTCGTACAAGGCTGTGGTCGAGGAGAGGACGACAGTGATGGTGAAGAGACTCATATATCTATATCATATGTGTATGTATATGCATGTGTATTGTTGTTGCATTTCTGGCTTTTGACAATTTGTGTATTAATTTTTGTCAGTGTGAGAGATTTCTCATAAAGTGTGAAGTTTTCTTTTGAGTTTTGAAGGTGAGAAATTTGTTTGTATTTGGTGAGAAATTTCTCATCAAATCCATAAAAAATGTGAGAATTTGTATAAATAAATGGTGAATTTGTTGCCATTAGAGACTTTCATCAAAATTCTAGAAGTGAGAATTTCTCACCAAAAAGTGAGAAGTTTGCATAAATAGGTGAAAAAATTGTCATTAGAGCATTCGAAATTTCTTATTACTATATTACACACTTTCATAAAAAAAATTTAGAAGTAAGAATTTCTCACCATAATATATAGAATTTCTCATTACGCTATTGAGAAATTTCTGAATTGGTCAATGGGGTGCTTGGGTTATGCTCACCCAGGGTGAGCAAATGTGAACTTAAAAAAGAAAGTGTAATAATTATATACAATTATGAAAAATAGATGTAGACATAGGGTTAAATAATTAGATTTTAAAAAATGAGCACATAAATAAAATAGGACTGGAATGAGGTAGTAAGATTTAAGAGATACAAAAAAGTTTTATATACTTATTACATCAAAAAAGCCTACTGAGAACAAAGAAAACAAAACCACTCATCACTCCATTAATTTATGTACTTATTGACTCATAATTAATAATTATACTCCTATGTATTTGGGTTCTTCAATTCACACATGGACCATATGCCATGGAGAGAGAAGATGCCCTCATCAACCAGAAATGTCAATAGACTTGACATCTGGCTTCTTCACTTCCTCCTTGGGAACCGTAACAGTCAAGACCCCATTCTCCATTGCAGCCCTCACCTCACCCACCTTGGCATTCTCCGGCAGCCTGAAACGGCGGAGGAACTTGCCGGAGCTCCTCTCGACGCGGTGCCACTTGTCGTTCTTCTCCTCGTTCTCTCTGCTCCTCTCTCCACTGATCTGAAGCACTCTGCCCTCTTCGACCTCAACCTTAACCTCCTCCTTCTTCAGCCCAGGCATGTCCGCCTTGAAAACATGGGCCTCCGGCGTCTCCTTCCAGTCTATACGAGTGTTGGCGAACTGGGTCGTCTCGTCGGAGCGAGCTGGTTTTGACAGAGAAGAGCAGCTTGGGAATGGGAAGCCCTGAAATGGGTTTTTAGAGAGAGAAAAGTGTTTTTGTAAATTGTAAGGAAGATTTTGATGGCTTGATTCTTTTGTCTTTGTTCGAATTGGGGGAGAACGAGGATGGGGAATATATTTATAGGTGAAGATGAGGGGCATTTTCGTCAGTTTGTTGTATATTTATTATTGATAGAAGTATCCAGAAATGCGAGGGAAAATTCTGGTACCCGCCAGAGTATGTGGACGTGTGTGTGGCGATCTATTTATTACAGTACTACTTACCAGTTAGCACCATCAAACGGTAAAACTTCCTTCGTCTCATTTTGTACGATTACTTTCATTTTTTAGTCGTCCCAAAATTAGAAATTAATTTAACTATTAAATGTATATTTCATATTTTATTTACTCTCTAACACTGTCCTACTTAAATTTGAAACGAAAATAAATTTCTTGTCAAGTTTATCTAGAAGAGTATATTTGGAAGAATAAAATAAATTTAATGTTTGAAAATGTTGCTTAAAAAATTAGATATACAAAGAAAGCCAAACAAATTGGAACAGAGAGAGTAATAGCCATCGGAAGGACATTTTAAGATTTTCTTTCTACCAATAGTTATGATAATAAATTTAAGAGTAGATATACCTAAAATAAGATACCTAAAAATACCACATGTGTGGTCAACTAAAGTTTTTCTTTAATTACAAAACAAAAATATTACAATATATTTTATTTCAAAGTTGTTATTGATAAATGATACATTAACAAGTAAGCAATTTAAGTATCTAAATATGGTGTATTTGACATTAACAAGTAGACACTTTTTGTTTAAAGAATAAATCAAAATTACAATAAAACTGTAAGTGCAACTCCAACTGTGTAATCAAATGGGTAAATCAGATGAAATATGTATCTCTTTTTGTTGAGTGATGGAATAACTATCAATTTGATTACTCCTATCCTCAAAATCGCACTCCAACAGAGTAATCAAAAGGAAATCAAAATACAAACTATTGAATTGAGTCATAACAAAAATACATACAATGGGAGGAGAGAGATGGAGTTACCAAATTTGATCACAATCGGTTGGTCATGGTGGTTGAACGGATCTTGAATGGTTTAATTTGGATATCAAAGAGATTACTACTTATTAAACTTGTAAACCTACTTTCAAATTCAGATCTCTGATAGAAAATTCTGATACCTCGTATGGCCAATCATCCCAATAAGTTATTCATACAACACAAATATCTAGTCTTGATCACAATCAACCATATCCTTAACCAAAAAATAATAATTCATAATCGTAGTGATACCCTATCATTAGGAACACAATGGGAAAGTCTGTTACTCTTAGTTAACCCCAAATTTACTATTCATACTGACACGTTGGAGAACCAATCATTATTCGATAATAAAGGAGGCATTTGAATGAATAGAAATAAATAAATTTATGTTGAGAGATTCCTCAACAAACCTATGTAACCCAAATAGAGTTTGAGAGATTCTTCAACAACCCAAGATAACTCGAACGACTGGATGAATCCCTAAATATCTTATCACCTCAACAAAAACTCAATATTCCACCCTCAATTCCAAGAGAATATATATATATATAAGGAGCTCGATAAATACTCTAAAAAATCATTACCAAATAAATTGCGATATAAAATATAACAATAATACCGTATCTGCTCATGATGCCCATACAAATCATAAGAAATACAGATACCCAATTTCTTGACAGAAAATAAGAAAGAATCTTTCCTAATAATAATACTCGATATTCGGAAAGAAAGCCATACCCACAATCATAAATCAATACCCAATAACACTTCATCAAGTCAATACCCTTAATACCAGTCAAATTATTTCAGGATGACTAACTCAACTCTTGATTTTTGAACCCAAATTCCAATAATATTCTCAAACTCGGATTTTTCTTACTAAATTCTCAATTCCCCTTTTCAACTCAATCAATTCAACATATATATGGAAAATATTTCCTTTTATACTCCATTTTATCAATGATTATGAAACTTTAAAAGCTAGAGGGTGTATGGCAATAATTTTTAGATTTTATCAGTGATTATGAAACTTTAAAAGCTAAAATAAATTACATTTACCTCTCTTAAAGTATGGTCTAGTACAATTGAAAATTGCACAGACCTCCTTTGAGGTTTTGGTATTGAGTTTCATTCACCTCCCCTCTGTTAGTTGACCAGACACAAAAGTTAATTTTGGTGCTTTTTTTTTAAATGACTAATTTACCACCATTTCTCCAGCTCTATGTACTTCCTCTCTTCGAACAAAGCCAATCCGACTACCACCGCCACTACCCAACCTTGCTCCTCTACCACCTCTAGTTATCCAAACAAATCCAAACAAGACCTCATTATAAATTTTAAAAAGCTGTTAAAACCTGGTTAGGCACTGCTAATCAGTTTCTGACTACAAATCTCTCCTACCTTCTAAGTTACCCATTTGTGGTTAACTTTATGAGTAATGCTATGCTTCCCAATTTTTTTTGTCCTAAAAAGTATTTTCCAACACATGTGGCAGTGAGACTTCAATAATGATGAGACCACTTCAACATCAACCAATTAAAATCAATAAGCCCACTACCACAAATGTTGGGAAACACTTTTGAGAAAAAAAATTTAAGAATCACAGCTTTACTCTAACTTTATTGCCTCAGTCTTCCATTTTTGGTAAGATTTGGTGTCATGGATTGTTGTAATACATGGATTTACCATTAAACTTGCTATGATTTTTTTCATTTCTTTTTTCTTCTTTGTTCACAGGCCCACCATTGTAGTTTAAAATGTTCCTAATTTCTCTCTTTCTCTTTCTTGATAAACCCTTGTTGAGAGTTTTCTTTCTAGAAATTCACCATCCACCATTGAACCTAAAAATTTATAATTCACCATCCCCAACTTAAAAAAAACCCCTTTCATCTCTTGATTTTTAGAGAGGGGCCTTTTATTGGGGTTGGGTCTCCATGGAAGAAAAATCACAAGATAACAAAAAATCTGTAAAGCTTTGAGGCGCGTTTGAAACTTTTTCTTTAAGGAATTATTTGCCCCCACTCACAAAGAGTTTTCCCCTCTAAGATACAACAAAGCCCAAAAATCTACCAGATAACAATTCTGAAGATTTTCAAGAAAGCCTCAAAGAAGATGGTTTCAACTGACATATGAAGGGAATAATAGCAAAGATTGAATACATGATATTATCCACATCTATTGCTATAATGAATAACCCACTTGTCTTATATAGACCATTTGGCGCCTCTTCTAAAGATGGCACCCTTTGGTTATATCATTTCGTTAGACATCTTTTCATAATAGGTATCATAGATACCTCTTAAAGGATAGTGACTCTTTAATCCAAAAGGCATCTTTTGTGTACATTTTAATATTACAAACTACTAGTACGTGCCCGTGCCCGTGGGGCACGGAGCAAAAAAATAGGATAAATGAATCTGCGGTAATTGAAGAATTTAATTTTTAATGTTTCTAAACTCCTATTCAACCATATCAATGTGATAACATTTGCTTGAGATATGAAAGATGTGTCTATCTCTCTCATGTGTCACTAATTCTTGGGACATCACAAGAGAGAGTGATAGACACAAATTTTAAGAAGGTTGTGTGAAAGTTGTATGAAAGTTGTGTCCCAAGAATTACTCAGATAATATTATCTGTTAGACATATAATCTTGTCTATCAAATGGACATATAATATTATCTGTAATGATTAACTAATTTACGGATACAAATACAAAAATGCCAAGAAAATCTAACTCTAGGTAATTGATGTGCATGCGAAAATGTTGATGAACGATCTGGAAAAACTCACACGAATCCAAAGGAAAAAAAAACAGAATTATTGCAACTTATTTCCAATTTCCAACACTCTTCTTCTTGTAAACAAAAAAAATCAGAATAGACCCCAAAATGCACATATTGCAAGCGACTGTACTATCTCCATCTATTATCAATCTATCTCAATTAGTACTGTTGCCATTTACGAATGAAAATTACTACTAACATCATTAGAAAACAATATAACCAGAACTGTGATAGCTCTATTCTTGCTCCACATTTTGCCTTCCACATTCAACTTTCTATTGGAAATGGACAATTACATAGACAGATTTCATATGCATAAAGTGAAAGTGTGAAAAAAATAGAAGAAAAGAAAAGAAGAAGAAGAAGAAGATGAAGAAGAAGCACAAACGTTGTTTTCTTACTCTATTCCTACTCTCCATTTGCTTACCCAAAGTTGGTAATTTGAATCCCCCTATCCACCCTTCCCTGCATCAAAAAAAAAAAATAATAGATGCTCAAAAAGTTTATCAAGCAACTTCACAATATTAAGATCCAATTTGCAGGGAGAGAGTAGGTAGTAAGAAAAAAGAGAGATGCCTATGTAATAATCATATAGTTCTTTTTTAGTTTCTTAAACTTTCTCATCTACCATACAGAGAATTTTAAGAAAAAAGATATTCAATTTTGAGAAACTATACCACTTGACAGCTTTGAAGCCCTTGATGACGAAGAAATCGAGCATTGGCATGGCCAAACCTATTCAAATTAGTATTTGTTTATTAAAAGCAGATTACTAAAATAGAAGTCACAAATAATTAAGTAATCAATAAACTTGTTCAGGGCAGGGAATTATTTGTACCCATGCCTTCTTTTGTTGAACACATCATTTAAATTATGTCAACTGTCTAAGAAAATCAACTTAGAATCATTTAAAAGAAGGAAAAAGAAGAAAGGAAGCAAATAGCAAATTGAACATGAAACCAAATGCCTAATCACCCAAGAAAAGCACTAATCTATCTCAATTAGTAGTGTTGCCACCTAAAATAAAAGACATATATTTTAGGAGAGAAAAGGATTACATAGTGAATGAAGAACCAAACAGACCTTATCAACAGTTGGAAAGTGTCAAGATTCAAACCTTAAGCATCCTAAAAGTCTAAATGAATCATTAAGGATAAAAAAAACACATTGGTTTAGTATGAAAAACTTAGAAAAAGATATCAAAATTTCGAAGTGGTTTCAAAGTTTGGAGTTTATGAAAAAAAAAAATCACAATTGGGAAAATTAATGAAATTGAAAAGCAAGTCATAAGAATAAGGGCGTCTTTTCTTATGAAAGCAAGTCATAAGAAAAGTACTAATCTATCTCCAACTTAGAAATGAAACAAACCACACAGTTCATGAAAATAAATTGTGAGGATACAGGGTTTTGGGAAAAAGAAACATTCATCTATTAATTATGGGTGAGAATTACCACAATCAACGTCAAGGCCTGCAATATTCTGTCTGGTAGTCGAATCGAGGAGTACGTCGGATACAAAGACGGATATACATCAGATCTGATTGAGTGCAATAGAGCAAGAAATTGAAGACATTAAAGACAATAAAACAAACTGTCTAAGTTAATGGCCAACATTTTTCTTCTACACTGCTTGATTCAGAATCATTTCCCAACCTCTCCTCTGAAAGAGGATGAACTCAACTGATAAAAAAGACTAATTTTCATAAGTTAAAGAAAAAAATTATGCAGAGAGGGAGGGAGAGAACTTAGTCACCAAGGGAAACCAAAAAAAAAAAAATGTATCAACATTTATTTTTTTATTCAATCCAATAACCTTGCCAAAACTGATCAGCCACAGTTGCGTCACTTACTTTCAACTATCTGTAATAAAAAAGAACTTTCTTAATCGAAAAAGATTTGGGGCAAACCTCTTTGTGTCTGAGCCCTATTGTTTCATTCTTCACCTGTTATTTTCAAGAGGAGAGACCATGAGAAGGGACGGGTGATAAAAACAATGGAAGATTAATAGATTTTCAAGCACTAATAAATAGTGTAGTCCCATTTGTTGGCAGTGCAGTGATGCTGATATTTTCTTTTTAAAAAGATCACGAAAAACAAATATAGAATTTGCAACTAACAAAGCAAAAGAAGTAACAATAATGATAATAGAAAGAAGCTATTTACGTCTACCTGAGCAGTCCAAAAAAAGAAGAAGTTAGTTTTAGAACTTAGCTATTGACAGACAATGTGAATATTGACTTTAACTTTTAGAAATCAAGAGAAAAGGGCTGGTAGCTAAGATAACTGCTAATTTTAACAATAGCATCAACTTTAACAATGGATAAACTTACAAAGTGAAACGCAATCAGTTGCTATCAACACCAAACAAAGTTGACCAAGGAAATTTTACCAAAAATGTATACAAAAAGCTAATTACCTGGTTTTTGTATACATTTTACCAAAAATGTATACAAAAAGCCAATTGTCTCCTACTTCTTACATAGTCTTGTCTTCTACAATGACCTGGTTAAAAATAAAAGAAGAAAAAGTAAAGCAGAAACTAATCAAAAAGGGATGCATTTTCCCAACGTAATAAGTTTGTTAAAAAATCTCAACCATTAGTCAAGGATGGGGTTTTTTGAAAATATAAAAATCCACTTCTTAAAGGGTCTTGTTTTGCAAATCTAAACCATTAGTCAAGGATAGGGTATTTTCAAAATCTAAAAACCCAAAAAGAAAGGGATTTAAAAAAAAGGGTCTTATTTTGCAAATATCAACCATGCGAGTCCGGATTTTTTAAAACGTGATTAAAAAAAAAGGGATTAAAAAATGTTTTTTCAAAAAATCCATTCTTCGAAGAAGGGTTTTAAGGGATGATAAAGTTTGGAACTAATCAAATGGAAACAAAAACCAAAAAGATACAATGAAAGCCCTCGAACAATTTTGCTCATGTGCATTGAATCACCTGTTGAAACTGGTTCGGTCAGCAAAGAGAAGTCTTTCAGATTCAGTGAATTAAGCAAAAACCCCTTAAATATATAGGAGATACATAGAAGCCCTATGAGCAAAATAAGCACGAATCTGTAAATGACCCTGTAAATAGCAAACACACACACAAAGGAAGGAAAAAAATATATTAGTTGATGTAAATAACATTATTAAAATACATTCTCTGATCCAAAAACATTAGACGGTGAGATCTCACCTCCAAAAGCACCGTTTGCGAGGATGATCACCATTACCTTCGCACCTCCCAGCCTTCAAGTCACAGAGCTCTGTTTGGTAGCTGAATATATGTATTTTAGCTATGAAAGAAATAAGATTTTGTAAAACCTTACATTTGATGTCAATGTGTGTACCCAAGGAAAAAATAACATTAGTTGATGTAAATAACATTACCAAAATACATTATCTGATCCAATTTCGTTTACGTTTATACAATAACTCGTGCCTCGAGGGGCACGGACCCAAAAAAAAAAAATAGTTCACACCATATGAACTTACACAAAAACCCTTATATATGAGCAACATGGTCATACCGTGTAGATTAATTACACAGAAATATTCTATATACACAAAACTACATTAACACTCCCTCCACAGTGTATTCAATGTTTTGGCAAATTGTGAATTTTCGTCATCAATTTGGAGAACGTGTAAGTATCGATGTCAATGTACTTCGGCCAGTGCGGGGAGTGCACACGAATATGAAAATAAACAAAAATTAAATTCTCATGTGAATGTTGAACATGATAAATTAGATGCAATATTTATTTATGATTTAGCATTACCTTATTGGGGCGGGCATTTATTTTGTCAAATTCTCTTGCCGCATCTTGCCAATTCCATGATACATTTTTCCACCAATTCTGAAAAAGGATTTTGTTGAAGGTCAAAATGATCAAAATAAATATATTCAGAACACTAAGTTGTAAGAATTTTGTATATGCCCTATTTTTGCTACCTTTATTAATGTGTTTGTGCAAACAATTGACATTTACCTGTAAGTAATTATATAAGGACCTCGGGATAAACAATGTTTGTCGTTGAATCCGTATTCCCATCAGTCAGAACACTTATACGATCAAAGGACGTACATCTGGATAAAGCGACATATAATTGTCCATGGCTAAATACAGGAGTTCGCAAATCAATCCCAACAAACTTCACCAATTGACCCTGAGATTTATTAATTGACATTGCGTATGCCAAGCGGATTGGAAATTGACGCCTCGTCATACTAAAAGGCAATTCAGTTGATGAGGCAGCCAATGAGATTATGGGAATAAAGGCTAAGTTGCCAGCTTTATCACCAGTCAAAATCAACCCTTCAATTACACGCGAAGCGGTTCTGACAACCATCAACCGTGTGCCATTGCAAAGTCCATCTGTTGGTGCAATATTTCTTAGCAACATGATAGGATAACCCACTTTCAATTGGAGATTGAATGGGGGTAAACCAGGAGGGTCCAAAGAGTTAAGATATTTATTAGGATACCGGTTAGTAATAGCTCGATCACTACCATCACCGTCAGACAATGTATCAGCAACCAAATAGGTAGATGCCTCGCCAGGAAATTTTTCTAACGCAACATTATTAATAGTGTTGACATCCACATTCCGTGCAGACAGAATTGTCCGTTCGGTGAGATAGGTAGGGGTGACCGTCCCTTCCACACCCAGTCCTGGATAAACTGTGCATAATAGCTCTTCAATGTTATGACACTTAAGTATTGTAGAAGGGAGTTTTACAACTTCTTGCGGTTTGCTCCCTACCTAGATATAAATAAAAATAAATAAAGAACAATGAATGATGTAATAAAAGTAATTAATTAAGTAAAATAGAAGAATTAATACCTACATCAAAAATCTTGCAAAATGAACATTGCTTGAGTTTGCATTATTTAACCGCATATTGTCATCCAAAGTCAAAATGTTTACATGGTTCCACAGAGAAGAGCGTCTCAAAGAAGCATCCACAATTTGTTCACGCCCCCCTTTGGGCACGACTGGCAAGACTTGTCAAAAATCTCCACCAAGAACAACAGTTATGCCCCTGAATGGACTGTTTACATCACAAATGTCCTGAAGTGTACGATCCACTGCCTCAACGCAATTTCTATGTTGCATTGGAACCTCATCCTGTATGATTAACTTGGTTTCCCTGACTAACTCTGCCTACATTGACTACTTACTAAATTCGCATATAGAATTTTCATGCACATCGAACGAAATGGAAAACGTCGAGTGTGCAGTTCTGCCTCCCAGTAACATTAATGAAGCAACTCCCGACGACGCAACTGTAATAACAGTATGTCCAAGCCTATGGATGTATAGTGCAATGGTATTATAAGTGAAAGTTTTTCCTGTTCCAGCGCCCCCACTAATGAAAAATGTAGTCCCTGTATTTTCTATGACTGTAGAAGTGATTACATCAAAGGCGTGCCGTTGTCTGACATTTAGGCTATCAATTCTAGTGTGTACATCTTCTACTTGAGCATCGAGTTGAAGTTTTCTATGGTCACACAATAGCCTGTTACCGACTGTGTTACTCCAATTTCCACTTGGTTCCGGCATTGGAAGGTAATTGGCCAAACTCTTTCCGGATTGTTGAAGCATTTGATTGAGAAGATACATGTCATAATCCTCTATTACAACCGCATTTGGGGTTTGGATTTCCATACACTGTACGAATCTTGTGATGAAGATCGTCGCATATATCCGAAGAGAAGCGTTTCCACAACTCATATGGGTGCAACGGGGAGCACTCTGTGAGAATTATACTGAACAATCTTCTCAATTGGTGCCCAGTGTTCATAACTACGGCTTCTTGAAGACATTGTATCCATTCAGCATCATCTTCCAACAGTCCTAATGCTACACATTCTGATTTAAAAGTCGGATGTGTAACATTATTTACTGTGCGCAGATGTTCAAATGATGTTGGTCCTCTCACATGTGTCAATAGTAAACGTAAATAGAATCTCTCACCTGAATTTGGACTGGCAAAGTAAATTCTACCAATAGCATACCCCTTTTTTCTCGGTGTCCATACACACGTAGAGCTATTCCAGACAAAATAGTTTGGAAATTCTTGGTAAGTGTAGACTCGAGCGCTCTCATTGGCTGCACAATAGTTCAAGAAGCCAATTAGGGGCGATGTTTGTTGTGCAGCTCTAGATGTTATCCTGTCAAATGTCTCATTAGGATCAAAAACTACCTTGTGCATTCCAGGCAAGTGAAGGGGCAATCGAACAACTGTTGGGAACTCTTTATGCGTACTATGACCTAACAATCGCCAAGCAGCTTCAACTAGTCCGATATACCTCGCATCAAGATATTGTTAGATCTCATCTGTTCCTCCCAAAACCATCGTCGTGCGATCATGACCTTTGTAAATGTATTTGTGAATATACTTTACACATCTCATCCCAGCACAAACTTCAACATTAATATGGCAGTTGAACTTTCTAGAAAGATGGGGATTGTATGGAATGACATCTCTATTATCAACTGTATGCTTCATTACCACATAGGATTGGCCTTGATTTCGTCGTCGATAGATAGGGTATCCATGTTCATCCATAGTTGTTTCCACAAATTCTTTAGGATATCGTTTTGTACACTTTCCATTTTCCATACATGGAGCTTTTAAATTTCGAGCGCCGCACGGACCATGTATCATGCACTTCATGACAGTACGAAAAAGATGTGGATCTTCCACTGGATTTGGAATTTCCGCACATACTAAATTGTCAACCTGCGCACATGTCCTAATTTTATCGGGTCCGTGCAAAAATAGAAGAGCGTGCATATGTGGAAGGCCGCGCTTTTGGTATTCAATTGTGTAAACATGTGCAACCTTCCTACCAAACACTATATTTTTGCTTATCTCCTTCATCAAACATTTTCTTTTAAGCTCAAAAACGCGTGCAATTAGATCGTGACGAACTGTGGAGGTTTGATGTGGCAACAAAGCAGCAGTAATTTTGGGCCAATTTGGATTTGCAGTCATCGTTAAAAAAATATCTGGGTGGTGATTGTGCTGTGTGATAGCCATTGAATCCTGAAATATTTCAAACATATGCCTAGGACTTCCACGGAATGAAGAGGGCAAAATCATCTGCTGACCAACTTGGTCAGGTCTCAAACCATCACTTTCAACTATAACATCAGTTAAATCCTTGTAAAGTTCTGAGCGAAGTTTTCCCTAATTCAACCTAAAGTATGTCAATCGATTTTGCTCTGTCGCTGCCCAAGCATCAACCATAAACTCTTGGAATAACTTCCCAACTCTAAGAATTGTTGAATACTCAGTTGGGCGTTGAAACATTCGATAGCAATAGTATTGCATCTGAGTTAGATGATTATTCGAAGGGCGTTGATGATGAACGTCCCACTGTTTCAAACCAGGTTCCCATCCAAGCTCACCATAAGGGAACAACAAAACATAATGCAACGACAAATAAGCTGGGTGGCACTCATTGATTCACATCAAACCGTTGTTTCCTTTAAGATGCAAAATTATGTCTCTCATCCCACTAATCTCATTCCCATTCCCTGGCAGTATAACAGTAATCTCACTTGCTGTTGGTAGGTTATATAACCGTTGATCATCAGCTTTTGAATTATAACGCAGACATACAGGCAATGCATTTCCTACAGATTCTGCTTCAATTAGAAGTTCGTAAGCTTGGCGGTATTTAGTTGGGAATGGATTGTACTGTTGCAAAGTTTCACGAATGGATTTGAGAACATCCATTATTAACTGTGGGTTTCTACGATAACGTTCTCGTATAGCGGAGTCAGGGTCATAAATATACAGTTGAGCGTAACATGCATCATTACCGGGTTGCGGAATCAGAGATCCCGTTCTATGACGCAATTCCCCATGAATGTTGAAATATCTCGGTCCATTTCTTGGGATTACTCTTTCATCTAATTTAGCACCGAGACTCATAAATGCATTACATGCATTGTATTCTCGAGTATAACTGCGAAATGATATTAAATTTGCATCATTCCCATCATAGAGAGCTTGTAAAAGTGGAGGAGGGGTATTAAGTAAGGGTAGCCTAGCTTTTCCTTGTAAACAACAGGTTCCAAAACGGGACATGTTTGGAGATGAAGAAGTCAATTTCTCATCCATCCAATGAAGGGCTGAACAATTAGGACATTCGACATCCATGTTACCGAGAAAGTGGTGAGGTGAATCAATGTTTTCTGGATAAGGAACTGCAACATCCTCTAATTCAACATCCTCTAAGTCAACATCGGGGGCATTTTGATATACAGAAGTTGGCCTATATTTATCAAACAAAAATTATGCAAGTAAAAAAAAAGACAACTATAAAGAGTTGTTCAATTAAGAATATTGATTTACCTATTGATTGGTTCAGCGGAGGATTCATCGACACTTTGTGATTCTGACGATGTCTCTGTTAAAAGTTCATTGTAATGACATGGTGGAAAAGGCAAGGACTGTATGACAGGAAAATTTGAAGGTGATTCTGTGGATGTTGGGATATCTGCTAGTTCTGTGTAAAGATTTCGCGGCGTTGGCATGGAATGAAGAAAGAAATCACTCGAATCTGGTGCACGTGGAACCAACCAGGGGCATGACACCACTAACGTTTTGATGTACATGTTTCATCTTCCAAACATGCACGATGAAGACGACGCACCCTTAGTGTCAAACCAAGCGAGTGCTGAGATTGGATTGACTTTTCTCTTTCTCGTCGATTCCGTTGGGACAAACCTCTCTTTGATAAGGACGGCGTAATATTACATAAGGGAGCCTAATAGGTACAAATGATACATGCATGCTGCAAAGATTAGATTAACTACACAATACAACATGATACATCGTACTTAGAGGTTAGACTTACATTTTCTTTTCCCTTTGTATGACTTGAGGTTGTTTCTTTCTTCTTTCCTTTAGTTGAGAAGTTTGCTCTTTTCCCTTCGTGGTCTTGAATGACGATCCCCTTATTTCTTTCTCTCATTACGTTGCCCTGTTTTAAACATCCATCAAACTGTAAGATTAACGTAATTTATTATTTAACATTTTGTAGGTGTTTTTATTTATTTTCAAAGGTAAGACTAAAATTTCTTTCTGCTTTCCATGACTTGACCATGTCATTTTTTCCTTTCCTTTAGCAATGTATTTTGCTTTATCAAAGTCCTTAAAAAATATTTGCATTAGCAGCTTGCTTTATCTCATGAATTATAAGTTCTCTATTAAAACCATTTATGTGAGAAAATATTTACCTGAGAAATGTGTTCTCTATTAAAAGTTCGCTCATCTCGAATGACGACACTTACACTTTTTTCTCTCAATAACTTGACCTATATTTTAACCCCAAAATAAGTTGATATGCAAAGTTAAAGAAATTTTAGTATACGTACTGTTGTTTCCAAGTTTGTATCAAGCTGCATGTTAGAAGTGAGAAAATATTAATAAAGATAGTTAAACGAAGTAACACAACATCTTAAGGTGTAGAACAAATTTCTTTTTAAATATTTAACATTCTTACGTGAGCGTAGATGGTTAAATTGTCCATATTTAGGGTACCTAATAATAAGAATAAAAGTACATAAAAATATTATTTATGCAAGAAACCAGCTTTTGGGCTATGTTTGGGCCAAGAAGATGCAAAAAATGCATAAAAAATGCAAAAAACTTAAAATTGCAAAATTTTAAGCATTGTTTGCAAACCGCACTATTTAAAAAAGAAAAAAAAATACAATGTTTGTCAAAACTTAGTACTGATGAAAGTTGAGTTCTTGACAAAGAAAGAGGTATGAGAATCCGTGGTTCATGAAATCAATGCTCTAAGACAATGGATATGGAACTATGAAGATATACACAAATCTATGAAAACTTTCATAGTTAAAAACCCAAGAAAACCCAACCTTGAACAAATGATCGCGAGAAGCAAATGACCGTGAGAAGCAAATGACCGCGAACCGGCTCTCACAATGTGACGTGAGACTAGAAAAAATTAACAAATCCATTGCATTTTACAACACCATTGTAGTTGGTATTAGTAGTAATAAAAGAAAATTTAGTTAGAAATTTAAGCCCCAAGGATAAAACACACTAAAAAAAAGAAAATTAAAAAAAACGTTAGAACTTAAACCTGAAAATCAAAACTAACAACCAGGAAATGAAGCTGAAATGTTAGAACATCAACTTGCAAATGAAGCTGAAAATTTGAAATGCAAAAAGGAAGAGGAAAGGAAAAGGAAAAAGGAAAAAATAGAAGAAATATTCAAACCAAAGAACAGTTCAAAATGGTTTGAACTGTTTTTTTTTAAAACTAAAATGGTTTATATTCAAACCAATGAGGATTAAAGAGGTGGTTTAAAAACTAAGGGTAAAGTTTGCACTACAACAAAAATGGGTTTTTGCAAAGAAAAAGTTCCTTGCTAAAGGCCGCAATTTCAATGCAAAACTTTTTTGCAAGGAAAGTTGTATTCCTTGCAGAAGCTTCCTCTCTAAAGCTTCTAGCAACAAAAACAAATTTCCTTGCAAATTCTTACATTTGACAAGGAAATTTTTTCCTTGCTAGTGCTTAGGTTTTTCGTTGCTAAATGCCTAATTTCCTTGCAAAAAACCTATCTTTGTGCTGTAATTTGGAGAATTGGCAAGGAAAAAAATTTCGTTGCTAAATATCCAAGTCGAAGGCAAGGAAATATTTTCCTTGCTAAAAGTCATTTTTAGCAAGGAATATGATTTCCTAGCAAATAATATTAACATAAGGCAATGAAATAATTTCCTTGCGAAAGGAGACTTTTAGCAAGGCAAAATTTGTTCCTTGCCAATTAAATAACTGTAAGACAAGGAAATAATTTCCTTGCTAAAGGTTATTTTTAGCAACGAAAATATGGTTCCTTGCCAGAGAGAAAGAGACTGCAGGGTCCACTAGAGTGATGTGAGTGGAGTGAGTATTGGTGTGTGTTTTGGATGTGACATAGCATTGCCCAAAAAATATGGTGACCACTGAAGAGGCATGTTTTAAAAATTGACATAAAATGAACAACTCACAATACATTAAAAAAGGTGGTGTATAATGACATTGATTCTTTAGGCACAATGAACCATCCCAAAAGGGGGGGGGGGGGGGGAAATCAAATAAAAAAATAGACAACATTTGGGGGAGTCCATGAAGGGTTTTGAAAAAAAAAAAAAAAACCTCTCATGCATTTTTCATTTTTATTCGAATGCATATATTTTATTTTATAGGGGGCCAAACTAAAAATTCTCACAACTACCTTGACTGAATGTTGTGCAGGCTTACACAAATGAGTTAGAGAAAACAAAGAATGCAATATTATGACAAATAGAGACAAAGATATATTTAGAGTATAATAAATCGATTCTACACGTTCCCACAGTTCTAGCTTCGTGGACAAAAATAAACCCAAATAGGCACCACATTTTAAAAAATTCACCATTCCCAAATTTGGTGCCTAGGATTTGGAGGAAACATCCTGCAAGTATAAACTGTGGGAACGTGTAGTATAAACTGCAAGTATAAACTGAACTAAAAAAATTCAACCTGGTGTACGAAATCAATTTAATGATGGGACAAAAATGAGTTGGACCACTATGTGAAAGGGGAAATTTGACAGAGAAAATAGAAAAACAGAGAAAAAAGAAAGACAGACGGAGAAAAAAAAACCTAGAATAAATACCCAAAATAAGAAAGGGAAAAAAAGTACAGCTTGAAATAATGTGAACATATGTGATTCAAGTTAACCCTTTAAAACCAAGAAAATAAGTTTGAAAGAGTGAACCAAAGTTACCAAAATTTTGATACATAAATAATGACGCCTTGGCGCACGCGCGCGCACACACACACACACACACTCACACACACACAAAATTTGCAAATTGAAACCCTAGACTGATGAACATACCTCCAAATCTGCAAATTGAAAAATATGGACAAATGAACATACCTCCCAATCTGCAAATTGAAAATCAAATGATTAGAAACCAAACAGAGAGAGAAAGAGAGAGAGAGAGAAACACAATCGGGGGCTTGATCGATCGATCGATCGATTGAGAGAGAGAGAGAGAGAGAGAGAGGGGGGGGGGGGGGGAAGGAAGAGGGAAAGACTGAGAAGAGAGACTGTGTGTACGTGAGAGGGAAGAGTTGTGTGTGAGTTGTGGACCACTTGATATGGATCAAAGGGTTGTAGTTATAAGAGCCCCTATTTTGTCCATTGTATTGTCAAAATGCTCTTGTGCCACAGTTATTATGTTTATAACACGCACATAAACACAATTGAATTAAACATATGCATGGCACAATTCAACCAAAATATATTACTTGCCAACCAAAAAAAAAGTAATAAACTAAAAAAAATGTTCCAACAACTAATCTTGCAAATTTATATTTTTTATTTTTTAAAAATGGTACAGGCATGGCAAATTAAAGAAGGAGAGAACATTGGAAAGTGAGCCATAATAAATCAAACTAACCATTAAATTTAAGGGTTTACTGTCAATCAAAATTAAGGGTTTAGTTGATCACAAAGAGTAGCACCTTCCTAAAATTACTCCTCCAAAAGGGCTCCTTCCTAATGGGTTAATGGGTGCACCAAGATAGTCTTGTTGGTGCGGAAGATACTGTGAAGCTACTGTGAAGGAAGAAGGCACTTATGCCAAATTAGCAACGTATTAAACCAAACCACCTTCCAAAATTTCCAAACCTTTCCCAAAGCGTTAGTCAGTGATACCACATTTTAGAGCAAGTAAGAGAGAATAAGTGAAGAGAAACACAAATGGTGGCTCCGGTAGGCAGTCGGCGATGGTGGGTCAGCGGTGGCGATAGAGAGAGAGAGAGAGAGAGACGGTGGTGGAGACTCGATCGAGAGAGAGAGAGAGAGTGAGAGAGGGGAAGGAAGAGGGAAAGACTGAGATGAGATATAGTGTGTGTACGGGAGAGGGAGGAGTTGTGTGACTCAGTTGTGGACCACTTGATCAGGATTGAACCAAAATATATTACTTGCCAACAAAGAATAAAACGAAAATAAATGTTCCAACTCTCGAAACAGAGGTCCTCAATTTACTGTTCAAGCTCTCGAACAGTGTTAATAGTGTTACAGTACCTAGCAAAGTTAATGAACCAAGAAAAGCTAAGGAGTGGTGAGTTTGCTTACTAACCATTGGATGGATTGATGGAATGGTATAAGTTGTTGAAGTGGAATGTCCTGTCCCAAGTGTAAGCTTTCTGTCAAAAAAATTTGGGATGCAAAGCATTACTTAGCACCTACCTCCAAAAAAAAAAGCAGTACTTAGCACCAGGCTACAACAAATTGAGAAAGGAAAAACAAAAACACTAAAAGGACCAAAAGAAAAGGGAAAATGGTTGCATAAACTGAAGTCCTGAAGAAAAAGTTCCAAATAACTTTGTGCAGATGCGGCTAAGACATGGCTCAAAATGATAGATGTATAGAGATTACCCATGAACAACAAAATCATAGGAAACCCACAGATTTGAGAGAGTTCTAAATAAAAAGAAACCGATTTGAATTAAAAAGAGTCTAAATAAAAAGAAACCGATTCTAATTAAAAAGATTACTAAATAAAAAGAAACCGATTCTAATTAAAAAGATTACTAAGTAAAAAGATTACACAAATGTTGAAGAAATTCTAACTCGCCCCGATTAGGTGTGCGGAGGTCCTAGTGTTTAGAGTGTTAGTCGAAAATTCAATTGAATAAAATGAAAAAAAAAAAAAAAACTGTTTGCAGTACAGCAAATTCAATTGCTTAAAATTCAGCACTTAATTTTCAATTTTATCAAATGCACCCTAAGACATCCTTCTATGTCAACATACCATTGTTTCAAAATTTGATTAGTAGATCAATGCATATTCACCAAGTTCTGTACACGGATACTAAAACCTATCCTAAGTGTTCTCACCATATTCTTACAGCTGATAGAATATGGACAAAAACATATCCTCTGGCAGCTAGCAACAAATCTTCCATATGAGAATGAACCAAGTTGAAACCAAAAAGTTGATATATCACACTTGAAACAAATCTTCCCTTTTTCTTTTTCCTCAATCAACTTCATTCCTTTCACTTATAATATTTTCATGCAAATCCAATTTCAATACTACTTTTTCTGCAATAAAATTTTCAAACTTTGAGACTGTGAAAGTAAATCTTAAATGAAGTTTTCCATAACATACTCCTACCAGAAAAGGACATGATTCCAAAACTCCACATGAAATTATGAACGGATTCAAAAAGAAAAAACAGAGTAGACTATAAAACTGATAAGTTCCATTTTGTGAACAATAATATTTGCAAGTATATGACGCACTAAGAAATTTTGCTCCAAAAAAATGAACAATTTTGTACCCACTTCCAACCAAGGCATTAGACAAAAATTCAGCTATCAAAAACCAAACAAAACAGAACACAAAATTGTTGCAAAAAATTAACCGAGAGAGATGCATTCGCTCTTTCACTTCTACACAACTATTACAGAAAATCATGAGTTCTAACTTCTAACCCAAGAAAAACAAGCAAATATCTCAAAGCTCAATGATCATGTCTTGTAATACACCATATTGACCACCAACATAAAATCAATCTTATGTTATTTTGAAGTTAGAGGAAAAGAACAGAGGAAGGGAAGTGACTTACAAAATATATACTCTTTGAGTCTTACAAAAATTTGGTAAACGAAAACTGAGAGTTAGGTCCCTCTATTGGTTCATAATCCTGTACACCTTCACCAATCTGTCAAACCAAAGTTACTCAATTAATACATGAAAAAAAGCAAAATACACAATATCACGGTATCATTTGAATCCGAAGTAGAAACAAATGAGCTGATTCTAGAAAAAATGAATATAAAGATAATGAAGTATTACTAAATTCAGGGGTGAAATTGAAAATGAGGAAGAAAATGGTTGGAGCTTATGACCATATACCCCTAACTTGCAATTTGGAGGCCAGAGAGTAAAACTAAAACATAAGGTTCAGTATTAATAGCAGCCCTGTTTTCTGGGGTGAAATTTATTACCATTTTACCTACAATTAAAAATTTTTGGAAAAATTTACAATTAAAAAAAAAAAAAATAGGAACTGAAGAAAAAGAGAAGGGGAATTGACCCACAATTTTTCTTTCTAACGGGTAGTATTAATGAGCAGTGCTAACATTCAGAAATCTCTAAAACATTCAGAATGTTAAACATTGCACTTTGTGACAGCTTCAAATACATGTGTACCTTTCCATAAATAAGATCAAGAATTTCACCAAAAGCATAAAAATTCCCAATATCACAAATTTCACCAAACTATGGATGATAAGATCGAATATTGTAACAGATTCGGGGGGGGGGGGGGGGGGGGGGGGGGGGGTTGATTTTATAGAGGATGTGGATGGTGGCTGAGATGTTAAGTGTACGGAGATGGCCCGGGTTTTGAACTGAGAAAGGGAGAAAGAGAGATGAAGGAGTAGTGAAGAGAGAGGGAAGAGGGTCTGAAGAGAGAGATGATGCGTGTAAGGGATGTGAATGAAATGATGGCCAACAGAAGAGATGGAAGAATTGTGTGAGTGACTCTTCTTCTTCTTTTTTTTTAAAGTATATTGATGTCTTTCAGTCAAAGTTGGTAAGCAAAGCGTTACTTAGCACCAGTGTTAGTTGAAACTAAAACAACATTATAACATGGGGACAAAGTAATGGTTAAAATAATGGTCAGAACGTCAACCCCAGCCTCTTGAAAATGCTATATAAAAAGTAATGCTTAAATAATGAATTTAGAGAAGGAGCATAAATAATCTCAAAGATATGTCATGAATTGTCACTCTTTCCTTTTTCTTCCCCTCACCAATATCATGAACCAAATAGAGGCTAAAAGAATAAAAGTTGGTCTAAAGAAGTAAATGAACTTAACTTGGACCTTTAACTGTAGTAACTTAGGAGCATTTGGAAGGATAACATTTGGGTGAACTAAAAACACATACTTTTTAAAAAATTACCCTTATTATTTAAGCGTGCGTCTATGAAAAGAATATAAAAAATTACCTTTATTATTTAAGCGTGAGTCTATATAAAATTTCAATATATTTAAGCGTGGCTGAAGTTGCTTTTTATTGTATCTTTTAAGCATTTTCAATATATCAAATACAATATATAAAAAAAATACAAACTTACAATATATATTGCAAATTATTGTATCTTTACAATGCCCACTAATTCCATGTGATTATTAGCCGAGTGTGTTTAATAACTCAGTTAGGTGTTTAGGAGAAAAATTAAAATCTAGTGAAAACTTTAAGTATAAAATTCATTGACAATTAGACCCATTGACAATTAGAATTGAAAACTCATTGACAATTAGACCCATACATTAAAATTTTAAGCAAATAGACCTATGTCTTAAGGCATGAGCCTTACTGCTCTCTAATACTAACATTTCGTTGTGGGATTTTTCACCAAATAGCAAAGTTCTCTAATACTAACTTTAATGGTGTGAACTGACAGTGACATGTCCACTTACTCACACTTACAAACCATTGGCAACAAAGCATATACTGATACGCCCAAAATTATGGGCAGTTTCCTACTCAAGCTAGAAGACTAATGGAAAGTGCATCTATTTCCTAATCCAATTGGGAAACCCCCACAATTAATGTCAATCAATCCTAATACAATTAGGAAACTTACTTGATTGGTGTCAATCACACCCTAATAGGATTATATTTCCTTATCCATGTATGAGTAGGTCTCTTACATCTATAAAAGAGACCACTCACCCCCCCATGAAGGCGGCCAATTCTGTAGTCTACACAGCGCCTCTATAATTCACCATTATACGCATACACCCGGCCGGTATTACTGGTAGTGCCGCCCCTCTTTGTTGGCTCACCAGGCCCGCCGGTGATCTGCTAGTGAACGTGCTCAGACACACCCGTGGACGTAGGTACCTTCATTAACAGGGCCGAACCACATACAAAAAATAGTCTCTCACTCTCTCTCTCTCTCTCTCCTTAAATTGCTCTACTTTACTCTTACCAATTTTTGGCATCATCAGCTTGGCGCCGTCTGTGGGAAACAACAATTCTTCTCATCAACAAATTCTTGACTGATCAATATGCCACCAAAGAAGGCTGCGCAGCAGTCCGACCGGGATGTTCCTTCGGCCCCGGCGTCGACTGCAGCAGTCCCGACATATGAGCAAATCACCGCAACCCTCACACAACTCTTGGAGGGCCAGCGTCAAATCCAGCAACAGATCGAAGCACTGCTAGCCCAGCAAAGCAATCCTCCAGTGGCCGGGAAACGACCCGGGAACATTGCGTACGGTCGAGAACCGATCTTGACCAGACAACGGACCCGAGCCAACCTGTCCCATGTTGAGGATGCCAGAGACATCAACAGTGGGCGTGCTGCCCGAGAGGAAAGGCAGGAGCGTATGGCCCGGGAATCAGTCCAGGGTCACTCGGTCAAGAGCCAAGTCGTCCCTAGGCGAACGGTTACCCGGAGTCATAGCCGAGCCCGATCCCAGAGGACAACACCCTGCCATGAAGAAGCCTCTTCCACCAACCCGACCAACTCCTCAGATACCGGTCGGGAAGGAGTGGAAGCCCGAATCAAGGGCTTGAAGAAACAGATCGACGGAGTGGCCAAAAAGCTTGGTCAAAACTGTGTTCCGAATCAAGCCAAAACCGAGACAGAGTCACCATTCTCCAGCCAGATCACGAGGTTCTCTATCCCGCGCAAATTCAAGCAGCCTCGGCTAGATTCATACAACGGCTCGGGAAGCCCGATCGACCACGTCCGAACCTATAAGGCTCAGATGGCCCTAGCCACCAACTCCGATGAGCTACACTGCCTAGCCTTCCCCAGCACTTTGAAAGGCCCGGCCATGCAGTGGTTCTACTCCTTGGAGCCCCGATCGGTCTGCAGTTTCAAACAACTCAGCAAACAGTTCATCAACCAGTTCGCCGGTATGCATGAGCGGCCAAAGCCAGACATGCAACTACTAACAGTCAGACAACGGAATAATGAGTCCCTCAAGGAGTTCACCGACCGGTTCAACCAACAGAAGCTTCAAATCCGCAATTTGAACGAGACAATCGCCATCATAGCCTTCTGCTCGGGAGTTCAACACACCAAGTGCGCCGCGTCGTTCCACAGAAACCGACCGGAAACTTTGGTCGAGCTCTCTGAGAGGGTTGGAAAATACATTGACACTGAAGAGTTTCTGAAGACCAAAGACACCGGGCAAGAAAGCAACGAGTTTTCCAGAAATAAGCGGAAGCGAGATCAGCTCGGGAATTCTGACAGTTCCTTCGGCTCACAGCAAGCAGGGTCCGGCAGTCCCGACCCGACCTCCAGTTCGCAGCGGTCTGAGCCTGGCAGCCCCGACCCGACCTCCAGTTCGCAGCGGTCTGAGTCCGGCAGCCCCGGCCCGATCTCCAGTTCACATCGGTCAGGATCAAACAGTTCCGACTTTGCCTCCAGCACAGAGAAGTCAGAAGCACAACGACCCTGATCCGACCTCCTGTCTCCATCGGTCTAGAAGAGCCCGACTACATTGGTACTTGCTTGATCACCACATGAGGCTCCACCGATCATCAGGAGGCATACAAAGACCTCGGGCCTAACCTCGAGGCACGAAGAAGACCTCGAGCTCCGAACTCAGGCACTAAAAAGACCTCGGGCTCCGAACCCAGGCACTCAAAAGACCTCGGGCTCCGAACCCAGGCACTAAAGACCTTGGGGTCACGCCCAAGGCACCGGCTTCGCTTAGGTCCAGCCGACGATGGAGGCAAACCTCCTAGGTGGCTGATGATGGCAAGCTTCAAAAGACCCTGCAACCACCATGTTCCAGGTCGGTTACCTACATATCATAGCCTCTGTAAGACCCTCGTCTTAGCGAAAGCTTGGGGGGCAAGATGGCGCAGTGAACTAAACAGGTAATCACACCGGGTATTTACAGGCCTCGCGGATAACCAAGTCAAAATCTTGGACAACCCAAGCACCTACAGTACTCAGAGACATTAACTCCACTTAGGTCCAGACCGACGATAGAGGTGACTAAAATCTCTTAGGTTGGCCGACGATAGAGGAGTAAAAGGACCCTAAAGCAACGTGATTTATGTCGGCTCCACCAACATGGTCAAGCTCCTCTCCCAACAGTCTTGACGAAGGCTGGCCGGGCAGAAGACAACCATCCTGGGGAGTTAACAGTAAAAAGGACCCTAGAGCAATGCGCTTTAGGTCGGCTTGTCCAACATGGTAAAATCCTTCTACCCATAGCCTTGACGAAGGTTTACGGGCAGAAGATAACCATCCTGGGAGCTAACTCAAGCAAAAAAGACTCCGAAGTAGGCCGAGTCTCAACTCTCGGTCACTTCCCGAGCATTCAAAGACTCCGGATTAGGCCAGGTCTCAACTCCCGGTCAGTTCCTGAGCAACTAAAGGTCCCGAGCTAGGCTGGGTCTCACCTCTCAGTCAGTTCCCGAGGACTCATCAGGCTCAAAAGCCCCGAGGCAGCTTCTACAAGCACTCAGACATTGACAAGTAACATCAAACTGATTTCCAAACTTGCCCCGAATAGCATCTGACCAATCTTGGAAATGGGGGGCAGCTGATACGCCCAAAATTATGGGCAGTTTCCTACTCAAGCTAGAAGACTAATGGAAAGTGCATCTATTTCCTAATCCAATTGGGAAACCCCCACAATTAATGTCAATCAATCCTAATACAATTAGGAAACTTACTTGATTGGTGTTAATCACACCCTAATAGGATTATATTTCCTTATCCATGTATGAGTAGGTCTCTTACATCTATAAAAGAGACCACTCACCCTCCCATGAAGGCGGCCAATTCTGTAGTCTACACAGCGCCTCTATAATTCACCATTATACGCATACACCCGGCCAGTATTACTGGTAGTGCCGCCCCTCTTTGTTGGCTCACCAGGCCCGCCGGTGATCTGCTAGTGAACGTGCTCAGACACACCCGTGGAAGTAGGTACCTTCATTAACAGGGCCGAACCACATACAAAAAATAGTCTCTCACTCTCTCTCTCTCTCCTTAAATTGCTCTACTTTACTCTTACCAATTTTTGGCATCATCATATACTAACCCAATGAAATCAACAGAGATAACACAGAAACCTTAGGAGCAAAGAAAAGATAACACAGAAACCTTAGGAGGAAAGAAGAAAAGAACAAAGAATGAAAAGAAAAGAACAAACAATGAAAATCAACGCCAGAAAAAAAAAAAAAAAAACTGAAACAAATTCGTATGTAGAATCAGCAAACATTAAAGTGCCCAAGAGGGAAAATAAATTTTTTTTACACACCTTTATAACTTAAGGAAAATGCAATCAACAGAGATATAGAGAGAGAGACCAACAAAAAAAAAAATAGAATAAGAATCAAACCCCCCAATACTAACCCAATAGGTAAATTTCTAACCAACAACATAGAAAGAGGGGAATGAGAGAGAGAGAGAGAGAGAGAGAGAGAGGACTAACCCAATCGGCGACGTGGCAGTTGATCGGCGGCGGCGGTTGATCGGTGAGGTGTGAGGGAAAGAGAGTGAGGGAAAGAGGGTTTAGAGTCTTACAGAGAGTGAGAGAGTTCAAATTTCAAAAGTGTCTCTCAGAGAGAGAGAGAGAGAGAGAGAGAGAGAGCGCTGTGGGTTGAGCGGGTAAGAGTGTGGGAGATAGAGAAAATTATGGCGTGTGTTATGGAAGAGTGAAGGGTTGTGTGAGTTAGTTGTAGACCATTTGATGAAGATCAAATGGTCGGGGTTATAAGAGCCCCTTTGTGGCTGATATGACCAAACTGTCCTTTTTGTAGGATATAATATAGATATTAATGTATATTAAAATATGCAACACCTTCAATTCGAATCTCAACATACTCCCACCGCCCAACAATTCGGTCAAATTTTTTTATTTTTATTTTTCGAATAATGACTTTAAGAGAAGTATTTCAAGAGTTTTGAGCAACTCAGAAGGACAATAATTGAAACGATGAGACTTCAGTAAAGTTCCTTGGTTACATTTCGTTAAATTACTCTTCCAATTTTTAAAACTATTTTTTTTTTCACTTGCATTTTTTCAAAACTATTTTTTTTTTTAAATGTGCAATAATGTGGGAAGAATCTAACAAAATAAGCTAAAAAACTTTATTGAAGTGTTGTCAAAAGGGTCACACAGTGGCAATAATTTCAATTTCACTGTAGTTGTCGAGTTCGAACCCCTTGTTGCAATGAAGATGGGTCAATGTAAAGTGTTCTTCAATTTGACCAAAACAAAAAGAGAGGCGAAACTACATATCTCCAAATTTGCAAAAACTATTGACAAGCGGAATTATAATTAGCATACATGTATAAATCTCCTCTAATGTATAGGTTTGAGGTTCGAATCTAATCTCCTATCACTCCATTAACACATCAATAGCACATATATATATATATATATATATATATTTTAAATCATGGTGCTTCAATTTGACCCAAAAAAAAAAAGAGTAATATTTGGGGCACTAACAACATCCACTAATACTTACTAACACACTCTATCTCTCTCCTAGTGGCACTGTGGGGTCCGCAGTGGACCCCGCTGTACTACTAGGAGAGAGATAGAGTGTGTTAGTGCTTGTTAGTGGATGTTGTTAGTGCCCCTAGCATTACCCAAAAAAAAAAACACAGAGGTGCAACTAAAAGATCTCCAAATTTGCAAAATTATTGGCAAGCAGGATTATAATTAACATACATGTATAAGTCTCCTACAATACATAAATTCGGGATTCGAACTTCATCCTTTATGGGTTATTATAAAATACATATAACGGTGAAAAAAAAATACTAATAAAATTAACGGAGAAAAACATTAAAATATTTTTATATTTTATTATTAATATTAGGAAACAAAAGCAGTCCTAGCTTTATTGAGTGCATCAGAAGAGCCTAATACACCCATCACTCCATTAACACATCACAAAACACATATACTTATTGACTCATACATACATATATATATATATATATATATATATATATATATTGGGTTCTTCATTTTATTCATAATAGATGCGTCCATGCCATGAAGAGAGAGAAGAGAGAGAAGATTGCCCTGATCGATCAGCCAGAAATCTCAATAGGCTTGACATCAGGCTTCTTGACTTCCTCCTTGGGAACAGTAACAGTCAAGACCCCATTCTCCATCGCAGCCTTCACCTCACCCACCTTGGCATTCTCCGGCAGCCTGAAACGGCGGAGGAACTTGCCGGAGCTCCTCTCGATGCGGTGCCACTTGTCGTTCTTCTCCTCGTTCTCTCTGCTCCTCTCTCCACTGATCTGAAGCACTCTGCCCTCTTCGACCTCAACCTTAACCTCCTCCTTCTTCAGCCCAGGCATGTCCGCCTTGAAAACATGGGCCTCCGGCGTCTCCTTCCAGTCTATGCGAGTGTTTGCGAACTGGGACGCCTCGACGTCGGAGCGAGCTGGGTTTGACAGAGAAGAAGAGCTTGGGAATGGGAATTCCTGAAATGGGTCCCACAGATCTAGAGAGAATGGGTCGAAGATGTTGGATCGCCGACCGCCAAAGAAACCACTTGGAATGAGCGACATTGTTTTGGAATTTGATCGAAATAGGTTTTAAGAGAGAGAAAGTGATTTTGTAAGGAAAGATTTGATTACTTGTAAGTTTGATTGGGATAGGAAGAGGAGGGGAATGCATATATAGGTGAAGAGTAGGGGCATTTTCGTCAGTTGGTATATTTTTGAGAGAAGTATCCAGAAAAGCAACGGAAAATTCTGGTACTCGCCAGATTATGTGGACGTGTGTCTCGGGATCTCTCTGGATTTTAATCTCTGCGCTTAAACATGAAATTGTGCTGTAAAGGTTTGTAAGTTGGGGATCTAATGTGCAATGATCTATTGCTTACTGCTTAGCAGTTAGGACCATCAAACGGTAATACTTCCTTCGTGCCACTTTGTATGATTATTTTCTTTTTTTTGTGGACCCAAAATTAGTGATCATTTTTTATTATTAAATGCATGTATTTTAGGGTTAAATACATTTAATCCCTTTTAGGTTTTTTTTATGGTTCAAAAGTGGACACTTAACACCTGTGATTTCGGACTAAAGTGAAACTGTTAAGTTTCTTTCAAAATTAATGAAAACTCTGAAATTGACCAAGCATATTAACACTTAGTCCCCTTTGTAAGTTTAATTTTGGGGTTAATCTTCTATGTGGAGATAATGCTGTCATGTTGCCCACTTATATGGGGCTAATTTTTAACACGTAATCTTTATGAGGGGCTAATTTTAGGGTTAACTACCTATGTACAGTTAATTTTGACACTTCAACTATCTATATTGAGCTAATTTTAACACTAAATTCCCATATGAGGCTATTTTGAGAAAAATCTTAATAGTTTCACTTTAGTCCAAAACCAGAAGAGGGTAAAATATAATTAACCATATATATAGTTTTTAACTTTTCAACACTGCCCTTCTTAAATTTGAAACCTGGAGTAAGTTTAAATTTGTTGTGAGGTTGATCTAAAATGATATATTTGGAAGAATAGAAGAAATTTAATGTCTGATAATGCGCTGTCGTGCCCGCGCCCCCGGAGCGCCAGACTGTCGGTGTGGGCCCGGCTTCCTGAGAGTGGGTGAATTGCAACTTGATTTTTTTATTGGGAAGGGTGAAAAGAGTATGGTAGAGTCTATTTGAAATATTCAGAATCGCCACTCAACATTTGGGGTATTAGGGCCCCTATAAAGACAATTAAAGTAATTCATCTTTAATTTTTGACAAACAGTTTTGAGAAAAGTGGGCCCTTTAAAAGTATGACTCTTAATAGCCATGCGAAAACCAAAGATTTTGAGATGGGTTCGGGGACTCGATTATGTCAAGGGAAAGTATAGGTAACCTCGAACATCCGTGCAAACACGGTTACCAATTTTAGTAATTTTTATTAAAATGGGGCATTTTTTTAAAAAAGAAAAAAAAGTTTTCTTTTTTATTTAGAAAGTGAATAGACGGAAAATGATGATAGGTATGGCCGCACCCTTTGAGAGTTGCTTATGTATCCCAAGATGGGAATTAGGCCAAAACGTAGTTCTGACTTGTGTGTGCGAGTGTATGCATGATTTAAAAAGAGTGGTCACGTTTGACCGTGCGCGTGTGATGTAATGATTTGAGAAAGAATCGGTGTTGCTAGGAACTTTAACCTTTACGGTGTAGTTCTAGACTTTAACCTTTGGAAAGTGATTGAGATTGAAATAATATTATGCAAGTGAATGGAGAATGATGCATTTTTTTTGTACTTTTCTATTTTTGTTATTTTGTTTTCTTTCATGTGCTTTTATTTCTATGTTGGAAATAAGGATCTGTACCCAAATGACTGAAAAATGTACTGGAAGTAAGGGTCGGTGCCCAAAAGAAAGAAAAGAAAAGAGAATTTTATTTTTATTTTTATTTTATATTTATGCCGGAATTAAAGGGTCGGTGCCCAAAGGAATGAAAATAAAATAAAAGAAAAGAATTTTTTTTGTTTACTTTATGCCGGGAGTAAGGGTCGGTGCCCAAATGAAAGAAAAGAAAATAAAAGAAAAGAATTTTTTTTTATATTTACTTTATGTCGGAAGTAAGGGTTGGTGTCTAAAGGAAAGAAAAGAAAATAAAAGAAAATATTTTTTTTTATATTTACTTTATGCCGGAAGTAAGGGTCGGTGTCCAAAGGAAAGAAAAAAAAATCAAAGAAAATAATTTTTTTTATATTTATTTTATGCCGGAAGTAAGGGTTGGTGGCCAACGGAAGGAAAAGAAAATAAAAGAAAAATATTTTTTTTTATATTTACTTTATGCCGAAAGTAAGGATGGGTGCCCAAAAGAAAGAAAAAGAAATGTGAAGTGTGTGTAGAATAAGAAGACATACCTGTGAAGATCTCCTAGTGCAAAGAGGACTGTTGGATCCGATTAATCGTTTATTTCTTTTTATTCCATTATTTATGTGAATTAAGCGATCTTTATTATTTAGACATGAATTTTCATATTAAAAAAAAAATTATAGTCCCCAGTGGAACATTGGTTCCTGTATTAGCAATCGTGTCATCCCCAGTAGAACATGGCTCTCCATATAATTAGAAACCACGTAGGATTTCTGTATTGTGAACCATATAATCCAAAGTCGGACGTGACTTTTATATTGGAAACCAAGTAATTCCGAGTATGACGTGGATATTATTATTATTTTATTTTTATCAAGCAACAAAAAAATGATATGTACAAAAAAAAAAAATAATAATAAACCTGAGTTATTGAAGAAACTTGAGAAATTGGCTAGATATTGGTGGTGAGTGACTGGGATGTTGGGCAGTGATTTGAGGCAGTATGGTGACGACGGTGATACAGTGACCCTGAGGTATGATGATGAGAATCGTGGTGATATAATAGCTAGGTGGACTGTAATGATTGTAATGGTGACCTTGATGGTGATGGTTAAAATGGGTGATATGATGGTGAAAAAAAAAATGTAAACTCCTTTTTTTTTGTAGGATTTTTATATTTAATGACGAAGTGAGGGAGGTGGAGAGAATGATGAGGGGGATATAGAGTGTGAGGGAGATGCGGAGAGAGAGGGAGAGAGCATATTTTTTTTCTACGTTTCTCTTCCTCTCTCCCTTTTCTTTCCTCAAATAGATAGTGTTTTTATAGGCCAAAAAAAGGGAGGTAGAGAGGAAAAAAATAAGGGGGGGGGGGGGGGGGGGGGGGGGGACAAAAGAAGAAGTGAAAGAAAGCAAAAAAATAGCTCAAAAGGAATACGAACCAGCAAATGCTGGTGCATTAATAGTGAGAGATTATATGGTGTGCAAGGGTGTACGTGCTCATGTTGATCTTTGTCCCAGTAAACTTTGATTTGTAACATCTTTTTTTATCTGATGTCTGATTGGGATGATTCAAAAAGTGGCAGCAGGCTCGTGTCAACGAATATTTTATTTTGAAATGATTGAATTGGGCAAAAATAGGGTGTCTACATGCACGATAAAAAAATAAAAATGTTTGATAACGCATTAAATGACGTTTGCTTGAAAAGTTGGGCATACGAAGATAATCAAACAAAATGGGACAAAAGGAGTAAGAGCAACTCCAAGGGTAAAAGGAAAAATCACTAAGCAAAACACAATTTTGCCTTATTGAATGTAAAGTGGCTAGGCAATTTATCAAATCTACTACAACCACACAAGGCATAATGACTTGACATTTCTTTTCTTTTTGTATTTTCTATATTTTCATTCAAATAAATAAAAACATTTCTAGAAATAAAATGAAAATTCAAAATTTTAAAATTAACCTGGTAAATTGAAATTTCAAAAGTTGTCCCGCCTAAATTTGAAATTTTTGCCAAATTTTGTTAAATCAAAATTTGAAAAACGGCCAAAATGTGAAATTCAAAATTGAAAAACCACCAAAATTTGAAATTTGAAGTTTTGCCGCTTAAATATAAAGAAAAAATTTAACTTCCGATTTTTAAAATTCAAAATTCACCCAAATTTATCTATAAATATGAGTTCTATCGCATATGTTTTAAGTCATCTCTTCTACACTTTCATCAGTCTCAATTCAATTTCTCTCTTTCATATACTACTATGCCTCGTTTTCCTAACATTTTGGAAGATTTCCATGTTGTATCAAATGATGATTTTGTGTCGTTAACAAATATGGTGATAGAAGATGAGCAATTAGAAAGTCGATGGCAAAATACATGCCGCCGTGGTTCTATTCCAGGCCATGTTATCATTGATCGTGGTAGAGTTGAAGGTCATGAAAGATTATATCAAAACTATTTCTTCGAAAATCTGGTGTTTCCTAACAATCCATTGCAGCGGATGTTTTGAATGAATCGTTCTCTGTTTTGTCGAATTGTCAATGAGGTGGAACAAGGTGATCCATATTTTGTCAAACAAAGAGATGTCGGTGTTCACGGCTTGTCTTCTCTTTAGAAAACAACAGCCGCGCTGATAATGCTTGCTTATGTCTCTCCAGCATATTCTGTGGACGAATATATGCGGATTGGAGAAAGTACGACAATTGAGAGTCTGAGAAGGTTTGTGAAAACAATTGTCATGGTCTTTGGTGTTCTGTATCTAAGAGAACCAACCACTAGTGACATTGTTAGATTAATAGCAGTCGGGGAATAACACGACTTCCCTGGAATGTTAGGAAACAGTGATTGCATGCATTGGAAGTGGAAGAATTGTCCTAGTGCATGAAAGGGGATGCATACTGGTCATTGTCATGACTCAACTATTATCTTGGAAGCTGTGGCTTCCCAAGAATTATGGATATGTCATGCCTTTTTTGGGATGCCAGGATCACTTAGTGATATAGACGTTTTAGAGCGATCTCCAGTTTTTGCTACACTAGCTGAATGATGTGCTCCTCTAGTCAACTACATAATTATTAGGAATGAGTACACAATGGGCTATTATCTAGCAGATGGAATATACCACAACTAGTCAACACTTGTGAAAACAATTTCATGTCCACAAGGTCGAAAAAACCATCACTTTGCTGCTGAGCAAGAGTTGGCAAGGAAGGACGTAGAATGAGCATTTGGGGTGCTCCAAGCACGTTTTTCTATCGTCCATGGAACAGATCGTTTATGCGATGAAGAAACTATTGCAAACATGATGAAGGCGTGCTAATAATACACAACATGGTCATTGAGGATAAAGGAAGTGTTGGGTACATTGACTTTGATGGAAATGAGGCAAATACGCATGTATCAGTGTTGGGTAATACTAGGCAGGAGCTAGTAGAATTTATTCAAAACAAGCACCAAATCAGAAATAGAGGAACCCATTCTCAAATTCAAGCGGATCTCGTTGAGCACTTGTGGAAGCAACATGGCCAAGAGTAGGAAGATGTTGATGTGCTTATTTGATGATGGTGTGTTTATTTATTTTTGATGTGTTTATTTGTTTTCGGTGTTCTTATTTCATGTTGGTGTGTTTATTTGTTTTTGGTTTAGTTTATATTTGTATTTCTATCTACTCTTCTAAATTTAAGTTTTCTGTTTTTAATAGTTTTCAGTTTGTTGAACCCAAAAAAAGAAAATCTATCCATTTAAATGCACTAATAGGATAATGCATTCATTAAAAAGTACTACAATTTTCTTACATTCCATAACTACTCAAAAGTAAATTAGTATTGATTACATTCCACAATTACTAGAAATTAAATCCCCTCTTTGCATTAATCTCCATCTTCAAGTTGTTATAATACTTAGCTAATGCCAGATTCATTCCGCTAGTGTTCGTTTGCATTATGCGCTCTTCGTAAGTCGTTCCTCAAGCTGTAATTGTCTATCATATTGAGCTAATGCCTTTTCTTGTCTTTATGCTTTTGCATGTTCAAACTCAAATTTCTCTGGTCTATATTGATCTAAAACCCAAGACGATGGCCTCTCTTCAATGTTTGTGTTGCAAATTTTTTTCTTTAACTTTTCCTTTAAAGTCTTTCTACCTATTGGCCGAACATTGTGCGAAGGGTTTTCATTGTCATCCCCCATGTTAACTAATTGGGGAGTTGCGGGAGAAGACGCAGCAGAACTCGTGTCGCTATTACTTTTTAAGACAGGCTGTCAAACAATTTGCGCTCATTCTTTAATATTTCCCCATAATGTTTATATGGAAATGATTTTTCAATAAATAACTAATACAATTCTCGTGTCTCGTCCAACTGAAAAAGCATTTGCAATCAATATTATTGGATTCTATCAAAATAGGTATAATAGGAATGCAGTGAAAATATATTCAGAATATGATTATTGCCCTTCCTTGCCGAGTTTCTCCACTTGGATTCCTTGTTTCAATCTGACTAAGGTATCCAACAAACTTGGCACATTTTGCATTAATATCTGACCAAGATTCATGAGAGATGTTTGGGTATGTTCATATTGACATCCTCCACTAGAAGTAAAATAATCATGTATTCTCTTCCAAAAGGAGTCGAGTTGTTGGTCATTGGCTATGACTGCTTTTTTGCTTGTGTTGAGGCATCCAGACACTAGCAAAATGTCCTTGTCGACATAAATTTTTTGCTTGTGATTTTTTTGATGTAGTACCGACTTGACTAACCTTTTCAAATTGAACAACATCATTGTCTTCATCGATTTGCTCATACACTTCTGGGAAGTCACTGGTTAACAAATTGGAATAGTAATTAAATTGTGAATCCATCTGCAAAATTGATTAATTAAACAATGACTCAGAGTAAATAATATGATTATTATACGAATAACGAAAACAATAGTTAGTAAATTAACAAAGCTAATTAGTTCAATAGCAAATTAAAATAAATAGTTAAAAAATGCTTATTAATTAAAAGCCCAAAATTAAATTATTTTATTAAAGTTAAGAAAGCCCAAATAACTAAAAAATATATAACTCTTGAACATAAAATTAAATACTCATTAACTAAACTAGTATATGATATAATCCATATACACTTTAATTAAGGCCAATCCACAACCCAAGCCCTAATTACTTAACCCAGTCTATTAACCCCAATTAACTAAACCAAACCTTTATTTAAAAGCCCATCCCACACAAATGAACCCATTCTTTTACTTTTACTTTTTCTTCTTCTTCTTCTTCTTCTTCTTCTTCTTCTTCTTCTACTTCTTCTTCATGTTTTATAGAGAGAGAGAGAGGGAGCATCAGAGTAGAGAGAGAGATCCGTATAGACTATGAGAGAGGTGGAGGATGAAATTTCTAGAAGAGGTATGTTAAAACTTTCAATTTATAGCTTGATTTTATGTTTTGATTTGAAAATAACACTATTCATAGCCGTTGAATCCATCCGTTGTAGACGAACGGTTATGAACAGTGTCGCGCCCCATTTTCTCTCTTCCCTTTGACACTCTAAAAACTAGCGTCATTTTGGGGTCCTCGATTTTACAGAGCGAGATGACTCGTTTGTTGAAGTGACGATTTTGGGGTTGGACGAGCCATTTTGGCAGTTGGATGGTTTGGCTCGTATGATACCTCTCCTATTGGAGATGGCCTGATAGCCTAAGGAGCATGGGCAGGACCTTTTAATACTTTCTTTCTAGCAATAGTTATGGTAAAAATTTTAAGAGTAATGCTAGATAGACCTAAAATAATATACCTAGAAATGTCACATGCATGGTCAACTAAAGCTTTTCATTAATTGCAAAACAAAAAACTTACAATACATTTTATTTCAAATTTGTTATGATACATCAATAAGTAAAAAATCTAAGTGTCCAAATATGGTGTAGTTGGCATTTTTTTTTTAAATTTAAAGAGGGATTTGCTTAGAATTAATTAAAGCTACAATAAAATCTATAAGAACAATGAACTCCAACAGTGTAATCAAATGGGTAAACCATATGGAATAGATATCTCTAATCTTTTTGCTGAGTGATGGAATAGCTACCAATTTGATTACTCCTATACTCAAAATTGCACTCCAACAAAGAAATCAAAAGGGTAATCAAAATACAAACTATTGAGTTTAGTCATAAAAAATACATACAATGGTAGGAGAGAGATGGAGTAACAAAATTTTGGAGGCAAAATCTAACCATTGGATTGTCATACTAAATAAATTAATAGTTGTGGTTTCATTAAAGAGGCTTCAACTAAAGGTCTTTAGACCCAAACATACTCTGTATAAAAATCCACACATGTTTTGTTCAACCCCATTAGATTGTTTTGGACAGAAATACCATTTTATGCCTAAAGAACTTCAAAGTGTCATTACTTTTGATCTACAAGTCCCTTTTTTCCCTTTCTAAACTTTGATGTTTTGAAATCAGAAAAACGAGATCAATATTGACTATAAAATCATGGGAGAATTATTTTTTTTAAACTAAAATGAGAAAACGTCAAATGTTTTTTTTCATGAATCTAGCAAAAATATTTCTTTTTGTAAAATTGATATCCGTAGGTGGGTAAATCTCGGAAAAAACATGAAATAAGCAAAAATTTCAAAAGGTCATAAAATGAGAAAGTTATGGTCCTTTAATACGTACAAACAGATAAAGTTATCTGTACATACAGATAAAAGCTCAAAACGAGACTCCAAAATTTTATGTTATTGTACAATTTCAAGTTTATTGCCTTTGGCCATGTTATTTAGCAGGCTGGATAAGGGGGTCGGATAGGATATAAGTTATCCTATCCTGTGTTTGGTGCGCCATCGGATAGGAGAAAAAATTATCCCAAAGGGGTTTTTATCCCACTCAGTTTCGGATAAATCCATCCCATTGGGGGGGGGGGGGGGGGGGGGGGGGTGGTATTAGGTTGGATAACTTTGTTTGGGATAACTCATGGGATTAAAAAAAAAAAAACCGAACATGATCTGAAGAGGATGAATGTCACGACCCAAGTCTCGCTCAGTAAGATATTGTCCGCTTTGGGCCCAAACCCTCACGGATTTATTCTTGGGCCACTACCCAAAAGGCCTCTTACTAGGGAGACTTGAAACCACACATATATAGCACATTACTTTTCCACACCCAGGCGATGTGGGACGAACTTCCCATAGTGTATAGCCTGCCAGCACTTACTGCAGCCACAAAGGTACCTACAGCAGCCTGCCCACAACACCAGGGTCGTTACAATGAAGAGGGAAGGGATAGAGCGATCACGATCTCGCCGCTGCCGCCGCTACTTTGCTTCGCCTTCACCGTCTCCAACCAACCCCCATCGTCTCTAGCCATCGTCGTCGCCGTGCGCATGCCTGCTACAAATCACAGATCTTGTCAAACTTTGCCAATTTTTTTTTCTTTTTTCTTTTTTTTTTCTTTATTTTATTTTTTGTTTTCATTTTTGCTTAGATTTGATGATTTATAGTAGTATATACAAGTGGGTCTTTCCAACCAACCCCCACCGTCTTTCCATTTTTTCTTTCTTTCCATGACTGCTAAGAATCCCAGGTGGGTCTGTCTTGTTTATGCCTCTGTTTCATTTTTTTATTTAGGGCTTTGAATCCTTTTGGGTTTCTCATATGGTTAGATTAGATTAATTTGACACTTTTTTTTTTCTTGGATGTGTAATCCTCTGTGTATTAGTTAGTTTTCCCTTTAGATATATTCTCATTGATTTCTTTCTTTCTTTCTTTTTTGTTTTGTTTGTTTTAGAAGATCTGATATTGATTTCATTGTTATTCTCTGTAACCGAATTTGTTGTGTAATGAGAATTTTTTCTTGGTTGATCATCTTCCTAGTTTGTGTATTGATTGCTTTGTCATTTTTTGAGAAGATCTTGATATTGATTTCATGGTTTGGTTGTTTGAGTTATTTTTTTCTTGGTTGATCTACAATTTTTTCTAAATTTTTGCTCTGAGTTTTGTTTTTTGGGTTGATCTTCATTTTTGCTTTAGATATGTAAACAAATGTTTGGAAGAATTTTTTTAATCCATATTTGAAATTTTTTGTGATAAAAATAAGAAATTGGTTCTCAAAATATATATCCGGAACTTTAATCCAATGCAGTACCAAACACATGATAAGGATATAAACAACTTATCCAACAGTTTTATCCAGCACGTTCCAAATACAGGATATCATAAAAGCTTGTCTGACAGGATTACTAGTCCGATCCAACCTTATCCTATGCAATCTGATAGTTTTATCCGGCCTGCCAAAAGAGGCCTAATTATAAGAAAATAGATCACCCAAAAAGGTTAAAAAGAGAGAGATTATGGCTATCTAGAGTTGACATTTAAATACTCCTAGATAATTGTCTGTTTGTAAACAGATACTTAACCAACTGAAAATTTTGATTTTTGTTTCTTCAGAATTTCATATCACATATGGATCTTGTTTTAAAGATCTCAATTTCACAATCGCAAAATTATAAATTTTATGAGAAATTCGGTTGAAAATTGGAAGTTATGGAATTTTAAAGTTAACAAAAGCTAATGATTACATGACATAACTAACTGCCAAAAGGAAAAAAATGACTAAAAAATAAAAAAAGAAGTAAGAAATGACTCTACTTAGTACCAAATATTTTAGATTTTTGCTTGTTACCTCATTTTGGGGGATTTCTCACAACAAATCCCTTTCATTAATATGTGTAGAATATTAAAGCGGTTACTTATTTACTATTGTTGGAGTGCATTAGATGATAATAACTATTTGAATCATTAACGACACTGCTCAAATATGAAATACCAGAAGTATATTTTGATTACTCAATATGATTATCCTTGTTTGGTTACTCTAATCTTCAATTGCCTTCTATACGATGAAGCACTCGATTCTAGGGTTGCAACTTGAGTGGGCTAACCCGAGCCCCTCGGCACCCCGTAATTTATTCTCGCTTGGGAATATATATATATATTTATTTATTTATGGGTAGGCTTGGACTATAAAGTTTAAACCCGAATTGAAAATGGGTTGGGGTTGGGCAAAGAGGACAATAACTTGAGCCCAAGCCCGAACTTATATATGTATATATGTGTATCAAGCGGTCTCTAGAGTGGACCACCCGCAAATTGTTTCTTACGAACCCTTTGTTTTTTTTACTACTTTTAAGTTTTAACTCAAAAAGTAAAACTCATCTTTCCCGTGGGCCCTGCTAGAAGCATCATTTCCCAACAAAATTTTTTTGGATTTATCTCCTTCTCTCTCATGTGACTCTGCACTCACCCTCCCCCCCTCTCCTCTCTCTCTCTCTCTCTCTCTCAAACAAAGACAACAATAATCTGTAAATCAATTTGTGACCCAACAAGGAGCAAAGAGTGGATGGGGACTTGAACGCCAACAAGAATCAGTTTGGACGGAGACTTGAATGCCAATGTCATGAAGAGTTGATGGCCTATAACAAGGATATGATTGAGAAGCCTAAATTGAAAATGCTTCATGACTTCTTGGTCCAAATGGCTGACATATATACATGTGAAATTTTTTATAAGTTTCAAGATGAGTTATAGGAGAGCTTGAATTATAGATTTGAGCTTATCAAAGATGGAAGATCACCGAGTGTATAGGATTTCAAGAAAAAATGCTGACAGGTATAAAATGAGAGAAATCATTTATGACAAGGACTTGGATGTAGCTTTATGTAGTTGCCAAAAAATTTAGAGCTCGGGTATCCCATGTAGACACACTTTGACATTTTTGAATAAGATGCATGATTTGGATAAATTGTCTAATCACTACATTATAAACGGTGGACTAAATTTGCAAAATCAAGGCCAGTGGTGGATCATTGCGGTATGCAAATTACTAATGATGAATCATTATTCATGAAACCTAGTCGATTAATTCAATATTCTTTGGAGGTACTTAATAAGGCTCTCGAAATTGAAGAAACAACCAAGGTCTACACTGATGGTATGGATCGAGTACTCGAACAAATTGATGAAATAGTTGGGTGTGGTATAAGTGTAAGAGTTTCTAGTGAGCGAAGTAATCAAATGATCGGTTGTGGAACAACTCTAAGGGTCTCCCAAAGTTATGAATTAAGTTACCATGAACCTAGTCAAGTAAGGGCAAAAGGATGTAGAAAAAGGCTCAAGGGAAAAAAAAGAGAAGGCACTAGGGAGGGCAAAAAAATATAAAGGCAGGCGTTGTCATGGGAGTCATGGATGTGGCAAAGTTGGACAGTCCCATGACAAAAAGAAATTGTCCAATAATGCTTTCAAATTGGTAAGAATTTTTCTTATATGCTTTTTAAATTTTTTTTTTAATTTTTTGTTCTAATAAATATAACAATGACTAATTTCTTTTGTTTTGGTTTCATGTAGACCTATTGAGGCAGGTGGATATTTAAGTCCAGATGATGCAACTAAAGATTTAAGTCCAGATGATGAGTTAACATATATATATATATATATTTTTTTTTTTGGTTTTGGAGCTCTTTAAATCTATAATTGGCATTGGAACCCTTTATATTGGTAGTTTGATTATTTTTGTTATTGAAATTGCTATTTCATTTACTTGAAATAAACTTGTTGAAGAGCAATTTTAAGCAAACAGGGTTTACTAGGTTGATGAGAGCAATTTTTGTGTAATGTTGGAACATGTTCTTTACTGGGTCACTGTTATTTGAAGAGCAATTTTTAAGCAAGCATGTTTTATTGGGTTGATGAGAGTAATTTTTGTGTAATGTTGGAAGATGTTCTTTGCTGGGTCACTGTTGTTTGAATAGCAATTTTTAAGCAAACAAGCTTTACTGGGTTAATAAGAGCAATTTTTGTAACAACCTACATTTTCATTTATTTATCCGTATTTGTATTGTCATAATTAAATTCATGCGGTATTGTCTGCATTTATCTAATTACAATTCTCATGTTTATAATTTTATTACTTGCTTTATTTCATATTTGAAATTCTTATTGGGGCCAAACTGCAATTTTACAAATTTAGCAATACCTGTGTTGGATTTTAAATCTGTATTTCAAAACGGTGGAAATGTTTGCTTTTGACTCAATCAGTATTTTTGTAAAACCAGAAAGTCATTTCTTACGCTAAAATGAATTTTCTGTATCTTTGTGATGATCACCGTGCCGCAAAGATACCAGTTTACGTTTGAAACTGTCCGCGCTGCACTGGGATTCTACAGATTTTGGAAATTGACATAAAGTACGAAATGACATATGCTTTATTTCTAATAATGGCCAGTAATCATTAGATGGACCTAGTTTGGGTAAGCTTTTGGGTCATGTGTTAACTTAGTGCTACAAGCTGATATTCCTAAACTAGGAAGCTACACTTGACCCTTGGCAAATCATGGAGCTCATATAAGTATGATTGTGTTTATACGTTTGGTCATATGCTGATGTTTAAAGAGTAATCAGTGAATTTGGTAAATCAAAGTAAGTTGTTAAGCATATATCTATATACTTGGGCTCCAAGTTCTCCAAATTGGAGTTCTATATAACTCACACCCCCTTGCCTCATTATTCATTCTACACTCCTAAACACAGAGAGTTAGTGAGAGAGAGATACACAGGGAGCTATACGAAATTTTCCTAGTAAGAGAAAGCTTATACTCTCCATAGCCAAGCTTCTTATTGGATTTCCCAATTTGCTTCCCTCTCAACAAGCACTACTTCTCTCAATCACAGTGAGTATTTATAACTCACGCAGAATGTAATTCATGCTTTAATTTCTTTTGTGCTTGTCTAATTTTGAAATCTCCATTGATGATCATACGTTTGAAGTTTCATAGCTTGAAATCAAGATTTTTCAAACTCAACCAAAATCCATTTTCTTAGATAATTATGAAAGATTACATGTGGTAGATGCTATGTTTAAACTATAAGAGCTTAATTCATTCATAAGAGGACGTATGTTTTTTGAAGTCTTTTAATTTTTCATAAAATTCGTGAGCTACGGATCGATTCAAGTAAAATTGGTTGTGGATTCATAATCCTTGCAAAAAAACGAAGAGATCCATATATAATAAGGCTTGGTTATTGTCAAATTTCAAAATGGGTCAAAAAGACCCCTTAAAACTGAAATAGGGGAAAACCAGCGAGGAAGATGAAACACTGCCTGAACTCACGCGCGCGATCGCGCGAGCGGCCCGCGCGAACAACTTCTGACAGTTTCTAGATTTTGCTTATTTTATGTTAAGGAACTGTTTGGGTGATGCATTATGAACCTTAAAGCTCTGTTTGGAAAATTTACTAAAACAGAAACCTATTTGGTTATGTTTGGACGATTGAAATAATATATTACGACTAAACGATCCCCGCACGTACGTTGTTCCTATAATTCAGCATTTTATTTTTGTTTAAGGTTTCATGACATACATATGGAGTCAGTTGTACGTGCATGGCGTGTGGTAGTCAGAGTGGAAAAGAGTGTGTGGTTGAGATTGTGTTGTGGACACTCCCTGGTAATTGTGTACCAAAGTGTGATGTGTTGAGATTGCAGTGAGAGTATCTTTGTAGTGCGATGGTGGCAAAACTAGACACTCCCTGACGCCCATGGTAGCGTTAAAGTGTGTGACGCCGAACTTGGACATTCCCTGGCACCCATGGTAGTGCTAAAGTGTGGCCTACGGACACTCCCTGGTACCCGAGTCTGGATACTGCATGAGGTTACCTCCGGTATTTTACGAGGTAGATTAGGTACTAAAGTGTGAGGCATTGGACACTCCCTGGTACCCCAGACCAAAGTGTGAGGCAAACTGGACATTCCTTGGCACCCCTGTGCTAAAGTGTGGCTATCGGAGTATTACAAGGATACTGGTGTGAGATAGTGGGTTGTTGTGTTTATCGAGAGAAAAGAGTCGGTAAGATGAGATGGTGCATTGTTTTTCATACACGATCACATATATGTGAATTAAAGCTTTCAAATGATATTGTGGTTGTTTACTAAAAATGAACTCCTTACTTTAATGTAAACTTGTTAAATTAAATGGGAATTGGGAAATGGTAAATGAGTATGTATTACATTCAAAGTTATGTTTTTAATACTCACCAGCTTCTTGAAGCTGATGGCGTTGATGTGTCTTGGACATTCGTGTCTAGGCTTTTCAAGTTATGACTATGCTGGGCCCTACGATTATGCAAACTAAGAACGGCTGCTTTGGAAGATAGAACTGTTATCAATGTCCTATGTTTTAAGCTATAAATTGTTTTGTACTCCCTCTGTCCCATAATAAGTGTCCACATTTCCTTTTTTGGATGTCCCATAATAAGTGTCCACTTTCCTAAATTGGCATTTAGCTTTTACTTACTTTCCAAAAATGCCCTTATAATGAAGACAAAGTAGCATTTATTTGTGGTCTCAATACAAGCAAAAAGTCAAACACCCATCACATCTAAGGGTAAAATTGGAACGTGACCCTTTAATGAACCAAAAAAACTAATATAATACAACTTTCTTAAACAATGTGCAAAATGGAAGTGGACACTTATTATGGGACGGAGAGAGTAGTAAGGATAACTGTAATAGACGATATATATTGTTTTGTTTTAAGGCGGCTTGTGCCTTAGTTGACCCCGTATTGTAACATGTAATAAGTTAGAGAAATATTTGTAAGCCTTGATTTCTCTGCTCTGATTATCATGTTTTTGTTGTTGACGTTTGGGACGGAATTGATCCTTCAAACATTCACAACCTACGGGTCCATAAAGGAAATTAAACGCTTTCCTTATTTATGCTACGTCGGGGCATGACATGATTTAGTGGTATCAGAGCCATGTTATTATTTATCTCAAGATAGTTTAACCAGGTTAGGGTTTACCAGTTTAGACCCGATTCCACGATTTGTTAGCTTAAGCTTCATACACCCAATGATACGATAGGGAGGATAAACTCAGAACCCAAACGCCTAAGATTATCTCTTTCTTGATTTAAGTTAGTACCTTTTTATCAGGTATGGACCCAGCTCAGCCGCTCTACGTACCAGATGGGTTTAGAGGACATTTGGTGAATCCCGGGGCAGTAGTCCCATCTTTTCTAGATTTATATCATACCGCCATTGAGCAATTGGCCACGACGACTGTAGTATCAGATCTGTGGCACCAGGTTCACGTGGTGGGGATAGTTGATTTGACGCGTATTCGCCTTGAGATACGCTATTTCGCGGAGGCTCAGCGCTTAGTCCTAGTTGAGATACTAAGACTAGTTGATAGTGATGCTCTCTATTTCCCCTTTGAGATCTACGTTGTGCAAGCTCATCTAGCACAGCTGGAGATGCCCCCGCCTGTAGTTCCCATGGTTGAGGATGACGGTGACAATGATGTCATGGTTATCCCTATTGCCGGGGATGTTGTAGGAGAGGATGGCATAGGTCTAGATGACCTCGCCGCTGAGCTCGAGGAGGAGCTAGCACTTGAGCTAGTTTTTCCTAAGGAGGTGCCAGTTGAGGCAGATGCCCCAGTGCCTGCTTCCTCGTCGACCTCTCAGAGCTCTGATTTTGATTTGGTGGGCCCGTTCCTTGTTCAGCGATTTCGCCCTATCAATTCGCTAGATCTTCTGATAGCCGCCTACGGAGATGACTGATTTCTTAGATATCACCTTGTATATATTGACTATTTTGACTAGTAGCTCTATCTCTTTTTGCAACTGTTCTTACATGCATTCGAGTATAGGGCAATGACCCCATTTTTGCAACATAAACTCTTGCATGTACATATGCGTCCTAACCCATATAGCTAGGGTAGGCATTGACTGATCATACATGCTTTTTGTATCAACTTGACAAGAAGTTATATATATAAAAAATACTCTATGAATATCGTTGTCATTTAAACTGCTTTATATATCTGCTTCATTTATGTTTCTCATTCTTGCTTCATTGGCATACATAGAATGGCTGAGAGATCGGGGAGAAATAGGAATTTGATTGAGGGAGCACTTGAGGCTGCCGATCCCACAGGAATGTTTGAAGCTTTTGTCAGACGTCTCGAAAGGGTTAGTAATCAGAATGAAAACTGACGAGACCGCCAGACTAGAGATAAGCTGCTGGAGAGATTCCGTGTGCTAAGGCCCGAGCAGTTTGCGGGTACCGCAGAACCATGGAAAGCGGAATAGTGGTTAAGATAGATGGACCGCATGTTCGAGGCTGTCCAGTGCAATGAGATGGGCAAGAGGAGGTTAACTACTTTCCAATTGACTGATGCTGCCGCAGATTGGTGGGATTCAGTCACAGCTACCATCGGGAATGAAGCTGCGACGGGAATGACATGGACTGCATTTAAGGGGAGGTTTCTGGAAAAGTATTTTCCGGCTACAGAAAGGCACATGAGGGAGAAGGAATTCATAGACTTGATTCAAGGAACTAAATCGGTGCAAGAGTACACCACTCAGTTCGATAGACTGTCCTGGTTTGCCCCTCATATGGTTGATACTAAGGAAAAGAGGATCCGTAAGTATAACCAAGGGCTGACACCGCAGATTCGTCGCCTGACTCTCGGCCACCTAGATAAGTCTTTCGAAGGACTAGTTGGCCTGGCCACTGATCTGGAAGAAGACGCTCAAGTGAATCGGAAGCAATTCAAATTCCGGCCGCCTCAGAGGGGTAATTTTGGTAATAGACCACCAATGAATCGTACCCAAAGGCAAAAGAGGATTTTTGATGGGAGCAAGAGGACCCAAGCTATCACCTATCTGACTCAACCTTGAGTTGGTGAAGAAGGTAGCGCTGGGAAATGTTTCAACTGTGGCAACCCCGGTCATCTGGCTCGAGATTGCAAGGCACCAAGGCGTGCTGCTCAGCAAGGCATAGTCTGCTATAACTGTGGTGAACCAGGTCATATCAGCAAATTTTGTACTGCCCCTAAGTAAGTGACTTATGGTCAGCAAGGTCAGACTCGCGTGAATGCTGTTATCCCTGATGCCACTGGATATGATGGGATGGTTTACGAAGAAGGAAACTATGAAGTAGCTCAACCTGATCAGCAAGCGGTAGAAGGTACCTTGACTCTGTTTAACTCCCATGTTAAAGTGTTATTTGATACGGGTGCTGCACTTTCATTCATATCTATTAATACTATTCGGAGATTGGGCATCTTACCTCATCGTTTAGAGAAAGCTTTGAGGGCTACCTCACCATTGGGAGTCGCAGTCAAGTTAGGACATGTGTGCGAGTATTGCCCCTTACGGCTAGGAGACCGTGAAATCCCTGCAAGGCTGATTGTCCTATCGATGAAGGAGTTTGACATAATCCTAGGCATGGGCTGGCTCTCTCAGAATCAAGCGAAGCTGGATTGCGCGAGGAAGAGAATTACATTCCCCGACAATGAGAATCAACCCTTTGATTTTCAATGTAACCCTTTGGGAGATATGTTCCTCACAAGATGCTTAGCAAACATCGAAGTCGTCAGTACAGAGATAACATCGTCGTCTATACATGTAGTCAAAGACTTCGAAGAAGTATTTCAAGACATTTCTGGTTTACCGCCCGAGAGAAATATAGAGTTCTGTATTGAGATTATTCAAGGTACTGTTCCGATCACCAAGGTCCCCTACAAAATGGCCCCCACCGAACTGTTGGAATTGAAGGAACAAGTTCAAGAGCTCGAGAACCTAGGTTTTATATGTCCTAGTACATCGCCTTGGGGAGCACCGGTGTTATTTGTGAAGAAGAAGGACGGGACACTTCGATTGTGTATCGATTATAGAGAACTGAACCACGTGACTATCAAGAATAAGTATCCTTTGCCTCGGATCGACGACTTGTTCGATAAACTACAAGGAGCTACAACATTTTCCAAAAAAACCTAAGGTCGGGATATCATCAGTTGAGGGTACGGAAAGAAGATATACCTAAGACTGCTTTTAGAACCCGATATGGTCATTATGAATTTTTGGTAATGCCGTTTGGAATGACGAATTCCCTGGCAGTGTTCATGGATCTGATGAACAGAGTGTTCAAGCCTTATTTGGATCGATTTGTCATCGTCTTCATTGATGATATTTTGATCTATTCTAAGTCAACAGAAGAGCACGAGCAACACCTACGGATTGCGATGCAGACACTCAAGGACCACCACTTGTATGCCAAGCTCAGTAAGTGTGAGTTCTGGTTACAAGAAGTGAAATTTTTGGGACACAAGGTGTCGTCTCAAGGAATTTCTGTGGATTTGTCCAAGACAGATGCTGTGTCAAACTGGGTTAGGCCGAGCAACCCTACAGAGGTTAGGAGTTTTTTGGGACTCGCAGGCTATTATAGAAGATTTGTTGAAGGATTTTTGAAAATAGCTGCACCATTAACCGGATTGACAAAGAAGAATTTGAAGTTCGACTGAACAGAGAAGCATGATCGTGCCTTTCTAGAGTTGAAAGAGAGACTTACTACCGCACCGATACTAGCTATACCCAAGCCTGATGAGAAGTTCACTATCTTTAGTGATGCATTATATCGAGGATTGGGATGTGTACTTATGCAAGATGGTAGAGTTATCGCTTATGGATCCAGACAGTTGAAGTCGAATGAGTTGAACTATCCCATTCATGATTTGGAGTTGGCGACAATAGTATTCACACAAGATTTGGAGACACTGTCTCTATGGTGAGAAGTTTGATTTATTCTCCGATCACAAGAGTCGGAAATATTTGTTCACAGAGAAAGAGTTGAACATGAGACAGCGCAGATGGATGAAGCTGATCAAAGATTACAACTTCATGTTAGAGTACCACCCTGGTAAAGCTAATGTGGTCGCTGATGCTTTAAGTCGGTAGACTCGTGAGACGATCGCCTCCTTAATGGTTAGAGAATGGCGAGCATTGGAAACATTGGTGGAGTTCGATGTACAGAGTGCTTAAGAAGGAGAAGGATAACTTTTTGGATGTCTTATCCTATAGCCTGTTCTTATCGACCGCATTATTGGATCTCAGAAAGAAGATGAGAAGTTTCAAGCTAGCATGGTTTACAAAGATGTCAGAAAAAGATCCGACAGAATGGAAGGTGGGAATCGATGGAGGATATCGATGTAGAGACAGATTATGTGTACCAGACTATGGGGATTTGAGAAATGATATTCTGGCAGAAGCACATAAGTCAAGATATACAGTTCACCCAAGAGGAACGAAAATGTACAAGGATTTGAAAAGAAATTTCTGGTGGAAAGGTATGAAGAAGGATGTGGCTGAATTTGTATCCAAGTGTTTGACGTGTCAACAAGTCAAAGCCGAACATCAGAGACCGTCAGGATTGTTGCAACCGCTACGTATTCCTGGTTGGAAGTGGGTGCACATCACGATGGATTTTGTAGTGGGATTGCCTCGATCACAACAGAATCATGATGCCATTTGGGTAATTGTGAATCGACTGACTAAGTTGGCACATTTCATCGCTTACAGTATGACATATCCGGTAGAAAAGATGAGCCGGATGTACATACAACAAGTTGTACGACTTCACGGTGCACCTGTGTCAATTATGTCAGACCGTGACGCGCGATTTACTTCTGGATTTTGGGAAAGTCTGCAAGAAGCTATGGGATCCTCGATCAAGATGAGTACTGCTTTTCACCCTCAGACAGATGGGCAGACCGAGCGTGTTAATCAGATCATGGAGGATATGCTTAGGGCTTGTGTCATCAATTTTGAAGAATCTTGGGAGATGCTCTTGCCTTTGGTTGAATTTTCCTATAACAACAGTTATCACACGAGTATTGGGATCGGTCCGTTCGAAGCATTGTACGGACGACCATGTCGATCTCCGTTGTGTTGGGCAGAAGTTGGGGATATAGAATTGTTGGGACCAGATTTGGTTAGAGAAACCAACGAAAAGATTTCTTTGGTCAAGGAAAGGATGAGAACCGATCAGAGCAGGTACAAGAGTTATGCCGATCGACGCCGAAAAGATTTGGAGTTTTGCGTCGGAGATCACGTACTTCTTAAGGTTTTACCAACCTGAGGAGTAGTACGCTTCGGTGTCAAGAGAGGAAAATTGGCTCCACATTTCATCGGACCGTTTGAGATTTTGGAACGTGTCGGGAAAGTGGCATATCGATTGGCGCTACCACCGAAGATGTCTGGGGTTCACAATGTATTTCAGGTGAGTATGCTAAGAAAGTACATACGAGACCCCTCGCACGTGGTTAGTTATGACGATATTGAGGCGAGTCATAATGTTTCTTACAAAGAGAGACCTGTGAAGATTCTGGATCAGAGTATCAAGAAGTAGAGGAACAAGGACATTCCGTTGGTGAAGGTTCAGTGGAATCATCATGACGAGAACGAAGCCTTATGGGAAGTTGAAGCTGAGATGTGGAAGAAGTACCCGGAGTTGTTTTACGACTAGTTAGTCTTGATTTCGGGGACGAAATCTTGTTTAAGGGAGGAAGGGTGTAACAACCTACATTTTCATTTATTTATCCGTATTTGTATTGTCATAATTAAATTCATGCGGTATTGTCTGCATTTATCTAATTACAATTCTCATGTTTAGAATTTTATTACTTGCTTTATTTCATATTTGAAATTCTTATTGGGGCCAAACTGCAATTTTATAAATTTAGCAATACCTGTGTTGGATTTTAAATATGTATTTCAAAACGGTAAAAATGTTTACTTTTGACTCAATCAGTATTTTTATAAAACCAGAAAGTCATTTTCATACGTTAAAATGAATTTTCTGTATCTTTGTGATGATCACCGCGCTGCAAAGATACCAGTTAAGGTTTGAAACTGTCCACGCTGCACTGGGATTCTACAAATTTTGGAAATTGACATAAAGTACGAAATGACATATGCTTTATTTCTATTAATGGCCAGTAATCATTAGATGGACCTAGTTTGGGTAAGCTTTTGGGTCATGTGTTAACTTAGTGCTACAAGCTGATATTCCCAAACACCCATATGTTGGCCCCTAGGAAGCTACACTTGACCCTTGGCAAATCATGGAGCTCATATAAGTGTGATTGTGTTTATACATATGGTCATATGCTGATGTTTAAAGAGTAATCAGTGAATTTGGTAAATCAAAGTAAGTTGTTAAGCATATATCTATATACTTGGGCTCCAAGTTCTCCAAATTGGAGTTCTATATAACTCACACCCCCTTGCCTCATTATTCATTCTGCACTCATAAACACAGAGAGTTAGTGAGAGAGAGATACACAAGGAGCTATATGAAATTTTCCTAGTAAGAGAAAGCTTATATTCTCCATAGCCAAGCTTCTTATTGGATTTCCCAATTTGCTTCCCTCTCAGAAAACACTACTTCTCTCAATCACAGTGAGTATTTATAACTCACTCAGAATGTAATTCATGCTTTAATTTCTTTTGTGCTTGTCTAATTTTGAAATCTCCATTGATGATCATACGTTTGAAGTTTCATAGCTTGAAATCAAGATTTTTCAAACTCAACCAAAATCCATTTTCTTAGATAATTATGAAAGATTACATGTGGTAGATGCTATGTTTAAAGTATAAGAGCTTAATTCATTCATAGGAGGACGTATATTAAAAACGAAGTTTTGACGTCTTTCGGTTTTTCATAAACTTCGTGAGCTACGGATCGATTCAAGTAAAATTGGTTGTGGATTCATAATACTTGCGAAAAATCGAAGAGATCCATATATAATAAGGCTTGGTTATTGTCAAATTTCAAAATGGGTCAAAAGACCCCTTAAAACTGAAATAGGGGAAAACCAGCGAGGAAGACGAAGACACTGCCTGAACTCAAGCGCGCGATCGCGCGAGCAGCCCACGCGCGCGACTTCTGACAGTTTCTAGATTTTGCTTATTTTATGTTAAGGAACTGTTTGGGTGATGTATTATGAACCTTCAAGCTCTGTTTGGAAAATTTACTAAAATAGAAACCTATTTGGTTATGTTTGGACAATTGAAATAATATATTACGACTTAACAATCCCCACACGTACGTTGTTCCTATAATTAAGCATTTTACTTTTGTTTAAGGTTTCATGACATACATATGGAGTCAGTTGTACGTGCATGGTGTGTGGTAGTCAGAGTGGAAAAGAGTGTGTGGTTGAGATTGTGTTGTGGACACTCCCTGGTAATTGTGTACCAAAGTGTGATGTGTTGAGATTGCGGTGAGAGTATCTTTGTAGTGCGACGGTGGCAAAACTGGACACTCCATGACGCCCATTGATCGGGAGAGAACAAATTCTATTTATATGCCTTAACGCGCGTTTGTTAGTACCTTTTTATCCCGTTTTTGTATATTTTTTACTTCGTTTTCTATTTTCTGACAGGTTTTGGAAGAAATCAAGTAAACCAAGTTAAATGGGGTGAAAAAGCAAAGCAAAAGAAGCAAGAAAATCCACATCGCACGCTCGACCCGCTCGCGCGAAACCCAGAAAATCGCTCGCGCGAGGTCCCAATATCGCGCTTGCGACCCTCGTGCGCGACATGTGTAAAAATGGAACTTGCGTATTTCACTCTACTGATGATTCCTACGCGAACGAAACTGCCTAATTACGTCCAGATTGCAAAATAAAGCAGTTTTAGTACGTTTCGGGTTAGGAAAGCTTCAAAAACTTGTTTTAATTACCCTATTTTACTTCAATTAAAGGGTTTGCAATTATTATACACATCATTGAACAACATTAGATACAGCCATATACAACCAAAATTTCAGCCATTGAAGGGAGGAAAGCAAGGAGAAGAAGAAGAAGACCAAGGATTCCCATGGCCTCCTCCATCAACTATGTGCCATCTATCAATTCCATGGCTAACTAAACCTAGATCTAGGGTTTCAATGAAACCCTAGCCAAGTAATAGGGTTTTATTTATGTTTTTATTTTAGTTTTATTATGTATGGATGATGATTACATATTTCGAGGATTTTTATAAATAAATCGTGCTTCTAATTGATTAAATCATCACTTTCAAAGTTTATTCTTGTCTTAGATCTATTTTGACTGTGATGTGCTCAATGATCTATATTTGCTGTGCTTATATAGGTTATTTACATGTAATGGTGCTTTATTGAATTGTGCTATCAAGTATCCAAATAGTCCATGCCTAGGTTAGACAGATTATGTCACAACCCTAGTTTAGTGTGGGATAATTCGTGCTAACCGAAGATGGATTATGTTGGTGCTTGAACCATAGTTATTTTCTTGATGGAGGAATTGGGCTTGTAGCTACAATTCCCCATTATCATCCAACTTAATAATCTAATTGAATGCATAAATATTCCTATTATGAAGCTAGTGGTGGATTTGCAATCCTAGGTTCCTTTAAACAAATTTACAAAAACACTTTTAAATCGCTTTCATAATTTAGATTTATTTTATTGTTAGTTTAATTAAATTCAAAATCAAAATCTCGTTTTTATAATTAATTAGATTCAGGTTTTAAAATTAAGAGTCGTAGTAATTCAATCTCTGTGGGTTCGACCTTTGCTTTCACTACTACAAATCCTTAGAAAAGTAAAGTATACTTTTATATCTTGATATTGACAACATCAATTTTTGGCGCCGTTGCCGGGGATTGAATTACTACCTTTAGTTTTAAAATTTTAGTTTAGTTAATTCGTAAATATTAGATTAGGTTTTCTTTTTCTTATTTTTTGTTTTATTTTGAGTCACTAACTTTTTATTTTATTTTGTAGTTTCTCGAGTCGTCAAAATTCTAGCGTTTCGAGTGGAGCAGTTTTGCACATCAAAGGAGCTTACGCGGAAAAAAATAAATAAAAAAAAATTCAAGTAAATTGTTTCTTTTGAAACTCGCCTTAAACCACTGTAAGTCAGGGCGTTGTGACACACTATTTGCATTAGTTTAGGGTTAATTGCACTGCATTAGCTAGGATACCCGGGGCGCTGGGCTTGACGCGGTCATTGCATTACAGGATAATATTCATGCATCATAATAGTTGTATGCCTGTTGCCTTATTTGCATGATTCTTGTCTTGTAATTGTTTGAGTCAGTTTCTATTTTAGTTATTTTTCTTTTAAGTTTATGTTTGGTACACGTTCTAGTAAACCAGAATTATTTTCTATCGATCCTGAACTTGAACGTACCCTTAGAGTTAATCGGACTCCTCAACTGCCGTCGTTGTTTCAGGACGAAATTCAAAGTACACTTAAAAGGTTAAGGAAAACTCGATTTATTGACATAAAACCTATTCCAATGGCCGATGGCAAAAACAACGGAAATAACAATAATAATCCTAATATACCTCAACCCCCTCGGCTTAAAGACTATTTCATCCCTACGGCCTATACACCACAGGCGAGTATCGAATTACCGGAGGTGACGGCATCTCACTTTGAGATAAAGTCATCTACCATCGCGCTACTACCTTCTTTCCATGGTCGTATTAAAGAAGACCCTTATCAACACTTAGGTGATTTTCAAGATATTTGCTCTATTTTAAAAATCCAACACCTAAATGATGATGAGTTAAAACTGCGCCTCTTCCCATTTTCATTAAAAGATAAAGCGAAGTATTGGCTTCAACCACTTGAGCCAAACACGATTAAAACATGGGAAGCATTACATACGCCGTTTTTACAAAAGTTTTTCCCAATCACAAGAACTAATCAGATAAGAAAATCAATAACAAACTTTGTGATGCAAGATGGGGAAACGCTTTACGACACTTGGGGAAAAATTTAAAGAATTATTACGCTCATGCCCACATCATCAAATTCCCAAGTGGCAATTAGTTCAGGTCTTCTACGAGGGACTGGTTCCCTCACTTCGTAATACCGTCGATGCTGTTTGTACGGGTACCATCCTTCACAAAAGTGCCGACGAGGCCTGGAAAATCTTTGAAACTTTGAGCGAGAATTCGATGCACCAAGCAGTGTCTGTCCGTCCTGAGGGGTACCTTCAACCTAAGCGAGAGTTGCAAGTTGAGTCGAGTCAATAAATTAAAATACAAGAATTAAATAGAAAACTTGACCAACTTATGAGGATGGGAATTAGGTCCACTCCACCTTCTTCAGAAGTATGTGCATTATGTTCTGAACCGTCTCATAATATCTTTGTATGTCCTTCTGCATCTCAATTTCCAGAGTTTGTTGAGCAACACGTTAATTCTATGCAACAATTCCCACGGAATAATTATAATTCTATGTCGAACAATTTTTGTAATACTTATCGACCCCAATATCAACAAAGTCAATACCAACACCCACCTCCTAATCCGAACCCTCCAAGGGATAACACTTTTGAGGCTACGGTGTTGGCATCCCTTAAAAACATAGAAACTCACGTCCAAGCACAAGCACAAATAGTGCACTCTCATACACAATCCATTGCGAAGCTTGAGTCCCAAATGGGACAGATAGCTTCTGCGGTGAGTCGTAGAAACAAGGGGAAGTTGCCTGCGCAAACTGTTCAAAACCCTAAGGGACATTACGAGAATGGGGGGTCGAGCGAGCAAGTGAATGCTGTTTCGACTAGGACGACTACTCGAGAGGAAGAAGTTGTTGAGATTCTGAGGGAGGTTACGAGGGATGAAAATGTTAACTCGAATAAAGAGAGGGGTGAGGAAGTGAATCAAAGTAGAAAAGAAAATGAACTGGTCCCAACGAATTATATTCCGAGAATGCCATATCCACCAAACGTTGAGGGACCGTCACATTTATCGAAGAAAAATTCAAAAACGAAAGATATACTCGAGGTGTTTAAACAAGTAAAAATTAATATTCCGTTCCTCGATGCTATTAAATAAATTCCCACTTACGCTAAATGTCTTTAAGACCTATGCACTCAAAAGCGCAAATTGCGTAGTCATACTCCTAAAAAGGTCTTCCTCACGGAAAAAGTAAGCTCTATATTCCAACACGCTACTCCGAAGTATAAAGATCCAGGTACGCCTACATTTTCATGTGTCATAGGTGACACTATCATTCATAGGGCTCTCCTTGACTTAGGAACTAGTGTTAATCTCCTACCTTACTACGTCTATAAACAACTAGGACTAGGTGAACTCAAGCCTACGGCCGCTACAATACAATTAGCGGATCATTCTATTAAAATCCCTAGAGGAATCGTCGAGGACGTCTTGGTGAAAGTTGATAAATGCTATTATCCTGTCGACTTCATGGTCCTTGACACTGAACCCGTACTAGATGGTAGGAAGCACACTCCTGTCATTCTAGGTCGTCCATTCTTAGCAATCGCTAACGCTCGTGTTATTTGTCGGACGGGGGTAATGAAAGTGTCATTTGGGAACATGAACTTGAAATTGAATGTTTTTAATGCTATGGATCTTCCTCCCAAAGATGACGATTACCTATGTGAGGCGGAGAGTGAGGTACAACGGAATATTGAACCTAATATAGGAATAAAAATGTGTGAGGAAAATATTATGGTTAGTGATAAGCGGACGAATTTGAATAACCTGGACCCTAATGACGAATTTACTCGGAAGGTACGAAATCGATTTGAAACCGAAAAGGATGAACCGTTGAATAAATTAATTCAAAGCGACGATATTTCTGCTTATCACCGGGTTCTTCCTGATATCCTCAAGGGTAAAAAATCTGAGTTACGGCCTCCATAAATCTTGAGCTAGAACGGTCTAGCTGAAGACGTAAAAATTAGCGCTTCTTGGGAGGCAACCCAAGCTTGATTTCGTCCGTTTCTTTGATTTTTGCATGTTTTTTGGTCGTTTTGGTCAGTTTTTGAGTTTTCTGAACAGGTTTGGGGGTCGGGGATAATTTATTTTGAACTTATATACATTTTTATACTAAAAAAGAGGAAAAGACCACAGTCGCGCGTGCGACCCGCTCCCGCGACAGGTCGCTCGCGCGAAATTCCCCCATAGACAAAATTTTTCAAGTTTTCTTTATATGTAGCCTCAGTATCTACTCGCGCTTGAATTCGCGCGCGCGAGGGCTCCGCTCGTGCGAGCTTGTGCCTTAGAAACCTTTCTAAAAAAACAAATAAAGAGGCTTCAGGTTTACCTCGCGGAGGGATTCGCGCGAGCGATGGTCGCTCGCGCGAGGTGGGGATTTTCCACTTTTTCTTGTTGTTCTTTTACCTTTTGTTTTCCACACCTGGTTAGTTATTTTCTTTTCTATTTGTTCTTTTCAGTTCTTTTCATTTATGTTTGTCTTTGTTTAGTTAGTTTTGTTTCTATTTTTTTTTATTACGTTCTTTTACTTATAGTTTAGTTTCTATTGATTAAAAAAAAAAAAAACTTATATGTTAGCTTTTATTATTTCTTTGTTTGTTTAATTTTCTTTCGTTACAAAGTAACAGGTAACATTGAACTTTATTGCCATATTCCTATGTGTTCACCTGTTCTATGAGTGTCAAGATCGAGGTATTATCGTTCCTTCCTTACGTACTTTCCTTTCTTTTATTTTATTGTTTCATTCTGGACAATGAAAGGTTTAGGTTTGGAGGTATGCACTCACATGCACATTATATGCACCGATTTTTCAAAATATTTTCAATATTTATGCTTAAATAAACGATGATTACCGATGTTTTTGCAATATAAATTTGATACTTCTTGTTATGTAACTATGATTGTTATAGAATGGTAAACAAGAGAAAATGTGGTTAAAAATTTGATGATGTCATGTTGAGACGTTTTAGGTCATATATCGTTCGATTCGTAGTTTTATATCATAAATTTGCACACAAACCTATGCACTGCACGTAGTCGCTTGAATACATGTTTGATGTGAACTATAATATGACTCGGATTTCTAGATAACACATGGTGGAGACTAAACCCGGTGAGGTTTTGAGCCTATGTTTTTTTTAGAGGGTTATAAATACATTTTGTGTTTGTCGAATTTCATTAAAATAGCGCATTAACTCGTTGTTTAATCTCATTATTCTTGTTTTGGTTGATAGTCAAGTTAAAATATTTGCTACCATGCTAAATAATCTTCCGTCGTAAATGTTGAAGAACCATATAACCATAGGACATAATGGTAGGCCCTCTTTGTTTACTACCAATTGATATATTATAAAATTTCCTTAGTTTGCCATTTTGAGCCGTAAAATGCCTTTTTTTTTTAATTACCATTATCCTGTTTTTGCTCCAACTTGACCAAATTTGAGTTCACCACTGAAAGATTAGTCACCTTTTAGTGTTGATAAGGCGATGTGTTGATTGGGAAGAAGAAGATAAGATGCTATTGGGGTAGTTGCTTAGAAATCAATGAATAATCATCCGACAAGCAAGAACAAAGGGGAAAAGATTGAAGAGATTGAAAAAAAAGGAAAGAAATTAAAAAAGAAATATGAAAAAGAAGAGAATGAGAAGATGAAAGTTGGTAGAAGAGACGAATGAAAGAAATCGAACATGCCTTACAGTGCCATTCTAAAACTATCTAACAAATCCTTTCTATCCCTTTTCATTGCCTGAGCCACATTACAACCTTTGAAAAGTCCTATTTGATCCTAGGGAACATGGTTTGGATATGTAAACGATGGGAGGGGGATTAAAACATGGTAATGATTATTTTTTCTTGATTATTGGCATCCTATCCATGAGACTACCGTTCTTTCATGCGTCTTTTTCGAGTCATATGTGAGCATTTCTCGTTTGAAAACATATTTCCTTTACTCACATATTTTAGAAAAATTACACCTATTTTTGAGTGTTTCATTTTAGAGTGTAATTAACATTGCGAGATTCGTAGTCGAAGCATAGTTAGATGGTCATCCGAGTTATATTCCAAGTTTATGACATGCGCGTGTTTATTTGACTACCATATCACACACATGCGATTTTATGAGAAACTCTATTGATTTATATGATGCATGTGCTTGGAATTGTTTTTCATGATGAAGGTGGATGTTTCATTATGTTTCTTTTGTTCGTTATTCTATTTCAAATCATTGTTTTATAATAAGGAGTATCGACTATTAGTTTTTTGTTCTTAATAAAATTTGTTTTAAAATTTACAAGTTAATAAAGATGGTTGTGGGTGACTTGTTGACGAGAACCCTCACGAGACTTCACTCGTCCAACTAGGGACACCTAGGGGTTTAAAAGGCTTGTTGCATATGCTAAATGCAATCGTGATCCATGCGAAAATAGAGTAGTATTTTGTTAGTAGTTTAGTTTTATTTTTAGTTTTGCTCGAGGACTAGCAAAATATAGGTTTGGGGGTGTGTTCGGGAGAGAACAAATCCTATTTATATGCCTTAACACGCGTTTGTTAGTACCTTTTTATCCTATTTTTGTACATTTTTACTTTGTTTTCTATTTTCTGACAGGTTTTGGAAGAAATCAAGTAAACCAAGTTAAATGGGGTGAAAAAGCAGAGCAAAAGAAGCATGAAAATCCACATCGCGCGCGTGACCCGCTCGCGCGAAACCCAGAAAATTGCTCGCGCGAGGTCCCAATATCTCGCTCGCGCAGCCCGCGCGCGCGACATGTGTAAAAATGGAACTTGCGTATTTCACTCTACTGATGATTCCTACGCAAACGAAACTGCCTAATTACGTCCAGATTGCAAAATAAAGTAGTTTTAGTACGTTTCGGGTTAGGAAAGCTTCCAAAACTTGTTGTAAATCTATATATACCCTATTTTACTTCAATTAAAGGGTTTGCAATTATTATACACATCATTAAACAACATTAGATACAGCCATATACAACCAAAATTTCAGCCATTGAAGGGAGGAAAGCAAGGAGAAGAAGAAGAAGACCAAGGATTCCCATAGCCTCCTCCATCAACTACTTGCCATCTATCAATTCCATGGCCAACTAAACCTAGATCTAGGGTTTCAATGAAACCCTAGCCAAGTAATAGGGTTTTATTTATGTTTTTATTTTAGTTTTATTATGTATGGATGATGATTACATGTTCCGAGGATTTTTATAAATAAACCGTGCTTCTAATTGATTAAATCATCACTTTCAAAGTTTATTCTTGTCTTAGATCTATTTTGACTGTGATGTGCTCAATGATCTATATTTGCTGTGCTTATATGGGTTATTTACATGTAATGGTGCTTTATTGAATTGTGCTATCAAGTATCCGAATAGTCCATGCCTAGGTTAGACGGATTATGTCACAACCCTAGTTTAGTGTGGGATAATTCGTGCTAACCGAAGATGGATTATGTTGGTGCTTGAACCATAATTATTTTCTTGATGGAGGAATTGGGCTTGTAGCTACAATTCCCCATTATCATCCAACTTAATAATCTAATCGAATGCATAAATATTCCTATTATGAAGCTAGTGGTGGATTTGCAATCCTAGGTTCCTTTAAACATATTTACAAAAACACTTTTAAATCACTTTCATAATTTAGATTTATTTTATTGTTCTTAGTTTAATTAAATTCAAAATCAAAATCAAAATCAAAATCTCATTTTTATAATTAATTAGATTCAGGTTTTAAAATTAAGAGTCGTAGTAATTCAATCTCTGTGGGTTCGACCTTTGCTTTCACTACTACAAATCCTTAGAATAGTAAAGTATACTTTTATATCTTGATATTGACAACATCACCCATGGTAGCGTTAAAGTGTGTGACGCCGAACTTGGACATTCCCTTGCACCCATGGTAGTGCTAAAGTGTGGCCTACGGACACTCCCTGATACCCGAGTCTGGGTACTGCGTGAGGTTACCTCAGGTATTTGCGAGGCGGATTAGGTACTAAAGTGTGAGGCATTGGACACTCCCTGGTACCCCGAACCAAAGTGTGAGGCAAACTGGACATTCCCTGGCACCCCTGTGCTAAAGTGTGGCTATCAGAGTAGTACAAGGATAATGGTTTGAGACAGTGGGTTGTTGTGTTTGTCAAGAGAAAAGAGTCGGTAAGATAAGATGGTGCATTGTTTTTCATACACGGTCACATATATGTGAATTAAAGCTTTCAAATGATATGTGGTTATTTTCTAAAAATGAACTCCTTACTTGAATGTAAACTTGTTAAATTAAGTGGGAATTGGGGAATGGTAAATGAGTATGTGTTACATTCAAAGTTATGTTTTTAATACTCACCAGCTTCTTGAAGCTGACGACGTTGATGCGTCCTGGACATTCGTGTCTAAGCTTTTCAGGTTATGACTATGCTGGGCCTTATTATTATGCAAACAGAGAACGGCTGCTTTGGAAAATAGAACTGTTATCAATATCCTATGTTTTAAGCTATAAACTGGTTTGTAATAAGGATGACTGTAGTAGACGATAGATATTGTTTTGTTTTAAGGCGGCTTGTGCCTTATTTGACCCCGTATGGTAATATGTAATAAGTTAGAGAAATATTTGTAAGCCTTGGTTGCTCTGCTCTGATTATTATATTTTTGTTGTTGACGTTTGGGATAGAATCGATCATTCAAACTGTCACGACCTACGGGTCCATAAAGGAAATTAAACGCTTTCCTTATTTATACTACGTCGGAGCGTGACAATTTTTGTGTAATGTTAGAACATGTTCTTTGCTCTCTGTTGGGTCACAAATTGATTTACAAATTCTTGTTGTCTTTGTTTTGGAGAGAGAGAGAGGGAGGGAGAGTGCGTGTGTGTGAAGAGTCACGTGAGAGAGAGGGCGAGAAGTTCAAAAAACGTTTGTTGGGAAATGATGCTTGTGGCGGGCCCATAGGAAAGATGAGTTTTAATTTTTGAGTTAAAACTTAAAAGTAGTAAAAAAAAAAGATCCGTAAGAAGCAATTTGCGGTCCGCTCTAGAGACTCGTGTATATGCATGATTGAAAGGGTTAAATATATAGAAATATAAGAAATAGTCCCTCTCCAGCCATTTAATTAGAAGTTAATCTATCGGAAGGGCTAGATTAGAAATAGACCTTAATTAGGCATGTTAATTAGAAATAAGTCATTTCCCTCACTTTAATAAAATTTTAATGTCTAAACTACCCTTACTAACATGGCCAGTTATATATATGTATTCGTGTATCTATATGGACATATATATATATATATATTTGAAGTTAATGTCATTAACTGATAATGGGATTATGTTCCCTTAATTCAAGGGATATCCTTATCTGCTCACCATGATCTTTTGGTAGAAATTCAAATTATTTAATACGTTTTTCAAAGAGTGAGAATTTCTCAGTCTTTTGTGAGAATTTCTCAGTCTTTACACAGTTCGTCTTTTAGGTTCGTTTTTTATGGTCAGCTAATGACCCGTAATGTATATTCATATATCTATATATGGATATATAGATATTGATTTAAAGTTAATGCCATTAACTGATAATGGGGTTATGTTTCCTTAATTGAAGGGATCTCCTTAATCTGCTCAGCATGATCTTTTGGTTGAAATTCAAATTATTTCATACGTTTTGTATACTTAAAAATTGAGAAATTCTCACTCTTTTGTGAAATTCCTTAATCCTTAGAAATTTCTCATTAAAATATTGCGAAATTCCCTATTTCTCATTAAAAAAAATTGAGAAATTCTCACTCTTTTGTGAAATCCCTAATTAAAATACTGAGAAATTCTCACTCCTTTGTGAAATTTCTGATCCAATAAAATAAGGAAATGCGCATAAACAATATCATTAGTTCTATACACATATATGCATATATATATTCGTATATCTATATATGGACATATAGATATAGATTTGAAGTTAATTGATAATGGGATAATATTCCCTTAATTCAAGGGATCTCCTTAATTTGCTTACCATGATCTTTTGGTTGAAATTTAAATTATTTCATTCGTTTTGTAGACTTAAAAATCGAGAAATTCCCACAAAACTCTTTTGTGAATTCCCTGATTAAAATATTAAGAAATTTCTTAATCCTGAGAATTTTTTTATTAAAATATTGTGAAATTCTTTATTTCTTATTAAAACACTGAAAAATTCTCACTCTTTTGTGAAATTCGTGATTAAATACTGAGAAAATCTCATTCCTTTGTGAAATTTTTGATCCAATAAACTGAGAAATTAGGCATAAACCATATCATTAGTTCTAGCAAGGAGTCACACAAATGGATATATCTATATACACATATCATGTTTTTTCACTATTTTTTTTTTGTAATTTGCAATAATCGATTTTCTTTTGAAATGAACTTTCTTAGTTGACTGAACAACGATGAACAATTCCTCAATAAAAAAAATATATATAGGGATAAAACACTGAGAAATAATAAAAATTTTCAAATATGATCAATCTTTTGCAAAATTTATATTTCTCATTAAACTACTGAGAAAATCACACTCTTTTGTGAAATTTTTGAATCCACAAAAGCATTCGCCTTCAAGAACACAAAGCATTTTCCTTCCACGATTTGTTACCATACTAATCAAGTCTCTTTTTGAATTCACCATTTCAACCATTAACATTATCATCATCAAATCATCCATATGTAAACTCCAAAACCTTCACTGGCTCTGTATTCTTCCACCAATCGGTTTGCTTTAATTTTTACTTTGGAATGAATGAGAAACTGTTTGGTTGGAAAATTTATAAGTGTGTGCGAGCGTGCCAGGCAAACAAATTGCCAATGTGTAAATGTAATGATCCAAACTGCGCCTCACCAAGCAAACTGTGGTGACGTTCGATGCCTTAAACAAGGAATTTTATCGTGTAAAGATGTTCTTAATTGAAACACTTCGAACTAAAATGACTACTCTTAAGTAAATGAAGGAAATATTACAATAAGAAACTACTTTTGATTAAGTTAAAGAAAATACAATCTAACCTTGAAGATGACTTCGAAGGTGTTCTACTCCTAAATTTAACTAAATAACAATACAGTAAGTGTATTGAGAGATATATGTTGATGTTGATCGAAGGATTCCCTCTTGAACACAAAATCCTTCTATTTATAAACGTCGAAGCCTCCCAGCAGTCTTATTTGAATGTTCCCTCTTCTTTTCAAACTAATAACTGCTCCTATACGTGGCGTTTCCTTGAAGTGACACCTGCTTTTAGTTATTCCACCATGATCAACACGTGTCCCTTAGTAGTTAACTATTTTGAACAGAATGAATCAGCAAAACTGTTCATATCTGTTCTTGCGCCATATCCTTTTCAACCAACTGCCCTGCCACATCGAATCTCATGTGTCACTTCCACATTGGTTGGATATTTTTATCACAAACATTACCCCCCGCGCCATTTTCTTTTTGATTCAAAAAGATAATGGTGATCGTGGTTAGATCATGTTAGATAGTTGGAACTTTCATGCACCCCTTTCGTTGTAATTAAATTGAAGATCAAGTTTTCATTTGTCTTTACACATGCTGCTGCATTTGCTTTATCCTTGAATTCCCAACTTTGTCATTTCGAATCTCCTTTGTCAATCATGTCTTCTTCTCAATCTTCATTCGATACCAATGATTACTTTCCTCTAGACCTTCCTGATGAAGTGATGCTATCAACCAGACGCCCTGAAATTTCTTCTCGAACCAATTGGGATCTTCCTGAAATTCCTCCTGAACCTTTCACCTACTCGAAATGGGGAAAGTGGTATGAAATGTTGAACAAACCAAGTACTTCCTTTACAGGGCCAAAATCTTCTTTGAACTCTTCCAAATCAATTTATAATAACCAAACATTCCCTCCTGCTTGGGAACAACCTATTTCCCATGGTGAAGGAGTAGGATATTATAAAGGTATGAGGCTCGAAACCCCAGTTACAATTCCTTCAGTTATTCATCCAAACTTTGACTATCCTGAAACTGAAGGGATTATTCGAAGCAGAACAATAAAACCCTACTATCCATTTTCGAATCATCTCTCACGAGAGCAAAATCTGCTGAATGCATGGTTGATATCTTCAACCAGTCCTCCTGGTGAGAGACTTCAAAGTGGTAATGTCTTGATTCCTCAAGGCAGACCCCCTATTCACACATATGTGAGAGCATCTCATGAAAATTTTTCTAATGAGCATTATTCTTCAGCCTTCCTTTCAAAATGCAAATTTTTCGAAAAAGATTATGAAGAAAGGGTAATTCTCTTCGACCATTCAGTTCTAGGCTTTCCTGACATCAAAGTTCAAGTGGTGGATCCCACTGAAGATATTAGTGATCCTTTTTTGAAATTAAACCAACTATGCAGGTATGGTCCCATTTTCGAGCATATTCCACCTATTCTATCACCTTCTCCATGCTTAATCATTCAAGACCAAAGGCTTCTAGTTGCCTTTTCACATCTCCCCTTTTCCATTTTACAAAATCCAAAAGCTCAAATTAATTTCGAATGGAGTTGCCATATTTTATGCCATGAATGGAATATTTCAACCCTTGTTCGAACCCAAATATATAGGGATTTTACCCTTCGAACCCTGGCTTCCCATATAAGATGGTATTCTCATCACCAAGAAAGTATCCATCATTTGAATTATATAACGGATCTTTATGAGAAACTTAAGGAGGAACCTAATGCACTCCTTGATCAAGTTTCAGAGTTTAAGGAGAAATACATCTATGGTTGTGGAAGTTCTGATGAAGAAATCAATGTTTCTCACTACTCGAAACCTGATCTCAAAGGTCGAATTGCATATCTAAAAAAAGAAGCCAAAGCTGCTGGCATATCTCTTCGAGGCAAAACTCTATTAGCCAAGAAACTTCGAGGTCTTCGCAAAGCTTTGTTCAGGATCACCTCGCGACTAAATCAGTATGAAGAACAACTCAGGGATGCTTATCTCACCCTTCGAAGCGAAGATGAATTGGCTTTACAAGCTAGAAACCTATGTCTCGAAATAGAAGTGGAAGCAGAATACTTTGCTTATTACTGGGCCATGTTTCATAATTTAGTTACTTATGGGTTTCCCCATTTTTACCAATTATGCTTATGAATTGTAACTACATTTCCCTTCCAATGAAATGAATTATGAAAAATTTATGTTTTTATTAGTTCATTTTGAACCAGTATGTCTTTTCCTTTGGTGCAACGGTCCAAAAGGAGTAACCGAACCTAACGGCTATTTTTCAATAAATGCATCTTTTCCCAAACGTCACCAAAGGCTATAAATAGATAAGCCAAAAGGGAACAGAAACCTTCAAACTTCTTCAAACCTATTTTGCTTTCTTCTTTGCAATCCAAGCACTTCATTTCTAAAGATGACGAAAACTGGTGACAACACTCAACTTCAGAAAATCTGCGATGATTTTGAACAGATCCTCAAAGACGAACAAGAAAGTTACTCGCAAGGGCAAGAAACTTCTCTGATTCATGAAATTCTCGTTCCCATTACTTTTCCCAACCATGAATCCTCAATTGCCGTAGGTCCTTGCCTGAGCACACCAAGCCTGAGACTCCATGTTTATTACCCTAGATTAGGAGAACAACGCTTGACCTACCAACATGATCTTCCAAACCCCAAGTATGACTGGAAGTTTCGACATTGGCCTAAACCTGCAAAGGATTGGCCTGAATGGGTAGATAGAATCTTAGAGAACAAAAAAGAGATTCTAACCACAACAGGAATTTATCAAGGTGTTCATCTTTCAAAATTTCCCATCGAATCCAGTCCTAACTTATTAGCTGCAGCCCTTTGTTTTTGGAACCCTATTTTCAACCATTTTCAATTTTGATTTGGTCCAATAGGTCCCACTGTTCTAGACATTTGTCATTTATTAGGGTTTTTACCTCATGGGGAAGATGCTCACCCCTATATGGATGAATCTGATAGTCCTCCAATCAATACTGATTCTAAATCATTAGGGTATACCAATTTCTTGACTACCCATAAAAAAATCATCAGGAGCAGTGACAGACAAGGAATATTACTGCTTCCTTTTATATTGGCTTTCGAAGCATTTATTTTGCACTTCTTCTTAGAGAGTTGTCCTCGAATTTTCCAACATTGCTAGAGCTCTGGCTGCTGGTCGAAGGTTAGCTCTAGCACCTTTTGTTCTAGGATCTCTCTACAGGTCCTTTTGTGATTTGTGCTTCGACCCCTTTATTCTTACCCAAGGTGGTCCTTTCTGGATATTACAATCATGGCTATATGCTTATTTTCCAGAAATTCACAACTTAGAATCCTTATCATACACTGTGGTTCATGGAATCTTCTTTGCCTTGTTGCCAAATGTTGAGAAGACCTTCAAAGAATCCATCTCCTTCTTTTTCAATCTCCCTGCCATTAGACCAAACAAACTGTTGTAACCATTTGCTGTCCTCTACAGTCCTGAAGACAAATCTCCTCTTTCTCCTCATTGGCTCTGTCAGATTTTGGACAGAGCAGCAAGTGCTCTCGAATTAAAAGCTGCATGGGGTAGTTTCTTGATTAGTAGGGATTTATTCTTTGGGAACACCCTTAGTCTCAAGTCTCAAGGTGAACTATACCTTCCCAATCAGTTTTCGAGGCAATTTGGGCTTACACAATCAATTCCTTTCCCAATCAGGAGTCAAGCCAATATACTTATGGCTTATAAAACTCACTCGAAAGTGCCAGAATCAGTGATAACTGCTGCATTAGCAGTTTATCAAAACAGAGTCAGTAATTTAGAGTTCACTCCTCTACCAGTTTACACCACCTGCACCCCTGCCTTATCAAGTTGGTGGGAAAATTTGATGTCAGTAGAGATGGACAAATGCCAACTCTTGAGATACATCGATTCGAAGCAACCAGGTAATAAAATTTCCATTTAACCCTTCTTTCCTTAAATGATGAAAGGAAACCTGACTAAACCTGACTTATATTTGTTTAAATTTTACAACACAGGAGTAGTAATTGGAAAAAACTCTTCACCAACAACCAGAGCTTCGAAGGTCAAGCCAAACGTTCCAATCCCTTCAAAGACCTCAAAAATTTCAGCTCCTGCTCCTCCATCCTCAAAACCCAAAAGAAAACTAGTCCTTCCAGCAGAGAGTTCACCTCCTCCATAAAAAAATGTTGAGTCTGAAGGAGAAGAAGAAAGTAGCCCTGTTCCTGCTTTGTCTCGAAGGAAAAAAACCAAAACAACAGTTGAACCATCTGCTGACTTAAAAATTACCAAGGAAACTCCCATTCTAGTAGTTCCTGTTTCGAAGGTGGCACCTGCACCTGAATTGTCACAAACTACTTCAGAGCCATTACCTCATCATTCTGACCTTTCAGAGATTCAGACATCTTCTCCATCCAGTGCTCTTCTCCCAATAATTGCATACCAACCAACAGTAAGTTATTCAAACTTTCCTGGTATTCATTACTTATATAAACAAACACATTCTAATGAATATGTTCTGCCTTTGTTGCCCAGATTATTCTTGAGACTGTGGCTAGTTTTTCAAAACCAAGTACAAGTTCTGATCCTAAAACTGCTCCAACATCAGCTTCGTTCGAACCTCAAGCTCCCCCAAGTGTCTCAAGCTCTGGGGAATTTCATCTATCTCTTCCTCCCAACTTAAATCCTGAAGAAGTTAAAGAATTTAAAGAAGGTCTGAAATCTGTTTTGAAGATGGGAGATACTACTGTGACCAATGTCCAAGAATTCTTCCAACAAATGACAGGTCAAAGCAAGCCAAAGATACCTTCTATAGATCCAGTAGCTGCACTTGCTACATTGAGATTATTTAGTAAGATTTCGTTTGAAATATGCGAGGACAAAGAAGTACAAAGGGCTATGAAAATTTTGTGTCAGTTCATGTTGGACAGTTCTGCCATAACTGTTTCTGACAAGGAAACCATCTCTGTATTGATGTCTTCCTTTGACTTCAACTGTTTTTTTACTTGAAAAGGTCATCGAAGAGAGGAAACAACTAGAAGTTGATATGGAATACACAGTAGAGAAGACTCTCGAGATGGATCAATTATTGACAGACTTTGATAAAAACACAACTTCAATTGAAAAACTTTCAAGCAAGGTTGAAAAGCTTAGAAAGAAACTCGAGGTTGCAGAAATTGAACTGACCAAGTTAAAAACGAAGCAAGGGGATACTGAGACAAAGCTGCTAGCTCTGAAGACTGCAATTGAATCAAGGCCTTTGAAGAACCAAGAATCGATTTCGAGGCAGAAATTCATTCTGAGCCAGTCAAAATTATACTCTAGGTCTTGGGACAATTTTAGATTGAAGGCCCAATTTATAAATAAATTGTTGTGAAAGATAAAATCAATAGTACTTTGCAATGTACCAACATCTGGATTTTGTATCTTAATTTTAAATATAGAATACATATTCTTATTCTATGAATGCTGCATTCTTTATTCTAAATTTCTTGCTTCCCAAATAGTGGGATAATATTGCTTCAAAAATTTACCATTGATCTTTCTGATATGGACATATCCATTCAAATTTCTTAAATGGTAAAATCCTCCTTTGAAAACCTTGTGAATTTGGAATGGACCTTCCCATTTAGGGGACCATTTTCCAAATTTTGGATCTTTAGATCCAATAGGCAATATTGTTTTCCACACTAAGTCTCCCTCATCAAAGGTTCTTGGTTGTACCTTTTTATTATATCCCTTTGATGCTATTTTCTTCTGTGTCAAAATATTATTGAGAGCTTTGCTCCTTTCTTCATCTATATCTTCAAATTCAATGGCCATGGATGTTTGATAATCATCTAAAGATAACTGATTCTGCTTCATAACTCGAAGAGTATTTATCTTTATTTTCAGTAGGCAGAACTGCCTCATGTCCAAAAGTTAAGGCATAAGGAGATACACCTGTACTTGTTCGCTTCGAAGTCCTATATGCCTATAAAACTTCAGGCAAGATCTCATGCCATATCCTTGGGTTATTTTTTATAACTTTAGCCATATTTTCTTTTATGACTTTGTTGGTGGCTTCAGCCTGTCCATTTGATTGAGCATAATATGGGGTTGATTTTGACATTGTAATCCCCAACTTATTTGCAAATGTAATTACATCTCCTTTGAATATAGAAGCATTATCGGATACAATGGTTTGAGGGATACCAAATCTGTATACTATGTTTTCTAAAAATTTTATGACCATTGTTTGAGTCACAGTCTGCATAGGTTCTGCTTCTACCCATTTAGTAAAATAATCTGTGGCTAAAATAATGAATCCATGACCCTTCGAAGAAGTTCGAAGAAGGAGGACTAATTTTTCCTATTACATCTATGGCCCAACCTCTAAAAGGCCAAGGTCTTACCACATATTGAAGGTCAACAGTTGGTAAATGCTTCAAAGGACCATGCTTCTAACATTCTTGACATCTTTTGGAAAATTCAATACAATCTTTCAAAATAGTTGGCCAATAAATGTTATGTCTTCTAAGCAACCATCTCATCTTAATTCCAGATTGATGAGCTCCACATAATCCTTCATGAATTTGAGCTATAGCTTCTAATCCTTCGAGAATATTTAAACATTCCAATAATAAACCATCACTCCCTCTTTTGAACAGTTTTCCAGTATATAAGATGTAATTTGCAGATTTTAACCTTATGCCTCGATTAGGTTTTTCACTGCATCCTGAAAGATAATCAATGATTGGCTTTCTCCAATCATCATAAACTTCTATATTCAAAATATCAATAAAAGGTAATCTATCTACCAATACTGGTAATAATTTCCTATAAGTTACTTGTTCCATTTCAATATTTTCATCATTTGTTTTAAATCCAGATGCCTTCTGAGCTACATCATTAGCTTCTTCATTAAAACTTCTAGGAACATGCAACAGATTTACATTATCGAATTTGGATAACAAATCCATTGTAGTTTCATAGTACACTTTCAATGCAATACTCATACATTTATATGTCCCATTCATATGATTTATAACCAACTGGGAATCTCCAAATACATCTACAAATGTAGCTTTAAGCTTCAACAAGGTTTCGAGACCCATGATAAGAGCTTCATATTCAACTTGATTGTTAGTACATTGATTCGAATTTAATTTATAGCCATATTTGGTTTTAATCTTTTCAGGTGATTCAATTACAAAACCAATGCCTGCAACAAACTCAGTTTTTGAACCATCAAACCATAATTTCCATGGACTAATGGTTATTTGCCCAATTTCATACTTCCCCTCTGTTTCGAGGCAATTTGGATGATCAGCCAAAAAGTCTGCCAATGCCTGACCTTTTACTGCCTTTTGTGGCACATAACACAAACAAAATTCTGATAATGCTAAAATCCATTTACCAATTCGATTCCTTAAAATTGGTCGAGTCAACATATATTTGATTAAATCGAATTTAGCAATCACATAGACTTCAGTAGGAAGAAGATAATATCTTAATTTCATTACAGCAAAATACAAAGATAAACATAGTTTTTCCACAAAGGAATACTTGCATTCAACAGAATTCAAAAACCTACTAAGGTAGTACACAACCTGTTCTTTCTTATCATCATTGTCTTGGGCTAATAAGACCCCAATTGATGCTTCTTCTGCTGAAATATATAGCTTCATAGGCCTATCTTTTCTTGGAGGCATTAATACTGGTGGCTTCACCAAATAATCCTTCAAGGCTTGAAAGGCAGTTTGATGTTTGTCTTCCCACTTTAATTCTTCATGATCCTTCAATTTCAACAAAGGGGAAAAAATTAAAGTTTTTCCAGCAGTATTGGAAATAAACCTTCGAATGAAGTTAACCTGACCTAAAAACCTTTGCAATTCTTTTTTTGTCGAAGGGGGGTTTACTTCGAATAATTGCTTGTGCTTTATTCTTATCTACTTGAATTCCCTTTTCATGTACCAAATATCCTAGAAAATTTCCAATACTAACTCCAAAAGCACATTTTAGTGGATTTAACTTGAGTTTGAAACATCTCATCCGTTCAAATGTTGACTTCATGTGACTAAGATGATCATCAAATGTTTTTGATTTAACAATTATGTCATCTATATAACATTCTAAAAAGGTTCCAATCATGTCATGGAAAATAGTATTCATGGCTCTTTGGTAAGTAGCCCCTGCATTTTTTAGACCAAAAGGCATTTGTATCCATTCGAAGGTACCTATGCTACCTGGACACCTAAATGCAGTCTTATGAATGTCTTCTTCAGCAATGCATATTTGATTATATCCAGAATGGCCATCCATCATGGACATTATAGCATTTCCAGCAGATCTATCAATTAATACATCAACTATTGGCATAGGATATTCATCTTTAGGAGTAGCTAGATTAAGATTTCTGTAATCGATACAAATTCTTAATTTTCCATTTTTCTTCATAACTGGAACAACATTCGAAAGTCATTCAACATACCTGGCAGTTCTAATGAATCCTGCCTTGAGCAATCTTTCAATTTCTTCTTTGATCTTCATTGTGACTTCTGAAGTCATCCTTTGAGGTTGTTGCTTTATTGGTTTGTAACCAACTTTGATAGGCAACCTATGTTCTACTAAACTCCTTTCAAGTCCTGGCAACTCATCATAATCCCAAGCAAAACAATCTTTAAATTCCTCTAACAACTTGACCAATTTATACTGGTCATTCTTTCCAAGTTTTGAACTTAAGTAAGTAACTCTTTTTTGTTGATCTGATCCTAAATTGATTTCTACTAAAGGATCTTGTGAAGCCTCTTGTATCGAATTTTTTGATACTTCAGATAATTCTTCTTTGCCAATATCTTTTAATTCCTGTGAATCTTCCTCAAAGACATAGTCTGACCAATTTATGGTCGAATCTTTCTCAATTCTTGACTCTAAATCTATCATTATTAGCTTTTGTAAGACCAATCGAATGGTCTCTTCTACATCTCCTATTTCCATAGGTATATGAGTCATTAAACCACATCTTATCATCATCCAATGGTTCCAAAGAACCAAATGGCATTTCTGCCAAAATGTCCCAATTTTCTTCTGGAGATTCATCTTCTGATTCTTTAATGTCAATTGGTTTGACATCATCTTGATATAATTGAGCTTCGACACAATTGGAACTTGTATGGAAAGGCTGAATATCAGCCTTTACTGTTTCAACTTCACAGTTTTCCTTCACAAGCAACAGTTTCTGATGCATTGAAGAAGGAACACATTTATTAGCATGAATCCAATCTCTTCCTAATAAGGCATGATAACTAGGACTTGCATCTACTACAAAGAAAGCAGTTCTGGATTTTTTAGATCCTACTATAGTTTCAATAGGTATCACACCTTTGGTGTTTTTCTTATCACCAGTAAATCCTAATATCATAATGTGAGTTTTTATCAACTTTGCATTTTGTTTATTGATCTTTTTTAAAGTATTCTGAGGAATAATGTTGACAGCAGCACCATTATCAACCAATATCTTGTTTAAAAGGACACCATTTAAACAAGCCTTTATGTATAATGGTTTAAGATGCTTAGTCATTTCTGTTGATGGTTCTTCGAATGAATAAACAAAATTACAATCACTAAAAACAAACTCAGGAAGTTTTACCTCTGAGACATCCTCCATAGAAACTTCCATTTCCATTTCTTCATTTAATTGTTGATCTTCTGTTGCTTCAAAGATCTTTGGTAGTATGAATGTGACAGTGTTAATTTCCATATGTTCTGGAAATGTGCCAAACTGAATAAGCATTTTCTCATCTTCAGTATTTTCCTTTTCGAGTTTTATTTCAATATTTCCCAAAATCTGGGATTCTACCATTGTCATTGCTTCATTCTCATCATCAATACTCATTGCCTTTTCCAGCTCTAACACTTTAGCTTTAACAATGCTTTCTTCAGACATAGTATCAGACTCAATCCTTGTATTTCGATCGAACCTGGGATTAGGCCTCGAAATATCACTGGACTCCCTTTTGATTTCATCTCCCAAGTCTTGATTTTGAGCTTGCATTTTAGAAAATTCTTTCCACATTGCAAACTTCCTCTGCAATCTCCTTTGTTGAGTCCCGTTTATCATAGGAACCATATTCTGGTTCTTTTCCTTGGGATGTTGCAGTACATGCCATGTATTTTTCTCAACATTAGGAGGTTTGATCATCCTATTCTTGTTTTGCAAACTTTGTTGTTCCATCATATTTTTGACTCTATCATCTTGTAAAACAAACCAATTTGGTACTCCTGATACCAATGCAGGTTCACATATTTGAGATGTCTCACCAATCTTTGGTGTTTTATTCAATGCTTCGATGTTTATCTCAGCCTGTACCATATGTGCTGGTACTAATTTTGATGGTACAAATTGAGTTTGTCTCTCTCTTTGCATCACATAATGTTTTTTTGGTGCGTGAGAGAAACCTGGCCTTACATATTGCAAATTTCTTGATGGTCGAGCATAATTATTAGCATGAAAGTTTCTTGAAAAATTGGCTTTAAAAGGGACCATTGGCCTTGGAGCATACCTTGCTGTCATAGGACCAGTGTATGTTGAGGCTTGATAAATTGGTCCTCTAAACTGTCCTCTTCCAACATTCATGATTGGTTGAAAAGGAAGTTCACAGGAAGTGCTTGCTTTCTTTTGCTCGAACAAAAGCTGTTTGTTTTTCCTGCCTGTTTTGACCCCAACCCTTTCATCATAGATTTTAGCATACCTTTTGCCACAACCAATGCACAAATTTTTTGCATATTCTTGGTTAAAAACTGAAAACTCAGGATTTTTCTTTGTTATCTCTTCGACCCTTTTCATTTGGTCTTCTGACTTTGCAATTTCCCTATCTTTGATCACAGTTCCAAGGGAAATGTCATGGACATTAATAGACACTTCTTGTACTGCTGGGAATGGGTCTTCATCAATCCCCATCTGTTTCTCAGGGAACCGTAATTTCCCTTTCTTGATCAAATCTTGAATCATGTCTCGAAAAACAGTACAATTATTAGTTGAATGGGTCCAAGAATTATGCCACTCGCAGTATTTCTTACCCTTTAACTCATCATTAGAAGGTAATTTTGTTCCTTCAGACAACCTGATAATTTTTCCTTCTAATAAATGATCAAATATTTCATCTGATTTATATACATCAAAGGAATATTTTTTAAATGATCCTTTGGATTTGTAAATCTCAGCAGAAACATTTTTCTTTACAAGACTCTTACATGTAAAAGGTTCTTTTCCTATTATTTCTGCAGCATCTATCTCATAATTAGGATCTTTATAATATGTTTTTATTGAAGAAGCATTCCTTTCATTTTCTTCTTCCAATAAAGCTTCATATCTAGAGACTCGAGCGGTTAACTCAACAAGATCTCTAAACTCTAAAGCATCGAATTTCTTTCTAAGTCTAAATTCAAGACCATTTTGAGCCAACTTAACAAATTCAGGTTCAGGAAAAATGATTTTACATTTTGTCCTTGCCCTTTTGAACCTATTTATAAATTGAGTGGCCTTCTCATCAGGCTTTTGACATAATCTGGCCAAGTCAGTCATTGATACCTCTGGTTCTGTTTGAAAAAATTGAGTATGGAAAGATTCTTCCATCTGTGCCCAATTGTAGATTGAATTAGGGGCTAAATTAGTAAACCAAGTGAATGCAGTATCTGTTAATGAATTAGGAAACAAACGAAGCCTAAGATATTCATTATTTCCTGCATCAGCACACTGACTGATAAATTTTGCTACATGTTCGACCGTGGATTGACTTCCATCCCCAACAAACATAGTAAAGGTAGGAAATTTAAATCCTCTAGGGAATTCGACCCTATCAACCCAATCAGGATAAGGTTTCCTGTAAACTGGAGTTTGTACCCCCTGAGCCATGGGTCCACAAACTTCATGGATTAAATTAATCATATCATTCCTATCAACCATATTGAATGGTTGTTGATAACCTGGATAACCCAAGTGAGGATTCAATGGTGGTATTGGAGGTGGATGAGGATTATTATCCATTCTCCTAGGATTTTCATTCCTTCGACCTACTCCTATTCCAGTAGGGTCCGACTCGAATATAGGATTATTGTTTATTCTCCTATTTTGGCCTGTTGTGTTTTCTCTAGGCCTTGGTTCTTCGAAATTTACTGATCTATGAACATGATCTTGACCATTCACATGGTTCCCTTGCATCCCTTCGAATACTGGTAGAGTATTATTAGGGACAGACATATAGAAACTCTCTTGTGAATTTGGCCTAAAAGGAGGCCCATTTACATGATTTATAACATTTGGCTGAAATGAGCCATGAACATGACCTCTTTCACTCTGTCGAATTATAGATGGATTTCCACTTGGCACCATTATTGGTGAAAATTGTGGTAAACTATTGTTAAGGGAAGTAATCAAAACATTAACATTCTGAATCATATTTCCCAAATGATCAAATATTGGTGTCAATTGACTCACCAAATCGTGTTGACTTTCTGAACCAACATTCCCATAATTTGGAATTGAATTTAAATTTTCAATTCCTATTTCAGGGTGATCATTGGTTACATGATTGCCAGTATTACTGCTCTGAGGATCTTGGTGTGGAGAACCACCAGTTTCAGCAATATTAACACCAACGTTGGCATTATCAACAGACCTATTGCTTCGAAGGTTTCTGTTTACCATCTTATGACACTTATGTCCCACCGGGCGTGCCAAAAATGTTTGGTTGGAAAATTTGTAAGTGTGTGCGAGCGTGCCAGACAAGCAAATTGCCAATGTGTAAATGTAATGATCCAAACTGCGCCTCACCAAGCAAACTGTGGTGACGTTCGATGCCTTAAACAAGGACTTTTATCGTGTAAAGATGTTCTTAATTGAAACACTTCGAACTAAAATAACTACTCTTAAGTAAATGAAGGAAATATTACAATAAGAAACTACTTTTGATTAAGTTAAAGAAAATACAATCTAACCTTGAAGATGACTTCGAAGGTGTTCTACTCCTAAATTTAACTAAATAACAATACAGTAAGTGTATTGAGAGATATATGTTGATGTTGATCGAAGGATGCCCTCTTGAACACAAAATCCTTCTATTTATAAACGTCGAAGCCTCCCAGCAGTCTTATTTGAATGTTCCCTCTTCTTTTCAAACTAATAACTGCTCCTATACGTGGCATTTCCTTGAAGTGACACCTGCTTTTAGTTATTCCACCATGATCAACACGTGTCCCTTAGCAGTTAACTATTTTGAACAGAATGAATCAGCAAAACTGTTCATATCTGTTCTTGCGCCATATCCTTTTCAACCAACTGCCCTGCCACATCGAATCTCATGTGTCACTTCCACATTGGTTGGATATTTTTTATCACAAACAGAAACCCTCACAGATTCAGAAAGGGAATGAGTTCAAGAATGAGAGATCGGATGATTAGAAGGTGGTGACGACGAGGACCAAGAATGGGTGACGATGGCGTGGCTGGATGTAGTGGTGCCGGTGGTGGAGGCCAAGGGTTGCTGCCCTCTTTCTTCTTTCTCCATCTCTCTCTTCCTCTTTCGCTCTCTAGCAGAAATCTCTCTCTATATTGGGTTTTAAACTTTGAATTAAAATTAGATCTTTGATATATATATAGAGAGAGAAAGATATATACATATATATGTATAAGATAATATAGGGGTATTTATGTCTTTAAACACATAGGGACTAATTTCTAGATTCAGATATAGGAAAGACCTACTTCTAGAAAAAGCTAAGATTAGGGATTAAATCCTACTTTACCCTTAAATATATTTATTCTTACGGTTAGATTCGAGTTCACTTTACCTCTGTATGGTTTAAAAGTTGACAGTTAATTCTCTTGTGGTCTCGGACTAATATGAAACAACTAAGGTTTATCTCAAAATTGTCTCACGTGGGATTAAGTGTTAAAATTAGCCCCACATAAGAGAGTCTAAGTGTCAAATTTATCCTCACATAGGCAGTCAACCCAAAAATTAGCCCCACATGGATGGGTTAAATGGCAATATTATCCCGACATAGGAGATTAACCCCATAATATACCTCACAATGGGATTTAATTGTTAATATTTTTGACCAATTTTAGAATTTTCATTAGTTTTGAGGAAAATCTTAAGAGTTTTACTTTACTCCGAAACTGTTAAGTGTCCACTTTTAAAGCACATGGGGGATAAAGTGAAAACGGTCATAACTACAAGCGGGTAAAATGTAATTAACCCTAATTGAAATTATTGATGTAAAAGCCAAATTTAAAGTCAAAATTGAAGTTATAGAAGAAAGGGGGTATGAAGATCACGAAAATGGTAGGTGTACGTAGGTGTGGTGTGTGTGTGTGTGTGGGGGGGGGGGGGGGGGGGGGGGGGGGGGGGGGGGGGGTGGTGTGTGTTTATGAAGATCACGAAAGAGCATTCTGAGTCCTGGCTAACTCAGCAGCGGCAGTAATGGCTAACGATCTGTATTCGCTTACAATGTCAACCAGATAACCCAAAAATAATTCATTTACAATGTCAGCAGCAATTGATGATTAAGTAATGAAGAAATCACCATCATCCCATGGACCAACACAAAGAGAATTAAGCTACCAGATCAATGTAAGAAAATCAAGTACTAGAGTAATGAAGAAACCCAAGCAAAACCAACCGGATATAAACGAAAGAACGAGCCTCTAGGTCTATGGTTTAATAGTTACCAACCATTGGATAAATATATAGGGATGAAATAACATAAAGTTGTACCTATCACAAAAACTAGTACTCCAGTTTTGAAACAAAGAAGTGTGATTGTATAATACGTTACAAATTAAGAGACAGATTCACTATAAAACAGTGAAAAAGATTGACATTCCCTATTCTGGTCGACACTGCCTCTAAAAATTCACTTTGTAACAAATATATGCACCATCGTCCCTTATTTAATATATATATATATATATATATATATTTGCATTTTTTTTTTATCTCCAAAGTTCACAAAACTAAAACAAAGAGGAATAAGGAGCCTTCTCAATAAGACTCGCGCTAGTTGCTCACGTTTTTTGACTTCCCTAAAATTGAAGATTTTGAAGTATAGTTGGTAAAAAACAGCCCCTTGTTTTAGTCAGAATGAGTCCCTGGGACCCCGGGACATTGGCTTCTGCCAACAGTGAACTATTAAGGATCGCATCCCGTGCATATTCTAAATTATAGCCTGCAACTGATTCAGCTTCCGCTTCTGGGAGATCAAACAGACCTCGATTAGTTTCTGCTAGACGAGATATAAGGAACATAACCAATACAGGGAAAAAGGGAATACCGGACCATATCTTCTTTTGCGTCATGACAATCTCACTTGAATTACGAGGACCTACACATATTAGTACAGTATACTGGTCCCTGGCCAGAACCACACGTGCAAGTTTCCCTGCATGTGGCTAGTTCATGCTTTCCGAGGTTTTGCCTGTGACTCAGCATGGTGAAGAGAAACAAGTGATTGTACATGAAGCAGAATCCATTGTTGTTGCCTTATTCCATTGAACGATTTGAACTCAGGAAAGCCACGCAAGAACAAAAATAAGATAACCAAGAGTAACCCAATTAGGTCCAAAAAAGTGAAACCCAATTAGGTTCAAAAAAGTGAAAGCAAATAAGGACAATTCAATTGAATATTTACTGTCCATGCCCAGAACGAGGTTCTACTAGTATAAGAAATGGTATAGATATCGAAATAAACAAATCATCACTCTTGTCCCAGTCTGAAACATGAGATATACAACGAATTGAGATTGACAACAAACACCATGCATGAATAAATCATCACTCTATCTTGATCTTGGTAATTCGTTTCGTGAGATTTATCCTGGATGATTGATTTTGGGAGCCCACCGCACAAAGAAAAAAGTTTGGGAAGCATAATATTTCTCTTAAGTAAATATTTTGATGATTACCTTATACCAGAATTTAACTACGTTATCAACTACCATTGTGATGGATTGTTTTTAAGCAAAGGCTACGTGAAACTAGAAGTTGTTGACATCATCTTATTCATAGGCTCGGGATGCCTCAAGTCCTGGGAATTAGCTGAATTATCAAAGCATCTGTTACTTCCATTTGAGACCTTCTTGACACTAAGCTTCGGCATGTCCGCTTCAGTGAGGATCAATAATGGGATTCCTCAGCCTGAAAGGCTGCTTGTTATTTTCACGAAATCAACTATATTTGAATACATTACCACCAGTTGCCACATTAATTTATTGATGTAACAGCCATATACAGCTTGCACATTTTGTTTACTATAAAACATCTGGAGTTAGCTCACCAAACAATTTTATTTTAAATTTTAAGAGCATATGCAATGGGCTTGTTTGTACCACAAATTGAGTAGAGATTAGGCGTTTACATTTGCAACGGTGTTGATTGTATAATAAGGAACAATAGCTAAACTTAGTAGAATGTAAACTTAGTGTTCGACTAAGTTCAACTAATGTACAACCAATACGGAAAACACTGAGCCGCGAGAAAGAAAACGACACACATTGGGCCGTGGGGGAACTAGGCAGCACACACTGTGCCGTGTCATTCCCAAACGGCACAGTGTGTGCCGTGAGAACCCTTTTATTTTTTATTTTTTTCTGGGTGCAAACCTACTAAACTGCGTGAAACGGCTTTATGAGTGCCGTTTAGTCACTACATCATTGTAAGTGTCCCCTCTCTATACATAAAACGTAAGCTAATTTTCCCTTATGTTTATACTATCCACTGCAAATGTTCTAAAAGTGCAGATGTTCAAATTTGGAAAGCTTACTCACATCCAAAAACAACTTATAAATTAGCAAGATTTAAGAGATACAAAATTCTTAAATCATATCCAAAATTCTTTGGATAGGTTGCAACCAATTTGCGATGTATTTTTTGTCCATATTCCAAGATCTCTAATGATCTAGATGACCATTTAGCACAAACGGGAGTTCATAGACATGCACCATGGCACGCGTCGCTTTGAATTGTTTTTGGCATTGAGGCAGTCCTTTTGAGTCTCCAACAAGCAGAGTCACAAAGAGTGCCTCTTTTTGCTTTTTTGATGCTTAGACTTTTTGAGACTTGTTTTGGGATCTTTGATCACGGGTTTGAGAATTAACGGCCAGCAGGTCAGATGGTTTGCTGTGATTTTCAGTATCAACAGTTCGGTTTGAAACAATTATGCAGAATGTTGAGCATTCATAGAGAATGGACATCAACAAGTCAAACTACTGTCAGCACTTAATGATGAGCATGGAGGTGTTATACTGGAATTGAAGAAGCCTATGGATGCTAGGGTACATTGGCATGAGACAAGGCTAGTATGGGATTTAGCAAAATTGGGAGTTTTTTGGCAGTCCATTGGGCCTGGTTTGAGTTGATTCTTGTAAATTACACTTTGGTTGGGATGGTCTTTGGTTCTGTTACTTATAGATTCAAAAGATGGAAAGCTTTCATTTGGAGAACCCAGTAGGTTTTTTGGTTACCACTCATGTAATGTATTGGTGGGCTCTTTGCCCCTTGATCTCTTTTAATATGATGAAATTGGTATTTCAAAAAAAAACAAAAAAGTTCGGCAAAAAAAGAAAAGAAAAAAGAGATACAAAATTAAAAAAAAAAAAAAAGATTTATATATTGTTACTAATTGTTAATGTAAGGAAACTAAACAATTCCCAACTTTATTACATAAAAAAAAAGCCTACTGAGAACAATTCCCAACTTTAATGTAAGGAAACTAAACAATTCCAAATATATATATATATTTGGGTTCTTCAATTCACACATAGACCAAGCCATGAAGAGAGACTGAGAGAGAAGAGAAGAAGATGAAGATCAGTGATACCCTCTGATCAACCAGAAATCTCAATAGACTTGACATCAGGCTTCTTCACTTCCTCCTTGGGAACCGTAACAGTCAAGACCCCATTCTCCATTGCAGCCTTCACCTCACCCACCTTGGCGTTCTCCGGCAGCCTGAAACGGCGGAGGAACTTGCCGGAGTTCCTCTCGACGCGGTGCCACTTGTCGTTCTTCTCCTCGTTCTCTCTGCTCCTCTCTCCACTGATCTGAAGCACTCTGCCCTCTTCGACCTCAACCTTAACCTCCTCCTTCTTCAGCCCAGGCATGTCCGCCTTGAAAACATGGGCCTCCGGCGTCTCCTTCCAGTCTATCCGAGTGTTGGCGAACTGGGTCGTCTCGTCGGAGCGAGCTGGGTTTGAAAGAGAAGAGCAGCTTGGGAATGGAAAGCCCTGAAATGGGTCCCATAGATCTAGAGAGAAGGGATCTGAAATGTTGGATCGCCGGCCGCCGCCGAAGAAACCGCTTGGAATGAGCGACATTGTTGGTATTTAATCGGAATAAATTTTAAGATAGAGAGAATCGTTTTTGTAAGGAATTATTTGATTGCCTGATTTTGATTCTGTCTCTGTGTTTGATGAGGGGAAGGATGAGGAGGGGAACGTATTTATAGGTGAAGATGAGGGCATTTTCGTCAATTAGGTTGTATTATTGAGAAGTGTCCAGAAAAGGTTGGAAAATTCTGGTATTCGCCAGAATAAGAATGTTTTTTTAAGTTCGTCTCTGGATCTCTCTGGAAAATGGGATTTTAATAGTACGGAGTATGTGTTTTTTTTTTTTTGCTAAATTCCATTTAAGTATTTTGTAGTTTTAGAGAAGTTTCGCTTTGGATTTTGTATTTTTAAATGTATCATTTTGCTCCCTTAAGTTTTAAAATCGTGACAATTTGATACCAAAAAAGCTAAAATTATAGGCCTCAAAGTGAAACTTTTTTGTATTGTGAAGGACCAAAACAATGTATTTGAAAATGTATGACCTAAAGTGAAAGTTCTCTAAAATTACAGGGTGCTGAAATGTAATTAAGCATTTTTTTTAGTAATGCTTTGCTTTCCAATGTTTTTTTTTTCTTTCTAAAAAGTGTTTCCCAACACATGTGGCACTGTGACCCCTTTATTAATGGTAGGATTACTTTAACATCAGCCAATCAAAATCAACGGGCCCACTCCTACACACTTTTGAGAAAAAAAATTGAGAAGTATTACATTTGTAACACTTGTACCAGAAAAGGGGAGTAAATATATTATTTATATGCGTAGAATATTATTAATGCATATGTTGAATGAATTTGAGATTATTGACCCACCAATGGAAAAAGTGTCCTGTTGGCTATTGGGAACACAGTTGGAAGTTATATTATGGCGGTGACAGATATAAAAGTGAGGCCCAATGAGGGTCAGACTACATAAATTGCATATAATTGCATTATGTGCTTAAATGGTAGACTTGTAAATTAAATTGTTTAATCATAATATATGTTGATACCCTATGATTATTTTGTATACTTACCTGATAATGAGTAAGTGTTTTAATATTATATTGTTGTTCATGTTTAGTTTGGAGCCAGTTTGTGTACCATGTAAGAGTGTTTGGTTGGAAAATTGTATATGTGCGAACGTGCCAGACAAACAGTTGCCAATGTGTGTGATGCAATAAGTATCCAAACTGTGCCTCATCAGGGAGATTGTAGTGACGTTCGATGCCTTAACAAGGACTTTAAATGTGTAAAGATATGACTAAAAGAACTTCGCACTAATTAATATATAACTACTCCTATGAAAGAACAGTAAAGTAAAGGAAAGGAAAATTGTAAATCAACAGACTATTCTATTAAGTAAAGATAAACTACAATCCAATCTTGAAGATAACTTTGAAGGTGTCCTAATTCGAATCCTAAAAGAACTGATGAAAATACAATGAAGGGATAAACATGTGTTAATTGATGTTGATTGAGTGTCCACTCCTCGATCACATACTTCTTCTATTTACAAACATCGAGGTTTTACAGTAGTCTTGTTTGAATGTTCCCTCTTCTTTTCAAATTGATAACTGCCAATTCAAATGGCATCACCTTGAGTTGACACCTGTTTTTCAGCTATTCTTTAATGACCAACATGTGTCCCTTAGCAGTTTACATTTTAAACAGAATGAACAGCAAAACTACTCATAACTGCTTCGGCGTCATTCCCCACCAAGTTAACTGTCTTGCCACGTCGAATCCTTCATGGCACCTTTTTATTGGTTGGATAATTTCATCACAGACATTACCCCCCGCGCCATTTTCCTTTTGATTTGAAAAAGATAATGGCGATCGTGGCAAGATCATTCCGGGCAGTTTTTCGTGCAATCTTTAGATCATGGTTAAATTGAAGATCCACATCTGCATTTTCCTTCACATTGACTGTTATTTGCTTAATCCTTGTGTTTCCAACTTTGCTTGTTACTTCATATTTATTCTGTTAACCATGTCTTCTTCTCAATCTTCGTTCGATACTGGTGATAAATTCCCCTTAGATCTTCCGGAAGAAGTGATGTTGTCAACTAAACATCCTGAAACTCCTCATCGAACCAATTGGGATCCTCCTGAAATTCCTCCTGAACCATACACATATTCGAAATGGGGAAAATGGCATAACATGTTGAACCTCCCAAGTGTGCCTTTATCAGGGCAAACTTCATCTTCCAGCCCTCTGAGATCAATCTATAATTCTCAAACCTTTCCTCCCTCTTGGGAACAACCCATTTCTCATTGTGAAGGTGTAGGATATTACAGAGGCATGAACCTTGAAACACCAATTATAACACCTTCAGTTATTCATCCAAATTTCAAATATCCAGAGACTGAAGGAATTATTCAAAGTAGAGTAATAAAACCCTATTATCCTTTCTCGAATCGCCTTTCTCGAGAACAAAACTTGTTGAATGCTTGGCTGATCTCTTCCACCAGTCCTCCTAATGAAAGGTTCTAAAGAGGTAATGTCTTTACTCCCCAAAGCAGACCTCCTATTCACACATATGTAAGGGCAGCTGATGAAAATTTTTCCAATGAGCATTATTCCTCAGCATTTTTATCCAAATGTAAACTTTTCGAAAAAGATTACAAAGAAAGAGTGCTTCTTCTTGACTACTCAATATTGGGTTTTTCTGACACAAAAGTACAAGTGGTTGATCTATTCGAGGATATGAGTAATCCTTTCTTAAAACTAGACCAATTGTGCAGGAGTGGTCCTATATTCGAACATGTCCCCCATGTTTTATCACCTTCCTCATGCTTAATAATTCAAGCACAAAGACTTTTAGTAGCTTTCTCACATCTCCCATTCTCCATTTTGCAAGAATTAAAGGCTCGAATCAATTTTGAGTGGAGTTGCCATTTCTTATGTCATGAATGGGACATTTCAACACTTGTTCGAACCCAACTTGATTTCACCCGTCGAACCTTACCTACTCATGTAAGGTGGTATTCTCATCATCAAGAAAGTGTTGCACACTTGAATTACTTGACAGACCTGTATGACAGCCTCAAGGAAGGTCCAATTGCACTTCTTGATGAAGTGTCAGAGTTTAAAGACAAATATATCTATGGGTGTGGAAGTTCTGATGAAGAGAGTGAACTTGAGAAGTTGGGTTTTGTTCGTCCAAGTACTTCACCCTGGGGAGCACCAGTGTTGTTTGTGAAGAAGAAGGATGGAACTATGCGATTGTGTATTGACTACCGAGAACTGAATAAGGTTACTATCAAGAACAAGTATCCTTTACCTCGGATAGACGATCTGTTTGATCAGTTGCAAGGAGCCACGATCTTTTCTAACATTGATCTACGGTCAGGGTATCACCAGTTGAGGGTGCGGAAGGAAGACATACCTAAAACTGCTTTCAGGACGAGATACAAACACTAAGAGTTCTTAGTGATGCCGTTTGGGATGACGAATGCTCCGGCTGTGTTTATGGACTTGATGAACAGAGTATTCAAGCCCTATTTGGATCAATTCGTTATTGTCTTTATTGATGATATTTTGATCTATTCCAAGTCAGAGGAAGAGCATGAACAGCATCTACGGATCGCGTTGCAGACTCTCAAAGATCACCGCCTGTATGCTAAATTCAGCAAGTGTGAATTCTGGCTTCAGGAAGTTAAGTTCCTCGGGCATGTGATATCGCAACAAGGAATCGCAGTTGACTCATCAAAGACCGATGCAGTGGCGAATTGGACTCGTCTGACCAATGCTACAGAAGTCAGAAATTTTCTGGGACTCGCCGGTTACTATCGGAGATTTGTAGAGGGTTTCTCAAAGATAGCAGCCCCGTTAACCGGTTTGACTAAGAAAGATTTGAAGTTTGAATGGACTGATAAGCATGGACGCGCTTTTCTGGAATTAAAAGAGAGATTGACAATAGCGCCAGTGCTTGCAATACCAAAGGATGGTGAGAAGTTCATTATTTTTAGTGACGCCTCGTATCAAGGATTGGGATGTGTCCTTATGCAAGACGGAAAGGTCATAGCCTATGGTTCACGGCAGTTGAAGCCAAATGAATTGAATTACCCAACTCATGATTTGGAGCTAGCAGCAGTAGTGTTCGCACTTAAGATCTGGAGACACTACCTCTATGGGGAGAAGTTTGATTTGTTCTCGGACCACAAGAGCCTTAAGTATTTGTTTACACAGAAGGAGTTGAACATGAGGCAACGTCGGTGGATGGAGCTGATTAAGGACTACGACTTTACATTAGAGTACCACCCTGGTAAGGCTAACGTAGTTGCTGACGCCTTAAGTCGGAAACCTCAAGGAATGATTGCTTCATTGATGTTGAGGGAATGGAAAGCTTTAGAGACAATCACAGAATTTGATGTGCAGATTTTTGAGGGAAGTGTCGGGCAACACTTTGGATGCTTGGTAGTACAACCAACACTTGTGAGTCGAATTATCGAGGCCCAAAAGAAGGACGAGAAGTTTCAAGTATGGTTCGCCAAGATGTCGGAAAAGGACCCTACAGAATGAAAGATTGGGACCGATGGAGGATACCGGTGTCGAGACAGATTGTGTGTGCCAGATTTAGGAGAATTGAGAAAAGATATTCTCGAAGAAGCACATAAATCGAGACTGACGGTACACCCAGGAGGAACGAAGATGTATAAGGATTTAAAGAGAAACTTCTGGTGGGAAGGGATGAAACGAGAAGTAGCCGAGTTTGTGTCTAAATGTTTGACTTGTCAACAAGTGAAGGCCAAACATCAGAGACCCTCAGGATTGTTACAACCCTTACCTGTTCCAGGATGGAAGTGGGAACACATAACTATGGATTTCGTGGTTGGATTACCCCAGTCACAACAGAACCATGACGCAATTTGGGTAATTGTGGATTGTCTGACGAAGTCTTCACACTTTATCGCGTACAATATGACTTACTCAGTGCGACTGCACGGTACGCCTGTGTCGATTGTATCAGACCGAGATGCACGTTTTACCTCAGGATTTTGGGAAAGTCTGCAGAAGGCTATGGGAACTTCGCTCAAGATGAGTACTGCTTTCCATCCTCAGACCGATGGACAGACCGAGCGTGTTAATCAGATTATGGAAGATATGCTCAGAGCTTGTGCAATCGACTTTGAAGAGTCTTGGGAGACGCACTTGCCGTTGGTCGAATTTGCGTATAACAACAGTTATCACTCGAGTATTGGGATGGCACCTTTTGAAGCCTTATACGGACGGCCATGTCGATCTCCGTTGTGTTGGGCTGAAGTGGGAGACACCGAACTTTTGGGACCAGAGTTAGTAAGAGAGACTAATGAGAAGATTTCACTGGTCAAAGAAAGAATGAAAACTGCACAGAGTAGACATAAGAGTTATGCGGATCGACGTCGAAAGGATTTGGAGTTCAGTATCGGAGATCACGTACTCCTAAAGGTTTCACTTGTTCGGGGAGTAGTGCGTTTTGGTCAGAAGAGAGGGAAGTTGGCACCTCGTTTCATCGGACCGTTCGAGGTTTTGGAGCGTGTTGGGAAAGTGGCTTATCGACTCGCGTTGCCACCAAAGATGTCTGGTGTTCATAATGTGTTCCATGTCAGTATGTTAAGGAAATACATACGGGATCCTTCACATGTGGTAAATTTTGATGATATTGAGACAAATCAGAATATTGTCTACAAGGATAGGCCTGTGAGGATTCTTGACCAGAGTATCAAGAGGTTGAGAAGAAGAGACGTTCCTTTAGTTAAGGTTCAGTGGAGGCATCATGATGAGGGAGAAGCGTCGTGGGAGTTAGAGTCAAACATGAGGACTAGATACCCCGAGTTGTTTCAGGATTAGTTAGCTCAGATTTCGGGGCGAAATCTCTGTTAAGGTGGGTAGAGTGTAACACCCTGTATTTTATTTTCATTAATAAATAAATACTGCATTTCATTTCCATGAGCATTTGATTTAATTTCTCTTTGTAATATATATCTGGGGTCAAACTGTAATTTCCATAAGTATAGAAAATACTTTCTATGGTTTTAAAATCAATATCTATATTTTTGTTTAAACCGGGAATTTAATTCCTACACTAATATGATTCCTGTATTTTTATTTCAACCAGTTAATACCAGTTTATGTTTTAATCTGCGTCTATACCGCGACTTGGGTGTGGGAGCACGTGAGCTCAACCACACCGTGCGATTTCCGGTAGTTGCTTGGAGCCCAAAACAGTGAAATTATATATACGTTGGTTTGTCTCTCTTTCTCACAGTCTCTCATCTCTTACTCTCCTAATTCTCTCAATTCTCTCAATCACTCTCTTGCCCTCTCAAGATCACACACACACACACATATAGTATATACATATACAGATTATATTATATACATACACATACAATACATACATAGCTATACTTATATCAAGATCAAGAGAAAACGGAGGAGTAATTTCTAACGGCGGATTATTCGGCAGAATTCTCGGTCTCAAAATTCTCTGTGTAATTAGACTCTGTGAGTAATTTAAACTCACTCACAATGTTTATATATGTATAAATCAGTGTATGTGTGTGTGTGTATATGTGTATATATATGTGATACACTATGGAAGCTTAAAATTGGAGTTTTGTAAAACTCAACCAAAATCAATTCTTTAAATTGGGAATGAAAGATCTTAGTCCCAATAAGCTGTGGTTCGAATCCTATGCAATAATTCGTCCGTATCGCGACGTATCGTTGATTTAAAGTTTTGACACCCTTACTTTAATCGCGAATATCTAGAGATACAATCCGTATTAGTTAAAATTGATAGCGTATTTGTAATCTACACGGAAAACCGAAAAGATTCATATATTACATGTCTCGGTTGAAACAGATTCTGAAAATGGGTAAAATACAGTTTTAAAATTGAAAACAGAGGAAAAACGAGGAAGATGATGAAACTGCAAGAACTCGCGCGCGCGACCCGCTCGCGCGAACCATTTCCCCCCTTCGCTCGCGCGACCTGTTCTGCCCCTTCGCTCGCGCGGACCGCTCGCGCGATCTATTCTGCTCCTTCGCGCGCGCGACCTGCTCGCGCGACCCGCTCGCACGACCTGGCAGTTTGAGCAGTTTCTGTATTTTTGTATAAGGGACTGTTTGGAAAATGTTTTGGGAAATTTCAAGGAACTGTTTGGCAAATATATTGTTTTAAAGGTCTCTGTTTTAAGAATTGTACGAACAAGAACAACTAAGACCGAAATTTATGCTCGTACGATTATCCGGCTTTGTGATGAATTAATGGTGTTATTTATGAAACATTGACATACATATTAGGGTCGAGGTTGTGTCAACATGCATGTGAGGAATAAAGCATAAAAAGAGTAAAGGGTGGCGGTTTGGTGTGCGACCTCAACATCAATCGGATATTATTCCTGGTATTGGAGGCGACATTGTTGTTTATGACTTAGATATCGATCAGATAGTATTCCTGGTATCTAAGGCGTGCGTTTCGGATATTGATCGGATAGTATTCCTAATATCCGAAGCGATGGTGATAGTGTTGTGTACGACTTAGATATCGATCAGATAGTATTCCTGGTATCTAAGGCGCGCGTTTCGGATATTGATTGGATAGTATTCCTGATATCCGAAGCGATGGTGATAGTGTTGTGTACGACTTAGATATCGATCGGATAGTATTCCTGGTATCTAAGGCGCGCGTTTCGGATATTGATCGGATAGTATTCCTGATATCCGGAGCGATGGTTGGTTGTGATCGGCCTAGATATCGATCGGATAGTATTCCTGGTATCTGAGGCAGTAGTGTGGTGTGTGACTTCAAATACCGATCGGATAGTATTCCTGGTATTGGAGGCGATAGTGTAGCGTGTGAATTGGATGACTGAGTAGTGATTACTCCTTCCGAGATGATGTGTTGGTTGAATTGGGTTGTTTTAAAGAAAAGAATTGGTAAGATAAGATGTTACATGATTCATGTGCGATTACGTATTTATTTCTTACTATATTCCCCCGTGATTTATGTTGAAATTGGAACCTTGAATATATTACTGTTAAGGTTAATTTGTACATTTGTTCTATATGCTTATATATATATATATATATATATGTATTGCGAGAACATGTTTATTTTACTCACCAGCTTTCATAAGCCGACGGCGTCGATGCGTCCTGGACTCTATGTCCAGATTTTCCAGGTCAGGAGCAGCCAGAGTTCGTTGACTATGCTAGTTAGATGACCGGAGGTGTTCCAGAAGAGCTGTTTTATATTCCTTATGTCTTTCCTTTCAGAGTTGTAATAAACCTTGTTAGAATTTGAATAAAGGCGTTTTGTGCCTAAGATTATGACTGCTGTAATAGTTTAGTAAGTTTAATTTTGGAACTTATGTTTTGTTAATATCCTTTGTTCTAGAAATGTTGTTAAGTTATTTGTTTGCAGGGACAATTGGTCATACTCACTTGTCACGACCTACGAGTCCATATAGGAAGATAAATGCTTTCCTGAATTATGCTACGTCGGGGCGTGACAATTTTACCAAAACTGAAATGGTTCATTCTAAACCAGAATGTATTTGTTTTTTAAATAACGGCTAAATGAGTAACCAACCCTAACGGCTACTTTCTAAATAAATGTGTTTCTTCCCAAACGACACCAAAGGCTATAAATAGATAAGAGATAAGGAGGAAAAACCCCTCTACCTTCTGCAAACTCTTTCTCTTCTACCCTATTTCCTTTGCTTTCTATTTTCTTTGCAACCACTTTCATCTTACTCTGGTTATCTTGTTTCCAAAAAAATGGCCACATCCAGAGACAATCTCAACTTCAGAAAGTCTGCGATGATTTCGAAAAAGTTATTCAGGACGAACAAAAAATGTGTTCGAATGGGCAAGAAACCTCACTAATCAACGAAATTCTTGTCCCTATAACCTTTCCCAACCACGAATCTTTCATTACCGTAGGTCCCTGCTTGAGTTCTCCTAATCTCAAACTTCATGTCTATTACCCTAGATTAGGACAACAACACCTAGCATATCAGCAAGAAATTCCCATTCCTAGAAGTGAATTAAAATTTTGACATTGGCCCAAACTTGGGAAAGAGTGGCCAGAATGGGTAGAAAGGATTTTAGACAAGAAGAGAGAGGCTCTAATCACCACATGAATTTATCATGCTATTAACCTCTCGAAATATCCAATCAAAGCCAGTCATAACCTACTTGCTGGGGCTCTATGCTTCTAGAACCCTATCTTCAACCATTTCCAATTTTGTTTTGGTCCAATAGGTCCATCTATCTTAGATATCTGTCATCTATTAGGATTTCTGTCTCATGGAGAGGATGCTCATCCCTACATGGTAGAGTCTGATAGCCCTCCAATTTCTCGCTGATTCGAAATGTTTAGGTTATACGAATTTCTTAACTTCTCATAAAAAGTCATCAGGGAATATAACAGACACAGAGTATTATTGCTTTCTTCTCTACTGGCTTTCGAAGCATTTGTTCTGTACCTCTTCCCAAAGGGTTGTTCTTGAATTCTCCAACATTGCCAAAGCTTTGGTTGCTGATCGAAGACTAGCTTTGGCTCTCTTTGTGCTAGGATCCCTATATAGATCCTTTTCTAATTTGTCTATGACCCCTTTATTCCAAATCAAGGTGGTCCTTTATGGATTTTGCAACTATGGATTTATGCCTATTTTTCAGAAATTCATAATTTAGGACCTAGAGAAAATTCTGTTCCCCATGGACACTTCTTTGCCCTGCTACCAAATGTTGAAGATACTTTCAAAGAATCTCTTACCTTCTTCTTCAATATCCCTGTAGCAAGGTCGAATGACCTGTTCCAACCTTTTTTTATCCTTTACAATCCTACGGACAAAACTCCCCTTTTCCCTCTGTGGCTGTCATATTCTGGATAGAACAGCAAATGCACTCGAATTAAAGGTTGCATGGAGAAGCTTTTTGATTAGCAGAGATTTGTTTTTTTGGAAACACCCTTAGTACTAAATCTTATGGTGAACTCTACCTTCCAAGCCAATTTTGGAGACAATTTGGTCTCATCCAATCGATTCCTTTTCCAATTAGAAGTCAAGCCAACACCTTTATGGCTTATAAAACTACTTCAAGAGTACCAGAAATAGTGATAACTACTGCTTTAGTAGTTTACCAGAACAAAGTCAGCAATCTAAAGTTCACGTCTCTGCCAGTATACGCAACCTGTACCCCTGCCTTTGTAAGCTGGTGGGAAAATTTGATGGCAGCATCAATGGACAAATGCCAGCTCTTGAGACATATTGACTCAAAGCCAAAAGGTAAATAAATTACCAACTCAATCACCTTTCTTTTGAATAGAGAAAAAGGTCTTCTAATTGTTGTTGTTCAAATTCTGTAATGTAGGAAGAACACCTGGTGAGGGTTCTTGTTCTCATCTAAAGCCTAAGTCTTCGAAGGCTGCACCTTCTCTTCGAGCTTCTTCAAAGGTCTTAACCCCTGCTCTCCCAACTTCTAGACCTAAAAGGAGATTGATTCTTCTAGCAGAGAGCCTTCCTCAAGCAATTGGAAGTAAAGAATCTGATGAAGAAAAAGATTCAAGCCCTGCCATACAACTTGTTCGAAAAAAGAAAGCCAAGACAACTACTGAAGCAGTTGCTGGTTTGAAGGTCATTAGTGAATCTCCCATTCTATCAGTTCCCATCTCGAAAGTGGAACCTGAACCTGAGCCTAGTCTACCAATCCCACAAGCAAGATCTCCCAGTCTAAGATTTTAGAGGTTCAAGAATCTCCTTTACAGGACCTTCAACCTTTACTGCTTGAATATCAACCAGTGGTAAGTCATTAAAATCTTCTTAGCATCCTTCATGTTCTTAGCTTTCCTCACAAACAGGTTACAAATAACTATTTATCTTTTTTCTTGACTAGATTGAATCTACTACTGAAGTTGGAACTGGTCCTTCGAAGGCCAATACAAGTTCTGATCCTGAAGCTGTTGTGGAACAAGATCCATTCATATCTCAGACTGCTTCAATGCCCTCAAGCTCTTGAGAGTTTCACATGTCTCCCTCTAAATCTTACCCCTGAGGAAGTAAAAGAGTTTAAGGACAACCTGAAACATGTTTTAAAGACAAAAGACACTGCACAAACTGACTTTCAAGAATTCTTTCAACAAATGACGGGTCAAAGTACACCTAAAGTACCTTCGATGGAACCCATAGTAGTAGTTGCTACATTAAGGCTCTTCAGCAAAATACCATTTGAAATCTTTGAAGATGAAGAAATCCAAAGTGCTTTGAAAATTTTAAGTCAATTCATGTTGGACAGTTCTAAAATCTCTGTCCCAGTCAAAGAGGCCATTTCAGAGCTCATGTCAACTTTTGATTTCAACTGTTTCCTACTTGGGAGAGTCATTGAAGAAAGGAAAAGACTGGAAGTTGATATAGAATATACAACGGAAAAGACTTCAGCAATGAACCAACTGCTAAAAGAGTTTCATGAGAGCAACATTTCTCTTGAAAAACTTTCTGCAAAAAGAGAAAACCTCCTAAAGGAGCTCAAGCTTGTGAAGGTGAACTGAATGCTTTAAGGACTAACCAGGAAAATGTTCGAGCTAGGCTTCAAGTTTTGAAGAAATAGTTTGAGTCTAAACCTTTGAAGAACCAAGAATCAATCTCTAGACAGAAATATACTCTTAGTCAATCAAAACTGTATACTAGGTCTTGGGATAATTTTAGACTAAAGGCTTTACTTTGAATACTAATGCATGATCTCATTTTGAATGTTACTTTTCATTCTAGGCTTCTTGCTTCCTAAATAGTTGGGTAATAGTATTTAAGAAATCTACCATTGATTTTCCTTACATGCACATAACCATTTAAATTTCTTAAATGGTAAAATCCACCTTTGAAAACTTTGTGGATTTGAAATGGACCTTCCCACTTAGGAGACCATTTTCCATACTTTGGATCTTTAGATTCAATAGGCAATATTGTTTTCCAAACCAAATCTCCCTCATCGAAGGTTCTTGGTTGGACCTTCTTATTATATCCTCTTGCTGTGATTCTCTTTTGTATCAGGATATTATTAAGAGGCTTAACTCTCTCTTCATCAATGCCTTGTAATTCAATATCCAGTGAAGTTTGATAATCATCCAAGAATAATTGATTCTGCTTCATAATTCGAAGAGAATTAACTTTAATCTCAATTGGTAAAACTGCCTCATGACCAAAAGTCAAAGCATAGGGAGACACCCATGTACTTGTTCGTTTCAAAGTTCTATGTGCCCACAAAACTTCTGACAAAATCTCGTGCCACATCCTTGGATTATTTTTTATGACTTTAGCCACATTTTCTTTTATTAATTTATTAGTTGCTTCAGCCTGACCATTAGATTGGGCATTATACGGGGTTGATTTTGACATTGTAATTCTCAATTTACTTGCAAAAGCAACCACATCTCCTTCGAATATAGAAGCATTGTCAGATACAATGGTTTGAGGAATACCAAATCTGTTTACTATATTTTTTAGAAATTTGATAACTATTGATTGAGTCACAGTTTGTATGGGTTCTGCTTCTACCCATTTAGTGAAAAAATCTGTGGCCACAATAATGAATCCATGACCCTTCGAAGAAAGAGGACTAATTTTCCCTATCACATCAATGGCCCAGCCTCTAAAAGGCCAAGGTTTTACCACATATTGAAGATAAACAGTAGGTAAATGTTTCAAAGGACCATGTTTCTAACATTTTTGACATCCTTTGGCAAATTGAATACAATCTTTTAAAATTGTCGGCCAGTAAATGTTATTCCTTCGAAGTAACCATCTCATTTTAATCCCAGATTGATGGGCACCACATAATCCTTCATGAATCTGAGTTATAGCTTCAATTAAACATTCGAGCAGTAATCCATCACTTCCTCTTTTGAACAATTTTCCATTGTACACGACGTAATTGATAGATTTCAATCTTATGCTTCTATTGGGTTTTTCATCCAATTCTGAGAGATAATTTATGATTGGTTTTCTCCAATTATTATGAATTTATACATTTGAGATGTTAACAAAAGGTAATCTATCCACCAATATAGGCAGTAATTTTCTATAAGTAACTTGTTCCATTTCAACATCTTCAATACCTGCTCTAAATCTGGATGCCCTCTGAGCCACATCATTGGCTTCTTCATTAAAACTTCTAGGAATATGCAAGAGGTTTACATTATCGAATTTGGATAACAAACCTATTGTAGTGTCATAATATATCTTTAAAGCACTATTCATACATTTGTATTCCCCATTCATATGGTTTATAACTAATTGGGAATCTCTAAATTTTTTTACAAATGTAGCTTTAAGATCTAATAGGGTTTCGAGACCCATTATTAGAGCTTCATACTCAACTTGATTGTTACTGCATTGATTCGAATCAAGTTTAAAGTCATATTTGGTTATAATTCTCTCAGGTGATTCAAAGATGAAACCAATGCCTACAGCAAATTCAATTTTCGAACCATCAAACCATAATTTCCATAGACTAATAGTTTTATGCCCAATTTCGTAATTCCTTTCTATTTCGAGGCAATTCGAGTGGTCAGCCAAAAAATATGCTAAGGCCTGCCCTTTCACTGCCTTTTGAGGTACATGGAATAAACAGAATTATGATAAAGTAAGAATCCATTTACCAATTCGATTTTTTAAAATAGGTCGAGTCAACATATACTTAATTAAATCGAACTTAGCAATCACATAGACTTCGGTGGGAAGAAGATAATATCTTAATTTCATTATTGCAAAATACAAAGATAAACATAGTTTTTCCATAAAGGAATACTTGCATTCGACAGGATTTAAGAACCTACTAAGGTAATAAATAGCCTGTTCTTTTTTATCATCATTATCTTGGGCTAACAGGACTCCAATTGATGCTTCTGCTGCTGAGATATACAACTTCATTGGTCTATCCTTTCTTGGAGGCATTAATACTGGTGGCTTCACCAAATAGTCCTTCAAGGCTTGAAAAGCATCTTGGTGTTTATCTTCCCACTTTAACTCCTCATGATCCTTTAATTTCAACAAAGGAGAAAATATCAGAGTTTTTCTAGCAGTATTAGAAATTAACCTTCGAATGAAATTAACCTGTCCCAAGAATCTCTACAATTCCTTCTTGGTCGAAGGGGGTTTACTTTGAATAATTTCTTGAGCTTTATTCTTATCTACTTGAATTCCCTTTTCATGTATCAAAAACCCCAGAAATTTTTTAGTACTAACCCCAAAGTACATTTCAAATGGATTTAGCTTGAGTTTGAAAAATCTCATTCTTTCGAATGCTAATTTCATATGTATGAGGTGATCATCGAATGATCTATATTTGAAAATTATGTCATCTATATAACATTCTAAAAATATCCCAATCATATCATGAAAGTTAGCATTCATAGCCCTCTGATAGGTAGCTCCTGCATTTTTCAAACCGAAAGGCATTTGTACCCATTCGAAGGTACCTATATTCCCTGGACATCTAAATGCAGTTTTATGAATGTCTTCCTCAGCAATACTTATTTGATTATATCCTGAGTGACCATCCATCATAGACATTATAGTATTTTCAGCAGATCTATCAATTAATAAATCAACTATTGGCATAGGATATTCATCTTTAGGCGTGGCCAAATTAAGATTTCTATAATCAATACAGACTCTCAATACAGACTCTTGATTATAGAAATCTTAATTTACCATTTTTCTTCATAACTGGAACAACATTTGAAAGCCATTCAACATACCTGGCAATTCTAATGAAGCATGCCTTGAGCAACCTTTCGATTTCTTCTTTAATCTTCATGGTGACTTCTGGTATCACCTTCGAGGTTGCTGCTTTACTGGTATATATCCAGCTTTGATAGGTAATTTATGCTCCACTAAGCTTCTTTCAAGTCCTAGTAATTCATCATAATCCCAAGCAAAATAGTCTCAAAATTCTTTTAATAATTCGACCAATTTATGTTGGTCACACTTTCCAAGTTTAGAACTTAAATAAGTAATTCTTTTTTGCTGATCTGATCTTAATTTGATCTCCAATAAAGGATCCTGTGACACTTCTTGTATAGAATTTTCTAGCACCACAGATAATTCTTCCCTGCCAGCATCCTTTAATTCTTGGAGATCTTCTTCAAAGACATAATCTGACCAATTTATGGTCGAATCTTTTTCAATCCTTGATTCTAAATTTGCAATCATTAACTTTTATAAGACTAGTCGAATGGTCTCTTCTACATCTTCTATTTCTATAGACGTGTGAATCATTGGACCACTTTGTCAATATCTAGTGGTTCTAAAGAACCAAATGGCATATCAGGCAAAATATCCTAATTCTCCTCTGGGGATTCATCTTTTGACTCTTTAAGGTCAATTGGTTTAACATTTTCTTGACACAATTGAGCTTCGACACAATTAGAGCTGGCATAAAAAGGCTGAGCATCAGCCTCCACTATTTCAATCTCACAGTTTTCCTTCACAAGCAACAATTTCTGATGCATTGAAGAAGGAATGCATCGATTAGCATCGATCCAATCTCTTCTTAGTAAAGCATGATAATTAGGACTAGCATGCACCACAAAGAAAGCAGTTTTGGATTTATTCAAACCTACTATAATTTCAATAGGTATTACTCCTTTGGTATTTTTCTTATCACCAGTGAAGCCTGATATCATAATGTGAGTCTGTATTAACTTTGAATCTTGTTTATTAATTTTATTCAAAGTGCTTTGAGGAATAATATTGATAACAGCACCATTATCTACCAATACTTTGTTTAAAAGAACTCCATTTAAACAAGCTTTTATATATAATGGTTTAAGATGCTTAGTCATTTCTATTGATGGCTCTTCGAATGAATATACAAAATTACAATCACTAAAAATGAACTTAGGAAGATTTATCTCAGAGACATCTTCAGTAGATGTTTCCATTTCTATTTCTTCATCCATTTGTTGATCTCCTATTGCTTCGAAGATCTTTGGTAATGTAAATGTGGCAGTGTTAACTTTCATTTGTTCTGAAAATATGCCAAACTGGATGTGTATATTCTCATTCTTACCAATCTCATCATTGAGTTTCATCTCAATTATTCCCAAAACCTGAGATTCCATCACTGTCATTGCTTCATCCCCTTCATCAATGCTCATGGCCTTTTCCAATTCTATAACCTTGGCCTTAGTGATACTCTCTTTAGACATAGTATCATTATCTGCCTTACTGTTATGATCAAATCTAGGATTTGGCCTCGAAGTACTACTAGAAACTTTTCATCCTCATTTTCCACCTCTTGGTCTTGAGTATTCATGTTGGAAAATTCTGTCCACACGGTGTACTTCCTTTGAAGTCTTCTTTGTTGAGTCCTATTTATCAAGGGTGCCACCTTTTGGTTATTCTCTTTAGGATGCTGAAGCACACACCATGTATTCTTTTCAACCTGTGGAGGTTTGATCATCCTATATTTGTTTTGAGACCCTTGTTGATCCACTATATTTTTGACTTTATCATCTTGCATAAAAAACCAATTTGGTGCTCCTGGTACCAATGCAGGCACATCTGATTGTGATGTTTTACCAAATCTTGGTAATGCATTCGAAGTAGTCATACTCATCTCAGCTTGTACCACATTAGCTGGTACTAATTTTGATGGTATAAATTGAGCTTGCCTTTTTTTTTTGCACCATGTGATACTTCTTTAGTGCATAAGATATACCTGGCCTCACATATTGCATGTTCCTTAATGGTCGAGCAGAATTACCAGCATAAAAATTCCTCGAATAATTGGATTAAAATGAGCCATTGGTTTTGGAGAATATCTTGTTGTCATTGGTTCAGTGTGCATCGAAGCTTGGTAGATTGGACCCTTAAATTGTCCTCTCCCAACATTCATGATTGGCTGAAATGGAGGTTCATACGAAGCACTCACCCTTTCTGTTCGAATGAAGGTTGTTTGTTCTTTCTGCCAGTTTTAAACCCAACCCTTTCATCATAAAAATTAGCATATCTTTTCCCATAACTAATGCATAAGTTTTTTGCATACTCCTGGTTGAAAATGGAAAATTCAAGACTCTTCTTTTCCATCTCTTTAAGCCTTTTCTTTTGGTCTTCTGCCTTTGCATTTTCCCTTTCTGTGACAAGAGTTTCGAGGGAAATGTCATGAACATTGATGGACACTTCTTGCACTGCTGGGAATGGATTCTCATCAACCCCCATCTGTCTTTCAGGAAACTTCAACTTTCCTTTCTTGATCAAATCTTGAATCCTGTCCCGAAAAACAGTACAATTATTAGTTGAATGAGTCTAGGTATTATGCCATTTGCAATATTTTCTACTTTTCAACTTATCACTAGAAGGTAATTTTGTCTCATCAGACAACTTAATCATTTTTCCTTCTAACAAATGATCAAAAATTTCATCAAGTTTATAAATATCGAAGGAATATTTCTTAAATGATCCTTTAGATTTATATACTTCCGCAGAAACATTTTTTTTCACAAGACTTTTACATGTGAAAGGCTCTTTTTCTATTATTTCTGCAGCATCTATCTCATAATTAGGATCTTTGTAATATGTTGTTAGTGAAGAAGCATTCCTTTCATTTTCTTCTTCCAACAGGGCTTCATATCTAGAGACTTGAGCAATTAATTCAACAAGATCTCTAAATTCTAATGAATCAAACTTCTTTCAAAGTCTAAATTCGAGACCATTTTGAGCCAATTTAACAAATTCAGGCTATGGCAAGATGATTTTGCATTTTGTTCTAGCCCTTTTGAACCTATTTATGAACTGAGTAGCCTTTTCATCAGGTTTTTGACAGAGTCTGGCTAAATCAGCCATAGACACTTCTGGTTCTATCTGAAAAAACTGAGTATGAAAGGATTTTTCCGTCTGTGTCCAATTATGGATCGAATTAGGAGCCAAATTGATAAACCATGTGAATGTTGTATCTGTCAATGAACTAGGAAATAAACGAAGTCTAAGGTATTCATTGTTTCCTGCATCAGCACACTGACTGATAAATTTTGCTATATGTTCAACGGTAGATTGGCTTCCATCTCCAGCAAACATAGTAAAGGTAGGGAATTTGAATCTTCTAGGGAATTTGAATCTTCTAGGGAATTCAATCCTATCAATCCAGTCAAGATAAGGCTTCCTATATACTGGATTTTGTACCCCCCGAGCCATGGGTCCACAAACTTCATGGATTAAATTGATAATGCCATTTCTATTAACCATATTAGGTGGTTGTTGATGACCAAGTTGACCCAAAGGAGGATTAGTTGGTAGTATTGGAGGTGGTTGGATAACATTATCCACCTTTCTAGGAATTTCATTCCTTCAACCCACTCCTATTCTAGTAGGATCTGGTTCGAATATAGGATTGTTATTCACTCTCCTATTTTGACCCATTATGTTTTCCCTGGGCTTAGGTTCTTCGACATTCATTGGTCTATAGATCTGATCTTGACCATGTCCTATATGATATCCCTGAGTTCCTTTGAACATTGAAGTAGTAGGATTAGGGACAGACATATATAAACTTTCTTGCAAATTAGGCCCAAGAGGAGGCCCATTTGCATGAATCAAAGAATTTGGCTGAAATACGCCATGAGTATGCTCTCTTCCAATCTGTCGAATCACAGAAGGATTACCACTTGACACCATTATTGGTGGAAAATGTGGTATGTTGTTATTAAGGGAAGTAATCAGAGTGTTAGTATTATGAATCATGTTTCCCAAATGATCAAACACTAGTGTTAATTGATTCACCAAATCTTGTTGAACTCCTGAATCCATATTTCCATTGGTTGGATTTGGATTCAAATTTTCAAGTCCTACTTCTGGGTTTTCATTGTTTAAATGATTCCCAGTATTACTACTTTGAGGATCTTGGTGTAGAGAACCACCAATTTCCACCAATTTCAGCATTATTAATACCAATATTGGCGTTATCAACAGACCTATTGCTTCGAAGGTTTTTGTTTGTCATCTTTTGACACTACTGTCCCACCGGGCGTGCCAAAATGTTTGGTTGGAAAATTATATATTTGCGAGCGTGCCAGGCAAGCAAGTTGCCAATGTGTGTGATGTAATAAGTATCCAAACTGCGCCTCACCAGGGAGATTGTGGTGACATTCGATGCCTTAACAAGGACTTTAAATGTGTAAAGATATGACTAAAAGAACTTCGAACTAATTAATATATAACTACTCCTATGAAAGAACAGTAAAGTAAAGGAAAATTGTAAAGTAACAGACTATCCTATTAAGTAAAGATAAACCACAATCTAACCTTGAAGATAACTTCGAAGGTGTCCTAATTCGAATCCTAAAAGAACTGATGAAAATACAATAAAGGGATAAAATGTGTTGATTGATGTTGATTAAGTGTCCACTCCCCGATCATTGAATTCTTCTATTTATAAACATTGAGGCTTCACACTAGTCTTGTTTAAATGTTCCCTCTTCTTTTCAAACTGATAACTGCCAATTCAAATGGCATCGCCTTGAATTGACACCTGTTTTTCAGTTATTCTTTAATGATCAACACGTGTCCCTTGGAAGTTTACATTTTAAATAGAATGAACATCAAAACTACTCATAATTGCTTCGACGTCATTCCCCACCAAGTTAACTGTCTTGCCACGTCGAATCCTTCGTGGCACCTTTTTGTTGGCTAGATAATTTCATCACAAACAAAGGGCGTTATTGAAAATGTTCATAATTAGTAGGTACGCTAGCAACTTCACAAAATAAATGGAACCACGTTTGGGACTCATACGAGACATAGATTTATACCTATTTAAATATGAGTAAAGATTAGGACACACCCAAACACACAACCTTTGTGACACAACCCAAATAATGTATCTATCTATCACAGTGACACAGGAGAGATAGACACATTAATTAGGTACTTAATATATTTGAGTGTTTCCAAAGTATTACCCGATAGATATTGGGTACTTAATATAAATATTTGAGGATTCATAATAAGCAACTAAAGATACTGGCGGTGTAAGTGTAAATTAATAGCCTAAAACTAATAATTTGTGTCAACTATGGGTTGACAAGAGTCAATGACTCATCTAAAATAAAAGCAGTATTACCATTCTCCAAAAACAAAAATGTAGGGAAAAAAATAGAGAATAGGGGGGGGGGGGGGAGAGAGAGAGAGAGAGAGAGAGAGATAGAGAGGCGCACGACTAGGGAGAGAAGAGGGGGGTTCCTCTTCCATTTCAATGCCGATTTCTTTGCCATTTTTCACCGGATCTCAAAATGGAAGTCATATTCTGACTCGTGGGGGTAAGATCTACACATAGATATCCTTTAATTTCAATTTCTTGATAGTTTTTTCGTGACCCAATTTGAGGATAATCCATAAATTACTTAAAAACTTATAGGATTCATACACAAGGTAGGTTTGAGTTTGGTATTGCTAGAAATTTAGCGAATATGTTTATTCGCTGAATTTTAACATATTCGCTGAATTTCTAAGATGAGTGATCTATTCTTGCTTTTGAATGTGTAAATATGATTATTGTTGTAAATTAGGGTATAATATGCTAAAGTAATGTGAATTAGGGTATAAGAAAAGCAATTCTTATCTATTTACTGAGTGAGATGAGCACGAGAATCATTTGAGATTGATACTTCAGAGATTGCAGGAGAAGCAATTATTCGAGAATTTAAGAAATGTGAGTTCTGGTTACCTAGCATTACTTTTCTTGGTCATGTGATTGACAAGAACGACATTTTAGTTGATTCGCACAAGGTGGAAGTTGTTTCTAATTTGCAAAAACCGACATCGGTATCAGAGATCCAAAGTTTCTTAGATTTAGCAGGATACTACCGTCATTTTATCAAGAATTTCTCAAAAATTTCATTGTCTATGACAAAGTTGATGAGAAAGGGTATTACTTTCGAAAGGAGTCAAAAATGTGAAGACAATTTTCAAAAGTTGAAGTCACGTTTGACGAGAGCGCCTATCTTGACAATACCTTCTGGAACTAAGGGATTTGTGATCTACAGTGATGCTTCGCACCAAGGGTTGGATGTGTAGTTATGCAAGGTGGCAAAGTAATTGCTTACGCTTCAAGACAGTTGAAGACTCATGAAGTTAATAATCCGACTCATGACTTAGAATCGGCCGCTGTAACCCATGCCTTAAAAATTTGGAGACATTACATGTACGGGGAGAAATGTGAGATTTTCACGGACCACAAGAGTTTGAAATATATTTTCACGCAATAGGATTTGAATATGAGACAGAGAAGATGGTTAGAGTTGATGAAGGGCTAAGATCTTCCGATTGAGTATCATCTGGGAAAGGCTAATGTAGTAGCTGATGCTTTAAGCTGGAAGATGACAAGGAACTTAGACGACGAGCTAACACAACAAAAGGAACTAGTTAGAGAGCAAATCTCTTATGTTGTGAAGACCTCAAGATGAGGTAACTCCCTTCGTTGTGAAGTCCTCTAGATCGAGGCAAATTCCGTTATTGAATCCCTTAAGATGAGGCAAAATTTCGTTATGAAGTTCTCTAGATTGAGGCAATTTCCCCGTTGAATCATCCGCGATAGGACACCCCCGTTGAATCGTCCGCGATAGGATATCCCGTTGAATCGTCCGTGATAGGACACCTCTTGTGATCATCCATGGTTCCAGATGGAACAATCCTTGAGTGTGTTGCATGTTAATAGTGGTTTAAGTTTTATATCATTCATTTTGTGTTTTACTTGAACTTTTGCTTGCATGTGGTATGCTCATTGAACTGTGGTTGGTCTGATTTCTTATAAAATACGTAGGCAGTTCTTTTGAGCGTGACCACTTGATTTTAAAATTTTCTTTGTGTGCTTTCATGTTCTGATTTTCTCAATTTCTTCCTGAAGTCTTTCGAACTCACTAAAAGGCTGTCATCCATGCTTTGACATTCCCTTATAACGCGCATTGCTTGTAAACCTCTGTCAAAGAGGGGTATACTGTTGACACCCTATTTTGGTTCGTTCGTTCGATAGAAGGAACCCCGCCTCAAGAATAACTCAATGACCAGAATTAGGATTTATGGAATGTAAGTTTTATAAAGCAGAACTTCTTGAAGCACTGTGGTCTCTGAGGTACGTTAGAATAACCTTTAGGAAGACTTAGGTACGTTAAAAACTTCAATTAGAGACAAAAACCCAATATAGGGGAGCTTTTTCACATGAAATGAAGAAAAATTGTCTTTTATCGAGCAAAATCCAAATCTCGGGGTGGGATCCTAAGAACTTCCTTACAAAATAATCCTAAAATAGGCTAAATTAGTGACCCAAGCATTCACATTGTCCAAAAACCACTTAGAGAATTTCCACTCCTTTTTGCATCTCACATGTTTACTCCTTCTTGGAGTCAGCCTCATTCTTTTGACCATAACTCAAAATCTACAAACTCTTTTTGAATAAGACCAAAAGCATCTTAAACTAGACCTCCATACCTTTCCAACAATATATCACAAGCCCATTTTCGATAACCGAGATGAGAGAATGAAGTCCGAGAAGTCTGGAGAGAAAACACAACTTTCGGGCTGAGAGCCATGGTGGCTCTCAACTGAGTGCTGCGCGGCACTCTCGGACTATAGCGTGGCACTCCTGAGTGCCACTATGGCTCTCATATATTTTAGATGTGTTCTGGACCATTGATTTAACCCCAATTCGCGTGAAAACGCTAAAAAATGTGAAAATTTATGGGTTTTTTTTGTCCCACATCGCTTAACTATAAGATTTTTCACCCAAATCTTCAACTATAAAAGGGGGTCCTACCTTTCCCATCCAACACACCTGCAAATCTTGAGAACTAGAGAGCTCAAGTTAGGAACCCCTTGGAGGATTCCGAAGCACTCAAAGTTCTTTGGAAAGTTTAATCTTTTAGTTTTTAGGGTTCTTGGAGTCCGCAGTGCCAGTGAAGCCCTGCAGAAGTATTCTGGGGGAAGTTCTTGGGGTAAGCTCATTCTTCTTCCTTGTTTTTCTTGCTTTTGTTTTACTGTTTTGATCTTTATTTTCTTAGATTTAGGTTAAATTTCTTGTTTGTTCTTCACGTTCTTCATTTTTATTGCTTTTGATCTTTAAAGTTCTAAGGTAGTTGTATTTTCTTGTTTGTGGTATCCATTAAAGTAGGCTTATCCCAAGCAGAATTACCCCCAAATGTTGTAGTAGCCAGAGCTGTGGGGTTGGTATCCAATCCATGGATATCTGACCCCGGAGATAATAAAGCCTTAATTGGATCTACGAGTCTAGAATTAGGAGATTCATAGAGGAATCATGTTGTATTAGGCTATCCATGCTATCAATCCCTGTTTTATCCATGCATAGTAGTTATTATCCATGTATTCATGCACACTATCCTCACATAGAATAGTAGGTTATCTATAGTAGGGATAATACCATAATTAGGCTTACACATGCACACTATCCCACATAGTAGTCATGCTTGGACATATATGCATGCTAGCCATGCTTAGAATAGTTGGGTATTCATAAATTATCCTATATATATATTATGTTTTATTGTCCTAACCATGGTTAATTAGGATTATTGGGAATGTTATGCTATCCTGGGTAAGTTTTCCTTCATTCCCTCTCATTTACTGCTTTCCTAGGATCACATAGAAGCATGCTTAGGTGGATAAAATATAGATTTTAAATTCCATACATGATTACTTATGCTTAGAATTCATGTTTTTTTTAGGGTTTTGAGTGTGATTTTCACTTTTAATTTAATTTTATTTGCTTTTGCATGCATAGGGGAGCGTAGTAATACGTTTAGTCCCCGACTTACTGTTTTAACACGTACATTGCATGTAATTGCTGAGTTTCTTACACAATTTTCCTTAATTAGTTGTTTATAACTTGAATTAGGATTGCATTAGAAATAAATGAAACGGTCCACATAATGCCTAGTCAAACACCTTGAAAGTTGATTAGAGGCCCATCTCATGATGGCCCGAGAGGGGGTGTTTTATCACAATCTAGCTCCTTCATCTCTCGTGCCTTAACCCCCGAAACGAGTTCTTTGGTGACGACAGGGGGTGCTCTCTATCCATTGGACTTGATAGATTTAGTTTTATTGGTTTCTGTTAGGGATATATATACTAAAAGCCATGATTTATGTAGTTGATTTATTATTCATTTAATAAAATAAGTTAATCCATTTTTATGAGAATCTGTGTGGGCAATATTTGTATTATATTGTTTATTTAATATTATGCATGTGTGTCTTTCCTTCTACATAGTAGGTGGTTTGGTGTGTAGAGTTCGGCTTACACACGGAAGATTAGACCATCGGATCTTGTAGAATGTAAGATTTTTGTTTACAGTCTTAGATGGATTGGACACATCATGGATAGGACTGCAGCATGGTGTTGTAGTAGGTTTGTCTTGACTACGGGAAATTGTATAGTTTCAACTCACCATGCTGGTACATTTTGTGTATTAAACGAGACCGACTTGGGGTAATTATATTTATACTGACTTCTAAGATAATTAATACCTCACAAGTGCTTATACTCTAAATCCTAAGTTAATTTATAGACATGTACATTTGATATTTACACTTTGATCCCTAAAAGGATGAGATCCTTAAATGGGTCAATATCTCATTAGATTGGGTGACAATATTAATTGTGTGGTGGATATTAATTAATGATGGAATTCATGTCTCAATTTTGGGATTGATGATATCCCCGTGAGAAAGCTTATAAGTTTTGATTATGTCAAACCCTGCAGGTGGTTTTGTATCCGACATATTAGATAAGTTAAGCGGAGGATCTCAAGGAATTTTAAGAGATTAATTAAATATGATTGTCAGTAATTATATTTAATTAATAGATATCTGTAATCTTAATATGGGGAGATAATAAGCATTTAATAACATGGAGCTCGAGATATATTTTTGAGATAAGGGTAGGAGTGCAATTAGAATTCTTTAGTGGTATGAATTATAATTTATGGAAATAGGAATCTGATTAAGTTCGAATTAGGGTTTCCTAATTCCATAAGGAAGCCTATTCCTTATTGACTTCTTATGGTCCCTATCGTAGCCTACATATATGCTGTTTTGGCTCTCTTCTCAGTTTACGTTTTTCTATCAAGAGTATTATAACTCAGAATAGAAAAGAGAGCGTAAAAAGAGAGAGCAAAAACATAAAGGATTTCGAAGGAGCCCACACTCAGTTCAATATTTTGGCAGCAACGGAATACGGTAGAAGATCGTGAGTTGTTATCGAGCCAGTGTTCTCGATTCATCTACTACAGCAATTCGATTTAGCAGTTTAAGGTAACCCCTAGTTCCGCCCTTATAGGATTATTGTAGTTTTCACGTAATTTATGCAGTACCAACTTATACGCGCTGTCAACAGATTCTGGGAACGCAGTTTCCTAACAGTTTCCTTTATCCAACCAAGTGGCGACTCTATTGGTAAGGATCTCTTCGGATTTAGCCTTGTGGGATAAAACATGGATTACTCACTCGTGTAGGCTCAGATATGGATCATGGGTATCGATAGTTGCCTCGGGTTGGATAAAAAGCTTCATGGAATCCAAAATACGAGTAATCCAAATCGGTTAGATCGGATAAAGACTAATGAAGGGTGGTGAACCTCACTCGTGGTTGTTGACATGAGATTTGAAATGGGATCAATCAAGCGGGCTTAATCCTTCTAGGCCACAAAGCTTGGTTCGGGTACCCACATCGTGCCTCCGAAGCGTTGAAGTAGACCTTGCTTGTTGTCTTCTTTATCTTGGGGTTTGCAGCAACACCACCCTTGTTCGCTGATGTATGGATAATCTAGATGATTCTAGAAGGGTCCAAAGCGTTCTAGAGTGGTCCAAAGAGGTCTGGATACATCTAGAGAAGTGTAGCAAGTCAAGAGAGTTTCTAGAAGGATCTGGAAGGTTCTAGTAGAGTCTAGAAGACTGAAGATAGGTCTGGATCACGGAAGGTTCTGGAAAACTATAGAGGATTGCAGAAGCTGCTATGTCTAGGAGTGAATGGAAGACTCTAGAACTTAGTAGAAGCTTATGGGGAATGGTAGAGTTCCAAGAGTGCTCTAGAATGTTATGGAGACTCATTGGCTACCATTGGATCAAGAGCATCTCAACTGTCCATTGAGGAGGGAGATGGCTATAAAAGGGCTTATGCTTCATTTATACAGAGACACAGATGTATGAGAGCTTCAATTGTAGAGTAAGAGCAATTGAGAGCTAGTGAAGTAGAAAGCTTGTAGTGGCTAGGTCAGTGCCTTGTAAAGAGCTTTGTACACTCATTGTTTTGTATAGTAGAGTTCTTATCCTTAAATCTTCTTGTGTGCCTTGTGAGTTGTGTGCTTGTGTTTCGTCTAAGTGTGATTAGAAGATACTTGTCTCACTAAGGCTTGTGAGAGTGCCAAAGAATCTTAGAAAGGCTGACTTTGGTATGGAACGAGTAGACACTAGAGTGCCGCACAAGTGCAAGTAAGGCGTGAAAGTCTCGGCCCGTGACAATCCTCTATAGTCTTCTAGAACCTTCCACAAACTTCTAGACAGGTCTTCAATCTTCTAGACTCTTCTGGAACCTTTTGGATCCTTCAAAAAATTCTCTAGGACTTGCTACACTTCTCTAGACATATCTATACCACTTTGGAGTACTCTAGAACGCTATGGACCCTTCTACAATCTTCTAGATTCACCCAAGCCTCTTCCAAAAATTCATTACCCTGAGCAATGCCACGACCTGCGCCCAAGTTTTGGTCCCCCAAACTGGCTGTCTGCGACAATAGGTTACCCTAAGCCACATTATGAGCACCGCCAATGTTTAACCAAGATCCCAATATATATATATATATATATATATTTTTTTTTTTTTTGTTTCGTGTGGATTGGTACAGAACCAAGATCACAATTGAATTGATGAGTTTAATAAATAGCTAGGTGTGAATGGTTATAAGAGAAGTTGTATTTATCTACTTAAAGGGAAAGACACTTACCCTCATTTTATTCAAATAATGAAACAATTATCATTTTGTTCTTATAGATTCCTTCTCCTTATTTTCCATTTTTACTTGTTACAATTTTAGTATTGTTATGGTTCTCAATTTTGTATCTAAACAGCTTTTCCAAATGGTGTGCTAATGACCCTGGAGCCCCTATTGAATGAGTAGGATTTTATGAGTTATCATTGGAAGGTATTTTAACTTAGGTGGTGTTATTGTCACATCATTTGGTTTGGTTTATAGTTTCTCAAAACTCACGTTCTTTAAATTGCTTTAGGTTAACTATGCATCACTTTGAAAGCTACAGTTTTATATTACGGCTATTTAAGTTTATGCGACTTAGACCATTTTACAATGCACATGTTATTGTCAAATTATAGCCTGACTTCAAAAAAAAATTTCCTTCAATGGTGTGCCAAAAGCCATGTTAAATTAGAGCAATGTGATATCCTATGCCAAATTTGGCAAGACCTTTGACATTCTTAGATCGAATTTTTCAAGACATTTGGCTAACTTTAGAGATGTATTTTTGGAGAGTTGCGCTATAATTTAGCTTGCCAAAAGTAGAATAACTTGTCTTTTTTAAACAAATCAATCTAGCATTCAACATCATAGCGATACCAAAAATATAAATTTAACATGAATAAAATAGCATTTTAGCGCTGGTTATGGTCTAAGTTTGTACCTATTCATTTCAATTAAAAAAAACTACCACGGGCAGCACACTTTTTGCCTTGCACGCAGTTTGCACACCCTAAGAAGAGAATATGGTAATTAACAGTAAAACGTAACCACTGTCTACAGTGTAGTGACTTTTTTACAACTTTAGTTTTTTTCTGGCCATTCGTTTTGTTGTGGTAGTTTGAACTTTTGAGTCAATTTGTGCATTATATATATATATATATATATATATATTGTGTACAAGCCAAAGCCAGACAGTGGGCGCCGCCACATTTGACTAGCAAATATATCTAAGGGAAAATACTTTTTACCCTTGTGTTATACTCATTTTCTTATAACTCTTTGTAGTTCATTTTGTAACATTAACTCCCTGTACTACGGACTAAAGTGAGACTGTTAACTTTTCTAACGGAACAAAAAGGAAATGACGTTAATACCCCCAAGCCCCTATACATACTCTTTAGAGAAAAATACCTTTTATCCCCTATGGTTACACCCATGTTCTCATAACCCCTGTGGTTCATTTTTGTAACACTTAACCCCTTGTACTAATGACTGAAGTGAGACTGCCGTTAAAAAAGTTAACAATTTCACTTTAATCCGTAGTACAGAAGGTTAAGTGTTACAAAATGAACCATAAGAATTATAAGAACATGAATGTAACACATGAGGTAAAAGTTATTTTCCCCATATATCTATATCAGTAAGTATATATGTGTGTGTGAGGGACAATTGGAAAGTGACAAAGAGCCAACTGTAGGAAAGACAAAGGAAAGTGAAGCCTTGATTGAGGACAATGAGATAAGATTGATGCCTTCGATTCAAATTGATTATTGACATATATATATATATATATATATATACATGTATGTTGAGACTCAGCGTTAGCTGAATCAATTGGGTAAATTGGGTGTGTAACTTTTATGATCACAAACTATTTTAGATGGATAAAGTGGCACTCCAATCTCATGTACTACTCTTTCCATTCCCAGTACAAGGCCACGTCAAACCGATGCTCAAACTGGCCGAGCTACTCTGCCTCGCCGGCGTCCATATCACCTTCCTCGTCACCGACCACATCCACGGCCGCCTCTTCCGCCACACTAACATTCAACGCCGTCTCGAATCCTATCCCGGGTTCCGCCTCGAAACTATCTCCGACGGTCTCCCCGACGACCACCCACGCTCAGGGCAGCCAATCATGGATTTATTCGCTTCTCTGAAATCCGTGATACCGGTTTTCAGAGAGTTGATTATATCATCGGATCGGCCCAGTAATGAAAATCGGCCGCCTTTGAAATGTGTAATTGCTGATGGGTTACTGGGGTTTTTACTTGATGTTGCTGAGGAGATTGGAATTCCAATTATTTATTTCCATACGGCCAGTGCTTGCAATTTCTGGACTTATGTTTGCATCCCTCGGCTCATTGGAGCTGGGGAGCTTCCCTTCAAAGGTATGTTTGTATCTTTAGAATGTTCTGTCCAAATTTAGTTCCCAAATATGTTAGATAGTTGTACCATATGAAACGCGGACTTTTCAAAAATGCCGCTGCACCCGTATTTAGTGCGCACTCGTATTAGGTGTTCTGTGGATGCTTTGAGTTCTTTTGGAACGTAGTTGAAGTTTTTTTGTAGCATTCTTTTGAAAAAGAACACAAGTTCTTCATAAAATTTTGAAAACTTTGAGGGTTCAAAAGATATATAATATAAAATAGTAATATAAAATTATCAAAGGTATATACACTACTGCACTAATAGTAACTATATGAAAATATATTCTTAATATTTTATCCAAGTACTCTTGCCGCACCCGTACCTATACTTTTTGAAAAATTGTTGAATCTCTCGCACCCCCACATCCTCATACCCAAATCCCCGCACCCACACCGGTGCTACCTAGCTAGGTTGTACCACATATCACTGTTACGGATGTCAATTTGCCTGACCTCGTCTTGGATACTCCGTCCTTAAGGATTTGGAGTCAAATTAGTTTTGGCTAAATTACACTTTACTATCTTGTAATTTGTGTGAAGTTTCACTTTAAGTCTTCTAGTTTCAATTGCAACAGTTTGGTTACTCTAGTTTTGAATTGATTTCAATGTAGACTATGCCTCTAAATCCGTTAGTGTAACTTGACGGTGCAGTATTCATCTGCCTTAAAAATTCCATGGTCCAAAGTGAAACTTCTCCAAAACTCTAAGGCCCAAAATGAAACTTCGCCAAAACTTTAAGGCCAAATAAAACTTTACCCAAACTATAGGGTACCAAAATGTGAGTTTTCCATCAAGTTGCACTAACAGCGTTAGAGGCAGGGCCTACATTGAAACTAATTCAAAACTACAGGGACCAAAGTGTTATAATTGAAACTAGAGGGTCCAAAGTAAAACTTCACCCAAACTACAAGCTACTAAAATGTAATTTAGCCAAAAAAAATTATATAGGAGTGGAGTTGGGTCCTAATACAAAACTCCATTGGAAGTAAGAGTGGTTTTCCCCGATTCCGACTCAATTATATACCCAAATACCCTTAATAATTTCAGTAATTTACTGAAATACCTGTAATATATATATATATATATATATATTTATATGTATGTATATATAATATTAGGTACACCTAAACGAGAAATCTAAGTAACACACCTGCTATGTGGATTTTCAAAATTGTCCATCAGTATCAAACAAAATTCGAATTAATGTCAAAACTATCACGACACATAAGTAGATGGATAGTTTAGGTGCACAAAACTATTATACTTAACATTTTCCTTAAAAAAAATATTAAACTTACCATAATGTCTATATTCTTTTTAGATTAGTTCAAGGTTTGTTTTGGGATATTAGCTGATTTTAGTGTCTTGTTTTGGCTTTATTTTGTTGTGAGTTTATATTGGGGATAATCTAATTTTTGGGGAAGGTGGGCTAAGCTTATTTACTTCAAAAATGGGCACAACCCACTCCACAACTATCTTTATCTCTCTTTTGAGTGGCACTGTGGAGTCCGACTAATTACAGTGAACGTCACGCGTCACCCAAAAGAGAAATTGAGATAGTTGTGAGATAATTGTAGAGTGGGTAGTGCCCCAAACATTACTCTCTTTACTTAGATGCTCACCACATGTTTGATTTATTGCCCAAGTGAGCTTGATAGTAAATTGAGTAGGAGTGGAGTAAGAGTGGCCAATATTAAATGGTATAAGAGTTGATATACTTCATATGGTGGGGTGGAGTGGAGTCAGAGTAGCCATATACATAGGTGACTCCTTACCGACTCTGCCCCATTGCCTTTCCATCAGTGCAGATAACACCACTATTGTAGTGTATACGGATTGCAAAATTTGACATCACAACATTACTCTTACTCATAAAATAAACATAAATTTAATAGAAAATCAAAGGATAGGACTTCTATGAAATTCCTTTGGTCCACTTTGTATTATTCTTCTAATAGTTTTGAAAACCCTTTTTTTTTAATCAATCGTATTTTTTAAAAACTTCTTCTTTTTACACGAATTGTGTATCAATGTGAGAGGCACAGGACAAAATGGACCATGTCCAAAATTATGTGAGACATCTCAGTGGTTTAGGATGTATTAACTATGTATTATAGTGGTTTTGGTGCTAAACTGTTACTATAACTTTGATGCTAAGATGTGGTATCATTTTAAAAACAGGGATTTCATAAAACTAGATAGTTTTGAAAGTTATATGTATTGGACACAAAGTTATAATATTTCAGCACCACAAAGCAATAATTTTACATTAATGTATATCACAAAAGATCCCAAAATTAATACAAGAAGAAATGACAATATGCTTTAAAATTTTAATCTAGTGATGCAAATCAAAAAAAGAAAAAAGAAACGTACTATCTAACAAATATAGCAAGAACTAGAACATGCAATAGTTTACTATCCTGTAATTAGTGTGAAGTTTACTATCTAACAAATATAGCAAGAACTAGAACATGCAATAGTTTACTATCCTGTAATTACTATCTAACAAATAGTGTGAAGTTTACTATCTAACAAATATAGCAAGAACTAGAACATGCAATAGTTAACTATCCTGTAATTACTATCTAACAAATATAGCAAGAACTAGAAAAAAGAAACGTACCGAATCCCCGCACCCGCACCGGTGCTACCTAAGCTAGGTTGTACCACATATCACTGTTACGAATGTCAATTTGCCTGACCTCGTCGTGGATACTCTGTCCCTAAGGATTTGGAGTCAAATTATTTTTGGATAAATTACACTTTACTATCCTGTAATTAGTGTGAAGTTTCACTTTAATCCTCTAGTTTCAATTGCAACAGTTTGGTTACTCTAGTTTTGAATTGGTTTCAATGTAGACTTGAATTGGTTTCAATGTAGACTATGCCTCTAAATCCGTTAGTGTAACTTGACGGTGCAGTATTCATCTGCCTTAAAAATTCCATGGTCCAAAGGTAAACTTCTCCAAAACTCTTAAGGCCCAAAATGAAACTTTGCCAAAACTCTAAGGCCTAATGAAACTTTACCCAAACTATAGGCAGGCCCGACCCTGGGCAAAGGCCACCAAGGCCAATGCCTAGGGCCCCCAACTCATTGGTTATTTTTAGGGCCCACAAAAGTTTGCAACTATACCACTAGTATTAAGCCCAATTATAAAAGTACCTAAACTAAACACACTTTTTGTCCTTCCCCAAACAAGCCCTAGTCCACGGTCCCAAGACAATCTAACTAACTCCTTGATTTCATTTATGGCGTCTAATTATTATTATTATTATATATTTTTTTTGGTGTGTGCGTGTAGCTTAAAATAGTTAGATAAGCTTTATTACAAAATATACCCTTTAAGTTTGGTCGATGTCTCATTTTCGTCTTTGTAGTTTCAATTGCATCAATTTGGTTCCTAAAGTTTTTAAATAGAAGTAAGGTGGTCCAAATGTCCAATTCTATGAGAAGAATTGATAGCATTTACTCACATGCTATGCATTATCACGCTTCTTAGGGGTAAAAATAGAATACCACTAATCTCACAACCCACTTATCAGCGTAATTGTGCAGAGCAGTGGGTGAATTCTATCAAATTTTCTGACAGAATAGGATATTTGGACCATACTGCTTCTATTCAAAATTATGCAATTGAAACTACAAGGACTTAAATGAGACGGACTAAACTTCAAGGGCATATTTTGTCTTTATGCCTAGTTAGATACATTCTGATAGCTAGATAATCTATATAATATGCTAGGACTGTGAGTCCCTCCCTTTTTTTATCTAACTTTCAATCTCAACCGTTAAGACAAGAGTGGATATTTTAAACCATCTAATTGTTAGTCCTCCAAAATGGTTACATGCACAATTGATTTGTGTTCTATCCTATCAAATCTCTATACCATTAATAATTACTCTCTCTCACCTAATTTAGTTTTGTTAAGGATCAATCAACATTTTATGTATCTAAACTTCCATGTAATAAAAGGAAATAATGAATTTTACATATCTAAACTAAGCTTCATATATTGGTATGTATATATATATATATATATATATAGGATTGGCAGGAAAGCAATCACGTTTGATAGCATAGTTTAGGAAACTAAGAAAATTTAGTCAACTCTAGATTTAATTACCTTCTTCAATTATATAGAATTCTTAACACATTTTTGTTTTTGTTGTGATAACTATAAATCTGTTGTAAAAATTCCAACTATATCTCAATTTAATTTCAAAATCAAAATCAATGAACTGAAATGTATTGATTTACCTGTGGAACCAATGTCTTCACTTAAACAGCAAGTGGTTTAAATGATATGGACATTTTTTTGCAAAAAAATTGATCTTTTACAGTATTGAATATATTTTTTTCCCGCTTCGTAACTAGTGCTAATATATAGAGGGCCCGTTCAAAAAGCTCGCCTAGGGCCCTCGTTAAGTCAGGGCCGGCCCTGACTATAGGGTACCAAAATGTGAGTTTTTCATCAAGTTGCACTAACAGCGTTAAAGGCAGGGCCTACATTGAAACTAATTCAAAACTACAGGGACCAACGTGTTATAATTGAAACTAGAGGGCCCAATGTAAAACATCACCCAAACTACAAGCTACTAAAATGTAATTTAGCCAAAAAAAAATTATATAGGAGCGGAGTTGGGTCCTAATACAAAACTCCATTGGAAGTAAGAGTGGTTTTGTGAAGTCATTATAACCCCGATTCCGACTCAATTATATACCCAAATACCCTTAATAATTTAAGTAATTTACTGAAATACCTGTAATATATATATATATATATATATAATGTTAGGTACACCTAAACGAGAAATCTAAGTAACACACCTGCTATGTGGATTTTTAAAATTGTTCATCAGTACCAAACAAAATTTGAATTAATGTCAAAACTATCACGACACATAAGTAGGTGAATAGTTTAGGTGCACAAAACCATTATACTTAACATTTTCCTTAAAAAAAAATATTAAACTTACCATAATATCTATATTCTTTTTAGATCAGTTCAAGGTTTGTTTTGGGATATTAGCTGATTTTAGTGTCTTGTTTTGGCTTTTTTTTGTTGTGAGTTTATATTGGGGATAATCTAATTTTTGGGGAAGGTGGGCTAAGCTTCTTTACTTCAAAAATGGGCACAATCCACTCCACAACTATCTTTATCTCTCTTTTGGGTGGCACTGTGCAGTCCGACTAATTACAGTGAACGCTCACGCGTCACCCAAAAGAGAAATAGAGATAGTTGTGAGATGATTGTAGAGTGGGTAGTGCCCCAAACATTACTCTCTTTACTTAGATGCTCACCACATGTTTGATTTATTGCCCAAGTGAGCTTGATAGTAAATTGAGTAGGAGTGGAATAAGAGTGGCCAATATTAAATGGTATAAGAGTTGATATACTTCATATGGTGGGGTGGAGTGGAGTGGAGTGGAGTGGAGTCAGAGTAGCCATATACATAGGTGACTCCTTACCGACTCTGTCCCATTGCCTTTCCATCAGTGCAGATAACACCACTATTGTAGTGTATACGGATTGCAAAATTTGAAATCACAACATTACTCTTACTCATAAAATAAACATAAATTTAATAGAAAATCAAAGGATAGGACTTCTATGAAATTCCTTTGGTCCACTTCGTATTATTCTTCTAATAGTTTTGAAAACCCTTTTTTTTTAATCAATTGTATTTTTTAAAAACTTCTTCTTTTTATACGAATTATGTATCAATGTGAGAGGCACAGGACAAAATGGACCATGTCCAAAATTATGTGAGACATCTCAGTGGTTTAGGATGTATAAACTATGTATTATAGTGGTTTTGGTGCTAAAGTGTTACTATAACTTTGATGCTAAGATGTGGTATCATTTTAAAAACGGGGATTTCAAAAAACTAGCTAGGTAGTTTTGAAAGTTATATGTATTGGACACAAAGTTCTAATATTTTGGCACCACAAAGCAATAATTTTACATTAATGTATATCACTAAAGATCCCAAAATTAATACAAGAAGAAATGACAATATGCTTTAAAATTTTAATCTAGTGATGCAAATCAAAAAAAGAAAAAAGAAACGTACCATCTAACAAATATAGAAAGAACTAGAACATGCAATAGTTTATAGTAAATCATCCTTTAATTTAAAATATGTACAATGAGCAAAACGACTCTAAGATCTAATCCAATAGTACCGATTCTACTCGGAGTTCAAGTACTCAAGAGAATAGGAATGAACAAGTCAAATAAAAAAATGCTCGAAAAATAATAAAGTCGTAGCTGGCAAACCATAAGAGAAACTAACAACTTATGGAAAGTAATAGTTTTTGGTACGTGGAAAGAGTTAAAGGTAGGACAGTTTATATATGCAAACCTTCAACATATAATTAAGAAACTTAAAAAATAAAAATAAAAAATGAAAAACCAAATTATAAGAATAATAATTCTTAAATTTCAATTTAAACATAAAGTAGAGACTGGAATAAATCTTGTAACCACAGAAAAAGCATGTACCAGTAGTCTAGTATCAATGTAAAGTCATTGTTTCTTTCTTTTTAGTCTCTTTGCAACAAACAAGTTCGTTCTGATTCACGAGTTGTTTTCATAAAAATATATAATTAATACTTAATTATTAAATTATGGTGTTTTGAAACTTAAAGACAGAAATAGAGTAAATCGTTTTTACTAATAACGACTCTATAGAGTCGTCATTACTCAAAACGACTTTAAAAATAAAATCGGTTTTAGTAATACCGATTTTAAGTAAATCGTTTTTTTTTTCTACGAAAATAATATTTTTATGAAAAAAAAAGAAAAATGGTTATCAGTCGTTTTTACAAATAACAACTTTAGAAAAGTCGGTTTTTGTAAAAACGACTATATAGAGTCATCATTACCATAAACGACTTAACGTAAAAATCGGTGTTACTAATACCGACTTGTTTAGTTTTTTAAGTCGTTTTTAACAATCACGACTTTAAATTAAAGTCGATTTTACCAAAAACGACTTTTTAATAAAGTCGGTATTACTAATAGCGACTTTAAAGTCGTTCTTAGTAAAAACGACTTATTTAGGATGACATTCAGTGTGTTGTTCAATCAATGCAGCTTTTACCATCTTAAAATCGGTTTTACCAAAAACGATTTTAAAGTCGGTTTTAGTAAAACCGATTTTAAGCCTAATTACTCTGTGTGATCAGAGAGTTGTCAATCAAATGCCAGACTGAAAAAGTTCCGCCACCCTAAAGTCGATTTTAGTAAAAACGACTTTAGGTGTATATCTCTCTGTCCCTTCTCTTCTGATCTTCTCTTCTTCCCCTTGTTCGATATTTTCCTTATTCTTATGTTTGTAACCCTTATTGTGATTTTTCTCTAAAAGTTACTTCGTTAGACAATGTCGATATTTATTGCATTTTATTGGGGGGGGGGGGGGGGGGGGGGGGGGGGGGTAGTATGATAATGGATCACAACGAACGAGGTGTTAAATACAATATTCCAGCCAAGGATATTCAAGAAGTGAATCACGGAGCAACCCTCTCTGAGTTAGTTCAATTGGTATATCATAAAGTAATCTGTGAAGGTGAAATTGCCGATTTGAAATTCACTTGTAGATTTCCAGTCAACCAATACGGAGCTGTCATGAATTACATGGCTCTTTCCATAGTGGATGATTCGATACTTGATAAGGTACTTCATATTCCTTCATTATTTTCGGCAGTAAGATGTGTTGAGGTGTATGTTGAGAAGGTCCATCATGTTATAAGACCCTTGCCGCAAAGGATACAATCTGGACCGTTTACTCGACTGCTGACACAACCGAAAACTTTAATGTTGAGTGACTTGAGTCCCCTTGTTTGTCCCCTTTGAATTTAAACGAAGACTACGCCCACAACTTTGATGGGTATCGAAGAAGCTCAAATTACTCGGAGTCCTACGGAAGGTACAACAATCTGTCAGAAGTTCATATAAATGAAGGTTCTAGTTGTAGCATTCCGAACTTTGAAAGTGCAGTTCCTAGCTTTATGACTCCAAACTTTGAGAGCGGTTATGACTTCAGTAGCCAGAAACTACGTGAAACGAAGTCAACCGAGGAAGGGTGTATGAATCCTGTTGAGCAGCTGGTAAGACTTGAAGCCAATGCTCAAGATATTACTGCAGACAGCGGCGGTGCGCACACAGAATATCCCTTAGAGGAGGAGGAAGAAGAGGAAGAGGCGATGATGGGTGGTTCAGATTCTGATGAAGAAGGCGAAACAGTGGGCGGGCAGGGTGCCATAACGCCATCTCCCCCTCATGTGGAAGAGCTTCACTGTCCAGTCCCTTTCTTCACTGACCTTGACGAGGTGGGGTATGAGGGTTGTGAAGTTACTACATGTGACAGCAATCGTACTTTTCCAATATGGGACTCTGACAAAGTTGAGTTATAGAAGAAAATGACATTCAGAGATAAGCAACATCTCCAGGAATGCGTAAAGTTTTATCATACAAAGAATGATCGACAATATGAGGTAGTTGAAACAAATCCAAAACTTTGGGTGGTGCAGTGCAAAAATGGGTGCACATGGCGCTTGCGGGCAATAAAAAAATTAATGACTGTTGGTTTTCAAATTACACAGTATAACGGCGACCACCACTGTGTGTACCCGCACAATAGCCAGGACCATGCTAACCTAGAAATGAATCTTATAGCAAAATTAATCATGGGTTATGTGCAACATGATCCATGTATGAAAATCACTTTGATTAGTGAAAGGGTGAAGGAAAGAAATTCACTATCTCGTACAAAAAGGCATGGCGTGCGAGGAAAAAAGCTATAGAGATGGTATTTGGAGACTGGGACGAGTCATATAGAAGATTGCCTTAGTTTATGTCAGCTCTTCAGAAATACAACCCTGGGACAGTGGTTCAATGGAAAACGAATCCTACGGACACCCATGATGTGGTCAAGTTCCAATACTTGTTTTGGGCCTTCAAACCTTCAATTGACGGGTTTACTCATTGCCGTCCAGTAATTTGTGTGGATGGCACCCATATTAATGGCAAATACAAAGGTAAGATCCTTGTAGCCATGGGAATAAACGCTGATAACAAGATATTTCCTCTTGCATTTGCAATTATTGATGAAGAAACCCTTCCTAGTTGGTCATGGTTCCTAAGGAACATAAGTACGTATGTTGTCCGTGATAAGCAAGGCATATGCCTAATATCTGACCGACATTCTGCTATAATCAATGCAGTTCAAAGATTAACAGAGTGGCGTGAGCCCAATGCGTATCATCGATTTTGTTTAAGACACTTCCAGTGCAACTTCCACAAGAAATTCAAGAATATCCTGTTGAAGGACCTACTTTGGTTAGCTGGGATCAAGCATCAGATTAGGAAGTTCAACCATGATATGGATAATATTGGAAAAATAGATACCAATTCACGGCGTTGGTTAGAACGTGTACCCTCAGAACAGTGGAATTTAGTGAATGATGGTGGTCACCGTTGGGGTATCATAACCACTAACCACGTCGAAGGATTTAACTCAGTACTGTAGGGGGCCCGTGCTCTCCCAATAATTGCATGCGTCCAACTCATATTTTACCGGGTTATGAAATATTTTGACGACGGAAGGTTACTCGTGCAGAAATGGTTAAGAGATGGGCGTACCTTCACGAAACACGTGATAGATGAACTTGATAAAGAACAAAAGAAAGCTAATATCCACGAGTTATAGGCGTATGACAGGTATTTTTCATTATTAAATTTTCACTTACCATACTTATTTAGCTTTTGCAAAAAACGAATCAAGGACTGTTAATAAGTTAACTTTTGCAAATATTCATTTAATAGATCCACAGGAGAGTTCCTAGTTATCACACGGAGTAGTCAAACAAGTGGGGGTAACCGGCAGGTGGCGTGACTCAATTTGGGTTATTGCTCTTGTGGGAGGAGAGATATATATATATAAATATTCATGCTCCCACATATTAGCTGTTACAACGAATCAAGGACTAGATCCTTTCCAGTTTGTAGCAAAAGAGTATATCATGAAATCTTTTATTCATACATGGGAGAGCAATTTCCACGCCCTGGAGCACGAGGACTATTGGCCACAAATTAACGTACCCATCTTGCTACCGAATGAAAACACTCGACGTGTGATAAAGCCGGGTCGTCCCCAATCTGCACGTATCCACAGTGACATGGATGTACACAGGGCTCGTATACCCAAACAATGTAGTATTTGTAGGGTAACTGGTCATGATCGACGCCGATGTCCAGCACGACCACGGGTTGTTGCTGATTCTAACATTCAAATATAACTTGAGTTTTGTGATTTTATGATTTTCTTTTTCCTTAAAAGCATGAATGCATGTATGGATTTATAATCATAATGATATTGTCTTCATTTAGTTGGTAAATTTTGTGTGCCCATCCATTTACTATTAAGTTAATGCTGAGAATTTTCTATACAAACTGGAAAGTAATGGTAAATCTAAAGAATATTGATTTAGTTAAAATTTTGTCTTCAGTAATGTTTGGGAGTCCTAAATAGTCTAACGAAGAGTGAATGGCAGAATAAGAACTTTGCTTTTTTAAAAAGATTGTAGGACGCAATTCTAAATTCCGACGACGCTTGAGTTGACAACTCAAGCAACTTCGTACCTCTGACTAGACAACTCACTGACTAATTACTCCTGACTTGACAACTCGCTGGCGTAAGCCATATGACTTCAGAACACTTACTACGTCTGATGTCGCACAGATGATTTGACAAGTCACTGAATTCTGACACATGACTTGACAACTCGCTGTCGTAAGCCATATGACTTCGGAACACTTACTACGTCTGACGTCACACAGATGATTTGACAACTCACTGAATTCTGACACATGACTTGACAACTCGCAACGTCTAACGCCATACATACATTCAGACATGCAGTGTACGCCCTACATATAATGGATCTCTAAGGACGTATCTAACTAATCTAAGAGATTATTGCAAACTCCCTACCTAGCAGAGACATAGAAAGATGTGGTTCATCCCGAGGTATTTCATCAAGAGTTCCCATGAGGCACATCCCCGGCCCGGCCAGTTTTCTCCGAAGGGCATTACAACAACAGCACACGGAGGACAAAACATTCCGGAAGAACCCTTGGTTGAAAGTCATCAACAGTGGATATTTAGACATGGGAGACTGGTGTCCCATCGAGACGTTAGTACTCCTTAATGGCCCTTGGCTGGCAGATCGTGTCGTGGGGGTTTTGAAAAGATTGACAAAGATAGATCGTAATGATATTTTTAATGACACTTACCTCTGTGTTATTAAGGATCACACAGGAAAGATCTGTGGTAAGATGGATCGCCATATATTTGAGGGTGAAAAATGGCAACGGAAGATCGTTCCAGGTGTCGCATTGATCCTAACTAGTGTAGTCGTATGGCGTTTACCTCCTTGCGATGGAAATTGGATATAAAACTCAGCAATGTTCAGAATGTCATAGGATTGGATGATGAATGAATTTTCAGTGGCCTTAGTTTTCCGGAGATGTCCTTAGTCCTGATGTTGTCAACGTGTCTGTTTTTGTTATTTTATTTTGATTTTTTTTCTTATTTGAATTCAATGTATGGTGGGCTGTTTTATTTCTGCAATGGAGTGCTTTTTACGTAATTATTATGATGTAAGAAGACGAACCCCAATTTCCAATTCTATACTTGTCCCAACATGTAAGTGCAATTTTATTGAAGCAACATATTACAATAAAATCACAGTAATAGAGCACTGAAAATATAACAATAATATCATATCACATAAACTTTGACATTAAAGTGATTTACTCAAAATATAAGTACAAACAAATGTACAAAACAACATACCCAAACCACAATATAAGTACAAATATACAAAACACCAGTTTTCAAAGGAACATATCTATGTTCCACACGGTGGTCAAATAATAATCCTCCTAGGTCTACCTCTCTGCTCTCCCTCATCCTCATCCTCATCCTCATCCGGTGGCACCTGTGTATCTGGTGCAACCTGGGCCGACTGCGAGGTAGCTGGCTCTGATGCTTCAAGGGTATCTGAAGCAAGCAGGGACGGCTGCTCATGGCCCACAACTGGTGCCAACTGTGTATCTACAACAATCTCGGGCTCTGGCTCCTGACCCACAACTGGTGCCGACTGTGTATCTAAATCAACCTGGGTAGGAATCGAAGAATTGTCGTCTGTTGCCGCCGTCCCAATATCTGGAGCAACTTGGGATGGCTGCGAGGGACCCGCCTCAACTGCCGTCGGTATAGCAAAAACAACATGTCTACCACGACGTCTCATCGAGGGACCTCTACCACGCCCTCCTCTCCCACGTCCTCTCCCATAACCCACTACGCCACCAACAGCAATTTGTGTCACCTCTCCCATATCTGCATCTTGTGGTAAATGGGTCGGCATGGTCGGTGGTATGGTGATGGTGGCAGTGGTGGTAGGCGGGTCAACATGAACCTGGGTCAACGCCTCGCCCATATCGGTATCGTCTATAGCTGCCGTGGTGGTGGCTATGGGGGTAACCAGTAGTATGGGGGTAAGCGGTGGTCACCGTACCTTCCTCACTAGTCACCCCCCTCGCATATACCATCGCCACCACCCCCACCATACAACCTGTGGCCTCAGTAGCGACACACCCCGCATATACTACCACCCCTACTACCATATGTCCCGTGCCTCCACTAGCCACCCACCCTGCATATACCACCACCAGACCCCCCATACCACTGGTTACCCCCATAGCCACCACCCCGACATCTATAGACGATACCGATATGGGCGAGGCGTTGACCCAGGTTCATGTTGACCCGCCTACCACCACTGCCACCATCACCATACCACCGATCATGCCGACCCATTTACCACATGATGCAGATATGGGAGAGGTGACACAAATTGCTGTTGGTGGCGTAGTGGGTTGTAGGAGAGGACGTGGGAGAGGAGGACGTGGAAGAGGAGGGCGTGGTAGAGGTCCCTCGATGAGACGTCGTGGTAGACATGTTGCTTTTGCTATGCCGGCGGCAGTTGAGGCGGGTCCCTCGCATCCATCCCAAGTTGCTCCAGATATTGGGACAGCGGCAGCAGACGTCAGTTCTTCGATTCCTACCCAGGTTAATTTAGATACACAGTCGGCACCAGTTGTGGGTCAGGAGCCAGAGCTAGAGCCAGAACCCGAGATTGTTGTAGATACACAGTTGGCACCAGTTGTGGGCCATGAGCAGCCGTCCCTGCTTGCTTCAGATACCCTGGCAGTATCAGAGCCAGCTACCTCGCAGTCGGCCCAGGTTGCACCAGATACACAGGTGCCACCGGATGAGGATGAGGGAGAGCAGAGAGGTAGACCTAGGAGGATTATTATTCGACCACCTTGTGGAACATAGATATGTTCCTTTGAAAACTGGTGTTTTGTATATTTGTACTTATATTGTGGTTTGGGTATGTTGTTTTGTACATTTGTTTGTACTTATATTTTGAGTAAATCACTTTAACGTCAAAGTTTATGTGATATGATATTATTGTTATATTTTCAGTGCTCTATTACTGTGATTTTATTGTAATATGTTGCTTCAATAAAATTGCACTTACATGTTGGGACAAGTATAGAATTAGAAATTGGGGTTCGTCTTCTTACATCATAATAATTACGAAAAAAGCACTCCATTGCAGAAATAAAACAGCCCACCATATATTGAATTCAAATAAGGAAAAAAATAAAATAAAACAACAAAAACAGACACGTTGACAACATCAGGACTAAGGACATCTCCGGAAAACTAAGGCCACTGAAAATTCATTCCTCATCCAATCCCTATGACATTTCTGAACATTGCTGAGTTTTATATCCAATTTCCATCGCAAGTAGGTAAACGCCATACGACTACACTAGTTAGGATCAATGCAACGCCTAGAACGATCTTCCCTTACCATTTTTCATCCTCAAATATATGGCGATCCATCTTACCACAGATCTTTCCCGTGTGATCCTTAATAACACAGAGGTAAGTGTCGTTAATAATATCATTACGATCTATCTTTGTCAAGCTTTCCAAAACCCCAACGACACGATCTGCCAGCCAAGGGGTACTAACGTCTCGATGGGACACCAGTCTCCCATGTCTAAATACCCACTGTTGATGACTTTCAACCAAGGGTTCTTCCGGAATGTATTGTCCTCCGTGTGCTGTTGTTGTAATGCCCTTCGGAGAAAACTGGCCGGGCCGGGGATGTGCCTCATGGGAACTCTTGATGAAATACCTCAGGATAAACCACCTCTAGCTTTCCATGTCTCTGCTAGGTAGGGAGTTTGCAATAATCTCTTAGATTGGTTAGATACGTTCTTAGAGATCCATTATATATAGGGCATACACTGCATGTCTGAATGTATGTATGGCGTTAGACGTTGCGAGTTGTCAAGTCATGTGTCAAAATTCAGTGAGTTGTCAAATCATCTGTGCGATGTCAGACGTAGTAAGTGTTCTGAAGTCATATGGCTTACGACAGCGAGTTGTCAAGTTATGTGTCAGAATTCAGTGACTTGTCAAATCATCTATGCGACGTCAGATGTAGTAAGTGTTCTGAAGTCATATGGCTTACGCCAACGAGTTGTCAAGTCAGGCGTAATTAGTCAGTGAGTTGTCTAGTCAGAGGTACGAAGTCGCTTGAGTTGTCAACTCAAGCGTCGGAATTTAGAATTGCGTCCTACAATCTTTTAAAAAAAGTAAAGTTCTTATTCTGCCATTCACTCTTCGTTAGACTATTTAGGACTCCCAAACATTGCTGAAGACAAAATTTTAACTAAATGAACATTCTTCAGATTTACCATTACTTTTCCAATTTGTATAGAAAATTCTTAGTATGAACTTAATAGTAAATGGATGGGCACACAAAATTTACGAACTAAATGAAGACAATATCATTATGATTATAAATCCATACATGCATTCATGCTTTTAAGGGAAAAGAAAATCACAAAACTCAAGTTACATTTGAATGTTAGAATCAGCAACAACCCGTGGTCGTGCTGGACACCGGCGTCGATCATGACCAGTTACCCTACAAATACTACATTGTTTGGGCACACGAGCCCTGGGTACATCCATGTCACTGTGGATACGTGCAGATTGGGGACGACCCTGTTTTATCACACGCCAAGTGTTTTCATTCGGTAGCAAGACGGGTACGTTAATTTGTGGCCAATAGTCCTCGTGCTCCAGGTGGTGGAAATTGCTCTCCCATGTATGAATAAAAGATTTCATGCTATACTCTTTTGCTACAAACTGGAAAGGATCTAGTCCTTGATTCGTTGTAACAGCTAATATGTGGGAGCATGGATATTTATATATATCTCTCCTCCCACAAGAGCAATAACCCAAATTGAGTCGCGCCACCTGCCGGTTGCCCCCACTTGTTTGACTCCTCCGTGTGATAACTTGGAACTCCCTTGTGGACCTATTAAATGAATATTTGCAAAAGTTAACTTATTAACAGTCCTTGATTCGTTTTTTGCAAAAGCTAAATAAGTATGGTAAGTGAAAATTTAGTAATGAAAAATACCTGTCATATAATGCGTGGATATTAGCTTTCTTTTGTTCTTTATCAAGTTCATCTATCACGTGTTTCGTGAAGGTACACCCATCTCTTAACCATTTCTGCACGAGTAATTTGTTCTTTATCAAGTTCATCTATCACGTGTTTCGTGAAGGTACACCCATCTCTTAACCATTTCTGCACGAGTAACCTTCCTTCGTCAAAATATTTCACAACCCGGTAAAATATGAGTTGGACGCATGCAGTTATTGGGAGAGCACGGGCCCCCTTCAGTACTGAGTTAAATCCTTCGACGTGGTTAGTGGTTATGATACCCCAACGGTGACCACCATCATTCGCTAAACACCACTATTCTGAGGGTACACGTTCTAACCAATGCCGTGCATTGGTATCTATTTTTCCAATATTATCCATATTACGGTTGAACTTCCTAATCTGATGCTTGATCCCAGCTAACCAAAGTAGGTCCTTCAACAGGATATTCTTGAATTTCTTGTGGAAGTTGCACTGGAAGTGTCTTAACCAAAATTAATGATACGCATTGGGCTCACGCCACTCTGTTAATCTTTGAACTGCATTGATTATAGCAGAATGTCAGTCAGATATTAGGCATATGCCTTGCCTACCACGGACAACATACGTACTTATGTTCCTTAGGAACCATGACCAACTAGGAAGGGTCTCTTCATCAATAATTGTAAATGCAAGAGGAAATATCTTGTTATCAGCGTTTATCCCCATGGCTACAAGGATCTTGCCTTTGTATTTGCCATTAATATGGGTGCCATCCACACAAATTACTGGACGGCAATGAGTAAACCCGTCAATTGAAGGTTTGAAGGCCCAAAAAAAGTATTGGAACTTGACCACATCATGGGTGTCCGTAGGATTCGTTTTCCATTGAACCACTGTCCCAGGGTTGTATTTCTGAAGAGCTGACATAAATTAAGGCAATTTTCTATAAGACTCGTCCCAGTCTCCAAAAACCATCTTTATAGCTTTTTTTCTCGCACGCCATGCGTTTTTGTACGAGATTGTGAATTTCTGGCTTTCCTTCACCCTTTCAATAATCAAAGTGATTTTCATACATGGATCATGTTGCACATAACCCATGATTAATTTTGCTATAAGATTCATATCTAGGTTAGCGTAGCTCTGACTATTGTGCGGGTACACACAGTGGTCGCCGTTATACTGTGTAATTTGAAAACCAACAGTCTTTAATTTTTTTATTGCCCGCAAGCGCCAAGAGCACCCGCACCACCCAAAGTTTTGGAGTTGTTTCAACTACCTCGTATTGTCGATCATTCTTTGTATGATAAAACTTTACGCATTCTTGGAGATGCTGCTTATCTCTGAATGTCATTTTCTTCTTTAATTCAACTTTGTCAGAGTCTCATATTGGAAAAGTACGATTGCTGTCACGTGTAGTAACTTCACAACCCTCATACCCCACCTCGTCAAGGTTAGTGAAGAAAGGGACTGGACTGTGAAGCTCTTGCACATGAGGGGGAGATGGCGTTATGGCACCCTGCCTACCCACTGTTTCGCCTCCTTCATCAGAATCTGAACCACCCATCATCGCCTCTTCATCTTCTTCCTCCTCCTCTAAGGGATATTCTGTGTGCGCACCGCCGCTGTCTGCAGTAATATCTTGAGCATTGTCTTCAAGTCTTACCAGCTACTCAACGGGATTCATACACCCTTCATCGGTTGACATCGTTTCACGTAGATTCTGGCTACTGAAGTCATAACCGCTCTCAAAGTTTGGAGTCCTAAAGCTAAGAACTGCACTTTCAAAGTTCGGAATGCTACAACTAGGACCTTCATTTACATGAACTTCTGACAGATTGTTGTACCTTCCGTAGGACTCCGAGTAATGTGAGCTTCTTCGATACCCATCAAAGTTGTGGGCGTAGTCTTCGTTTAAATTCAAAGGGGACAAACAAGGGGACTCAACATTAAAGTTTTCGGGCCCTTGTGTCAACAGTCGAGTAAACGGTCTAGATTGTATCCTTTGCGGCAAGGGTCTTACAACATGATGGACCTTCTCAACATACACCTCAACACATCTTACTGCCGAAAATAATGAAGGAATATGAAGTACCTTATCAAGTATCGAATCATCCACTATGGAAAGAGCCATGTAATTCATGACAACTCCGTATTAGTTGACTGAAAATCTACAAGTGAATTTCAAATCGGCAATTTCACCTTCACAGATTACTTTATGATATACCAATTGAACTAACTCAGAGAGGGTTGTTCCGCGATTCACTTCTTGAATATCCTTGGCTGGAATATTGTATTTAACACCTCGTTCGTTGTGATCCATTATCATACTACCCCCCCCCCCCCCCCCCTCAAATAAAATGCAATAAATGTCGACATTGTCTAACGAAGAAAATTTTAGAGAAAAATCACAATAAGGGTTACAAACATAGGATTAAGGAAAATATCGAAACAAGGGGAAGAAGAGAAGATCAGAAGAGAAGGGACAGAGAGATATACACCTAAAGTCATTTTTTACTAAAACCGACTTTAAGGTGGCGGAACTTTTTCAGTCTGGCATTTGATTGACAATTCTCTGATCACACAGAGTAATTAGGCTTAAAATCGGTTTTACTAAAACCGACTTTAAAATCGTTTTTGGTAAAACCGATTTTAAAATGATAAAAGCTGCATTGATTGAACAACACACTGAATGTCATCCTAAATAAGTTGTTTTTATCAAGAACGACTTTAAAGTCGCTATTATAATACCGACTTTATTAAAAAGTCGTTTTTTGGTAAAACCGACTTTAGTTTAAAGTCGTGATTGTTAAAAACGACTTAAAAAACTAAACAAGTCGGTATTAGTAACACCGATTTTTACTTTAAGTCGTTTATGGTAATGACGACTCTATATAGTCGTTTTTACAAAAACCGACTTTTCTAAAGTCGTTATTTGTAAAAATGACTGATAATCATTTTTCTTTTTTTCCAGAAAATATTATTTTCGTAGAAAATAAAAAAAACGATTTACTTAAAATCGGTATTACTAAAACCGATTTTGTTTTTAAAGTCGTTTTTAGTAATGACGACTATAGAGTCGTTATTAGTAAAAACGATTTACTCTATTTCTGTCTTTAAGTTTCAAAACATCCTAATTTAATAATTAAGTATTAATTATACATTTTTTATAGAAACAACTCTCTGATTCACATAGTATCTTGATTTAAACAAATTATAGGAACCGACTTGGATGTACCAATAAAGAGTGTAGCTGGCATGGAAAGTTTTCTTCGACGTCGCGACCTTCCGGATTTTTTCCGTGTCGATGACTTGACCGACCCAATCTTCCAAATGGTCGACACAGACACCAGGAAAACCACTCGAGCCCAAGGGCTCATTTTCAACACATTCGAGGAGCTAGAAGGAGCCACACTGTCTCACATCCGAACCCATTTCCCAAATCTCTACGCCATTGGACCACTTCATGATTACCTTAAGAAAAGGCTCGAATCAGAAGCAAAACCATCACAAACCTCTTCGAACAGTCTATGGGAAGAAGATAAGAGTTGTATCAAATGGCTCGATACACAACCATGTAAATCGGTTGTATATGTAAGTTTTGGTAGTTTTACGATCTTGAAAAGGGACCAGCTCATGGAGTTTTGGTACGGTTTGGTAAATAGTGGGAAAAGGTTCTTGTGGGTCGTACGGCCGGATCTCGTCGCTGGAGAGGACGGTGTGCATCAGATTCCAACAGATCTCGAGGAGGGTACAAGGGAAAGAGGGTATATGGTGGGGTGGGCTCCACAGGAAGAGGTCCTGGCCCACCCAGCAGTTGGTGGGTTTTTGACTCATAGTGGTTGGAACGACTTTGGAGAGTATAGTCACAGGAGTGCCAATGATATGTTGGCCCTACGTTGGGGACCAACAAGTGAACAGTAGATTTGTGAGTGAGGTGTGGAAGGTTGGGATGGACATGAAGGACACGTGTGATAAAGTCGTGGTTGAGAAGATGGTCAATGACTTGATGGAGGTGAGGAGAGAAGAATTCTTGAGTTCGGCTAATCAGATGGCTGAGTTGGCTAGAACGACTGTAAGTGAAGGTGGGTCATCATGCTCTAATTTGGAGCGCTTGATTGAGGACATAAGATTGATGCAGTGAGAAAATAGAGATGAACCTTTGATTTAAAGTTGTTTTCAATATGATTTGAAGTGGTAAGATAAAACTTTGTATGTCCAAACAATGTTACAATATTATATGCATGGTGAGAAGCTCAAATTGGCAAGTGATGTGTAAAGTAAATTTTTTTTTTTTTTTTTTGTGGAAGCAACAATACAAATTGGAGACGGCAAGACTAGCCAATAAGTGAAGTTTAGAAAAATCCACTTGGGGAATCTATTAATAGTTGATATACATATCGTTTTTTCAAATTTAATTAATTAATTTTTTTTTTAAAAACTTTTTTTTTTTTTTTAGAAAAGTTATAGCTACTAGTATTGTTTGATCATAGAAGAAAAATTTATAGATATGCTATTTCTTTCCTTTTTACTTTTTCCTCTTTCTCACTAAAATCAAACCGGATGGAGTTTAATGGATTTATATATATACATATATATATATATATATGGGGCTGCTAACTTACAACATACGCCTGTAAATGGATCGGATCCGGATCGGATTTATGATATCCGAATCCGAATCCGATAAGGATCCGTTAACTAAATCCGAATCCGATCCGATAAAATATCCGTTAACCAAAATCCGAATCCGAATTTGTTAGGATTCGGATATCCGACGGATATCCGTTAAGCAATAAAAAAAACCCCTTAAGCAAATCAAGTTTTTTTTATTTTTATTTTTTTTTATTAATTGGATATCCGTTAAGCACCAAAGGAAATTTTTAATCGGATATCCGTTAAGCACCAAATTTTTTATTTTTTAAATTTTTTTTCTCTAATCGAATATCCGTTAAGTACCAAAAGAATTTTATAGTGTAGGGTCATTATGTAATTTTCACAAAACAGGGGGAGCTAAATTGTAATTTTCACAAAACAAAGGGAGCTAAACGGATCGGATTTGTGATATCCAAATCTGATCCGTTTGCTAAAAAAATATTCGGGTTCGGATTCGGATTCGGATTTTCTTATCGGATATTTTCAATCGGATTCGGATCGGATCGGATCCAAATCCGATCCGTTTACAGGCCTATTACAACATGATAGTTGTAAGTTAGCAACATACAACAACCCTTTTAGCGACGAAAAACAGGTTTTTAGCGACGAAATTTTTGTCGCTAAAGGTTCTAACTTTTAGCGACGAAAAATTTCGTCACTAAAACCTTATTTTTCGTCGCTAAAAGTCTCCTATGCTGTAAGTTAGCAAATCTATATATATATATTGTTTACTTTCACCACATGTTAACGGAAACAATTCAGTACTTTTAGGCACTGCAGTTTTTTAACTCAAAATTGAGAGGTAGGCAAAACCATTGGGGGGAGTTTTAGTTCAAATTACCAAACTATCACTGTCTTACCATCAAGGTTTGGTTTCGTTCATAGATTAAGTGTGGAGAATGAATCATGGATTAGGTATATATGGAGAAGGAAAAAAAAAACTTTCATTCATTTGGTTAATGTGGAAAATAATGAAAAAAAAAATATGAAAGAAGAAAAATATTGGGATAGCTAACTAAAAAAATATCGGGATAGATAACTACGAAAATTGGAATGTGACGTTACGATTATATGTTAAAAACATTGAATTTGATATTAGTTAAACATTTGTACTCAAAATCTAAATAAGCACGAGAGTAAATATTAGAGAACTAATTTTCTTTTCTTTCGATAAATCTGCAAATGAACTAGTGCCTAAATGAATTCCGAAGCATTTCTATTAGGAATTTAAAAAAGGTCCAATAAAGTTAAAGAACATTCCAATCAAGATGGCAAATGTTTGAAAAGACAATGCCTTGTAAAGATCAAAGGTATGAAAAATGAAATTTTAAAGTACTTGAGAGAAGTCAATTAAAAGGCAAGTCTTCAACAAATGGCCAGTTAGTATTTGATCTTTTCTATTAGAATGATCCAGCATCCGCCTCTCAGGGGTTCTTGTTGGGTGGTCTTGGGCCTTCTCAACCCTAAAAGCTAGCTTATTAGGTGAAGTTTTCCCTCACACTTATAAACTGACCACCAGCCCCTTCCATATCCGATGTGAAAAACTCCAATAATCTCCCCCTTACACATAGGGGCTTTGGTCGGCAAACTATCGACTAATCTTTCCCTTGTTGCTGTTTGGCCGAGATATTGTAACCTGGGCTCTGATACCAGTGTTGGGTGGTCTTGGGCCTTCTCAACCCCAAAAGCTAGCTTATAAGGTGAGGTTTTCCCTCACACTTATAAACCGACCACCGACACCTTCCACATCTAATGTGGGAAACCCCAACAATCCCTCCCTCACACATCGTGCCATTGATTGGAAACCATCGACCAGTCTCTCCCCTGTGGTTGTTGGGCCGAGTTGTTATAACCTGGGCTCTGATACCAGTGTTGAGTGGTCTTGGGCTTTCTTAACCCCAAAATACCCAACACTAGTATCAGAGCCCAGGTTACAATCTCGGCCCAACAGCTATAGGGGAGAGACTGGTCGATGGTTTGCCGACCAAAGGCCCGATGTGTGAGGGAGAGATTGTTGGAGTTTTCAACATCGGATGTGGAATGGGCTGGTGGTCAGTTTATAAGTGTGAGGGAAAACCTCACCTCATAAGCTAGCTTTTGGGGTTAAGAAGGCCCAAAACCATCCAACACTGAGGTTTTGGCCCTAAGTCCTTCATATCAAAGGACTTGAACAACTCTCCTTTGAGCCTAAGAATCATATTAACATCTTGTCCAATAACAAGCATATCATCAACATAACGCAAAAGCATAATAAAGTTACCATCCGGAAATTTCTGCACATAAACACACTGATCTGCAGCAGTTCTCTTGAACCCATGACCCACCATGAATGAATCGAATTTCCCGTACCACAGTCTTGGAGCTTGCTTAAGGCCATAGAGACTTTTCTTCAACTTGCAGACTAAGTGCTATTTCCCCTTAACTTCAAATCCTTCTGGCTATACCATATAAATCTCTTCCTCCAAATCACCATGAAGGAAGACAGTCTTCACATCTAGCTACTCAAGATTAAGATCCATGCTAGCTACTAAACCCAAAGCCACTCGAATAAAACTCATCTTCACCACTGGTGAAAAAATCTCATCAAAGTCAACACCATGCTTTTGCCCGATGCCCTTGACAACTAAATGAGCCTTATACTTTAGTAGCTTATCACCATCCTTCTTCAACTTGAACACCCATTTGTTTCTCAACGTTTTTCTGCCCTTTGGAAGATCAACCAACTCATAAGAGTTATTCTTATGCAAGGAATTCATCTAATCTTGCATAGCCTATACCCAACTGTCTCTATCTCTGTGAGTCTGAGCTTCCAGAAAATTCTCTGGCTCCGCCTCATCTGTAAGAAAAATATACTTAGAACTGGAATACCTGACTGATGGCCTGTGCTCTCTAGTCGATCTCCTAACTTGAGGTACTGCAATCTCTGGTGAATGGGGCTGCTCCCCCTGCTCAACATCCTCTGTATCTGGCACATCATCAATATCCCCAAATTCTGCAACATCTATAACTGGCTCATACTGTACTACTCCTCCATCTATGGAACCTAGTGATGTGGAAGGAACTGATGTGAGGTTTGGAGCACTACTCATACTAGGCTGTGTAGGTTTCTCAAAATCTGCCAAAGTCTGATACTCATGAAAAATCACATCTCTGCTTCTAATCACCATTTTATTTTCTGGATCCCACAACCTGTACCAAAACTCTGCATCTCCATAACCAACAAAGATACATGGAATAGCTTTATCATCAAGCTTAGATCTCTGCTCAACAACATGTGCAAATGCCTTTCACCCAAACACCCTCAGATAAGAGTATGAAATATCACCACCAGTCCGTACATTCTCTGGAATCTCAAAATCTAATGGAGCTGAAGGAGACATGTTAATCAAGTAATAAGCCGTGTAAATTGCTTCACTCTAAAATGACTTAGGCAGCTTAGCCATTCGTAACATGCATCTGACTCTCTCTACAATAGTGCAGTTCATCCTCTCGGCCACACCATTGTACTGTGGGGTACGTGGAACTGTCCTCTCATGCCGTATACCATGACCTGCACAATATGCTTCAAATTCTTTTGAAGTATACTCTCTCCCATTATCAGTACGAAGGCACTTTAAAGGTTTTCCTGTCTCTCTTTCCACCATGGCATGGAACTTTTGAAAATACTGAAAGATCTGGTCTTTTGTTTTTTCAGAAAATACACCCACACTTTACGTGAAGTATCATCAATAAAAGTAAGAAAATAATTATTTCTGCCCAAAGACTCCACCTCAATGGGACCACAAACATCAGCAAAACCATATCAAGCAACTTGGTTTTCTTTTACCAGAAGTGTAAAAGGAAACTCTATGGTGTTTACCAAATAAGCAATAATCACAAGGTTAAGAACTGTACCTTTGGCAAAGGGAATGAGGGATTTCTTTGCTAGAATCTGCAACCCTTTCTCACTCATGTGTGCCAACCGCTTATGCCACAAATTTGGTAAAGACTCATCATTTATTGCATTGAGCAAGCTTGAACGCACCTTTACTTGAGCCTTGTACAAAGTACAACAAAGTTCTCCTTTTGCAACAACTAGGGACCCTTTGGCGAGTTTTCACTTTCCGCTCCCAAAATGGTTATCATAACCCATTTTATCTAGTACAACACTAGAAATCAAATTTAACCGTAAATCAAGAACATGTCGAACGTCCTTCAATGTCAAAGTGCAACCCAGTTTAGTCTGAATACACACGTCACCTATCCCCTCAATCTTAGAATAGCTGGTATTACCTATCTTCACAGTACCAAAGTCACCGGCTTTGTACAATGTGAAGAACTCTCTCCTAAGAGTAGCATGGTAGGAGGCGGCTATATTAACAACCCACTCAACATCACAATCTGTAACATATAAGCACTCCTCATCTCCAAATGAGAGTACCACCACATCCTCATAAACTGTAGCTGTAGTATTCTTGTCTTCTGACTTCTTCTTAATACTACCCTGTTTCTGGTCTCTCTTGCGAATTCTACAATTTTTGCTCCTATGGCCTTTCTTGTTACAATAATAGCATAGAAAACCTCATCTCGTCTGTGACTTGCCTCTACTGTTCTTGGTCTTGCTACGATCTTTAGATCTTTTCTAAGACCCTCTGTTCGGATTCCTACCCTTATTCTCCATGACAAGAGCATGTGTTTGATCTGTACCCATACCCTCTCACCTGGCTTCCTCGTTAAACATGCTGTCTTTAACAATCTCCAAAGTCAGCTTACCAATGGGAGCTAAATTACTAAGAGACACAACCTACGTCTCCCAACTGTCAGGCAAAGAACTCAACAATTGCAAAGCTTAGAATTCATCATCTAAGACCATCTTCATCGTAGCTAACTGATTTTCCAGACTTTGTAAGTCGCTCAAGTGCTCGGCAATGGAATTTCCATCTTTGAATTTCAAGTTCGCAAGCTTTCGAATCAAGAAAGCTTTGTTCTGCACAGTCTTCCTCTCATACATAGACTCTAATTTTTTCCATAAACTTTGTGCATTAACTTCTTGAGCAACGTGGTGAAACATGGTGTGGTCAACGCACTGTCTAATTTATAATTAACCCACTGTCTTCCGGTTTAATTTTACCTAATCCATAATACACATAGCTGTAGGCTTGGCCGTATCACCCTTAATCGGATCATACAAATCTTTATAATAAAGAATATCCTCCATTCTTGGCTTCCAAATAGCATAATTCGAAGCCGTAAGCTTAATCATCGAATGTGATGATTCCTCAATTTAATTACACAAGGTAATAAATAATAATTAACCTGGCTCTGATACCACTATTGTTGGGAAAAAATCGAAATCCCCAGTATTAGGAGTAACACTTCCTAACCTTTGTCAAGTGTGAATTAAATATAAACTAAAATAATATCCAAGCCACAATGATAATTTCCTTTCGCCACAATCAAGCACAAACAATGTAATAATAAGGCACCCAAGCAAGACTTAAATGACACCAAGATTTAAGTGGAAAAACCCTCTAATGAAGAGGGAAAAAATTACAAGGCAACTCCGCGAAATTTCACTATATCAAAATAGGGAATACACAATGTTCTCTAAAATTTTTGCCCCAAAACTTGAGGTATCCAATAATGAGAGTGACTACAATACCGCTTAGGGTTTCTAATACCCAAAGGAAAACAAGCAAATATCTCCTTCTTCAAAAATACGCAATGATTTTTGGTACCAAACAAGTCTTGAAAACTTGCTCACTCAATCTCTTTTACCAAGCAGTCGCCGCCGCACACTGTCCAAGACAAAACCCTCTCTATTCTGTTTTGCTGCGCAGAACATCTGATAGATTAATCAAAGGCTTAGACCTTTGACATGAATCATATATATGATGAGCTTTTGCAAATTAGTCTCTACAAGCCCAATTAAGGCTAAAGACAAATTAGCCCACTATCCAACTACAAGGACTTTAAATAAGTCAAAGCCCATTTCTTATGTGTATGGAATCCAATACACATGGTATACCCAACAAATATCCCCCTCCATACACATGACAGGAGAGAACACTCAATCTTTACCCCTCACTTGGAGTTCATACCAGCTAGCTCTCTACAGAGCTCAAGCTTCTCTCTTGTAACACCCTTAGTTATCATGTCAGACGGATTCTTATCTTTATGAATTTTCTTCAACTTCATTTCCTGATTTTCCATCACCTCACGAATCCAGTGGTAACCAACATCAATATGTTTCCTGCAAAAATGATATGTAGCATTCTTGCTCAAGTCCATAGCACTCTGACTATCACAATGAACCACATACTCATCTTACTTCAAATCCAACTCTTGGAGAAACCGTTACATCCATAACATCTCTTTACCTGCTTCAGTAGCAGCTATATACTCAGCTTCAATGGTAGACAAGGCAATACATTTTTGCAACTTGGACTTCCATGTGACAGCTCCCTTTACAAAAGTAAACAAGAAATCCGAAATAGACTTTCGGTCATCGATGTCCCCTGCCATATCTGAATTTGTAAATCCTTCCAAAACTGGTTTTGAAACCCCAAAACATAAACACAAACTCGAAGTTCCCTTTAAGTAACGAAGAGTCCATTTGACTGCTTCCCAATGCTCTCTTCTAGGATTGGAAAGAAATCTGATCACAACACCAACTGCAAGAGCAATATCTTACCGTATACAGATCATCGCATATATAAGACTCCCTACTGTCGAGGAATAAGAAACAACTTCCATTTCTTCTCTTCCTTCTTGGGTAAAGGGACACAAGCTTTTACTTAGCTTAAAGTGACTCGCAAGAGGAGTTTAGCATTTCTCATGTTAAACTTTTCAAGCACCCGTTCAACGTATTTCCCCTATAACAACCATATCTTCTTGGCTTTCCTATCATGAACAATCTTCATACCCAAAATCTGTTGTGCTGGGCCTAACCCCTTCATATCAAAGGACTTGAACAACTCTCATTTGAGCCTGCGAATCATATTAACATCTTGTCCAATAGCAAGCATATCATCAACATAAAGCAAAAGCATAATAAAGTTACCATCTGGGAATTTCTGCACATAAACACACTGATCTGTAGCAGTACTCTTGAACCCATGACCCACCATGAATGAGTCGAATTTCCTGTACCACTATTTCGGAGCTTGCTTAAGGCCATAGAGACTTTTCTTCAACTTGCAGACTAAGTTCTCTTTTCCCTTAACTTCAAATCTCTCTAGTTGTACCATATAAATCTCTTCCTCCAAATCACCATGAAGGAAGGCAGTCTTCACATCTAGATGCTTAAGTTCAAGATCCATGCTAGCTACTAGACCCAAAGCCACTAGACTAGAACTCATCTTCACCACCGATGAGAAAATCTCATCAAAGTCAACACCATGCTTCTGCCCAAAGCCCTTGACAACTAAACGAGCCTTATACTTTAGTAGCTTGTCACCATCCTTCTTCAACTTGAACACCCATTTGTTTCTCAACTCTTTTTTGCCCTTAGGAAGATCAACCAACTCATAAGTGTTGTTTTTATGCAAGGAATTCATCTCATCCTGCATACTAACTGTCTCTGTCTCTGTGAGTCTGAACTTCCTGAAAACTCTCTGGCTCCCCCTAGTTCCAATACCATTGATGTCCAATAGCTTTGATAGAACCCCCTTTAAGTGATAAAGGGAAATCGTCACTCGCCAGCTCATGGAAGTAGGAATGCCACAAACCTCAATTTTGGATTTGCTCGTACGATTTATGGCTTTTATCTCCCAGTGGAATAAATAACATACAAAAAAATAGATCAATTAATCATTCAGCCAATTGCGGAGCGCACCCTAGCATATGTTGGCATAGCTCAAGTGGCAAAGATCTTGGCATATATAAGTCCCCTCCAATGCATAGGTTCAGTGTTCGAACCTCATCCCCCTCTCATTTCAAAAAAAGAACCGCGCCCTAGTAGACTTCAACAAACAAAGAAACTGATCAGGATAGCTACTATCCTAATTAGAAATATTTCCCCACATTCCTTAGTCAGAAAACTAACTTAGCACAAACTTATTCCCACCGAACAGAGAGTGCCCAATTCTAAATCTAATTTGTGCACTTTCTCTTAATTGTTTTTCTCATTTCGGGTTGAATTCGGGTTCCAAGACTACTAAGGAATGCAATCTTAGACTGTCTTAAGTTAGGCATTGTATGCTAGTCGTAGTATTTCCATTAGTCTATTTGCTTTTATTTTTAGGAAAGCTAATATTGGCTGCAGATTGGGTAGCTAAATGTGCTAAACTAGGGGTTCTCTCATGTAATTGGTTATCCTGTACCCCCTTTGTTCTATATGAGCTTCTTATTGTTGATTACCCTCCCACTGGGATGATTATATAAGTTTGTTTGTGGTTAATGAAATTTAAAAAAGAAACTAACATTCTTCACTCCAAAGGCTTCTCAATCACTATAATTTACTCTCATTTCCAACTCTCTCAATTGTCAAACTATCCACACTTCACCTTCATTTCAATCACAGATGGGTGTTTTATGAAATTCACTTGATGATATTTTTCTTTTACATTGGACCACATGCTATGTTATCAACTACCATTGTAATGGCTTATTTTTCAGCAAAGAAGAGTACATGAAACTCGGCAGTCTTTGACAACATCTTATACTTCAATAATTCAACAGTCAAAATTTGTTTTCCGCCAAAAGCATATTAGAAAAGCTTTTCAACTGTACTAAATTTTTATAACTGATTCACATTTTATTTACTACAAAACAGTAAGAGTTAGTTCACCAAATAATTTTATTTTAATTTTTGAAAGTCCAAATGTTCAAAGTCAAAATACTAGCTTACATCCAAAAAAAAAAAATAATAATGCAAGGAAAATGCTAAGTTTAAATCCTTAAATTTTGGTGACAGCGACGCTGGTACCACCTCGAGCTCCGTAAGGAACTTCTTGAGCCAAACAGCTTCCTTTGCGGCTTCACAAGCAGCCGTATACTCAGCTTCTGTAGTTGAGTCTGCAATGCATTTCTACTTAATGCTCCTCCAACTGACAACACCACCTCCCAAGGTAAAGAGATGACCGGACGTCGACTTCCTCGAATCTTTATCTGACATAAAGTTCGAGTCAGTGTATCCTACTGGAATTAACTCACTACCACCGTACATAAGCATGTAATCTTTAGTCCTTCTCAAGTACTTAAGAATGTGCTTAACGGTTGTCCAGTGCTCTGGACCTAGATTCGATTGATACCTGTTTACCATGTCTACGGCAAAGAAGATACCCGGCCTAGTGCACAATATTGCATACATGAGACTTCCTACTGCCGAAGCATAGGGCACTCCTGCCATGCGATTCCTCTCCTTCTGTGTCTTTGGACACTGGTTCTTGGAGAACGCTAAACCATGCCTGAAAGGTAACAAACCTTTTTTCGAATTATCCATTGAAAACCTAGTTAGCACCTTATTGATATAACCAACTTGAGATAATCCCATTATCTTTCGCTTACGATCCCAAAAGAGCTTTATTCTAAGAATATAGCTCGCCTCTCCTAGATCCTTTATATCAAAAGTACTAGCTAGCCAAACCTTAACTGTTGACAATGCCACTACATCATTCCCAATGAGTAAAATGTCATCAACGTAAAGCACAAGAAAAGCCACCACTTTTCCTTCACACTTCTTGTATACACAAGGTTCATCCAGATTCTATATGAAACCAAACGACTTGACCGCTTGGTCAAAACATATGTTCTAACTCCTAGATGCCTGCTTAAACCTATAAATGGACCTTTGCAACTTGCATACCAAGTTACCTTTCTGACTAGATATAAACCCTTCTGGTTGCTGCATATAGATGTCCTCCTCAAGATTGCCATTCAAGAATGCAGTCTTGACGTCCATCTGTCAGATCTCATAATTTAGGCATGCAGCAATGGATAGGAGTATTCTGATGGACTTGAGCATAGCTACCGGCGAGAAAGTTTCCTCATAGTCAATGCCCTCCCTCTGAGTATAACCTTTCGCTACAAGCCAGCCCTTAAAGGTCTCAACCTTTCCATCAGATCCTCTTTTCTTCTTGTAGACCCACTCACAGCCAATGGGTTTAATATTGGCTGGAAGTTCTTCAAGATCCCAGACCTTATTGGAGTCCATAGATTCCAATTCAGCCTTCATAACTTTAACCCAATGAGCTGAATCAACATCAGTCATTGCCTCTTCGTATGTGGCAGGATCAGATTCAGATTCTATGGAGACAACTTCAAAAACTTCTCCTAAGAACATGTATCTATCAGGCTGGCTGATAATCCTCCCACTACGATGAGGTACCGGTACGAAAATGGGTGAAGAAGTGGTATTTTCATGATTTACATCGTTATCAACTGCGGGTAAGACTGAGGGATCTCCTTCTATCTCTCTTAGATCTATTCTTCCCTTAGGTTTATGGTTCATGATATAATCATCCTCCAAGAAAATAGCATTTGTACTAACAAACACTTCTGTTCTCTTGGATCATAAAAATACCATCCATAAGTACCCTTTGGATACCCTATAAAGTAACATACTTCCGATCTAGAATCCAACTTGCTCATCTTTCCTTTCAGCATATGAGCCGGCCACCACCATATCAGTAGATGTTGCAAAGAAGGCTTGCACCCAATCTACATCTCCCGTGGTGTCCTGGGAATACATTTGCTTGGTACTAGATTTAGTAAGTGCGCAGCGGTTTCCAAAGCATAACACCAAAGGAATAATGGCAACTCCGAATAACTCATCATCGACCTAGTTATGTCTAAAAGAGTCTGGTTCCTTCTCTCCGCTACACCATTCTGCTGAGGCGTGCCAGGTACAGTCAATTGTGACAGAATTCCATTCTGTACGAGGTGATCAATAAACTTGTTAGAGAGGTACTCGCCACCTCGATCAGATCGAATGGCCTTGATATATTTTCCTAATTTCTTTTCCACTTCAGCCCTAAACTCTTTGAACTTTTTAAAGGATTCAGACTTGTGCTGCATTAGGTACACATATCCATACCTAGAGTGGTCATCAATAAATGTTATGAAATACTCATTACCACCTCGTGGTCTAATATTTATTGGTCCACACACATCAGTATGAACTAATTCCAACAACGAATTGGTCCTATTGCCCTTTGCTGGAAAGGGCCTTTTGGTCATCTTACCCTCTAAACAAGACTCGCAGACTTCCATTGGTTCGAGAACCAAATCGCCTAAGACCCCTTATTTGACTAGTCTGCCAATCCTATTTAGATTGATATGGCCAAGCCTCATATGCCAAAGCTTTGTTGGATTAGTGGAAGGTTCCTTTCTTTTAGATGGTACAGTTACCACTAAGTTATTAAGTTCCATACAAGAGTCTTTAGAAATATTGGGAGTAATCACATACAAGCCATTAGTTTTAACACCCGAACATATAAAAGAACTGTTTATTTTAATAACAACTTTTGTTCCAAAATGAAAAGAATAACCATTATTCGATAAATTTAAAACTGAAATTAAATTACGTCTCATTAAAGGGGCGTAAAGTACATTGATAAAACTATTGTCTTATTGTCCAAAAACTCTAAAACTACTACTCCTATAGCAACCGTGGAAACGGTTGCGCTAGAACCCAGAGTTAACACGATCTCCCCATCACTGCATTTCCTGGTTAATCTGAACCACTGCAACGAATTACAGATATGGTTAGTCGCACCAGAATCAATGCACCAAGTGTTTAAAGTATCCGTAATAAAACTTGCTTCAATCACATGTGATTCAATCATACCTTGAACTCTTATAGCTAAGAATTCTAGACAGTTCCTCTTCCAGTGGCCCTTCTCATTGCATTGGAAACACTTTCCTTTGCCTTGGCCACCCACCTTCCCTTTGCATTTACTTTTTCCCTTGGATTTTGCAATCTTAGGGACCGGTCCAACACTTAGACCACCAGTGCCAGCTTTCTTTTTCCCTTTCTTTCCTTTCGGTGTAGATCGAGAAAAGGAAGAGCTTTTCTGAACGTCCAGAATGTTGCCCCAGGCTTGATCACCCCTTCCACTGCCAATAAGGAACTCATTAATTCGCTCATTCAAAAATCCATTTTATTTATATTATAGTTTAGTTTAAATTGAGAGAATGACGGCGACAACATATTGAGGATCATATCAACTTGGGTCTATGCGTTAATGTTGGCACCTAGGGTCTCCAGCTCGTTCAAATAACCAATTATTTTTAAAATATGTTCTTTGACTGGAGTCCCTTCTGACATCTTAGCACTCATTATCTTCTGCGTGGCTACTTGTCTGGCAGGCCTGCCATGCTCCTCAAACATCTTTTTTTAGGGATTCGATAATGTCACTAGTAGAATTGTTCGACTGGAATTGGTGTTGCAACACACCAGTCATTGAGGCCAGAATGTAGCAACGGGCCATTCCATTCGACTTCTTCTATTTATCGAACTCGTGTCTGGCAGCTGCTGAAGCATTTGCCGCGGGTTCTTCGGGGCATGGGGTGGTGAGGACATATATGTGATCCTCCACAGTTAGAACGATGCCAAGGTTTCGTTTCCATTCAATGTAGTTATTTCCAGTTAACTTGTTTTGAGTGAGTATGGTGGCAAGTAGACGAAAAGTAGATCCAGACATTATGATTTACTGAAAAAATCAAAAGACAAAATAAATATGGATATTAGAATTTGACAATTTGAAATAAAAGAATCCTTAAAACTCTTATTTTAAAACAAAGTCGCCGGAATATCAAAACCAAAGAGTAAAGCCTCCCTGTGGTGGTCAATACTCGATCTTTTGATTAATCATGACTTGTCCGCTATGCAACTCTTGCAAAATAAGTTATGACTCCTGAACCTTTTTGATCTCTAAGTTTTTGAAAAATACCCCGTGTGGGATCCCTTATCTATAGCTTTGCTAGTGTGTACCATTAACTAGGATCCAATCACAACCGCCTCAAGTAGCGCCACCGTATGGTGGTCACCCTCTAACACGTATGATTGATCCTATACATAGGAAGTTCACATCTAGTAACTAATGAGTAGTGTATCCTCCGTTTGGAATGATTACCCTTGGCGAGGTGACACAGAATGCACTACTCATCTTACAATGAACCGTTAATGGAAGATCGTGGGTGTTATTAATAAGACCCTCTCCCACTAGATTTGGTAGAAAATAATTTTGCTTTTGAAAAATTGTTTCTACACATTACCTATAAACATCCAATATTTACTAATGCGTTGAAAACAGTTTTGATTTTTATTTTAGAAAACTTGTTTTTATAATGCATACAATAACAACATATTTAATACTCCAATCATAGACAAGCATATAAAAACAAAAAACTAAAACTGAAATAAAAACATCTAAACGATGCCTTTATCCCCCATACCTCTATCTCCATAGAACCTCATTCTTAGTTTGATCGCCTTCAACTCCATCTTCATGGACAATGGCTTGCTCCTCCATCTTCATGGGTTTTCTAATTCTATTATATTGCTCCTATGCTTCTTTCGAAGCTTACAATTTATCTAGAAATAGAAATTAACAACAAAATAAAGAAGGCTAGGGAAACCGGTGCGACTTTCCTTTTCATAGGATTGAAGTCGCAATGCCCTTTACACATGCCTTAAAACCATACCAAAATTAAAAACAATTTACAATCATCCACCATTAAAAATTTTATCTTGGTGCCATGGGAGATAGCGGACTAAGCTTGCTGCATGAAGGTTAGTCGTACACACATCCACATATATAACAAATATATATATAAATTCATTGGAACCCTTAATTGATTCACACAGTACATAAACTCTTTATGCACTGAATTAGAACTCAAAACAGCATCTCACTTCTCTGTCACACTTCGATCGATCGACAAAGGTTCGTTCCATCGATTGAACGTAGTTCAATCGATTGAACTTTCAGTTTCACAGAAAGGTTTGAAAATCTTTACAGAATAATTAAAAAATATAAGTTCATATTTTAAAATCTTTAAAACTGTAAACTAAACACCTGGACAGAGAATCTCTCTCCATCGATTGAACACTATTCGATCGATCGAACAGAACCAAAGTTCGATCGCTTGAGAACAAATGAAGTTCGATCGATCGAGACTACTTCGATCGATCAAATACATCATGCATCCAATGCAATCACAGATTTGTATTCTGTTGCGTAAACACTGCAGAAACAGATCTGTGACAATGCAGTTTCAAAAACAGTCCTAAATTAGCATGCAAATCAAAACTAGTGTTCTAAAAAGCATCTATAGATCCAAACAAACATGGCTCAGATACCAATTGAGGGAAAAACTGGGTTTAAATTAATTTTTGAACGCTCAGCGGAAAGATTGAGTTTCAAAAATTTAATGGTATGCCCGGATCTACTACTCGTCAATTCTACAGATGCGTACTAATAAGAGGGAGAAGAAATATACCTCAGGTCTTGAACCCAATTATGAAATCTTCAACCTTGGTGATGCAAGAGCCTCCGCTAGGTTGTATTTACCCTTATGACTCTTGCAGATGCTTCCTAGAGAGAATAGAGATGGTGATCTCTAACAAGGAGGATAGGAAGGTTTTGGAAGCCCTAAATAGGTTCTGCAACTCTCGTATAGAAAAACGACGATCATCAAACCCTGTACGCAGCTGCCCTATTTATAGATTTCCAAAACCGACTTTAACCTTCGACCGATCGAAGTGGCTTCGATCGATCGAACTACTTTCGATCGCTCGAACCTGCCTAGACGTCAATCGATCGAAACTTATTCGATCGATCGAACCTGTCATGACAAGATCCTCTTATGCCTTTCCAAGCATCCTAGCGGAGCTAAGAGTGGGATCTCCTAGGCTCTTTATTGTTGGCTAGAGATAGTGGGAACTCTAATATAGAAGATAGGAAGGTTTAGGAAGACTAAAACAGTTTCTGCAGCGTCTGGTTAATAAAAACGACGAATTACTTTTCCAGAATGCAGTTGCCCTATTTATAGATTTCCAGAATCGACCTAGACTTCGAGCGATCAAAAATCTTTGATCGATCGAACCTTCGATCGATCGAACCATCGATCGATCGAACCATTCTCGATCGATCGAGACTTCCAAGACTTCAATCGATCGAACATGTCTTGACAACTTCCTCATGTGTCTTTCCAAGTATCCTGGCGGAGCTAAGAGTGGGACCTCCTAGGCTCTTTATTGTTGGCTCAGACCAGTTTGTTAATTACCGTGACCAAACTCTTTGATCAGCAAACTAACTAACTGGTCAGTTAACGTTTACTCCACTATAAAATGATAACTGAACTCCAATGCAAAAGAACATATCCGAAGCGATAACTAGACTTGTATGTTGTACTAATGTCCCTCTACCTTCAGCATTCGTAATCATATTCAGGTAGTCGGATAACTGTTACTGTCAACCTGAATCATGATTACTTCTTATATTCCTTGAGTCCCATTCACCTCTCATGATTACCAAACATGTTGACAACTCTTATCAACAAGACTACAGTACTCAGTAATCGAATTGGTGACATTCTCAAGGGAATGCTTACTTTGAAATAGAGGGTAGATTCTGTCTTGACAATATATGTTCACAACCCTATGAATATGACATACCCAAGATACCCAAGTGTTGATCTTCTATAGACCTCACTGTTTGGTAAGTCAAAGCAGCCATATCCACAGTCTGTGTTCATATCGTCTCAAGATTAAGAATACGTACTTTATACAAGTTATGAGTTCTTATTGACTGTTTGACAGTCGTGAGTGTCAATAGGAAAGCTCAGGTCCGTTAATGCACTATAACCACTAGCATATTAACTAAGAGTCACACTCTAGTGATTGAGATTCATCACTCCATCCAATGGTAGTTAATCATGCTACAGTATATACCTAATGAGATATCCAGTCTCATCATCCACTGTGATAAGTTCTAAGTATCAAAGAATAGTAATTCATATCTCACTTGTATGTATCTCATACATGCACGACTTACTATGATACTTAAGGATTAAACAATCATCTCATGAAAGAAACATATACAATGAAATGTTAAGCTGATGTCCATATATTAAAATGTCAATGTCTCATACATAAAGTAATGGTTTGAGAGCACAAACCCAACAACCCTATCTTGACATTACCAACACCTTCGGCTTACAACACCCTTGGTCTCACAAAACCCTTCGCCTAACATTACCCTTCGCCTTATTTGACCCTCCATCTTATAACATCCCTTGTCTCACCTTATCTAATACTTACTCATCACTATCTGACCTTACTAAAACATACATAACACTTACTGCTTTCTCTCTCTCTCTCATTTGGGGCTACTTTGGTTCTCATCCGAACCCGAAGTCTCTCCAGATCCCATTATCTTCATTATTTTTATTATACTTTATTAGCTCATTGTACTCTCACCTATAACCCACCTTATTGTTCCACATGTACTAACCTTAGCTTGCATGTTATATCTCTCTGTATCTCTTACATATATCACAAAAAAACTCACACATTTTGGCGACCACAGTGGGAGATATACTCGCAAGAATGGTTAGTGAGCGAGAACAACAACCTCCTAAGAAATCTTGATGCCCCAGGAAGTCCAAAACCCAACCTACCAGGTTGAACTCCAACCCATTGAGCTTCAATCCGGCTCAGTTACAAACTCATGATTCTCGAGAGTCTATCACTGCAGACGTCGAACTCGACATCTTAAAGGGGCCAGAACAAATAGAAGGACAGCAAAAGCATTTCCAGAGACTGAAAGAATAGAATTGCCTCATCATTGAAACCCTGACCACTATGGCCCAGAAGGCAACTCCCCCAGCGGCACCAAACGGTAACTCTGGATTGGATGACGTGGTCAGGACCTCAGTTAACATTTTCGATGTTAACAATCAGTAGATTGCACAAACAAAAGGGACGACCCACTAGCGTCGTCCTTGAAGCAAAGAAGCAAGCCCCCATTGGTTTCGTCACCTTGGCCGAAGTGGAATCACTACTGAAGAAAAAAGCTCTGTTGATGGCTCGAGTAGTGGCCAAGTGGGTTCTTAGATATGGTAGATGGTGGAGGACATATATTGTCAAATGGGCTCCTCAGCAAGAAGTGCTTGTACATCCTTCTATAGGGGTGTTTTGGACTCATAATGGATGGAATTCAACTTTGGAGAGTATATGTGAAGGTGTCCCAATGATCTGCTTGCCATGTATGTTTTAGTGATCAAATGGTGAATGCAAGATATGTAAGCCATGTTTGGGGGGTTGGGTTGCAATTAAAGAGTTATTTGGAGAGAGGGGAGATTGAGAAGGTCTTTAGGAGAGTTGTGGTGGAGAGAGAAGGGGAGGAAGTTATTGAGAGGAAATTGGTTTTGAAGGAGCAGGTACATGTTTGTCTAAGGTAGGGTGGCTCTTCATATGAATCTCTAGAAAAGGTTGATTAATTTTTTCTCATCACTCTGATAGTAATTTGATCTTTAATTTTCTATTCAAGGACTACGTAAACAGTAAATTTATTTTCGGACTACTAGCTTATAGTCGTTACTGACTTTTACTCTTTTATTTCGGTAATCGGGGGTGTCCGGGCCAGCTTGCTCGCACCTCGACTAATCCCCCAAGGCCCTGGAGTCGCCGGATGAATTTTCCAGTGGCCACGCTCCCTATGACTACTCGAACACTAAACCTCTTGAGTAGTACATCCAAGAAACTTACAACTTGTCCACAAAGGATGTGGTTCGTTGCTTACTTTTACGTTTGGAAATGCTATAGACCATCCATCCGTAGCTAATAACATTGGCCAATGGGCGGCTAATTGTAATTTTTTTTTCCATCTCAGTTGATTCTATTCCTCCTTCTATCTGAATTTGAGGTTAGTCATTAGGGCTGATCCATGGATTCTTTCGGTGCTCAATAAATTGTTTTTATTATCCCCCTCCCCTCCAAAAAAAAAGAGAGAAAGAGAAAGAAATTGGCTTCTCTCAAGTTCTAAAAAAATGCATTTCTCAAAAAGTTGCAGCTTGGACTAGAAAATTCTTTAATTTGTTTAACTTATTTCAAATTCCTAGTACGAATGCTTTCAATTCCTTAGGCATTATTTCAGTGAGAGAAAAAAAAAAAAAAGAGAGAGAGAAAGAATATTAGTTCTTTTATGTATTTCTTCGTGCTTAAATATAATTTTTTGGTACAATGCTTAAATAATATAAGATTCAAAGTTTAATATATATTTGCAACTTTTAAAAACATTTCCAAGTGACTCAGAAAATAAAAAAAAAAATAGGATATTTATTGCTATAATATTATTTTATTCTCACTTTATTAACCAAATAAATGAAAGTGGTTTCTTTCTGTTGAGTAGTGGCTCGGTTTGGAAGGAAGTCTCTCGTCAACTCACCCAAGCGAGGTGTTGCTGCGAGCGATTGAGATTTCAGGGAGTTTGGTGGCCTGGGTCACCTGAGCGAGGTCGTACAAACTCAGATTTCCTAATTCGTTTAAGAAAGGTCTGAAAGCTTCCTAAATGATTTGGAATTCTTGGGCCTTTGAAAGGAGTCCCTAGAACGTTTATAGGAGTGTGAGACATAAGAAGGCCTTTTGTGAGAGATACTAATAAGAGGGGGGGAATTTCTGCACGTTAGGATCTTGGGGTGTCCCTAGATATTAAGAGCTATAATTCTTTTTGTGTGATTTTTTTCTTCATATAGTGGAGTTCTTCGTTGTGCTTCACCCATGGATGTAGGCATATTTGTCGATCCATGTATATTTGTGTCTCTTGTTATTGCTATTTTTATCATTGCTTTTTACATTTCATCGACGAGTATTCGTATTTTAGTGGTCTTGTGCACAACAATTTCCTTCGCCAAACTTAATCCATGAAGAAAACAGAACCATGATGCTAAACAATGATGGTTTGGTAATTTGAACTCAAACTAGTCCCTCCAAATGGTTTTACCCCCCTCCCCACAATTTTCATTTAAAAAAACTATACTGTCAAAAGGACAAAATTGTTTCAAAACATATGAAAAAGGGTTAATTACATATCAGTCCCTTATATCCACTAATTAAAGGCCAGGCTATTGCTTTTTTCAAATGAAAAGGATATCTAATTAAAGTCACAAATTATTTTGACATCAACTTTTAATGTATTTCTAAATAGTGCAAAAACTAAGACATAAATGCCATTCTCCTTCCACTTTTCCAAGAAAACCCTACCTCAAATCTAACGTAGTTCCACATCACCACCGCCACCACCACCAAACCCCATCCATTTCAAGGTTCAACACTTTTTTTTTCTCATTTACTAGACAATGTTAGCCTTAAAAGTGTTACATCGATGGCTTCTGGCGACTCCTATGGATTCCGGTGACTTCCAAAGATTTCAACAAGGTGCAAGTCAGAAACGTGTCGGGACAAGTGATATAACGTTTGGTGCAACTCATTGTGTTCTAGTGACTTGCACCTAACATTATCACAAGTTGCACCAAACGTTGCCTCATGCACCCGACACAATTCTGACTTGCACCTTCTACTGAAATGTATATAAATCGTCGGAATCTATTGGGGTCATTGAAATCTATGGAGGTTACATTTTTTATGCTTGCTTTTTCAAGAAACTGACTGAAAAGGTACACCACTTGGTGGTGGCAATTGGTAGGGGTGAACCCTATATGGGATTCACCGAAATCCATGGATGTCGGGGAAATCTATGGAAGTTACACTTTTTATGACAGCATTTCCAAGAAAATGATTGAAACAATACATGCAACCCTTGAAAGGGATGGCGCGGTGGTGGCAATGGAGGGGGTGGGTGGGTGGTGGTGGTGGTGATGAACTAGGTTAGGAGAAGAGGAAACATATGAACGGCATTTGTGTCTTATTTTTTGCACTTTTTTTTTAAATACATCAAAAGATGATGCATTAATAGTCTGTTGATTTTAAGTTAATATCCTTTCAATTTAGAAAAAGTAATAGACTAACTTTCAATTTATATAAATAAAAGTGACTGATCTTTAATTAACCCCCCAAAAAAATCCCATTAGACTTCTTATCGTTCAAAAAGAACAAAATTTTTGTATTTTCTCCTGTGCTCTAGTTATCGTAAAAACTAAAATTTTCTCAAACAATAATTGAAAAACAATGAATTAAATTTGAGAAAAGTACATGTTTTTTAACTATTAATATTTTCCGAATTGGGCACTGGGAAACTTCTGTTATTGGAGAAGTTATTTAGAAGGATTAGGGATGGCAAAATCCCCGCCCCGTCGAGGGCCCAGCCCACCCAACCCCACCTGTCCTTAATGGAACGGGTATGGAGAAAGTGTAATAGGAATAGGAGCAAGTGTGGAAAGTAAAAATTAAAATCCTATAGGAGTCTAGGATGTGGTATTCAATATTGGCTACCGCCCCTTTGCATATATACCCTTGTAGTTATACCTTATTCACTAAATTACCATACATACATAAACAACCAACTGGGTTTTGGGATTATGTACTTGAATTTGATTTGATACTAGACTCATTGGTATTAAATGGCATTGGTTGCACATGCATATATATACATATATATATATATATATATATATAAAATATTTTTGCTCAACCTTTATGCCAAGAAGAGATCTCAGCCGTCCACTAATGTGGACACTTTCAGCCGTCGGATTGTCCAATTTCCCTTCCTCTTCTGACTTTGTCACGGTTCCCATGGTTCAAGAAATTTGAATTTCTCTCTATCACTTCATACAAGTATAGACTCTCTGAATGCCCTCTCTCTCGCACTAAACTCTCCCTCTCTCTAAACACCACAAGCATGGCCAATATCAGATCTAGACAATACGATTGAACATGGAGTATTAGGGTCGGCTTGAGCACATGCGACACATGCGCGCATGGCTTGGGATCTATTATATAAAAGGATCTCAAATTGCTCTTCAGGCCTATATATGGACATATATTGTCTTTGTGTATTTGATTCTTGATACTTACTACATTAACTAAACATTTGATTTATCAAAATACCAATAAATAACTCACAAATCAAACTATGTAAATAGACAAAAAAAAAAAATTTGCTTCGGGTGCGCTGCCCTAATTCATGTGTAAAGGGTCCCAGTATACTAATCTCGCATGGGGTCCCCAATAGCTCAAGACCGGCCCTGTGGAGTGTGCTTAAAAAGTAACCTTGCATTCTCAGTTTTAGTTCTCGAATCTGTGAAGAGCACGAAGTGTTCTTAAAATGGTAGTGTTTAGATAATGATTTTTGGTATTTTATTTGCAGCAAAATGTGTTCTTAGAGATCACAAACCACAAATAAAAAATGTTTTTCTTTTCTTTTAAAATAGAGTGCAGTTTTGCTCGATCACTCCAAAATTGCTCACTCTTTGCTCACCTTCTTTTCTTATTAGCTAATGCAGTGGAGTCCAGTACTAATTGAGAATTAATTAATGTTGTAAAGTATTGGAACCCATTATATTAGTCAATGAGAGAAGAGAGTGAGCAAAGGGTGAACAATTTTGAAGTGAGAAAATATATTCTTTAAAATATATGGTACTGTTTATAAAAGAAAAGAGATTTGGAACGTAGTCTCTCTCTCTCTCTCACTAGAAGCTGAAGCCCCACTTTCTAGGGTTTCTTCTTCTTCTTTTTTTTTTTTAAAATAATTATAAAAAAAACGTCTTTACACAGATGTAAGAATGCAAATAATCTTCCCCTAATATTCATACTTGGTCAATCTTTCTAACCCTCTTTACCATATATTTCGGTCATTTTCCAAACTATTTTGCATAATCAATAAAACAAAGCACATTTTTTACTCATCAGTAATATGGTGGTGTTTTTGCATTTTTTTACTCAAGATCGCATTTTTTAATCTTACTTGGCATTGTATAAATGCCCAAAATGTTTTCCTTCATTTTTTTTTCAATCATCATGAAGGAGCCAAAAAATTGATAACACAAGATCAATTTCAATGTTGCTTTTTTATTTTGCTTTTTGGTGTAAATACTTTAATTTGAATGTAAAAGGATTGCATTGCATTTACATTAAGTTAGTTTATGGGTAATACTTGGGGCACAACCAAAGTATTACTCTTAGTTTATTTGGGAATTACTAGGAGAGAGAGAGTGTGTGGGTGTAAGTGTTAGTGAAATTTGTTTGTGCCCCAAACATTACCCTTAAGAAGATACATGGGCCTCTTTCTAGGGTACTCCAAATGAATGGACATACTTAGCCCTTGTTCGGGAAACCGTGAGCGAAACATTTTTTGTAAAAAGATCCAATTTGTAGCCTTTTCAAAGACAGCTTATACTTGTTCAAAAAATAAAAGACATGTTATTCCTAATGAACAAGAAAAGCATACTTGCTATCAAATCCATGCTGCTTGTGTTCTCTGGGGAATATCCTCAATAAATTAGAAGGGGGTTAAAATGTAAAACCAGATCAATTAATCGCTTCTAAGTATTTCGAAGAACAAATGAAAGATAAATTCAAATTATTTTCAAAGAGAATAATTGAAAGAAAATAAAAACACAGAAGTGTAATTGTTTCTTTTCTGTAGCCAAAAAGGCTCAATTTGACTTAATACCAATCGCAAAACTAACCAAGTTTTACACCATTGCCAAAATTCTCAATTTAAAAAATTAAAAAAAATAATAATAATAATAAACTGAAAAGGCAAAGATGTTTAAGGCCCGAAACCGAAGCTGAGAAGCCAAACATCTCTGTAACCAGAATGTGCACATGAAACAACAAAAAAATTAGACAAAAATCTGACATACTATGAAATGATTGAAGATTTTGGACCATAGGAAGCCTAAAATAAAACAGTAGATAGTATGTTAAAAGCAAAGTTAAAGCAAAGTAAGCAAAACGATTGGTCATGAAAATATCTTCCTGAAAAAAGAAAAAAAAAATCCATTAATAAACCTGGGTAAACTACATCATATAGTTGATCCCAAAAGGAGGTCTATTTGGCTATTGTAGTTTTTTAACTCAATTCAACAATATTTTTAAACCAACCTTTTGGGATCAACTATATGATCCAGTTTACCCAGGTTTATTTATTGACTTGTTTGTTATTTAAAGTTTTTTTTTTCTTCAGGAAGATATTTTCATGACCACACTTTTTGCTTACTTTGCTTTAACTTTGCTTTTAACATACTATCTACTGTTTTATTTTAGGCTTTTCTATGGTCTAAAATCTTCAATCATTTCCACTGTATGTCTGATTTTTGTCTAATTTTTTTGTTGTTTCAGGTGCACATTCTGGTTACAGAGATATTTGGCTTCTCAACTTCGGATTCCGGCCTTAAACGTCTTTGCCTTTTCAGTTTTTATTATTATTATTATTATTATTATATATTTTTTTTAAATTGAGAATTTTGGCAATGGTGTAAAACTTGGTTAGTTTTGCGATTGGTATTAAGTCAAATTGAGCCTTTTTGGCTATAGAAAAGAAACAATTACACTTCTGTGTTTTTATTTTCTTTCAATTATTCTCTTTGAAAATAATTTGAATTTATCTTTCATTTGTTCTTCGAATTACTTGGAAGCGATTAATTGATCTGTTTTTACATTGAACCCCCTTCTAATTTATTGAGGATATTCCCCAAAGAACACAAGCAGCATGGATTTGATAGCAAGTATGCTTTTTCTGTTCATTTGCATTGCACAGACTTGTTCATTTGCAGTGCACAGATTAGTATATTTTGGGTATGCTTGATCATAAACAGGTATAAGCGGTCTTTGAAAAGGCTACAAATTGGATCTTATTTTAAAAAAATGTTTCGCTCACGGTTTCCCGAACAAGGGTTAAGTATGTCCATACAACGCTCTATTATTTTGTAGTTTGTGTTGTAGATTACAAAGCATGAGTTTCTGTTAGGGGTGTCATTTGGAACGGAATTTCCGATTCCGACCGATTCTGAGCCGAAAAATTCCGATTTTGGAAGAAAATTTTGTATTCCGAAATTCCGAAATTCCGAATTCCAAAAATTCCAAAAAAAATTGGAACGGAATTGGAATTGTTTTTAGAATTCCGAAAATTCCGAATTTCCGATCCGAAAATTCCGAATTTCCGATCCGAAAATTCCGAAAGAATTCCGAATAAAATTTCTAAAAATATTCCGATAATATTTTAAGTTCTTATATTATACAATGTAAATATGTAATACATATATACTATGTAACCATGTCTGATATTTTTTTAGGTGTTGATATTATGAACTTAATGTGTTTTAAGTGTTAGTTGTTGCTTTAAAAAAAAATGTGTTGTATTTTATGTTGGAAATTTGTAATAGCTGTGTAGATTATTTTTATTGTGTAGGCAGTGGTTGGAAAATTCCGAAATATTCCGAAAATATCCAAAAATTTCCGATTCCGAAAATTTCCGAAAATTCCGAAAATTCGGAATCGGAAATGCTTTTTAGAATTCCAAAATTTTGGAATGGAATTCGGAAAGCATAAGTAGATTCCGAAAATTTTGGAATTTTTTCCGAAATAGCCTATTCCGTTCCGTTCCGTCCGAATGACACCCCTAGTTTATGTGCATTTAGGCGTGACGTACGGGTTACTAAACGGAGTAGTAGTTGGTATTCCACTTTAGGCTGGGCGGATAAAAGTGGGAGTAGGAGCATGTTAAACAAAATAAGAATTGATAAAGAATATTTCGTACCAACTCTGACCCGTCAGACTATGACTAAGTCGATGTGCAGAGTTGGTGAGGATCATCCCTCTTTGGCTAATCTTGTAATCTCCAATTCGTATTGTTGCTTCCATTGCCAAGTTTATATATGTCAAACATCATCTTGCCAATTGAGCTTGTCAGCTTGCATACATAATTAACTTGACATACAAAGTTTTATCTCGCCATTCCAAATCATAGACATAAATAAATAAATAAAAAAATAAAAAAAATAAAAACTTTAAATTATACCTTCATCTCTGTTGTCTCGCTTCCATCAAGCTTATATCCTGAATCAGACGTTGAAGATTAGAGCAGGATGAGCCACCTTCACTAACACTTGTTGTAACCAACTCAGCCATCTGATCAGCCGACCTTAAGAACTCTTCTCTCTTCACCTGCATGAGTTCGTTGACCATCTTCTCAACCACGACTCTACTGCACGTATCTTTCATGTCCATTCCAATCTTCCAAACCTCACTCACAAACCTACTATTCACTTGTTGGTCCGCAAAGAAGGGCCAACAAATCATTGGCACTCCCGCGACTATACTCTCCAAAGTCGAGTTCCAACCACTGTGAGTCAAAAACCCACCGACCGATGGGTGGGTCAAGACCTCTTCCTGTGGAGCCCAGCCCACCATATACCCTCTTTCCCTAGTACCGTCCTCGAGATCCGTTGGAATCTGAGGTGCACCGTCCTCTTCAGCAACGAGATCCGGCCGTATGACCCACAAGAACCGTTTCCCACTATTTACCAAACCGTACCAAAACTCCATAAGTTGGTCCCTTGTCAACATCGCCAGACTTCCAAAACTTACATATATAACAGATTTATAGGGTTGTGTATCAAGCCATTTTATACAACTCTTATCTTCTTCCCATAAGCTGCTGGATGAGGTTTGTGATGGGTTAGCTTCGAATTTGAACCTTTTCTTGAGATGCTCATGAAGTGGTCCGATGGCGTAGAGATTAGGGAATTGGGTACGTATGTGTGACAGTGTGCGTCCTTCTAGGTCCTCAAATGTGTTGAGAATGAGCCCTTGGGCTCGAATAGTTTGCCTAGTTTCAGTGTCGACCATTTGGAACATTGGGTCGGTCAAGTCATTCTCCCGGAAGAAGTTTGGAAGGTCGCGACGTCGGAGAAAACCTTCCATGCTCGCTACACTCTTTATTTGTACATCCAAGTCGGTTCCTACAATTAATATGTTTTAAACCCCGATCACGATAAAAACATGACCAAGATAATATGGGAATCACCAAGAACACTCTTTATTTTTATTGCTGTAAAAGTTTTTGGTTAGTAAATTTTGTCCAGTCCCTACTTTATGCTCAAATTGATATAGTATGATTATTTTTATAGAATTTTGATTTAAAAAATATCTGATTTCGGATTAATTCAAGTTTAAATGACAATTCATTAATTTCAAAAGTAATCAATGATTAGTGAAATATAATCAAATCAAATCCTTAGGTACCAATATTCTCACATAATTATGAGAAAATTTCAAATTCATATAAGTTATGTGAAATTTAATTCTCATCGCTATTTTTTGTTGAGCGAACTTTTACTATAATTAAAAAATAATAAAAGAAATAAAAAAAAATATAAACCAAGTTAGATATAAAATCAAAAAAGTGTCTTTTAAATTTCTTTTAACTAAAACTCTTTTGATATATTGTATATTCAGTTTCTTATGTGGTAAAGTTCTGCATATGTTGACAACCATACCGTTTTGTTTTGTTTTGATTTTTTTGTTTTAAGTAAAACAACCATAAGTACGACTTCATTATTTTTAGTTCCTCTTATATATATTTTGCCAGCTACAACTTCAGTATTTTTTGAGCAATGTTTGCTTTGACTTGCAGTAAATCCTAGCCCTTATTTATATAGCTAACATATGAGAATGGGCCCTTATCATCAGCTCCCTTATTGTTTAAATAGTAATTTTTTTGCTGTATTAATCTGCATGTGTAGTAACAAAAATAAAGTTGTAATGGGCCTAATTTGCCCAGGCCAACCAGGTTCGGTTCCTTACCCGGCAGTCCACGGGCTAGTACGATCCACATAGGGGCGGAGTCAGGAATTTTGGTCAGGGGTCTAAGTTATACGGAAGTTCGGGGACAGCGTCTCTGAGACGATTTTTTTGGGGTCTATTTATACATAACTGACTTTTTTTAGGGTTTACTTGTATATAATTGCGATTCTTTTTTTAAGATATGCTTATAATATGAATCTATTTGAGGAGAAAATATTGGTTGCAACGGTTATTTTGCTGACGTGGTATCCCCATTCAATCTGGACCCTTGATTTATTCATCTTTCTCACTTTCTCTCTCCTCCACATAAGCACAGCACACAAGTCTGTGAGAGGTTATTTTGCTGACGTGGTATAACCGTTGCAACCAATATTTTCTCCTATTTGAGAGACACGTAAATATTGTATAGTGTGTTTCAAAATTCTAGGGGGCCTATTTCTAAAACGCATAAAAATCTTACACTAAAAGTGTCATTTTCAAAATTTTAGGCGCATTTCCTTTGAGTTGTATATACATGTATATCAATATACATGTAGTTGATGACATTAAATTGGGTCTTGGACCCATTTGGGAGGCCTAACATAAGTAGTTGAGGGGTGGGGGGCTTAAACATAAGTTGAGGGGGGGCCTAAGTGTAAAATACGAAAAAAAAATTTAAGTTAAAATTTTAATTCTCAAAATCTCATTAGATCCACACCCCCCCCCCCCCCCCTGCCATGGACCCACACACAGGGCCAATTGCTAAGCGACCCGCCGAGTAGGGTCCGAGTTAGTTCTTCTTCTCTCGGCCCACGGCTCGCAACCTATATATATATATATATATATATATATGAGCCAATCTTCAAAAAAATATTACTTCCTCGATCCTAAAATTATTCACACTTTTCATTTTTAGATGTCCTAAAATAATTGTCACGCATATTTAAAAAGTCAAAACTAAGGGCTCGTTTGGTAACATTGGGTTTTCTATTTTTGTTTTCACTTTTTCAAAAAACAAAAACTGAAAACGTGTTTGGTAAAGTTTCTATTTTTTTTCCCCAAAAATATTTTCACAATTTGGGTACAAAATGAAAACGAAAAATATCATTTTTATAATTTGCAAAATGAAACTGCGTGTTTTCCCGTACAAGAAACAGTATGCCAACTCAATGAGACTACTGACTACCCACTTAGTCCCAGACACCAAGGGCGGAGGTAGTATGGAGGCTCGGTCGGGCTGTAACCCCTCAAAATTTGGAAATTTTTTTTAGTACATATGATATTCTAACTAGGGGTGGCAATTCGGGTTAGTCGTCTAATAATCGGGTTATAAACGGGTTGTATGATTTTGGGTTAATTTTTAGTTTGAAATATTATTCAATAAAAAATATTAACTTTTTTGATTTAATCGTGTCGTGTCGTGTCATAATCAGGTTGTCTCAGTAAAATGGGTTATCATGTAAAAAATTGTCACCCCTAATTCTAACCCAATTGTAGTTCCCCACCCTAAATTTGAAATAAAAAATAAAAAATAAAATTAGTACATGTAATATTTTAACACAAATATAGTCTAGCCCTCTTCAAAATTTGAGAATTTTTTTAGTACATGTTAATTATTTTAAATATAGTCTAACACACCCCAATTAAGTATTCCAAACTCAATTTAACATTGTACATTGTCGATAAATAGACCACAAAATGAATAAATATTACCTCAAAAGATAATATTATTCTTTTCTTTTTTAAGAACAAATAAAATTATTCTTTAATATACCCAATTTGACAGTACTACATCTCATTTTCAAATATGTATTAATAGATCTCAAATTTAATTTTTTTTTAGAGTACCTCATCTCACCGAACCCCGAAAACACCCACCCCCTCAAAAAAAAAAAAATTAATATCTAACTCTGCCCTTGTCTGATACACTAAAAACTCTCACATCAAGACTACCTCTATCAGACCCCCTTTCTCCAGATCTATATGTATATATATACTTTTAGCAACAAAAAAAATATGCATATATATATATATATATATATTCATTCGATTCTCTCTCTCACTTCTCCATCTTGCCCCTCTCTAATGTTTAGCACAATACCATCATTGTCCAAGCTCCTTTCACTCATTGACACGAAGCTATATATGCAATGGGACCTTATTGCCGTGTGTATATATATATATATATATGTATGTATACATACACTAATAGATACCATTTGGTTAATTTTCAAGGATCTTCTATCATACATCTAGTGGTTTTAATTCTATCATACATTTTAATTTTTTTGTTAAAACGTTGAATTTGGTCTCAAATGTTGATTTTCTTTCTTTTTATTTTTGTTTTCTATTTTAAAAAAAAAATAGAAATTGCTTTCTGTTTTGTAAAAATTGAAAACTCAGAACAAGAAACGTTATCATGCACGTCTTAAATATTTGCAAACTTTCTATTTCACCCATCTTCAAATTAAAATTACTACCAATCTCAAAAAAGACAAAAATTAAAAAGGAGTAATGCTATGCTTTCCAAAAATTGTTATCCCGAAAGTGTTTTTTAAAATGATGTGACAGTGAGTCAAGTCTAATACAGTGGAACTACTTAAATTTTAATTGAAAGTTAATTATCTGGCACCACCTCTACCACATTATTTGAAAAAAAAATTTAAAATAAAAATTTAAAAAACATAACATTACTCTTTTTCAAAAGTGCCCACATAATTATATCATCTTTTTTATGAGTAATGGTATAAATTCAAAAAACTACAAGGCCATCGATCGAGATCAAAAGTCAAAACCCATGGCTCCAAGTACATATACATCTCCGTTTTCGATCGAGATCAAAAGTCAAAACTAGGGGTGTGTTTCGGCCGGAACGGATCGGAAACACCCCTTTCGGAAAAAATTCCAAAATTTTCGGAAGCCAAAAATGCATTCCGAATTCCGTTCCGAAATTTCGGAAATTCCAAAATTATTTCCGATTCCGAAATTTCGGAAATTTCGGAATTTTCGGAAATTTCGGAATTTCATCAGATTCGGAATTTTTCGGAATATTCGGAATATTTTCGGAATATTCGGAATTCAAGCTTAATGAGATTTCACTTGAGACTTGTAGGCCTTTTATAGAAGCACATTACATCCCATTTTTTGTGTTTTTTCGATGTGGGATGAACACAATTTTCGGAATATTTCGGAATATTTTCGGAAAAGTTTCGGAAAATACAATTTCGGAATATATTCGGAAATTTTTCGGAATATTTTCGGAAAAGTTTCGGAAAATACAATTTCGGAATATTTTCGGAATTTTCGGAATTTTCGGAATTCTAAAAACAATTCCGATTCCGATCCGATTTTTTTCGGAATTTTTGAAATTCGGAAATTCGGAATTCGGAATGCATATTTAGTTACCAAAATCGGAATTTTTCGGATCGGAATCGGTCGGAATCGGAATTTCCGTTCCAAATGACACCCCTAGTCAAAACCCATGGCTCCAAGTACATATACATCTCCGTTTTCGGATGCTGGATCCGAAATCGGGTCGCTAACTTGTATCAAGGGTGAGTTTTGTCAAAGTTCAAGTTTGAAACCTCTTGTAGAGCGGGCGGATCGATGCACATAGTTGTAAGAGGGGCCGTTGTCCCCTCTCAATTTTTCAAAATATAAGCTTTTTGGGTATACTATTCAAGAGGTTTAGTGTTCGAGTCATGGGGAGTGTGTCACTGGAGTATTCACCCAGCGCCTCCAGGCCTCGGGGGATTAGTCGAGGTGCGCGCAAACTGGCCCGGACACCCCCGATTATCAAAAAAAAAAATTACTATACCTTATAAATTTTAAGCATTATTTATTTTTGTCTTTTAATTGCCCCCTCTCAATTTTTCAAAATCACTCTTTTATGTTATATAGTTCATATATTAGTCATTTTTGCCCCTTAATTGCCTCCCCATATTTCAAAATATTTCTTTTACCTTATATATTTCATACTTTATTCATTTTTACCCCTTGATAGCCCCCTCAACTTTTAAAAATAATTTTTTTCACCTTACGTATTTCATACTTTATTCGTTTTTGTCTCTTAATTGCCCTTTAACTTTTCAAAAAAAAAAATTTGCTTTTAAACTTTTAAAAAATAAGGATAAAAAGCATTTTGCACCCCTAAGGTATACACCGTTTTGGACTTTGCACCCTAATGTTTCAATTTTCTCAAATTGGTCCTTAATGTATATAGCGAGTTGTAATGTGACCCTTCCGTCAGAATTTCCATCATAAACTAAAGAAAAATCGCCCATGTGCAAGTCATGTGACTTATTTAAGGGCATTTTAGTCATTCACCATAAATTAAAAGCATTTTGCATACTTAATGTTTGGTTCATTTGGCGATTTGCACCCTTAATGTTTGAGTCGTTTGGATATATTTTACTTTTATTATTTTAAATTTTTTTTTTTTAAAAAGAGGTGTTCTTGCATAATTATTGGGTTCCTCTACCGCTACCCATTAAAAATTGAGTTTTAATTAGTTTAAATTTCTAAAAATAAAATTTTAGACTATCAATTTTTTGTATTACGTACACTTTGTGGGACCCTAGGGCAAGTTTTGAAAAATTATTAAAATCATTTTGATATTTTAACAACAATGACAGGGGCACTAACAAATCTCACTAACACTCACACTCACACTCTATCTCTCTCCTAGTGGCACTTTAGGTCCACTGCGGACTCCACAGTATCACTAGGAGAGAGATAGAGTGTGGGTGTGAATGTTAGTGAAATTTGTTAGTGCCATAAATATTACTCATATTTTTAAGCATAAATAATATGTTATGTACATGTTTTTAATTGCTTAAAATATCCAAAACTGAATATAATTTTTTTTAATTAGTTTTTGCAATCGCTTTAATTGCTTAAAATATATAAAATACATTATTAATTTTTGAAATTAATCAAGGATGTTAGGAACACTGTGTGGGACTTTATAAAATTCTTGGGGGTTTATTTCCTTTAAAAATGTTTTAAAGGAATATTTTAGAGCACCTAAATAATGTTTTGTACATTATTTTAAATTGCTTAAAATACCTTTGATTGATTGTTAATTTATGGAATTAACACAAGGTGTTTAGTATACTAAGGGAAACTTGATTAAATTATTTGATAAATTTTCTCAATTTTTGGGAATATGTTTTAGAGCATAAATTGTGTTATGAACACAATATTAATTGCTTAAAATATAATAAATAAAGTTTTTAATTCTTAAAATTAATATATAGTGTTTTGTACACTATTTGGGGACTTGAGAAATTTTTTTAGTAAATTATCTCATGTGTTTTTTTATATTTTAGAGCATAAAATTTATGCTTATGGGCATTAGTTTTAATTGCTTAAACTATCCCAAATAAATTATTAATTTTTGAAATTAATATGGATATTTAGAACCCCATATTGGAACACTGAAATTTCTTGGAGAACAAATTTCTCAAAAGTTTTGTATTTTTGGGAATTTATTTATTCATAGTTAATCTGTTTAACTAAATCAATTTAATTTGCTAAATTGATTAAATTGAGGGGACACAAATACATATAACCTAAAATACGTAAGGTAAAAGTACTTGATGTACTCTTAAAAAGTGGTTAATTTAGCAAAAAAATGTGGTGGATTTAGCTTCACCATTTTAGAATTAGAGTTTATTTAAAATTTCAATTAGGATATGTTGGATACCTTTAGATTTGTTTCATATTATTTGGGTAATTGAGTACCGGTGGAGGAACCCAAAAATTATGCCAGAACACATTTTTTAAAATAAATAAAAATAAAAAAGTAAAAGTAAAATATGTCCAAACGACCCAAGGGTGCAAATTGCCAAATAAACCAAACATTAAGGGTGCAAAATGCTTTTAATTTATGGTGAATGACTAAAATACCCTTAAATATGTCACATGACTCGTACATGGGTGACTTTCCGTTAATTTTTGACGGAAATTTTGACGGAAGGACCACATTGCAACTCGATATATACATTAAGGACCAGTTTGAGAAAATTGAAACATTAGGGTGCAAAGTCCAAAACGGTGTATACATTAGAGGTGCAAAATACTTTTTACCCAAAAAATAATAATAATAATCGGGTCGGGGCGCTGCCCGAACCTTTGTATAAGTTTTTGCCCCTAGACAAAACTCCCGAATCCGCCCCTGCCTGTGCACGTCCATTCTTTCGCTTGTCTACAAGCAGGGACAGATCCATATCTTGAAGAATTTGTGCATTTTTTAAAGTTGCCAGCTCCGTAGCTAGACGAAGAAGGTAATTTGCTTAGTTGAAAAAAAATAAATTGAGCTTGTTCATGGAATCCTGTATAATGCATCCATGATCTATTGCATATAACTATATGGAAGTGGTATTCATTTTATAAATGATCTTTGTACTTTTTTTCAGTCCATGACTAATTAGATAAATACTGTAGGACATCCATATTCAAATTTCTCACTTATAAGTTATAACCACAAGTATTTGGATCCCCTGTCAGTAAATACTCATTCAGTCTCATTTTATGTGTTTATCTTTCTTTTTTGAAATGTCCTAAAATTATTGTTCACTTTCTTAAATTAGAGTACAAATTTTACTTAGATTCTCAAACTACCATTCCTTACAATCAACACCAAAAAAAAAAAATGCAATTATTATGGGCAATTGTGAAAAGTAAGTGTAGATTTTTTTGTCCCCTTAAATAGTTGGATTCCCCATGAAGGACACATAAAATGGGACGGAGGTAGTATCACTTGCAGCAGTCAGGCTATAAAGAGGGCGCCCTTTCTTTATTAAAGAGAGGACCTCTGTTTTGGCCGTCGGATTGTGTTTTCATTAATGGCAGTTTTGTCATTTCACAGTTTTTTAACACAATCCAACGGCCAAAACAGAAGTCCTCTATTTAATAAAGAGAGGTGGTCCTCCTTAGAGAATCTTTGTCACTTACAGATATAACATCTCTCTCTCTCTATATATATATATATATATACACACACAAACATACCTGTAAAGGGAAGCTCTCCAGCTTGAATGAGTTTAGGGATACAGAAATAAGTCCAGAAACTGCAAGCACTGGCAGTACGGAAAGTAATCAACGGAATTCCAAACTCCTCGGCCACATCAATTGCAAAACTCAATATCCCATCTGCTATTACACATTTCAGAGGCGGCCGGTTGTCAGATCTCAGCCGATCCGAGGATACCAGTTCTCTGAAGAGTGGTTTCGCGGATCTCATAGAGGCGAATAAATCGGGGACCATGCGTGGATGGTCGTCGGGGAGGCCGTCGGAGATGGTTTCAAGGCGAAAACCTGGATAGGATCCGAAACGGCGTTGGATGTTGGAGTGGCGGAGGAGGCGGCCGTGGATGTGGTCGGTGACGAGGAAGGTGACGTGAATGCCGCCTGCGAGGGAGAGAAGCTCGGCTAACTTGAGCATGGAGTTAACGTGGCCCTGTATAGGGAATGGAAAAATGAGTACATGAGATTGATGATCCATCAAAATTAATTTTGTTCCTAAAACACTTTAATTTTCTCCAACAGATTCAGATCAAGCAGACTTTAATTTAATTGTGGTCGGAGTTGGTGAACACTGCTACAAGTGACATATATATAATTTAATGTGGCCCAATGATGATGATATATATATATATATATATAATGCTAGGTACACTTAAATGAGACACAGCCAGTGGGCCTGGGAGTGGGGTGTTCGATTCCCCTCGTGGGAATTGGGCAGGGGGTTTATTCCCCCTCAGCCGTTTATGAGAGGAAGTCTCTTTGAAGTGGGCCCGTGGCCCCCCTGGCTGTTTGCAGTGTGTGTGTGGTGCCTGCGGGTGCTTTGACCTCAAGCAAAAAAAAAATGTGACACTTAAACTATCTAGCTATTGATTGTCGTGGAAGTTTGAAATTAATTAGAACTTTGTATGATAACTGATGAATAATTTAGAAATCCACATCAGCAGATGAATAGTTTAGGTATCTCTTTTGCAGTGTGTGTGTGGCGCCTGCGGGTGCTTTGACCTCAAGCAAAAAAAATGTGACACTTAAACTATCTAGCTATTGATTGTCGTGGAAGTTTGAAATTAATTAGAACTTTGTATGATAAGTAATGAATAATTTAGAAATCCACATCAGCAGATGAATAATTTAGATATCTCTTTTAGGAGGTGTACCTAACATTAATTATATATATATATATATATATAACTTGTAGACTTTAGTTGTAGAAATTGCGAGTAGGTATAGTCGTAATCAGAAAACCTATAAAAAAAAATTTGTTTAAACATGTTTGTATAAAAATAATATTGATGCCAAGACCTCTTTAGTCTAGTGGCATCACTCCACCTCTCCTAAGTGGGAGGTGGAGGGTTTGAATCTCACCATGGGGTGAGTGGGAGGGATTTTCCCTCCTTTCATTGTAGAACGCCCCTTGTGCTCCCGTCGGGCCGATCTCTTGGATTCTAACTACTTGGATAGTGTGTGTGTGTGTGGGTGTGTGCGTGCGTGTCTGTGTGGCGTGAGTCATCCAGGTAGGTAAATCAAAAAAAAAAAAAAAAATATTGATAACATTAACATTTATATACATATTTAATTGAGAGATATACGTTGAGAGAGGAGTAATGATGTATAGACAGAAGGGGAGAAAAATGCAAAATATTTCAATAAAGCCGGCAATTAAGTTTTAAACTTTTGAATCCTTATAATCAAGTGTTCAAAGTATTTTTGTTTTTTTTCCTCACTCATATATTGCTCACTCATGCTATTTTCATTTTTCTCTTCTATGATAATATAAAGAACACATGTCACATTAAAGGCTTGCCTGATAAAAGATGCTCTCAAGAATTGGTCAGCACTAACAAATAAATTAGTAAATAAAATACTCCCTCCGTCCCATATTTAGAGTCTCTTTTGGGAATTCCAACTTATTAAGGGGACAACCTTGATTTTGGTGAGATTTTTAACTTTCCAATATTGCCCTTTTTGAAATTCAAAATTATAGTGTCACATAAAAAAAAGGAGAGGGAAGAGTTGGATATAATAAAGGACAAATTTGGAAAGTATGTATTAAAGTACTTTGACTTTTCAAAGAGGACTCTTAAAATGGGACATCAAAAAATGGCATCAAAGACTCTTAATATGGGACAGAGGGAGTAATAAGTAGTCATTATTACACCACTGATACTCTCACTTGGTAGAGTTAGTAGTTTTTTTTTTTTTTTTTTTTTTTTTTTTTTTTTTGTAGAGCTCTAAAAGTATGTGCAAAATACTGACGCACTTCATGTTAGTACTACTAATAGTAATAATTTGGATAAATTATATTTTAAATCCTTGTAGTTTGAACCTAATTAAAAAATGGTCCTTTTATTTCAAGTTCGCCAATCTACTACTCTAATTTTCAAAATTGAGTCAATGTGACCCAATCGTTACTCTTCATCAGAGAATGTGATGGAAGTGGATCACCTGCTGTGCACCTGATAGGAAGCTAAGGGCGAAAAACCCTAACAAGAAAAGGGTTTTCTAGAGGAGAAAAGGGTTTCCTAGAGGAACAAAGGAGGCAGTGGCTGCAATTGGAGTGAAAACACTCAGGAAGATAACATGAGAATCCAATCAAGAAACTTGGGCACTACGTCTTCGCTTTTGTTTTTTTGTGTGTGCATTTTATATAAAGTAAGTCACTTTTTTGTATTTCTTTGTGGTCCCAGTCATAATTTTTGTTAGAATTTCAATTGAGAATTTGAATTTGTGTTCAAAGACTTTGATAGTAAATAATCACATGTTTGGTGAATTTCTTTCAGCTTTTGATACTACCTATGTGCTTACAGTATTTTGCTTTGTTTTTTGCATTTGTAACGATACATTGGGTTCAATAGAATTGGGTTGCAGGTTAAAAGGAAAGTATCTACTGATGTGAGGACTGATTGCAGCTCTAATCCAGATGTAATGAGGAGTTAATGTAGGAACAAGTTTATTTTTGTGTTCTTTTTTCTTTTCTTTTTTTTTTTTTTAGTTTAATACATTTCACACCCTTGTAGTTTGTTACTTGTGTCAGTTTAGTCCCTATAATTTAAAAAATATCACTTTAGTCCCTGTAATTTTATAAGTATGTCAAATAAGTCAAATTAATAAATCCTTTAATGACGAATAATTTTGTCACTAAAAGTGAAAATTTTGTCACAAAAAGTGTTTGAAGGACTAAAATGACACACTTGCAAAATTACAGAGACTAAAATGACACTTTCTAAACTACAGAGATCAAATTGACACAAAAAGCAAACTAGGAGGGTGTAAAATGTAGTTAAGCCTTTTTTTTTTTTGTATGGCCAGTTTGGAACCTTATGTGGGAGCTAGACTTTTGTATTGGGGTTCCCATATCGGTTGTGGAAATAGCGGTGGTTGGTTTATAAGCCAGAGGGTAAGTCTCATAATCGCTAGCATTTGGGGTTAAGAAGGCCCAAAACCACCAATCACGAGTAGAAAAGTCCAGGTTACAACAACTCTGTCCAACAACCACAAGAGAGAGACTGGTCGAGGATTTGCCAATAAAAGGTCCGCTGTGTGAGGGGAAGATTGTTAGATTTTCCACATCGGCTGTAGAAGGGGCAGGTGGTCACTTTATAAAGTGTGACGGAAAATCTCATCTCATGAACTAGCTTTAGGGGTGGAGAGAGGCCCAAGACCACCTAACACTGGTGTTAGAGCTTATGTTACAACATCTCGGCCCAACAGTCGTAAGGGAGAGACTGGTCAAGGGTTTGCTGACCAAAGGCTCGATTTGTGATGGCGAGATTGTTGGAGTTTGCTACATCGGTTGTGGAAGGGGTAGGAGATCGGTTTATAAGTGTGAGGGAAAGCCTCACCCAATGAGCTAGCTTTTGGGGTTGAGAAGGCCCAAAACCACTAAAAACTGGTACAAGATCGAGTCCAAGTTACATCATCTCTGTCCAACAACCATATATATAAGGGAGAGACTAGTCAGTGGTTTGCAGTTCTAATGCTCGAGATGTGAGGGAGAGATTGTTGGGTTTCCCACATCAGTTGTGGAAGGGGCAGATGGTCACTTTATAAAGTGTAAGAGAAAGCCACATCTCATGAACTAGCTTCTGGAGTTGAGAGAGGCCCAAGACCACCTGCCACTACTATCACAGCCCATGTTACAAAATTTAGGTCCAACAGCCACAAGGGAGAGACTGGTCGAGAGTTTGTTGATCAAAGACCCAATGAGCATGCCCTAGAGCGCCTTTTTTCTAACCGGGCTAAGCCATTGCTCCAAGAATATGATTTTACTTGGTAGAAAAGTGCAATTGTTCTAATTCAGCTAACATGTGCTAAGGAGAACATAAAGTTTTTTTCTAAAAATTAATCAAAACTAGGCTAATATATCCATTTTGAGGCTAGAAAATATGTTGAGAACTACAATGAAGCTGTTTGTTATTGTGTTTGGGGCTAGAAAACACAGTTTTAGGAGCCAAAAGCAGTTTATAACAGTTTGGTTTCCCAAACTGTGATGGCCAAACACAGTTCTAAGGAGGGCAAAATCACAGATATTGATAAGCAGGGAAGGGCCCGCTTATTCACAATTTGTTTTGGTTGGACCTAGGCTTGTAAACGGATCGGATCTGGACCGGATCCACACAAATCAGATCCAGATCTGTTAGTAATTCAACTATCCAGATCCGGTCCATTTATTCATCGGATCTTCCTTATTTAATCTATATCCAGATTTGAAGGATCTAGATATTCAGATCCATTAGTCAGATCTAAACAACAGCTTAGCTGCTTATATGTATTCTAGTATTAGCATATAAACTATTGTTATTATTTTTCTCTATGCATACGCAAAAATCAATCAATGTTTAACCCATCTATACACTTGATTATGTGGAAAAGTCCTATCTTTAAATCAAAATAATATACCACTAAAAGTAAATATATATAATCTAGTCTATATGATCTCTTCAGAACCAAGATATAAAAGTATGCTTTACTTTCTAAGATTTGTAGTGAAGAAGTAAAGGTCGAACCCACAGGGATTGATTATTTTTATCCTTTAATGAAGAGAACCTAAATCTATTTAGTTATGGAAAACAGAAGTTTGAATGGTTGTTGATTTAATTCTTACTATTAACTAAACTATAAAATTAAACTATAGAATTATGGAAGTAAAATTCTAAGATTAAACTAAATAAACTAATTCAAAATTTGAGATTATTTTAATATATGGAGATGAGATCTAGGATTACAAATCCACCACTAACTATGCATCGGAGGTTTAAACTTTCTACTTTAGGTTTTATGATTGGATAATCACGATCTATTGTAGCTATAAGCTCGATAGTATCAACAAGAGGATATAGCTAGTTTAACACTTTAACCTAAGCATAATTCATCTTCGGTTCACATGAATTATCTACCTATAACTAGGGTGTAGCATAACTCATCTTTTCTAAGCATGAAATATAAAAGATATAAACATCGCATTCACATAAGCATTATTGTATGTAAATATTTCTATCAATCCCAGAAATCAAGTAATATCGAGTTTAACAAGCATAGGGAAAAATCTAAGACAATAATAGATCCAAAATACTCTTGATTATTATCATTGAAAAATTGATTATATATAAATAATCCTCAAACATACAATGACTATACATAAAATCCTAAAGTAAGAAAGCGAAGAAATCCCCCTTTACATAGCTACGGTTTCGTTGAAACCCTAGAAGAGTGGTTTAGTTGCGCATAATTGAGGAAAATATTGAGATGAAGTTGATTGTAGCCATCAGAACCTTCAAACTAGATCTTCTTCTTCTCCTTGCCTCCAATGGATGTAAGTATTGATGTGTATAGATGTGTGTAACCCTCCAATAGCTTTTGATTCATCTATATCTAGTCCTAGAGGGTTTAGGAAAGCTTTTGTAAGCCTATTTCGACTGAAACTGCTATATTTTCCTTTCTGGACGTAATTAGCCAATTTCGTTTGCACAGGGGTCTTCAATACATTGAAATATGCAGCTTTGATTTTTACATAGGTCGCACGAGCGGGCCGCACGAGTGTATTTTTGGGAGGTCGCGCGAGCGAGCCGCACAAGCGAGGTGCGGATATGTCGCGTGAGCGGGCTGCTTGCGCGAGATGGCTTTTTATTGTTCTTTCTTTCTGCTTTTTCTCCTTATTTAGCCCAGAACTCTTGCTTTCTTCTAAATCCTGACAGAAAATGAAAAACAAAGTAAAAGTACTCAAAAACAAAATAAAAAGTTCTAACAAATGTGAATTAAGGCCTGTAATTAGGATTTGTTCTCTCCCGATCACTATACTATATACGTTATTCAATTTTATATGTAATAGTAATCTTATCTAGTGTATTATATGCATATTTTTTGTGCATAGTTTATTCTTATTCGGATCCGGATCTTAGGCGAATAGGATACCACAAAACCATATCCGATCCATCAACCTAACATTCAAAACGGATCCAAATATGGATATGGATATGGATCTGGATCTAAAAAAAGCTATGATCCATCAAAAGTGCTGAATCCAAATTGGATCCAAGCCAAGATCCAGTCCATTGACAAGCCTAGTTTGACCACTCTACAAGTGACAAAATTACATAGTTATCCATATTCTTTCTCTTTATTACCTATCATGTCGTAATAAATCCAAAAAATTTCATCCATTTGTCTTTAAAGTTAACACAAATAAATAACTAAATTCAAAGAAACAAAAAGCGGTATATCTATGAGAACATTTTTGTTCACCCAGTTTTGGTTCAACATTGCTCACTTAGGCATTTACTGGGGTGATATGTGTCTCATTCCAGTAATTATGTTGATAATATAAGGGCAAAATGGGAATGGAATGAGAAGGCCTGAGTGATTAATGGTGAACCAAAAATGGGTGAGCAAAAATGCTCTCGTATATCTATAGGAAAATTCCATAATATATCTTAGTGGTTTTGGATATATTATGCATCCTAGTGGTTTATAGCTTAGTCCCAATAAGTTGTAAATTTGTCCCAAAGTACCAAAATATTTTACTATTGAAATTCACATATTTAGGACTAATTTACAACTTGTTGGGACTAAATTGGAATGTATTATATATCCCGAACCATCAAAATCACAAAGGCATGTATGGTGGAATGACCCATATCTAAATCATTAATTGAAATATTTGACAAATTAATAGTTAATTAAGAGCTTGTAATGTTAATACATATTGACATATCATAAACATACAAATATTATACTTTAAGGGCACAATTGACTTTTATACATTCATAACCATGTACATTCAGATATGAGATAGAGTGGAAAGAGAGGCGAGGGAGGAAGCCATTAGGGAGTATGAGAATAAAAAATTCCCGTACAGCTTCAAAGGTGTAAGACAACTAGATGGAAGTGTAAGATACAATGTAGAAAATGTGTATACGGAGTCAGACATCGAGCATCATGAGAAAAAGAGGCAACAAGAGGAAAAGGATTGCTACGAAGAAGAGGGGAGGGGGAAGCATGTTATTGCAGAAGATGAGGGATGGACCACTGTGAGGAGAAGGAAATCAAATAGAAAGGTGGAAAAGGCATATTACCATGAAAAGGGTTCAAGAAATGGCTGGGATGCTAACAGGCGAAAGTCTTTCTTCTCAGTTTTTGTCAACAATATCCCAGATTTTGTGGACTCTCGTTGGCTTGGGGGAATTTTTGAGCAATTTGGTAAAGTAGCAATTTGGGGGGGGGGGGGGGGGGGGGGTGTGGATATCGCAGGGTTATTCTTTCTTTTACCCACAGCTTTTCTTTTAAATCAATTTCTAAAACAAATTAGTCGCCACTTAATTTTTAAAAGGAAAAATTAAGAAACCATTTTAAAAGCAAACTGATCTTTTGCGAAACCAAAGATAAACTGGGTCCGAGGATTATGGAATAAAAGGGGAAGGAGCCCGACGGACTAAAACACCCCCTTTCATCCTATCTCGCGATAGGCCTCTACTCAACATCCTTTTTAATCAAATTAATAATCTAAGCATGCCCTCAATTAATACATATATAGGTATACATAACACAAGCATGTTGGAAATGGTATAAAATTGCTAACGGCAAAATATCATTCATAAACCACGTAATTCAAGTAGCAAGCAACATGATATGCAATAGAGAACGAGAAAACATACCCGGGATCCAGCCGCGAAATGGAAACGTGCAATGCATACACAAAATACAAAGCCTAAGAAAAGGTCTCTAATTCACATATTCACATAAGGCAAAACCTAAGCTAAGGTGTCGCACATGGAGTTGAAAATCAATTCAAAATCAAAGAAATGAATTAAACTAGAGAAGGGACGAGAAGTTGTACCTCAAATGCGCTACAAAACAAAGGTTAGTACACATGCCTTAGACAAGATATAATATCAAAGAGTAATTAATCATAGGTCATGTTCAACTAGATTCAACTAAGACAAGAGATAAGTCCTACTTATGAGTATTAACATGTATGAATGAATGTATGAATATGAACAAGAATGAGATATGAATTTATTCACTAATTTGGATCCCTAAGCCTCTGGGTTTAATCTAAATTATCATTATTCAAAACATGGTTTGAGTCCTAAGACATTAAGAGACCATTTGAGTTGAAATAAATAAGATTAGACAAAAATAGTAGCAGTTTTTATGAATTACAGAGAGCAGACCAGATGTTCAAAAATAGGAATAAAATACTTCCAATGGTTGGATCTTAATGATTTTTGGATATGTTCTGCCTCTGTGAGTCTAGTTGCTAACCCAAAAAGAAAATCAAGGTTTGAACGGTTAGATCTCCGGGAATATGGAAAACACTAGACATCACTCAGCATTCTACAACCTTCTGTCCAGAGATCTTGTATGATTTTTTTAAAATAGCAAACAGATCCGAATTGCTTCATTCTTTTTAGGGAACCTTCCTAACACATTAAGGTTTTTATAACAAAATATTAGAGGTCATGAAAACTTGGTTAGAGCTCTGATCTATCAATTTTAAAACCGGTTTGCTGTTCTGAAACTATTCTGAAATTCTGGACAGATTGTGGTTGTCTCACAAAATTCATGATCAAGCCATTCTAAGCATAAAATCTTACCAAAACAAAAATTACAGTGGTAAAACAATGTGTTATTGACACTTTCCCGTTGGTTTCACTTGATTTCAACGGTTAGATTTCGAACTAAAAATCTTTGATCAAAAACAGTTTGTGAACTCACTGTTTTTATTTTGCTAGTTCAACTTTAATTGTTAACCCCAACTATTAAATCATGAAGTTGGACTTAAACTAAACCATCTCTTCTACCAATTAATGGTCATTGAAGACTAAGGACATGTTTAGACCTATGGATTTTTGATGAAGTATGAAATGGACTTCACAAAATCTGAAGCAATGAACTTACTCTCATGGACCCAAAATTTGAGTTCAAAACATTACTCCTACCACTTGGTGGTCATTGGAGGATAAAGACACACATGCATGTGGGTTTAGGATGAAATATGAAGAACTTCTCAAAACCCAAGGAAGAGATTAGTCCAAGCCATAGAGATGGACTTAAACTAGAACATTTCTCCTACCATTTGATGGTCATTGGAGTCTAAAAAAAAAGCAAATCTACTCTAATCTCCATGGAATATAGTATGAATTTCATAAGATTCATAGTAAAGAGATCCTAGTCATGAGTTGATACTAGCATCTCACCAACTATGTGTAGATTATAATCATGATTCATTTTAATCTCCATATGGATCATAAGATCATAGGAAACTAAGGAATCAAATTCAAAGAGTTTCAATGAGATATGGAAGATCTCATGAACCTTATGAATGAAATAGAAATAAAGGAAATCAAAGTTTTATTTAAGAACACAAATTCTTCAAAACTAATTTACCTCAAACCCAAGGCATTAATTAGATCCAAATCAATGAAATATTTTGAGATTCAATCACAAGTTCTAAGTGGTGTGTGATGAAATGGGGTAAGAAGAGAGGTTTTGAAAATGTGTAAAGTTTCTAGATCTAAGAACTTGTGATTGAATTATTATATATATATATATATATATTTGAAGGCTTTACCTCTAGATCTTCTCAAAACTTGTAGAGATGTTGAATTTCTCAAGCTTTTCCTCTTCTTCTTCCTCAAGCTTCAAGCTCCTTCAATGGTGATTTGATGGTTGGGTAGAGTTTTGTTGGGATTTGGGTAAAATAATTGGTAGAGTTTCTCTCTCTATTTTTTTTTCTCTAAAGCTCTCCCAATATTTATCTATACAATTCAAGTGTCTCTCCCCAAAATGAGAGAAATGGGTTTTTTATAGACTTTCATTATCTTAGGGGCCAAGATAAGGATAGATAGGTCAATTTGGGGTGGGTTAGGAATATTCTATGGCATCTCTAACTCTCCATGGCACTTCTATGTAATTCCAATAAACTTGAAAGGCATTTAAGTTGGCTAGAATAAAGGAACATTCTAGAGCATCTTCAAAACACATGGGAGATTAGTGCCCAACAAAGGGCTTTTTGGGTATTTCTTAGATAAGGAATATGCCAAGGGATCTCTAACTCTCCAAATCACATGGGCTACTTTCTTTTATTATTTTCTTTTTCCTATATATATATGTATAGACACATTTTTTCTTTTTTTAAATCTAAATTAATCATATGAGTTACCAAATAGTATATTTTTTTTCTTTTAAAATCTAAATAAAATACAGGAAACAATGTTATTTTTAGAAAATATAATAATAATTATTATTATTCAATCTATTCTATTTTTTTAGAAAGTAACCCATGATCCAGTGAGCTCAAGACAGATGGTCAGTGATTGGCCAAATCTAGGGATATTAGGAGTAAGGTTTGGGAATTTGAAGCTTTTCAGAAGTCGAAGCGATGAACTTGAAGAAAATCGTCGGGACATTATTCATCATTGATTTCTAGAGATAAATCCCCCTAAGTTTAATAGTTCGGTCAAAATTGGGGTGTCTACAGTTTGCCCCTCTTCGGCAGAGCTTGTGAAGCAACGCGTATCACAAGTGAATGTCGAAGCCTGTGTGAAGACAAGCCTTTGACCGGGCTATTGAACTTATGTAAAAATAAAATGCGTTGCAAAACATTCGGAGAGACGGTCAGTGCTGGTCATGCTCAATGGTGAGCTGCCTACGTATCCCAACGGGAATCAGACCAGGACGTAGTTCGGGTAAGGGATAACACACAAATGCAAATAATCACACGAATGAATGCTCTTATCTTATCGTGATGCACATGCTCATGCAATCTTATATCTTATGCTCCCAAACGTGATGATCCCGAGTCACGTTACTTTTCCTATTATCAGAAATGCACCCTATACATTGAATTATCCTATTATGATACCGTCCTACTCTAGGAACATCATGATTGATGTATACACATTTCATATGTGTTGGAGAATCGTCTGATTGACTGAGATGCGCCTTGCGCCTTACACTCCATAGCCAAGTCAGGTAGCACGCTGGAAGACTGAGCCGCTTCACGCCTTACACTCCATAATCTTCCAAAAATCATCAGATCGACTCCATAGCCGAATCAGGTAGCACGCTGAAAGATTGAGCCGCTTCACGCCTTACACTCCATAATCTTCCAAAAATCATCTGATTGACTCCATAGCCGAATCAGGTAGCACGCTGAAAGATTGAGCCGCTTCACGCCTTACACTCCATAATCTTCCAAAAATCATCTGATCGGCTAAGCCGAATCAGGTAGCACGCTGAAAGATTGAGCCGCTTCATGCCTTACGCTCCATAATCTCCCAAAATCATCTGATCGACTAAGTCGAATCAGGTAGCACGCTGAAAGATTGAGCCGCTTCATGCCTTACGCTCCATAATCTCCCAAAATCATCTGATCGACTAAGTCGAATCAGGTAGCACGCTGAAAGATTGAGCCGCTTCATGCCTTACGTTCCATAATCTTTCAAAATCATCTGATCGACAGATTTGTTTGGTGAAGACCAGAGATACAAATGCATTTTCTCATGGGGTAAAGACAACATCGACTCGATTTAACTCTTAACTCCTATCTTTGGAGTTACTTTCTTTTTCGAGGTTCATCTTCAAATTTCCCTAGATCTGGGAGCACTAAGATGCGTATCCACTTTCATCTCTAGAAACGGATTGGCTTAATTCTCATAATTTTGGAATCGATCCAAATTCATTTCCGAGGTTTGGATTTAACCATGTTCTAAATCAATTTTCAAAATCCCGGAGTCGATTCAGACTCGGATTAAATCAATTCTCAAAGAATTGGAGCCAGTCGGGCTCAAACCAAATTATTTTTCAAAGAAATAGAGCCGATCCCGCTTATATCACATCAGTTTTCCAAAATTGGGAGTCAATTAGGCTCCAATCAAATTCAATTTCAAAGAAATCCGGAGTCGATCAGACTCAATTTTCTTATTTTCCAAAATTTTGAGTCAATTAGACTCCAATCAAATTCAATTTTAGAGAAATCCGGAGTCTATCAGACTCAATTTTCTTATTTTCCAAAATTGGGAGTCAATTAGACTCCAATCAAAATCAATTTCAGAGAAATCCGGAGTCTATCAGACTCGATTTTCTTATTTTTTTTCAAAAAAATTTTGGAGTCAATTCGATTCACAAAGAATTTAGAATTTCCAAATCAGGAGTTTGAACGAAACTCAACAAATCATTAAGGACTAATGCGAATGCGAGGTTGCCATTGAGGAGTAATACCAATGATGCTGCCATTGAGGACTAATGCAAAGTTGCCGTTGAGGACTAACACCGATGATGCTGCCATTGAGGACTAACGCAAGGTTGCCATTGAGGACTAACACCGATAATGCCGCCATTGAGGACTAACGCAAGGTTGCCATTGAGGACTAACACCGATAATGCTGCCATTGAGGACTAACGCAAGGTTGCCATTGAGGACTAACACCGATAATGCTGCCATTGAGGACTAACGCAAGGTTGCCATTGAGGACTAACACCGATAATGCTGCCATTGAGGACTAACGCAAGGTTGCCATTGAGGACTAACACCGATAATGCTGCCATTGAGGACTAACGCAAGGTTGCCATTGAGGACTAACACCGATAATGCTGCCATTGAGGACTAACGCAAGGTTGCCATTGAGGACTAATGCCGATAATGCTGCCATTGAGGACTAACGCAAGGTTGCCATTGAGGACTAATGCCGATAATGCTGCCATTGAGGACTAACGCAAGGTTGCCATTGAGGACTAACACCGATAATGCTGCCATTGAGGACTAACGCAAGGTTGCCATTGAGGATTAACACTGATAATGCTGCCATTGAGGACTAACGCAAGGTTGCCATTGAGGACTAACACCGATAATGCCGCCATTGAGGACTAACGCAAGGTTACCATTGAGGACTAACACCGATAATGCTGCCATTGAGGACTAACGCAAGGTTGCCATTGAGGACTAACACCGATAATGCCGCCATTGAGGACTAACGAAAGGTTACCATTGAGGACTAACACCGATAATGCTGCCATTGAGGACTAACGCAAGGTTGCCATTGAGGACTAACACCGATAATGCCGCCATTGAGGACTAAAGCAAAGTTCGGGAGTCTCCTTGGACTCAAAGAATTTGAACGAAACTGATTGGAAAGAATGATTTTCTGTATCTGCGGACCTTTGGAAGAAACATATCAATTCTATCAAAAGAGGGAAGTCACCTTTTTCCCCTAGTCTTGGACCCTTCATATTTCCACTTTAGCATTGTGTTATGATAGTGTTAAAAAAAAATCCTGCTTGCATTGCTTTTGGGATGCTCATGGAGACTCTTCAATTCTTTATTCATCATCTTAAACCCACTCATTTGAGACCATTATTGACTCATCGAAGGAGGACAATTTATATAAGACGACTGACTCAAACTCTGTATTATTATGAATCAATGTGCTTTCATCGTGGATAATGTATCATCTCACCTTTCATTTATTCATCATCTTACAATGGTAGTACTTCACCAACAAATCTAAATTTTGAAGATTCTCCCCTTTCGAGTTAGCTGGTTCTTTGCCTATCCAGAGTGTGCTTCAAATTAGCGCTTTAGCTTAGAGAATAAAAGACATTCTATTTCAATCCATTCAAAACAAACTCGATTACTTGAGAACTTTTCTCTGACATAGAGGGATTTTTGACAAACGAAGTTTGCCCCTAGTTTGAATAGGACTCAAAGGCCTTGCTTCTGGGATTAAATAAGGTGTTCAGAAAACGAAGCTTGCCCCTAGTCTTAAGGGCAAATAGGCTTATCCAAGGGTTTTGAGAACATGATGGTGCAGGATGCCTGCAGTGCATTTACTCCCAACCTAGAGGTAATCATCATGAATGCGGTGGGTTGAAGTAGGACATCCCAATGCTGATGGGCAAACTTTGTTTGCCCCTAGTTTGGCAATATATATGTGGCTTCAGGCAAACTTACGCAAGTTTGCCCCTAGTCTAAAGGAAGGAAACCAAAGGCACAAAGGGTGATGCTTATGGTTTAGGGATGGTTATTGACCGAGAACCTTGGGAGGTTCGCCTACTTATCCCCGAACGGGAATCAGGCCCAAAGTAGTTCGGCTAAGGCCTAAAAGAAAGTGCCAGATCATAGCAAGGGCGGTGATCGAACCGGGTAGGCTGCCTACGTATCCCCGAGTGGGAATCAGGTCAAAAACGTAGTTCATCAACTCTGGAGGTCTTGAAAGAATAAGGCTTCAAGAATTTGTAGGCATTTCGAGCCATGTTTTCACTTAGGCCCAACGAGCGCTCTTCTCTTCTTTTTTTTTTTCTGGGCAGATTTTCTGAAACAAATTCCTTGTGGTAGCTTTTGAACAAGATGATGAGAACATGAACTACTTCTCCCTTTTATTTATTTTTTATTTTTTTCTTTGATTTTCTTTTTTTTTTTTTATGGCGGTTGATTCTTTTCACCTTTTCACTAGCCAGTCAATCTTTACAACTATCATAACACATTGTGTTTAAATCATACTCTACCATACTCATAAAGCAATAGCAGCCCTCCAAGATACTTTTGCATTGTTATAGGCTAACTTAGCCATGAGCCTCTCACAACATTTTGATACTAATTGATACTTTCAAATCTCTCTTTCCAATTTATTTTCTTTGTTGAGAACAACATAAAGCTTTGGGATAATTCATGTACCAATGAAGTACTTTGAAGTGCTCAAGAATTCTCAATCTTATTTATTCTTTGCATTTTCTTTTCTCTTTCCTTTCTTTTCTCTACCTCACTATCTCTTATTCTCTTCATGATTTTGACTGGCTAGGATTCGGATTTTGAAATCAACACGCATCTTATTCTTGCTTTAACTTTTGACTAGGCGCCCTTTCGGGTTTTCATCCTAGCGAGCTCCTTCATCTTCATCTTTTTCTTCTCTCTTTTTTTTAATTTCTCTCTCTTTTTTTTTTTTGTGCTCTCACTTTTGCCTAGGCGCCCTTTTGGGTTTTCATCCTAGCGAGCTCTCTCTCTTTTTTTTTTTTTTTCTCTCTTTCTTTTTGTTTTTCTTTGAAGAAGAAGTTCATTTTTTAAAAAATCTGGCTACCATCAAGGACCAAGCTTATGGCTTTGTACTAGTTGGGCTCATCTTTGAGGCTTGGTATTTGAGAAGAGGGGATGGTGAGCAAGCTTCAAGTTCCAAGTTCATCTTTTCAAGATTAAGCAAGAGCATCTTTAAATTCTTAAAGTAAAGCAAATCAATTCTCTACTCCTCCGTGATTTTGGCACAGAATTTGCTTTGATCACTTGGGGATCCTTTTCAATGCAAAGATTTATTAACAATAGTATTTTCCATGATCATTTGAATTTTTTTTTTCTTTTGTTTTCTTCCTCTTTTTTTTTGGCTTAATGATCCATTCATTCACGACTTAACACATTGAATCAAACGAAATGAGATTTTGTTCAACTAGTAGAGAAAGAGGGTTACATCACTCAACTCGATAAAAAGACTTGAAAAATAAACTCGATAACTGACTGACTCAAAGACTCGACTAGACTTGACACTTGACTCCTACTTGACATGACTCGATTACTGGACTAGACTTGGTCTCAACTGGAGTGTCACAGATGATTTTCAATTTACTGGGTCCCCAAGAAAATCCACATTCGCTTTAACAACAGTGTTTCCAAACACTATCACCCTACTATCATCATTTGAACCTTGGGTTCATCACTCCCCAACAGCATGTGTGCAAAAACATATTCTCCTCTAAATCAAGAAAGATGAACCCAAGAAGATTAGAAGTGTCCTTACTAGGAGATCTAGTTGTTCCACTCTTTCTACAAATTCAACAACATACATAGGTAAAAGGTCCGCATGCAGAATTTATTTTCAGGAGGCAAGGGATTTTGAGGAACTATTGGATTACTTTCTGAATTTGTATTTTACATGCATGTAATGACGTTGACTGACATGATGAGAGTGCCAAAATGTACATGCTTTGATGATTTGATGTGGCTAAATGCATGCACCGCACACATGACACACGGATGAAATGCAAGTGTGTGTGTGTGCCTATTCTATATGCAAAAGAAAGGAAAATTCTAGTCCTAGCACATATAACATATAAGCACATAAAATCCTCCTTCATGTCAAGTGCGCCAACTTCTCTTATCATTGTGATCCTCATTACCCTTTCGAAGGTTGGATATTTTTGAAAAACTTTGAATTTCGCTTAAAAAGTATTCCTTGGGTGATGTGATCCTTTTGAAAACAATTCTTGGAATTTTTTTTTTTTTTTTGAAAATGAGGATGTTAAACGTTCCTCAAAGATGATTGAATTTAAAATTTTTGCTTTGAAATTCATTTTGAAAATCATTTATCCCAAAAACGATTCCCAAGATTTTTTGGATTTCTTCTTTGAAAGTGGGGATGTGAAAATTTTCTCAATAAGAAAAATGATTTGGGTTTTACTTGAAAAATGAACCTTAAACACTTTTTTTCTTTGAAAGGGTAAAATTTTTTCAAAACAATTTCTTCTTCTTTTGGATAAAAGAAATTTTCATAAACCATGAACTTTGGATTCTTGGGTAGGAGCATCACATGATTAGATAATCATCGCACTTTTCATGAATTCGGATGCATACAAGGTCAATGATGCTTAGCTAAACATGATACAAGAGATGTAATCTTATAATCAAGATTCGGCTTATTCTTTAATGTCATAGGACATGAAAAGGAATTGCTCAAAAGTGATTAAGAGGTTACACATCTTTTATCAAGTAAGCATCGTCATCATCTCAAGTAATCCCTTTCGGGCATACAAAACTTCCTAGCACATAATCCTAATCAAGAATTGATTTCCTAAGATTGAAAGGTTCTATAGAAGCTATCATGCAGAGGTCGGGTTTTGGTCAAATAAGGGACCCTTGACACACACCCGATAGGATGCTTCATATACCAAAACATGGTACGAGATCAAGGGTGATCACACGGTCCCATGATGACTTGACCGACCGGGTTGCCCCGAGCCTCCAAGGTCATAGTTCCGTGCAATCGACTGGCGAGACATGCAAGTGCAATGCAACGGGCACACCAAAATTAATTAATTTGATTAAAATGATGCTTTCAAGTCTAATCCTCGAGTGAACCCAAAATCAGAAATTCTGGTCGCCAGATTGTGGATATCGCAGGGTTATTCTTTCTTTTACCCACAGCTTTTCTTTTAAATCAATTTCTAAAACAAATGAGTCGCCACTTAATTTTTAAAAGGAAAAATTAAGAAACCATTTTAAAAGCAAACTGATCTTTTGCGAAACCAAAGATAAATTGGGTCCGGGGATTATGGAATAAAAGGGGAAGGAGCCCGACGGACTAAAACACCCCCTTTCATCCTATCTCGCGATAGGCCTCTACTCAACATCCTTTTTAATCAAATTAATAATCTAAGCATGCCCTCAATTAATACATATATAGGTATACATAACACAAGCATGTTGGAAATGGTATAAAATTGCTAACGGCAAAATATCATTCATAAACCACGTAATTCAAGTAGCAAGCAACATGATATGCAATAGAGAACGAGAAAACATACCCGGGATCCAGCCGCGAAATGGAAACGTGCAATGCATACACAAAATACAAAGCCTAAGAATGGGTCTCTAATTCACATATTCACATAAGGCAAAACCTAAGCTAAGGTGTCGCACATGGAGTTGAAAATCAATTCAAAATCAAAGAAATGAATTAAACTAGAGAAGGGACGAGAAGTTGTACCTCAAATGCGCTACAAAACAAAGGTTAGTACACATGCCTTAGACAAGATATAATATCAAAGAGTAATTAATCATAGGTCATGTTCAACTAGATTCAACTAAGACAAGAGATAAGTCCTACTTATGAGTATTAACATGTATGAATGAATGCATGAATATGAACAAGAATGAGATATGAATTTATTCACTAATTTGGATCCCTAAGCCTCTGGGTTTAATCTAAATTATCATTATTCAAAACATGGTTTGAGTCCTAAGACATTAAGAGACCATTTGAGTTGAAATAAATAAGATTAGACAAAAATAGTAGCAGTTTTTATGAATTACAGAGAGCAGACCAGATGTTCAAAAATAGGAATAAAATACTTCCAATGGTTGGATCTTAATGATTTTTGGATATGTTCTGCCTCTGTGAGTCTAGTTGCTAACCCAAAAAGAAAATCAAGGTTTGAATGGTTAGATCTCCGGGAATATGGAAAACACTAGACATCACTCAGCATTCTACAACCTTCTGTCCAGAGATCTTGTATGATTTTTTTAAAATAGCAAACAGATCCGAATTGCTTCATTCTTTTTAGGGAACCTTCCTAACACATTAAGGTTTTTATAAAAAAATATTATACGTCATGAAAACTTGGTTAGAGCTCTGATCTATCAATTTTAAAACCGGTTTGCTGTTCTGAAACTATTCTGAAATTCTGGACAGATTGTGGTTGTCTCACAAAATTCATGATCAAGCCATTCTAAGCATAAAATCTTACCAAAACAAAAATTACAGTGGTAAAACAATGTGTTATTGACACTTTCCCGTTGGTTTCACTTGATTTCAACGGTTAGATTTCGAACTAAAAATCTTTGATCAAAAACAGTTTGTGAACTCACTGTTTTTATTTTGCTAGTTCAACTTTAATTGTTAACCCCAACTATTAAATCATGAAGTTGGACTTAAACTAAACCATCTCTTCTACCAATTAATGGTCATTGAAGACTAAGGACATGTTTAGACCTATGGATTTTTGATGAAGTATGAAATGGACTTCACAAAATCCGAAGCAATGAACTTACTCTCATGGACCCAAAATTTGAGTTCAAAACATTACTCCTACCACTTAGTGGTCATTGGAGGATAAAGACACACATACATGTGGGTTTAGGATGAAATATGAAGAACTTCTCAAAACCCAAGGAAGAGATTAGTCCAAGCCATAGAGATGGACTTAAACTAGAACATTTCTCCTACCATTTGATGGTCATTGGAGACTAAAAAAAAAAGCAAATCTACTCTAATCTCCATGGAATATAGTATGAATTCCATAAGATTCATAGTAAAGAGATCCTAGTCATGAGTTGATACTAGCATCTCACCAACTATGTGTAGATTATAATCATGATTCATTTTAATCTCCATATGGATCATAAGATCATAGGAAACTAAGGAATCAAATTCAAAGAGTTTCAATGAGATATGGAAGATCTCATGAACCTTATGAATGAAATAGAAATAAAGGAAATCAAAGTTTTATTTAAGAACACAAATTCTTCAAAACTAATTTACCTCAAACCCAAGGCATTAATTAGATCCAAATCAATGAAATATTTTGAGATTCAATCACAAGTTCTAAGTGGTGTGTGATGAAATGGGGTAAGAAGAGAGGTTTTGAAAATGTGTAAAGTTTCTAGATCTAATAACTTGTGATTGAATTATTATATATATATATATATATTTGAAGGCTTTACCTCTAGATCTTCTCAAAACTTGTAGAGATGTTGAATTTCTCAAGCTTTTCCTCTTCTTCTTCCTCAAGCTTCAAGCTCCTTCAATGGTGATTTGATGGTTGGGTAGAGTTTTGTTGGGATTTGGGTAAAATAATTGGTAGAGTTTCTCTCTCTATTTTTTTTTCTCTAAAGCTCTCCCAATATTTATCTATACAATTCAAGTGTCTCTCCCCAAAATGAGAGAAATGGGTTTTTTATAGACTTTCATTATCTTAGGGGCCAAGATAAGGGTAGATAGGTCAATTTGGGGTGGGTTAGGAATATTCTATGGCATCTCTAACTCTCCATGGCACTTCTATGTAATTCCAATAAACTTAAAAGGCATTTAAGTTGGCTAGAATAAAGGAACATTCTAGAGCATCTTCAAAACACATGGGAGATTAGTGCCCAACAAAGGGCTTTTTGGGTATTTCTTAGATAAGGAATATGCCAAGAGATCTCTAACTCTCCAAATCACATGGGCTACTTTCTTTTATTATTTTCTTTTTCCTATATATATATGTATAGACACATTTTTTCTTTTTTTAAATCTAAATTAATCATATGAGTTACCAAATAGTATATTTTTTTTCTTTTAAAATCTAAATAAAATACAGGAAACAATGTTATTTTTAGAAAATATAATAATAATTATTATTATTCAATCTATTCTATTTTTTTAGAAAGTAACCCATGATCCAGTGAGCTCAAGACAGATGGTCAGTGATTGGCCAAATCTAGGGATATTAGGAGTAAGGTTTGGGAACTTGAAGCTTTTCAGAAGTCGAAGCGATGAACTTGAAGAAAATCGTCGGGACATTATTCATCATTGATTTCTAGAGATAAATCCCCCTAAGTTTAATAGTTCGGTCAAAATTGGGGTGTCTACAGGGGGGAAGGAAATATGGCTTTGTTAGATTTGAAAAGAAAAATGATGCCCTTGAGGCAGTAAGAAGATGCAATGGGGTATGGTTACATAATAATAAGCTGGGGGTTAACATGGTAAGATTTGAAGGTACTACGACGCAGAACGGTAAAGGTAGAATGGAGACCCATGTTAATAAGGATAGGAATATGAGGAAGATGGTGAAGAACGATGGAAGAAATGATAGCAATAGGGTGAATGTAAAAAAGGTTGTTATCGGAGGAGCTCCTTATACCCATGATAAGGTCTATAAGGGGCCTGGGAATCTTGATAATGCGGGGCTTAGCATGAAGCAATGTGAAGGAGTGATCGATGCAAATGCTGAGGCTTGGTTGACAAAAAGCTTAGTTTGTTTCTCTGCAAAATACTGCAATGTAGACTACTTGGAGGGCTGCTTGAATAAAGAAGGCCTGATGGGTATTTTAGTAAAAGCTTTGGGAAGAAATTGCTTCTTATTATCATTTGAAGACGCAAAGACGATTAATGAACTTGAAATCAAGAATTGGTCAATCCTTAAATGGTGGTTTGTATTTGTGAAAAGGTGGAATAAGGACTATAACTCAAGCACTAGGTGTGCATGGTTGAAATGCACAGGTCTGCCCATTTTCACATGGTCGGAGAAGACATTTGTAAACATTGCAGAATTATGGGGGAGTTTCTTATCTATGGAGGCTGAATCCATGAATGCTAAATTCTTTGAATACAGGGTGGTGCTTATCTCTACTTCTTGTGTGGATAGGATTGATGAACTCATTAATCTGAAAGTTGGTAATGATAATTTCTCTGTTAGGGTTCAGGAAGTGGAACAGGATTTTGAGTGTTTAAAAGATTTGGAATTGAAAGTAGGCACCTCTGTAAATCCTCCAGCAGCTTTTCTGGTGAACTCATCGGAATCGAGTAGAGACTCGTCGAGAAGGCCAAAAGCAAAGTGTTCAAGAGTTGACTTTGATAATGAGGTGGCAAATGAAAATTGGGAAAGTGGTTCGAATAGTAAATGTTGGGAATCGGAAAAGGCTTATGCGGCTGCTGATAGTTCCAAGAAACCAAATTCGCTGGATAAAGAGCTTGCTATATGAGATGAAAAGTTCCTAGAGAAGAGTGATGCTTTTGAAAAACTTTTTTTAATCTCATCAGGAGGAATGGCTTCAAACAATAAAGGTACTCAATCCAATATGCAACAGGTTGTGGGCCCAAGCCTAGCAGAAATTTTACAAGATGGAGTGTTGATTCTCAAAAGCCCGAGGAACAAAAAGGGTCAGCTTAAACCAGCCCAAAATCCCAGTTTGACTCTCTTAGACAAAGTTGGAAACTATAGTGATATAGATTCTAGGGTATCAGAGTCTTCTTTCGATGATGTATCAGTTGAAGAGATAGTTCCAGATTCTCAATCTGAATTTAGAACAGATTCAATTGGAAAGGAGGATTCAATTTCTTTGGAATATATGGATAAGATTTTGCAGAAGAGGAAAAAAAATGGAAGTTGGTTGGGGATTGCTGTAATGCTTCAAGTTCTAAGATTCTGCTGAGAAGGAAGAAGAATTCAAAAAGGTTAAAGGAGAAGACAAATTATCCAAAATTGGTGAATGGGGAGCCAGTTGTAGTTAATGCGTCTCTCTCATATGGGGATTTTGTGTGAAGAAATTCAGCATTGGCAAGAGAAGCAAAGATGATATGGCAAATCGGTATGGAGCTTGGAGTGGAGATAGATGGTGAAAAAGAGGTGACCCTTGCAAAAATAACTTCTATTTTGAAGGACCATAACCTTGGTCTGGATCAGCTAGAGGAAGGTGTGGAAATACCTGCTTGTTAGGTACTTTTCTTCTTTTGGTGTATTTATCATCTGTTGATTATGAAGATTCTATCATGGAATGTTAGGGGTCTTGCGAGGCCTGAGAAGTGTAAGGCGATCAATAAGGTGATTCTCCAGAATAAGATTGATTTGGTGATGATTCAGGAAACTAAAATCCAGGACTTCGATAGGGTAAAAGGGCGTTTGATTTGGGGTTCAGATGATTTTGATTTTATTTCAGTTGAAGCTTCGGGACTTTCAGGTGGCTTATGTATGTTATGGAGGAAAGATGTTTTCATTCTCGAAGGATCTTTGTCAGATCGTAATTGGATTTGCATCTGGGGGAAATAGGTGTCAGAGGATTTTGATTGTGCACTGGCTAATATCTATGCTCCATGTGTTGAAGTTGAAAGAAAAATTTTGTGGAAAGCTTTATTGAATTTGAAGGCATCTTTGGTTAAACCGTGGTGCTTTGGTGGAGATTTTAATTCAGTTCATGTTATAGAAGAAAGAAAGGATTGTGCATCTGTTAGAGGGGAAAGGGAGACTTTCAACAACTTCATTTTGGATGGTGAGCTTATGGATTTATCACTTATTGGAAGAAAATTTACATGGTATGGTCCTGGCATTAAAAGAAGTAGGCTTGACAGATTTATTGATATCCGAAGATTGGTTTCAGAAGTTTGCGGATCTCTCTCAAAAAGGTCTTAAAAGAGGTCTCTCGGATCATTGTCCCATTCTACTCTTCTCGCATATGGTGGATTGGGGTCCTCGTCCTTTTAAATTCATAGATGTGTGGTTGAAACATCCTCAGTACTCTAAGTTTACTCTTTCCTGTTGGAATGATTTGGTGAGTTCCCAAGGTGCACCTCTTAATCTAGCTGGTAAACTTAGATTGTTAAAAGGATGCCTCAAAGTATGGAATAAAGATGTGTTCAGAAGTATTGATCAGAAAATTGAACAAGCTGAAGAAAAGATTGAGAATCTAGATATCATCAGCAATAATAGGGATCTCTCTACTGAAAAAATTGATTTGCGAAGAAGAATAACTCAAGATTTGTGGAAGCTACATAGAAAAAGAGAATGTGTTTGGAGACAAAAATCAAGGATTAGATGGTTAAGGGAGGGGGATAACAATACTCGCTTTTTTCATAACATGGCAAAAAGTAAAGCGATCAGAAATGGGTTAAAAGAAATAAAGATTGAAGGTCGAAGGCTCTATAATCCAATTGAAGTGAAGAGGAGAGTGGCTGGTTTCTGTAAAAATATTTTCAAAGCTGCTGATTGGAGTGTGCCATCCTTAGAATGCTTACAGTTTCAAACTTTATCAATAGTGGAGGCGGGCTCTTTGGAAGTCAGTTTTTCGGAAGAAGAAATTACAAGTGCAGTGCGGAGTTGTGATGGTTCTAAAGCACCAGGGCCTGATGGTTTCAATTTTAATTTCATCAAGAATGCATGGGAGTTACTAAAATCAGAAGTCTTTCAAAGTTTTAATACATTCTATCAAAAAGGCTCTTTACCACAAGGGATCAGCTCCTCTTTCATTGTTCTTATTCCAAAGATCCTTAATCCGATTAATATCAAAGATTATCGTCCCATTAGTCTTATTTCATCAATTTATAAAATTTTTGCAAAGGTTCTCTGCTCTCGTTTGAAGAAAGTTATTGGATCTGTTATTAGTGATAGTCAGACAGCTTTTGTGGGGGGGGGGGGGGGGAGAGAGAGAGAGACAGATCTTCGATGGTATCCTTATGGCAAATGAGGTTATTGATGAAATGAAAAGAAAAAAAAAAGGGGGTGTGATTCTGAAGCTGGATTTTGAGAAGGCTTATGACTATGTAAATTGGAATTTTCTCCTCCTGATAATGAGAAAGATGGGTTTCGGGGTCAAATGGTGCAATTGGATTCGTGAGTGCATCACAAAGGTTAAAGTCTCAGTTTTGGTGAATGGTAGTCCTTCTGCAGAATTTCCCTTGTATAGAGGACTCCGTAAAGGAGATCCTTTATCTCCATTTCTCTTCCTAATCATCACTGAAGTTTTTCATTTATTATTCTCTAAAGCAGAAAGTCTTGGTTTGGTAAAAGGTATTTCGATTGGTCGTGGGAATTTTACAGTTTCGCACCTCCAATTTGCAGATAACACGATTATCTTCTGTGGCGGTGGAAAGGATGTGCTCTGTAATATTAGGAGGATATTGATTCTTTTTTAGCTTATTTCCGGACTAAGAATAAATTATAAAAAGAGTTGTTTATTCTCAGGAGATTCTTCCATGATTCCTTTGGAGGATTGGGCTTGTTATTTTGGATGTAAGGCGGGCTCATTACCTTTCTCTTACTTGGGAATGCCTCTGGGAGCTAATCCAGCTAGATTGAAGACTTGGGATCCAATCATTCAAAAGTTTAAGCAGAGATTGGCGGGTTGGAAAACGAAGCTCCTTTCGTTTGGGGGTCGTCTTACTTTGGTGAATTCAGCGATGTCAAACTTACCTACTTATTTTATGTCAATTTTCAAAATACCTGGTGGGGTTATTAAGGAAATTGATAAAATAAGACGGTCTTTCCTTTGGGGTGGGGGTGCAAAGTCCAAATGGATTAGCAAGGTAAAGTGGCAGAGGGTTTGTTCCAGAAAGAACGTGGGAGGTCTGGGTATTCTTCCGTTGAATGCTATGAACTTGGCTCTATTAGCTAAATGGTGGTGGAGGTTTGGAAAGAGAAAAATACATCCTGGAGGAAACTAATTTTTGAAAAATATGGATTCAAGGATAATTGCTGGTTGCTGTCTGAATCTAATTCTCATAATTTCTCAAAAGTGTGGAGCGATATCATGAAATTAAGATTTTTAGAAGGGGTAAAACAGTGTGTTGGAATGGAAGGTTATAGGTGGGTTCTTGGAAATGGTAACTCTATACATTTTCGGAAGGATGTTTGGTGCATGGATAAGCCGCTGAAGGAATCTTTTCGTCGGTTGTTCTTGATCTCTTCGGAGAAGGATGCTACAGTCTTTGATGTGTTATCTTCTTATAATCTCTCGTTCCGTAGAGACTTGCGACAATGGGAGTTTGAAGAGAAATATAGGCTTGATGGGATTGTAAAATCTTACGCTTTAAAAAATAGTGTTGAAGATAAATTGGTTTGGCAACACTCGATCAATGGGCAATTCTTGGTTCATGAATGTTTTATACATATTCAAAATTCAGAAACTTTGCAAATTTTTTTTTATGGAAATGTAAAGCTCCCATCAAAGTTTTATGTTTCATTTGGTTGGCGGTTCTAGAAAAAACCTCTACGAAGGTGTTCTTATCAACTAAAGGGGTATCTTTCTCGAACGCTGATTTGTCCTGTTCATGGTGTAGAAGGGAAGAGAAAGAATCCAACCATTTGTTGCTTCACTGTAAGTGGGTGTGGAAGGTATGGAGCTTAATTTGGAAATGGTGGAATTTAAGCTAGGTTAGTGATTATTTGGTAGAGGCTTTTGTTTGTCAATGGGAAGGGGTTTCAATGGCAAAAGATCTATTCTCATGGTGGAAGCTAGTTTGTTGTGCAGGTTTATGGTCTATTTGGCTAGCAAGGAATAAGGTGTGGTTCAAAGATAAGTATTGGAGCGTTGAACAATTAGTTGATGTTATAAAGCTGAGATCGTTTCATTGGGTTCAAGCTTTGGAATCGGGTTTCGTTTAGAGATTGGTGTGAGGATTCAAGAATTCTGGGAAGTTTTAAGAAGTCTAGAAGAGCAGAGCTGAGGGTGAATTTATTGTGGGCTGCTCCTTCAATAGGCTCTTTAAAGTTAATGTTGATGGGTCGGCATGGGGTAAACCAGGTTTAGCGAGGTGTGTTGAGAAATGATATGGGTGTGGTCGTTGCTATTTTCTTTGGGCCTCTGGGAATTGCTGATTCAAATGTGGCTGAAATTGAAGCAATCTGAAATGCACTTCTGTGTTTCATTGAAGCAGGATGGGTCGAAAAAAAGAATCTCATTATCGAATCAGATTCTAGGATTGCAGTTTCATGGGTTTTCAATAAGACGTTGAGACCATGGAAATTATGGGATGTCTTTGTCGACATTGATCAATTGGTGAAGACCATAAGGAATGTATCGTTTATAAACATCTATAGGGAATGCAATAGGTTTGCGGATGGTTTGGCAAAGAAAGGTGTTACTAGTCAAAGTTTTTTTAAAGCATGGTGGTAATTTCAGCTTTACAGTACGTGTGTATGCGTGTGTGTGGGTCAAAGTGATATTGGGTGGGCATATGTGTGCGTGAGTGATCTCTCGGGTATAAGTGTGAAATGATGTCTGTTTTTTGTCGAGTTTCGTTGTCGCATTTGTTTTGGTGTGGGGTAAATTTTTCTTTCTCTTCGTATTGGGTTTCGGTGTGTGTTTTTCTTTTCGTGGGTGTAATTTTGGTGTCTCGACGGGGTGTGGAGAGGAGTAGAAAAGCTGAGTTTGTTACAATATATGTGTACGTGTTTGTGTGTAGCAGAGTTATGTGAGTGATATCCTGGGAATAAGTGTGATATGTTGTTGAGTTGCTCTTGTCGAGCTTTATTTCGTGTGCGTTTTGGTTTTGGGTGAGTTTCCTCTCTCTCTGTCTTTGGCTTCGGTGTGTGTTTCTTCTCGTGGGTATGTGTTTTTGGTGTCTCGGCGTCGTGTTCTCTCAGCGTGTTTTCTTTGGGGGTCTGTTTCTAATTTGGTGTGGTCAAAAGGAGTTATTCGAATACTTGTGATTTTCGGGGTGTGTGTTTTCGTTCCACGGTAGCCTCAACGAGGTGTGTGAGTATTATTCCAACCTTCAAAGAGTTGGACAGTCATCAATGATATTGATTTAGTCTGTTGCTGACCTCACTTGTTTGACTGCTGCTGATATGTTTGATTTTATGCTAGTCAAGTGAGAAAAAACAAAGCTGCATATTGTAATCTTGGTGTCTCTTACTGCTTGTTGGATTGGTTTCTTCCTTGGCTGAATCTGTTGGAATGGGCTAAAAATGGAGATTATTGCTTCTCACCGGCTTTGCTGGAGGATCTCTTGCTACTATTCTGGAATAGTGTTTTTGTTTCTGCTATGGGATATTCTGCTCTGTCTAATTTTCGTTAAATGTTGTGGAGGAAAGCTTGCAATGTTTAGGTAGGGGATAGGATGTCAATGAGTTGGGTGGAGAGTCTTTTCTACTGATTAAGTTTGTGGGCTGTTTTGAGGCTTCCGCTTTTGCTGCAAACAGATTTGGAGGTTGTGACTGTTGAACGATTATTTTTCTAAGCTTAGAGAGAACAAAACGTTCCTCTCTTTGTTATATTAGACAAAATGATGAAAAGGATTTAATTACAACCTAGTCCTTCTAATTATGTAATAACTCATACAAAACCACACAAATGAAATAAAGTAAAAAACTAAATATCCAACACTCCCCCTCAAGCTGATGCAAAGATATCTCTCATGCCCAGCTTGCTAAGAATGAAGTGGAACGCTCTACTAGCAAGACCCTTAGTGAGAATATCAGCTAACTGATCTCCAGACTTCACAAATGGAGTACAAATCTTCCCACTACTAAGTTTCTCCTTAATAAAATGACGATCGATCTCCACATGCTTTGTCATGTCATGTTGAACAGGATTATGAGCAATACTGATAGTTGCCTTGCTATCACAATATAGCTTCATAGAGTCTTCAGGATTAAAGCCAAGATCTGATAGAATAATCTGAATCCACAACAGCTCACACACCCCTTGGGCCATAGATCTGAATTCGACATCGGCACTGGATCTAGCCACAACAGACTGTTTCTTGCTTCGCCAAGTTACCAAGTTTCCTCCCACAAAGGAACAATACCCGGTTGTTGACCTCCTGTCAGTAACTGACCCTGCCCAATCAGCATCAGTATAGACTTCAACTTAAGTGTGGCCATGCTTGGCAAAGAATAGACCTTTCCCTGGTGCTGACTTAAGATACCTTAAAATTCGAAAGACAGCATCAAGGTGAGTCTGTCTCGGAGAGTGCATAAACTGACTTACCACACTCACTGCAAAGGCAATGTCAGGTCTAGTGTGAGAAAGATAAATCAGCTTTCCCACCAATCTCTGATATCTCCCCTTCTCAACTGGCTCTCCACTTGGATCATCACAAAGTTTCTGATTAGGATCCATTGGAGTGTCAACTGTCCTACTCCCAAGCATCCCTGTTTCACTCAACAAATCTAAAACATACTGTCTCTGGGATATAAAAATCCCATCTTTGGATCTTGCCACTTCAATTCCCAAGAAGTATTTCAAGCTTCCCAAATCTTTAATCTCAAACTCTTTTGCCAAATAAGCCTTCAATTTTTCCATTTCCTCTAGATCGTCCCCAGTGAGGACAATATCATCAATATAAACAATCAGTGTTGTCACCTTCCCACTAGGAGAATGTTTAATAAAGAGAGTGTGATCACCTTGGCTTTGTTTGAATCCATATCTCGACATAGCCTGTGAAAAACGATCAAACCAAGCTCTAGGCGATTGCTTGAGCCCATACAATGCCTTTCGTAGGCGACAGACCTTTCCTCTTGTTTTGGAATCCTCAAATCCTTGAGGAACGTCCATGTAAACTTCTTCCTCCAAGTCACCATGCAAGAAGGCATTTTTAACATCAAACTGGTGCAACGGCCAGTCTAAGTTTGTAGCTAGAGATAACAATACTCTGACAGAATTCATCTTGGCCACAGGCGCAAATGTCTCCTGATAATCTACTCCATACGTTTGAGTAAATCCCTTAGCTACTAGTCGGGCTTTGTACCTCTCAATTTGTCTATCAGCCTTGTACTTAACTGTGAACACCCATTTGAAACCTACTGTCTTCTTCCCACGAGGTAATTCCACTAATTCCCAAGTACCATTTTTGGAGAGAGCTTTCATCTCTTCAACCATGGCAGACTTCCATTTGGAATCTGATAATGCCTTATGGACACAATTAGGAACAGAAACAGAGGAAAGACTAGAAACGAAGGCTTTATACGATGGAGATAAACGAGAGTAAGATACAAAATCATAAAGAGGGTAAGGATGTTTAGAGCGTGTCCTAGTACCTTTTCGAAGTGCAATAGGAATGTCTAAATCATTACTAGAATCAGGAACAAGTGAGGAAGGAATACCTGGATCATCATCACTAGAAGAGGTTGGCTGAGGTGAGGGAAAAGGAACAACTTCTAAATCTTCTGCCCCAAACCTCCTTCTCTCCTTCTTTCTAGAGTATGTCAACAACTCTTTGCCTCTCTCTTCAGTCTGAACTCCTCCTTCCTCTCTATTTCCTACCTCACTTTCTCTTGGCTCATCCCTTCTTTCCTCATTATTATCTCTTAATGCTTCCTCCTGATTCACTACCTCACTCTCTCTTAATACTTCACCTCCTTCCTTATTTTCCTTAATTATTGTGTCCCCTTCTTCTATTGTTCCAACAGTAAATGGACCAATAGCAATAGGCATCTCAACAGGCATCTCTTCCTCACTACTCCCTTTCTCCCCCTGAAGAGGTGACTGTGTAGACTGTGGCAATGAAAAGTATGAGGAAGTTTCATGGAAGGTGACATCCATGGATATGAACCATTTACGGGAAGGGGGATGGTAGCACTTGTACCCTTTTTGGGTAGGAGAGTAACCAACAAAGATACACTTAAGAGCACGAGGATCTAATTTTTTCCGAGAAGGGGAATGATCGTGAACAAAGCAAACGCAACCAAATACTTTAGGAGGAATAGCAAACAAGGAAGCGGGGTTAAGAAGAACCTCAATTGGAGATTTTTTGTCAAGAACACGAGTGGGTAAACGATTAATTAAATAAGCTGCAGCTAACACTGCTTCCCCCCAGTAACTCTTAGGAACTTGAGTAGAAAACATCATGGACCTAGCAGTTTCTAATAAATGACGATTCTTCAGCTCAGTAACTCCATTTTGTTGTGGAGTATTTGTGCAGGAAGTCTGATGAAGCATGCCATGTTCAGAAAAAAAAATTCTGAAGACCACCATAGATATATTCCCCCCCTTTGTCAGAACGGACAACTTGGACAATAGTACTAAACTGAGTGCATATCATTTTATGAAAGTTTTAAAAATAGAATATACATCACTTTTCTCATTCATTAAATACACCCAAGTAGTACGTGAAAAATCGTTAATAAAAGTGACAAACCACCTGTATCCATTCAAGGGTGGAATATGGGACGGGCCCCAAACATCAGTATGAATCAACTGGAAAGGAATAGAACTTTTATTAAAACTAGAATTAAAGGTGGCACGATGGTGCTTGCCAAGTTCACATGCTTCACAATAAGTTCCTGAAACATTTTTATTATCTAATAAAGATGGAAACAGAAAACGAAGAAGATGAAAAGAAGGATGTCCTAGTCTTTGATGCCACAACCACGCCTCTCGGGGTAGAGTCTCCCTCAATGAATGATTAGCACTCCTAGGCACACTTCCTCCTTCAACATCACTAGGCAGCAAAAAATAGAGACCATTCATTTCCTCACCACTGCCAATCGTCTTCTTTGTAGAGAGATCCTGAAAGACACAGTGAGTGGGAAAAAAGGTCACACAACAATTAAGATCACGAGTAATGCGGCTAATAGAAAGGAAATTAGTACAAAAATTGGGAACATGTAGAACTGAGGACAATGACAGTGAATTTGTATCATGAATAACACCTTTACCAGAGATAGGAGAGGGATTACCATCTGCTGTTGTAACTTTATCCCTCCCTGAACACGGAGAATAAGTAGAAAAAGATGTAGAGAGACCAGTCATATGATCGGAGGCACCGGAGTCAATGATCCATGGTCGTTGAGATGTAGCAATAAAAGTACTAGTAGAGTTAGTAACATTACCTGCGTGAGCAAGAGAAGTAGAGGAGTTGGTGGGAGTGTCCAGTTGTGCCATAATACGTCTCAAGGTCTCAAGATCAGCACTATTAATCCCTCTAGCAGTAAGGGATGGAGAAGGTGAGGAAGTAGATAACTCCTCTGAATGATGTGAGTCTGTCCCACTGGTGAAATGAGCTCGTGAGCCACCTCCTCTGCCTCCAAGACGACCTCCCCCTCTTCCTCTAGACGGGGTTGGACGACCATGAAGTTTCCAACATGTAGCACGAACATGTCCAGATTTATTACAATAATCACACCATTTATCTCTAACTTCAGTACCTTTTGAAAGATGTTCCTTGCGAGGATTAACCCCTGGACCTTTACCCCCTCACTGACTAGAAGAGATTAAAGCAGACCTATCGGGTGAGGGATTTGGAAGCATGGCTGATTGTCTACTTTCTTCATTTTGAACATGGGCAAATGCCTCTCGAAGAGATGGCAATGGCTCCATCCCAAGTACACGACTTCGAACCGGATCAAATTTAGAGTTGAGACCAGCAAGGAATTTGAAGATTCTTTCACTCTCAATATATTCCTTAAAGCTAGAAGCATCAGCGGAGCAGACCGGACGATAATTTTTTAAATGATCAAGACGAGTCCACATAGTACTCAAACATGTAAAAAATTGAAGAACAGATCGATCACCTTGAACTTCGGCATCAGTATGTCTTCGAAGTTCATAAACCTCGGCTACATTTCCTTTCCTAGCATATATTTAAGTGAAAGTTTCCCAAATGTCAAGTGCAGTCTCCATCTCCAAGAAGAACGCTGCAATACTAGGCTCCATTGAATGAACAAGCCAACTCAGAACAAGAAAATTCCCAACTTCCCACTTACCATAGGTGGGATCATCACGACTAGGTGCCTTGATTGTGCCGTCAACGTAGCCAAACTTTGCTCTACTCCGGAGCCAGAATGTGGCTGACTGAGACCACGATCTATAATTCTCGCCATTAAACAATTCTGTGGTGATTTTAGATCCAGGGTTCTCAGTAATGAGGGAATGCTTCTCATGACTTATAGGAGAACTCACAACACCGGAATTGTCACCAATCTCCCCTTCTTTTGACATGATGGATGAAAGAGGTAGTCACAAAATCAATTTATACGGCAAATAAGGCAAGCCTAGTCGTCACAGGCACTGTGCTTGTGCAATTGTCCAATTTATGGACAAATCATGGGTCCGTGCACGGACCTAAGGCGTTGGAAGGGTGAAGTTTGTGATCAGATCAAGTATCCGTAGAATACCCACTGATCTAGGGTTGAGATAACAAGAAGAAAAAAAGGAAAAACAAGAGTTGCTGATCAATCCAGTTAGCTGCCAATGAGATTGTCCAACAGAATGGACTGTCGGAGGTAGTGAGAAGAATTGGGTGGTGAGTAGTTCAGGCTAGGTGTGCCAGGGTGGCTCTTGGCAGGGCTGATAGGCTTCGGCGCAAGGCTGGGAGGCTGGGTGAGGTACGGTTCATGCTGGAAGGGCCAGGGTAGCTCTCGGCTGGATTGTGGAGGCTCTGCGCAGGCTGTGTGAGCTTTGGGGCTCGGTGCAAGGCTGGTGATGGGCTGAGATAGTGGCGGCGATGGGTGTGGTGGTGATTGGTAGAGGCGCAGGTGGTGGTAGTGATGCTTGGATCGAAACCCTAGCTTAGGGTGGCTCTGATACCATGTTGAACGATTATTTTTCTAAGCTTAGAGAGAACAAAACATTCATCTCTTTGTTATATTAGACAACATGATGAAAAGGATTTAATTACAACCTAGTCCTTCTAATTATGTAATAACTCATACAAAACCACACAAATGAAATAAAGTAAAAAACTAAATATCCAACAGTGACTCCATAAATCCAATGTTGAATTGTTACCCGGGAATTTCGTTGATGTTGAGATGAAGGAGAATATTTGGAAGATGGTTGTGAGGTACCCATAAGGAGGTTCTTTATGGAAGATACTGGTTGTCTTTGGAAGATGGTGATGCTGTTTGGCTACTGGGACATAATATCTAATTTAAGCAGTAGGGTGGCTCTTGGATGGCTTTGTAAAAGGGAACAACAAGCTCGTCATCTAGGTTGCGGACTATGTGAAATGACTTAAATCCAGCCGCAAGTTCCTTAGTAGTAAAAAACTTTGGGCTGCCGATGATTTAAAGACCTGGATTTGTTATGGAGCTGATGCTGATTTTTTCGGTGTGAAGCTGTTGCAAGATTGCAAGCAGCAGAGCTGCTTTGGTGTTGCTACTGGTTGTTGCCTCGTTTTGACCCCTATTGATATGTAGTGTGCGGTAGTGCAATGCCAATTTTTCAAATGGAGTGTATCATGTTTTTCAAATGGAATGTATCATGATTTCTAGTGTGCGTCTACAGAATGTTTTTTGGCTACTGCTTGGTTCATTAGTTTGGGCCTATGGTGCTTTTATTTGGGTTTGGCATCTTATATGGATTGCCTTAGGTGTAATGCCTTTGGACTTTTGTCCATTTTAATAACATTGAAGCTGAGCCAAAAAAAAAAAACCATGTTTTGCTTTCTTTGAACCAAATATATTCATAAGCTATTCAGACAATATAATCAGTTGCACAAGACGTAATCAAACACCCAAATCATAATAAGCAGTTATACTTATAAGCGGATATAGCAATCACGATCAAAATTGCATAAGCAAAAGTACAGACAAACGGGCTCAATATACGTTTGAAAAGCAATTTCAAATAGGCCCTATAAATATTACGCCCTCTGTCCCATATTAAGAGTCTTTGATGCCATTTTTTGATGTCCCATTTTAAGAGTCCTCTTTGAAAAGTCAAAGTACTTTAATACACACTTTCCAAATTTGCCCTTTATTATATCCAACTCTTCTCTCTCTCTCTCTCTCATTTTTTTATGTGGCACTATAATTTTGAATTTTAAAAAGGGCAATATTGGAAAGTTAATCTCACCAAAATCAAAATTATCTCCTTAATAAGTTGAAATTCCCAAAAAGACTCTTAATATGGAGACCGAGGGAGTATTACTAGACACATTAAATTCTTAGATCGGATTGAGAGCACTCAAATCCAATTTGGATCCGACTCGTTTAGAGTTAGCCTTTTCTATTTCACTAAGTTGAAAAAGCACGTGCAAGGGGAAAATATGTGTCATAATTATAAGGCAAAAGTTTTGACTAATTTTATCCATATAAGAAATTAGAATTATAAGATTAATCCCTCATAATGGGTCAAAAAACGATTTAGTGTATTTGACTTTTTAAACTCTAAAATTCATCCTTAATTATTAAGAAATATAAGAATTAATCTCTTTCCTCAAATATGTGTATTTTTTATGGACAAGATTGTCCTCATCATTAGATATATCATATATACATATGTATAACATCAACTTAAATTTAGGAATTTCAAAATAATGAGGGTAATAATTAAATGCAGTTAATTACTCTGTATGATTTAGTCTCTCTCTCATCTCACGATTTCTTAAAATTAGGAATTTCATAATGCTGTGATTTACTCTCTCTCTCTCTCTCTCTCTCCTTTAATGGGTCTCTATCCCCAGATTGTCAAAATCTCATCAATCACAACCCACGTCCACATGGGTTTCCTCCATGTAAAAGAAGATGTTTAGAAAATAGATTAGGAGATGTAGGTCATTGGTCACCTCTCTCTCACCCCACCTTCAACAATTTTTAGAGAGAGAAAAACCAACCCCTTACCCCAACTCACACAGTTCATGTGCATTTGTAGTGTTATATAAATTTCTCGTCAGGTATTATACATCTATATATATATGCAGCAACGAGTTCCCAAGACCATAACTCATACAGAGACTCCTCGATAGAAGCAGTTCTAACGCGTTAGAAACTTACAGCGTTTCCATTGCTCTAATTACTCTTCTAGCGGTGGTTAGTGAGAAATTATTTATTTTTTTTTTGGTGAGAAATTTTCTCATCAAATCCATATTTCTCTCCTTGATTTGGTGAGAATTTCTCACCATAACATATACTATAATTTCTCATTTATGATCAGTGAGAAATGAGTTTTTTTTTTTGGTGAGAAATTTTCCCTCAAACCCATATTTCCATCTTCCTGATTTGGTGAGAATTTCTCACCGTATTATATATAATTTCATATTTATGGTCAGTGAGAAATTTAATTATTTATTTATCTCTTTCACGTATTATGTTATTATTGAGGAATTTCTCACTCTGTTATATATTTTAAAGTGAGAATTTCCTCACTTTTCTTTCTCTCTTGCATAATATTTCTATGTTAATTTTCACTCTTCTCTCTCTTATATATATATATATATTATATGTATTTTGAATTTCAAAATTCAAATTTATTATAGATAGATAGATAGATAGATAGAGAGAGAGAGAATTATATGGGTTTTAAATTTAAAAACCCTTAATTATAGGAGTGGGGGTATTTTGGTCCTCAAAATAGATGAAGGACTGATTTCTAAGTTGACTTATAGAATGGATCTATTTCTAAAAAATGACACATTAAAGGACTGAAATCTAACGGACCCATAAGAAATAATATTGAAAGCTTATACCTAGGGATGTAATTAAACGGTCGATTCGATTTTGTTCATTGTTCATTTATTTATTTATTTTATTATTTTTTATTTTTTATTTTTTGCATTTCAAAGATCAACTGAATAGGCTCGATTTCGATCGGTTATGTTGATTTTTGTCAAAATTTTTTAATTCGATTCAATTTTTTTAAAAAACCAATCAAACCACTCGATTTAGTTTTGTGGTTTTTGCTTACATCCATACTTATAACGTTTCCAAAATTTTCAATTATTTTGTATAATTTTTTCCTACCAAACTTTAAAATATTAATCATATTACAGTCAGTGGCTACTATGGAGCGAGGCGAGCCGGGGTGACCACCTCACTCAATAACCAGAAAAAAAAAAAAAAAAAGTTTGCATACGATAGTTTTAAAAAATATTTAAGTTTTTGTGAACTATTTGTTAACGAAAGGACTTTTTTTGCTAATGAGTTTAATGTGAAGAGAATCACTAGTATAGGCAAGTTATCATGATATTTTGACTTTTTGTTGTGTAAAGAATGTTAGATATTTATAAATAATTTTATTTTGGGTTATGTTTTAATACTAGAAAAAAAAAATATTTCTTAGTTGTTAGTGTGTATGCTATCCGAACTCGGGTATGTTTGAATTTTGCTTGTTTATAAAGTAAGTAAAGCTCATGTATGCTGAAGCTTGGCCTGCTTATTAAATGAGCCTGAAATTCAAGCTTAGTCATGAGCTTTTTCACAAGCCCTTTGAAATTACATAATTCTTTAATAGGTTTACATATGTAAACCAGTACACACGCATTTTATCAAGTCAATTCACGAGCATTTTCACGAACCTACGCAAGGATCGAAACAAACAGGCAAACGCGTGTTTTTTCGCCCAAGGGGGACCAAAGTTCATAAAATTTTAAGGGCCCCATGAAATTATCACAATTAAATTTTTATCTTAAGATTTTTTTTTTTTTGTATTTTACACTTAGGCCTTTCCAAGGCTCAATTTAGTGCCATTAACTACGTATATATATATATATATATATTGATATACATGTATATAAAACTCAAAAGTAATGACCCTTAGAATTTTAAAAATTACACTTTTAGTGTAAGAATTTTTTGAGTTTTAGAAATTGTCCCTCTAGAATTTTGAAAGACACCATACAACGTTTAAAGTGTCACAAATAGGCTTACATTTTAAGTAAACCCAAAAAAAATCGCCAATTATGTATAAGTAAGCCCTAAAAATATTGTCGTATAAGTAGAATCCAAAAAAATCGCCACGGGTGTGCTGCCCCCAAATCTCCGTATTAGGGCCTTCATTTTAGTAATTCGTCCTGAGCCTCCAAATACTTGGTGTCGGTCCTAAATGCAATGACAAACAAGGTCTAAGTATTGAGAGCACTTAAATACAAAATATATCCTTGAAGTTTGGTTACTATCTAAATTTAGTCTATGTAGTTTCAATTTCATTACTTAATTAGTCTCTGGAATTTTTAAATAGAATAATATATTCCAAATATTCCATTTTGTAAAAAATTTTGACAAAATTCACCCACTAATATGCACAAATACGCAGATGCGCTATGTGGAGAATGGTAGTGTTCCAATTTTGCCCCTAAAAGGCGTGACAATACATAACATATGAGAAAATTTGATAAGTAAATTCTATCAAATTTTCTCACAGAATTGAACATTTGGATCACGTTAATTCCATTTAAAAACTTCAAGTACCAAATTTATGCAATTAACACTACATAGTTTAAAGAATATTTTTTTGCTCACATCAAAATTACTCACATTTGCTCACCTTCTACTCTCATGGGCTAATATAGTGGGACTCAGGATTAAATGAGAATTAATTAATAGTATAAATTACTGGACCACACTGTATTAACCAATCAAAAAGGAGAATGAGCAAAATGTGAACAATTTTAGTGTGAACAAATTTGCACTCATAGTTTTAAACAATAAGTCTAGGCACACAATGAGTTTCACAACTCATACTACAATGAGGTCATCTCAGCAAAAAAAAAAAAATTTGTAGGCCTCACCATTTTATATGCAAAACAATCCCTCGTCAAATAAGTAAAGGGTAATTCTTTGGTGACAACTTTCATACAACCTTCATACAATCTTCTAAAATGATGTATCTATCTCTCTCCTGTAATGTCACTGAACCCCACGCTGACACAGAAGAGAAATAAACACATTTTTATAGGAGATTGTATGAAAGTTATATTGAAAGTTGTCACCAAAAAATTACTCATAAGCAAAACAATCCCCAAAGTCAATTGGCATCTTTCACGTTAGAAGAGGCTCCAGCCCTAAATCCCCAAAAGTAGCAGATCGGGGACCGGCGAGGAAGAAAAGACATAGGCATCGGAGACCATCCCCCGGCCAAATACAATAACCTCTTTGTAGAGGTTACTGTTCACGCTGTTTTGCTTATTTGATGAGGGAAGCAAATAAAATGGTGAAATTCATTGTGTGCCTAGACTTTCTTGTAGGTTAAACTGGGACATGGACAAACTTCGAGGTATATTTTATAGTTAGCCTATTTGATAAGAGTGATAAACAGCGTGAATAAAAACAAAGCTACCCATCTAGGTTCTAGCAGAAGAGAACTTCCACATGGAGAACCAAACTCAAACCCAACAAAGAAAAGGTCTCAGATTGGTACTCTTTCCATTGCCCTTACAAGGCCACATCAACCCCATGCTTCAACTAGCAAACATCCTTCACTCAAAAGGCTTCTCAATCACTTTAATCCACACCCATTTCAACTCTCCCAACCCTTCAAACCACCCACACTTCACCTTCATTTCAATCCCAGATGGCTTGTCTGAATCTGAAGCATCCTCAACAGATGTTGTGTCTCTACTCTCTCTCCTCAATGTCAATTGCTTGAAACCACTTCAAATTTGCTTGAGTAAGCTGTTAGGGGATGTTTGGGAGGAGCCTATTGTGTGCTTGATCTCAGATGCTATGTTACACTTCACTAGGGAAGTTGCTGAGAGTTTTAAGCTGCCCAGGATTGTTTTGAGAACTGGTTGTGTGTCTTCCTTTTTGGCTTTTGCTGCTTTTCCAGATCTGTTGGAAAAGGGTTATCTACCGATTAAAGGTACACACTTTAATTAGTTCACTGAGTATTGTGTGTTTGTTTTGGTGTTTATCTCTCTGTGTTTGTGAGCTTCATTTAATTTATAACATGTGGTTAAGACTTGGGTCCGTTTGGGAATTGCGATTTGAAGCCCAAATCGCGCGATTGAGCTTCCAATTATTGTATCCATAACCTTTGGCTGCAGGGGTTGCTAATCTGTTTTTTGAGATCTTCTTTAACTTGAGTTGAGACAGAGGACTGTCCTGGCCCTGAGTTTTTTGGGGCCAGAAGCAAACTCCCAAAATGGACCCCTGTAAAAGGGGAGGCCAGTGCACGAAGGCTCCGCTATTGCAGGGTCTAAGGAGGATGACATGTACTCACGCAGGCAGTAATGCAGCCTTACCCCTGTCCCTGTAAGCAAAAGTAGAAATGTTGTAGATTCGAACCCGTGACCTCCTGATTACAATGGACCCTCTGTACACAGGGGCGGATCTAGAAAATTAATACAGGGGGGCTTAACAGAGGTTTGTTCGGGGGTTCGGGGGCAGCGCCCCGAAAAAAAAAAATTTGGACCTATTTATGCGTATTTTGTGTATATTTTGTGTAGATGATATAAATTAATGCTAAAAAAATTAACCCAAAAACATAGGAGGGAGGAGGGATTTTATAATTAGCACAAAAATAAAAGAGAAAGGGGGCTTAGTATGACAATTTTATAATATTAGGGGGGCTAATTGTATTTTTTAGGGGGGGGCTAATTGTAAATTTTTTTTTTTTTTAGTGCAAGTGTACAATTTTTTCAAAATCTAGGGGGGGCTTGAGCCCCCCCTTGTACCTCTTTACATCCGCCCCTGCCTGTACATATACAAAATTTCTGGGGGAACCGATATTAAAATTGCCCAAATAATCTTGATAATCCCTCACATAGATTAAGAAAATCAATACATGAACTCATGGAAACAAGTGTAAAAATATTGGACTTAAAGAGGGGCCATCATATTCACTCAAAATTTGGGGCTCACAGCGGTTGCTTTCCCAAGGTCGGCCCTGGGTTGTATGATCAGTTGTGCTGTAGTTATTGACAGATCATGTGAAAAAAAAAATTATGGACTTCTTGTGCTGTAAGCCTCCACTTAGTATTGTCCTTTGTACAATACCCACAAAAGGGGAACAATAAATTTTACAGGTTCATCACATATTTGATTAATGATGAAATCAAGCAATTTATATGTTCTCTGCATTTGGTCAATTTGATGAGATCTGGGAAATTTAGGCTCCGTTTGTTTTGATGTAAAATGTTTATGAAAAATGAGTTCGCTTTATCCAGATATAGTGAACTCATTTTTCGAAAAACATTTTATATCGAAACAAACGGACCGTTAAGAGTTTACTTCATTTTCTTTGCCAATGATTTGGTTGTTTGAATATCATAGAAATTTCCCAGTGGGTTGTATACTTTAGGTCAGGCTTCCATGAACAACAAAGCTTGAGCAGCTAGATAAAAAAATCTTGGTCCCTACTCCCTCGACTGCCCGTATAGCCATTAAGATCCCACAAAATTGTCCACAAAAACTTCTGAACATACTAAAACCTTGGACTAAAATACCATTATAGCTTGTACCATTCTTTCGCTTTGTCTTTGTAGCACTATGATCATCATCTATCAATTTCAATTTGTTAAATCTTAATATATCAGTAGAATTGTTCATATTACACTTACCAAGTATATTTTTCTCTTAATTTTCCGTTGTTGTAGACTTTTTTTTTTGGTGGAACTTTGTAATGCTAAAGAGTAAGTCTTAGGGCAATCCACAAACACCACAATGTGTCTATCTCTCTCCTCTGTGGAACCCACAATGTCAGTGGACCCCACCAAGAGAGAGATAGACATTGTGGTGTTTGTGGATTGTGTTTGTGAGATTTGTTTGTGCAAAGACTTACTCAATGCTAAATACAAAGCATTACATAAATTCTATCTCACTTCCTTTTATGTGTAATGCTCAGATTCCCAACTTGAAGATCCAATTCCAGAGCTGCCTCCTCTTAGAGTTAAAGATCTTCCTGTGGTCAACGTACCAAACCTGGATCAATTTTATCAGCTAGTACATAACATGATCAAAGAAACAAAGTCCTCTTCAGGACTCATTTGGAATTCTTTCGAAGAACTCGAGCAACCTTCACTAACCACACTTCGCCTAGAATTCCCGATCCCAATCTTCCCAATCGGTCCATTCCACAAATACTTCCCAGCTTCTTCTAGTAGTCTTTTTCCACAAGACCAGAGTTCAATCTCATGGCTAGACAAGCAAGAACCCAAGTCCGTGATATACATGAGCTATGGAAGTCTTGCAGTAATGGAAGAAAAAGAATTTTTGGAGATAGCTTGGGGTTTAGCTAATAGTAACCACCCTTTCTTGTGGGTGGTTCGACCTGGGCTCGTTTGCGGCTCAGAATGGCTCGAACCGCTGCCAAGAGGGTTCCTAGAGAGTTTGAATGGTAGAGGACAAATTGTGAAATGGGCTCCTCAGCAAGAAGTGCTTGCACATCCTGCTATAGGGGTGTTTTGGACTCACAATGGATGGAATTCCACTATGGAGAGTATTTGTGAAGGGGTGCCCATGATTTGTTTGCCTTGTTTCGGTGATCAAATGGTTAATGCAAGATATGTAAGCCATGTTTGGAGGGTTGGATTGCAGTTAGAGAGTTGTTTGGAGAGAGAGGAGATTGTGAAGGTTATTAGAAGAGTTATGGTGGAGAGAGAAGGCGGGGAGATTAGAGAAAGAAGTTTGGTTTTGAAGGAGCAGGTACACCTTTGTGTAAGGCAGGGTGGCTCATCATATGAATCTCTAGAAAGTTTGATTAATTTTATGTCATCTTTCTGAACTTTGTTCTTTTCTATTCAAGGATTACTTAATAGTAAATTTGTTTTGGACTGCTATTAGTTGTTACTAACTTCTAAGTTTGTAGATGTTATTAACTTGACATTTTTTTTCTGTTAGCCATTTGTTGAAGTCTTTACCTTCTAATTGACTTCTCTCAAGTTCTAAAAAAAAAAAATGTATTTCTCGGACTTTGATCTTAAACAAAGTTTCATGGGCTTGTTTACAGTCCACGAATTTGAATGAGATCATTCATGATTTTTAAATGAATTTATAGTAGCACATCATTTTATATACGGCCGTTTAGAAAAATTTTAAGTTAAAAAGTTGTGCTAAAACTCATAAATTACATCATCATATAATTAAGGACCTAGGAATGACCATGTATGGAGAACTACAGTGAGATTCTCTACTCTCTCAGTGAACAATTTTAAGATGATGAATTTCTTTACCAAAATGCTTTGTAAATCATGAATGATCCCATTTGAATTTGTGGACGCACAAACAGACCTTTCATCTTCTTAGAAACTTTCAGTTTTGATTGGAAATTTCCTTAGCTATAATGGACTTACTGCAATTTTCTAGGCGAAATGCTCTGAACTTTCTTTTCGGCATTACTAGGAATTATAAAAGGGAAAAAAAATTTAAGTTTTGTTGTTCGTCGGTCCCAAGGGTTCGGTTGTTCGCCGATTCAAGTTTTGTTGTCTTTTATCAGTGTTTTAAAGCATCAAATTCAAAATTTTGAAATTATCATTATAATTTTAAAAAACCAAAATTGAGGAAGTCACTCAGAAATTTAAAAAATTTTCATTATTAACTACACAAATGAAATTGTATTCCTTCCCTTTTCCACACATATTTTCTCTAATCCTTCCCTTCCCTTAAAAAGCCGAAACCACAATCATTCTCTTAAATCCATTACCTAACCAGAATCTTGATGTTAAGACAGTGATGGTTTTTCAATTTAACTGAAAACTATTCCCTCCAACGGTTTTACCTCCCTCGATCTCCATAATTCTGAGTTTAATGCTGAAAAGTAGTTACTTGTTTCAAATGACATTCGATGAACGTATACAGTATACAAATTTTTTTCCATTAAACTCCTTTTGTTTTGAATTTAGTGACGAAGAGGAAAAAGTAGAAGGAAAGAAAAGCCATATTTGTAATTTTTTCTTCCACGCTCAAACATTCCATATTAGAAACTAATTTTTTTTTTCAAAGAATAGTTGAAAAATACAAAAACAAAATTAAATTAGAAAGAACTTCGTGTATTCCTATTAGAGTGCATTTTTGCTCACCCATTTAAGGGTTGGGTGAGCATAACCCAAGCACCCCATTGGCCAATGCAGTTGTCAATTCAACTGCATTGGCCAATGGGGTGCTTAATTGGGTTATGCTCACCCAGAATGAACAAATGTGAACTCATTCCTATTATTATTAGATTCCCCGAGTGGGCTTTGGTAAACTCTCTTATTGACTCATGCCGTCTCCAATTTTGATTGTATCAGTTGATTCACCTGCTAACTTGAGCTTCTCAACTTGCATATGATAGTCCAAAATTGTTTTGACATAAAAAGTTTTATCTCAGTAGTTCAAATCATATTGAGAACAACTTTAAATGAAACGTTCATCTCTGTTGTCTCACTGCATCAATCTTATGTCCTCAATCAAACGCTCCAAATTAGAGCATGATGACCCACCTTCACTTACACTCCTTCTAGCCAACTCAGCCATCTGATTAGCTGATTTCAAGAACTCTTCTCTCCTCACCTCCATCAGATCGTTGACCATATTCTCAACCACGACTTTATCACACGTGTCCTTCATGTCCATTCCGACCCTCCACACCTCACACACAAATCTACTGTTAACATGTTGGTCCCCAAAGTATGGCCAGCAAATCATTGGCACTCCCGCAATTATACTCTCCAAAGTCGAGTTCCACCCGCTGTGAGTCAAAAATCCACCAATTGCTGGGTGGGCTAGGACCTCTTCCTGTGAGGCCCATTCCACCATACACCCTCTTTCCTTTGTACCCTCCTCGAGATCTGCCGGAGTCTGATAGTCTCCATCCTCTCGAGCGACTAGATCCGGCCGTTTGACCCACAAGAACCGTTTCCCACTGTTTACCAAACCGTACCAAAACTCCATGAGCTGGTCCCTTTTCATGATCGTAAGACTACCAAAGCTTACGTATACAACAGATTTATGCGGTTGCTTATCGAGCCATTTGATACAACTCTTGTCTTCATCCCATAGACTATTCGAAGATAATATTAGTGATGGTTTTGCTTCTGATTCGAGCCTTTTCTTCAGGTAATCATGAAGTGGTCCGATGGCGTAGAGATTTGGGAAATGGATTCGGATGTGAGAGAGGGTGGGTCCTTCTAGGTCCTCAAATGTGTTGAAAATTAGCCCTTGGGCTCGACCAGTTTGCTTGGTTTCGGTGTTGACCATTTGGAAGATCGGGTCGGTCAAGTTATCGGCACGGAAAAAATTGGGAAGGTCGCGACGTCGAAGAAAACTTTCCATGCCCGGTACACTCTTTATGGATACATCCAAGTCAGTTCCTACAATTTGTTTAAACCCCGATCACAATAAAACCAAGATAATTCAGGAATTATCACAAACTTGTTTGGTTGAAAAGAACATGAAAAGAAAGAAACAAAGACTTTACGTTGATATTACTACACCCTTTTTTTTTTAAGCAGTTCCAGGGAGACTCCCATTTTGGGACTCTTTTAGCCCGAATTTGTCATAAATTGCAAGAAAAACAGTTTCTAATGCACTTACCTTGCATTTTTCTTGTCATTTACACATGTGTGCTTAAATATATATATATTTATATATATCTAGTTTTTAATCCGTGAAATTACTTCAATATTTTTAATGAAAACTTGATTCAAAAGTTGTAAACAGAAATCCTCACTTTGATAAAGTGAGAGAATCCTCCTAAGAAGGTTCCGTATATATATATATATATATATATATGTATATATATTTACACAATCGCCACTGTCTTCAGTACATCATTCAAGCTTCACATGCAAAGTTTATTTTTAAGGGTAATACTTAGGGCACAACCTTCATACAACTTTCATACAACCTTCCCAAAAGATATGTCTATCTCTTTCCTGTGTCACTGTGGGGTCCAGTGACATCACAAGAGAGAGATAGACACATCTTTTGGAGAGGTTGTATGAAAGTTGTATGAAGGTTGTGTCCTAAGTATTACCCTATTTTTAATGGGAGCAAATGGCTTTTTACCTATTTACCCAAGCAACAAATTATTAGGACAGTGTCCAGAATTTACGTTTTTTTTTTCCCCCTCCTGAACATCAAATCAATAATTTCATTAATTAAAATTAATCCACAATGGGATAGATGAATGGCCAAAAAGCCTTCAAAAGCACTTTGCCCCTCTCTTAGGCATATTCACAAGCACTTGCTATGCATGATTGCGTTGGTGTGACATATACAAGAACGGATCCAGAAATCAAGCTTGGGAGACGAGCAAGCTTACAGCGGGTGAGTTTGAAAATTTTCAGAAAAATTATGGGACGAGTATGTATAAAGAATACTCGTTTATAATACTACTCCGTAGTAAAAATAGAGGCTTTTTCCAAATCTAGGGGGCAATCTCTCCTGCTTGCCCCCTCAGGATCCATCATTGGTGACACAGTCATCTCAATTTATTGAATGGTGTTAAAATGTCGTAACTTTATATCTAATATGAATAACTTTCATAACTACCTAGTTTTTTTTTAAAAGTAATGTTTGGGGCACTAACAAATTCCACTAACACTTATCAACACACTCTATTTCTCTCCTAGTGGTACTGTGGGATCCGCAGTGGACCCACAATACCACTAAGAGAGAGATAAAGTGGGTTAGTAAGTGTTAGTAAGATTTGTTAATGCCCTTAACATTGCCCTTTTTATTAAAAGGCTGATATATATATTTTAACCCCTTGTCTTTTAGCCCGTGTTCAAATGATCCCCTAGACTTTGATTTGTTGCAGATGACCACCCTGTACTTCCATAGCCAATTCCACAATGGTACTTTCAACTATCAAAACATTTTGAAACTAAATTTGAGGTTGAAAATTTAGAATCAAAACATTCTGAATCTAAAGATACAAACATACCTTTGAAGGGAACCTCCCCAGCTTCAATGAGCTGAGGGATGCAAAAATAAGTCCAGAAATTACAAGCACTGGCCGTGCGGAAATAAATCACCGGAATTCCAATCTCCTCAGCAACATCAAGTACAAACCCCAGTATCCCATCCGCTATTACACATTTCATAGGTGGCCGATTTTCATTACTCGGCCGATTCAATGATATGATCAGCTGTCTGAAAATTGGTTTTGCGGATTTCAAAGAATAGTATAAATCCATGATTTGCTCGCCGCAGTGGGGGTGGTCGTCGGGGAGGCTGTCGGAGATCGTCTCGAGGCAGAACCACCCGGGATAGGAATTGAGGCGGCATTGAATGTTGGTGTGGCGGAGGAGGCGGCCGTGGATGTGGTCGGTGACGAGGAAGGTGACGTGGATGCCGGAGAGGCAGAGTAGCTCCGCCAGCTTGAGCATTGAGTTGACGTGGCTCTGTACTGGGAAGGGAAAGATTAGTACATGGGATTGGAGAGACAATATTTGATCCATCAAAATTGATTTTGGTCCTCAAATTTTTCTCCAATTGTATTCTAATTAGTGAAAACTAGAAGGTACACATATATGTGTGTGTATATATATATATATATATATATATTTTTTGTTTGTATCAAATGTAATGGCAATTGTTAATGATAAAGATACATTGTTCACAACTACTTATGGATGTTTCTTTATTGATGTTTAGCAATTAGCAGGTTGGCTCGATATGCAAAATCGAATATGCCAACAGCAAGCAAAATAGAATCTCAGGGAATATTTAGTTAAAATTGGACTAAATAGTCATACGAAGTCTTGATATCATACCTCCATGGGATTAAATAGCCCCCCTGCCCCATAGCCATAGGGATTCATTTAGTTAAAATGGACATTATTCCTGTGTACTTAAATCAATGGACAAGTCAATTAAGAGGACTATTACTATTAGTCAGTCCTACCCCAACTCACACAAAATATATGTGCCCTAAGTGCTGTTCATGTGGCGTATACCAGCCTTATTATTATTATTATTGTTATTTTAAATTCCGAAACTCCAGGTTTGTATTGAAAGACAGTTTTTTTTTTTTTTTTGACATGGGAGAGGGAGATGAGGTTCGAACCCTGAACCTATGCATTGGAGGGAAATTATATATGTCAAACTCTTTGTCACTTGAGCTATACCAACTTATGCTGAAACAGAGTATTAAAGTGCATTATAATTAAAGAAATATTTGCCGGAACCATAGAGCAATGCATTAACTTAGGTTGTTTTCATAATATATATTTTATGATATTAGTGGTCCAACTAGATGTTGCATATGTGCCACATAAGCACAATTATGCACATTGAAAGATGCAAAAAGGGATTTGGTCTGTCTGTGAATCTGTGCCCAATTTTATTTTTCAATTAATTACAACTCATCTTGACTCTGACTAGACTCGTTGTGGATCACTAGCCTTCGTATCGCACATGCACTGAGCTATCACTTCTCCTTTGGTGGAATTGCCCTTGACACACTTGCTCTGTCTTGACAACTTCTGCACAAGTCTGGACCTCGCACCGATTACAATTACTCACATGCACGGATCGCGCATTGTGTTTTACTAACCATCGATGATGGAAGATAATCAAACTTGGGTTAAAAAAACCACAAACGTTGAGAGCACATAATTAGGAGATCGGTATTGCTCTCTCAAATTCGTCAAAAAAGTGGTGTTTTACTAGGTGTCCAATTAAAAGATATATTTAAATAAATACATACATAAATTTTGGGAAATCCAACAAAAACTCGCTTAGTCGTCCGAACGCCAAGGCAGCCATTTGGACAGCTAGCAAACGGTGCATTCCGACTTAAAAAATATATTAACTATTTTCGGATGTGGTGAATGTCCAACGCCTTTCGGTTTGTCCAGCGACCCATGCATTGTGTCTTCAAAATATTTTTCTTCATTGTCGAAATTAAGTTAAACTCCGAACACCTGTCCAAAATAGTGTTTTTACTCACATTTAATATAGAGAAAAACATAGTTTAACTCATCAACAATGCTAGGGGCACTAACAAATTCCACTAACATTCACACCCACACTCTATCTCTCTCTTAGTGGCACTTTGAGTCCACTGCCGACCCCACAGTGCCACTAGTCGAGAGAGATAGAGTGTGAGTGTAAGTGTTAGTGGAATTTATTAGTGCCTCAAATATTACTCTTAACTCATTAACTATATGAAAATTTATTCTGTGAATGTGTGAGCCAACCTAGGACTATGTATCCAAGTCTTCTTACCAATCACCTGTGTAATGACAACACTGATGAGTTGTATGATCTTCAAGAGCTTGAGTCTTCATCAGTAGAGTCAGTGATTCAAAGACTTTGACATAAAATAAAAATACAGACTACATTTCTTTATATCACGGATAATCGACAAAATACAATTATGACCGAGTTATCCTAACATACTCTTCTTTGTCAATTCCATGATAAAACAGAAACAGCAATACATTGACAAACAAATTTCAACTCTCTAATCCCAAGAAGAAGTAAAATCATACTTTGTTCTTATGAAAACTTCTCCCGAGTCATACCTTGTTTAAAGTATCTTTTGCTCATTTATTGCTCATTCAGAGCTTCAGTGGGTGACATATGTCTTATTTTATTCTCATTTTTTTCTTTTATGATGAATATAATTACTGAAATGTGACACATCACACCACTGAAGATCTAAGTAAGAAAAATACTATCGGGAATTGGTCAACACCAACACTTAAATTAGTATATAAAATAATGGAGAGCACTTAGGTGCTGTTATTTCAGTGCTGTTCAAACTGTGCAAGACACAGTTTGAACAGTAAAACTTGGCAGTTTTGAAAAACTGCTAAGTTTTACTGTTCAAACTGTGTCTTGCACAGTTTGAACAGCACTGAAATAACAGCACCGAAGTGCTCTCCTAAAATAATTAGAAAGTAGTCAACTATTACACCTCTCATACTTTCACTTTGTAATTCTAAAAGTATGTGCAAAATAAAAATATTGAATGCACTTCAGGTTAGTACTACTAACAGTAATAATTTGGATAATTATATTTTATGCATTTGTAGTTTAATCCAGATTTCAAAATGGTCCCTCTTCAAAATTTTGCCAATCTACTCTAATTTTTAAAACAACAATGTTAGGGGCACTAACAAATTCTACTAACACTCAAACCTAGGGTTGGCAATCAGGTCGTGTCGGGTCATAATCGTGTCAGGTCATTGTCGTGTTGGGTCATAATCGTGTCACTCTTAACATGTCATAATTGTGTCGGGTTATAATCGTGTCGGGTCATATACGGGTCACCCGTTTAACCCATCTAACCTGTGTAGGGTGTCATCGGCTCGGTTCGGTTCAAATATTTATTTTTTTTATTTTCGATTTTTTTTCATGTTTTGAAAACCAACTGAAGTGGTTAGTTCGGTCGATTTTTTCGCCTTTTGGTCGATTTTGCCAATTTGGACAGTCGGATCAATTTTTTAGTTATAAGTAATTTTAAGAAAACCGACCTGTTAGCTCAGTTCAGCTATTCGAAATAAGCTTACAGCCCTACTAAGAATACAAACAAGTCTTCCATCAAATGTATCAATTATTAACACGTACATCTTAAATACCAAAATACTACAGATATAACAATCCAATTATTATAAACTTAACACCCAAGCACATCCAAACAAAATGAATAAGAAGAAATTTTGTTTTTACTAACTGCATAAAGAAATTTCTTCACTTATCGTCCATCAAGAATCAAGATTAATAGTTGTATTTGTCTAATTGACTAATTTGTCTCCCTCCCAATCCAGCAATCCTAGTGGGCTTCCTCCCTTTTCTTTCTTTCTTTATTATTATTATTATTATTATTTTTTTATCTTTATGCAATGCTTGATGCATAAATGCTTACAGGCTCTAGCTTCCTCTCTCCCTTATTAGTTATTAATTATTTTTTTTATTGCATTAGTTATTAATTATTATATATAAGTTTACTAGTTTGGTAAGTTGGTAATTACTCTTTTTTTTTGTGAGCAAAAAAAAAAATTTAGTTTTTATGTATATATATATATAAATGATTTTTTTTTTTAATTTTTATTTATATTATTTGTATTTTAAACTTCCAGATTATTAAAAATTATTTTTAGAACTAAAAAAAATGCCCCAACTGCACTTAAATACTTGATCGGGTCGTATGGGTTAGACGGGTTGACCTACTTCAACCTATTTATTAATCGTGTCGAACGGGTCGATTCGTTTATGTCCCGTGCCCTTATACAGGTCACCCAAACCCGTTTATTTTCGTGTTGGGTCGTGTCAGGTTGCTGTTTCGGGTCGAAAATTGCCACCCCTACTCACACCCACTCTCTATCTCTCTCCTAGTGACACTTTGGTTCCACTATAGACCCCACAATGCCACTAGAAGAGAAATAGAGTGTGGATGTGAGTATGAGTGCTAGTGGAATTTATTAGTACTCCAAATATTACTCTTTTCAAAACCGAGTCAATGTGACCCAATGGTTAATTAGAAAAAACTTCGTGTATTTCCAATAATTATTATATTCCCCGAGTGGGCTTTGGTAAACTCTCTTATATTTGCTCATGCAGTCTTCAATTTGTATCGTATAGTTGATTCACTTGCTAATTTGGGAGAAACGGAGAACACTTTGGTACGTTTGGTGGTTTTGGGTGTATATACCCCAAACCACTTTGCCACTTGTCAAGCTATGAATGGAGGAGAAAGGAAAAGCTAGGATGAAGTGATGGCTGACTGACGCGTACTGATGCTGTCTGACGCGCAACAAATGCGAGGAAAACATGCTATGGGTGGTTCTCATGTGATGCTTGTTCCTTGATCAGGAACGATTGTTCTATGCCATGAAATGTTGTTACATTTTATATGTTTGTTCTGTGGTGGGAAACAAATGTTCTATGTTATAAATAGTTGTTCTTCGTGGATTGATTTGTGTGCCAATTGTCGCGCCCGCCCCGAAAGTGGGGGGCGGTCCCCTCGTGGGATCGCGACCTGTTTACGTTGAGAAGCATGAAAGTAGGTGAGGTGTATGAAAAGTGGGAGTAGGGACAAGTAAGAGTTTAGAGTTACCACCTAACATTTATTCGGGAGTTAGGATCCTTGCAAAGACAATCGACATGATCATCTTTGACTGTTGAAAAATGTTTTGGAACAGTAAGACCCTGTAAAAGTGTGACTAGAATAGTCATGCGAAACCAGAGTTCTTGAAGTGGGTTCGGGGACTCAATATGCCGAGGGAAGGTGTTAGGCACCCTCGATCATCCGTAACACACGGTTGCCAATTTTAGTGATTTTCATAGTAACGGAGCGTAAGTACGAAGTAATAGAGTATAGATACAAGAATTAGATTCGAGTATCCGTGACACACGGTTGCCGATTTACATATCTCGACACGAGATAGTTTTAAATGTATGTATACGTATCTCGCCACGAGATAGTTTGAAATTATGTATACATCTCGACTCGAGAGAGTTTGAAAGTATGTATACGTCTCGACTCGAGAGAGTTTGAAAGTATGTACGTATCTCGACTCGAGAGAGTTTGAAAGTATGTACGTATCTCGAGTCGAGAGAGTTTGAAAGTATGTACGTATCTCGACACGAGATAGTTTGAAAGAAAATAGTTATGGCCGCACCCGAGTAAGGGTTGCATACGTATCTTGACTCGAGAATCAGGCCGTACGTAGTTCTGTGCAGTGTATATGTATGGATGTTTGGTCGATCTAGACCATGAGTGTATAAAATAATATTTTGAGTAAAGTTGGTATAACTAGGAACTTTAACCTGTACAGTGTAGTCCTAGACTTTAACCTTGAGAAAGTAGTGAGTTATGAGAGAGTGTTTTGAGTAAAAGTCAGAGTAGATCAACCGTGCGGTGAGTTTTTGTAACAACCTGAAAATTCATAAACATTTAATTGCAGTGTCATATTTAAATTCAATATGTATTATTACTTTCATTTTAATTTCAATTCTCACATGTTAATTCTTAATTATTATTGAAATTATTGTTGGGGCCAAACTGCAATTCCTGTAAATATTAAGAAATACCTGAGTTGGATTTTAAAACTGTATTTCAAAATGGTGGAAATGTTTTCTTTTAATTCAAACTGTATTTTTATAAAACCAAAAAACCATATCTTACATTAAAATGAATTTTCTGTATTCTTGTGATGGATACCGCGCCACGAAAATACCAGTTTATGTCCAAAACTGTCCGTGTTGTGCTAAACTTCCACAGATTTTGGAAGTGATGTAAAGCAAAGACATGACATTTGCTTTATTGCTTTTTATGGAAACTAATCACTGACTTAGGCCTTGTTTGGCAATGCATTGTGTGAGTGTGTTAACTTAAGACCATAAGCTTGATTTCCTAAACACCTACTCTTGACCCCTATACATCTAAACTACCCTTTCAAAGCCTTGAATGTGTATATTCGTGTGAATACATCAGATTATATGCATACATCAGTCATATGTTTAGCTTGCAATTAGTATTATTGAAAAACAATTTGAGTTTATAGAGTACAGATGAATTTACTTGGCCTCCAAGTTCATCACTTAGTTTTCCTTATAAATATAGCCCATCTCTCACAATCTAGGGATTCTTGCAAGACTGAAAATACAGAGAGAAAAGAGAAAATCTGAGAGTTCCTTATTACAGAAAATTTAGAGAGAGTTCAGAGAAGATTTTCAGAAGTATATTGTAGAAAGAGGAAGCTTATAATTTCTTAATCAAGTTTGTAGTGTGGGTGCTAATTCTTGATTTCTTTCTCAACAATCTATACACTCTTGATCATAGTGAGTATTTTAAACTCACTCCTAAATGTAATTCATGCTTAGTTACTGTTTGAGTGTATAAAATTGCTAAACACCATTGTTGATTTTCGTATGAAAGCTTGAAGCTCAAAATGGAGATTTTCCAAACCTAACCAAATTTCGTTTTTATAGATAATTATGATAGATTACAATATGTAAAGTCTTTGCGTGAAGTATTTAAGTCTAATTCATCCACATAAAAAAGTATATAAGAAACCAAGTTTTGTTAACTTTTAGTTTTTCATTAAATTCTAGAGTTATAGTTGAATTCATATAAAATTGATTATGGATTTGTAATCCTTGTGAAAAACTAAAGAGAATCATATATTACATGTCCTATGAATTGTTGAATCTGAAAATGGGTCAAAAAGACCCCTGAAATCTGAAACAGGGGAAAACCAGCGAGGAAGACGAAGCCTCTGCTTCATCTCGCGGGCGCGATCGCGCGAGCGGCCCGCGCGAGCGAGGTTTGCGTTCCTAGGCAGATAGAAAAGTTTTTTTTAAAGAAAATGAAAAATAGACAGGTCGCGCGAGAGACCTTTCGCGCGAGCGACCCGCGCGTGTGAGGTGGCTGATTTCAGGCAGAAAGAAAGGTTTTTATAATAAAACGAAAATTGGGCACATCGCGCGAGCGGCCCGCGTGAGCGACCTTTCGCGCTAGCGGCCCGTGCGCGCGACTTCTGGCAGTTTTTAGTTCTTGCTTGTTTTGTGTTAAGGAACTGTTTGGGTGGTATTTTATGAACTGTTAAAGCTCTGTTTGGGAAATTTATTAAAGCAGAATCTTAATTGGTTATGTTTTGAATGATTAAAACGTTGTGTTATGACTTATCAATTCCCGTACGCTCGTCGTTTGTATAAATCAGTAAATTGCCTTATGTTTTAAAGTTTCATGACATACATGTGGAGTCAGTTGTACATGCATGGTGAGTGTGAATGTTGGTCAGTATGGAAAAGAGTAATGGTCAATGTGGTATAGTGAGTGCGGTTGAGATTGTGTTGTGGACACTCCCTAGTAAGTGAGTACCAAAGTGTGTTGTGATTGAGATTACGACGAGGGTGTCTTTGAAATGCGACGGTGGCAAAACTGGACACTCCCTGACGACCATGGTAGCGTCAAAGTGTGTGAAGTCGAACTTGGACATTCCCTAGCACCCATGGAAGTGCTAAAGTGTGGCCTACGGACACTCCCTGATACCCGAGTCTAAATACTGCGTGAGGGTTCCTTCGGTATTTGCATGGCGGATTAGGTAGTCAAAGTGTGAGTCAATGGACACTCCCTGGTACCCTGGACCAAAGTCTGAGGCAAACTGGACATTCCCTGTCACCCTTGTGCTAAAGTGTGGCTATCTTAGCGTTTCAAAGATACAGGTGTGTGATGGTGGGTTGTTGGGTTTTGTCGAGAGAAAAGAGTCGGTAAGTTGAAATGGTGCATTGTTCTCATACACGGTCACATATATGTGAATTTATCTCTCAAATGACATTGTGGTTGTTTTTCTAAAACGAACTCTTTATCTTAAATAAAAACTTGTGGATTTTAATGAAAATTAGAAAACGGTAAACGAATATGTTTTACATTCAGAGTTATGTTTTTAATACTCACCAGCTTCTTGAAGCTGACGACGTTGATGCGTCCTGGACATTCGTGTTAAGGTTTTTCAGGTTATGATTAGGCTGAGCATTACGACTATGCAAATTGAGAAACAACTGCTGGAAATAGAATTTACTTTCATATGCTTTAAGTTGAACTGATTTTTATAATAGGGATGACTGTAATAGACACTGAGTTATTGTTTTGATTTAAGGCGGTCTGTGCCTTTAGATGACCTGTGCTGTAATATTTATTAAGTTAGAAAAATATTTATAAGCTTTGATTGCTCTGCTCTGATTATTCTTTTTGTTGTTCGACGTTTGGGACGGAATCGATCCTTCAAACTGTCGCGACCTACGGGTCCATAAAGGAAATTAAATGCTTTCCTTATTTATGCTACATCGGGGCGTCACAGTTTTTGTATTTTATGAATTTTAGATTAATATTTTTTTTGTCTTTTTGTTTTATGTGCCGGAAGTAAGGGTCGGTGCCCATGAAGTTTGTGAAGACTTACCTGTCTTATCTGTGCTGCTTGCAGATTCCAAGCATAGGTGGCATTGGAGTTTTATTTTGAGAAAACCCATTTTTTTTATATATTTCTTTTCGTCTTCTTTTTTATTTTTATACCGGAAGAAAGGGACGGTGCCCAGTGATTTGAAAAAGTAACCGGAAGTAAGGGTCGGCGCCCAAGTGGTTTGAGAAATAGTGCCGGAAGTAAGGGTCGGTGCCCAAGTGGGTTTGGGAAATGTGTACCGGAAGTATGGGTCGATGCCCAGTGAGTGAAAAAGTGCCAGAAGTAAGGATCGGTGCCCAGTAGGTGGAAAAAGTGTGCCGGAAGTACGGGTCGATGCCCAGTGAGTGAAAAGTGTGCCAGAAGTATGGGTCGGTGCCCAGTGGTCTAAGAAAAAGTTTTACCAGAAGTATGGGTCGGTGCCCTATGCAAATGGAGAGAAGTATCATTTTTTGTGTTTTCTGATTTTATCAACGAAAATCTATAACAAGAGATAAAGTGCAGCCGGATGGGTCATTAGATCTCTTTCCGGCTGGGACAGGATATAAAGTCCAATCGGGTGGAGTTTGAAGGTCTCATTCCGACTGGCGCAGGATATAGCAGTTTGATAAAGTTCAGCCAGGTGGGTCATTAGATCTCCTTCAGGCTGGCGCATGATATAAAGTCTAATCGGGTGGAGTTCGAGGCCTCCTTCCGACTGGCGCAAGATATAATAGTTTGATAAAGTTCAGCCGGGTAGGTCATTAGATCTCCTTCCGGCTGACACATGATATAAAGTACAATCGGGTGGAGTTCGAGGCCTCCTTTCTACTGGCAAGAGAAGGCGGAATGTCCGACCAGTGGATTTATAGGGGGACCACACCAGTAAAGCATATAAAATAAAAGAAAAGAGAAAGGCGGAATATCCGACCAGTGGATTTATAGGGAGCCCCAGACCACTAAAGCATATAAGTAAATAAAAGAAAAGAAAAAGGCGGAATATCTGACTAGTGGATTTATAGGGAGCCCCAGACCACTAAGAGTATGAGTTTGAGGGAGTTACCTATGAAGAAGGGGGCAATTTGAGGCCCAGTCGGTGTTTTGTTGAGAAAGAGTGAAAGAAAATCGAGAACCGTAGCAGACATAATCCAAGAAGACCCAACTCGTACTTCGACGCAAAATCGACTTGAATGGACGTCATAGTTGGGTTCGGAAGGGCTGGAAGAGCCAGAATAACCATAAGGCGGGCCAGAATGGGTCCGGGCTGAGTTGAGCAGGACCCGTGGGGGGTTAGAACTGGCCGATAGAGCCTGAAATGGACTTATAAAAAGCCAAACAGTCCCTAAAAGTTGGATTCGATCAATTCTGAGGTCGCCGGTGGGTCTGGAACGACCAAATTAGCTAGGAACAAGTGTCCGTTCGTTGAAATCTGGACCCGGAGTGGAGAAAATTGGGAAAAACCAAAAGTGGGGCCTAAGTGCCACGTGTCAGTTAAAGACATGTGACACCTTCTGATTTGCTGGTCAAAGCTGATAGGGCGTTGATGGGGCCGCTAACTGGGTGTGCTGCGTGGGCAGTCAAAGACACGTGGCAGCCCCTAAGTGGCTGGTCAACGTGATGACGTGGCTGTAATTGCCACGTGTCAATCACTGATTGGTTGGCCAACCTGGCGTGCCAATGATGTGGCAGTACATGTGGCAGGCTGTGACACTTGTCAGATGCTGATTGGGTGGTCAATGCTGACTCAGTAATGACGTGGCAGTACACGTGGTAGAATGTGACACGTGTCAGATTCTGATTGGGTGGTCAATGCTGACTCAGCAATGACGTGGGAGTAAATGTGGCAGATGACATGGCGGTCGATGACACATGTCAAATGCTGATTGGGTGGTCAATGCTGACTCATCAGTGACATGGCAAGCACGTGGCCTGCTGACTAGACTGCTGACTCAGCAGTCGATGCCACGTGGTGGCTTCTGATTGGTTGGTCAACTGCTGAGTCAGCACTGACTCAGCGTTGCCTGTTACCTGCGCGTGGGGAGGCGAAACGGAGCCCTGGTGGCGCGTGTAGCGCGTGCGGCTGTTGTCGCTGACTTTTGGAGGTCATGCCGCCGGGGCTTTGATCGTCTGGAGCAGACGAGTGGGCCAGTGGTAGTGGTGTCCGGCGGCTGTTGCCAGAAAGTCTGCCGAAGCAGATTCTGTGCAGCGGCGGTGCGTGGGGGTCTTCTGGAGGCGCGTGGGCGGTCTGTGGGTCTTTGTTAGTGGTTTTTCCAGTTGGGTTGGCTTCGGTTTAATGAGAGGGAGGTTTTGGTATGGGTGGTGAGAGAAAGAGAGGTGTTTAAGGCCCTGTTTGGAGGGTATTTCAGATTATGGGTTAAGCTTAAGGTTGTGTTTGGTTCAGACTTGAATTCTGGGCTTTCTGGGTGTTTTTAAAAGTTGTGGTTGGGTAGGGGCTGGGGTAATGTTTTGAGGATGATGGGTTTTGGGTGGTGCAGACAGTGGTGGTGTGATGGTGGTGATATGGGTCTGTTTGGTGGATAACCAAACAAAGCCTAAGGGTTTGGGAGATTTTTTTCTTAAACAAAACATAGAAAGCTTCTTTTGAAACCCTACATGGGTTTTAATCCCATGTAGGTGAGACGCAGAGAGGTAGGCTCCAGCCATTGATCGGGCCGTTGATCGATTTTGGAATCGATCTTTGATATTCTTCAATCTGGGTATCTGGTTCGGATGATTCAAAAAGATCCAAACTCGGTTTAATATCCTCTTCAAATCCGTATGGTTAGGTCAAAATTCGTTTGAAACTTGGAAATGATTCCGTTTTTCTCAGACCATCGATGTTTGATCTACACCGTTTAAACGTCGACTGTCGATATCTTTTGATCCAACCGTCCGATCTTCCTGATTCAAAATGATTTGAAATCGTATTGATGTTCTCTTTGAATCGGTACGGTTCGATTGAGATTCTCTGACCTTAGAAATGACCGTTTTGCCCCTTGTCTTTTTCCGATTGGGCTTCAAAACTTCGATTGGACGTCGTTTCTTCTCTGATTGTCTGATTGGACTGATTCAAGTCACTGAACCTTTGTTTTTCTCCGTATTTCAGTCATTCATATCTAGTCGGACTTTTGGTGCTTCTGGATTGACAATCGTGTCCTTTTTCCTTGAGTTTGGGGCGTCGAAACTTCAATCGGAGCCCGATTTTTCTCTGGTTGTCAAATTGAAGATTTGAAGTCCTGTGGGCCTGCACTGAATTCCTATTTTTCCCTGGTGTAATTGAATTCAACCATTGGTTGTCCCGGACTTGATTCCGGTCTTGAATTTTGTGTCGAACTTCGATTCTGGTTGAAAATGTCGTCGATTACCGTAATCAGACAATCCCGGATTCTAGACCTCCGGTGGTTGGGCTACCATCTCCGTATTTGACTTTGATTTGGCCTCTGGAGTCACTTTTTGGATTCTGGAGCTCTTTTCTCGATTAGAGTGCCTGGTGGGCCCACCCTGCAACAGTTATTTCTTTTTTTGGCAGGTCAAAATGGGGTGTCTACACCAATCATGATCATGATTTACATTTATGTATGAAATCTTTTACAATATATGGATATAAGCAAATTTGACTTTTGATGTATAAGTACGAGTGAATTTATTGGGTAATTAGTTCCTTTAAAATAGAACAACATTTTACGATCCAATTCCTTGAGACCAAAAACAGTTATTCCAAATACCTGTTATGTTTGTTCCACTAATAGATAGACTTGTTCCCTCCACAAAGTTAATGTTGAAAGCTTTTAGTTGGTATACCTACTTGGTAATTAATAATGGGATTTAAGGTAGGTAGTTGCTTTAATTACAAAAAAATATGAGTCATATGAATCCCCAATAGTAATTCATATTTGGTTGACTGAGTAGCACTATATCTCAGCACATTGAGTTGCACAAGATTTCTCCACTGAAGAACACAAACAAAATTTGAACTTCTACTTATAGGTATTTTCCTAAACAAAACAAGTTTTATATTTTTATTCAAATAAGTAACTAAATGTCCTCTTATTCATCTTATTTTAGTTATTTTATGTTTGATTTATTGATTTGGTTGATATTATCGTTTGTTTATGGAATGTATGGAATAAGTGTTTATGATTAAGCAACAAATTTTTTTTTAAGAAAAAAAAAACAAAGAAATATGGAATGAATGTTTATGATTAAGGAAAAATATTTCATTAGCTTTAAATAAAAGAAATAAATGTTTATGATTAAGCAACAAATTTTATTATTTTAGAAAAAAAAAATAAAGAAATATGGAATGAATGTTTATGATTAAGGAAAAATATTTCATTAGCTTTAAAAAAAGAAATAAATATATGGAATAAATGTTTATGATTGAGCAACAAATTTTATTATTTTTTTAAAAAAAAACAAAGAAATATGGAATGAATTTTTATGATTAAGGAAAAACATTTCATTAGTTTTAAAGAAAAGAAATAAATCTATGGAATAAATGTTTATGATTAAGCAACAGATTTTATTATTTTAGAAAAAAAAAACAAAGAAATATGGAATGAATGTTTATGATTAAAGAAAAAACATTTCATTAGTATTAAAGAAAATAAATAAATCTCATAGAACAACATTTGATGCTCATAGAACAACATTTGACGGTCTGTGGAACAACATTTGATTAAAATAGAACATTTGGCGATCCATAGAACAACATTTGTTAATCATGGAACAACGTTTGATTTGCTCGGAACAACATTTGATTTAAATAGTACAACATTTTCTGATCATGGAAAAACATTTTATTTGCGCGGAACAACATTTGATTAAAATAGAATAACATTTGATTTGCACGGAACAACATTTGTGCAAATGGAACAACATTTGATTTGCGCGGAACAACATTTGATGTTCATGGAACAACATTTGACGGTCCATGGAACAACATTTGATTAAAATAGAACAGCATTTTACGATCCATAGAACAACATTTTACGATGCATGGAACAACATTTGATTTGCACGGAACAATATTGATGCAAATGGAACAACATTTGACGATCTATGAAACAACATTTGATTTGCGCGGAACAACATTTGATGCTCATGGAACAACATTTGATGGTTCATGGAACAACATTTGATTAAAATAGAACAATTTTATGATCCATAAAACAACATTTGACGATGCATGGAACAACATTTGATTTGCACGGAATAACATTGATGCAAATGGAACAAAATTTGATGCTCCATGAAACAACATTTGATTTGCACGGAACAACATTTTATGCTCATGGAACAACATTTGACGGTCCATGGAACAACATTTGATTAAAATTGAACAACATTTGACGATCCATAGAACAACATTTGACGATGCATGGAACAATATTTGATTTGCACGGAACAACATTTGATACTCGTGGAACAACATTTGACGGTCCATGCAACAACATTTGATTTGCGCGGAACAATTTGATGCTCGCGGAACAATTTGATGCTCATGGAACAACATTTGATTAAAATAGAATAACATTTTACGATTTATAGAACAATATTTGACGATCCATGGAACAAGATTTGATTTACGTGGAACAACATTTGATTTACGCTGAACAATATTTGATGCTCATGGAACAACATTTGACGGTCTATGAAACAACAATGGATTAAAATAGAACAACATTTTACGATTCATAAAACATTTGACGATGCATAGAACAATATTTGATTTGCACAGAACAACATTGATGCAAATGGAACAACATTTGACGATCCATGTAACAACATTTGATTTGGTCAGAACAAGAATTGATGCTCTTGGAACAACATTTGACGGTCCATGGAACACATTATACGATCCATAGAACAATATTTGACGATGCATGGAACAATATTTTATTTGCACGGAACAACATTTGATGCTCGTAGAACAACATTTGATAGTCCATGGAACAACATTTGATTTATACGGAACAACATTTGATGCTCATGGAACAACATTTGAAAGTCCATGGAACAACATTTGATTAAAATAGAACAACATTTTACGATCTATAGAACAATATTTGACGATCCAAGAAACAGCATTTGATTTGCACGGAACAACATTGATGCAAATGGAACAAAACATTTTCTAATCATGGAACAACATTTGATTTGTGCGAAACAACATTTGATGCTCGTGGAACAACATTTGACGGTCCATGGAACAATATTTGATTAACATAGAACAATATTTGACGATCCATAGAACAATATTTGACGATCTATGGAACAACATTTGACGCAAATGGAACAATATTTTCTAATCATGGAACAACATTTGATTTGCGCGAAACAACATTTGATAATCATGGAACAACATTTGAGGGTCCATGGAACAATATTTGATCAACATAGAATAACATTTTACGATCCATAGAACATCATTTGACGATGCATGGAACAATATTTGATTTGCACGGAACAACATTTGATACTCGTGTAATAGCATTTGACGGTCCATAGAACAACATTTGATTTGTACGGAACAATATTTGATGCTCATAGAACAACATTTGGCGGTTCATTGAACAACATTTGATTAAAATAGAACAACATTTTACGATCCATAGAACAACATTTTACGATCCATAGAACAATATTTGACGATCCATGGAACAACATTTGATTTGCGGGGAACAACATTTTCTGCAAATAGAACAACATTTTCTGTCACGACCCATCCCGCTACGCGCGGAAGTAGGACACGTGGCACGCCATTAAGGCTTATCCAGTTCCATTAAAGTAAAATTAGCAGCAGAAAACATAAGTCCCAACCTTTGACCCACATAGACAACTCAACGTGCTCGTGTAAATTTAGACATGCTTTTCACATTTAAGCGCGTGCATAACTAACGGGCCTACAAATAACACATGGATTTTGTCCGGATCTCAATTCTGTCGTCGAAATCTAAAACATGTATTTCCCTATATTTCACAAGTTAGAACTTCGTATCTCGTGCGATTCTCTTCAAACTTTGAAGGATCGACTAGAGGGCCGATTAATTGTCGGATCTCAAATTTGAGATGATTCCTACAAGTTTATACCTGTTTTCTCCAAAAGTCTAGAAATTAGATTTTTACAAAAGTTTGCCAAACATGGCCTAATGACTATCAAAACGTAAGTCTTACCTCCACAAGTTCAAATCTCAAATTTGGAGAAAATCTGACGGACGAAAGGTCATCGATCGTCGTCGCAAAGTCCGTAGGATCAAATCCCCTTTTCTCTCTTCTCTCCAAAGATATTATATGAAGTTTTTAACAAATGCAATCTCACCCCTCATCTATTTATAGACCAACTCTTTGGGAATCACGTTTACCTCCCCGCGAGTTTCTCAAACTTCTAATTAATCCATGAAACGTCGCACACGTCCATGTTATGTCTTTACGAGTGAAAATTATAAATTACAAAAGTTTTCGATTAAGTGTCGTTTGGGTCCAATAATAACGTCCGAAAACTAAATTCCGTGAAATCTCTACACAACCTACCTATTATTTAACGTGTCACTCATGTTCTCACCATAGTTTTCAAAATGCTATACAACAATATCAAAATTACCAGAAATTATACTGCACAGGTATAATTCACTATTCACGAAAATACCAGAAAGTCAAATAACATTTAAATCACATAAATACCATTTAACCATGCCAATGCAAAATGAACTTTCAATTCTGTTTTAATTGTCAAATTTTAGTGATCTGTTTTAATCGGTGACGCGCGATTTACCGAGCTCATGTACGATTTACTCCAGAGAGAGAATTGGGCTAAGATTTGATCAAATTCGGCATTTTCTTAGCTTAATTTGGGTAGAACTCAGCTAAGGTAAGTTTTCTAACAAAAAGCTTGATGTGGTTTATGTCATGTGCTTCAATTGCTAATTAGAGATGTTTTTAATGAAGTTTGCACATGGTTTGGTTTAAGTTGGTACCTTGAAATTTGCTTAGAAATGCTTGCTGAAAGTGCTACAGAAGTTTCTACTAGTGTAAACTAGTCGACTGGGTCAAGCGTACAGTTGATTGGACCACCCTTTCCACAGGTTGAATCCTCTGTAACTGGCACCTTCAGTCAACCGAACCCATGTTCAGTCGACCGAACACCTCAAAGTTCAGTCTACCGGACCAGACAGTCGATTGTGCTAGGGAATTCTAAAAAATAAGCTCTTTGTATCTTGCATTTCCAGTCGACTGTGTCCCCGATCAGTCGAGTGGATCTAGATGTTCAAATGAAAATGTTTTATTATGTGTTTAATGGAATATTTCTTGAAACACACGTTAACAATTGATCTATCAGGGTGGATAATCCTTTGTTACATGTTAATAATTGATCTATTATTCGAAAATTCCTACACATGGAAAGAGGTGAGTCTTCCCGTAGTTCTTCATCCCGATGTGGTTTATCCCGAGCTCCGACGAGGGGTATCCCTGGCCTGGCCGGTTTCCTCGGAAGGGTCTTACGAGAAGAGCCCACCAAGGATGATACATTCTGAAAAAACCCTTGGATGAAAGTCGTCAATTTTGGGTACTTAGACACGGAAGGGTAGATTCCTATCGAGACACTAATATCCCAAAATGGCCCTTGGTTGGAAGATTTTGTCATCGGAATTTTGGAAAGCTTAACCCACATAGATGCTGATGATTATCATGAAGATATTTATCTGTGTGTTATTAAGGATCACACTGGAAAGATCGCTGGTACCATGGATCATAAGATCAAAGATGTTTTATCCTTATTGTGGTGTCTCCACTAGATCTTTATTTGGGCAATTTCTCAGTTCCTCAGCTTTTTGGTGCGACGGTTGAGAATTTTTGTTGGTTTTTCGCTTCATGTGATGGTCTTGTTGGCTCTTTCGTTGTCGTTGTTCGTTAGGTTTGTGTCGTTCTTGTTAACAAAGTTCTAGTTGGCTCCTATGTTGTCGTCATCCATGATCTTTGAAAACTTCCATCGCTTTGTAGAAGATGAAAACATTGAATATATTCATTGAACCACTCCAAAAAAGGATATAGCTTTTGAACAAGAGTTGGCCACATCACAAAGTGCAAGGTTACGGCTATGACTACCACATAGCGTATAAAATGCTCTAGGATTGATTTCTAGTAGCTTACTTTGTATACCCTTATGTTTTCCCTTCATATTAGATCCATTATCATATCCTCGTTGAAACATCTACACACCAAACTACAAGAGACATTTGTTCTTCATGACTCACATCGGAGTACAATCAAGAGTAATTGAAAAGTACTTTGCTCTTTTGATCGTTTTAACAATTGTACCTTTAATCTCATTAGCCAACATTACTATCAATTCATTTTGGATTTTGTGGCAAAGATAGTGATAATGACTCTTGGTGATGCTAAAAATTGGTAAGAGAGATTAAAATAGTGATATGAGGATACAAGAGCTTGTATATGGTTCAGTCCTGTTAACGAGGTGACCTACATCCATGGTTATGTCAGTGGGCTTCACTAGCAGATCACCGGCGGGCCTGGTGAGCCAACAATTGGACGGCACTCCCAGCAAAACCGGGCGGGTGTATGCGTATTAATCAATATAAACTGTTATTCTCTAGGTTAAGAATACCTTTTCTTCTTAATGGGGGTGAGTGGCCCCTTTTATAGGTGCAAGAGACCACCCACACAAGGCAATTGATTAGATAAGGAAGCCCAATCTAATTACAATTTGATGAGCATAAATCATGGGAGGTTTCCTAAGTGGCTTATTTACACTTTCCATTAGTCTTCTGATTGAATTAGGAAACTGCTGAGCGGCTTGGTTGTCAAACTGCACCTTGTGGAGAGCTGCTGCGCTACATGCCCAGGATGTGTTAATACCTCGAGCAGTAACAGCCGATGACCTCGGGATTGCATGGGCCACAAGCACCTATTCCGGATAGCCCGGGTCCTTCGCTACTGACATGGCGGTTTGGCTTTAGCATAATATTTCTGAACGTATCAGCTGCCCCCCATTTTCGAAGTTGATGTGATGTCCCATCATATGAGGTTTGAAAATTAAGATTGCTCGCGGGAGACCGTCTGGTGAGAGGTCAGGACTCAACCCAGGATGGGACCGGTCGTATTGGTCAACTGGGGTACGGACCAAGCGGTGGCCTCGTGGGCCCGAGTCCTACACTGCCACGTGTCAACTAGTCATTGGCCTGGTTAAGATCAATCGAGGCTAGCACGGGAGTAACTGAGCTACTTACATAATAACCGAACCGTCTCTCATGCATTTAATGCGCACACTTTTTGAGGCTACGCTCCACGTGCCCGAGGTGACAGCTGTCGGACAGTTTCGGCAGGAAAGTTTCCTGGCCGTTAGATCTAGCTTGATCTGCGCCGTCGTGCTTCCTATATAAGGAACACTTACTCATTTCACTAGTTCCTGCTGCCAAGAAGCATATTTCCCGAGCGGTTTTGAGAGAAAAAAGTACCCGACACAGCTTCCCGAGCTCTTTTCTGCGTCTTTCTTTGTAAGTCTCCATTCCTCAATTTCAATTCACTATTCTTTTCCATCTTCTTCTTTTCCTTTTTTTCTTCGAAGTAGGGCTGGAGGGAACGAACCCCTAAGGTGTAGAATGGGAGTGGGATTTCTTTTTCCTTAGATTTTGTTTCTTTGTTAGGTTAGGAGGTGTAGCCGAATGGTTTAACCGATCGGGTTATCCTGTATCCGTTTTGCATGAGTGTTACTTGACCGCTAGGACCTTGTATACTTTACCCTTTAGGCTCGTAGTCTTGCCCCCCCCCCCCCTTATATGTTAGACATGGGGTTACAGACCCATACTTAGGTCGCCACTTGCTCCCTTATCCAGACACACAGAACTCAGAGATGTGTCACTCTGACTTTGACTCGTCTTCCCGGTCGAAGGACGAGCAGTTGCGATCAGGAATGCCAGAGACCAGTCTAGATCCACCTTCCATGACCCCCTCCGACCAAGACAGTGAGGGGAATATTCCTGCCTAGATATTCGACGATGAATCAGTTCAAAGTGCTCCCGTTGCCTCGGTGTCCGGGTGGTCGGATAGTGTGGGGTCAAGGCTGAACAGTCCCAACGTGCTGTTTGCCTGCGAGTGGATCGTTAGCACCCCTTCGTGTCCCTGACTTAGCTTGGATTATGGAGAGATACGACATCTCCGGCCATTTCTCCCTGGTGGTGCATGACGGCGGGGCTCATATACACGAGTCGGACTTCGTCACCTTATACGAGAGGCCGGCTTCTTCTCGCTGGGGGCTCGGCAAGGGAGGAAGATTATCGTTAATTGCCCGAGATATAATTGGGGGTAGAAGAAGAAGTTTTTCCAAGTTTCCGCCCTTGGATTTTGTGAAGAGGCGCCGGACATACAATTGAGGACGTCCTGGGCTGGAAAACTGAGGAGTAAGCCCTTAACCGTTTTACCATGGTCTTGTTTCATTGTTACCATTGAATCTTATATTCCTCTTTTGTTTTTTGTTTTTTTTTTTTTTTTTTTTGCAGTGGGAGCAGTGGATCCGCCCAGTATTCCTGACGAGTGCCAATCGAGGATCCTCTTATTGGTCGAGGACCCAACTGACGTAAACAACGTCTTGACCCGGTCGGGGGACCCAAAAATCTCATACCAACCCAAGCATCGCTTGGAAGCTCCTATCTTCCCAACAATCATCACTGGTCAGTTATCCATATACATCTCGGACAGCCTGCTCTCACCCTTGCCTGTTATGTAACGGACTTGTGTTTTTTCCAATTTTGCAAAGATGGGTCCCAAGAACCCGACGACCCTCAAGGAAAAAGAGGCGGTGCTGATGGCCCGAGCGGGTCTCAAAATAAAGAAATATTAACCTGTTGAGGGTCAACCTCTTAAAAGGATCACCAGGGGGATCATAATCCGGGTAGAGAAAGAGGTTGTTGTGACTTCGACGCCCGGAGTCACCATCGCTGTACCACCAATTGCGTTTCCTGCCACCAAAACGACCGGGGTCTCTTTCTCCAGCCTGGACGAATCGATCCGTGCGGAGCCGTCCTCAAGGCCAGCAGTGGAGACGGAGGATGAAGTCCGCGCGAGGGTTCGGCTCGGGATGCTACTGAGTTAAGTAGACAAATGCACTCTGCTAAGTCCCACGGCCATAATTGGCTGGCTTTATAGTATCAGTCACATGGTGAGTTACTTTGCGTTCTTCATGCTACCTACTTCTCCGTTCGGAAGGCTGGCAATTGTCCTCTTTTGCAGGTTGGCTGTATAGCTGTCGGGGATGAAATAACCCTGCCCGGGCTTGCTAAGAGACTGGCCTAGGCTAAAGCTGCCTTGTCTGCTGAGAAAGCAGCCCGAGAGCCTGCTGATTTCGCCCTCTCTGTGGAGTAGGAAAAGTCCAGGGCTCTGGGCCTGGAGCTAGGTGAGGCCTGAGACACCATCTCGACAGAGCGGGCCGCGCGAAAGTCTGCCGAGGCCAAGGTTGCAGCTACAGAGGCTGATCGGGTGGCTGCCAAGAAGGAGACCGAGGTCCTCACAGCCACTCTATTCGAAGTCACCATGGCCCGGGAAGTCGAGGCTAAGGACGCCGAAGAGGAGTTCGAGGCTGGGTTCCTCAAGGGTTACGCTGACCTCACTTCCAGGGTTGCTGAGGATCACCCAGACTGGGACATTTTCGGCTACTCCTGGGCCGAATCCGACTACTGGAAGGAGGACCAGGCTACTGAAGGAGAGCTTGTTGAGGTTGAATTGACTGGGACTGCTCCTGTAGGCGATGACAGTGTGGTCGTTGCGGACAACCAGTAGAAACCCTCGTTCTCATTTCTCTTTTTTTTTTGGGAGGCTACTACAACTGCCCCCAAGCACTGTACAATTTTTTTTTTGTATATTAATGAAAAGGTTCTTGAAACCAACTTTTCCATCAATTGTTTATAGTTTCTGTACTTGTGTGCCTTTGCTTGCCAATTCCCGACCGGTTTTTATTTAATTAACCGATCTAAATCCTTGCCTTAGCAAATGGTTTTGGATCATAACTGGTAGAATAACTGGTCTTCTTGACCTATTTGAAAGGTCCCGTCCGGTGTATTATAGGAATTTATCCTGTTTTACCGACCGGACGGTTTTTCTCTGGCCTATGGAGGTACTTAGGAATGTTAGAATTCCAAGCCCTGTTATTGACCGGTGTGATTTCCTTTTTTAGTCTGGTATATCCTCCTACCCCTCGAGCAGTTTGCTAAGGCAGGTGTCTAAGAGGGGGGAACCATAGGAAACCGACCTGGAACATGGGTGGTTGTAGGGTCCTTTGAGGCTTGCCATCATCAGCCACCTAGGGGTTTTGCCCCCATCGCCGATGGGGCCTACGCGAAGCCGGTGCCTCGGGGTTAGGCTCGAGGTCTTTTTTGTGCCTTGGTTTTGAGCCAAGGTCTTTTGCCTCTCGGGTAAGTTCCCGGGGTCTTTGTGCCTTGGTTTTGAGCCAAGGTCTTTTGCCTCGAGTGTTGGCCCGAGGTCTTTGTGCAGAATACCGACAAGGGTTGTTTCTTGGTGCAAAGTAGGAACTGTTTTATTATTATTTTTTTATTTTGAAAAATCATATTAACCACTTGAATGGAGCTACAAGTACCCTAACTAGTATTAAAATACCAACATATAACTGCTACTGATAGTACTTTCGGAGATGCTGCACATTCCAAGGGTGAGAAAGGTGACGGCTGTCCAGAGTTTGTAACCAATAGGTACCCGAGCGGTTTATCCGGGTAACTAGATATGGACCTTTCCAGTTTGGCCCAAATTTTTCGTGACTCGGGACTTTTGTGGATTGATTGATGGCTTTAAGGACCAGGTCCCCTGCCAGGAATGCGATGCTTCACCTTGCTGTTATAGTATCAGGATACTCTCTGCTTATAGGCTACCACTTTTAAATACTCCCGGTCTCTTTTCTCCTCTGCTAGGTCGAGCTCTGTCCTGAGGGCGTTTTCATTGTCTAGCTCATTATAATTTGCCACCCGGTAGGTAGGTAACCCAAGCTATGTGGGGACCACTTCCTCAAAGTCGTAGGTTAGGGAGAACGGTGTCTCACCTGTTACTGCTTGAGGTGTGGTGTGGTAGGCCCACAGGAGGGTCGGTAGCTCTTTTTCCCATAGCCCTTTAGCACCTTCGAGTCTTGTCTTGATTGACTGAAGAATAGTCCGATTTGTCACTTCGGCTTGGCCATTGGCCTGGGGGTGCTCGGGGGATGAGTAGTGATTGGTTATCCCATAGCCCGAGCAGAACTGCCTGAATACTAGGGTGTCAAATTGCCTACCGTTATCACTAACCAGGACCCGGGCGACGCCGAACCTGCTGAGGATGTTCCTCTCCATGAAATTTTCCATCTTTCTCTTGGTGATTTTTGCCAGGGGCTTGGCCTCCGCCCACTTGGTGACATAATCCACAGCGATGACAGCGAACTTGACTTGTCCCTTTCCCGTTGGTAGGGGACTGACAATGTCAATACCCACTGAGCGATCGGCCAGGGGCTAAAGTTGGTGTCTGAAGTTCTCCCGGACAGTTGATCATGGGAGAAAACCTTTGGCACGTATCACACCTCTTGATATATTCTTGAGAGTCTCTGGCCATGGTCGGCCAATAGTATCCTTGTAGCAGGGCTTTACGCGAGAGTGCCTGGCCTCCGATGTGGTTCCCGCACACCCCTTCATGGATTTTGTGCAACACCCCTTAGACCTGTGTAGGATGGACACATCAGAGATACGGTATGGAGAATCCTCTTTTGTAGAGGATTCCATCAATAATGTGGTATCTTGCCGCTTCATATTTAACCTGACGGGCTTCCTTCTTCCCTTCTAGTAACACGCCTGTTACCAGAAATGCGATGATCAGGTCCATCCTGCTAGGTTCTGGGGCGGCTGGTTCTACCTCCATGCACTCTGAGTTGATCACACTTGGCTCGGGTAGGTACTCTATCCTTATCTCGGGCAAGTCTGACTCAGAGGATGAGGTGAGGCGGACTAACCGGTCGGCTCTAGTGTTCTTCTCCCTCGGTATCTGTGTGACGGAGAACCCCTAAAGCTGCTTTGAAACTGCTCGGACAAGGGCTAGATAAGTTATCATGTTATCTTTCCGAGCCTCGTACTCTTGGTTGACTTGATTTACTACGGTCTGAGAGTCACTGTACCCCTAGACCTACGATGCACCCATTGAAGCGGGCAGCTGTAATCCGGCCAAGAGGGCTTCATACTCAGCCTCGTTATTGGAGGCTTTGAATCCGAACCTAAGCGCATACTCGAGCTGGATCCCGTCGGGCATGGTTAGGATGATCCCTGCTCCACTTCCCTGTTTATTGGATGATCCGTCTACATAGAGTACCCAGGTTGGGATGTCTGATTGCAAACCGGGCTGTAGGACCGGTGGGTCAGACTCTTCGACCGGGTCTTTTTTGGTATGTGAAACAAGGAAGTCCGCTACTGCCTGTCCATTGATTGCTGTGCGGGGTCTGTAGAACACTTCAAATTCTTCTAACTCCAATGTCCACTTAACGAGCCTTCCGGACGTTTCGGGCCTGCTTAAGATCTTACGGAGGGGCTGATCCGTAAGGACCACGATAACGTGGGCTTGGAAATACGGGCCAAGTCTCTGAGCTGAAGTGATGAGGGCGAAGGCGAGCTTTTCAATGCGCGGAGTATCTACTTTCTGCACCCTGGAGCGCTCGGCTTATATAGTAGACCGAGAACTGTATCCCATTCTCTTCTCAAATGAGTGCCGAGCTGACCGCCGAAGGTGACACCTCCAAGTACAAGATTAGCTCCTCACCTAGCGCGGGTGTTGAGAGTAGACGGGGTGACGCCAAATATTTCTTGAGCTCCCAGAACACCTCCTCGCACTCTTTCGACCACTGAAAAGCCTTATGAAGGATCTTAAAAAATGGTAAGCACCGATCGGTCGCTCCAGACACGAACCTGTTCAATGCGGTAACCCGTCCGGCCAGACTCTGTACTTCTTTGGTTAACCTGTATGACCGCATGTTGACGACGACCCAAATTTTCTCAGGGTTTGCTTCGATCCCCCGCCTGCTGATCAGGTGCCCTAAAAACTTTCTGGATAAGACGCCAAATGTGCACTTGGCCGGGTTCAACCTCATCATGAACTTTCTCAAAATGCTGAAGGCCCTGGCCAAATATTCCAAATGGTCAGACTCGTCCCAGCTTTTGACCAACAGATCGTCAACGTATACCTCCATTGATTTCCCGATCAAGTCTTTGAACATGTGATTGACCAGGCATTGATAACTTGCCCCGGCATTTTTGAGACCGAAGGGCATGACTTTGTAGCAGTAGGTCCCCTGATCCATGATGAATGAGGTCTTTTCTTCATCCCCGGGGTACATGCTGATCTGATTGTACCCAGAGTAGGCGTCCATGAACAAGAAGAGCGAATGGCCGGCTGTGGAATCCACAAGGAGATCTATCCTAGGCAGTGGATAGCAGTCCTTGGGGCAGGCTTTGTTCAGGTCGGTAAAGTCCAGGCACATCTTCCACTTTCCGTTGCTTTTCTTGATAAGTACTACATTTGCTAACCAGTCGGGATAGTGGACCTCTCGGATAGATTGGGCTTTGAGGAGCTTCTCGACGTCCTCGCATACTGCCTTTTGTCTCTCGGGGGCCATGCCCCGTCTTTACTGCTTCACCGGCCAGGAGTCTATGTTGACATTGAGTCGATGAGACGTTACCCGGGGGTCAATCCTGGGCATATCTTCATGACACCAGGCAAACACATCCTGATTCTATTACAGGAATTGAATCAGTTTCTCCCTAAGGCGGGGCTCCAGTAGGGTACCGATGCTGACCGTTCAGGCTGGGAGTTGTGGGTCCAACGCCACTTGTTCTAGTTCTTTGATCGGGCCCACTCTATCATTATGGTCCCTCGGGTCCATCACTTGGACGTTCAGTGTTTCTGTGATGACTTCCCGGTGAAGGAAACTGACAGAGAAACTTCAGCTAGTCGCCTGATCCCCACGCAGGCTCCCGAGTCCCTAAGGGGTTGAGAACTTAACTGTCAGGCTATGAGAAGAGGCGACTACCCTGGCTCTTTTGAGTGTAGGCCTCCCGAGAATGACATTGTAGACAGATGGGGCCTCCACGATTACAAAGTTTGCCAGCAGGGAGATCTACTGAGGGTAAGTTCCCATAAGCACGGGGAGCTCCATGGTAATGAGCGGCTGGGTGTTGGATCTGTTAAAACCCACCAGGGGAGTAGCTACTGGACGGAGTCGATCCCTGGACATCCCGAGCTGATCGAACGCCGACACGAACATGATATCGGTGAAGCTACCTGTGTCTACCAACACCCTTCTGACCACATAATTGGCTATGGAAAGCGTCACAACTAACGGATCATTATGGTGGCAGTGGATGCCTTGTGCATCGTCAGAGGTAAATGTCAATACGTTAGTTGGCGGGGAGCCGGTGGTTTGGACTTGCCCGACATCCGCCCAGGATGCCCAGGCATGCCTCTTCCTTGCCAACTGTGAATCTCCGCTGCCCAACGTTCCTCTGGAGATCACGTTGATTTGACCAAGAGGTTGTGCTTGACCGGGAGCTTGAGCTCCCTGCGGAGGCCGTCCATCTGTCGTGACGTATTCTGCAAGATGACCCTGCTCGATCAATTTTTCTATGGCCATCTTCAACTTGAAACAATCCTTTGTTTCGTGACCATGGTCTCCATGGAAGCGGAAAAACTTATCCCGATTCCTCTTTCCGGGCGGGGCTTTTAGTTTTGTCGGTTGTTGAAGTAACCTATGCGCCTCGACGGTGGCCATGACTTCATGGATTGGTCGAGAAAGAGACGTGAAGGCGATCGGGGGCTGATCCCGGCCTCCTCTCTGTTGGTCTAGCTTGGGCTTCTTTACCAGACCCTTCTCAGATGCTTCACGCCTCCGCTTGGCTTTTGGGGACTCATCTCCTGCGAAAATGGCGCGTTTGGACTTCAGAAATTCTTCCTTGTCAATATATTTCCCGACCCTCTCCGAGAGTTCCACCAGGGTTGCCGGTTGGTCTCGGTGGAACGACGTAGCAACTTTGGTGTGCTGAACTCCCGAGCAGAAGGCCATGATGGCTACTGTTTTGTTTAAATTGCGGATATGGAGCCTCTCCGGATTGAAGCGGTCCACGTACTCCCTTAGGGATTCGCCCTTGCGCTGCTTGACAGTCAATAGCTGAGTGTCCGATTACGACCAGTCGAGCATCCCTACAAACTGGCTAATGAAAAGCTTGCTCAGCGTCTTGAAGTCATCCACCGTTCGAGGTTTAAGGGTGTGGAACTACTGCACGGCTGGCCCTTTGAGAATGCTGGGGAAATCCAGGCATAGTAATTCGTCGACAGTGGTGACCAATGCCATCTGGGCCCTATAGGTGTGAACGTGATCCACTGGGCTCCCTATCCCGCCATAAGAACTAAGATGCGGTGGCTTAAACTTCCGTAAGATGGGGAATTCGGTGATCCGAGTAGAATAGGGCGACTCGGTCTCCATGTTGGTATGGTCATGACGCTACTTGCGGCTCAGTTTTTTGATTTCTGCTGCAAGTCCTCGATCTGGGCCTTTACATCTCACCCGGGCCTCCTTTTCATATATGAGCGGTACGTCGGGTCTGATAATGATGCTTCATCCTCGAAGTACGTCGCCCTCGGGGATAGAATTCGGCTCCGGCTTTGGGTAATCAAACACCTAAGATCTCCCCGGCTTCGGGCCGGAGGGTCTTTGGCTGATTCCCGGGGCTTTGGCCCTGATCCCTCCCTCCTGGTGGCGCGTCTCCTGTTGATGATGTCTCTGGCATCTTCCACCCAATGAGGATTGGTCCGAGCTTGCCTCTTGGTGCGCCTGGGCGTTCTGCTATGGTCACCATCCCGGGCGTGTTCCCAATCCGACAGGGATACCGGCGCAGAGTGGGTATGGTTCTGAACTTTTGGGGGCTCATAGTCGGGGGCACTCTTCCCGGTCTGGTTCTCTGATTGAGGGTGCTTCTCCTACAAGGCCAACCGTGCTTCGATTTGTTGCTGGGTTTGCCGTTGGCCTTCCAGAAGTTGCGCGAGCGCCGCTGTCATTTGCTCGGAGGTCATGGAGGCGGCCTGTTGCTCGAGTTGTAAGTTCTGCTGACCGACTGGAGCAGTATTTTTCTTACCCATCTATGGTGGCATGTTGATCAGTCAAGGAATTTGTTGGTGAAAAACTTATCATTTTCCCACAGACGGTGCCAAACTGATGATGCTAAAAATGGGTAAGAGTGATTAAAATAGTGATATGAGGACACAAGAGCTTATATGTGGTTCGGTCCCGTTAACGAGATGACCTACATCCACGGTTGCGTCAGTGCCCTTCACTAGCAGATCACCGGCGGGCCTAGTGAGCCAATAATTGGACGACACTTCCAGCAAAACTGGCCGGGTGTATGCGTATTAATCAATATAAACTGTTATTCTCTAGGTCAAGAATACCTTTTCTTCTTAATGGGGGTGAGTGGCCCCTTTTATAGGTGCAAGAGACCACCCGCACAAGGCAACTGATTAGATAGGGAAGCCCAATCTAATTACAATTTGATGAGCATAAATCATTGGAGGTTTCCTAAGTGGCTTAGGAAACTATTTACACTTTCCATTAGTCTTCTAATTGAATTAGGAAACTGCTAAGTGGCTTGGTTGTCAAACTGCACCTTGTGGAGAGCTGCTACGCTACACGCTCGGGATGTGTGAATACCTCGAGCAGTAACAGTCGATGACCTCGGGATTACATGGGTCACAAGAGCCTATTCCGGATAGCTCGGGTCCTTCGCTACTGACGTGGCGGTTTTCCTTTAGCATAATATTTCTGGACGTATCAAATCTCATGCATTTCAATACGTCGAAGATGCTCTTGCATTACGGTGTCAAATTCAGCAATCATTTCAATGAGACTTAAAAAGTTGCCATTGTTTTCTTGATAAATCTTCCCATTGTCTTCACGAAATGGTAAATTATTCTTAGCAAGTGTTTTCACCACAACAAGTATCCGTAATAATACTTGTCTCCAATATTCTCTCTCTTTGTTCATATGTTCTTGCGCAGCTTCATCAATGGTTTTATTCTTTTGCATTCTCATCTCCAATTTCACGCACAAGCTCATGCAAGTAATTTGTTCATTACTTCTTTCATGATATTTAAGCCTACTATCAAGATTTTTCCAATCCTTAATTCCTTCGTTAGCCAAATGTGTTTTGTTTCCTTCTTTCTTGAACAATTTGCAACAAAAGCAAAATACCCTGCCCCCCAATAATTTAGTACACTAGCCATTTTCTGTCATTATTCTCTCCATTTGGAAAATGTCGAATGTAGTGCATGTGAGAGAAATGCTAAAACAGAATTATGTTTGTAACATTATGTTAAGAAGGGAAGATTAAAGACTTGACTTTCTTGTGTATGCATTGATATTACATTTCAGTAATGAATGTTTTCTGTATAAAGTTATATAACATACATGTGAGTCAAGTTTACATGCATGGTGAGTGATGGTCAGTGTGAAAAGAGTATGGATGATGTTGTGTATTAGACACTCCCTGGTACTTACGTACTATAGAGTGATGTTATGAGGATATGGTTTAGAGTATTTGTGAAATGCGATGGTGACAAATTGGACACTCCCTGGTGCCCGCGGTAGTGCTAAAGTGTGTGGCCTACTGGGCACTCCCTTGCATCTGTGGTATGGCTAAAGTGTGAGGCAAACTGGACACTCCCTGGTACTCGTATACTATAGTATAAGGCAAACTAGACATTCCCTGGTACTCTTGTACTATTATGTGGTCACCTTAGTATTTCAAGATATTGGAGCAAGAGAGTTGGATGATGTGTTGTTGAGAGAAAAGAGTCGGTGAGATGAGAACAATAAGTCAAAAAGAATAATAAGTCAAAAAGAATGACTTTATAGTATTAGTAATCAAACTTATTCCCAAAGGGATTTATCAATAATCGAATGATCAAGGTACGTACTCAAGAATTGATGACTGGGGAATTTCCTAAAATTCAAGGAAATTGAATTACTTACCAATGAGTGTATCACAATACTTATTGATAGTAATCGGAGCCACTTTTCAAAAGACATGGATACATTCTTCAAAAGAAATGGAAGAAAAGGCATAGATTTACTCACAGGGAGTTGGATGAGTAGAAGGGATATGATTACTTACTATGGTACTCGTCCACAATTACTACGATAAAGTTTGTCTCTAATCCTTAGTTAGACCTTTCTTATCATCTATAGCAGGTCCTTGCTAACTCGTCACTACTCCTGCTAAATTTGTCCGAGGTGTTAGACAATCTTTATATGGTTTTGCCTATGTAATAAAATATTCGTACTAACTTGATTGAATTGGCTATCTTACATTAGTACTAATTCACGAGTTCATCGAGGGTTCCTGAACACAGAGAAATTAGAAAGAGAGAGAGATTGGTACATATATACACCATACACATCCATACATATATATACACACATATCTATATATACAGTGAAGAAAGAGAAGATCAGAGACAGAGAGAGAAAGGAGACAGAGACAGAGGAGGGAGAAGAGTTCATTGGAGAAGCTCGGAGCTCGCGCTCTACCAAACTCGCCCTTATGATCTTTCAGTGAGTTCCAATCTTACTCGGTAACATTAGTGTAATGTTTTTCAAGCTTTTGGATGTAAATATTGACTCCAAACACCCCCTAGCACCTTTGCACCTTCACTGTCTAGAACTGCTGAAGAAGACAACTCTCGAGCGATTGAACTGAGTTCAATCGATTGAACCTTTAATCGATCGAATGGACTTCGATCGCTTGAAGCTCACTTTTCTCAATCAATTGAAAAGTTTTCAATCAATCTAACTTTAACAGAACATGGTTGTTTCCCTTTTTTCTTCTCACCTGTAATGGAGTAAAGCTCCACTGCTCAGTTATATGTTGAGTGTACAATTCTAACAAATGCATATATGGCAATTCATGCTTTAATATCATCAAAACACATCAACTAGTCTCTAGGGAGAGTGATATGCATTCATGTGGTATACGGGCAAGTCCAAGCCTTAAACTGCGACGCTAATGGAAAGTCCAAGCTTAAAACTATTGCATCCAAGTGCCCTGGCAGGGCCAGTTCCCAAATCATGCACAGTAGCCATCGCTACTAAAATTCTCAAATATCGAGAAGCTTACCCTGGCATGAAATTGTATAAATCTCCCATTTGACCACATAATCACTTAGCATTCTCACGTAATCACATAGACATGCTTTTCACAATTATTCACGAGCATAATTAACGGGCCTAATCTAACACATGAACTTTGCTCGAATCACAATATCACATTTGAGATTGAAAACATGAAAATTTCCTATAAACATAAATTAGGAATTCACACCTTAAGCGACGAACCTATAATTCCTGAGTTTAATCTCGACAAGTCTTTTTTATTTACCTTTTTCTTAAATCACATAGAAGCATGAATTCATATTTCTGATAATAGAACAGTGATTGATCATAGAATAATTTCTAATCATTGAACAACTATTTAAGTTCAAAGAACAATAGTTATTGATCATGGATCAACAATTCATGATTATGGAACAATAATTTATGATCATGAAGCAAGAATTTCTAATAATATAACTATAATTTTTAATCATAGAACAACAATTACTGATCATGGGACAATATTTCTAATAACAGAACAACAATTATTGATCGTTGAGCAAGAATTTTCTGATAATAGAACAACAATTTCTAATCATAGAACAACTATTACTAATCATAGAACTGTTATTTGTGATAATGGAAGAACAAATACTGATCATGGAACAATAATTTCAAACAGAAGAACAATTACTGATCAGGGAACAACAATTTGTGTTCATGGAACAACAATTATTGAACATGGAACAACAATTGTGTTCATGGAACAACAATTCATAATTATAGAACAACAATTTCTAATCCTGGAACAATTCATACCATACACATTAATTAAAGTGTTCCATATTATAATATCTCTAACCCATCTTTTTCAATTCCTGCTACTGAAACAGAGACCTCAAATAAGGTCTTGTTTGGGTGTAAGAAATGAAACACTCACAACTAGATCATTTCTCAACGAAATAATGCAAATTCCATATGAAAATTGATCCTCTCAACGAGCCCTATTCAAATAAATTGGTTTGGAATCCCAAGTTTTTATTAAATAACACGAATTTTGGATAAAACTGCAAAGTGGGTCTATGAAAAAAAAATTACAAATTCGTGATGATTGCTAAGAATTTTGAAAAGTTGTTCTTAGGGGGTTATAAGGGAAGTAATACGGATCTTTTGACATAAGTTTCATGAGTTTTGGTGGTGGTTGAAAATTCAAGCTTCAATGGAAGCTTTAATGGCAGACGACCATGGCTAAGCTTAAGGCTCTGTTTTATTTATCTAAATTGTATGTGTGTTCACAAATAAATTACAAAAAGAGTAAAAATAGAAGGGGCTCAATTGACTCTCTATCTCTCTCACTCTATGTTCTTGCTTGTGTGTGTATAGACAAAGGGGTGAGGGTGATATTATGTAGCAGTAGGGACAATGTGGGATGAGCCAGTGATGAGAAGACTTATTCTTAAAATGTCTAATGCTTGATTGGGTCATGGATAAAATGAGAAATGGGAGGGAAGAGAGAGAATGAAGTTGAGAGAGAGAGAGAGAGAGAGAGAGAGAGAGAGAGAGAATGACTTACCCAGCTACCTGCTACCGGGAGGAAAGAGAGAGAGAGAGAGAGAGAGAGAGAGAAAAGAGAGTGGTTTTGCTTTTTAAAAAACTTTTGACACATGGACGGCTTAAATGAAGCCAAATTCCATCCAATGGCTGAGATTGGTTTGGGTGTATATACACCCAAACCGCCCAAACGTACCAAAGTGGGCGCCGCTAATTGAGCTTCTCACCTTGCATATAATAGTGGAAAATTGTCTTGACGTACAATTTTTTATCTCACCGGTTCAAATCATATTGAAATAAACTTTAAATCAAATGTCCATCTCTATTGTGTCAATGCATCAATCTTATGTCATAAATCAGACGCTCCAAATTAGAGCATGATGACCCACCCACCTTCACGAACACTCGTTCTAGTCAAGTCAGCCATCTGATTAGCCGATCTTAAGAACTCTTTTCTCCTCACCTCCATTAGGTCGTTGACCATCATCTCAACAATGACTTTATCACTTGTGTCCTTCATGTCAATCCCAACCTTCCACACCTCACTCACAAATCTACTATTCATATATTGGTCCCCAAGGTATGGCCATCAAATCATTGGTACTCTCGAGACTATACTTTCCAAAGTCGAGTTCCACCTGCTCCAAAGTCGAGTTCCACTCACTATGAGTCAAAAATCCACCAATTGCTGGATGGGCTAGGACCTATTCTTGTGGGACCCATCCCACTATACACCTTCTTTCCTTTGTACCCTCCTTGAGATTTGTAGGAGTTTGACAGTCTCCATCCTATCACTACAACAAATCTGCTTTTCGAGGACGCTTGATATTTGCCACGCGCAGAATGAGTGGGAAATACTACTTATCTGTGACGCACTAACATATTGGCGACGCAATTATAAACGTGGCAAATATTTAGCAAAAAAAGTCAAGGCTTATTATTTACAATGCACAAAGCGCGTAGCAAATAATTTATTTGAATATACCACGCTCGGTGTGCGTGGAAAATAAGTGGCAAATAATTTTATTTGAATTTACCACGCACAGGTGCGTAACAAAAAGTTGTAACATTATCTGCCACGCACCACACGCGTGGAAAATAATTTGATTTGTATTTGCCACGTTTAGGGTGCGTGGCAAATAAATGATAACTTATGGGTTTTCTTTTCCCTCTTTTTTTATTTCCCTCTCAAATACTGTGCTAGTGTTACTGAGAAGAAAAAGAAGAGAGCGAAGAAATCGACCCGATGCCGCTGCCACCGACGGTTAGGGTTCCTCTTCCCTCTCTCTCTCTCTCTCTCTCTCTCTCTCTCTCTCTCTCTCCCTCTCTATCTCTCTCTCTCTCACACACACACACTCTCTCTCTCTCTGTGTGTGGGTGTGTTATGGGTCAGAAAAATTTGGGGAAATTGAAATTAGTGTTACGACTATGGTGACCTTTTTGGGAGTGTCCTAGAGATGGTCATTGTTTGGAGGAAAAGAAAAGAAAAATCAATGAGAGTTTTGGCATCTATTGATGATGAATCAGTATCAAATATCAATAGGCCCACAAAATAGCCAGGGAATGGACGGAGGAGAAGCAACACTCATGAGATATGTAGATGAGGAGTGAAAGCCATCAACCATTATTTTGGAGTGTGTTGCCTTTTGCTCACTAATATTTTCTTGCTCCTAGTTAAATCAACCAATTACTGTTCATATAACAAAAAGGAAAGCATTTCTTTGTATATGTTTTTGAATATGCTATTGATCCACATATTGAAACTTGTATTTGAGAGGTATGCCCAATAGGTGTTTGTTAAAATGTTTAGGTAGATTTTGGGCCTTATTTAGCCGTGTATATGAAATGGTGAAGGGTTGGGGTGGTTGATTCTCCTCAGTTTGGATGCTCTGCGTGGGAGGCCCATCCTGAAAGTTTAGTGCATTGTCAGATATGGCTACATCTAAAATTTCTCTGTTTGTTATATGGTTCTTGCAGATCTTTCCGCTCATTGAAAAAATTGAGAACATAAATTACCAGTACTGGACATTACGGGCAGAGGAGGTGTGTTGCTTTCTTCCTCATTTCAAGAGTTTGTTGATTGTAGACATTAAATTGCTCTTAATATCTATAGATAGGGACACTTGCATATAAGTTGGAACTTATATAGGCAAGCTAATAGCATTTTAATCTATTATATTGTATTAATGATTTTTGTGAGTTGATACTCCAATGATAGTGAAGAACTGGACAAAGTAGGTTGGAGACAAATATTGCTGCATTTGGGTAATAGAAATGTTTAGCAGAAATATTCCTGTTTGAGGTTTATTTGAACTTTGTCCATTGTACTTTTTTTTTAGCTGTGGTTTAATAAAATTCCTTTCTTGTTGCTTAGCAAAAATAAATAAACATATGATGTTATTTCAACATGAACATTTAGACAGGCAATTCACAAAAGCATCACCAACATTTTCAAATTGAAGATTTGTGAAAAAAAAAATAAAATATAAATTTAGAACAAATGCATGAATTGGTATGTGTATATATATGTTGTATATATATAAAACCTGAATTCTTCTTTCCATGAACTAGTGACATTGTTGAAAATGAGGAAGTTTACTATGCACAAATATTTTATAATATTTGTGGAGGGTATAAACATATTGGTTTTCATAATAATAGTAAAATTGAGACTTATTTTGAACTTGAACCTATTATTATCTTTTCCAAAATTTTGTTATTATTGTGTATTCTACAAATTTACTTTAAGGCTTTTCCCGTGGATGACGAAAATAGGAAAGCAAATAAAGGAAAACATAGAGGAAAGAGTTTTGCAAGTTACGCGATATTACGCGAAATAATATACTTAGATCTTTTATAAGCAAGTTTTGAGGTTTTGGGGGATCGAAAAGAGTTTCAGCACTCGGAGAGGCACAGGACCAGAACTCATACATCACACACGACTAAGTAAACTTGCGAGAACGAACGGCATGTAATTCCTACACACGGTTTGCAAGTTACGCGATATTACGCGAAATACTATGCTTAGACCTTTTGTAAGCAAGTTTTAAGATTTTGGGGGGTTGAAAAGAGTTTTGGCACTCGGAGAGGCACGAGACCAGAACTCATACATCACACATGACTAACTAGACTTGTAGGAACAAACGGCACGCAATTCCTACAGACGGTTTGCAAGTTATGAGATATTATGCGAAATAATATACTTAGACCCTTTTATAAGCACGTTTTGAGGTTTTGGGGGGTCAAAACAAGTTCCGACACTCGAAGAGGCACGGGATCTGAACTCACACCTCATACACGACTAACTAGACTTGCAGGAACAAACGACACACAATTCCTACACACGGTTTGCAAGTTACGCGATATTACGTGAAATAATATACTTATACCTTTTATAAGCAAGTTTTGAGGTTTTGGGGGGACGATAAGAGTTCCGGCACTCGGAGAGGCACGAGACCGGAACTCATACATCACACATGACTTATTAGACATGCGGGAACAACGGCATGCAATTCCTACACACGGTTTGCAAGTTAGGCGATATTGCGCGAAATAATATACTAAGATCTTTTCTAAGCAAGTTTTGAGTTATTGGGGGGTCGAAAAGAGTTCCGGCACTCGGAGAGGCACGGAACTGGAACTCAGACATCATATACGACTAACTAGACTTGCGGGAAAAAATGGCATGCAATTCCTATACACGGTTTGCAAGTTACGCGATATTACACGAAATAATATACTTAGACCTTTTATAAGAAAGTTTTGAGGTTTTGCGGGATCGAAAAGAGTTTCGGCACTCGGAGAGGCATGGAACTGGAACTTACTCCTCACACATGAGTAACTAGACTTACGGGAACAAACGGCACTCAATTCCTACACACGGTTTACAAGTTACACGATTTTATGCAAAATAATATACTTAGACCTTTTATAAGCAAGTTTTGAGGTTTTGGGGGGTCGAAAAGAGTCCTGGCACTCGGAGAGGCATGGGATCTGAACTCACACATTACACATGACTAACTAGACTTATGGGAACAAATGGCACGCAATTCTTACACACGGTTTGCAAGCTACGCGATATTACGCGAAATAATATACTAAGACCTTTTTATAAGCAAGTTTTGAGGTATTGGGGGGTCGAAACGAGTTTCAGAACTCGGAGAGGCATGTGACCCAAACTCACACCTCAGGCATGACTAACTAGACTTGCGGGAACAAACGACATGCAATTCTTACACACGGTTTGCAAGTTACGCGATATTACATGAAATAATATACTTAGACCTTTTATAAGCATGTTTTGGGGTTTTGGAGGGTCGAAAAGAGTTCTGGCACTCGGAGAGGCATATGACCAGAACCTACACATCACACACGACTAACTAGACTTACGAGAATAAATGGCATGCAATTCCTACACACGGTTTGCAAGTTACACGATATTACACAAAATAATATACTTAGACCTTTTATATGCAAGTTTTGAGGTTTTGGGGGGTGGAAACGAGTTCCGGCACTCGGAGAGGCACGGGACCAGAACTCACACATCACACATGACTAACTATACTTATGAGAACAAATGGCACGCAATTCCTACACACAGTTTGCAAGTTACGCGATATTACGTGAAATAATATACTTAGACCTTTTATAAGCAAGTTTTGAGGTATTGGGGGGTCGAAACGAGTTTTGGATCTCGGAGAGGCACGGGACCAGAACTCACACATCACACATGACTAACTAGACTTGCAGGAACAAGCAGCATTCAATTCCTACACACGGTTTGCAAGTTACGTGATATCACGCGAAATAATATGCTTAGACCTTTTATAAGCAAGTCTTGAGGTTTTGGGTGGTCGAAACGAGTTTCGGAACTTGGAGAGGCATGAGACCCAAACTCACACCTCACACATAACTAACTAGACTTGTAGGAAAAAATGGCACGCAATTCCTACACACGGTTTGCAAGTTACGTGATATCACGCGAAATAATATACTTAGACCTTTTCTAAGAAAGTTTTGAATTATTGGGGGTCGAAAAGAGTTCCGGCACTCAGAGAGGCACGGGACCGGAACTCAGACATCATATACGACTAACTAGACTTGTGGGGAAAATCGGCATGCAATTCCTATACACGGTTTGCAAGTTATGCGATATTACACGAAATAATATACTTAGATCTTTTGTAAGAAAGTTTTGAGGTTTTACGGGGTCGAAAAGAGTTCCGGCACGAGACCCAAACTCACACATCACACACGACTAACTAGACTTGCGGGAACAAATGGCACGCAATTCCTACACACGGTTTGCAAGTTCTTAGGTTTTTATAAGCAAGTTTTGGGATTTTGGAGGGTCGAAATGAGTTCCGGCACTCGGAGAGGCACGAGACCTGAACTCACTCCTCACACACGACCTCAAACCGCATTTTTTATTATCGTATTTTTATGTTCGATTGTTATAAAAAAATTTGCGACTAATGCTTTTTTTGTTTCCTTTTCTATTTTCAGATTGGAAGGTTCTAGTACCTACATTGGATGATCTTGTTCTCAATTTTTATACTGTTTTTGTCTTTGGAGATATTCACGATACTTTTGTACTAGTATTTGAACATCTTTTGATATTATGGTTTGTAATAACTATGTTTTTAAATTTGCGACTAGGTTTGGTTTGATTTGGTTATGTTATTGACAAGTTATTGGAATGAATGTATGAAGATTAGAATTATTGTAGGTTATTGAATTGGAGTTTTAGTAGGTTTATTGGTTCAAATAAAAAATTTTCAAAAAAAAACAAAAAAGAATATATCACATCTGGTACATCTATTTGCGACGCACATTTATTGCGTGCCTAATAATCATTTGAAGTACTTAATGATTATTTGCCACACATATGAGCGTGGTAAATAATACCTTATTAGCCATGCATATGAACGTTGTTGATAATTAACGAAATACTTAATATAGTATTATCCACGATTAGTTGCGTGGCAAATACCGCTTTATTAGCCACGCACCATTGCGTGGCTGATAATTACCCTCACTATTAGCAACGCATCAATGCGTTGCTAATAATAACTTCTTTTAGCGATGCAGTCATTTTGTTAAGTAAGACACTTATTAGCAACGCGTTTGTGGATTAGTTGCCACGCTAGGAAGAGTTGCTATTAAAAATAATATTAGCAACGAGTTGACTGTGTCGCATAAATTTATTCGTTACCCCACTTTACCGTACGCTCATGCGACGCACGAACTGCGTGGCAAATACTTTTAGCCACGCACCATTTGACCATTAGCCACGCACCCGCGCGTGGCAAAAAACCAGATTTGTTGTAGTGTATCTGGCGACGAGATCCGGCCGTATTACCTACAAGAACCGTTTTCCACTATTTACCAAGCCATGCCAGAACTCCATAAGCTGGTCCTTTTTTAAGGTCGTAAGACTTCCAAAACTTATATAGCTAACCGATTTATGCGGTTGTGTATCAAGCCATTTGATACAACTTTTATCTTCTTCCCATAGACTATTCAAAGAGGTTTTTGATGGTTTTCTTTCGGATTTGAGCCTTTTCTTCAAGTAATCATGAAGTGGTCCGTTGGCATAGAGATTTGGTAAATGAGTTCGGATTTGAGAGAGTGTGAGTCCTTCTAGGTCCTCATATGTGTTGAGAATGAGCCCGTGGGTTCGAGTGGTCTGCCTGGTTTCAATGTTGACGATTTGGAAGATTAGGTTGGTCAAGTCATTGACACGGAAAAAATTGGGAAGGTCGCGACGTCGAAGAAAACTTTCCATGCTTGATACACTCTTTATTGGTACATCCAAGTCGGTTCCTACGATTTGTTTAAAGCCCGATTACAATAAAAATCAAGATAATATGGGAATCATCAAGAACTTGTTTGGTTGCAAAGAAAATGTTAAAGAAAAAAAAAACATAACTTTACAATGCTGATTTTTTTCTTTTGGGTTTTAAACTTATTCCCGTCTCTACTTGATATTCAAATTGAAATGGCTAGTGCTAATGCCAAATCTGAAAGTGACGCTAAAAGTTTTGGCGATAGTTACCTAAGTGTCGCTAAAACTTTTAGCGACACTTTCTGCTTTGACATTAGCATTACCCATTGAAATTTATAGATAATTATTATTGGGAACTTCTATGATGAATGATAATTATTTTGGTTGAATCGTACATTCAAATTTGACGCAAAGATGTTGTAACTGATATCCAAAATGTTTAACTAAGGCCCAAAGGAACTTTGAAAACGATCAATATATATAGGGAATTGCTATGTACACAGCTAATTTTGCTATATACACCGCTCAACTTTACAAAAATAAGAATTTTTAGAAGAAAAATATTTAGAATAAAAAATTTTGGGTGTATGTAGCAAATACACGAGTGTACATAGCAATTTCCTATATATATATATATATATATTTAGGTTTATAAAATTTGGGAAACATATTTGGGTTTATAAAATTTAGAACCATAATATTTTACTCAAGATACCAACATACCTTTGAAGGGTAGCTCCCCTGCTTCAATGAGTAGAGGAATGCAAAAATAAGTTTGAACTACAAGCACTTGCAGTACGGAAATAAATCACTGGAATTCCAACCTCCTCAGCCACATCAAGTGCAAAGATCAATATCCCATCTGCTATTGTACACTTCAAAGACGGCCGATTTTCATTTCTCGTCCTATTCGAGGAATTCAACTCTCTGAAAAGCAGTTTCATGGATCTTAAAGAAGCAAATAAATCGAACACCCATTCACCCGTGCTCGTCGGGGAGGCCATCGGAGATGGTTTCGAGGCGGAACCCCAGATAGGATTCGAAACGGCTTTGGATGTTGGTGTGGCGGTGGAGTCAGCCGTGGATGTGTTCGGTGACAAGGAAGGCCAGCTTGAGCATAGAGTTGACCAAGGCCGGCCCTTGGGCCAGGGCCGCCTTGGGCCTCAGTTTCTTTTTTTTTATTTTATTTATTTTTTATACCTGTACTTAAGAGAATAAGAGACAAAGTCTCATACATATTAGACTATTAGTTACATACTAACATACGTGATACGTCTCTCACTCCTCTCTCTCTCTCTCTCCCATTGTCTCTCACTCTCTGACTCTTTCCCTCTCCCATCGTCTCTCCAACTCTCTCGGTCATCTCGCAAGTCTCATCTCCCTAGTCAGTCCCTCCGGCGGCCGGCCCTCCCTCTTGGTCATAGTGTGTTGAAGGTGAGTATTGTATTTGTGTATTCACTGTATGTATTGAACATTTGAATTTTGAACCCTAACTTTTTTTTTTCTAATCTTTTCTAAGTTTTCTTCTAATTTCTTGATTTTCTTCCTAACTTCTTCTTTTTCTTCAGATTTTAGAACAATCAGGGCTCATGGTGTGGTAAAGCCTGAAGGTGAGTATTGTGTATTCACTATAATACTGTATTGAACCCTAATTCCTCCCCCCCCCCCCCCTTTATCTTTTCTCAGTTTTCTTCTAATTTCTTGAATTTCTTCCTAACTTCTTCTTTTTCTTCAGATTTTATGCAGCAACCTTTTACGTCCAATTGTCCAAAGCAACGTCCAATTGTCCAAAGAAAAGTTGAAGCCTTGAAGGCAACGAGAACTTGTAACTTGTAAGTTATCCTAATTTTGTTGAAATAATTTAGATTCACTTTGATATATATATATATATATATATATATATGTCATATTAGGTATTACTTGACAACAGCATATGCTTAGTTGTGATGATTTAGTAATTACTGGATTTTATTTAAATAATTTAGATTCACTTTGATATATGTCATATATGTCATTTAGATTCACTTTGATATATGTCATATTGGAATTGATAATAGCTGCCTATGAAATTACTGTGTATATTTAATATTTAAAGATCATATATCACTTCAAATCAGTCCCCTCTGGATAAATTATAAAGATGTATGTATTGCACATAAGGTGTTCGATGGATTGCCATTATCTTTTTCTTTTGCTTTGCGATTCCAAGTGGCTTCGATTTTTGTACTTCATTTTTTTTTTCTTCGTATTTTGACCACCCAAACATAACATGAATTTGAATCAAGTCATTAGATAATGTACAAATTTAGAATAGGCTAATTTAAAATTAACCAATTAAAAAAATTACATTATTTGTACAACCAAACAGGCTCTTACGTTTGTTTTTAGTTCTCAGCTCAATTACAATATACACTATTGAAATTTCACTGTAATATTGTATTGAACCCTAACTTTTTTTTTTCCTTATCTTTTCTTCTAATTTCTTCCTAAAATCTTCTTTTAATGAAATTTTCAGAACTCAGAAGTATTGATTCAACTCATTGAAGTGTTGAATATTTGAGCAGTCCGGTGAAGCATCTGAGCATCATCTTTAATCTGCATCACCAAGCAGCAGGTAATCGTATAATATAAGGCTTTTTTGCCAGTGAGCAATTTAATACCATGTTTTGAGATTTTTGCATTCTTGCCTGTGAGCATTTAATTGTTTTTCCTGTGTGAGCATTTTTTCCATTTTTTCCTATGACTGTGACTGCGAGCAATTGTTGTGAGCATTTTTTTTATGTCTTTGTTTATCAAGGTATGAAAAGATATGAATCTGGGAATGAAAAAAGGAAGAGAAAAAAGAGGGAAGAAGAATTGATTGAATCTCAAAAAGGGGCTATTCATAAGTTTTTTAAAACGAATACACAAAGTGGAGAAAATGTGAATGCACTTGAAGAAATTGTAAATGAACATGAAAATGTCAATGCACCTGAAGAAATTGTGAATGAACATGAAAATGTCAATGCACCTGAAGAAATTGTAAATGAACATGAAAATGTGAATGCACCTGAAGACATTGTAAATGAACATGAAAATGTGAATGCACCTGAAGAAACTGTAAATGAACATGAAGATGTTGTAAATGAACAAAATTTCATTGAACCTGAAGATTTGTTAAATGAAGAAAGTGTGAATGAACCTGAAGATGTTGAAAGAGTTCCTTTGAACATATACGATCCAGGAAATTGGAAAAAGATTGATCAAAGGTTTAGAGATTTATTAGTTGAAAGAGGTCCTAAAAGAGATGATAAGCTTGATTTTCCTAGGGATTCAGGTAGGAGGCATTTCTCTTCTACATATTACAATCGCCATTTACCAAACGGTGAAAAGCATGATAGAAAATGGCTTATCTATTCAAGTATTTTGGACCGGGTCTTTTGTTTTTGTTGTAAGTTGTTCAAAAATGATGCAAACAAAACTCAATTGGCAAATGAAGGAGCCAGAGATTGGAAAAATCTTAGTGGTGGGCTTAAAAGTCATGAAACTAGTAGTGAACACATTATTAACATGAGGAATTGGATTGAATTGGAAGCTAGATTATGACAAAATGCAACAATCGATAAAAGTGTTGAAGAACAAATCAACAAAGATAGAGAACATTGGAGACAAGTATTATTGAGAATAGTTGTTGTTGTGAAAACACTAGCTAAAAATAGTTTGGCTTTCCGTGGGGTAAATGAGAAGCTTTATGAAGAAAATAATGGAAACTTTTTAAGCATAATTGAAATGATAGCCGAATTTGATCCAATTATGAAAGAGCATGCTCGTCGAGTTCAAGAGAAAGAAGTTCGCTATCATTATCTTAGTCACAAAATTCAAAATGAATTTATTCTTCGGATATCGGATGAGATCAAATGTGTAATCATTAAAAGGGTTAAAGAAGCGAAATACTTTTCAGTTCTTCTTGATTGTACTCCGGATGCAAGCCATGAAGAACAAATGTCACTTATATTAAGATGTGTGAATATTTCAACATGTTCATTAAGTGTAGAGGAGTTCTTTTTAGAATTTTTAAAGGTGGATGATACGTCGGGACAAGGACTATTTGGTGAACTTGTAAATGTTTTGAAAACTCTTGAACTTGATATTGGTCATGTAAGAGGACAAAGGTATGATAACGGTTCTAATATGAAAGGGAAAAACAAAGATGTACAAAAAAGATTATTAGAGATAAATCCTAGAGCATTTTACACACCTTGTGGTTGTCATAGTCTTAATCTTGTACTTTGTGATATGGCAAAATCTTGTTCTAAAGCTTCATCTTTTTTTGGAGTGGTACAACGCATGTATTCATTGTTTTCATCATCTACAAAGCGGTGGAAAGTTCTCACGGATAATGTTAAAGGTTTAACACTTAAGCCACCATCACAAACTCGTTGGGAAGGTCAAGTGGAAAGTGTTAAAGCAATAAGATTTCAAGCTCCAGATATAAGAGAAGCTTTGATTCAGTTAGCAACTACCAGTGAAGATCCCAAGACAAAGAGTGATGCTGAGAGCTTAGCAACATATGATATTGAGAATTTCGAGTTCTTACTTGGCATGTTTATTTGGTTTGAAATATTGAATGCTCTTAACAAAATAAGCAAAATCATGCAAACAGAGGACATGCAGATTGATGTTGCTATAGATCTATTAAGAGGATTGATTTATTTTTTTGAAAGATATAGAGAAAATGGATTTGAAGAAGCTATGATTGAGGCTAAAGAGATTGCAATTAGAATGGAAGTTGAACCTATTTTTCGTGAACGGCGTGTCATTCGTAGAAAGAAACAATTTGATGAGAGTGGTAGTGAAGAGATGACACAATCAGCCGAAGAATCATTTAGAGTCAATTGCTTCATATACATAGTTGATCAAGCCCTTTCTTCACTCAAGAGTAGATTTGAACAATTTCAACAATATGATGATTCTTTTGGATTCTTATTTAATTTTGAGAGGTTGAAGTCTGCAGATAATGATAGTTTGAAGAGTTCATGTATTAACCTTGAAGATCTCCTAAAGCATGACATGGTTTCTGATATTAATGGGATAGAATTATTTTCAGAACTCAAAATCTTAAGAGAAGCTTTACCAAGAGGAACAACAAAGGCAATTGAAGTATTAAATTTTATAAAGAGGCTAGATTATTGTTTTCCAAATGCTTGGATTGCTTATAGAGTATTATTGACTATACCAGTGACTGTCACATCTGCTGAGAGAAGCTTCTCAAAGTTGAAGTTGATCAAATCGTATCTACGGTCAACAATGTCACAAGAGAGATTGAATGGATTGGCTATGATATCAATTGAAAAAAATTTGTTAGAGACACTTGATTGGAACCCTTTAATTGATACTTTTGCAGCTCAAAATGCAAGGCGGTCACATTTACGTTGATGTAAGCTTGATTGGAATACTTTAATTATGTGCTTATCCTCTCATTTTAATGAAATTATTTTGCACTTATAAAGTTTATGTGCTTATGAAACTTTATGTATAGAGGCCTAGAGGGGCCCTGTTTTAGAGTTCGCTTGAGGCCTCGGGAAATTTTAGGATTCTCAGGACCGGCCCTGGAGTTGACATGGCCTTGTATTGGGAAGGGAAAGATTAGTACATGTGATTGGAGTGACAAATGATCCATCTAAAAATAGTTTCTGTTATAAAACTTTTCTCCAATTGATTAAGATCAAGCAGCCTATGTATGTGTATTTGTGGGTAGGAATTAAAGTATATATATAGAAATTTACCGGCACGACTCTATCATGTTTGTATAAATATATTGGCGCAATTTTTAACCACGAAGATACATGCTCAACTGCTAATGGATATTTATTTGTTGATACTTCAGAGGGTTGTACTTGTCTTGGTTGACTCAATCTGCAAAGTAGAATTTACCAAGAGTAAAGCAAAATAGAAACTCGTCTCTTAGAATCAGCCAAGTCATGAATTATTAGTGAAAAGTTCGGGACTATCATGTTATATGTTTGGATTGAGGGAAGAGGGGTGGAGAGAAGAGATTAGAATTATTCGTTTGATAAGATGGATAGAAGGAGAGCGGAGAAGGATGTCACTTCTATTTGGATCCATAAGTTTTAATCCGTCCAAAACCGGACAAATTAAGAGAGACAAATTTTTTTTTTTTTAATATTTATTTATTTATTTTTTGACCTAATAATAATAGCATGCTAAAATTAGTTAAAAGTACTTGTGCTCACTTTCCAAGGCTAAGACCCGTGTTTTAAGTGATACAGATATGACTTTATGATTTATTTGGCCTAAGTTATTTTTAAACAAGAAATAAGGTTATCGAAAATAAGGTTATTAAAGACTGAAAAAAAAAATCACTTTTTTTTTTTTAGAAACATAATGATTAGTTGGCTGAAATTGGGAAAGAGCTAGACACGTAAATAATATTTGAGGGTTATTTTGATCCCAAAAAAAAAAAAAATCGAGAACGTTTGGTCCCCCCACCACGCGCCGCCCTCGTTTGAAGGAAAACACTTTCCCCTTATCTTTTACTAAACCTAACAGATTTGGCAAATTTACAATCTAGCCCTATGAAGAAATTAATTTGAAGCATTTGCAAAATGTTTACAGATCTCTTCTGCTTAGTACTTACAAATTTCACAATTTTCATATGTTATTTTCTCAAATTTTGTTCAACAATTTTCATATGGTTCGTCAAATTTTTCTGAAATTTCACGAATGAGAAATATTTTGATAACCCATGTTTTTACGCAATCATTTGTTATATTCACATCACTTGCGGGATTTATGTGTGACAAAATGGTATCAAAGTCTGTCCCTAGCCAGAGGTGTGAGACTGAGTGTAGGGTGTGACGAACAAAGTTGGTGATACAAATAAGTACGATATTTAGAGCCCGTTTGATAAAACTGAAAATTAAGTACTGAAAACTAAGTGCTGAATTTTAAGTACTGAAAATTTTAAGCAATTGAGCTTACAATACTAAAGTTTTGGAATAGGCTGAATTAAGTGATTATTTTCAGTAAAAAAATTTCACTTAAAAGTTTTCAGTGATTTTTTGACTGATTTTTCAATTAAGTGGTACATTATCAAACGCACTGAAATAAAATAAGTTCTGAAAATTTTCATTTTCAGTACTTAATTGGGTTATCAAACACCCCCTTAGTTTCACATCGCTTGGGGGGAGTCCGTGAAGATATTTATTTAGTACTAGATATGTTTTATTTTTTTTAAAAAAATTGTTTCAAATATTTGAAGTTGTTTACCAAATGATTTACATTTTAACTTCGGAGACGAAAGGGTAGCCGAGAGACAAAGAGAGAGGAAATAAGAGAAATAAAGAGGAGGGACTGCTGGGAGCTAGTCTGGCTTAGGATTATGAGAAAATTCTATTTTATTTATACACGACCGGAGTGTGACAAATATGTTTTAATATTTTGATGATTTCGAATGTGGAATAATTTTTACCCAAAAGTATGATTTTTCATGTTTTCTCTTATATATAAATTTCTAATTTATGTAAATTTTAACTGCCAAAAAAATGGTAGAAATACTGATGGGGCTGTCTTCTAAAAACTAAAGGTAGCTAAGGTGCATCAATAAATCTATCATTATTCTGTTAGTTTGATAAACGGTCCATAAGCAAAAGGCAGGATTGATTATGACTTATAAAAGCTCAGGGAAAGTGTTGTTCTTCAAACGGGGGAGGGTTGTAAGTGTTCTTGGATAAAACCTCAAAAGTTGTTGTTGATATTAACCAAAAAAAAAACAAACAAAAACAAAAACAAAACAAAACAAAATGTGAAGACTGATTGCCTACTTAGACCAAATTAAGGAGTTATGCCTGCGCCCTAGTAAAAACTTAAATGCCGAACTTTCGGTGAAAATTAAAAGAAGAGAATATATATATATATATATATATGTACGATCCAGATCTTTAGAGGACCTAAAGACGAATTGTGTAAAAAGTGAGAATTTTTGACTTCTGAAGTTTCTTATTTTTTTGTGAGAAATTCTCACTTTTTACATAATCTGTTTTTTAGGTCCGTTTCTTAAGGTCCGTTTAAAATCTGGACCGTATATACATATATATATATATATATTATTATATGTTGTCTTCTTCTTTTCTTCCTCTTGTCATATACAATAAGATGAGTGGTTAAAGTATCAATATGACAAAGTATCGAAAAAAAAAAAAAATTTACACTGACCTTGTATATGACAATTACATAGACCTCCCATCTAGTTTGGAAAATAACAGTCACCTCCCCTCTATCTACTTTTTGAGCATAAGATTACCAATTTACTCCTTATCTCATTATATATATATATATATGTACGCGTGTGTAAGCCTAACTTATAAAAGTTTACAGATTTCATGTCACACGTATCTTTCATGTCCAACCCAAGTTTCCACACCTCACTCACAAATCTACTGTTGACTTGTTGGTCGACGAAGTACGGCCAGCATATCATTGGCACTCCCGCGACTATACTCTCCAAAGTTGAATTCCATCCACTATGGGTCAAAAATCCACCAATCGCAGGGTGCGCCAAAACCTCTTGCTGTGGGGCCCATTCAACGATTAACCCTCTCTCTTTAGTCCCAATCGAGACCTCTGCTGGAATCTGAAGATCTGAATTTCCTCCGGAGATGGCATTCGGCCGTATGACCCATAAGAACCTCTTTCCACTATTAACCAAACCGTGCCAAAACTCCATGAGCTCGTCCACTGTTGAAACCGCGAGACTTCCAAAGCTCACAAAGATAACAGATTTACATGGTTGTTCATCGAGCCATGTCATGCAGTTCCCGTCTTCTTGCCATAAGCTGTTGGAAGAGTTTCGAGGTGACGTCGTTTCAGATGCGGGCCTGCTATTTATGTGGGTGTGAAGTGGCCCTATTGGGTAGAGGTTAGGACAATGAGAACGCAAGTGCGAGAGCGTGGTCCCTTCTATTTCTTCAAAAGTGTTGAGTATGAGACCGTGCGCTTTTGGAAGGTGTTGGTCCTCCTTTAACACAAGTTGTATAATTGGGTTATCGATTTTTTCAAAACGGCAAAAACTCGGAAGATCACGACGCCGAAGAAAACCTTCCATTCCTGGGACACCCGTTATTGGTGCATCTAAATTATTTTCTGCAACAACATAAACAATATTAACTACAACATGTCTTTTATTTTTTTTTTTCCTTTGCGCACATTTCTCCAGCTAAACGATCTTTTTACGAGACAGAACATAATGGAATTCGACCTAGTATTCACGAGACATGTGGTGAGACTAGCCCACTTAGTCGTCTCAAAGGTAAATTAGAACACTTCAACTCTTAGTGGCTAAAATCCAGTTACAAAATTGTATTTTTCTATTTTAATTGTTCAATTTTTTAAAGTCAACTACAATACCTTCTATTTACTAGTAGGTTGACATTTTAAAATCATTTCTTTGTTAAGTTTCAGAGATAATATGGAGAACTAAATATATATATATTTTTATAATAGTACAATTACTCTTTGAGTTAAACTACCCATATAGCTAGAGGGATGGAATTGGTTTTAATTAATGCAATTTTTTAAGTTTGCATCTTAAATTTAATTCATAGCTTTTCAGTGGGACTCTTGTAGAATAATTTTTGTTGGACAGTCTCACTATAATTGATGTGATTCCACCAACACATAAGTTGCATAACAAATTTGTGTTACAACTTTGAGATCTAAAGCATTACTCCTTTTGATTTTTAAAATTTAGATCTTGCTAGCAATTTTAATCTGACAACTAGTGTAGTAAAAAAAAAAAAAAATTTGCGATTTTTTTGGATGTTGCTCCGATGATAGAGTTAAAGGACACCGAAGTTCTTTATTCAAGACAAATGGCAAAATTACATGGACCACTGTGCCCAAGTATGTTATAAATGTAGGACTTCATTTGTAGTTTTAAAAATTACACCGATCCCCAAAACGATATTAATAGTACATGTGAAAGTGTTGATCATACTTTAAATATAAAATATACTTTTTAATTACATAGTCAATGCATTATTTGAAGACAAAATTAACCTTAAGATGTGCACTACATAATCTTACACAAAAAAAAAAAAAAGAAAGAAAGAACAAATTTTTAGTTGTTTGTTAAAAATTTTAAAAAAGTTTTAACCCAAAAATTAACTGAACTTGACTTTGGAAGGGAGAAGGATCAAGGAAGATAAATGTGACACTACTTTAAAGTTTAAACTTTTTTAAACTTTAAAGATAAATTTTTAGTTCAATTTATCCTAAATACAATTGTCTATTAATATCAATTTTTTCATAATCAGAGGAATAATTATAATATGTGATCGTGACATCCATGGTTAATATCTCCATTACTGTATATCTTACTTAAGACCCACAAAATGCTTAATTCACAGTAGAGTCAAGATGTGAGTGAGAGACACACACAAACCAACCACCACCACCCATCCCTCACCACAACAAAAAAATAAAAAAATAAAATAAAAATAATAATAATAATAACAATAATAAAAGCTAACCTTTGAAGGGAAGCTCTCCAGATTCAATAAGTTTGGGGATGCTAAGATAAATCAAAAGACCACAAGGACTGATAGTATCAAAATAAATAACCGGAATCCCAACCTCCTCAGCAATTTCAATACTGAAAGCAAAAACCCCATCTGCTATCAAGCACGTAACCGGCGGTTTGGTGTCCGAGCTGAATCGGCCTGATACCAACATCTGACGGAAAATCGGACTACTGACCGACTCCAGAGCATTGAACATCTCCATGACTTGGTCACCAGACCGCGGGTGGTTTTCCGGCAACCCATCGGTCACGGTCTCGAATCGGAATCTCGGGTACCGGCCGAACCGGGTTTGGACGTCGGTGTGCTGGAAAAGACGGGTTTGGATGTGATCGATGTTGAGGAAGGTGACGTGGAAGCCGGCGAGACAGAGAAGCTCGGCCAGCCTGAGAGTACAATTCAGTGGGCCCTGAAATGGTAATGGGAAGATGAGCACATGAGGTTGATTGATTGCCGTTTGATTCATTGCAGTGTCTACTCAGATTGGTTTCTTCTCTCCTTGGATTATATATATCTGTATCTATATCTATATTTATATCTATATTGTGCAATTGCAATCAACTTAATCATCTAACTATGGACTTATATCGATTGGACCCAAAAAACAATTAAACATTTAATAATTTAACCATTGACTTTGGAATCCGTGCTGATGATGGTAGTTGCATTTAGTATTAATCTAATGGATAAGTTATATTTTAATCCATTAAATTATACTCCCTCCGTCCCATAATAAGTGTCTACATTTCTTTTTTTTGGATGTCCCACAATAAGTGTTTACTTTCCTAAATTGACATATAGCTTTTACTTACTTTCCAAAACTACCCTTATAATAAAGACAAAGTAGCATTTATTTGTGACCTCAAAACAAGCAAAAAGTCAAACACCCATCACATCTAAGGGCAAAATTGGAAAGTGACCATTTAATGAACCAAAAAAACTAAAATAATACAACTTTCTTAAACAATGTGCAAAATAGAAATGGACACTTATTATGGGACGGAGGGAGTAACCTATTTTTAATTGGGTCTATAATTTTATTTATTTATTTAATTTTTTTTTTTTTTTTGCAATTAAGTCATTGAACTTCAAATATTCATTTAATCAGACCAAAATTCTGACATTTTTCGGGAATGGAAATTTCAGAAAAATGTCAGAATTTTGGTCTGACATTGTTAGCTTAAACTATTAGAAATTGTCACGTACATTGCGTATAATGCTTACCTGTCACATGTTAGGTTAAGACAAACACGGGAGATTGTGAATTGTGCGAAAAAGCGCATTCAATCAAATTTGAAAACACATTCAACTAGATCCAAAATTGCATTCAATTATATCCAAAATCACATCATTTTTTAGTCATTCACAGTCTTTCGTGTTTGTCTTAATCTAATATGTGACAGGTAAGCATTATGCGCAATGTACATGACTATTTCTAATAATTTAAGCTAACAATGTCAGAATTTGGGTCTAATTGAATGAATTTTTAAAGTTCAAGGACCCAATTGCAAAAATAAAAAGTTTATGAACTTAATTGAAAACATGTGTATAGTTTAATGGACTAAAGTGTAATTTGCCCTAATCTAATTGACAAGTGGGTATATTTGTAGAAATATATCCGGATAAACATTAAAACATCATAAATAAATGGGCCGTTTAGTATAAAGACCAATTCATTAGGCTTTTCTAGTAATTAGTCCAGTTTAATAAACTTCTTAGTAATAGTTCCCTCCTATTTTATTTAGACAATTTTGCCCTTATTCCATAACAAATTCACCCAAATAATGGCTTATATATATATATATATATATATATATTTATATATATATATAGGGATTTGCAAACTTACAGCACAAGAGGCTTTTAGCGAAAAAAAAATTAGTCGCCAAAAGTTGGAATCTTTAGCAACAAATTTCATCACCAAAAACATGTTTTTTGTCGCTAAAGAGGTTGTTGTACGCTGCTAACCTACAACCATCATGTTGTAAGTTAGCAGCCCCCATATATCTATATATATATATATAAACTAGCCTTACTGTTCTCCTAAAATATTGGGATTCAATATTATTATACTTTGTAATTGATTTGCAAAATCATAATTGAAATTAAAATGATTTCCAGTTGTATTTTAACTTCATTCAAGCAAAATCAACATTATCGCTATATTTCAAATATACAATCTCTATACATCTTTCTTCTTCTTAAGAGCAGACCTCCATTGAAGCAGTTTTGTTGCAGAAATTGGTACTCTGGGAATTTAATTGTATCAACGAAGCAAAATGGAAATCTCTCATGAAATTTAAATTTTCAACAACCAAACTAATGAAATTTCACAAAAATAACTCTGTTATGAAGATGTGAAATTTCACGTGTTGGTGATGTGAAATTTCACAATCAAAGTTACTGTAATGGAATTTCAATTGAGTTACGGAATGAAGCTTTTAAATTTTTAAAGCACAATTTCATGTTAATTCATTTGGTAACTAGTTTATGAGCTTTGCAAAAATTGAACTTAGGACTATTTTGGAGAGAGCTTTTAAAGCTCTAGAATGGAGCTTTTAAAAGCTCAAGGTTGCTTTTTGATGTAATACCCGCAAATTCCAGTATTAATAAAACTAGTCCCCGTATTTTGGTTTATATTAAATTTTAGAATTTTAAGTTTAATCCTGGAAACCCGAACTTATACGCACGCACTTTTATTATTTCTTAGACTGTAAGTTTCAACCCCGGACTGTCTTGGCACGCAAACCCGTAAAATCTGTATCCAAAATGGACTGGATTGCACGTAGAATTGAGCGACAACAACCCTTACATTTAAGGAAACGATGGTACCATTGGAATCTTGCCTAGAATGGCAATGTACTTGCCAAGCTTGCCCAAATCCTTTGGTTAATAACACCACCCCAACCTTTTTTTCCCTTTACCCGCCGGACACCCACACACCCCCTACCGGCGCACACATCCCACCCCCCCTCTCTAATCAGTCCATCACCCTATCAATTCCTAACAGATTGCAATATGTGTGTATACATATGCATGTGTATGGGTTAGTGTATATATCTAGAGCTTGAGAGTGATAGGGGGAACCAACCAAGAGTACACACACACTTCCACTGCCTTCTACAAACTCCCCATCTCTCTCTATCCTATACACACACACCCAAACGCCGGAGAAAAAGGAGAGAGAGCTCGCCGGAGTAAGAAAGGGAGAGAGAAAACCGAGGTGCCTCAGGTATACCCCTCACCTCCCCTCTCATTTTATGCTAATACATGTTTAACACATCCCACACACTTCCCTGACCTTTTTACGCAAACCAAACAGAGCCCAAGACTCTCAGTGAGCCCCGATAGCCATTGAAGCCCCTCACCGGAGCTTTTATTTTGAAACACGACCAAAACTCATTTTGGTTGTACCAAACAGACCCCTGTAGTCCCTAATAGACCCCATAGAAGCAGCTTCCAGATCGGAGTACGTTTGGTCACCTATGCATGCGATTATTCTTTTTTTTACCCAAAAGAATAATCTCATAGTAGGCCCTTAAAACGAATAAACCACGACCCTAGCTCCTAGTATGTTAGAGAGGAGGCCAAACCGAACCTAATGGCGTCGGTCTCATCAATTTTCATGTAGTAGAGAGAGAGTTATGAGCATTTGAAGAATTCCGGCCAAAACGGGGGCTCGCCGGCGGCAGCCTGGCCTCGCCGGAGAAGACGTGACCCACTGGGTCATCGGGTTATATCGTTTACCCGGTTGGGTCGGGTCGTGGGTATAGGGTATGGGTTAGTATGTATGTATAGATGGTAACAGGTTCGGGTTATAACAGTTTATATGGTAGCGGGTCGGATCTTTTAAGTTGGATCGTCCTTAGTGTGTTAGTGGGTAACCCATGGGTTCGGATCCGGATTTGGGTTAACCCACGGGTTTCCCTATTAATTATATTAATTAGTTTTATATTCCTTAATTATTCTACTAATCAGGCTTAACACATTACTAATCCGGGATTAGCAATCTTTTATATTTTATTAATTAGTTAATCCAGATTAGTAGATTTATAATCTGTTTTAGATTGATTAAAGTCTTAATTATTCTGTTAACCTTAATTAAGGTTTTATTAATCTATTTTATATTACTAAGTATTCTGTTAATCCAAATTTATGTTTTAAAATACTGTTTTAGTAATAATTAACATATATTAACTTAGATTAGTATATATTAATCAAGATTAGTATAAATATATTACTTATAATATGTATTTGGTATTAATAAATATATGTAAATAATTATAAATGATTTTAAATTAGTTTAAATATCTAAAATAATTTCAATAATGTTATAAAGTTATTGTAACATTATTTTGGATATTATTCTTATATTAAGAAATTATGGATTAATATTATATGCTATACTTATTATTTATTGGTTTAAATAAATAATGAGTAAATATTTTAAATTAAAACAATTAGGTAATAAATACCTAATGACCATTTTCAAGCATAGGAAAATTATATTAAATTTTCCTAAGGTCCGGTACCTTTATATTATTACAAAGCCCTAGCTTTAATATTTTAATAATTGTTAATCACTTATAAAATATTCGTTTGGTTGTATTTTAATTATTTAAAATACCAAACGAGCCCCGAAAATTACGAGAAAAATACTACTAGCCTAATTTAAGGCCTAGTATTTAATAAAAATATTTATAAGGGTCAAATATCTCCCTAAATCATATTTTATAATTATGGGATTCCGCAGTCTATTTTTAGACGATTTAAACTTCGAAAATTCATAATAAATAAACCGTAGCCCAGAAAAATACGCGGTCAGTTCTCAGAGTCTTAGAATAATGTCTAGAATATTCCCTTAAAGTTTGGTGACCTTTCGACACGGTCAAAAAATACAGCTTATCTTTAGGGCCCAAACTGGTATAGAAAATCCAGCCTTTTATGCGACGGACTCCGATTTGAGTCTAGTCAATGGCGTTAGACTCAGAATGACGTCTAGATCATGATGTTGAGGTTTAGGAACCCACCCGGCACAATTATCATTATGCCCCTGATTTTAGTAAGCTTATTAATCAATGTTCTATGTAATCTTAATGCTTTGTAGGAACTGCTACGCTTGTTTTTACGCAACCGCTTCGAGGTGAGTCGTCCTAACTCACTTGGTATATTATGGAATTATTCTTTGATCGTATATGTATGCCCAGTGCGTCCTGTGTGGACGATACTGATGAATATTAGTATTGTAAATGCTGAGATTCCTATTTATATGATGAACGCATGTTAGTCAACTATACTCGCATGTTAGTTAGATATTCGTTAACATCCTTGCTTATCATGATCTCATGTTTATACTGCCAGATGAACATTCATATGAACATAGTCGAGTCATGATGTCAATGTTGACGTCTGCATGGTTAGTCACGGGGACTAACCCAGTCATATTGTTATACACATTGTGTGGACCGCAGTGGTCCGAATGGTACAGTCAAGTAAATGGGAACAACAATGAAACCGCTATAGGGCCCTGCTAGGCGACGATAGCCAGAGTTTCCATTGAAAACATTGAAGTTATGCATGGTTTGATGATTGATACGCTATAGGGCCCTGTTAGGCGATGATAGCAATGTATCTATCAGAATACAATAGTTACCTTACAAATGCTATAGGGCCCTGCTAGGCGACGATAGCGCTGTAACTATTCTATTCTCCCGGCAAGGTCACGAGGACCTAAGAGTCCAATGATTACTCTTTTTAAAACCAAAACTGCTATAGGGCCCTGCTAGGCGACGATAGCAACGTAATCATTCTACTCTGAGCTAACGGCGTTACACTGGTAATGTAACAAGTCACATGAGTCAGTTATGGTGTTCATGGTCGAGTTAAAGTCGAATATATCGATAATGCATTACGCCATCATTCTACATGTCATATGCTCATTAATATTGTTTCAAGATATGTTGTACTTGTATATCCTTACCTGTATTAGGAGTGATTGGTTAAGACGTTCTCACTTAGCTTCAAAAGCTAACGGCTCCTTCCCTGCCCTGGACATTTCACGTCTAGGTTATGATGAGGAGAACTATCAAGGTAACAATGAAGATGCATATAACTATGCTCAGGCTGGGGACTATCAGGAAGGTGATCCTGAGACAGACTATCAGGAAGAGCTTGATAACGAGGGTTATGGGTTTGCCAGTTAGAAAGAGGACCCTGGCTTACTTCCGCATTAAGACTTCTATTATGTTTTAATTACCTTTCGGTTGATGTAATATTTAAGTGGCGTAGATCGCCCAAACCTATCTTTTGTGGTTTTCATTTGGAACTGTTGTATTAGCTCAAGTAGCAAAACACTTTAAGTTCCCCCATGAATACCATTAGACGCTTTTGTAAATTTCTCACTCTGATCTATATATATTTTGTTAGTATGTTGCACGGACAGGTCAGTTTTATGTAACTCGTCATTCCCTATGGGTCCAGAAAGGAAATTTTAAATTTTCCCTATTTTTGGCTACTCCGGGGCGTGACAGGATTTTTGGTATCAGAGCACTAGGTTTAGTTGTGCTCGCTGACTGTCCGACACCTTTAAGTTAAGAACCTTAAGGTGCCTTAGAGACAACAACCGTTACTAAAATAGTCTTTCTGTCCAACAGGTAGTATGGAGAATTACCAAGGAACTTTTCCCCAAGGTTTAGTTTGCTTTAGTACAGCTTTCCGCCACCAGACTTGCAAGAGGATAGGAAAGTTGATGAAATGCCTATTCCTTATGAAGAAAGTTTCCCCAACCGTACGTCATATTGTTGTAGCACCCCGCTTGGTGCCAATAGAGGTGGATGGAACCTCTGATATTCCTAACGACCCTGTGACCATCGGCTTAGAAGAGACACAGGCAGAAATCACTTCCCTAGAGGCCCCTGTTAGTCCAATAAGCAGTCCTGAAGATGAAGAAATAGAGATTTACCTAGCCGATGAGGACCTCATTGAGAAGGGAACGTTGTACACGTATGACCCTGACTGGCCGATAGGATGGGACAATGAGAGATGGATGTCGTTCACCCCGCCCGAAGACATGGACATCTCGGAGGAATTCACACAACTAGAAGATTAGCACGCCTTAGCCAGCTTATTTTGTATTAATGCTGTAATGGGATTGTAATCCCACATTTTGACGGATATATATGTAAAAGCTGTATTTCAAAATTTCCTCTTATGTAAACATTTCCTATTAATGAGAAATCTACTTATTAACTTTCTAAGTCCCCATGTTATATTTATTCTTTTTACGATTCAATAAGTGATAAACCTTAAGGCAATTTGCACCAGTACCCTAAATAGTTCTTATGATGAAACAGGTAACATGGAACCCCACTATATTTCAGACCCTTTTGGAGGACGACTGATTTTCCCTGACCGTGTAGTGCCAGCAAACCCGGACATATACCACCGCCAAATCCAAGAACTAGCTAGAGACGGAGGAAAAAGGAACTTATGGGTGGAAATGAATAAGAGCAACGTGTATAACTATAATACCTTGCGCTTAGAAGCGATCTATGAAGCTGAAATCGTCCAGAAGGTCCAAGACGAAATGGTTGCACTACTTAAGAACCCTGAGGACTACGAAAGGATGCACGATAGCGCTTACCAAATGCCACCACCGCCCTCTGCACTCCTCCAACAACCCCCACCATTCCAAGGAGTGCCTATGCACAAAACACAATCCCGAGAACCCGGTCAGTATGTCAATGACGACTTCGGAGGACATATGATCTACCCGGATGGCATTGAACCAGCGGATCCAGAAGGATTCCTGGAAAATGTACAACTGAAAGCCCGGCAACGTCTACGAGGAGGACTTAGAGTCCAGCGACATGTATATAACATCTCCGACCCTCACCGGCTTCAAGCTGAAGCCATCCATACCGCATACACCCAGGAGTTAATGCATGGAGAAATAAGGAGACTAGCAATGAAGGACTCAGTTTTCCAGCCACTAGTAAACCAGATATTACAGGAGCCTTCCATTTACCCAGAAGACCGCCTGGTTGAGCCTCCTAATGAGAATGCCCCTGTAGGTGTGGCACCCCCAATAGAAGAACCTGCTAATGCAGAGATGTCGGACGATGAACCAGATGCATATCTAGAAGTAGAGGATGAAGAAGAGGATGACGAGGAGGATGATCCAGAAGAAGAAAACCCCGAAGAAGAACCTGAACAGGAAGCACCCCACCAACCTATGGAGGTTCACCCTATAATAGAAGAACCTATGGATAATGAGGAAAATGAAAAGGATGAAGGCAATGTCGATATCGAAGATTGGGATTTGGGTGAACCCATTATGGACGAAGATGGGCCTAACGACTCCGATATGGGAGAGATCACATTCGAGTCAGATATGGATGATTAGATTAGGATACTCTGTTGTTATATGCTAGTAGTTTAGTTGTATCTAAGTTATCTTGGGCTGATGACCCACCTTATTGTAGGAATGCATGCGATAGGGTAATGCCCCCATTTTGTAACCATGTATTCTCGGCTAGTTTAATCTTGTAATCACCGTTTTTAATGAAAATGGACGTTTTAGTACTATACTTGTCTCTATGATTGTTTGGTTTGTTCGATTGATTTATTTATGCATTAGTAGATATCTAGATGTATCATGTATTCGAGCCCTAAGTAGAATATTTCTATAGGTAACCAGATACGCAATGGCAGAACGACCAAGGAGAAATCGACGCCTAGGACTTCCAAACCCAGCCGAAGGAGCACCGGAACCCATTCCTGCTGGAATGGATCCCACTGGAATCTTTGGAGCATTCTTACAACGTTTGGAGCATATCGGAAATAATCACGGCTCAAACAACAATGCTAACGCCAATCCCATAATTCCACCCAGACCTCAAGAGGATCGTACGGTGGAATGATTCCGAGCAATGCGGCCAGACAAGTTCAATGGGATGACTGAGCCATGGAAAGCAGAACAATGGCTTCGTGGATTGGATATCATCTTCGACACACTGGGATGTTCTGAAATCGAGAAACGCCGACTGGCTACATATCAACTGACGTATGCTGCAGCAGACTGGTGGGAATCAGAGAAAGCAACACTAGGAGGAGCTGCACAAAGGATGTCATGGACAACATTCAAAGAACTGTTCCTAGAGAACTACTTCCCCCAGACGGAAAGAAACAAGAAAGAAAATGAATTCATCGATTTGGTACAAGGGAACCACACTGTGCGGGAATACACAGTGCAATTTGAACGTCTCTCTCGATTTGCACACCACATGATCGATACCCCGGAGAAGAAGAACCGGAAGTATCACCTGGGACTTTCCCTACCTCTACAGAAGCTGACCTATGGCCACCTAAATCAGACTTTCAAAGCTTTAGTGGGAATGGCTCATGGCTTCGAGGAAATCACCGGTCGTGAACAGGCGTTTCGTAGCTCGACCACCCCCTCCGAGATTTAATCAGAGACCAAGACAAGTCCCGGTTCGCAATCAAGGATTCAAGAGAAGCTGGAATGGTGAGAAGAGGCCGCGGACAGCCCCGTTCCGTAACAAACCGGCTGTGCCGTTTAAGCCGACTCCGCCCCAAGGACAATCAGGATCCGCAAGTAATAACCCCGGAGTCTGTTTCAACTGTGAATTTCCCGAACATCTGTCTAAGGATTGTCGTGCCCCGAGAAGGAACAGTCGCTCTGATGTGGTCTGCTTCAACTGCAACAAAAAGGGACATCTGTCCAAGGACTGTAAAGCACCTCGAGGTGGTTACTATGGATCGTCAACTCAAGGACAGGCTCGCCTCAATGCTATCATTCCGGAAGAAGCAGGATTTGACGAGGAAGAGCAGGAGAATATGGAAGGTACTCTAACCCTCTTTAACAGTCAAGTGAAAGCTTTGTTCGATACTGGCGCATCTAATTCTTTTATTGCAATTAGAATCGTGCAACGCTTAGGCTTAGTGCCTCAAACAATGGATATGACTTTGAATGCTACGTCACCTCTAGGAAAGAGTGTTAAGTTGGACAAAATATGCAAGGACTGCCCTCTAAACTTGAAAGATCAGAATCTCCCCGCTGATTTGATAGTTTTGTCGATGAAGGAATTCGACGTGATCCTAGGAATCGACTGGCTTGCGAAATACCATGCCAGGTTAGACTGTGCTAGCAAATCTATACTCTTTTCAGTACCTGATGGTGAACCGTTTGATTTCAAGTGCAATCACTCGTGTGACGTTTTCCTCACCAACTGCCTAGCCACCCTTGGAACCACGAGTGATGAGATTCCCATTAATCAAATTCCAGTAGTTCGAGATTTTGGAGATGTTTTCCAAGAAGTTAAAGGATTGCCACCCAAGAGAGACATCGATTTCTGTATCGAATTAATGCCTGGAACTTCACCGATATCAAAGGCACCTTACCGAATGGCCCCGATGGAGATGCAAGAACTAAAGACGCAAGTACAAGAACTCCAGGACTTCGGATTTGTTCGTCCAAGCACTTCACCGTGGGGAGCATCGGTATTATTCGTCAAGAAGAAGGATGGAACACTTCGACTCTGTATCGACTACAGGGAATTGAACAAGGTCACAATCAAGAATCGGTATCCACTACCGAGGATTGACGATCTATTCGATCAACTACAAGGGGCTACCACGTTTTCAAAGATAGATCTGCGATCGGGATACCACCAATTGCTCGTTCGATCTGAGGATGTACCCAAGACGGCTTTCAGAACCAGGTACGGACATTATGAATTTCTAGTTATGCCGTTCGGATTGACCAATGCTCCAGCAGTATTCATGGATTTAATGAATCGAGTCTTCAGACCTTATCTGGATCAGTTCATCATCGTATTCATAGACGATATCCTCATTTACTCTAAGAAAGAGGCAGAACACGAAGGACACGTGAAGATAGCACTTCAGACTCTACGAGACAACCACTTGTAGGCCAAGTACAGCAAGTGCGAGTTCTGGCTAAAGGAAGTCAAATTTTTAGGACATGTTGTCTCAAAAGAAGGAATAGCAGTGGATTCATCGAAGATTGAAGCTGTTTTAGATTAGAATCGACCGACCACAGCAACGGAGGTCAGAAGTTTTCTTGGTCTAGCTGGATATTACCGGAGATTCGTGGAAGGATTCTCCAAAATCGCAGCCCCTCTTACGGGACTAACCAAAAAGGACTTAAAATACGAATGGAACGACAAGCATGAACGCGCATTTCAAGAATTTAAGAAGAGGTTAACCACGGCGCCAGTGCTTGCAATACCGAAGAGCGGTGAACAATTTACCATTTACAGCGATGCATCGCATCAAGGACTGGGATGTGTGCTTATGCAGGACAGAAGAGTGATAGCGTATGGATCACGACAATTGAAACCTCATGAGCTTAACTATCCTACGCACGATCTGGAATTAGCCGCAATCGTCTTTGCACTCAAAATTTGGAGACACTACCTCTATGGAGAGAAGTTTGATCTATTTTCAGATCACAAGAGTCTGAGATACCTGTTCTCTCAGAAGGAGTTGAACATGAGACAGCGACGTTGGATGGAATTGTTAAAGGATTATGATTTCACACTGCAATACCACCCTGGCAAAGCAAACGTTGTTGCTGACGCATTGAGCCGGAAACCCCGAAAACTCATCGTATCTTCTCTCATGGTCAGAGAATGGAAAGTGTTGGAAACACTAATAGAGTTTGATTTTCAGACTTCCGAGTCAAGTGAAGCACGACTCTTTGGATGTCTCGTGGTACGACCAACGCTCATAAGTCGTATTCTTGAAGCACAAGGAAAGGACGGAGGACTTCGTCAATGGTTTAAGCGAGCATCGGCAAAGGACCCCACTGAGTGGAATATAGGGACAGATGGAGGATTTAGGTGTCACAATCGACTCTGTGTGCCCAATGAGGATAACTTGAGGAAAGATATATTAGACGAGGCACATAAGTCAAGGATGACAGTTCATCCCGGAGGAACAAAAATGTATAAGGATCTAAAGAGGAACTTCTGGTGGGACGGAATGAAGAGAGAAGTAGCAGATTATGTATCCAAATGCATGACATGCAAGCAAGTCAAGGTAGAACATCAGAAACCAGGAGGATTATTACAACCACTACCCGTTCCCGGATGGAAGTGGGAACACATAACGATGGATTTCGTTGTCGGAATGCCAAGGTCACGACAGAATCATGACGCCATTTGGGTGATTGTGGATCGACTCACCAAATCAGTTCACTTTATCGTTTATAGTATGACTTACCCAGTTGAGAAATTGAGCAGAATGTATATTCAACAAGTTGTTCGACTACATGGAGTACCCGTATCAATTGTGTCAGATCGTGATTCACGTTTTACGTCAGGATTTTGGGAAAGTCTACAGACAACACTTGGAACTTCATTGAAGTTAAGTTCAGCATTTCACCCCCAAACCGACGGACAGACCGAGAGAGTCAATCAAGTTATGGAAGACATGCTTCGAGCTTGTGCAATAGATTTTGAAAGTTCATGGGAAGAGAACCTGCCGTTGATAGAGTTTGCTTATAACAACAGCTACCATACGAGTATAGAAGTGGCACCATTTGAAGCGTTATATGGGAGACAGTGCCGATCACCCTTATGTTGGGCAGAAGTTGGAGATGACAAGCTGCTAGGACCAGAGATGATTCGAGAGACGAACGAAAAGATCAATATCGTTAAAGAGAAGATGAAAGCAGCTCAGAGCCGACAGAAAAGCTATGCAGATAAACACCGAAAGGACTTGGAATTCAGTGTTGGAGATCACGTATTCCTTAAAGTGTCACCTGTGCGAGGAGTTGTCAGATTTGGACAAAAGAGAGGAAAACTTTCGCCACGTTACATCGAACCGTTCGAGATTCTGGAACGCGTGGGAAAAGTTGCTTACAGACTTGCACTGCCGCCCAAGATGTCAGGAGTGCATAATGTGTTTCATATCAGCATGTTAAGGAAAGTTGTGCATGATCCGTCTCATGAGATCAACTTCATGGATATCGAGGTAAACGACAATGTGACTTTCAATGAAGGACCGGTGAAGATCATGGAACGAGGAACTAAGAAGCTGAGGACTAAAGAGATCCCACTGGTGAAAGTTCAGTGGAAACACCACAATGAGCGTGAAGCTTCTTGGGAATTAGAATCAGAGATGCGTGAGAAGTTTCCTTATCTTTTCAATGTATAGCTAGCTCCGATTCCGGGGACGGAATCTTTAATAGCAGGTGGATGATGTAATACCCGTAAATTCCAGAATTAATAAAACTAGTCCCCGTATTTTGGTTTATATTAAATTTCAGAATTTTAAGTTTAATCCTGGAAACCCGAACTTATACGCACGCACTTTTATTATTTCTTAGACTGTAAGTTTCAACCCCGGACTGTCTTGGCACGCAAACCCGTAAAATCTGTATCCAAAATGGACTGGATTGCACGTAGAATTGAGCGACGACAACCCTTACATTTAAGGAAACGATGGTACCATTGGAATCTTGCCTAGAATGGCAATGTACTTGCCAAGCTTGCCCAAATCCTTTGGTTAATAACACCACCCCAACCTTTTTTTCCCTTTACCCGCCGGACACCCACACACCCCCTGCCGGCGCACACATCCCACCCCCCCTCTCTAATCAGTCCATCACCCTATCAATTCCTAACAGATTGCAATCTGTGTGTATACATATGCATGTGTATGGGTTAGTGTATATATCTAGAGCTTGAGAGTGATAGGGGGAACCAACCAAGAGTACACACACACTTCCACTGCCTTCTACAAACTCCCCATCTCTCTCTATCCTATACACACACACACCCAAACGCCGGAGAAAAAGGAGAGAGAGCTCGCCGGAGTAAGAAAGGGAGAGAGAAAACCGAGGTGCCTCAGGTATACCCCTCACCTCCCCTCTCATTTTATGCTAATACATGTTTAACACATCCCACACACTTCCCTGACCTTTTTACGCAAACCAAACAGAGCCCAAGACTCTCAGTGAGCCCCGATAGCCATTGAAGCCCCTCACCGGAGCTTTTATTTTGAAACACGACCAAAACCCATTTTGGTTGTACCAAACAGACCCCTGTAGTCCCGAATAGACCCCATAGAAGCAGCTTCCGGATCGGAGTACGTTTGGTCACCCATGCATGCGATTATTCTTTTTTTTACCCAAAAGAATAATCTCATAGTAGGCCCTTAAAACGAATAAACCACGACCCTAGCTCCTAGTATGTTAGAGAGGAGGCCAAACCGAACCTAATGGCGTCGGTCTCATCAATTTTCATGTAGTAGAGAGAGAGTTATGAGCATTTGAAGAATTCCGGCCAAAACGGGGGCTCGCCGGCGGCAGCCTGGTCTCGCCGGAGAAGACGTGACCCACTGGGTCATCGGGTTATATCGTTTACCCGGTTGGGTCGGGTCGTGGGTATAGGGTATGGGTTAGTATGTATGTATAGATGGTAACAGGTTCGGGTTATAACAGTTTATATGGTAGCGGGTCGGATCTTTTAAGTTGGATCGTCCTTAGTGTGTTAGTGGGTAACCCATGGGTTCGGATCCGGATTTGGCTTAACCCACGGGTTTCCCTGTTAATTATATTAATTAGTTTTATATTCCTTAATTATTCTACTAATCAGGCTTAGCACATTACTAATCCGGGATTAGCAATCTTTTATATTTTATTAATTAGTTAATCCAGATTAGTAGAATTATAATCTGTTTTAGATTTATTAAAGTCTTAATTATTCTGTTAACCTTAATTAAGGTTTTATTAATCTATTTTATATTACTAAGTATTCTGTTAATCCAAATTTATGTTTTAAAATACTGTTTTAGTAATAATTAACATATATTAACTTAGATTAGTATATATTAATCAAGATTAGTATAAATATATTACTTATAATATATATTTGGTATTAATAAATATATGTAAATAATTATAAATGATTTTAAATTAGTTTAAATATCTAAAATAATTTCAATAATGTTATAAAGTATATTTTAATATATTGTAACATTATTTTGGATATTATTCTTATATTATGAAATTATGGATTAATATTATATGCTATACTTATTATTTATTGGTTTAAATAAATAATGAGTAAATATTTTAAATTAAAACAATTAGGTAATAAATACCTAATGACCATTTTCAAGCATAGGAAAATTATATTAAATTTTCCTAAGGTCCGGTACCTTTATATTATTACAAAACCCTAGCTTTAATATTTTAATAATTATTAATCACTTATAAAATATCCGTTTGGTTGTATTTTAATTATTTAAAATACCAAACGAGCCCCGAAAATTACGAAAAAAATACTACTAGCCTAATTTAAGGCCTAGTATTTAATAAAAATATTTATAAGGGTCAAATATCTCCCTAAATCATATTTTATAATTATGGGATTCCGCAGTCTATTTTTAGACGATTTAAACTTCGGAAATTCATAATAAATAAACCGTAACCCAGAAAAATACGCGGTCAGTTCCCAGAGTCTTAGAATAATGTCTAGAATATTCCCTTAAAGTTTGGTGACCTTTCGACACGGTCAAAAAATACAGCTTATCTTTAGGGCCCAAACTGGTATAGAAAACCCAACCTTTATGCGATGGACTCCGATTTGAGTCTAGTCAATGGCGTTAGACTCAGAATGACGTCTAGATCATGATGTTGAGGTTTAGGAACCCACCCGGCACAATTATCATTATGCCCCTGATTTTAGTAAGCTTATTAATCAATGTTCTATGTAATCTTAATGCTTTGTAGGAACTGCTACGCTTGTTTTTACGCAACCGCTTCGAGGTGAGTCGTCCTAACTCACTTGGTATATTATGGAATTATTCTTTGATCGTATATGTATGCCCAGTGCGTCCTGTGTGGACGATACTGATGAATATTAGTATTGTAAATGCTGAGATTCCTATTTATATGATGAACGCATGTTAGTCAACTATACTCGCATGTTAGTTAGATATTCGTTAACATCCTTGCTTATCATGATCTCATGTTTATACTGCCAGATGAACATTCATATGAACATAGTCGAGTCATGATGTCAATGTTGACGTCTGCATGGTTAGTCACGGGGACTAACCCAGTCATATTGTTATACACATTGTGTGGACCGCAGTGGTCCGAATGGTACAGTCAAGTAAATGGGAACAACAATGAAACCGCTATAGGGCCCTGCTAGGCGACGATAGCCAGAGTTTCCATTGAAAACATTGAAGTTATGCATGGTTTGATGATTGATACGCTATAGGGCCCTGTTAGGCGATGATAGCAATGTATCCATCAGAATACAATAGTTACCTTACAAATGCTATAGGGCCCTGCTAGGCGACGATAGCGCTGTAACTATTCTATTCTCCCGGCAAGGTCACGAGGACCTAAGAGTCCAATGATTACTCTTTTTAAAACCAAAATTGCTATAGGGCCCTGCTAGGCGACGATAGCAACGTAATCATTCTACTCTGAGCTAACGGCGTTACACTGGTAATGTAACAAGTCACATGAGTCGATTATGGTGTTCATGGTCGAGTTAAAGTCGAATATATCGATAATGCATTACTTCATCATTCTACATGTCATATGCTCATTAATATTGTTTCAAGTTATGTTGTACTTGTATATCCTTACCTGTATTAGGAGTGATTGGTTAAGACGTTCTCACTTAGCTTTAAAAGCTAACGGCTCCTTCCCTGCCCTGGACATTTCACGTCTAGGTTATGATGAGGAGAACTATCAAGGTAACAATGAAGATGCATATAACTATGCTCAGGCTGGGGACTATCAGGAAGGTGATCCTGAGACAGACTATCAGGAAGAGCTTGATAACGAGGGTTATGGGTTTGCCAGTTAGAAAGAGGACCCTGGCTTACTTCCGCATTAGGACTTCTATTATGTTTTAATTACCTTTCGGTTGATGTAATATTTAAGTGGCGTAGATCGCCCAAACCTATCTTTTGTGGTTTTCATTTGGAACTGTTGTATTAGCTCAAGTAGCAAAACACTTTAAGTTCCCCCATGAATACCATTAGACGCTTTTGTAAATTTCTCACTCTGATCTATATATATTTTGTTAGTATGTTGCACGGACTGGTCAGTTTTATGTAACTCGTCATTCCCTACGGGTCCAGAAAGGAAATTTTAAATTTTCCCTATTTTTGGCTACCCCGGGGCGTGACATTTGATTTCATGATGCTTTTTTGAAAAATAATTCACTTGTATAAAATTATCAAACAACTTAATAATAAATTTCATAAGGTACTTTTAAAAAGCCACGTGGGGGCCAAACTAAGCCTAAAAACTGCAACCAAAGAAAAAAGTTACCAGGCTTCTTAATCTTCTATTTTGAGCACAAGAAAATTAATAACTTTGAACATCCATCAACACTGATCAACTCCAGAAGATAAATGATGTACTGAGAAAGGGGAATAAAAATGATTCAACCATTAAATTCCTTCTTCACTGAGAAAGGCGTTTTTCAGCAAGACAATCACAAACTATGTACTAAATAAAAATAAACAAGACAATAATAATCGAAACACACACACACATATACATATATATGTACACACACACAACGAGAGAGAGAGAGAGAGAGAGAGAGAGAGAGAGAAGTTTCTAACAGTGCATGTATAACTATTTTTTAAGGTCAACATAAAAATCTTTTCTAACAACTCCATTCAACAGAAGGCTGCACACACATCAATTAATATGTTTCATAGGCTGGCTTGGCACACTGTAATTCTAGAGCAAAGTAATTTAGTAAACTTCCCAAAGGTAAACAAGAAATGCTCCTAAAAAAATAGACCCTTGAAACAGAAGCAGGCATTATACGTAAATCTTGGAAAAGTTGGACCCCACAAAAACTGCAACTAAACATTATATGTAAATCTTGGGAAAAGGCCGCCGCACCCGTACTTAGTGCGCACCCGTAGGGGATGCTCCATGGATTCTTTGAGTTCTTTTGGAGTGTGGCTGGGGCTTTTTTTATAGCATTTTATTGAAAAAGAACAAAGTTCTTCATATAATTTTGAAAACTTTGGGGGTTTAAAAGATAAATAATAGAAAATAATAATAGCAATTATCTGGGGTATACACTAATGCACTAATAGTTATAAAATAATTTGTATATACTACTATCTGAAAGTACATTTTTAACATTTTATCCAAGTACTCCCGCCGCACCCGCACCCGCACCCGCACCCTTACTTTTTGGAAAATTGGCGAATCCCTCGCACCCGCAACCTTATACATACCCGAATCCGTATCCGCACCGGTGCTACCTAGATAGACAGAATAACAACATGGAAATTTTACAAAAACATCTGCAACTCTCCTTGAATTCAATTGAACTAAACAATGGAAATTCAACTCTTGTTTCATATTGTCATAAAGTAAGTTTTTTAAGATACGATTTGGAAGTATTACAACTTCACATTTCAAATCCCCAAGAAGTATGTCATCTACTAAGATTCACTGCAATCATTTTTTTTTTTGGCTCAGAAGTCTTTGTCAATTGACTCATCTCTTGATCTGTTTTTTTTTTTTTTTGGATTTTTCAAAAATCAAATTTTCAAAGTATGTGATAAAACTACAAGCTTATATTAGCCAAGGATCCCAACCAAAAGGCAAGAAGAGAAAGGGCACTTACAACTTCAACAAATGAGAAATGTTGCCATATGAAGCTGATACCATCAATGAACCCAACTTTCCAATTTATCTTTTCAAATTGTAAACCCTAAAAAAAAAAAGCTTGAAGATTGAACAGAACCTAGCTTTTGAATTTCTTATTTAATGTGTTTTCGTAAACGATCTAAACTGAGTTTTCAATAATCTTTAAAATCAAGCCCAAACAAAGAAAATCAAACTGTTGGTTGTTTCTTATTATCATAAACTAATAAGTTTTTGAAGATACCTTTTTAAAGTATATAATCTTTACATCTCAATCCCCCAAAAAGTATGTCATCCACTAAAATTCTCTTGAATCAATTTTGTTTTTTATTTTTTCATAGATAATCTAAACTGAAGTTTCCAACAACCTAAGAAATCAAACCCAAATCAGAAACTAAAGAAAAGGAGACCATAGTTACCTGAACGAAGTTCCAACTACCTTAGAAATTCCAAAAAGACATGCAGAGGTCCAGAGTAGGGAGCTTCGTAAGAGAGAGAGACACACACACACACACACACACACACACACACACTCTAGATTGGAATTTCCGAGAGGGAGGAAGGGATTTGTGAGTGGGGGATTTCCGAGTGGAAGGAGGGGTTCTACGACACAGGGAGGAGGGGTTTGTAAGTGGGGGTTTTCAGAGATGGGGTCTGCGAGAGAGGGATCGAGGAGGGGGTTTCCAGAGAGAGAGAGAGAGAGAGAGAGAGAGAGAGAGAGAGAGAGAGAGGAGGGGAATAGGGTTTTCAAATTCGCGCCCAGGTTTTAAGAAAAAAATATGACGTATTTATTTCACTTTTACTAAAAACGACATAAAAAAATACGTTTTATTTACAAAAATACCACTACATTTTTATTTATGTCACTTTTATAAAAAATGACATAAAAAATATATATTTTATTTACAAAACTGCCACCGCGCGTTTTTATTTATTTCACTTTTTTAAAAAGTGACAAATAATTTATTATTTATGTCAGTTTATTAAAAAAAGTGCCATAAATAATACAGTATTTATGTCACTTTTTTAAAAATCGACATAAATACTCAAAAATGACATAAAAGGCACACGCCAGAAATAATTATGTCACTTGAAATAAAAGTGACATAAATACAATTTTAAAAGTGACATAAATAATATTTTTCCTTGTAGTGTGAGTAATGCTATGGTGATCACTAACACTTTCACAAACAAATTCACTAACGAATAAAATAAAGTCATTATTACATACACACCACAATCTTTAGTTAGCACTGTCCCACTTGTGAACTCATCAATCTTATATCCTCAATAAGACGGTTCAAATTAGAGTGCGAAGACCCACCGTCACTCACACTTTTTTTAGCCAACAACGCCATGTGATTAGCTGATCTGAGGAACTCATCTCTTCTCACCTCCATAAGATCATTGACAGTCTTCTCAATAATGGATCGATGACATATGTCCTTCATGTCCAACCCAACCTTCCAAACCTGGCCCACAAACCTACTATTCACTTGCTGGTCCAAAAAGTAGGGCCAACAAATCATAGGCACACCCTCATACACACACTCTAATGTTGAGTTCCAACCACTATGAGTCAAAAACCCACCAATTGCCGGGTGAGCCAGGACCTCTTCCTGTGGGGCCCACCCAACGATATAACCTCTATCTTTAGTCCCCTCCGAGAGCTCAGTCGGAATCTGACTCTTCCAATCCTCGCCGGCAACCAAATCTGCTCGTATGACCCACAAGAAATGCTTTCCACTATTCACTAAACCGTACCAAAACTCAATGAGTTGGTCTTTCGTCATCACTGCGAGACTCCCAAAACTCACATAGATCACGGATTTCAACTGCTGTGAATCGAGCCATTTGATGCAACTCTTATCTTCTTCCCATAGACTACTGGATGATAACGACAGCTTGGTTCCCGATGCAAGCCTGGTTTTTAGGTAGGCATGGAGTGGTCCGATTGTGTAGAGATTAGGAGAGAGAGTGCGAATTTGAGCGAGTATGGGTCCTTCTAGATCTTCGAATGTGTTGAGGATGAGTCCTTTGGCTCGTGTTGTTTCTTTTCGCTCTGTTTTGAAGTGTTGGAGATTTGGGTCATTCACGTTATCGGAGCGGCAGAAGATTGGAAGATCGCGGCGCCGGAGAAAATCTTCCATTCCCGGCACACTTGTTATTAGTTCGTCCAAATCTTTTCCTACATTTTTTGTTCATACCCATTAATTACAGAGTGAAGGAATATATATATATATATACATATAGGGGCTGCTAACTTACAATATGATGGTCATAAGTTAGCAGCATACAACAGCCCTTTTAGCGATGAAATTTTTGTCGCCAAAATGTTCCAACTTTTAGCGACGAAAAATTTCATCACTAAAATCTTATTTTTCGTCGCTAAAAGTCTCCTATGCTGTAAGTTAACAAATCTCAAATATATATATATATATATATATACTAGTAATAACCTGTGCTCGTGTGCACAAAGCAAAAAAAAAACAAAAAAAAAAAAAAGAAGAAGAAGAAGAAGAAAAAAAAAGAGGAAAAAAATGCAATACTTTAAAATTTTTAAATCTTTTGGGTAAAATTGTATAGGTCATTCAAACCCACATGTTATTTAGTATTAACCCGTGCTCGTGGTCACGAAGCGGGAAAAAAAAATTCAATACTTTAAAAGATCTGAGATATGGATGGAATGTTAAGTGAAGAAGACATTGGTTCCAATATTAAATATATCATTAACTCAATTTAGTTAAATATATTTACATTGGATGAATATTTTAAGTATAATTAATGTTTATTCGTAGGGACTTCCCCCGTGCCCGAGGGCACGAAGTGAAAACAAAAAAAAAAAAAACAATAAACAAAAAAACCAAGGCTTTTTCTAAGCTTTTGGAAAGAAATAGAAAAGGAAAGTAAAACTTTTGTGATTATTTATAATTAGCCTATATTTGGGAAACAACATTACTCATTTCACTGATTAGCCCTATAGACTATATCAAACTGATAGAACTAATCAAACGACCTGTAAAAAGAGTGGAACTAATAAAACTGGTAGCAAAATTTACAAGCATAGTGCTGGAAAAAACCCATTTTCTAGATAGACAATAGAATATAACAAATACGCTTCCTAGATTTTAAAAAAAGTGCAAGTGAGAATACATTTCTTGAGACTTCAATTATGAAATCCATTGTTAAAATCCACTTTCTAAACTTCAACTTTATGTGATTTTTCACTTATATTATATCAGTTTGATTAGTTTTATGAAAGTTATTTGATCAGAGTCACGGAAAGGAAAAAAGAAAAACCTATAAAAAAATAAACTCTATGAATATATGTATGATATGGGAAGTTTATATTCCAATATTTCTATTTTGAAAAAATCAGTCCACTGATTTAGTTTATCTCCCAAGATTTGTGTTTTGTATTTACGATTAGATTTGTATATATTCAAATTCAAATTAATTTTGGGAATTCTTTTTTTTGCTATAAAAAAAAAAAACAGTCTAATAATTTAGTTTAACCCAAGATTTGTGTTTTGTATTTACTGAAGTTGACAATTTGGATATTGACATGTATTTATTCAAATTCAACTAAGTTTAGGGAATTCCTTTTTAATTTAGAGTTTTAATAGGATACAATGCAATATTTAATGGAATTAACTATTTTTTGTGGACAATTAATCCGACGGTCTGAAATATCTAAACTTGTCTCAATGGTCAAGATTAAAAGTTGTTAACTTGTAAGGGACCCACACCGCTCTATCTTATTATATAGATGTATATATACACACGTAGAGAGACACTCTTAACGACGAATCGCTAAAGATGCACTATTTTTCCGTCGTTAAAAGTCACATTTTCGTGGCTAAAACCATTTTAGAGCCTTGCAATATATATATATATATATATGTATGTGTGTATGTGGTTGTGTGTATAGTGTGGATGGGAAAAATAAAAACTAAATTCAGACCGTTGAATTTAATTAGAGACGTAGCATATCGGGAAAAAGTGAAAAAGTAGATCATTTCCTACATTTTTGTTTTCAAAAATTTCTCTGGAAACAAACAGAAAATATAGAGAAGCTAAACCCACCTACCTTTGAATGGAAGTTCCCCAGATTCGATCAATTTAGGAAGAGAGAAAAGAACCCAGAGACAACAAGCACTAATCGTACGAGTATAAATCACCGGAATTCCAATCTCTTCACCAACCTCCAGGCTAAAACTCAAAGTCCCATCTGCAATTATACACGTCACCGGCAGCCGTGGGCCGGAGCTCAGGCGACCAGAACCCGAATTCAGCAACTCTTTGAAAAGCGACTTGCTATTAGATTTCAACGATTCGAACAATTCCAAGGGTTGGCCTCGTGGGTGATCCGCCGGAAGGCCGTCAGAGATGGTTTCGAATCGGAATCTGGGATAGCGACTGAAATGGGATTGGGTGTTTGTGTATCGGAGGAGACGACTGTGGATGTGGTCGGTGACGAGGAAAGTGACATCGATGTCGGAGAGAGAGAGGAGCTCGGCCAGTTTGAGCATGGAGTTGACCGGACCTTGAAGAGGCAAGGGGAAGATGAGGACGTGCGGCCGGTTTTCCATCGGAGTTTTTTTTTTTTGGTCTCCGGTGAGTGGTGTTTGGTTAGGTTTTGTGGTTTACTTGAAGTTTTTGAGTAGTGGTTGGTTTTAACTTCGAAGTCACAAAGAGTATCCTCTATTGCTCGTAGGCTTGCTAAGCTTGAAAATGTTCTTAGAGATTATATAAGGTCTGGGTTGATACTTATCCATCCGAGTGTCTTTATTTAGTGGTGGATAAGCTTGTACCTCCTTTTTAATATGTTTGAATGAAATTTCTGTTTTCTACCACAAAAAAAAAAAAAAAAAAAAAGTATAGGTATGCTTTTAAACTTTTATCTCTCTTAAATGATGTGACAGTGATCAAAATTTAACTGGTCTCACTATAATAGATATGGCCCCATTATCATATTATTTGTGAAACACTTTTGAAATAAAAAATTGGAATACATAGCATTACTCGAAGACAAATCATGTACAAATTTAGGAACACGATTCTATTTTAGTAGCAAAAGTTCATCTTTCGCATCTAAGTAGTGAGCGTTCAAATCCGCACTCTGGGTATATATAAAAAATAAATCATGTACGAATTTGATTTTGTTGATTGGTAGTTTTTTTTTTTTTTTTGGTACGGGGCACTCACACACACAACCCACAGCCCCACTCGCATGGGGGATTAGGAATAACCCCACACTAAGAAAGAACTGTGAGTAGATCCACATAAAAAACAGGAAAAAAAATTGCCAACCCTACAAAGACTCCTCCACAAAGGGAGTTGAACCCACTCACTCTCCCTAGGAGAGAGAGAGAGAGTGGTGATAGCACTCGGGCAAATTAGTGATATTGCTGCGAAGTTGTTAGGAAGTTTGTCTTTAATAAAAAACAATTAATAAGTTTCAACTTTGAAGCAATTTGGGGTATTTGGGTTTTGTTGAGTATTAAAAACACAAAGATGTATCGGTATGTGTTTAAATTTTTATCTCAAAATGTTTCTTAAATTATGTGACAGTGATCAAAATTTAATTGATCCTACTATAATAGACATGGATTCATTATCACATCATTTGTGAAATACTTATAGGATAAAAATTTAAAACACATAACATTACTCAAAGACAAATTATGTACAAATTTAGGACCATAGTCATACTTTGATAGCAAAAACCCACCTTCCTCGTCCAAATAAGGAGTGTTCTAATCCCCACTCCCTTATGTACCAAAAAAAAATTTCCTTAATGACTTTGATAGCATTATCTAAGCGCTTTTAGCCGACATGTTTTGCTTTGACATTAGCTATTACTTTTCTGGCAATAGAGCTCATCTAATCCAAATCCTTCTATTCATATTCAAAACTTTTAAAATTTTTTTTTTAATTATTATTAATATTCTTTTAATTTTGAAAAACTAGTAGACTCACTTCTAAATTTTCCACATAAAGTTGACTTAAAAAAAATTGGGTTTATTACAGAAACACCCCCTGTGGTTAGGTCTTTTATCAAATAAAAAATTCACTAATTCTTAAGTTTAGTTATATTTATTGATTGTAGTTTTGCTCACTCAGTACTCATCCAACTCTTCCATTGACTAATGCAGTGAGATCCATGACTTTCAAACATTAATTAATCCTTCTTTAATCCTGGGTCCTATTGCATTAACCAATTGGAGAGTTGGGTGAGCAATGGGTGAGCAATTTTGAAGTGAGCAAAAATATATTCATATTTATTATCACTTCTATAAAAAAAAAATTGGGTTTATTACAGAAACACCCCCTGTGGTTAGGCCTTTTATCAAATACCCCCCTGTACTTTAAATTTTATCACTAATACCCCCTGTGGTTTGGACTAAAGTGAAACAGTTACTTTTTCCGTTTAAGTTAACGAAAAATTGATAAAAGTACAAAATTACCCCTATTACATACTAATAATAACACCCTTATATGCTTAAATATTTATTTAGGCATATGTGGAACATTATTATATTATTTTGATATTACATTTGTTGTTAAAAACCATTATGTGGTCACTCAGGGGTACCTTTGTGAGAGCGAATTTGACACACACACACACACAAAAAATTTTGGGGATAAATTTTTTTTTTTAGATCTTAGTACATCACTACACTGGATTTCACTGTGTGTGTGGTCAAGAGTAGATTAAAAAAAAAAACTAACATATCATCAAGATTGTATGTGTCTAAGAGTAGATAAAAATAAAAAATAAAAAATAATAATATATCGCCAAGACTGTTTGTGGTGTGTGTGTCCAAGGGTAGATCAAAAATAAAATAAAATAAAAAATTAAATAGATTTGCTCTCATGAATGTACCTCAAAGTGACTACAGGATTGTCTCCAACAACAAATATAATATCAAAATAATATAATAGTATACCACATATACCTAAATAAACATTTAAGCATATAAGGGCATTCTTTTTAGCATGTAATAGTGGTAATTTCGTATTTTTACCCATTTTCCGTTAACTTTAACGGAAAAAGTGACTATTTCACTTTAGTCCAAACCACAGGGGGTATTAGTGATAAAATTTAAAGTATAGGGGGTAACTGATAAAAGGTCTAACCACAGGGGGTGTTTCTGTAATTAACCCAAAAAAAATTTATATTATAACGAGAATTAACTGAATGTCTATCAACAACAATATAAAAATAAAGAATTTTAACAAGTAAAAATTAATACTCTCATGAGGTATAATCTAATTACAAAGATTCAAAGACAACCCTGTGGTATGATCTACTAATACGAATTTTCATCGCATTTTTAGAAATTACACTGACCTCCCTTATCAAAGTTTGTTGGGTGACGGAAGGGACTGAGTTGGTTCATTTACCAATAAGCCCTTGCTATGTTTTTACTATTTTATTATAATTACTAGATTTTTGGTGAAAATTAAAAGAGCATTTTTACTCACCTAGGTCACCATTGGGTGAAATATGTCCATTCTAATAATTATGTTGATAGTACAGGAAAAAAATGAGAATGAAATGTGACACATGTCACACTGTAAAGGCCTGGCTGAGCAAAACATGCTCTCCAAAATTAAAAAGTAATGCTTAAAATATAAAACATTCACATAAAGTTGCTTACAAAAAACTTATTGTGTAAATTTCTCTCCTAGTGGGGTCCGCAGAGGGGAGAGAGACACACAATAAGTTTTTGTGAGCAACTTTATGTGAATGTTTTATGTTTCCCAAATATAGGTGCAACTTGGGACGGAAATTCCGATTCCGACCGATTCCGTTCCGAAAAGTTTTGATTTATAAAATGCATTTCTAATTCCAAAAAAATTTGGATCAAAGGTTGGAATTGTTTTGAGAATTTTGAAAATTCCAAAAATAAGTCAAAAAATATTCCAAAATTTTTTTTCCAAAATATTCCGAAAATTTTTCGAAATTTTTCAAAATTTTTTTCGAACATACCTTACATTTATCTCACATCGGTTAGCAAGAAAGGAAGATGAGGAAGATGAGTCTATAAATTAGTCTTAAGCTAGTACCAAATTACCCCCAAGCTAGTAGCTTTGCATCGGAAAATTCTGAAGTATTCCGAATTCCAAAAATTTTGAAAATTCTAAAATTTCAAAATCGAAAATGAAAATGAGAATTCCAAAATTTTGAAATCAAAATCGAAAGGGCTATTGAATTTCTGAAAATTTTGAGAATTTTTTTCGAATGGGTTATTTCCGATCCGTTTCGGCCGAAACACACCCCTAGTCCCAAAGGACCAAATTCTTCATGTATGGCCGTAACCAACTACTCCATGTTAATAGCATGTTGGACAATGGGTTGTTCCACCACAGGAGGTGGAATCAGATGTTGGTTGTTACCGGCCTGATGCAGCCAGAAAACATCATTACGCGGCTTACGCCTTTGCTCCCCCAGCAGCATGGGCATAGGGCACCGCGTTGCCAGTTGGGTTAGTGTTTAGTCCTCTAGGGTTGATAGTTACTGGTGTTGCCGATCCAATGGGATCGATGACAACCGTACCACCTAATCCCCCTCCATATACATCAAAGGGACTTAGATCGGACTTCTTATTAGAGTCGTTTTGTTTTCGGTGTTCCGAAATAACATGTGTGGCCATTTGCTTATCGGCCTGATTGGACTCACCGATGTGCTCCTTAGGGCTTTGGGACTTCATGGCAGTAAGATCACTGATCGCTTTTGCCAAGTTGGAGATTTTGAGGCTACCAGTTCTAGTTTTGTATGGGTACCTTTGGTGGACTCAATCAGCTCGCACTAATCTTGCCATATGTTGGTCGTATGGTCGACCAACCCTTTAAAATACTCCATAGAATCTAATAGTGCGTGGTATTCTTGTTTCATGGGCTCTATGTTCTATCTCATCATTTCTGAGACTAACTCTAGAGTTAAGACACTGGCCTATGGAGAACGGCCAGTACTTTCTTCCTCTGGTGGGTCAATGGTCAAGTCGTCCTATTTGTTTTTATTTGTGTTTTTGGTGTTTTTTAGAGGCATGTTCTAAAACTCAGTGTCCCACCGTGCCAAAATATTTGCTATAGTTTATGGTTTGGGCATGCCAGAGCCAATGGGCTCAGTTATGCAAACAAAACTTTCTAAGTTGCTCAAGCAAGTGATGCAAGAGGCTTTAAAATCTAACTTCTAATAAAAATGATATGACGGGCAAGGGTACTTGCAGTATTGAAGCACATTAGCCGATTTGTGAAGAATTTACTAGGTAAATAATCACAAACACAATTATTAAAACACCTATAAAAGATACTTATTGAAAATGTTTGGAAACTAAAAATACACTAAAGAATAAGATCAGAACAAGCTCTGATTATTCAAAGGAAAGATTGAAAATAGGAAAATACAAGAGGGAAAACCTAATGCTATGAGTATAGAAAAACAAAAACGCTGGGTTGAATGCAATGAATATTGCTAGGTGTATGCTATTTTCAAGAGAGACATGGAGTGCCCTGCATGCGTGGCCAACCTCTCCTTTTATAGCAGCCACGGGAGAATCGGGATATGGTAAGGACTCATTCTATCGCGCCTCTAGTAGGATAAGGACGCCCAAAATCCTTCCTATCTTCATATAGATTGAGTCAATCCTGAATTCTCTGGGATTTAGCTTCTCAAATTAGTTAGATCAGACCAAGACCTTTCCTAAATGGACTCTTCTCCTAAAAATTAGGAGATTAACTTTCCTTAATCGAAGCAGAATGGACTCCTTCCATCGGGCAATTTCCTTTAGAATATTAATATCGGTCCACATGATCTTCCAGCAAGTGCTATCGATTCATCGGGCTATTTTTTTACAAGCTCCTTATTGCCCTATTACAACCTTAGTGCCCGAAGTTTCCATTTATCTTCTCTACGATGAATCGAGCATACCCTTGCTTTCATGGTTAGGCATACCCATACCCACCACCTAATTCCAATGCCAATTCCATTATTTGGCAGCATTGACCAAACATGGCACTCCAACCCTATGCCAAATGGACTACCAAATTTTGGCTTCATGGCATGTCGTGTCATATTTGGCACAAAAAATGGCACATGCCATTTCTTCCACATCATCATTTTAGTTAACATTCACCACTTTTCATACTTTTCTTCTCAAATGTTGCATCCCAAATAGTGTACCACTTGATTTTTATTGGAGGATGTTGAAGTGGTCCCATCATTATTAAAGATGGTCCTACTGCCACATGTATTTGGGGAGCGTTTTAGGATGCAAAATTTAGGAAGCATAGCATTATCATTGTAAGCACCAACAACTACTTTGCTCCAGTGGATACTGTCATGCCCCGAAGCAGCAAAAATAGAGGAAAATAAATTTTTGTTTTTGGTCTATAGGAAATGACGGGTGACAGTCACTAAATTGTCCACACTAACAGTGCTAGACACCAAACAGTATCAAGAGCTATAACAAACCAATCAGAGATATCTTACAAAAGTCCTAGCTATTACAATAATCAGAGTTCACGACAGCAGAAATATAAATGGTTTGGAAGCAACATATGCCCAGGTACCAATTATAAAGTTCTACAAAAATAGAAACTAATAACTATTTAGTCTTCAGTTGGCGTAGACATAATTGTCATTGTAGTAGTCTTCTCCTACATACCCGTCCTCGGTGGGGCCACCCTCTGCATGTTTTCCTCCAAGTAGTAGCCATCATCATAAGCTCCATCATCTACATTATTAGGAACATGGTAGTCTGGAAGGGGAATGTCTTGGCAATAACTACCGTCAGCTTACTGAGAGCTGAGTGAATATAAACTAATAGGGTACCAATTAGATAACGCAATAACAAGTTATGAAATGAATAAGATATAGTGTTACATTAGTAACTTTATTTTTATTCCACCCATCGTGACCAACCCTTATCGTCTGATTATTCCTCTGACTGAAAGATCAGACTCAATCGTTTAACTCATATAGATACACCATCATTGCGCCCACCACTTTTAAGGGCATATTCAAAGCTCATCGCATGTCATGGACTCTGCGTCAATCCGTTCTCAGCTTTTAAGAACATATCAACGCTTACCATAATACAGGGACATAATATTTTGAATAACAGCATATCATCCTGTTGCCACAACTTAGCAATCTCTACTAGTAATCTTAGCTCACCGTCTTTTAAGAGTATATTAACAGAGCACCGACTTTTAAGAGCACGTTCTGGATCACTTGGCTATCTTAGGACTACTTGGTCCAACTCACCGCCTTTTAAGAACATAGAACCGCTCACAGTCTTTTAAGAACATATCATGACCAAGCGTTTGCCCACGTACAATTCCCAGAACTTAACAAACCTACCTAAGTTTCGTAATAACACCGACACATGACTTCCCATTTATGGCATGACTACTTTGATAAAAAGAAACAAATATCAAACTTAATCATGAATGACACCTTAACTAATGTTGTCACGTTAATCCATTATTCACTATAGTGCTTATCTTTGGTATCACATTACCCCTGATTATCCCCATAGTCGCATAATAAAAGTCCAAATCGATAATCGAATGATTGAGCCCCTTATATAATAAACAAAGGAAATAATCCATGTTCTGCAACTGCCAATCGATTGGGACAAGTGTCTAATTGATTAGGATAAAATAATAGTCAATTGAGGAAAAAGAAAATCGATTGGATCCCAAACAATGCTAATCGATTGCTAACTTTTGCAATCTAACTTTAGTAATCGATTGAGTTACAAAAAATGACAATCGATTGAAAAACTATCTAATCGATTGTGTCTAGATTGATGGCACTCGATTAGGAAAAGTCCACTCGATTGGGACTTCGTCTTCTTCAACAGAATTATAAAACAGCAAATATAAATGTTTTAAGTAGTATCTATTACGTCTAAACTTTACATAAACTTGTAAAATATCACATAAACGAGACCAAGTGATTTAGGACTCACTTAGTTGAGTGTAGGGTGTGTTTGCTATGGAAGCTCAAGTTTTCTCTCTCCTCTTTCTCTTTCTCTTTTACTTCTGTCTTTGTCTCTCTGTCCTCCCTCCTTCTTTTTCTCTTCCTTTCTTCTTTATGGTCTTCTCTTCTACTTCTTTTTCTTCTCTTTCTTTGCCCAGAGAGAGTGTGTGTATGTGTGTATATGTATGTGTATATGTGTATGTATATATGTATGGATGTGTGTATATATCTCTATGGTCTCTCTCTTTCTCAAGAACTGAAAAACTATCCAAAGCCACGAAATAAATACATCTATATGTGGTATCTAATAGCGAAGAGTTTAGCCTAGAATCGACCTCCTGATGACACGTGGAATTTCTATTGTAATACTGCCTCTCGCCCTTTCTCTTAAACATTCAATGCAACCTAAATAGTAAACACTCATAACTGTCTCTCTTTGTAACATAACGATGATGTCTCTTCCTCTCTCTTTCTTTCTCTCTCTCTCTCTCTCTCTCTCTCTCTCTCCCTCCACATATCACAATCATCACACCTAATATCATATCATCACTCTCTCAAACTCTCATGTTGTCGATCCTCTCGCAAACTCTAATATGATTTTTCCATTGAATTGTCGTATTCTTTGCTTGTGTTTCGGCTTATACATGCTGGTATATGATATTCCATAATCTTAGGGATATTTCATGAAGGGGTCCATTATTTTTATTTGCGTTTAGTGTTGCGATGATTATTTCCCATCTCACATATTTTGAAAGGTAATTTCCATATTCTATGTTGATCTTAATTTGGGGTTTTCAATTTATAATGTTATAGACCAGTTGAAATTTTTGATACAAAGATTGATTTAATGGATTTCTACAATGGTAATCTTAGCATCATCTGATAATCAAATATATAGAGACACATATTAGAGTTCAAGTTCAGTGTGATACCATCATGGGGATCTATACAAAAAAGTGAGTCTATCTTCTTTGCTTTTTGAAATTATAGTGGTAAATCTTGACTAGTGTTTTTAACCAGCATAACATTTCAAAATGTGAAGTTCATGATTTTTGGTAGTTAAGATAATAAGCAAACCATGTGGCATCAGAGTCACAATTTCTCATGTTATACTTTTTTCTTTTTTCCTTCATATTTTATAATCTCCTAGTGTATTGTGTTTTGCTCAACTTGTGATAAAGTTGCTTTGTTTTACTCTCATCAAAGTGATGTTATATATATATATATATTCCTATGTTGGAATCATGTTCCAATTTAATCAATGTTGATTGTAGTACTAGCTGCCTTATATCTGGCAGACATACATATATGTGTGTATATATATCAATAATTCACTTCTTCAATTTATGACTAAAAATGATATCAACGGGGGTGATTTTCAAAACCAAATCAATGTTCAAGGAGAATTGCTTTAGAAGTTGTGTTCCAGAAGGAAAAGAAAATGAGGCAAAAAAACAGAAGCACTGAGTTTGCAAATTAACATTGTTTTTGGGTTGAGATTGTTGGTATGACTTTCTAAGTTCCTGTTTGGGAATCTTTAAAATTGTTGATCCCAGTTCACTTCTATAATAACCAATATAATGTTGGTTGACAAATAATTAGTTTTATGAAGGAAAAAATAAAAATAAAACTTGGCATGGATCTATATGCAAGAAATGGAGGTTCACCAAACCTCTAAATTTATAACTCTGGTTCACTTATGAGTTATGAATTACAAAACTGGATCTTTGCCTTCATAAAGAGAGTCTAAAAAGATCAGGTGAGAGTGGTTAGGAATTCTAAATAAGGATTTAGTTTGAGTCTTGAATGATACATTAACTCCATTATGTGTGCTTTGTTTAGTTTAATTTCAAATATAAAATTGATGAAGTTATGCCAAAGTGACTGAAATCAAATCACTATTTCATAGGCATAAATTTGACGATTGTTCATTAGAATTTGATATAAACTAATTTGATACACTACGTTGAAATATTCACAAAAATGATTCAGAATGAAACTGAGTTGACGTGGTTCCAACTTCAAGCTTTTATTCGATTTCTTTAATTTATTAAGAAAAAGATAAATGGTGTTTTAGTTTGGTTGGACTTGCAATACAAAACTAAACATGTGTACATTCACGAAATTGTAATATTGCATTGAAGTAGCTTCATGTATATGTTCTATGGTAGGACATTCTACAACTTTTCGAGCAGCAGCCACATTTTTATATTAGTGTAAAATGACTCATTGCATTGACTTTTTATCGCAATTTGTATTTCGTTAACACACTTTAGATATATATATATATATATAGAGAGAGAGAGAGCTAGTTGTAGAATTTGAGTAGCATGGGATTCAGTGAACTCTCAATGTCTTGATCTCTAACTTAAGTGTAAGCAAATATTTTGAAAATGCCATCAAGCACCCCTTTGACCAGAAAATTAAACCTAAACACCTTCCACACATGTTGGAAAGTGGCCACATATCTTTGATAACACGTCTTGAAGAACATATATAACTTTCCTGATTGTTTTTGTTTCCTTTATTGAAGTGTTGACTTGATACCCTAAAATTGATTTATGACCTACCACTCTCTCCCAGCTATATAAATATTTCAGTTGGATTTGGTGACTTAGTGAGAAATCTATATGATATGTCAAAAGGGGTAGGATAAAAAAAATATCAGAGAAGAGGCGAAAAAGAACAACAAACTTTTAGGCATATAATTTGACAAAAAAAAAACTTTTTAGTTTTTTTAGTTATCTGAAAGATCTTTTGTTTTACCACCAGGGGCAGGATAAAAGATCTTTAGAGTAGCACAGTCCAATCAGCACATCTATATCGGGTACAGAGGCCTTTATGCAGAGACTGCAACTCTTTCAAACACTTGGTTAGGGAGGAGTACATTTTTTTAGGGAGTACTGATCAATAAGCAAGTGTGAGTGATTTTATTGCCGTCTGTTGGAACTGATTAAGTTGTGCATACTTTGAACTCATATTCCCCTTCATTGGCACACTATGGTCAGTGGTCACCTTGTGGATCATGTAAAGGAACTCAAGGGTTTGGTGGGTATAGGTTGTCAAAAGTTTATCTATGTCACCAGTAACTGCAATGGAGTAACCCATGCCTTGGCCATGTATGCAAAAAAGATGAATGAAATAAGAGTCTGGCTGCAAGAGGCTCCTTTGGATGTTCAACACCGTGTTTATGGAATGTGTTTTAATCAGTTATGTTTTTGCAATAATGAAATATGAGTTTTCCCTATATAAAAAAAGTAAAAATAATAATCTCAATTTCAAGCTATGTATCTTATACTATTAATGGATACCAAAATTTTGTTTTTGCTTACTTTGCTGATCAATGTTTTGTGTTTGTCTTAAATGTAACTCTTGATTGTTTAATCCAAATCGCAAATTTTGACTTCAGCAACATTTGAGTTTTTCCGGTTACATGTCAAAGCTCTTAGTTTTCTTCAATTAATGTTACAAATAATTGCCATCTATTTTGATGCGAGTAAGAAGATCTAAACCCATAAACTACACAAAAGGGGGTTGTCCATTTATCAAGCACATGATGCCATGCAAGAGCTAGTAGTGTTAAAAGAAGAAGGAAAACCATTTCCTATTGTCTTTCTTAGTGCTATTTTCTTGAAGAGGACTACCAGATTGAAAGAAACCTTGCAGATTCAATTCCCTTTTCTTACTAAAAAAAAGGGCAAACCATGATTAAAAATTTTACCATCAGTATTCCACATTTTACATGACAAATAACATAAAAATGTACTTTCGCATTGCAAGGGTTACATGTTGGTATATATAGAGGGTGAGAGTTCCATACGTCAAGATCTCATGCAAAGTTGAAAACCAATCTCTACAGGTGGTAATCGATTGGACTCAGTGGCAATCGATTAGTTACAGATTTGGTATAGAAATCGAATAAAATGAAGGGCAATCGATTAGGGTAGGGACACGTCATGAATTCAGGTCGGCAGAATGGCAATCGATTGGAAAAAAGATGGCAATCTATTAGTATTTAAAAAATGACAATCGATTGGGACAATATGCCAATCGATTGGGACACAAAATTAACCAAAGGGAAAGTAAAGGTCATACAGGTATACATGAATCAGTATAAGGTCTTATTCATTTAATATATACTCCAAAATACAGGGTATTACAGATACATTTAGCAAATGACCATTTTGTCCTTAACTAAAGGCTACTTTGGAAGATGAATGGTACTTGAGCCATAATGTAGCAATTGAAATGGCATGTGGCATTGGAGCAGAAATGTCAAAATATAGCATGTGACACTATAACAATGCCAAAAAAATAGCATTGGCATACTGAAAATGACATGTTGCACTGGAGTTGCTCCTATGCTCCTATACAACAATTAGAATCTAAACAAAGAATTGCTAGCTCACCTTATCCTATTTAAATGTTTTTCTTTGTCCTGCGCTAGATCCAGTCTTTAAGAGATCTTGGTTTGTTGCATACTCTGGTCCACTCCTATTTGTCCACTTTGTAGTTTCATCTCAAATAGGAGTATTTTGTTGATTGTGAATGCATTTTTCTCACCAATTTTTCAGTCACCAATAGTATTATGACATGTGTTCCATTTAAATCATATTCAGTAATTTTGTTGATAGAATACATGTAAATTGGAGATGAAATACGAGGCGCATCATAAAACTATTGATGGTTGAGCAAAAAATGCACTCGTTGATTGTTTGGTGCCCAACAGCGTAATGTTGACTTTTTTTTTCTTTTAGTAACCGTAGAATATAGATTTGTGCGCTTAAAATTTGTAAAACACTGTGGTTTACATTAGTGACTAGTAAGTCATCTCTAAAGGCCCCGTTTGCTTCACTAGAAATGAATTAGAAAAAGGAAACTAATTCTAAGTAGTCCAATGGAAGGGAAAATGATGTCAAATTATTTTCTATTATGGTGTTTGGAAGAACCTACAAATAATCTTAGAAACAACATTTATCTTCTTTAAACGATAAATTAGTTTTAAAGCAGTTGCAAGCATGATAAGATTTAATAGCAAACAATTTTTTTATATTTGTATTGTGCACATCATTGTAAGTTTTGCAAGATAATAATTAAAAATTTTAACCATCATTTAGTCATAAAATTAGTTAATTTAAATTTTAACCACCATTGTTTTTTAAATGAATGAGATAATACTGTTTTTCGGAGAAAGGAATCAAACTATCACTTCTTAATGGAGATTGGGGTTATTTGATTTTTAGGAATCTAATTCTATTTTAATTATCTCCGTTATGTATCTAGTTAAAAAGATAAGCAAGAGAAACAAGAGGGAGAAAAGGGGAATGTTAGGGACACAAAAGGGTCACAAAGAGATACTCACAAAAAGATGTGGCATCCTTGTGGGCATGCGGAATTGGTTTTTCTTTTTGTGTTTAAAATTGATTTGAAGAAAAGAAGGTCTGTTGAAAATAGATACAGAGTCGCCACTCAGTCTTTAAGGAACCAAGAAACCTAATTTTGACTCACCCAAATGGATAAAGGACGCCGACCCTTCATAGCCAAAGAACTTGGTTTGGGGTTTTGGTACGAGAGAGGAAGGAGCCTTGGTCACGACTAAAACACCCTCAACTCACCCCGTCTCTCTACGGGCCTCAATTAGCACCCAAATAATCATCTTATACTATGTTTGGTTCGACAATTAATACTTTGATAGTATATTATATCTCATAAGAATCTTGAAATGGAAGATCAAAAGATAAGATATCATTCATAAGATCTAGCCAAGTATCACACAATGTAAACTGAAAGATCACACAAACAAACCTAGGAAAAATTATCTAATCACATATCAAGTAATCAAGTTTCCTTAATCTAAAGGAGGGGACATGAATTGTTTTTGAAACAAATAATCAAAGATATCAGAATATGGTTAGCAAGCTAGAATGATGCATGTTAATTATTTTTGAAACAAATAATCAAAGATATCAGAATATGATTAGCAAGCTAGAATGATGCATGTTAATTCTTGAAAAATAAGATTTCTCAATCCCCGGGACGGATGAGAAAGGAAGAATAGATCGGGGGAGGCATGAACATGTGATCAAACTCATTCCTTATAATCTTCTTAGATTAGGAGTCACGAACATCCCGAATCTTGCTTGGATGCAATGTATGATCCTAGGATGTGCCAAGGTTGTAGTGTGTTTTGTATTCATGGATTTTCTAAAGTGCCTTAGAGTTCTAAAATATGCATGAATGAATGAATAAAGGATGTTATTATAGGATGTGTACAAATTTAGTATGAACTACTTTCTAAGAGATGAGCTAATTTGGAATGCATGTAAACATCTAATCAAAGAGTCAAAGTTAAAACATGCTTGCTGTGAATAGTGGACAGAACAGCGAGCTGATTTTGTAAAAATAAAAAAGTGAGGTTAGAAATATTTTTAATTCATGCTTGTTTTATGTAGATCATCCTTATTGTGTCTAGAACACTTATCTAAAAGCCAAACTACAATAACTATTACATATTGAGAGAAATCATATGAAAAAGAGAGGTTGCTCAGAAATAGAGTTCGTACTATCGATTGAAATATAGAAAAATCTTAGAAAATGAAAACAAAACATTTAGAGGCCCATATTATACATAAATTATCCCAAGACACTGAAGTTAAAGAGAAAAATGAGTTGGGACCACCCCTTTTGTGAAAGTTTTCTGAAAAATAAGTTAGAAGTCAACCAAAGCTACTGTGATAGAAAAACAGAATGACTGGAAGGAACGTCTGGGTCAAAATAGGAGACTTCCAAATGTTTTCAAGTCAAACCAAAAGTCATGGGTGTTTTCTAATGAGTTAGGAAGACTTCCCAAGTGGTCTCATAGTCATCCTTTGAGTATTGAACTCAGAATGTTATTTTAAAGTTGGATGACTCACTGTTTTGGAGATTTTTGAGAAAACAAAGATTATTTTCTTAAAATCCAGATGTTGAGGTTTTAGAGGGGTTTTAAAATAGAGATTTTGAAAGCATATTTCCAATACTAAAAGGAGATTATAACCACTTGGAATATCAATATCAATCTCACTTCAAGAACCTCCAAGATTATTGGAAAGCATTGTTTTCATTTTAGAAATAACTTCAAGAATACATAGGAATGTATTGAAGTTAGAATCATCATCTATCAAACATATTTTTGAGGTCAAGAGCTACTATCCATAAGGATTAACTCACCTCAAACACCAAGTCATCATCTAGATGATGATGGACTAGTAAATAAATAAAAAAAATAAAAAAGAAATGAGGTAAGGAGAGATGAACATATATATAAACAAGAAAGTAAATAACAATCAAGAGTTGATAGTCATTGAGATATTAGACTTGTAGCTTGGTGTTTCACTCATATAGTGACTTTGGACATGGAAGTAGCTTCCTATCTCATAATTGCTCACAAAAATGGTGGTTGGGTGTATTAAATGTGAAGTGAATATGAGTAATAAAGTAAAAACAAGGTTTGGAACTCACTTTCTTGTTGAAAATCAAAGGAGGAAGCTCTCTTTCTCTCTATTCTAGCCTTATCTCTACAACTTTCTCCTTAAAACTTTTCTAAACTTGCATTTGACACCCCCAAAATGATGAGTCAAGGGGAGTTTATATATACCAATTTGGGGGCAGTTTGTAATTTAAAAAGTGCTCCCATTGGTCCCAAAAATCTTTGAACATAAAACTATTCGTTTTGGTTTTCAATTATTCAATTTAGGGCCACAAAACAAAATTAAAAAAAATGGACTTCTGGGGGAGAGTGCCGCAGTGGCACTGGGCCTATACCATGGCAGCAGTGGGCCAGTGCCATGGCGGCACTACTCCTCAGACGCCCAGATTATTCCGTTTAGGCCTCCAGAGGTTCCACTATTCCCAAAAAGGCCCTATTTCGTCCGAAATTCACAGAAAATGCATACGAACTCCAAACTAAGCTTGTTATATACCGTTGGAAAGGTAATGGAGTCTACTTTGCATACAAAAATAGTTCAGAAATAGGTCACTTTGAAAAGTTTTGCGGTATTCGCTATAAAAGCCGATTGGATCGTCTTTTTCTCCTTCGAAAATTCATAATAAATCCATTTTAAATCCAAAAATTATGTGAGATATACTGTTAAAAAGCTATTAACCTCTAGTATCTATGAAAAATATTTAAAAAATAATATGGTGCTCCGATTTCAAAGTCAACTTTTAGGTCCACTCGGTCAAACTTGGGATCCTCAGAAAATTCTGGGAACCTCTGGAAGCTCCCAAGAGCTGACATTTTTATCTGATTTTCTTTTAAAAATCGTTTTAGTACTTTTCATATGATCTAGGATGATTTTTGAATTTATTGGTGAGTTCGGACGATTTCGGTCAAACCCTTGTCAAACCTGGGTCAAACCGGTCAACGGAAACTTTCGAGACTCCCAGGGATCTCTGAGAGCTGACGATTTCATCTGTTTTTGCTTCAAAACCATGTTCTTACTTTTCCTACGACATAGCATGTTTCCAGAACTTTCATTCTAAATTTGGGAGTTTTTGAGGTTTCAGGGGCATTTTGGTCATTTGTACCACTTTTTGAGTATTTTAAGAGATAGAACTAACTTCCAATAGTCCTTTTTAAGTCCTTTTCGATCATTGTGAACCACCAAGCTATGGGTCTCCTAAATCTGATAGCTGACAAAATGGGGTGTCCACAGTTTGTCCCCCTTTAGCATGAACTTGCGAGGCAACGCATGTGGCAAATAATTACCAAAGCTTAGAAGAGACAGGTCTTTTTGGAGGCTATAGATTTAGGATAAAAGCGTTGCAAAAGATGCAAGGATGATGCTAAGGCCGGTGCTGGTCGCGGCTCTGCATGAGCTGCCTACGTATCCCAAGGGGAATCAGACCAGGACGTAGTTTGGGCGAGCAAGGGACAAAATCACACATGCGAATGCAAAATAGAACAAAAGAATGTTATCCGATGAGAACAATATACAATGCATGAATGTGATATGAATTATGTCCTGAGTCCTATCATGTCTAGTGTTCTGATCCTAGTATGAGTTGGTGCTATGGGTTGTGGCACTTCGAGTGGGCTTGTATTGTGCTAGTGTTTATTTGACTCTACTGTAGTGGTTGATCCTGATAAAGATACCAAAGTGTTGAAGACTTTGGGCCTCGGGGCAAACTTTTTTGAACTTCGAGAAGTGTGTTTTGCAAGCAAAATGGATCAGACGCGAGGTCCTTGAGGATAATAAATAAAGATAACCGACGGGTGAGGGAGGTTACGATAGCTGAGAGTTGGGGGAACTTTATAACTGAAACGAGGAGGCTCATGATAAGTGAGGAGGCTCGCGATGACTGACGGATGAGGAAGCTCATGATAAGTAAGGAGGTTTATGATAAGTGAGGTAGCTCATGATAACTGACAGGTAAGATACCAGAGTGAGGAAGCTCAAGATAACCGATGGGTGAGGAAGCTCACAATAATCAATGGATACAGAGCCGTGAATTGTGAATAGATAGTGTTTGCCCCTAGAGTATGGGTCTTTTGACTGCGGGCGGTGTTTTGGCCGATCATGATGACCAATCCAGAAATTTGGCTCTGATTGCCGTTATCTTCTGCTGGGGATAGTGGGGGATTCTTCGGGAATCTCTCTTAATTCTGACTGAGAACCAGGATCCATCTCTGAATCTCTTATGGTTGATCAAATTTTCCTAACCCAGAACTAGGACCCATCTCTAAATCTCTCATGGTTGAACAAATTTTGCTGACCGAGAACCAGGATCCATCTCTGAATCTCTCATGGTTGATCGAATTTTCCAAGGCTCAATCCAAAAGAGCCGGTTAAGGCCTTCGAGAGTCGATTTTGCTGCATTTTGTCCGCTGGGGATAATTTTTGGAATCTCTGAGGATCTCTCTTCAATTCTTGACCTAGAACCAGGATTTCATCTCTAAATCTCTGACAGTTGATCAAATCTTCTGATCGAGAACTAGGATCCATCTTTGAATCTCTCGCGGTTGATCAAATTTTTCAAGGCTCAATCTAAAAGAGCCAGTTAAGGCCTTTGGAAGCTAATTCTTTTTTGGACTCTCTAAGAATCTCTCTTTCAATTTTTGACCTGGAACCAAGATTCTTCTCTAAACCTCTCACAGTTTATCAAATCTTCTGAACGAGAACCAGGATCCATCTCTGAATCTCTCGTGGTTGACCAAATTTTGCAATGCCCAATCTAAAAGAGTCAATTAAGGTCTTCGGGAGCTGATTCTTTTCTGGACTCTCTGAGAATCTCTCTTTCAATTCTTGACCTAGAACCCCAAGACTCTTCTGAACCTCGTACAATTGATCAAATCTTGCAATGGTTCTTCTAAAAAGCCTGTTCGGGCCTTCGCGAGCCACTTTCTCTCTGTAACTATCCTCTAAGGATAAGTTGGATCTACTGGGACTAAAACCTTGTAAATTTCGACTGAAACGAGTCACTAGGGCCAATTGGGACCTGAAATAGGCTGAAATGGGCCAAAATGGGTCAAATCAGACTAAAATAGAGCAAAATGGGGCCCACGGTGGCACTGGGTGGCCATACTCCATTGTTCTATTTCATTTTGGGGTATTTTTGGAGCCAAAACCCACCAAAAATTAGTTTGTGCACACCCGAGTGAGTAAACTTTTCCCACAACTGAAACTTTGATTGGTGTTTTATTTTTCTCCAAATTTCAAGAAGAAATTTTGGTCTAACTTCCATTTTCTTTGCAAATCCATGGCTTAAAGCTCGAGGAGCTCTCTGAAAAGGCCAAAGAACAAGTAAAGGTCGAGAGCCAACCCCTAGAGTTTATTTTATGAGACCCCCAGTGTTATCTTTTCACCGTGGCTCTAGCGAGTCAGGTATGTGATACTTTCGATAGCTCAGGACTATTTTTATACACCTAGAGATCGTTGGAAGCTCATTTTGTGCTCAATTTGTTGATTTTGCAAAGTTGGACTTCGGGTTATGAATAGTGATTTTATGCTTGTTTTTGCTAATTTTGATGTGTATAGGTGCCGGAGGTAGTCTTGAAGGGTCACGGTAGTCTCGCTCATGCTTTCTTGTGGTACACTCAGCTATCGTCCGCTGTTCGATAAATGGTGGATGGGCGGGGTTCGGCGACTTCGTCTGTCTAGTATCAAAGAGTATAAATGACCTAGCGCATTTTTATGCTCTGGTTGAGAGATGGTGGGACACCACCTTTCCATCTTCAGTTTAGCAAAATGACGATGATGCCTTTCAATTTTTTGATGATTACCGGCTTGAGGGTTGGTGGGTAGTGCCTGATCTTGGACTAATTTTATGAGATTGATCCTGAGGCCGTCGAGACACTAATCGGAGCCATTCCTCAGAATTTGGAGGGACATCGATTCACTTGCGGCTGGCTTTATCGGGCTTATAGGCAAGGGAAGCATAATCTCAATGATAGATAACTACTGCGAGTCTTTCTTCTGTATGTCCTTGGCTGCACAATTTATGTGACACGAAATAACCGAGTGAGTTTGATGCTCCTCTCTTGTTTGGTGACTATCGACGAGAATCCTTCTTATGACTGGGGCTGTGCCGCCCTGGCTCATGTTTTTAAGCATATGGGTGAGGTTTCCCAAGGCGACATCAAATCGACCGGGGGGTTCTGGCAAGCTTGGGAGGTATATTATGTGACTTCTTTCTTTCTTTTGGCTTTGATTTTCCATACTTCTATTTTTCTAATTATTATTTTTTCTATGTAGCTTTGGAGTTTCGAGTATCTGAAGATGTTGGCTCCTTCCCCCGCCTATGAGTCAGAAGAGGATGAGGATGATGTGGCTCCTGTACCTTTGTTCCCTCAGGGCTTGAGATGGTGAAGGGATGTTGTTGGTGTTAAGAGCGAGGCTCACCGGATTATCCTTATGAGGAACTTCTTATATGAGCTGACTATTGCTTGTGTCGATTGGGCACCTTGGGAGAACATTTCCTATGCCGCTCCTGAGGAGATTAAGATGGTCAGGCCTCTTGCTTGTCGCCATTTTCTGATGGAAAGTACCGATGACAAGCAATGGTATCTTGGTGAACGAGTGTCTCGACAATTGGTTGGCGGTCCGAGGTACTTTGTTCCTTATAATCCTCCTATAATGAATGCCGATAACCTTTCTGGTATTGCTCTGTAGATGGCTTTGACTGGCACTGATGCTTGGAATCATTTTCATTCTGAGGCTGGTTACGAGACTTACCATGGCCGCTTTCAGATTCCCAATTTTCCGCTCCTAGATGTGAGTTTTTGCATTTTTTGTCTTTATTCATCACTTATGTTTTTGACTCGTCTTTTTCCTAACTTGTCTTGTGTCTACAGGTTCAGAGGATGTATAGGAGACAGGCTCCTCCAGCTTTTGACCCCATCCCTCCTTGGGACTAGACCATCAACGTTTTGGGTGCCTATGGTTACCCTCAAGTCATGGAGGTGCCATGAGTTACGTACGGGTATCCCACCCAGCCAGAAGGCATCCTCAACAGACCTTGGAGTTATGCTGAGGCGGTCGCGCCCTGGTAGCTAGCCTAAGGTCTTTGGTCCTCACACAAGACCATAGGGTATGTCTCTAGTTTTGTGCTTCTTAAGGTTATGAGGTTTTTCTAACCCTAGAGTTTACCCTTGACAGATGGATGATATGCGACAGTTCGCCACCAGTTAGATGGCGTCTTTGGTAAGTTTCTGACTCGACTTCGTTTTTGCACTTTTGCTGGTTGACACGGTAATTATTTGTGTGCGCTTGTGTGCTATACCCAAGTGTAGGTAATCGTGCAAGTAGTAATCTGGTTAAGACTAGGTCGATCCCACAGGGAAGGTGTTAAACTAAATACCTAGATTACTCTCTAAAGAAAAAATAAAAATCAATATTTGAATGGTTGTAGAACACAAAGTTCTACAAAGTGACTACTAAAATTAAAGCAACTAAATTAAATTAAACTAATGATTAACTACTTAACTAAAGCGATGTTTTAAAATGTGTCTTTCTTAATATAAGGGAATGTTGGGATTACATGAATCCACCGCGACCTAACCATCTACCATGCAATTATATTGAAGCTCAATGGAATACATTTTCTACAGTATTCTGTATTTCTCTTAGAATAAAGAATCCATAGTCCTTTCATGACCGGGACTATATCATCATAGTTAATTTGAAACACATGAAATCGGTTTAAAACAATAGTTAAGACTCGCACCTACAATGGTGTTAGCATTGAAGGTGGTTTGCAAAAGATATTGAAGAAAAATGCCTTAAGGCCTTAAGTTCAAAGATTGTTTTGACAAACTGAGCATTTGGGGACAGTTTGATAACGAATCTCTAAAGCAAAAAGTCTAGGAATACTGTATAGAATGTTCTCAAGAATCAGAGGGTTCGATAGATCGAATATCTTCATCTCTCGATCGATCGAAATGTCTTTGATCGATTGACAGTGTCTCTGGTCCGATCGATCAAACTAACTTTGATCGATCGAACATAGGAATTATTCTGTTGCATGGCAGAGGCTTGAGATCACGGTTTCATCGTGCTCTCCCAACCTGGGGACTACTCAGACATGGTCTGGAGTGTCTTGGATTCGTTTTTAACGTAAAGGTTCGTTAAGGTCTTGTTTGGTTGGGATTTTAACATAAAAACTATGAAAACTAATAGTGATTTAAAGATACTACTATGATACTACCAATACTAATAGATTAAACTACTATATTAAACGACAAGAATGTGAATAGACTACGATAACAAAACCTGGAATAGAAGAACTTGTATTAAACTAAAGAAAAAGCAATCCAAAAGCAATATCCAAGCTTCAAAACCTACAAAAACATGTAAACTCTCTATCTCTCTCTCTAAAACTAGTAAAAAGTGAAGTGGGCGTCCTCTGGGATGTCAATATAACAAGTATTTATACATAAACCTAAAGCTAGGGTTAAAAACTGTGTTTCTGTTGCGTGCGCGTAATTTCTGATAAAAGCTATGTTCGATCGATCGAACATCACTCGATCGATCGAATTCTAGAATCTTCGATCGCTTTAACGTACTTAGATCGATCAAACCTTCGATCGATCGAATGTTCTTCAATCGATCGAGGTTCACTTTTCATCTTTGAGTTGTCTTCATTAAAACCAAGCACTTCATTTTATCTTGCTCATTCAGTTCCTCACACAGCAACAGTAATCTGCACAAATACCCACTAAAACAATACCACTTGTCATAGATTAAGCATATTGTGTAAAAACTGGCATTGTAATTCAAATTGCAGATATACAAGGGAATTATAGACTAAATCAATGTAGTTTATTCTTTTAGCGCGGTTATATTTTACAAATACCCCCGCTTGTCACAACCCCCAACTAGCGATTTGATAGTCGCTAGCAATAAAGCGAAAATAAAACAAGCTAAACTAATACTACAACGACTGAACAAAATAAAATAAAGCAACTAATCTAGAATAGAAAGAGAAAACTACTTAACTCATTTTTACAGGAATCGCGGTTGCATTTAGCGAATGCAACAAGCCGTTAAACCACTAGGTTCCCCCTAGTGGACGAGTGTTGTCTCGTGAGGGTTTACAGTGAATGTACCCACAAAATTCTCCGATTTTAAGCTCAAAAAGATATAGAATAACTTGTAAACACTCCCTCCCATCCAACTGTAAACTTAGCTCCACAAAACATATCATCCTCATTCAAACCATGAAAGAAACACATGCTCCTCATATTACCAAGATAAAAATAACATATGCATCACATCCATGTATCCGTGTGTGTGTGAAGTTAACAGCTATACATCAAACTTTATTTAGAGTTGTTTCAACTATCATATTCTTAGAACTTGTAGTTTCAACTCAATTCTCACATGGTTTTACACTCAAGAATGAACATCTCACAGAAACTTGGTTAATAATGATCGCACATGGTGTGAAAAATTTTATAAAAATGAAATTTTAGTTACTAATGCTTTCACACCTGACTCAATAAAGGACGAACATTTGGAGTGTATAGTCTCAAAAGGAGGGATACTACTTCCCAGAGGAGCGAAATACCGTGGATAACACAGTTTACACGTTCGTGTTTAAACTAAGTTGTTAAAAATCATTAAGACTTTGACTTTTCGGGTTTTTGTATATTAGGACAGAAATTGAGAGGGGTAAGAAATTGCACATCTTTAGCATATGATTGAGTTTAGAAATTTACTTCACTCTATTCCAACCATCCTCTATTCTCATATATGTTTTTTTTTTTTTTAACAAAACCTGGACTCCTTCGTCTTTCCTTTTCTCTTTTATGCAGTCCCTCCCACATTCACTCCCTCCTCATCACACACTTCAACAATTTAATCACATTAGATGTGCAATGGGGTTCATTGAAGTCAAAGCGTAAGATTAGGGATTTGGATTTTCATAATAGACTTGGCAGTATTTACTAGGTGTGGGGTTGAGAACAACGCATATTCCAGAGTGTTGATACAGGTATATGGAAAGGTAAGGAGTGGATAACGATGGCTTAAATTATTTTCTCAACTTCTTAGTTTTAAACTTCAATGTTCATTGAGTTTAGTTGGCAAATCCTAAACATTCTCCTCTAATACGCAGCCAAAATGAAGAATTAGAGACTATTCAACAAATTTAATATGCTTATTCAAGAAGAACAATTCGAATTTAATGTGATAATTCCCTCAGAATTGAAGATTGGATTCAAAAGCTCACTAAGGGTGACTAGTTTCCACTACTTATTCCTTACAGCACAAAAGTTGTATTAACTCTTATTTTCGATTTTCTGCATAGCTATTAACATGTGCATATGGATTTTGGATACACGAATGGTCAACATATGCACTTATCCTAGTGAAACTAGAAGAACGTGTGAACTTAATCCATAAAATGATGAGAATAAAATAGTTATGTCATTGCTTGATAACAGCTAAATAGAAGTGAATATTCAAAGTTATTCTACCAATTCAATTCAACAATTCCTTAATAATTTGAAATTAAATTTTTTTATATATAATTGATTTGATTTTTTTTTCAAACTGTGGATGTACTATTCAAACTGTGGATGTACTAATCGAGATTGTATGAAATGTGCAATATAGTGATCCAGATTGCTAAATTTAAACATGTGCAGGTGATTATCTACATCCCACCCCCAACTTGAAAATTGCAATGTCCTCATTTTGGATTTTCAAATATAGATAGAGAGATATCACTTGATAAAGTATCGCAATAACTGCAAGCGTAACAATCTGTAATGAAGGCATGCAAACTCCAAGCAGCAAAGATCAAATAACAATTGAAAAGATAGAGCAAGACATCCACATATAAACAGAACTAATCACTGAAATGATAAAACTATGAATACAACAGAATAGTGATACTCTAGTCCATAAAAACTAAAGTCTACAATAACCAAGCCAACCAAAAAGTCTAAAATATCCAGGAACAACCACAAGAGAGGAGATAAAAACAACCAACCAAAAAAAATAGAGATACTGAAATGGCATGAGCTAAGCATCATCAGCGACATAGGATAAGATCTTGATCAACATGTCTGGAGCATCCACATCTCCACCATCAGCAATAGTAGTAGCCATCGCGAGTCACTCGCAATCGTGGCAGTTGGTATAGATAGTAATAGGTCAGCCACGACCGGAGGTGGTGGAAGCGGTGTCTCAGTAGAAGGTGGTGCCGCTAATGTAGATGGAGTAGAAAGATCAACCTATGGGGGTGAAGTAACAAAAGTGGTAAACAGGACAGTGGAAGTAGCTGGAGCAGCTGTAGTTGGATCGCTGGTGGGTGGTGCAGAAGCTGTATGAACCGACTGATCGACTCTGATCTGGATCAAGATCGCCTCCAACAAAGTCATCATCTGATCCACCTTGCCCTCGAGTCTGATTCGGGCCTCTCTCTCCTCCATAAGTAACGCATGAACAGTCGAGAGAGGCACAGATGAAGAAGACTCTCCCTGGGCGGGAGCCTGAGACCGCTGTCTCAACTCAAAATGTGCAACCTCCTGCACAGGATCAACCTCCTCCTCAGAATCATGTTCCTCAGCCTCAGTCGGCATCCCAGAAGCAACATCCTCAGTATCTGTCTCTCCTCGCCTCCTCTTCGCTCCAACTTTAGCTTTGCCCTTTTCTTTCCTTTTTCTCTTTTGAGCGTCAGAGCAGCGAGCGGCTGTTTCACCAAATCAGCTCAAGGAAGACTGATGGACATCGGTAACAAGAAGGAGTAGGCCGCTCTGAGTCATAATGCGATGGATGCCCCACGCAACTTTCAGGTGCTTCTTGGCCGAGATATAGCGCATGGGCTGCACTAAGAACTCTATATATAATCGCAGGAGGCAAACCTGTATCCCCGTCCCCACACAAAACAGCGCCCTCACATACCAAGCTACCAGGTTCTTGTGATAAGAGGTCGAAAAGATACAATTGTAGAGTACAAGATGGAACATATGGTACCCGTCAGTCAAGAACCAATCCTCTATATGAGATGAGCCATTCCAGAACTGAACGGCACCGCCGGTAATCTCTTTGACAATCGTGGCAGAAGGGATCTCAAGAGTACCCACACGGTGAGGAAAATCACTCTCCAGCTCCTCAGGGACTCCTATAGCAGCAGATAAAGTGGCAGGACTGATAATAATCTCCTAGCCGCGAATAAAAGATCGATAAGTGTATGGTACAGCCGGGTCCTTAATCATCGTTGCACAGACCTCTCGCACCCAAGAAATATTGACTTGTTTGGGCTGGGTCAACATCTCGTACCATCGTGGCATATCCTTGATTCTGGCTAAGAACCAAGGAGTAGAAAACTAGGTCGTCTCGAGAGGTCTCTCTATCATCACCTTACGGTGACTGAAGAACCGTGTGTAGCACGACTGGTCAAAAATATAGCGGAACCCATGGTCAGGACCGGATCTAGTATAGCAAAGTCGAAAGATTTCTCCCAAAAATATCCCTTCGTGGGATTCATAATGGGTGACCTGAATTTGAAAACGAAAAGAGCAAACAAATGAAAAGGGGAAAACAAAACACAAAGGCAAAAACTGTCACGGCTAAGCTTTGATCGATCGCAATTTGGTCAATCGATCGAAAAAGAACTGAGTTTGATCGATTGAAAGGGACTGGGTTCGATCGCTCGAGCCTAGTTCGATCGATCGAACACAGTAGAAATGCAGCGACAAGAAAAAGAACGAGAAAAGATTGTAAACACAAAATAGAGAACAAAAACTAACAAGAATTGGGTTAAGGACCAATAGGGGGCTCCCCCATAAGAATTCGAAGAAAATGACAAACAAGGGGGTCTCGGGACCATACCTTGGGTATATACGCAGGGAGGAGATGCGGGTGATGATGATGAGGATCAGGGGGAATCTGGAGGTCCCAAATGATGTGTCTGAGGGGGGAAGGGAAAGAAATCTCCCCGAGTCGTCTCTGTTGCCAATCGCTCGAGAGTGGTTGAGGGAGAGAGTGAACTGATGAAGTGTATGGACGATGCCTCGTTCAAATATAAGTCTCGATCGATCGAGAAAGTTTGATCGATCGAACCTTCGATTGATTGAGACCTGTTGAAGCGCTTGAGGTTTGACGCCTTCGATCGATTGGAAAACACTCGATCGATCGATCGAACCTGGAATTCCCAAAAACTCTTTAAATGGACAGAGTATGTACCCCCAACAAACAGAAATTGATCTGGACATACAGAATAGCATAAAAGTAGTTCAAAGACAGGACCTGTAGGCCAGACATCATCATCAACAAGGTAAAATGTTGCAAATTTTATAAATATAAATTATTTAATAGCATCCATGGTGCAACATCATAATTCCAAAGTTTGAACTTAAGACCTTATTAAAAAAAACAAAAAAATAAAAACTAAAATAAAACTGAAATTAATAAAACTTTTTGTCTAGGTTTATACTTTAATTGATAAAAGAATGATCAAAAGACAAAGCACAATTGAAGTGATGCACTAATCTTCAAGCATGAATATTCCATCTTCCGCAATTGCTTCTTTCTCCGCCACATCTTCGAGTCTGGATTCCAAACTGGATGATTCCCTTTCTTAGAATAGTTGGAAAGCAGCAAGGATGTCATCGAGTGAGTCTGAAATTTTTGGGGAATTAATTGCACATGCAAGACGTAATCCGAAAGGAGACAAAGATAAAGGAGTGTAATTTTTCAACAGACTTTCCTCTCGCGGAGGAGTACCCGGGGACCTTATGTACGGTCTAAATCCATGGAACAGCTGATGCAGAAGGCACAACAGCGGTAGCATATAATTCATAGTGAAAATCCTGACAAAGAAAAATCAAAAGACAACCAAAAAGGACAAAACTAAGTAACACAAAAGCACAAACCAATAGAAAGTAATAAATGCAGAAAGGTGAAAAGGAAAAGAAGTATGACAAGGAATTAACCTCACTATAGGTATGATATCTCCATGTGCACTAACAAGTAAGGGGCATTGAAGCCGGAATAGCAAATAGCTCGAGTGCACGTAAATGTATGGAACCAATTCGATGACATTGAAGTTATCAACATAAGTGAAGACAGGATTATGGCATTCTGGCACCACATCCTGTAAATCTTCTTCTTCCCATGGTTCCCATATTGAATCATTCTTCCATTGTGCCAAGAGGGCGTCATTGACTTCCCCAATAAAATATCCCTCTGGTTCGCCTTCCTCTTCAGGGAAATCCATATGCTCGAAGGGATTAATTTGGAGAAGTGCAGGATCGTAAGGGATATACCCTTGGGTTAAGTCAATGACATCGTCCGCTCCAGGCCCTTGATAAGGAGAGAGATAGAATGCAATCTTCTCGGTAGTCCATGGAGGATTAGGATATTTGGAGTCAGCCCATGACCCGATTGAATGGACGTCATCATCCCTCATATTTTGACAACCTGCAGGGGAGAGAAAGATGATAGCATATTAGAATCGAAGTCACACTAAAAAAGAGACAGAAATAAATGAAATAAAACAAGAATGCAGTAAAGAAAAGAATACAACAACAAAAATGTGATCACGTTTTTAGGTGTTTTAGGTGGAGGAATAGCTGTGCTTATCTAACTCAATGTGCTCAGCTTCTGGTAGAAAATTCTCCAAGAACAGTTTTAACCTTTGGCCGTTAACCTTGAAACAATCATCGTTCTTGGGATTTACCAGTTCAACGGCTACATGTGGAAAAATAGATTTAACAGTGAATGGTCCTGTCCACCGGGATCGGAGCTTACCTGGAAAAAGGTGGAGGCGAGAGTCGTACAGCGAGACTTTCTGCCCCGGCTCGAATGATTTTCAAAAAATTGTTCTATCATGACAAGCCTTTAACCTTTCCTTATGTAGTTTAGCATTGTCGTATGCATCTCAACGTATTTCTTCCAATTCAGCCAACTGGAGTTTTCGAAGGTGACCTCCCTCTTTAATGTCGTAGTTCAATGAACGTGTTGCCCAATATGCATTGTGCTCGATTTCAACAGGAAGGTGACACATCTTGCCGTACACTAACCTATATGGGGACATGCCCAAGTTTATCTTATAAGCGGTGCGGTACGCCCTTAGAGCATTTGTCAGTTTATATGCCCAATCTTTTCTGGTGAAACTAACCGTCTTTTCTAGTATATGCTTGATTTCATGGTTAGCCAACTCTGCCTGCACGTTAGTTTGTGGGTGGTAAGCTAGAGCGATCTTATGGTTGACCCCGTATTTTTTGAGAAGTGACTCCAAAGGCTTGTTGCAAAAATGCTTGCCTTGGTCACTTATTAATGCTTTCGGAGTTCCGGAAGGCGACAGAATATTTTTCTTAAGAAAGGACATTACTATTTTGTGATCATTGCGTCTCGTTGGTATCGCTTCCACCCATTTTGATACATACTCCACAGCTAGGAGTATGTATTCATAGTTTGATTTAGGAAACAGGCCCATAAAATCTACGCCCCAACAATCGAATATTTCAATTGTGATAATGGGAGTTAAGGGCATAGAATTCTTTTTCGAAATTGTACCAAGCTTTTAACAGCATTGGCATGATTTACAAAAAGAATAGGCATCCTTGAACACGGTGGGCCAATAGAAGCCGTTATGTAGGACTTTTTGTGCGGTCTTTTGCAAAGCAAAATGACCACCGCAGGCTTTAGAATGACAAAAGGCTAATATTACAGTTATGTCCTCGTTCGGGACGGAACGTCGGATGACCTAGTCAACACAATTCTTGAATAAGTAAGGGTCATCGAAAAAGAAATAATGTGCGAACGAAAGGAACCGTTTCTTGTCTTGATTTGACCAATGACTTGGAGCCTCTCCCATAACAAGATAATATATTATATCCGCATACCAAGGCAAACTGGAAACAGCCATCAGTTGCTCATCTGGGAATTCATCTTTAATTGGTATGGGTTCAGTATTGTCAGTAAATGTTAACCGAGACAAATGGTCAGCGACCACATTCTCTACTCCTTTTTTATCCTTGATTGTGATATCGAATTCTTGGAGTAGGAGTATCCAACGTATAAGCCTTTGCTTCACGTCCTTCTTAGATAGTAGGTACTTGAGGGCTGAATGGTCTGTAAAACAGACGATTGGGGACCCTATCAGATATGACCTGAATTTGTCTAGAGCGAAAACTATTGCCAGTAGCTCTTTTTCGGTAGTTGTATAGTTCATTTGAGCTTCGTTGAGTGTTCGAATGGCATAGTAAATAACATAGGGCCTATTATCCTTCCTTTGTCCTAGGATTGCACCGATGGCATAGTCACTAGTATCGCACATCAGTTCGAATGGCAAATGCCAGTCGGGTGCCTGTATTATCAGTGTGGAGGTGAGTTGTTCCTTTAGTGCGTCAAAAGATGTTTGACAGTTTTCTGACCACTTGAATGATGCATCTTTGACTAAGAGTTGGCATAGTGGTCGGGAGATCGCACTAAAATTTTGGATAAAGTGACGATAAAATCCCGTATGTCCCAGAAAAGAGTGGATATCTTTAACTGTACGGGGGACAGGTAGGTTCGAGATTATATCGATTTTCGCTTTATCAACTTGGATACCTTTATCAGAAATAATGTGGCCGAGGACAATTTCCTTGGTCGCCATGAAGTGACACTTTTCCCAGTTTAGCACTAGGTGTTTGTCCTCGCATCTCGCTAGCACTTTTTCAAGATTTTCCAGGCAGTTATTGAAATTATGGCCAAACACTGAGAAGTCGTCCATGAAAACCTCAAGTATTTGTTCAGTAATATCACTAAATATGCTCAACATGCACCGCTGAAAGGTTACAGGTGTGTTACATAAGCCGAAGGGCATACGACGATCGGCGAATGTACCGAACGGACAAGTGAAAGTCATTTTCTCCTGATCCTCAGGAGTAATTTTGATTTGGTTGTAGCCACTATATCCGTCCAAGAAGCAATAATATTTATGACCAACCACTCTTTCTAGCATTTGATCCATGAATAGTAATGGAAAATGGTCTTTCCGGATCACTGTATTTAATTTTCGATAATCTATACACATCCGCCATCCAGTGGGGATGCATGTTGGTACCAATTCGCCATCTTTATTCGAGATTACCATTATGCCCGCCTTTTTGCGCACCACTTGGGTTGGACTTACCCAAGGGCTATCAGAAATGGGATATATGATCCCAACATTAAGTAGTTTCAACACTTCCTTTTTAACTACCTCTTGCATGTTGGGATTCAGACGCCTTTGCATTTGTCGTGAAGGTTTAGCGTCTTCCTCCAGATATATTTTATGAGTGTACACGGACAGACTTATGCCTTTGAGGTCGGCAATAGTCCATCCTAATGCTCCTTTGTGTTGTTTTAACAGTTAGATTAACTTACCCTCTTGTTTAGGATCTAACATAGAAGAAATTATGACAGGGTAAGTCTTTTCAGTCCCTAGGAAAGCATATTTGAGCTCTATTGGAAGCTCCTTTAACTTCAAATCGGGAAAACTGATAATTAGATGGCATGACTAATTTTATTTTTAGAGGTAGTGGTTCATATGGTGTTACCCACATGCATTCAGCTCTGTCCTCCTCCTTCATCTCCATCATGAGGCAAGTGTGATTTAAGGCAGCATCCAATGGGGTAGAATCATTAGGTTGATAGATAGCATCAAATTGTGACACAACTACCTCCAAGGGATCTTTGTAATCTACAAAATCAGCCTTGTCTTCGATGACCGTTTCAATATAATTGATTTCTTCCTCATCCTCGTATTCTTCAAGTCGGGGATTTGAAAAAACTTGACATTTAGAGTCATGTTCCCGAATACGATGGTCATAATACCACTTCTTATTTTAATTGTGGCATCTATGGTATTGAGGAATGGACGTCCAAATATCTTTGGAATTTGTGAACATGGATTAGACACAGGTTCAGTGTCCAAAATCACAAAATTGACTAGAAAGACAAATGCATCTATCTGCACTCGAACGTCCTCCAGTATTCCTCTAGGGTATTTGACTGACCTGTCTGCCAGTTATAACGCAACTCGGGTAGGTTTGAGTTTACCCAACCCTAGTTGTTTATAGACTGAGTATGGCAACAAGTTTACGCTCGCTCCTAGATCAAGGAGTGCGTTGTCTATCCTTTGATTCCCAATTCTGCACGAGATAGTTGGGGTACTGGGGTCTTTGAGTTTCGGGGGCAATTCATTTTGAATGATTGCGCTTGCTTGGCAAGCGACATATGCGTGTTTCTTCACACTTTGCCTCCTTTTGACCGTGCATAAGTCTTTTAGGTACTTAGCATAGGCCGGCACTTATTTGATTGCATCAAGGAGTGGAAGATTTATTTTGACTTGTTTAAACAATTCGAAGAACTCCTGATTCTTTGCCTCATTCTTGGGTTTTTTAAGCCTTTGGGGGTAAGGCGCAGGGAAAGAGCATTTAGGTAATTCGTCAAGGACAGGATCCTTTCCAGGCCTTCTCTCAACTTTTTCTGCTTCTTTAGGAGCGTCATTATTTGATTCTAATGGTTTATCATCAGTGGATGCTTGAGTGGATACACTTCATCATCTTCGTACTCTTCAGGGGTTGAGAGGGGTAAATTGCACCCTACAATCTTGTCGCTTCTCAGAGTAGTCACGACTTTTGCCTGTTTATGATTATTGGGACCATTGTTGTATCCCTTAGGATTTTGAAGTGGTTGAGCAGGAAATGTTCCACTCGACCCCTCTTGTCGTGCATCCATTCTCTCTAATGTTGCAGACATTTTACTCATCATTTTAATTAACTGTTGCGTTAAATTCATATTAGAGATCGGATCTTCCTCTTGCACCTTTTTGTGAGGTGGCACGTAAACATTTGCTTGTTGATTATTAGGGGGTTGAGCTTGGTTATAGTTATTTGATCTATTTTGATTGAGTGGTTGGGACTGCCTATTGTATTGCCCTTGATATTAGTTGTTGTTATTGTAGGGTTGTTGTTGTTGGTATTGATTTTGTGTCCCAGCATCATTTTTCCAATCAAACCCAGCGTGATTCCATCTATTATTATTACTTTGAAAATTGTTGTTATAATTTTGCGAGTTATGATTATTATAGGAATACCCCGCCCCCCCTATACCCTTGCATGGCATTCATTTCCATGGGGGGTTGTTCTTAAAAGTACGACACATTAGGACAGTATTGATTAGTGTGTCCCAACATGTTGCATGTGCTGCATGGTTTTTCAGGTAAAACATGCCTAGAACTCTCTCCTTTCATTCCCAACTCTTCTACTTTCTTAACTAACTCTTCATACTTGTTCATCAGATGATCCTCACTTTTTAATTGGTATAGACTTTTTTCTTCTACACAGGAGATCTATAAGCGTGAGACATCTTCCGAATTGGACCACTCCTGGGCATGTTCAGCTAGCCACTCAAAGTGAGCTTCAGCTTCTTCAGTGTTTTTGCGAAGAAACAGTCCTGAACTCATGGTTTCAACCAACTTTTTAGTTTCACCATTTAACCCTTCGTAAAAGTAGCTTATGGTTCGCAATTTCTCATACCCGTGATATGGGCAAGAGAGTAGGAAATCCTTGAAACGTTCCCAAGTTTGGGTGAAGGTTTCATTGCTCTTTTGTTTGTAAGAGTTTATTTGTCGTTTAAGCTCGGTGGTCATGCGAGGTGGAAAGAATTTCTTTAGAAACGCAGTGTTCATCGCATGCCTGGTGTAGATTGAATTTGGTTTTAAAGTGAGTAGCCACGCTTTTGCTTAATCCTTCAAGGTGAAGGGAAATAGCATTAGACGTGTCACGTCTACAGGACAATTCTGTGAGAATGTTTTACAAACGTCCTCAAAGTCTTTCACAGGTAGATGCGCTTTCTCGCTTTCCATTTCATGGAAGGTAAGAAGGAGTTGAATCATTCCATTGCGAAATTGAAATTCGCCTACATAGGGTCGAATGAGAATACAAGAAGGCGTAGGCGCGTGTTCGGGTGTCATAAGATCGCACAAATTAAGGACGAAGTGAATCATCAATTGGTACAACCACATTCTCACCGTTTTCACTTTGATTGTCAGCCATTGAATCGGTAGGTATGGCTACAGGATTAATAGAATTAGAGGAATCGGCCAAGTAGAACGGATTTCCGTATATTCCTTTGATGGAATTATCGGACATAAAAGGAAAGATCCTAAGTAGTTTTAATCTAAAGAATAAAAGACAAAAGAAAACAGAAAGAGATAAGAATATATTGAGGTAATCTAAGCGTTAGCTTGTCGCCTTCCCTGGCAACGGCGCCAAAAACTCGACAGGGTAATTATTTGTGTGCGCTTGTGTGCTATACCCAAGTGTTGGTAATCGTGCAAGTAGTAATCTGATTAAGACCAGGTCGATCCCACAGGGAAGGTGTTAAATTAAATACCTAGATTACTCTCTAAAGAGAAAATAAAAATCAATATTTGAATGGTTGTAGAACACAAAGTTCTACAAAGTGACTACTAAAATTAAAGCAACTAAATTAAATTAAACTAATGATTAACTACTTAACTAAAGCGATGTTTTAAAATGTGTCTTTCTTAATATAAGGGAATGTTGGGATTACATGAATCCACCGCGACCTAACCATCTACCATGCAATTATATTGAAGCTCAATGGAGCACATTTTCTACAGTATTCTATATTTCTCTTAGAATAAAGAATCCATAGTCCTTTCATGACCGGGACTATATCATCATAGTTAATTTGAAACATATGAAAGCGATTTAAAACAATAGTTAAGACTCGCACCTACAATGGTGTTAGCATTGAACGTGGTTTGCAAAAGATATTGAAGAAAAATGCCTTAAGGCCTTAAGTTCAGAGACTGTTTTGACAAACTGAGCATTTGGGGATAGTTTGATAACGAATATCTAAAGCAAAAAGTCTAGGAATACTATATAGAATGTTCTCAAGAATCAGAGGGTTCGATCGATCGAAGCGCTTTCGATCGATCAAATATCTTCATCTCTCGATCGATCGAAATGTCTTCGATCGGTTGACACTGTCGCTGGTCCGATCGATCGAACTAACTTCGATCGATCGAACATAGGAATTATTTTGTTGCATGGCAGAGGCTTGAGTTAACGGTTTCATCGTGCTCTCCCAACCTGGGGACTACTCAGACATGGTCTGGAGTGTCTTGGATTCATTTTTAACGTAAAGGTTCGTTAAGGTCTTGTTTGGTTGGGATTTTAACATAAAAACTATGAAAACTAATAGTGATTTAAAGATACTACTATGATACTACCAATACTAACAGATTAAACTATTATATTAAACGAAAAGAATGTGAATAGACTACGATAACAAAACCTGGAATAGAAGAACTTGTATTAAACTAAAGAAAAAGCAATATCCAAGCTTTAAAACCTACAAAAACATGTAAACTCTCTATTTCTCTCTCTAAAACTAGTAAAAAGTGAAGTGGGCGTCCTCTGGGATGTCAATATAACAAGTATTTATACATAAACCTAAAGCTAGGGTTACAAAGTGTGTTTCTGCTACGTGCACGTAATTTCTGATAAAAGCCATGTTCGATCGATCGAACATCACTCGATCGATCGAATTCTAGAATCTTCGATCGCTTTAACGTACTTAGATCGATCGAAGGTTCGATCGATCAAATGTTCTTCATTCGATCGAGGTTCACTTTTCATCTTTGAGTTATCTTCATTAAAACCAAGCACTTCTTTTTATCTTGCTCATTCAGTTCCTCACACAGCAACAGTAATCTGCACAAATACCCACTAAAACAATACCACTTATCATAGATTAAGCATATTGTGTAAAAACTAGCATTGTAATTCAAATTGCAGATATACAAGGGAATTGTAGACTAAATCAGTGTAGTTTCTTCTTTTAGCGGGGTTATATTTTATAAATACCCCCACTTGTCACTAGTTTACATCTGATTGTTTCTTTTTATTTGTGTGTGCAGTGTCACGGCGGTGACACTGGTTCATCGAGGTCCAGGCCAAGATGTAGGGGTGGTAGGAGGCCTTCTCCAACGTATACTCTAAGGGGCCCAGTGGAGGAGGATGAAGAGGAGGAGGATTGAGCCTCCAGAGTGGGGACTTTTGTTTAGTCTCCATTTTATGTTTTCGACTGGGTTGTATTAATGTATTTTGTGAACGATGGATGATGTGTAGGATGGTTTGTCACCTTTGACAGAATATTATGACGTTTTGCCTTCTGGGACCGGATAGCTTCCGATTTAGAGGCGCAGTTGTGTGCTTGTTTTATTTGTTGATCGTGTGACGATATATACATATATGTACATTGTGATTCTGTGATTGTTGATGTCAGTACGATGAGTAGCCTTGTGATAATGAGTGTGTTTGTCTTGCAGGTGGGATAGTCCGTGAAACAGGGAGGTACTGCCAAAATTTTAAATTTTGCTAGAGTTGCGGCGGAAAATATGGCGTTGTATGATCCTATTCAACTCACAACTTAGCTGAACATTACAAATGGTGTGGAATGGATCAACCTCTTCAGTTATAGCTTGACTGAGCTGTTCTCTCTCCGCCAAATGGCTCTGAATACTGAGTTCTTGCGTGCTATTATCGATCACTGGGACTCGATATAACATGTTTTCAATTTTAATGGCCTGGAGATGTGTCCCATGTTTGAGGAATTTTGTGCTATCCTCGACTTCAATCCAGACTTAGACTTGAGTCTTCCTCTTGCTGATACCCCCAGTCCTACACGCGGTTTGGCTGTATATCTTAACTGTTTAACTACTGTCTCTCACTGACTAATTCATGGTGAAGTTCTTGACATTGCCTCTATCATTACCTGGTACGCTGATCCTGGAAATGCTAGCATGTATGATACTACCCGTGGGACTGCTCTGATCCTGTGCATGACTTCACACTTCATGTTCTCGAGTCCTTCTAGTGATTTGGTGCATGTATGCCTTGGACTAAAAGTGGGTAGGAACCCCATGGCTATGGTTCTAGTTAAAATCCTGAATGGATAACGCCTTTAACCAAGGAACTCTTCTTCTTTTTGGGGCCCCTTTGGTGTTACAGGCTATATGAGCGCCTTCAGTTGTGGATAGGCTGTGCCGTCGATTCACTTCTGCAGAGTTGTACTTTATCCTCACTATAATTTTGTCGACTGGGTTGGCATGATGGGTACTTTTTTTGAGGTAGACATTTTCTGGATTGTGGGACGTTGGGGTCTTCATGCTGTGACCGCCAGCCTTGGGAATCACCCGAGAATATGGTTGATGGGTCTGAGAGAGACTTTCTTCTATCATCATCATCAATTGGCCAGGCAGTACAGGCAGATTTAAAGGTCCCCTAGGGATTTACTGAGAGGGTCTTTGCTTCCAGAGTCAGGGCTGTCACCATTATTGCTTTCATCAGTGGTTGGATCCACCGAATAAAGGCCTATTTCTAAAGACCTTTGAAGAAATAAAAGACACAACATAAAATTGAACTTGACTGATTCTGCTTCTTCCTTCAAGTGTCTTTAATATTTGTGATTGCTCTTGAAAGACTTTAATATTTATAACTGTTCTTACTTATGTAATATATGAAGTTTGTTTATCGACGAACCTTAGTTACTGTGAGAACATTATTTTATGCATTTTGGCTTTCTAAAAATATTTTGTAGCAAGATTTCAATTAGATATTGCTTTTGGTACTTGCATGGGCATGTCGGGGCGATTAGAGGCAAACAAGGTGGGTAGCCGAAGTTTGCCCCAAGTTTAGGATATGGGTGGTTGTAAGGCAAACGAGGTAGATGACCAAAGTTTGCCCCTAGTTTAGGGATGGTTTAGGCAAACGAGGTGAGTGGCCGAAGTTTGCTCCTAGTGTGAAGGGTGGTTTCTGGGTTATGATAAGGACCGCGACTTTAAAACTCTCAGATGCTCATAACTTTTGCCTAGGTACTGGTGAAGTGACCTAGCGATCTCTTTTCTCTCTTTTGTTATTGCTCACTTTGGATTTAGCTCTAATTTCTGCCAAGGTGTCTTTTTAAATTTTTGACCTAGCGAGCCATCCTTCTTTTCTTTTTGACAGTCTACCTACGTACCCCCGAATGGGGATCAAGTCCAACGTAGTTTGGGCCAGGGTTTCGAAAAAAGAGGAGTAAATCATGATGGTGTCGACCGAACTGATACGGTTGCCTACGTATACCTGAGCAGGAATCAGGTTGAGCATAGTTCAAGGCAAGGTCCCAAAATAAAAGGGTTATTTTTTAGTGGGTGGAGTGACCTAACCAATGCGATTGCCTATGTATCTCCGAATGTGAATCAGGTTGAGCGTAGTTCAAGGCAAGGTTTTGAAAGAAGAGGGAAAAGTCAAGCATAGTACTTTTTGAGGAGATCCAGATTGATTGGCTCTTTGAATTTGACATCGTCGAGGTCCATGAGGTAGGTTGCTCCTCCGGAAAGGATAATTTTGACGATATAAGGCCCAACCCATTTAGGTTTGAACTTTCTGCATGGACTAAAAATTGGGGCTCGCAGCTCCTTAAGGACATGATCACCTTTGACAATTTTCCTTGGATGAACCCTCTTGTTAAAGGCACGGGCTATCCTCTTTTGATAAATTCAGAAATGGTCGATCGCAGCAAGGCGCTTTTCATCTATGAGTGCCAAAATCTTCATATCTTTCCTTCAACCAATCTGATTTTGAGATCTCACATTTAGCCATTACCCATAAGGATGGTAATTCTATCTCAGCGGGAAGTACTGCTTCCATCCCATACACCAGTGAGTAAGGAGTCGCTCTTGTAGACATCCTTATCGAAGTTCTATATCCCCATAGTACAAATGGTAGCTTCTCGTGCCAATCTTTGTAAGTATCGGCTGATTTCTGCAGTATGGCCTTGACATTTTTGTTTGCAGCTTCAACTATCTCATTGGTTTGTGGTCTGTATGGTGATGACTTATGATAAGTGATTTTGTATACCTCAATCAAACCCCTGACTTCTGCTTTGAAATGACTTTCGTTGTCCGAGATGATCTCTGTTATAGCCATTTCTATACATTCAATGTACTCTACAGACAGAAGAATACATAGAGTTGAACATAGTAAAATAAGAAATTGAAAGATTTCATTGAAATTGTTCATTTGGAAATTTCCTGAAAAGCTAATCATAGGTTCTTCTCTTTATCAAAACAATAGGGCCGTTATGCTCATTACTAAACTTGTTGAAGAGATGAAATATGATACACCCAAAATCAGCCCATGCCCTAGCAGTTCTATTCTGCAACTACTAACAAGCATCATCCCGAGTGGTTTGGTCTACCTGATGCCTCTTGAACGGTTCATACACGACCCCGCCAACATGTTGGGAAGACCGCACAGGCACATTCCACCATGGGAACAGCTCATTCGGGCCCGCAGGCATGATCCCGAGCATTCTGGGCAGTTTCCTACTCAAGCTAGAAGACTAATGGAAAGTGCAAACTATTTCCTAATCCAATTAGGAAACTCCCATAATTAATGTCAATCAATTCTAATACAATTAGGAAACTTACTTGATTGGTGTCAATCACGTCCTAATTGGATTATATTTCCTTATCCATGTACGAGTAGGTCTCCTACATCTATAAAAGAGACCTCTCACCCCCCATTGAAGGGGCCGGCTTTTCAGTCTACACAGCACCTCTATAGCATTCATCAACATGCCCGGCCGGCCTACGGTAGCTCCAGACTTGTTGGTTCGCTACAGGCCCCCGGCTCTTTTACAGTATAGTGAACATGCTCAGACATAGCCATGGACGTAGGTTCCTTCATTAATAGGGCCGAACCACATACAAAAAAAAAACCAGTCTCTTACTCTCTCTTTCTCCATAATCTGCTCTACTTTACTCTTACCAAATTTTAGCATCATTAGCTTGGCACCGTCTGTGGGAAACAACAAGTCTTCTCATCAACAAATCTCTTGACTAATCGTTATGCCACGGAAGAAGGGTAAGAAGGCTGATCAGTAGTTCGATCGGGATGTTCCTCCAGCCCCGGCACCGGTTGCGGCAGTCATGACATCTGAACAGATCACCGTGACCTTCACACAACTCTTGGAGGGCCAGCATCAAATCCAACAACAGATCGAAGCCCTGCTAGCCCAGTAAAGTAGTCCTATAGTGGTCGGGAAATGACCCGGGAACGTTGCGTACGATCGGGAACCGATCTTGACCAAACAACGTGCCCGAGCCAACCCGTCCCATGTTGAGGATGCCAGAGACATCAACAGTGCACATACTGCCTGAGAGGAAAGGCAGGAGCAAATGGCCTGGGAATCAATCCAGGGTCGCTCGGTCAAGAGCCGAGTTGTCCCTAGGCACACGATGAATCGGAGTTATAACCAAGCCCGATCCCAGAGGACAGCACACCGCTATGAAGAAGAAGCCTCTTCCACCGACCTGACCCGACCAACCCCTCAGATACTGGTTGGGAAGGAGTAGAAGCCCGAATCAAGGACTTGTAGAAGTAGATTGACGGAGTGGCCGAAAAACTTGGTCAAAACTGTGCTCAGAATTAGGCCAATACCGAGACAGAGTCACCGTTCTCCAGCCAGATCATGAGGTTTGCCATCCCGCGCAAATTTAAGCTGCCTCGCCTAGATCCCTATAACGGCTCGGGAAGCCCGGTCGACCACGTTCGGACCTACAAGGCTCAGATGGCCCTAGCCACCAACTCCGATGAACTACACTGCCTAGCCTTCCCCAGCACTTTGAAAGGCCCGGCCGTGCAATGGTTCTTGGAGCCCCGATCAGTCCGTAATTTCAAGCAACTCAGCAAGTAGTCCATCAACCAGTTCATCGGTATGCATGAACGGCCAAAGCCTGACATGCATCTACTGACGATCATATAAAGGAATAATGAGACCCTCAAGGAGTTCACCGGCCGGTTAGATCAAGAGAAGCTCAACATCTATGATCTTGATGAAACCGCCGCTATTATAGCCTTCTACTCAGGAGTTTAACACACCAAGTGTGCCACGTCGTTTGACAGAAATCGACCGGTAACCTTGGTTGAATTCGCAGAGAGGGTTGGAAAATACATTGACACTGAAGAATTTCTAAAGATCAAAGACCCCGAGCAAGAAAGCAACGAGTCTTCCAGAAGTAAGCGAAAGCGAGATCAGCCCGGTTGTTCTACCAGTTCTTCTAATTCACAGCGGTCTGAGTCTGGCAATCCCGACCCGACCACCAGTTCACAGCTGTCTAAGTCCGGCAATCCCGACCCGACCACCAGTTCATAGCAGTCTAGGTTAGGCAGCCCCGACCGGACCTCCAGCTCACAATAGGCAGGGTTCGGCAGTTCTGACCCGACCTCCAGTTCACATCAGTCAGGATTAAGCAGTTCCGACTTTGCCTCCACCAGAGAGAAATCAGGAGCCCGACGATCCTGATCCGACCCCCTATCTCCATCATTTTAGATGAGCCCGACTACAATGGTACTTGCCTGATCACCACATGAGGCTCCACTGATTATCAGAGAGCTCATACAAAGACCTCAGGCCTATCCCCGAGGCATCCAAAGACCTCGGGCCTAACATCCAAATTTTGCTTAGGTCCAACTGACGATGGGGGCAAACCCCTAGGTGGCTGATGATGGCAAGTTTTAAAAGACTCTGCAACCACCATGTTCCAGGTCGGTTACCTATAATCATAGCCTCTATAAGACCCTCATCTTAGTGAAAGCTTGGGGGGTAAGACGGCGCAATGAACTAAACAGGCAATCACTCCACGTATCTATAGGCCTCGCGGATAACCAAGTCAAAATCTTGGACAACTCGAGCACCTACAGTACTCAGAGGCATTAACTCCACTTAGGTCCAAACCAACGATAAAGGTGACTAAAATCTCTTAGGTTGGCCCCCGATAGAGGGGCAAAAAGGACCCTACAGCGACACGCTCTAGGTCGACTCCACCAACATGGACAAGCTCTTCTCCCAACAATCTTGATGAAGGCTGGCTGGGTGGAAGACAACCATCCTAGGGAGTTAACAAAAAAGGACCCTAAAGCAATACGCTTTAGGTTGGCTTTTCCAACATGGCCAAATTCTTCTACCCACAACCTTGATGAAGGTTCACGGGTAGAAGATAACCATCCTGGAAGCTAACTCAAGCAAAAGACTCCGAATTAGGCCGAGTCTCAACTCCCGGTCAGTTCCTAAGCACTTAAAGACTCCGAGCTAGGCTAAGTCTCAACTCTTAGCCAGTTCTCGAGCATTCACAAGACTCAAAAGCTCTAAGGCAGCTTCCCCGAGCACTCAGGCAGTGGCAGGTGGCATCAAGCAGATTTCCAAACTTGCCCCGATATAGCATCCAGCCAACCTTGGAAATGGGGGGCAACTGATACACCCAAAATCAGCCCATGCCCGAGCGGTTCTATTCTTCAACTACTGACAAGCATCATCCCAAGCGGTTTGGTCCACCTGATGCCTCCCAAACGGTTTATACACGACCCGGCCAACAGGTCGAGAAGACCGCACAGGCACATCCTACCGCGGGAACAGCTCATTCGGGCCAACAGGCATGATCCCGAGTATTCCACGTAGTTTCCTACTCAAGCTAGAAGACTAATGGAAAGTGAAACTATTTCCTAATCCAATTAGGAAACTCCCACAATTAATGTCAATCAATTATGATATAATTAGAAAACTTACTTGATTGGTGTCAATCACGTCCTAATTGGATTATGTTTCCTTATCCATGTACGAGTAGGTCTCTTACATCTATAAAAGAGACCTCTCACCCCCCATTGAAGGGGCCGACTTTTCAGTCTACACAGCACCTCTATAGCATTCATCAACATGCCCGGCCAGCCTACGGTAGCTCCAAACTTGTTGGTTCACCACATGCCCCTGGCTCTTTTACAGTATAATGAACGTGCTCCGACACAGCCGTGGATGTAGGTTCCTTCATTAATAGGGCCGAACCACATACAAAAAAAACCAGTCTCTCACTCTCTCTTTCTCCTTAATCTGCTCTACTTTACTCTTACCAATTTTTAGCATCATCAAAATATAACCAAGGTATATCTTTTTTATCAGAGGTTGAATCGATCATCAGAAGAAGAATTAGGCCAAAAATTAGGATGTATTCTGGGAAAATAAAACTTCCATCGAAGAGAAGCAAATGAAAGGCTTTCATAAAAATTCTCGTAGAATTGAGAATGAAGTTTTCATTCTGTATATGCCAGATCATGAATTAGTAACTGGATCCAATTTCCAAAAAAATCCCAATCGTTTCGAACTTTCTATTTTTGAAATGGAATATTTACAGAATCTCTATGAATAGGATCAAACCTTATTCCATGCTATTTACATGAGGTTCCTCTTTCTTATTCTTAAGCAAGTCGCTGAGAAGGCTTAGTTGATCCATGATTTATCTTTCATCTTTCATCTCCTTTTCGGTTGTTTTGAGAAATTTATCGATCAATTTTGATTCTTTTTCGATTGAGATGTATGGATCCATGGATCTATGTGTCTATATAGATCATGTTCATGGATTAATGAAAATGTGCAAAAGCTCTATTTGCCTCTGCCATTCTATGAGTCTCTTCCTTTTGCTATTGCATCACCACTCCCTTTGGAAGCATCCTTTAATTCGGAACTTAATTTGAAAGCCATATTTTGACCTGGACATTTTCGGGATGCCACTAATAACCAACGAATGGCAAGTACTTTTCCTTATGTGGATCCCCAAAATGTAACGATTCCCATTTGAGGCTTTTGGAATAATTTTGCCAATGATATTGATTCCCCAGGTTAAGAATGGCCATGGAGAGGTCATAACACAGAGCAACGATGGCGGTACATGCATCATGTTTGCATGGATCTGGCACTTGTGGCACTTTTCACGTATTCACAACAATCTTTCTCCAATGTTGTTCACTAGTACCCCTGTCTTATGATCTTCTTAGCTAGCATGTGACCATTTTTGTGTGGACTGCATACCCCTTCGTGTATTTCTTCCATCATCCTTCTGGCGCTCTTCCTGAATAAAAAAGTCAAGTTGTGACCGTTATACCCTTTCTTTAACAGTTTTTCCCCACAGATGATGAACTACACAGTGAATCTTCGAATTGATCTTTGTCCTTCTCAGCAGACTCTTTGGGATACATCCCTCGTTCTATTAAGTCCCATATATCTTGGTACCACAGTGTTTCCTTTTCTTCTTCCTCAATTACTGCGATCCTATTGAATGATAGCTCATATCTCTGTTCGATTACTAGAGGTATCATCTTGACTCCTACGGGGATTTTGATCCTTGAGGCTAATGTAGCCAATGAATTTGCCAATTGGTTCTCCTCCCTGGGTAGGTAAAAGATTGTTACGCTCTTGAACTGTTTCTTGAGTCCATTGAGATGATCGTGGTAGGGTTTCAGCCTCTCATCTTTTACCTTCCATTCTCCTCTGGCTTGTGGCACAATGAGGTTTGAATCTCTAAAGATGTCCAGTCTTTGAACCTTTAATTCTATGGTTGCATCCATTCCTAGGATGTATACCTTATATTCAGCGGTATTGTTGGTAGAGTTATAGTTAAGCTTGACTGTCAGTGGAGTGTGATCCCCATTTGGAGAAACCAGAATCATCCCTACTCCATACCCTTTCATGTTGGCTATCCCATCGAAGTATAACTTCCACTGCTCTCTTTAACTTCCATGATATTCTCATCTGAGAATGGGAAGTCTCCACTTTCTTTGGAACCAATAGCGTGTTCAGCAAGATGCTCAGCTATAGTTATCCCTTTTTTCGACTTGTTTGTTACATACTTGATATCGAATTCAGACAGTAAAAGTAACCAATGGGATACACGACCGGTTAGGGCAGGTTTTTCGAGGAGATATTTTAGAGGATCTAAACAAGATATGAGCACAACCGGAAAGGCTAGCATATAGTGCCTTAGTCGGTGAGTACACCAAACTAAGGCCCAACATATTTTTTTGAGGGCAGAGTAGTTGAGCTCATACCCAGTCATCCTCTTGCTAAGGTAATAAATGGCTTTTTCGGAGTGGATTTCTTCTCCTTCTTAGGCTAGCATGTAACCCATAGAATTTTTAAAGACAAATAGGTAAAGAAGCAAGGGCTTATGAGGTGTAGGTGGTAAAAGGACAGGTGGATTTTGGAGGTAGGCTTTTATTTTGTCAAAGGCGGCTTGGCATTGGTCATCCCATTGGAACTTCTCTCATTTCCTCAATAGATGGAACAAGAGATCACACATAGTTATGAGCTTGGAGATGAAGCGGCTGATGAATTGGATTCTCCCGAGAAACCCTCATACATCTTTCTCATTTTGCGGCGGTGCCATTTCTAAAATTGCCTTTATTTTGGAAGGATCGACCTCTATCTCCCTTTATGTGATGAGAAAACCCAGGAGCTTCCCAAAGGTCACACCGAAAGTGCATTTCTTCGGATTCAATTTCATCTTGTATCTGCGCAATCTTTTGAAGAATTTACCCAGCGCTATCAAGTGTCCTTCCTTATCCTTGGATTTTACAATCATATCATCCATGTATACTTTTACTTCTTTGTGAATCATGTCATGTAGTATGGTGGTAGCGGCCCTATGGTAAATTGCCCTGACATTCTTGAGCTCGAAAGGCATTACGCTATAATAGTAAGTCCCCTATGGTGTGGTGAATGTCATCTTTTCTCGATCTTTTGGTACCATTAAAATCTGGTTGTACCTTGAGAAACCATCTATAAATGATAATAGCTCATGGCCCGTAGTGTTATCTACCAGAACGTCAATGTGGGGAAGTGGGAAATCTTCCTTTGGACTGGCTTTGTTTAGATCGCGGAAGTCAATACACATACGAACTTTTCCATCCTTGTTAGGGACCGGCACGATGTTGGCAATGCATTCTGGATACTCTGTGACAATGATGAATCCTGCCTTGAACTGCTTCTCTACCTCTTCTTTGATCTTGAGTGCCCATTCTAGTCTTATGTGCCTAAGTTTCTGTTTGATGGGTTTAGAATTGGGGAGAAGGGGAATATGATGTTGGACAATGTCGGGATCGACCCCAGGCATGTCTTCGTAAGACCAAACAAAAACATCTTTGAATTCTTTTAGCAAAAGAGTCAATTTTTCTTTTTTTTCTTTATTAAACATTGAGCCAATTTGCATAATTTGTGGATTATCTTTTTCACCTAGATTAATCGATAAAGTATCTTCAATTATTTAATGAGCAAATAGTTTTCCAGTTAGTTGTTTTAGTTCAATTGGGAGATTCTCAGAGAAATCTATGCATTCACAAGTGTTGGACATAGAGGAATAAGCAGAGCCGTCTTTCATTTCATTCATAATAGGTTGAGTGATTACATCAGATAGTGGTGGGCCTATAACGGCCGACTCTGTACAGATTCAATAATCGGAAATACGGACTCTGAGGGGATAGGGATTGGGAGACACAGACAGATGACTCTACAGCTTGGTTGCTCAAACCCTCCTCAATTGGAATGATCTGATCATCTTGGCTCTTGGCCCTCTTTCCTTCCTTTTCTTCAGCAAATTCTTCCCACATTTTCTCAATAGCTTTGGTATCTAGATACTTTAACCAGTCTTCTTCTGGGGTCTTGACAACTTCTTCTGGATAGAATGGATCTTCATAAGGGGGCCTCTCACAGTCAGTGAAGATCTCAAGTCCAGGATACCTTTTTTCGATGGTTAGATGGATCCAAGGTTCAGGAAACCCAAAATAGGAGAAGTTATCCCCTTCTTTGATGAACTACCTGTTCAGGGTTTTGCGGTACGGTGGGAGACTCCTCATTCTCTTCTTCCATGGCTTATGTAACTCGATGTCTTCTCTAGTGGGCTCGTATCCCAACCTAAAGGTGCCTTGTTGTCCTTTAATCTGGGGGAACTCAATGATTCCTTGTTGACATCGGCCTAATACCATTCCAGGGAAGTAGTTCATTTTGCGGACGATATTGACAGCCGCAGAGTGGATCTCAGGGAACCTGTCTTTATCACTGATCATGTGGACTTCTTCCATGGAGAATCCTCCAATTTCTCCTTCCTCCAGTTTCAGTATTTAGATTTCAAAGACGGGAGCGTAGCTTGGAAAGGCTTCATTTCCCCAACTATTGCCAAAGATTATTTTCACCTTTTTTTCATTAATGTACTTGATCATTTGGTGCACGGTGGATGATACAGCTTTGTTGACATGCAGCCTGGGCTTCCCAATTAACAAATTGAATGAAGCGGGGATATCCATGATTTGGAAAAGTTCTCTGCAAACTAGAGACCCTACTTGGATTTGGAGAGAAACAATCGCCATCACAGTTCTTTTAGTGTTGTCATAAGCCCTCATGGATTGCACTGATGAAGTAATGTCCAAGATATCAACCCCCAAGGCGGTGGCAGTTCTCAGGGCTCAAACATTCAAAGCGGAACCCGTATCAACCAAGCAGAATAGTACGTGTTGCCCCTTGCATTCAACAGTGATGTACAAAGCTTTGTTGTACGCAGACCCTTTCGATGGTAAGTCTTCATTGAAAAAGGTAATGATTAGATCAGGGGTGAACATGCCTAAGAAAGCCACCATATCTTCAAGTGTGGCATCGATAAGGACCTCAATTCCAGCCAAGGCATTAAACACAACTTGCCTATGCTTATATGATGTTACCATGATGTCCCATATTGAGAGATGTGCTTGGGTTTTCTTTAGCTACTTTATCAGCTCATTGTCCTCTTCGATGATCTCATCCATCTTTCCCTTTTCCTTATCTTTGATCGGCCCTTTCTCGATGGATTCAGTGACAAGCTATGGAGGCTGATAATGATAGCCCGACCTAGTCTGATGATCAATTTTGGCAGGAGTAGGTCCTTCTACAGTCCCATCTTCTTTGAACCAATTACAATCTGTTACCACAAATGGTTTCTCCGGCTCACTCTAGATAGATGCATCACTTTCATTATTGGGATCATACCATTTGAGGTCTACTGCCCCTAGACCATGTTCTTCTAGTAAGAACAAATCTTGTTCATCATCTAGATGCTACTGCCATTCATCGTCCTCCCCTTTAATTAGATGAATTTCCCCAAACTCCGAGATGTCAATGAGGGATAAAGGACGTCCTAAGGGGGTGATATAGGTGGCAGGGTTGATGGATTCAAGGTCAGACTCAATGAGGCTGATATTTTAGTGGTTTAGTAAGGGATTTTAGGTGACATGGGGCTGCTTTGGTGGTGCTCAATGATATTATGGTCAATGAGGTCTTGGATATCATGACGGAGGCGCATGCAATCATTAGTGTTGTGGCCAGGGGCTTGGTGGTAGGTGTAGTGTTTGGACGTATCACAACTTGGTGGTAGTGGGGTATTTTGTGGTTCAAGTAATTAGAGATGGCCTTTCTTGAGGAGCCGGTCTAAGGCTAAGGAGATGGGGATTTCTAACTTTGTAAAGTTGCAGGGAGGCTTTTTTTGGAATGGGCAATTGGAGGAGTTGGTTTGGTTAGGGGACTTGTATGGTCTGAGAGGGTATGGTATGAGTTGGCAGCTAAGGGCATTGACATCCGGGGGGTTCCGGGAGTAGTTGGGCCTTTTTGAATGACTTAGAGGCTCTTCCTTCTTAATCTTTCTTTCTCTGACTTCGATCCGAGTTCCCACTTCAAACTGCTCCTCAAAGGTGGAGATGGAATGATAGAACAACTTCTCATGGTAAAGCAGTTGTAGATTCTGGCTCAACATTCTCACCTATTCTTTCTTAATCGACCGATGAATCATTTGTGCCACTTTGTTCTTCTACCTTCTCAGAAATGCAACGAAGGATTCATTATTGTTCTGTCGGGTAGTTTCTAAATCCCTGATGATGACATCAAGCTCTTGGTTATAGAAATAGTGATCGACAAACACCCAAACAATATCTTCCCACACTCGAGTTTTGGAAGCTTCTAAGATTAGGAACCATAATAGTGTGGACTTTGCGAGAGTTTGCGGGAACAACATTGTGATGTGTTCGTGGGTGCAGCCCATCGATTGTAAAATGTTCATACATAACTTCACATGACTTTTCGGATTCCCTTTTCCATCAAAACGGTCAATGGAAAGCATCTTGAAGTTCTCCGGCAGTTTCAGCTGAACAGGCTCGAAAGGGCCTTCCAGATCTAGCATGTAATCATTGATCCCTTTGCTTTTCCGCAGTATGCTTTCTAGCTTGTCAACCTTGTCCATTTTCTCTTGGAATTTCTTCTCATACGCAGGCAATGGAACCACTTAAAACCATTCTTCTTCTCTGCCATTCTCATGTACAAGGATGGGAGGTGGTATGAACCCTGGCAGTGGAGGTAGCATGAGCCCTGGTGGTGGTGGTAGAAACCCATGTGGGTACTGTGGCTATTACTATTTCAGTTCCTCCATGAATTTTAGGACTTGGGCTAGGCTATTGGACTACTAATTTATGGTTGCTCCCAACTCGGTGACCTTATTTTTGTAACTCTTCCTGATTCATGCTGAAATGACTTGGCAGGCTGATCCTGACCAAACGATTGTCTGAATTTCTAACCCAAGACGAGGATCCCAGTTGTTGACTTTGGGAATCTATACTGACCAATAGATTTCAGAGGACTATATCAGATTTTACCAGTGATGACTTTAAATAGACAATGACAGTGATGTTATCAAGTATGGACTGACTAGTGTACAGATTGACTGAGATAGTGCATGCAAACTGATAGGAATGGTGCATGTAAATGAGACAAGCACACGGATACGGGTCCTAATCTATATAATGTTTCTACTTCTAACAGATAACAGTTAAGCAAGTAAGGTCCTAGCCATACAGAGTGTGCTAACCTTACTTTCCAGTATGATCACCATGGGAGAAAGAAGAATTTCCAGGATAATTGGGAGATTCTGGGGATTTGCTAGAATTTTTTAGAGCTTCTTGGAGAAACAGGCATCTCTGATGTCTGGGTATTTTTGGGATATCTGGACAGAGTTTCTGGGAGAACTGGTTATGTTTGGGTATTTTTAGGATATTTGGACAGAGTTTCTGGGAGAAACTGGTTATGTATGGGTATTTTTGGGATATCTAGACAAAGTTTCTTGAAGAAACTGGTTATGTTTGGACATTTCTGGGATATCTGGACAGAGTTTCTGTGAGAAACTAGTTAATATGATGGTGATCATACTGTCTAGCAAGTTTTGATACTCCTATGTCTTAGGACCAACAAACAAGGTTTGCGGTGTATATCTTTATGAATATGGAGCAGACATCCTTGTCATGGTGCATGGGCAAGCCAACTCAATTTGATCACATGTGAGTGATTGCCTTAGGAATCATAAGAAAGAGGTTCTGCCTAATGCCATATAAGCGTTCTACACCGCGCAGGTAATCCCATCAGGGCAACATCTGTTATATCACATTGTCCTATCTGAAAAGATAAATGAACAGTCCTATGAAAGATACTACAGGAATCTATATTCAAAGGCTGGGTTTAGTCAAAGAGGGTCCGTTGACAAGAGTTCCAATATAACATCAGAGAGATAGTATGGAAGCTTTTAATCTTTTTGATACACCTTGGAAGGTAAAGTATCAACGGCGACTTGTGCCTTGGCACAGCAAGACCTGAACAATGTAAGCGCCGCGTTTCAGACACAGTCGGAGGGGGAAATGCAGAATTACAATGCGATGAACCAAACACAATAAAAGATGATTTTAAGGATGCTTCTTACGAGTCAAACCTCTATATTATTTTGTTTTTTTAAATAAATTACCCAGCAGAGTCGCTTGATTGTGGACACGCGGAATTGGTTTTCCTTTTTGTGTTTAAAATTGATTTGAACAAAAGAAGGTCTGTAGAAACCAGATACAGAGTCGCCACTTGGTCTTTAAGGAACCAAGAAACCTAATTTTGACTCACCCAAATGGATAAAGGGTACCGACCCTTCATAACCAAAGAACTTAGCTTGGGGTTTTGGTACGAGAGACAAAGTAGCCTTTGTCACGACTAAAACTCCCTCAACTCGTCCCGTCTCTCGACGAGCCTCAATTAGCATCCAAATAATCATCTTATACTATTTTTGGTTCGACAATTAATACTTTGATAGTATATTACATCTTAAGAATCTTGAAATGGAAGATCAAAAGATAAGATATCATTCATAAGATCTAGCCAAGTATCACACAATGTAAAGTAAAAGATCACACAAACAAACCTAGGAAAAATCGTCTAATCACATATCAAGTAATCAAGTTTCCTTAATTTAAAGAGGGGGGGGGGGGGGGTGACATGCATTGTTCTTGAAACAAATAATCAAAGAAAACAAAATATGCTTAGCAAGCTAGAATGATGTATGCTAATTCTTGAAAAAGAAGATTTCTCAATCCCTAGGACGGATGAGAAAGAAAGATTAGATCGAGGAAGGCATGAACGTGTGATCAAACTCATTCCATATAATCTTCTTAGATTAGGATTCACGAAGACCCCAAATCTTGCATGGATGTAATGTATGATCCTAGAATGTGCCAAGGTTGTAGTGTGTTTTGTGTTCATGGATTTTCTAAAGTGACTTAGGGTTCTAAAATATGCATGAATGAATGAAGGATGTTATTATAGGAGGTGTACAAATGCAATACGAACTAATTCCTAAGAGATGAGCTAATTTGGAATGCATGCAAACATCTAATTAAAGAGTCAAAGTTAAAACATGCTTGCTGTGAATAGTGGACAGAACAGTGAACTGATTTTGTAAAAATGGAAAAGTGAGGTTAAAAATGTTTTTAATTCATGATTTTTTATGTAGATCATCGTTATTGTGTCTAGAACACATATCAAAAAGCTATACTACAATAACCACTACATATTGAGAGAAATCATATGAAAAAGAGAGGTTGCTCAGAAATAGAGTTCGTACTGTCGATTGAAATTTAGAAAAATCTTAGCAAATGAAAACAAAACATTTAGAGACCCATATTATACAAAAGGTTCTCCAAGACACTGAAGTTCAAAGGAAAAATGATTTGGGATCACCCCTTTTGTAAAAGTTTTCTGAAAAACAAGTTAGAAGTCAACCAAAGCTGCTATGACAAAAAAATAGAATGTATGGAAGGAATGTTTGGGTCAAAATAGGAGACTTCCAAATGTTTTCAAGTTAAACCAAAAATCATGTATGTTCTCTAATGAGTTATGAAGACTTACCAAGTGGTCTCATAGTCATCTTTTGATTATTGAACTCAGAATATTATTTTAAATTTGGATGACTCACTATTTTGGAGATTTTTGAGAAAATAAAGATTATTTTCTAAGAATCCAAATGTTGAGGTTTTAGAGGGGTTTTGAAATAGAGGTTTTGAAAGCATATTTCCAATACTAAAAGGAGACTATAACCACTTGGAATATCAATATCAAACTCACTTCAAAAACATCCAAGATTATTGGAGAGCATTGTTTTCATTTTGGAAATAACTTCAAGAATACATAGGAATGTATTGAAGTTAGAATCATCATCTATCAAACATGTTTTTGAGGTCAAGAGCTACTATCCATAAGGATTCACTCACCTCAAATACCATGTCATCATCTAGATGATGATGAACTAGTAAGTAAACAAAGAAAAATAAAAAAGAAATGAGGTACGGAGAGATGAACATATATATAAACAAGAAAGTAAATAAAAATCAAGAGTTGATAGTCATTGAGGTATTGGACTTGTAGCTTGGTGTTTCACTCATATATAGTGACTTTGGACATGAAAGCAGCTTATTATCTCATAAATGCTCACAAAAATGGTGATTGGGTGTATTGAATGTGAAGTAAATAGGAGTTATATACATATTCCTATGTTGGAGTCATGTTCCAATTTAATCAATGTTGATTGTAGTACTAGCTGCCTTATATCTGGCAGACATATACATGTGAGTATATATCAATAACTCACTTCTTCAATTTATGACTAAAAATGATATTAATGGGGGTGATTTTCAAAACCAAATCAATTTTCAAGGAGAATTTCTTTAGAAGTTGTGTTCTAGAAGGAAAAGAAAATGAGGCGAAAAAACAGAAGCACTGAGTTTGCAAATTAACATTGCTTTTGGGTTGAGATTGTTGGTATGACTTTCTAAGTTCCTGTTTGGGAATCTTTAAAATTGTTGATCCCAGTTCACTTCTATAGTAACCAATATAATGATGGTTGACAAATAATCAGTTTTATGAAGGAAAAAATAAAAATAAAACTTGGCATGGATCTATATGCAAGAAATGGAGTTTCACCAAACCTCTAAATTTATAGCTCTGGTTCACTTATTAGTTATGAATTACAAAACTGGATCTTTGCCTTCATAAAGAGAGTCTAAAAGATCAGGTGAGAGTGGTTATGAATTCAAAATATGGATTAAGTTTGAGTCTTGAATGATCCAGTAGCTTCATTATGTGTGCTTTGTTTAGTTTAATTTTGAATATAAAATTGATGAAGTTATGCCAAAGTGACTGAAATTAAATCACTATTTCATAGGCATAAATTGACGATTGTTCATTAGAATTTGATATAAACTAATTTGACACACTATGTTGAAATATTCATAAAATTGATTCAGAATGAAACTAGGTTGACATGGTTCCAACTTCAAGCTTTTATTCGATTTCTTTAATTTATTAAGAAAAAGATAAATGGTGTTTTAGTTTGGTTGGACTTGCAATACAACACTAAACATGTATACATTCACGAAATTGTAATATTGCATTGAAGTAGCTTCATGTATATGTTCCAGGTAGGACATTCTACAACTTTTCGAGCAGCAACCACATTTTTATATTAGTGTAAAATGACTCGTTGCACTGACTTTTTATCGCAATTCGTATTTCGTACATAAATATTAACACACTTTAGATATATACAGAGAGCTAGTTGTAGAATTTTAGTAGCATGGGATTCAGTGAACTCTCAACGTCTTGATCTCTAACTTAAGTGTAAGCAAATATTTTGAAAATGCCATCAAGCACCCCTTTGACTAGAAAATTAAACATAAACACCTTCCACACATGTTGGAAATTGGCCACATATCTTTGATAACACGTCTTGAAGAACATATATGACTTTCCTAATTATTTTTGTTCCTTTATTGAAGTGTTGACTTGATACCCTAAAATTGATTTATGACCTACCACTCTCTCCCAGCTATATAAATATTTCAACTGGATTTGGTGACTAGTGAGAAATCTATATGATATGCCAAAAGGGGCAGGATAAAAAAAATATCAGAGAAGAGCCGAAAATGAACAACAAATTTTAGGCATATAATTTGACAAAATTTTTTTTTTTTTGTTTTTTAGTTATCTGAAATATTTTTTGTTTTACCACCAGGGGCATGATAAAAGATCTTTTGAGTAGTGCAGTCAAATCAGCACATCTGTTTCAGGTACAGAGGCCTTTATGCTGAGATTGCAACTCTTTCAAACACTTGGTTAGGGAGGAGTACGTTTTTCTAGGGAGTACTGATCAATAAGTAAGTGCGAGTGATTTTTTTTGCTGTCTGTTGGAACTGATTAAGTTGTGCATACTTTGAACTCATATTCCCCTTCATTGGCACACTATGGTCAGTGGTCACCTTGTGGGTCATGTAAAGGAATTCAAGGGTGGGTGTGGGTTGTCAAAAGTGTAGCTACGTCACCAGTAACTAGAATGGAGTAGCCTATGCCTTGGCCATATGCAAAAAAGGTGGATGAAATAAGAGTCTGGCTGCAAGAGGCTCCTCTGGATGTTCAACATTGTGTTTATGGAATGGCGTTTTAATCAGTTATGTTTTTGCAATAATGAAATATGAGTTTTCCCTATATTAAAAAGAGTAAAAATAATAATCTCAGTTTCAAGCTATGTATCTTATACTCTTAATGGATACCAAAATTTTGTTTTTGCTTACTTTGCTGATCAATGTTTTGTGTTTGTCTTAAATGCAACTTTTGATTGTTTATTCCAACTCGCCACTTTTGACTTTAGCCACATTTGAGTTTTTCTGGTTACATGTTAAAGCTCTTAGTTTTCTTCAATTAACATTACAAATAATTGCCATCTATTTTGATGCGAGTAAGAAGATCTGAACCCATAAACTGCACAAAAGGGGGTCGTCCATTTATCAGGCACATGATGCCATAATAATTAGGAAAGAGAGAGAGGTAGTAGTGTTAAAAGAAGAAGGAAAACCATTTCCTATTGTCTTTCTTAGTGCTATTTTCTTGAAGAGGACTACCAGACTAAAGAAACCATGCAGATTCAATTCCCTTTTCATACCAAAAAAAAATAGGCAAACTATGATTAAAAATTTTCACCATCAGTATTCCACATTTACATGACAAATAACATAAAAATGTACTTGCGTATTGCGCGGGTTACATGCTAGTATATATAGAGGGTGAGAGTGCCACACGTCAAGATCTCATGCAAAGTTGAAAACCAATCTCTATAGGTAGTAATCGATTAGACTCAGTGGCAATCGATTAGTTACAGATATTTCATGGAAATCGAATGAAAAGAAGGGCAATCGATTACGGTAGGGACACGTCATGAATTCAGGTCAGCAGAATGGCAATCGATTGGAAAAAGATGGCAATCTATTAGTATTTAAAAAGTGGCAATCGATTGAGACAATATGCCAATCAATTAGGACACAAAATTAACCAAAGGAAAAGTAAAGGTCATACAAGTATACAGGAATCAGTATACGGTCTTATTCATTTAATATATACTGCAAAATACAGGGTATTACATATACATTTAGCAAATGACCATTTTGTCCTTAACTAAAGGCTACTTTGGAAGATGAATCGTAGTTGAGCCATAATGTAGCAATTGAAATGGCATGTGGCATTGGAGCAGAAATGTCAAAATATAGCATGTGACACTATAATAATGCCAAAAAAATAGCATTGGCATACTGAAAATGACATGTTGCATTGGAGTTGCTCTTATGCTCCTATACAATAATTAGAATCTAAACAAAGAATTGCTAGCTCACCTTATCCTATTTAAATGTTTTTATTTGTCCTGCGCTAGATCCAATCTTTAAGAGATCTTGGTTTGTCGCATTCTTTGGTCCACTCCTGTTTATCCACTTTGTTGTTTCATCTCAAATAGGAGTATTTTGTTGATTGTGAATGCAATTTCTCACCAATTTTTCAGTCACCAATAGTATTTATGACACGTGTTCCATTCAAACCCTATTCAGTAATTTTGTTGATAGAATACATGTAAATTGGAGATGAAATAGGAGGCGCATCATAAAACTATTGATGGTTGAGCAAAAAATGCACTCGTTGATTGTTTGGTGCTCAACAGCATAAATTTTGACTTTTTTTCTTTTAGTAACTGTAGTATTTATATTTGTGCGCTTAAAAATTGTAAAATGCTGTGGTTTACATTAGTGACTAGTAAGACATCTGTAAAGCCCCCGTTTGCTTCACTAGAAATGAATTAGAAAAAGGAAACTAATTCTAAGTAGTCCAATTGAAGGGAAAATGATGTCAAATTAGTTTCTATTATGGTGTTTGGAAACAACATTTATCTTCTTTAAACGATAAATAAGTTTTAAAGCAGTTGCAAGCATGATAAGATTTAATAGCAATTTTTTTTTTTATATTTGTATTGTGCACATCATTGTAAGATTTGCCAGATAATAATTTAAAATTTTAACCATCATTTAGTCATTAAATTAGTTAATTTAAATTTAAACCACCATTGTTTTTTAAATGAATGAGATAAAACTGTTTTCCAAAGAAAGGAATCAAACTACCACTTCTTAATGGAGATTGTGATTATTTGATTTTTAGGAATCTAATTCTATTTGAATTAATTTCATTATGTATCTAGTTAAAAAGATAAGCAAGAGAAACAAGAGAGAGAAAAGGGTAATGTTACAAACACAAAAGGGTCACAAAGAGATACTCACAAAAGTATGTAGCATCCCTGTGGACATGTGGAATTGGTTTTCCTTTTTGTGTTTAAAATTGATTTGAAGAAAAGAAGATCTGTTGAAAACAGATACAAAGTCGCCACTTGGTCTTTAAGGAACCAAGAAACCTAATTTGACTCACCCAAATGGATGAAGGGCACTGGTCCTTCATAATCAAAGAACTTGAATCGGGGTTTTGGTACGAGAGAGGAAGGAGCCTTTGTCATGATTAAAACACCCTCAACTCGCCCCGTCTCTCGACGGGCCTCAATTAGCATCCAAATAATCATCTTATACTATATTTGATTCGACAATTAATACTTTGATAGTATATTACATCTCATAAAAATCTTGAAATGGAAGATCAAAAGATAAGATATCATTTATAATATCTAGCCAAGTATCACACAATGTAAAGTAAAAGATCACACAAACAAACCTAGGAAAAATTATCTAATCACATATCAAGTAATCAAATTTCCTTAATCTAAAGGGGGGGGGGGGGGGGGGGGGGCATGCATTGTTCTTGAAGTAAATAATCAAAGAAATCAAAATATGATTAGCAAGCTAGAATGATGCATGTTAATTCTCAATCCCCGGGATGGATGAGAAAGGAAGATTAGATCGGGGGAGGCATGAACGTGTGATCAGACTCATTCCTTATAATCTCCTTAAATTAGGAGTCACGAAAATCCAAAATCTTGCATGGATGCAATGTATGATCCTAGAATGTGCCAAGGTTGTAGTGTGTTTTATATTCATAGATTTTCTAAAGTGCCTTAGAGTTCTAAAATATGCATGAATGAATAAAGGATGTTATTATAGGATGTGTACAAATGTAGTATGAACTACTTCCTAAGAGATGAGCTAATTTGGAATGCATGTAAACATCTAATCAAATAATCAAAGTTAAAACATGCTTGCTGTGAATAGTAGATAGAACAGTGAACTGATTTTGTAAAAATGAAAAAGTGAGGTTAGAAATGTTTTTAATTCATGATTTTTTATGTCGATCATCCTTATTGTGTCTAGAACACATCAAAAAGCTAAACTACAATAACTATTACATATTGAGAGAAATCATATGAAAAAGAGAGGTTGCTCAGAAACAGAGTCCATACTGTCGATTGAAATGTAGAAAAATCTTAGAAAATGAAAACTAAACATTTAGAGGCCCATATTATACAAAAAGTTCCCCAAGAAGTTAAAGGGAAAAATGAGTTGTGACCACCCCTTTTGTAAAAGTTTTCTGAAAACAAGTTGGAAGTTAACCAAAGCTACTGTGACAGAAAAACATAATGTCTGGAAGGAATGTTTGGGTCAAAATAGGAGACTTCCAAATGTTTTCAAGTCAAACCAAAAATCATGGGTGTTCTCTAATAAGTTAGGAAGACTTCCCAAGTGGTCTCATAGTCATCCTTTAAGTATTGAACTCAGAATATTTTAAAGTTGGATGACTCACTATTTTTGAGAAAACAAAGATTATATTCTTGGAATCCAAATGTTGAGGTTTTAGAGGGGTTTTGAAATAGAGGTTTTGAAAGCATATTTCCAATACTAAAAGGAGATTATAACCACTTGGAATATCAATATCAAACTCACTTCAAGAACCTTCAAGATTGTTGGAGAACATTGTTTTCATTTTGGAAATAACTTTAAGAATACATTGGAATGTATTGAAGTTAGAATCATCATCTATCAAATATGTTTTTTAGGTCAAGAGCTACTATCCATAAGGATTCACTCACCTCAAACACCATGTCATTATCTAGATGATGATGAACTAGTAAGTAAACAAAGAAAAATAAAAAAGAAATAAGGTAAGGAGAGATGAAAATATATATAAACAAGCAAGTAAATAACATTCAAGAGTGGATAGTCATTGAGATATTGGACTTCTAGCTTGGCGTTTCACCCATATATAGTGACTTTGGACATGGAAGCAGCTTTCTATCTCATAAATGCTCACAAAAATGGTGGTTGGGTGTATTGAATGTGAAGTAAATAGGAGTAATGAAGTAAAAACAAGGTTTGGAACTCACTTTCTTGTTGAAAATCAAAGGAAGCTCTCTTTCTCTCTATTCTAACCTTATCTCTACAACTTTCTCTCTAAAACTTTTCAAAACATGCATTTGACACCCCCAAAATGTGGAGTTAATGGGGGGGTTTATATAGGCCAATTTGGGGGGAGTTTGTGATTTAAAAAGTGCTCCCATTGGTCCCAAACATCTGTGAACATAAAACTATGTCATTTTGGTTTTCAATTATTCAATTTAGGGCCACAAAAACAAAATTACAAAAAATGGACTTCTAGGGGAGAGTGCCACTGTGGTAATGGGCCAGTGCCGTGGCAGCACTACTACTCAGACGCCCAGATTATTCCGTTTAGGCTCCCAGAGGTTTCGGCATTCGCGAAAAGGCCCTATTTCATCCGAAATTCACAAAAAAATATATACGAACTTGAAACTGAGCTTGTGATATACCGTTTGAAAGGTAATGGAGTCTAATTTCCATAAAAAATAGTTCGGAGATAGGTCACTTTGAAAAGTTTTGCGATAATCGCAATAAAAGTCGATTTGATAGCCTTTTTCACTTCAAAAAATCGTAATAAATTTGTTTTAAATCCAAAAATTATGTGCGATATACCATTAGAAAGCTATTGAACTCTAGTATCCATGGAAAATATTTGAAAAATGATACGGTGCTCTAGTTTCAAATTTAACTTTTAGGTCAAATCGGTCAAACTTGGGATCTCCATAAAGTTCTGGGAACCTCTGGAAGTTCCCAAGAGCTGACGTTTTCGTTCGATTTTCTTTTAAAAACTTGTTTTAGTACTTTTCATATGATCTTGGATGATCTTGGAACTTTCGGGGGAGTTCGGACGATTTGGTCAAACCCCTGGTCAAACGTGGGTCACACCAGTCAACGAGGACTTTTCGGGAACTTCCAGGACTCCCGGGGGTCTCTGATAGGTGACGATTTCATCTACTTTTGCTTTAAAACCCATTTTCTTACCTTTCCTATGACATAGCATGTTTCTAGAATTTTCAGTCCAAATCTGGGAGCTTTTAAGCTTTCAGGGGCATTTTGGTCATTCGTACCACTTTCTGAGTATTTTGAGAGATAGAACTAACTTCCAAGAGTCCTTTGTCACGACCCATCTAGCTAATGTGCGGAAATAGGACATGTGGCATACCACCAAGGCTCAACCAATTCCATTAAAGTAAAATAGTAGCGAAAAACATAGGTAAAATCCTTTAAAATCAGAGTTATAAAAAGTTTTGCTCTATTGGAAAAGTTCTAAAAAGAATTCAGTTTTGAAAACAAAGGTCTAGTCAACTGATCGGGGGTTAAGTCGACAGAAGACCTGAAGCAGAAAGGAAGAAAAGTTTTCCAGCCCTGTCCAGTCGATTGTGTCTGAGACTCAGTCGACTGGGGCCCCAAATTTTTAGTTGATTGATGCCTGGTTCAGTCGACTGGACCCCTGGTGTTCCAGAGAAATTCCTATCATTTAATCATGTCAATGCAATATGAAGTTCCAAGTTCTCGTGTCTCCACTGACACCTCACCGTTAATTCACAGTCATCTCCAGCTCAAATCATTAATAACATTAATAATTTCACAAAACCTCAAATCATGCATTTTAAAACTATGAAATTCTGGAACGGATGTGACAACTCTCCCCTCCAAAAAGGAAGTTTGTCCCCAAACTTGTACCTCATTGGTCGAAAAGATAGGGATACTCGTTCCTCATTTCCTCTTCATTCTCCAGCGTATCTTCCTCGACTATATGACTACGCCATAGCACTTTCACCATTGGTATCATTTTCGTACACAATACTTGCTCATTACGATCTAGGATCTCTACTGGTTGCTCCACATAAGTCAAGTCTTCCTGAATTTGCAACGGTTCTGGTACTATGATCTTACTCGTATCCGTCACACACCGTCTCAACATCGATACATGGAAAACATTATGTACATGTTCCAATTCTGATGAAAGAGCTAATCGATAAGCCACTGGTCCTACTCTCTTTAGGATCTCAAACGGTCCTACAAATCTCGGATTAAGCTTTCCCCTCTTTCTAAATCGTACAATGCCTTTTGAAGGAGAAACTCTCAAGTACATAAAATCTCCCACTTCAAATACCATAGGTCGTCACTTAGAGTCCACATAGCTCTTATACCGACTCTGAGCTACCTTAAGTCATTCCTGTATCAGCTTTACCTTCTCAGTAGTCACCTGTATTAACTTAGGTCCTAGTAACTTTCTTTCTCCAATCTCGGTCCAACAAACCGGCGATCAGCACTTACGTCCATACAACACTTCGTAAGGTGCCATTCCAATACTTGACTGAAACCCATTGTTGTTGGCAAATTTAATTAACAATAGATGTTTCTCCCAATCACTCTCTAAATCTAGAACACACAATCTAAGCTTATTCTCCAATGTCTAAATCATACGCTCTGACTGTCCGGCGGTCTGAGGATGAAATGCGGTACTGAAACTCAACTTTGTACCCATAGCCTTCTGTAGACTTCTCCAAAACCTCGATGTAAAACTACTATCATGATCCGATACTATCACTGCTAGAATCCCGTAGTCTCACAATCTCTTTCACATACAACTCTGCTAGTCTAGATGGCTTAGTCGTCTTGATCGGTAGAAAATGAGCTGATTTCGTCAATCGGTCCGCTATAACCCAAATCTTATCGTTCTTGTTAGTCAAACGTGGAAATCCCGAAACAAACTCCATCGTGATCTCGTCCCATTTCCATTATGATACCGGTAATGGCTGTAATAGTCCCTCAGGTACTTGTCTTTCGGCTTTGACCTGTTGACACGCCGAACATTCGGATACAAACTTGGCAGCTTCACGCTTCATATCTTTCCACCAAAAGTTCTCCTGCAAATTCTGATGCATCTTGTTACTTCCTGGGTGTACTGAGGATCTAGTACTATGTGCTTCCTCTAAAAGTCATCCTTTCAGGTCCTTCACATTTGGTACACATAAACGATTCCCAAGCATTAGTACTTCTTGTTCCAATACAAAACCAGGTCACTTTTCCAAAGGTATCTCGTCTCTCATGTTGCACATGTATACATCATTAAATTGCTCTGCCTTGATTTCATCAATAACATCTAGGTGTGCTATGATCGCCATTATCAAGCCACCTCTAGTCTCTGGGATTACATTTAATTCCAAACGTTCCATTTTCTTTACAAGTTCTTGTTGTTGAGTTAGCTAGGTGGTTAAATTCCTTGTCGTCTTCCGACTTAAAGCATCGGCTACTACGTTAGCCTTTCCCAGATGATACTCGATAGAAAGGTCATAATCCTTCATCAATTCTAACCATCTTCTCTGTCTTATATTCAAATCTTGTTGCATAAAAATGTACTTCAAACTCTTGTGGTCTATGAAAATCTCGTACTTTTTCCCATACAAATAGTGTCGCCAAATCTTCAAAGCGTAGATTACTGTGGCCAATTCCAGATCATGAGTCAGATAGTTAACTTTGTGTGTCTTTAACTGTCTAAAAGCATAGGCAATTACTTTTCTACCTTGCATAAGCACACATCCCAACCCTTGATGCGAAGCATCACTATATATCACAAACCCCTCGGTTCTAGATGGTATTATCAATATAGGTGCCCTTGTCAACCGCGACTTCAACTCCTAAAAATTGTCTTCACATTCTTGACTCCATTCAAAAGTAATACCCTTCCTCATCAACTTTGTCATAGGCAATGATATCTTGGAGAAATTCTCAATGAATCTAAAGTAGTATCCTACTAATCCCAAGAAACTTCGAATCTCAGATACAAATGTTGGCCTCTGTCAATTAGTTATGGTTTCCACCTTATGAGGATCAACTGAAACTCCATTCTTGTCAATCACGTAACCAAGAAAAGTAATGCTAGGAAGCTAAAATTCACATTTCTTCAACTTACCAAATAGTTGCTTCTCTCGCAATCTCTGAAGTATCAATCTCAAATGTTTCTCATGCTCTAGCTCACTTGGTGAGTAGACAAGAATGTCATCAATGAATACTATTACAAAATCATCTAAGTAGTCCTTAAAGACTCGGTTCATAAGATCCATGAACACATGCACCATTTGTAATGCCAAAATGCATAACTAAGAACTCATAATGTTCGTAGCGTGTTCTGAAGGCTGTTTTCTCTACATCTTCCGCTTTTACTTTCAACTAATGATAACCCGATCTAAGATCTATCTTGGAAAATATTGGTGCTCCACGGAGTTGATCAAATAGGTCATCAATCCTCGGCAACAGATACTTGTTCTTGATCGTTAACTTGTTTAACTCTCGATAATCAACACACATACGCATTTGAACCGTCTTTCTTCTTCACAAACAACACTGGAGCTCCCCACGACAATATGTTAGGTCAAATGAAACCTTTGTCAAGTAGTTCTTGTAGTTGGATTTTCAATTCCTTCAACTCTACAGGTGCCATTCTATACGGTGCTTTCAATACTGGTCTTGAGTCTGGCATTATCTCAATAATTAACTCAATCTCCCTCTTGATAAGAACATCTGGTAGGTCATCAGGAAATACATCTGGGCATTCTTGTATTATTGGAATATATTCTACTTTTAATTCAGTCACTGAAGTATCAGGTACTGAACCCAGGAATCCCTGACATCCCTTCTTCAACAACTTAACCGCTTAGATAGCTAAAATTAAGTACGGTGGCAGTGTAACCCCACTCCCTTAAAAACAAAATCTTCCGTATACTGGTGATCGAAAATTATTCCGTTCATAATCTATAGTAGCTTGGTTAAGAGCTAACCAATCCATTCCCAATATCACATCAAAGTAGTTTATAATAATTGATATAAGGTCTACGGTCATCAACTTCTCCCCTAGTTGGATTTCACAATTCTTATATATCGTAGTCGTTACCACTGGTTTACTAAGTGGCACAGCAATGGATAAATCACATCCTAGTGGCGCGGACTTAACATTCAAATAACCAATAAAATTATGCAATACGGATGAATAAGTAGATCCCTAATCAACGAGAATGCGTGCTAAGTGCGAACATACGAGCACCATACCTGAGACCACTGTATCAGTAGTAGCCACATCTCCAGGGTTCATCTAAAAATATCTTCCCTCAGGTTGTTCTATCTCTGGTCTCCTCTCACTTGACTGCTGAGGCTTCGAACCACTGGAAGCCATGGAACTCACTCCTTGTTGAGAACACTTCCTCAAACAATCTTTTGCTCGATGTCCCAATGTACCACAATCAAAACACTTGAATTACAAATATGATGCAGAACTTATACTATTTCTCCCTCTAGTCTTACCTTGGAAGTTAGTCTGAAAACATCGGCCGGTGTGTGGTCGATTGTAGAGCGGACACATTGGTATGTTACTGGATGTTCTTTGAGAATCACTCACACTAGAGCCAGAGCCTCATGAAAATGGTCTCTTAAAAGATCCACCCTGGTGTTGGTCACTACCCTCATAACCCCGCTTGCCTTGTTGATTTTGTCTCAATCTTTCCCATCTACTTTCCACAACAAGTGCTGTTTGTTGCACTACGCCGACGGTTGAGTGTTCATACGGTTCCACTCTTCGACGAATGTTCTCCCTCAACCCTCCTTCAAATTTCTTTGCTCTATCTTCCTCCTCTGGCACTAAACCCTTACGAAATCTCAATAATGCATTGTACTTGGAAGTATGCTCAATTACGGTTATGTCTCCCTGCTTAAGGTTATCAAACTCTTTCTTCTTTGCATTGTGGGCAGCCTACAGAAAGAATCGGTGATTGAACTCTGCCTTGAATGCCTCCCAAGTTATCGGTGCCCCTTGGTCCAACACATTTACCCACCAATTTTGGGCTTCACCCTTCAGCACATCACTCTCATTTTCTATCTTGAGTGTATCGGACATTGGAATAGTCCTGAATATCCTCTCCATATCCATAACCTAATGCTCTGCCTGTGTCGTGTCCGAAGTCCCATGAATTATGTCGGCTTCTTTCTGGTAAATTATTCTAACACAGATCTTGTACCTCTATTCTCGGGTACATGTACTATAGCTATTAGTTCTACTTCAAATAGAGGCATTGGAGGTAATCGTTCTACTATATTTCATATCATATCCCCCATATTTCCCATCATTTCTACCATTTTATTCATACAGCTGGTATGCGGCGATAATTCTCGGTCACCCATGATTGTAACTCCTGTAAGTCTCGATGCATAAACACTATGCATGCATAACAATATCTATAACATGTATGTACAATCAACATATATATGCATACAAATGCATAAAACATCTCTACTATGTATGGATGTACTATAGGACATGTGATAATTTACTCAACACTCCACTCGTCGTTGAACGTTCCTATAGGTTTATTACCTATTGCTCTGATACCAATAAATGTCATTTAGTCATATCAGTGTCTCCACTGACACCTCACCGTTGACTCACTGTCAACTCCAGCTCAAATTATTACTAACATTAATAATTTCACAAAATCTCAAATCAGGCATTTTAAAACTATGAAATTCTAGAACGAATATGACATCCTTATTGAGTCATTTTCGATCATTGTGAACCACCAAGCTATGCGTCTCCTAAATCTGAGAGCCGACAAAATGGGGTGTCTACAATCCCATAGATTGAGTAAAGTGTGGTAGGTCATGCTGCCATATGACTGCCACATAGGATGCCACTTCCTTTTGTGAGTATCTCTTTGTGATCTTTTTGTGTCCCAAACATTGCCCGAGAGAAAATGTTGACAAATTTTCCTACTTGTATTCTAAGCTAAATAGAAAGAAAATGAATAGTTAATTTATATAAATTGAAATTAGCTTATTTTTGTTTGAAGAAAAAGAAAAAAGTAATCCAAAGTTCTCAAATATAGTTGTAAACCATTTTTGTTAAAAATAATAGAGTAGTGGGATAAATTAAATAAGCTTCCATTAAGAAATTTCATATTAGAAGTTGTTTTAGGAGATCATTTTTTTCCTTTCTTTTTCCTGCATCACAGGATTTTAGAAGCTGTTTGGGAAAAAAAAGAATTGATTTTTTATGTGGTTTATACGTAAATCAGTTCTATGAAATCATATTTTTGATAAGTGTCAATTTTTTTTGCATAGGAGTTCGCGCACTTTCTAAGCTCTCTTAAACTAGTTTTTTGGTCAGACCACATTATTTTAGTTCTGATTGGAACCAAATAAAAAGTGAGAATGGAAATGAATCTAGCCCATTTTTATGCTCCTATACAGAAACTAGAATCCAAACAAAGAATTGCTAGCTCACCTTATCCTATTTAAATGTTTTTCTTTGTCCTACACTAGATCCAATATTTAAGAGATTTTGGTTTTGTCGCATTCTTTGGTCCACTCCTATTTGTCCACTTTGTAGTTTCACCTCAAATAGTTTGTTGATTGTGAATTCACTTTTCTCACCTATTTTTCATTCACCAACAATATTACGACACGTGTTCCATTCAAGTCCTATTCAGTAATTTTGTTGATAGAATAAATGTAAAATGGAGATGAAATAGGCGACGTGTCATAAAACTATTGATGGGTGAGCAAAAATACACTAGTTGATTGTTTGGTGCTCAATAGAGTAAATTTTGACTTTTTTTTTCCTTTTAGTAACCGTAGTATTTAGATTTGTGTGCTTAAAAATTGTAGAACGGTGTGGTTTACAGTACTTACTAGTGAGTCATCTCTAAAGGCCCCGTTTGGTTCAGTAGAAAGGAATTAGAAATAAGAAACTAATTCTAAGTAGTCCAATTGAAGGGAAAATGATGTCAAATTAGTTTCTATTGTGGTGTTTGGATGAATCTACGAATAATCTTGGAAATGACATTTATCTTCTTTAAATGATAAATTTATTTTAAAGCAGTTGGAAGCATTATAAGATTTAATTGCAATATATTTATTTTTATTTGTATTGTATACATCATTGTATGATTTGCAAGATAATAATTTAAAATTTTCAGCATCATTTAATCATAAAATTAGTTAATTTAAATTTAAACCACTACTGTTTTTTAAATGATTGAGATAAAATTGTTTCCTGGAGAAAGGAATCAAACTACCACTTCTTAATGGAGATTGTGATTACTTGATTTTTAGAAATCTAATTCTATTTGAAATTACATCTATCTATTATATATATATATATATATAAATACAGAAACAAACACTTCCCCCCACAACTTGCCACATCAGCAACCTCTCTTTGCACAAAAAAACTAATGTGGCAAGTCTTCCTTATTTATCTCTCTCTTCTCATGCTGAAGCAAACCCTGTTTATTAAAAAAAAAAAAACTAATGTGGCAAGTCTTTCTACACTTATCGCTTCTTTTTTCTCTTTGTACAGATTGCACGCTTTACTCAAACTAACCTCTTTAGTCTCCACCTTCCAAAACCTAGGCCCCTTGCTCTCCCCAAAACAACAATTCTTTACCCTTTCACCTCTATTGCAAAAATTGACCTTTTCTCTCCCTCTATTTCTCTTGTTTTCTCTCACTTGGCTTCTTTGATATGATTGCAGATACATCTCTTATTGAGATAATCAGAGACGAGTATTACGAACCTCCGACCAATGTAATTCTCAGTATCCGAATGCATTACATGTACATAGCTATATAGATGTATTCGAATTAGGTTTCAGTTGTTTCTGCATCAATACCTGTTCATAATACATACATACATATATATATATATATGTATAACTGAAACTCAAATATGAATATATATATATATATGATATATATTTATTCGTATTTGGGTTTCAATTGTTTATGCATATAAGCTTTTGGCTTTGCAGGTTGTTGAATTCATTTTAGGGCCTGTATGTGGGCAGCGCTAATAGTGCCAGTTAAATTCCTCTGCATTTTCCCTGATTCAGATGAAAACAAGTACTATTTGTTTTTTTTGGCTTTGATGTTTTTCTTTTTACAAAAATACTGTATACGTAAATAAATTCAATCTCATATTTTCACACCAAGGTACCAATTTCATTTCAGGATATTTTTCAAGCTTGAAGTATGGATTTTGTCTGCGGTTTGATGAGGTTATACTTTTCTTTCTTCAATCTGCAGTTGCAAAATGACTATGGGGGAGCTTTTGAGCTTTTAGAGGTTTGGTTCAGTGGTGATGCTTTTGATTATTCTATTTGCTGATGGGTTATCATTGGTTGTATGATTGGTTCTTACAGGGTATGGATTTGTTTATTGGTTTTAACAACTACAGTTTTGAAGGGCTCTCGGGAGTTTTTGTCTATATGTCACTTGGATTAAACATAAACGAATCATAATGTGCTTTGGGCTGATGTAGGCTAGGTGTTTGAAGAAAGTTCTAAATGAGGTCTACATGTTGTGTTACCTCAACGGCTATTATAGGGTGTCTCTGCTTTGGGGTTTGGGTACTAGGAATTTCTCTACCTTATTGTAATCATGGCTTTGTATTAATAAAATTTTGTTGTTAAAAAAAATGATTTGTGACATTGTAATTTATAGACAAGGGTATTGGGTAACTTAATTGGGATGTTGCTGATTAAATTAATAGGAATCTTTTCATGATCGTACATATATGATATCTTCTTCTTTGCATTTTTGTAATTTAAAGAAAAACTAAACCTCCTCCCCAATGTTTAATGATCAGATTTATCATATTGATTGTAGAAATCACTTAATAAATGTGTACGTAGAGTCCTGATTTTCTATGTTGCTTATTGGGTGTTGGTTTTTTATTTTCCATTTTTTTCGTGTGTATTTAGACTTAACAGGGTTCGTGTACATGAATTATAGGTGATTTGGGTCTAATCCAAAAATATAGTTTGATGGTTTGAACATCAATGTGGAAGATAGAGAGATAGCAACCAGCGAGTGATTGTGGTGTTTATCGACCGTGTCAATTGATCTTCTATAACAGCCTATTTTTTACCATCGAATTTGGTGATATTTTGTTTGTGTATCTAATTATATCTTGGTAAGGTTCATATATAGTAATCTATTGTTTCTTACCACAGTTGTTTTTGGAAATTTGTTATCCTTTAAATTCATTGAATTGGGTTGTCATAGAAGTCTTATTTTAGTATTTGAACACTATTGTGAGGTTTCTCCAAGTATTAGATATTGTGTTTCATTCTCATTGCTCTTTGAGTTTCATTTTTTTTACCTACTTTTCTTTTTTGAGGCTACATTATAGGAGTATTATATTATTTCAATGCAGGAAGTGTACAAGATGACGTTGTCCCCAGATACTTAGAACAAAAGCAAAACATTCTGCCAAATAACACAAAGCAAAGTTTGTGACAGCAATTGAATTTGAGAGGCTTTGAGTCTCAACATTTTCTGTTTTGATCTGATTTACTTTTTCGTGGATGGCCTCTTCATAGTCTTCCATCTTTTGCAGCTCACTCTTGCCAGGTAAATTCCTCTTCATATTTATTGATTGGAGCTTTAGGGATTAATTGTTAGTTGAGGTGGTTTTAGGGACAGCAATTGATACTACTCAAAATTTGATTCTTTCTTTCTTCATATATCTTTTCATTTTTATAATGATGCTATGCTTTCCAAATCTACATCCCAAATTTGGATCCTACATGCATTAATAGTTGTACCACATACTATGGTCGGTACTACAACATATCACTACATTTGCTACAACTAACAACATTTAGGAAGCATAATATTACCCTTCATTTTTAGTGTCTTTTGATCTCTTAATACTTTTGTAGTTCAATTAACATGATTCATACTTACATATCATAATAGCAGATGAGTTTGTGTGATAGATTCGAAATGATCTTTTCAATTCATGTATTGGCCTTCCATGGTTCCATCCATTTCGTCCTCTCCATAAGTGAGTAAACATGTGCGCACATATTTCTAGATTCAAAATTTATGAAATTTCGTAGATTTAATAGTGTTTATTTTCAGGTACATGAAATTTAAGAAGACCAGTTGGTTCTTCTTGGTCTCTTCCATGCTTCTTATTGAGTGCTGGGATTGCATTCTATGAAATTTTATATCTTCTTTACTGCAATTGTTTTCGTGTCAACCCAAAAAAAAAACACTCTACATAATTTGTAATTTGTTTACTCTCTTTTTAAAAACATCGTTGTGTTTTCCTCTAGATCATTGTCTTATTGTCAGTTTATTCATTCAAGAGATTTTAGATTTGTACACTAATGTAATTAAGAATCTCATTTATATTATTACTTTTAATCCTTCTATAGAAACATGTTAAGGATGAGTTTGGGAACACAACAATACAATGCTTGAAGAAATTAGACATAACGATTAAGCAGCCATTTTGAGTGCTTTGAGAGTGTATTTTTATTGGTTGCCTATAGGAGTTTTACAAACTGTGTTTTCATGGCTTGGTTTAATGGCCCTTACCTTAAGGGTTGTTTGGCTTATAAGCTATTCATTAGTCATATTATAATTATTAACTTATACAATGGGCGATGGGCGATGGGTGATTCGAACCTGCCCCAAAGACGTAAGAGGAGTTGGTGCCTGCCAACTCAGATAGGACCTCAGTCTTTTATTAATAAATAGTCATATTATTTTTTATACACCGTGTTAGTTTCATTATTTTTCACAACTTTAGCCTAAATATTCTTTACATATTATTGTGACATTAATTGTTTCAGTGCGACACATGGAATCTTGAATCCCAAGCCCCCGAGTCACCAGTCTGGGGTCCAAGTTACCAGCCCGGGTTTATTGCCCCGATGACCAAGACGGGCGGTCTATCCCAGATTATTGTACCATGCAATTTTCCCGGCATATGCTAATTTCCAAGCCTCATCCGATGCAACACCAGTCTAGCCTTGAAAATGGGGGGCAACTAATATGTATAAAAATATCCAGTAAAGGGTCAACTTCGGCCACCTCAGCAAGGAATGCCAAATCATCCAAGAGTCGCGCTCACCGCATGGGGGTCCCGTCCGATAAGCCCAAAACCGTCCTATGGTTCGAGCGGCCAACACGGGTTCATCCCGCAATAGGAGTTCCCCAGCCACATCCCTGGACGGGGTGTAGAAGATTCCAGATAGTTGCATGTGCAAAAGGGAAGACTAATGGAAAGCCAGGAGTTGTTTCCTAATCCGATTAGGAAACTCCCATGATTCGGGCTAGCCAATCCCAATCTAATTCGGTTACCTTATCAATACTACTTTCCTTGTACGGGTAGGTCTCTTGTATCTATAAAAGAGACCGCCCAATCCCTAGTAAGGGGGAGAGATTCTTATTTTACAGAATCGCGAATATACAACACTGATACGCATAAACCCAGCCGGTCTCTGGTAGTACCGCCCTCTTTGTGGGTTCACTAAAGGCCGCCGGTGATTTGTTAGTGCAAGTACTCCGACACACGCGTGGACATAGGTCACTTAATTAACAAGGCTAAACCACACTCAAACCTCTCTTGTTAATTCTTTTTACCTCACCGAATTTAGGCATCATCATTATGTGTACTAATTTTTAGAGTATGTATGAAGAACCATACCATATGGTTGTGATACGCCTAAAATTGTCTCTACCCAAACACCGAGCAGTTCAACTCAGCAGCCGGCCCCTGTTCCGATCAAGTCATGCATAGCTCCCTGGACAAGCATCAGCCCGAGCGGTTTGGCCATCCTAAGCGGTACATCAACAGGCCCCGATCGACATGTCGGGAGTGCAATACGGGTTCGGTCTATATAGGAACAGTCCAACCAGACCACAGGACATGCCCCAGAATATTCCAAGCAGTTTCCTACTTATGTTAGAAGACTATTGGAAAAAGCACATTGTTTCCTAATCCAATTAGGAAACCCCCACAATTAATGCCAATCAATCCTAATACAATTAGGAAACACACTTGATTTGTGCCAATCACATCCTAATTGGATTGTATTTCCTTATCCTTGTACGAGTAGGTCTCTTGCATCTATAAAAAAGACCACTCACCCCCACCAAGAGAATCCCAATCTAAATCTCACCAAGAGAAATACACTACATCGTCTAGCCTCTCCCAAGAAATCTTAAACAACACCCTGCACGGCCGACCCTTGGTAGTTCCAGTCGCCATTGTTGGATCACTAAGGTCCCTGCAATAGTTTTATTTCACATAGTGGAAGTGCTCAGACACACACATGGACGTAGGTTCCTTCATTAACAGGGCCGAACCACATACAAACAACGAGTATCTCACTCTCTCTCTCTCCTTAATCTGCTTTAACCAAATTTCGGCATCATTAGTTTGGCGCCGTCTGTGGGAATCGAAAGATTTCTTGAAGAACAAATCTCTTAGCTGATAATCATGCCTCCGAAGAAGGGTAAGAAGGCTACACAGCGGGCTGGCCGGGTGATCCCGCCGGCCCCGGCAGTCTTGACACTGGAGCAGATCACCGCAACCCTCACAGAATTCTTAAAGATTCAGCGTCAAACCCAACAGCAGATTGAAGCCCTGTTGGCCCAACAAAGCAACCCTCCAGTGGCAGGAAAATTGCCGAGGAATGTTTGTGCACGGTCGGGAACCAATCTTGACCAGACGACGTGTCCGAATGAACCCGTCCTGTGCTGAGGGTGCCACGGACATCAGTGGTAGGCGTGCTGCTCGAAAGGAGAGGTAGGAGCATACGGCCCGGGAATCAATCCAGGGTCACTCGGTCAAGAGCCGAGGTGGCCTTGGACACACAATCAGCCGGAGTCATAGCCGATTCCGATCCCAGAGGACAGCACACAACCTTGAAGAAGAAGCCTCTTCCACCAACCTGACCAACCCCCCGGATACCGGTCGGGAAGGACTGGTGGCCCATATCAAGGACTTGCAGACACAGATTGACAGAGTGGCCAAAAAGATGGGTTAAAACCCTACTCAAAATCACGCCAACACCAAGACAAAGTCACCATTCTCCATCCAGATCACAAGGTTCACCATCCCGCACAAATTTAAATAGCCCCGCCTAGATTCTTATAACAGTTCGAAAAACCCAGTCGACCACGTCCGGACCTACAAGGTTCGGATGGCCCTGGCCACCAACTCTGACAAATTACATTGCCTAGCCTTCCCTGGCACTTTGAAAGGCCCGCCGCTTAATGGTTTCACTCCCTGAAGCCCCGATCGGTCCAAGACTTCAAGGAGCTCAGTAGACAGTTCATTAGCTAGTTTATAAGCATGCTTGACCTACCATAACCTGCACCTAGCTACTCACTGTCAGACAATGGAAGGGAGAGCCGTTGAAGGATTATACCGATCAGTTCAATGAACAGAAGCTTCAAATCCGCAATCTGAACGAGACAGTCGCCATTATAGCCTTCTGCTCGGGAGTTCAACACACCAAGTGCGCCATATCTTTTCACAGAATCTGACCGAAAACCTTGGTTGAACTCACAGAGAGAGTTGGAAAGTATATCAACACTGAAGAATTTCTAAAGACCAAAGACCTCGGGCACGTAAGCGACGAGCCTTCAAGAAATAAGCGAAAGTGAGATCAGTCCGAGAAGTGCAACGCAAAGAAGCTTGATGGTTCTGGCAGTTCTTTCAGTTCACAATGGTCCAGGTCTGGCAGCCCCGACCCGACCTCCAGTTCACAGCGATCTGAGTCCGAAAGCCCCGACCCGACCTCCAGTTCGCATCGGTCTGAGTCCGACAGCCCCGACCCGACCTCTAGTTTTTAGTAGTCAGGAGCTCGGTGATCCTGACCCAACCTCCTGTTTCTATCAGTCTAGATGAGCCCGACAACAATGGTACTTGCCCGATCATCTCATGAGGCTCCACAGACTGTCAGAGAGCTCTTGCAAAGACCTCGGGACCACCCCCGAGGCACCTCAAAAGACCTCGAGCTACACCCGAGGCACACTAGAAAGACCTCGGGCTCAACCCCGAGGCAACCAAAGACCACTGTTACGCAGCTGGCAAAAGACCTCGGGGTCACACCCCAAGTACAAAAAATCTTGGGATGACACCCGATGCACAAAAGACCTCGGGGTCACATCCGAGGCACCGGCTTCGCTTAGGTCCATAACTTATGATGGGGACAAATCCCCCTAGGTGGCTGATGATGGCAAGCTTCAAAAGACCCTGCAACCACCCACGTTCCAGGTCGGTTAACTACAGTCATAGCCTCTATAGACCCCCGTCTTAGCGAAAGCTCAGGGGACAGGAAGGCACAATGAACTAAACAGGCAATCACACCGGGTATTTACAGGCCTTGGGGTTAACTAAGTCAAACTCTTAGACAACCCGGGTGCCTACAATGCTCAGAGGCAATAATTCCACTTAGGTCCAAACCGATGATAGAGGTGACTAAAACTTCTTAGGTTGGCCCACGATAGAGCAGCAAAAAAGACCCTAAAGCAACGCGCTTTAGGTCGGCTCTGCCAAAATGGTCAAGCTCTTCTCCCAATAGTCTTGATGAAGGCTGGCTGGGCGGATGATAACCATCCTTAACGTAAAAGGACCCTAAAGCTATACGCTTTAGGTCGGCTTTTCCAACATGGTCAAATTCTTTTGTCCACAACCTTGACAAAGGTTTACGGGTAGAAGATAACCATCCTGGGAGCTAACTCAAGCAAAAGACTCCGGATTAGGCCGAGTCTCAACTCTTGGCCAATTCCCGAGCACTTAAAGACTCCGAGCTAGGCTAAGTCTCAAATCTTAGCCAATTCCCGAGAACTCATGAGACTCGGAAGCTCCAAGGTAGCTTCCCGAGCACTCATACAGCGACAAGTGGCATCAAGCAGGTTTCCAAACTTGCCCCGATATGGCATCAGGCGAACCTTGGAAATGGGGGGCATTATCTCTACACAAAGACCGAGCAGTTCAACCCAGCAACTGGCCCTTGTCCCAATCAAATCATGCACAGCTCCCTGGACTAGCATCAGCCCGAGCGGTCTGGCCATCTCGAGCAGTACATCAACAGGCCTCGACTGACAAGTCGGGAGGGCAATACGGGTTCAGTCTATACAGGCACAGTCCAACCAGGACATGGGACATGCCCCAGAATATTCCAGGTAGTTTCCTACTTATGTTAGAAGATTATTGGAAAATGCACATTATTTCCTAATCTAATTAGGAAACTCCCACAATTAATGCCAATCAATCCTAATACAATTAGGAAACATACTTGATTTGTGTCAATCACATCCTAATTGGATTGTATTTCCTTATCCATGCACGAGTTGGTCTCTTGCATCTATAAAAGAGACCACTCACCCCTACCAAGAGAAATACACTACATCGTCTAGCCTCTCCCAAGAAATCTTAAACACCACCCTGTACGGCTGACCCTTGGTAGTTCCAGTCGCCATTGTTGAATCACCAAGGTCCCTGCAGTAGTTTTATTTCACATAGTGGAAGTGCTCAGACACACACGTGGATGTAGGTTCCTTCATTAACAGGGCCGAACCACATACAAAAAAACAGTCTCTCACTCTCTCTCTCTCTCTCCTTAATCTGCTTTAACCAAATTTTGACATCATCAGGTTGTATAATAATAGACCCATTTGCTTCTATTATAATTTTTTTTGTAGCATCAGGAAATTTCATTTCACCAGAACAAAGGCAAGTTTCAAAAGAAACAAGTACAAATCAAAAGAAAGAAAAATTACAAAGCAAAGCACAACAATCTCCTGAGATGTACTACAATCTCCAAATCCAAAGATATCTCGGACTGTGGTGTAACTCAACACGGAGTCAGGGCTAAAAGAGAAAGCTGCCAACAAACTTCAATAAGGATCACTACAAAAGCACTATGATTGCGAAAAGAGCCCATCCATGAACCGATTTGACGAAAAAGCGTCGGATCTGTGATAGACAAGGTTGAATCCAACTATAAAACAAAGAACTGAAGAGATCTAGTAGAGCTCCAAGTGAACAAAACGAAAAAACAAAACCCTCCTAAGGAGGGACAAAACCCTCCAAAATAAGTAACATACCCTCCTAAATAGAGACAAACAAACAAACAAAGAAGAAGAACCAAGGGCTTCCCCATGGTCATGGGAGAGCCCCTGGAAAATCACCGGCAATCCATTTGCTTCTATTATTAGATGAGTAATGCTATGGTCATTAACCCTTTCACAAACAAAATTCACAAACACTTTATCTCTCTCTAGGCTAGCATTATGGGATCCACTGAAAATAAAGTCATTATTACATACACACCGTAATCTTTAGTAATTAGCATTGTTCCACTTGTGAACTCATCAATCTTATATTAGAGCATCTTCAACCATGTTATACATCTTTGTATGCAAAATGCAAAGAAATCACTAGAAAATTATTTTTGCAATATGAATTTTGCATAATCACTCCAATCATGGTATGTATTTTGGTTATCTATCAATATTTTATAATTTTTCATCACTTTTTGGAGTCTTGGTAGCCGTTTGATTTTTTTATTTTTTTTTTATGGAATGTTGATGGCCATTGGATTTGCATGATGGAGCTTTTGCATCATTATGCAAATTTTGATAACACTTGTAAATATGCATAATTATTTTAGATAATGGTTGAAGTACCACTTTCTACCACATTATACATATCTCACCATTATATGCATGTGCATAACGTAATTGGAGATACTCTTTTTTTTTTTTTTTTTGATAAAGATTTTGGAGATACTCTAAGACAGCTCAAATTAGAATACGACGACCCACCTTTACTCACTTTTTTTAGCCAACATCGCCATGTGATCGACTGATTAGATGAACTCACCTCTTCTCACCTACATAAGATCATTGACAGTCTTCTCAACAATGCATTGATGACACGTGTCCTTTAGGTCCATCCCAACCTTCCATACCTGGCCCACAAACCTACTATTCACTTGCTAGTCCAAAATTCCCTAATTGTATCACTAAGCTAAACAGAAAGAAAATGAATGCTTAATTCATGTGAATTGAAATTTACTTATTTTTGTTTTAAGGAAAAAGAAAAGAAAAAAAAAAGGAAGAAAGTAAATCAAAGTTCTCAAATATAATTGCAAACCAATTTTGTTATGAACTATAGAGTAGTGGGATCAATTAAAATAGCTCCTATTAAGAATTTCATTTTAGAAGTTATTTAAGGAAATCAAATTTTTTTTTTTATCTTTCCATTTCTGCATTCAATACGATCTTTAGAGGCCATTTGAGAAAGTAAAGAATCGATTATGTGATTTATAAGTGAATCAGTTCTACAAATTTAAAATTTTGGTTAGTGTTAATTTTTTGAACATGAGTTCGCGACCTTTCTAAGCTCTCTTAAACTAATTTTTTATCAAACACCATTATCTTAGTTCTAAGTAGAACCGGATATAAAATGAGATTGGAACTCAAACTAGCCCATTTTTATGCTCCTATACGGAACCCTTTTTTTTTCCTTTTCTTTTGTCTTCTTCTTTTTTTTTTTTTTTAAGCTTTTTTTTTTAAGAGTTAATTAGTAATAAATCCAATCTACTCTAAGATTGTTGTAATTGACCCAACTCATACAACATTTTAATGATAGGTCCAAATGTTTATTTAGTGACCAAACTACCCCTATGACTCATCAAAAGAATTATTCCCATTTAAACTCACCCAAAATCAAGTTTTAAATTTTAAACACTATATATAGATTATATATATATTGCATCTTCTCCAAGGTTTCATACTCTCTCTCTCTCTCTCTCTCTATAGAAAAATGTACTACATATCAGTTGATTGTCTACTTCCTTCCAAGAACATATAGGTTCTACATTCAATTACAAGCTAAAAAACTTCTTAGAATGACGGTGAGGCTCCGGCCGTACGGCTCCGACGAGTAACGACAATGGGGAGAAAATGTGAGATTTTTTTTTTCAGTCGCGTAAAATTTTGGTACTACATGTTGATGTATGATTTTGATGGATCATTCATTGTGGGATTGAAGACAAGATTTGAAAAAAAATTAGTTTTTGCGTGTGATTGCAGTCTGGAATTTAGCACTCACTATTGCATGTTTGGAAATTTTGTAAAAATCCTCAAGAACTTTCGGTGGTGTGAAAATTCCCCAACAATAATTGACTTTGATGGATCGTTCATTCCGTAGTGCAAAATTTAACACTGCAAACGTATTAAATTTCACCATATTGCTCTTTCGCAGCATATTTTTTATGAAGACCAAAAAAGAAGTAGTTATCTTGGAGAATATAACCAACACAGTTTTGTCAACTTTTTTCGGCAGAGCCATGTTTTTACTTTTCTCTATTGGACGTGCTCGAGGCTTTCACAACCTTCGCAGGGATGTGATGACTTCATATTGGCGCTTTTGAAATAGTGTTATCTGCTATAGTTTCATTTTGGGATTGATGGTTTTTTCTTTTCTTTAAATTTGTTTGCCTTTGTATTGGTCTTATTTTTTAATGTGATTGGGGTGGATTAGCGTGGTCCTGTTTTTGATCTTAATAGGGTTTTCGTAGTACCAGTTTGAAATTTCATACTACTCGCAGTGAAAAATTGAACCTAAACAGTATTCAGCAATGTGAAATTTTACACTACTCGCAGTGAAAAATTCATTCGTTTATTCCAATTAAGTTGATATCTTCTCCTTGATCTATTGTTATCTCCTTCAATCTTAAAACTCTCACGAATGCAGTATAATACATACTGTCATGAATGATTATTGGTAGAACAGAAAATCCATGGATGGCATTAGTAAGATGTAACAAACTCATAATGTAGATACGTAAAATCCTGAGACTTTATTTTCATTTATTAGATATCCAAAAATAAAGGGTTAGCAGATCAAATTTTTCAGCAAATTTTTTTTTTTCAAAACCTAACGTGATTTATGGCACAAACACAAAAACGGAAAGCACTATAATTATGGGATATTAATTCAAAATGAGATATTGGCAAGTCAAAATCCTATCATAACCAACAGAATTAATGTGTATATATGGCAAGTCAAAATCAGATTTAATGAGAGCAGTAAAATTTTGCAGTATAAAATTTCACACTAAAAACTAGTTACAGTATAACAATGAACTATTTGCAGTGTAAAATTCAATACCTGCAGAAAGACTCATTTATGATATGATATCTAGATTGAATATGCAATACACTGTGAATTAGAAATGTTGAAATTTGTTTGTAACCGTTTTGTAAAGTAATATCCTAAAATATTATGATAAAATTTCTATATATTGTAACCAATATCAATTGGGATTTGATAAGATTTGGTAACTGATTCAATCATTAAATCTGAATTAAATATATGTATATATACGGTTCTGTATATATAGGTTAGGGGTAGAAAAGACATCGAATAATTATATAATAGAAAAATTTGGACTAATCTCTAACAACATTTACAATTATAGGGTCTATCATTAAAAAATACCAATTAATAAATCTATTACAACAAACATTGATAGAATGAAATTTTTCACTAAATTTTTCTTTTTTTAATTTTGTCATTTACTCGAAACTAGAGTCCAAACAAGAATTGCTAGCTTACCTTATCCTGTTTTAAATGTTTTTCTTTGTCCAGCTCTCTGTCCAATCTTTAAGAGATCTTGGTTTTGTCGCATTCTTTGGTCCACAACTATCATGTCCACTATGTAATTTTATGTCAAATACTCGGGATTGTGAATGTTTTTTTATTCATTTATTTTTTTCACCAACCAGCGTTATTATGACATGTGTATTCAATAATTTTGTTAATAAAATAAAAGTAAAATAGAGATGAAATAGGAGACGTGACATAAGACTGTTGATGAGTAAGCAATATTGGATAAGCAAAAATGCACTCGTTGAATGTCTGGGTGATCATCAGGGTAAATATTAACTATTTTTTCTTTTTTCTTTTAGTAAGAGTATCTCTAGCAGCAAAATAGTTTATAACTAGCTGCTTTGGTTAAAAACTATTTTAGCAATTCACTATTTAACCTTCATTTTTAATAATACTCTTTATTTTATCTAGTCATTTTATTTTATTATATTTTTTATGATTGAGATTTTATGTCAATTAAATAATGAAAGATTTAAATGTTGAGATTTGAAGAGAGAATATAGAAAGTACTCATTCTTGGCTAAACAAAAATGTTTAATCAAAAAGACAAATGTTAAAATGACTAGCCATGTAACTAAGCTGATGGAGTACATAAAACTCTCTCTAACTAGATATTTTGTCTTCAAAATTAAAAGAGCTAATTTACTGGATATGCTCTAACTGTAATATTTTGTTATTTACATTTGTGCGCTTAAAAATTGTAAAACTCTGTAATGAGTCACCTCTAACTGTAGTGGAATTATTGGAATAAATTAGAAGCAGTTCGATTCACTTGATTTAAAATTTAGATTTGGATCAAAGTTCTGAAAACTGTTGCATTATTCTTGAAAATTATAACCAAACAAACATTGCTATGAAAATGCAAAATCTTGGGTGATTATAGGATATTTTGTCTTTTATAAATACCCAAAAACCGATAACTAATCAAACTTTCTAAGATGTGTAAAATATATCTAGAATTAGCCAATTTCTTTCAAATTAGATTGTCAAGACCTCCAATGATAAAAGCATATAGTAATACGGCGATGCAACGAGCATAAATTTTGTATTTCTAGTTTAGATCCCAATTGATTTAGTTCGACAGCTTTCACGGGACTTCTTCTTAAATCTCGCCCCCCCCCCCCCCCCCCCCCCAAGCAATATGACCTTTTAAAAAAAGAAAATCAATATAATTTAGGTAGTCCAACAACAATTAAAGCCTTTAAAGGTGAACACTTTTGACAGTTCACTTAAAACTAAGGGCTCGCATTATAATATTGTCGTTTTTGGTTTTCAATTTTTGTTTTAATTTTTTGTATTAATGTCTGCCTCAAAATCAATACAAAAAATAAAAACTAAAAACCACAACGTTATCATGCGAGCACTTAATTTTTGTCCACAAATTTGGGAGAAATTTGCATCCATTCATTAACACCCCAATTGACTTATGTAGTACTTGCATGTAAAATCCACTTATTAGATCACTAGTACTTGCCCGTGTCCTTGGGCACAACCATAAAAGTAAAGGCTAAGATCGCGTGGGCCGCGGTGGTATTGCCCTGAAGTCAAAGAATTTTGGATTCTACTCTTATGTGTAGCTTAACGTAGTGCTCAATGTTAATAAAGCATAGTAGGAATGAGAAAAAACCACTTACACAATTGGTGACAAAAAAAAAACAAAAAGACAATTTACCAAAAAAATTGACCTCATCAAGCATTATTACTGCTCATCAATTTCTATAAAAGGATTTTTTTTTTATTTTTATTTTTATCTAAACGTAAAAGTTTCATATGGCTGAGCTTTAGCATGCAAAAAGAACATTATAGCTATTGATCAATTTTTTAGATAGTTATTTTAACACTTGGCATTTACCCAATCCTAAGATACAAAAAATTATGTCAAGTTCTATTTTTAATATACTTAACTTTCCAAACAGAAAAAAAGATTAAAATGAATACAACACAGAAAATATGAAGGCAACACAACAAATTTTTATTTTCTTCAGTTTAGGCTTGAGAAAATATATAACTGATAAAGAAATTTAAAATTAACTTATAATTTACTAAGTTGACCCCAAATTAAAGAAAAAATATTAAGAGAGGGGTGTCAAAACTTGTAATTCAATGAGGTTTAAACAAACCTATTTTATTTCACAATCGATTTATGAGTTCAACAAAATGGGTACATATAATGCACCTGAAGATCAAACAGAGCCATTGTATTTTATAATCGTTTTATGTGTTTCGGATACATTTGGCATGGTGCTATAATCTTGTTGAGAGATGTTTTTGTTGACAGTGACTGTGGATATCGCATTTTTCCTACTCTCAGCTTTTTTTTTATTTAAAACCTTTTCAAATTCAAAACACAAAATACATGTCGCCACTTAATTTTTAAAAAGGAAATTAAGAAACTATTTTAAAGCAAACCGATCTTTTGGAAACCAGAGATTAACTAGGTCCGGGGATAATGGAATGAGAGAGGAAGGAGCATGACGGACTAAAACACCCTCTCTTATCCTATCTCGCGATAGGCCTCTACTCAACATCCTTTTAATTGAATTAATAATCTAAATGTGCCCTCAACTAATACACATGTATAAATATACATTACAAAAGTATGTCTAAAAGGGTGTAAGATTGCAAATGATAAAATATCACTCAAAATCACATATTTCAATTGGCAAGCAATATAATGTGCATTTAGGGAACTAGAGAACTTACCTGGGGTCCTGGGGTCCAGCTGCGATATTAAAACGTGCAATGCATACAAAAATAGGAAATCCTAATAAAAGGGTCTCTAATCACATATATACACATAAGGCAAGACCTAATTCTAAGGTGTCGCGCATGAGGTCGAAAAATCAATAAAATTAAGAAATTAAATAGGCTAAAGAGGGGTTTGAGAAATCATACCTTAATAGCGCTACAAAACAAAAGATTAGTCCACATACTTTAGATAAGATATAATGTTGAATCTTAAATAACGTTCCTATTGTTTTAGCTTAATTCTAGGTAGAAGAAATGACACAATTTATGAATTCTTTGCATCTAGTTGAGGTCATATCACTTCTATAGATATGTAAGTCTCAATTAGGAGCCAATGCAATGTCCATATAGAAATGGTATAGTCCCAACATGGTCACAAGGAACTCACAATTATGTTTTATTAAATTTAATCATAATACAAAATGAATTATAATTACAAGTATCAATCTACACGGATGAATATATATGAATACATGAATGTGAACATGAGTAAGCTATGAATTATTCATTGATTTGGATCACTTAACCTCTGTATTTAAGTTTGATTGATTATTATTAAAACATGGTTTGAGTCCTAGGTCATAGAAAAGTCATTTGGACCATTATTTACAAAGTTGGTCAAATCTGTCATAAAATTCTGAAAATTACAGAGAGCAGACCAGAAATTCAAAAAAAATAAAAAGCATGCTTCCCATAGTTTGATATCGGTGAATTTTGGACACAAGATGCCTATGTGAGTCTAGTTTCCAACCCAAAAAGAAAAAGCAAAGATCAACGGTCCAATCTCTGGGAAAAGGGTAAAAGCCAGACATCACTCAGAGATTTGCAAATCTCCGTCCAGAGATTTTGTACGATTTTTTAAAAATAGTAAACGAATCAGAAAGACTCTAATCTTTTTAGGAGATCTTATTAACACATTAAACTTCATATAAAAAAATTATTTGGAGCCAAGAATGTTTGATTAAGGTTCTGATTTACTCATTTTGAAACTGATTTGCTGTTCTGAAACTCTGGACAGAATATGATTGTCTCACAAAACCTATGACCAAACCATTTTATCTACGAGATCCTACTAAAACAAAAATTATAGTGGTAGATCTTTGTGTTATTGACACTCTCCAATTGGTTTCATTCAATTCCAACGGTCCAAATATTTAACTAATTAAAATCTTTGATCAAAGGTGGTTTGTGAGCTCACTGCACCTTTGTCAAATTTTACTTATGTGAAGTCTATCTCTCAAGCCATGGAGATTAACCCAAACTACTTCTACTTCCATTTGATGGTCATTGGAGATATAAGAATAACTTATAACTTATGGATTCCAAAAGGATATAGAGAAGATCCCATAAAAACCCAAGTTAGAGAATCCAAGTCATTGAATATGGACTTAGGTCCATCTACTTGTTTACAAATGATGATCAATCTTTGGCCCTCATGTGAAGCATAGGCTTACATGGGATCAAAAGTTCAAACTCAAGAGTTTTAAAGATAGATATTGAAGATCTCCAAGAATCTCAAGAGAAAAGTGCAAACAATAAGTAGAAATGAAATAAAGAAAACTAAGAGAGCAAGTGCTCTAAATCCATCAAAGAACCTCTTAGAAGAAAACTTGTTTACTTCAAATTCATAGATGCTTTTGACCCAAACTAAGAAGAAATAAAAGAAAACTAACAAGATTAGAGTATCACCTCCAACTATCCTCAAATTTCTATAGCTTTAAGATCTTCCAAGCTCTTCTTCAAGCTCTAAAAAAAATCTCTTTTCCCAAAATTCTCTTTGTTTTCTCCTTGAAATTCCCCTCTCCCAAAAATGTGTAGTAGTAGTCCCTTTTTTCCATTGAAGATACTTCTCCTTATACAGATAAATTTCAAAGGGGTATTTCAATAAATTCGCAGTGAAAACCCTAATCCCGTATGTCCTTTTGAAGGTACAAACGTACTATTTCAAAGCTGGCAAACACAAAACGGGCATTCGGTGGAGATGGAAGTGGCACGCAATAAATGTCGGACCAACACTCACTGATTGCTAGCGCGGCATTCAAAGAATGACGCGGACAACTCCGCGGACTGCCGTATTTTTGAAATTCTAATTTTTGCGACATTTAATGCATTTTCGTAGCTATCAGTGACTGCAGTTGCAGCACTTACTAACTGCCGTACTGCAATCAAAGAGTGCCGCACAGGCAACCCATGACTGCCGCAAGCTGTGCCATGTGCCTTTTTCTTCTATTCTCTCTTTTTCTTTTCAAAAGGTTTTCTTTGAAGAATTTTCCAAAACTGGTAGTTTACACCCGAATTATCCTGATCACCAGGTCTTTTTGTTTTTATGTGAAAATTTTATCGCGATCGGAGAACCTTACGAAGAGCCTGAAACACTTTAATTTTACTGGACTTCGTCATCATCGGACTTGGAGGTGATACTCCCCTTAATTCGATTGTTTGGTCAAAATCAGGGTGTCTACAGTGACCCAGATTTAGATGGTCAAGTAGACATTACAACAAATTTACATATTAGGGATGAAACTTTTGGTACGAATTAAAAATTGTCCCCAAGTAATGATATTTTGGTACGAAAATTTTTTTGTCCCATAAAACCTTTGAAGGGGACAAACAAACTTTTGTCGCAAAAATTTGTCCCCAAAAACATAAATCGGGGATGAAAAATTTTTGTTGCAAAAAAATTGTCCATAAAAATATTCTGATACATTATTTTGTCCCAGAAAACTTGCTTTGGGGTTGAAAAAATTTTGTTGAAATATTTTGTCCTAGAAACCCAAGCAGGGGATGAAAAAAATTTGATCCACTACAATAATTAAAAAAAATAATACTAAAACATATTCCAAACTAATTAAAAATTTTGAGAGGGAAGTCAAATTTAAAATGAAAAATTTACTGATAAATTACAAGTATTTGAGAATTGAGAGGGAAGAAATATATCCATATTTTTTTTTATAATAATAAACTATTTGCGTTCAATAAAAAAAATTGTATTTTGTACTTAATTACTCTTTATTTGGTACATATTTGTAATTAATCCTTTTTTATTTGGGACAAATTTGTACTTTGTGCACTTATATATAAATCTTCAAAGACTGATTTAGAGGACATAGTATGATTTACATCCATCCCTCTCTTTCACGTTCGTCCCTGTCTCCCAGTGTTAGCGCTACAATATTTACACGACTGTATCTTAGTACGATCTCCTTTCACATGCTCAATTCTTCTTGCTACTCACGCCATTCTCGACTACTAGAAGCTATTTTCTCTCCCTCTCTTGCGATTTTTCTCTGTGCTCCATCAAGCCCTAAGCGACGATTCCATGATTAAGATATTCAGACAATCAGTTTCTTCAATCACTTGCTGCTATAGACGCTAGTTTCTTTGCTATCGTGGTTGTTCTAGAGGTCAATTGACTTCTAAGTAAGTTTTGTCTCTAAACCCTTTGATTATATTGATTTTATGGGTTGACTTCACTCTTAGGGCTCTGTTTGGTATGCAGATTTAGAAAAGGAAAACAATTTTCTTATGTTATCCTTGATGTTTACAACCATGATTAAATAACATCAAAATTTTCTTTTCATTCCTATTTGCCTCACCATGCTTGTGTTGCTTGTGATTTTGCATTCCTGTCATCAAACTTTTTGTTACTATTAGAAAATTCAGTAAGCCTAGTGTAGACACCCCAATTTTGACCAAACATCGGGTTAAGGGGAGTATTACCTCTAAGATCCGATGATGACAATGTCCGACTAATCTGGGACTTCCAAAAGTGAATCAAGCTCTTCCGAAGGCTCTTTTAATTCAAGACAAAAAGGAAAAAGAGAGAAAAAGGGAAAATAGAGGAGAGCGACACATAGTAAGGTATGTGGCAGTCACGGGTTGTCGTACGGCACTCACTTAAGTGCTGGATCGGCATTCTATGAATACCGCAAGTTTCACTAAATGCCGCAAAAAAATGGATTCCCAGGAAAAAAGGGCAGTCCCTGGAGTTGTCCGCGACATTCAATGATTCTGAATACCGGTGCAGCAATCATTGAATGCTATAATGGCATTCATCAAGTGTCATTCCGGCACTCACTGAGTGCCGCTCCTTCCTCTCCGAATGCCGCATTTTTATGACAGTCTGTCCTAAAGTAGGTCGGTTTATACCTTCAAAAGGCGGCTGAAATTAGGGTTTTAGCTGCGAATTTTCCACAATAACCCTCTTAAGATTGCCTATATATAGAGGATGTGTATCCCATTAATAGAGGTTGAAAATGGAGAATGTTAGGATCCCAATATTGATTCTCCTTAAAAAAAAAAGGAGAGCTTTCTAAATTAAGAAAGAAGTAGAATTAGAAGAAGGAGCTAGAAGAAGAGCTTGATCATCATTTGGAAGGTCCCAAAAGCAATAGAAGAATTGAGGATAATTAGAGGTAAACTCTAGAGCAATTAGTTTATTTAGTAGTTCAATCACAATATATAGATTTTCTTAGGTTCTTTACACATTTTCAAAAACTCTCTTCCTACCTCATTTCATCACACACCACCAATATTGTGATTGAACTTTCATTTCATGAGTTTGGATCAAAATAGCTTAGATTTTAAAGCTTAAATAAATCTTGAAGTAGAACTTTGGTCTCCTTCCTTTTGAATATGTTTATTTCTTAAGATTCATAAGACTTTCAATGTCTTACTTGAATCTTTTAAAAACCTCTAGTACTCTTATAAACTCATGATTTATGAGGGGATTGAGGTTGATATTGGTGTATTGAGCTAATGAGTTTGAACTTTTACCATAGTTTGAGTTCATTACTTTGGGATTTTATGAAGTTTCTTTATACTTCATTAAAATCCACAAGTTTAAGTGTCCTTAGCCTCCAATGACCATCAAATGGTAGGAGAAATAATTTGAGTCTAAACTTATATCCATGGTTCAGATTCATTGTGTTGAGGTTTTTATGAAGTCTCTTCATACTTTACTAAAATCCACAAGTTTAAGTGCCCTTAGTCTCCAATGAGCATCAATGGTAGGATAAGTAGTTTGGATTAAGCTCAACTTCATGGTTTAGTAGTTGGGGTTAACAAACAAAGGTGAACTTGAACAAATGGTGCAGTGAATTCAATGACCACCTTTGATCAATGATTTTTAGTTAAACATTGAACCGTTGGACTAAATAAAACCATCGGGAAAGTGTCTATAACTCAAAGCTCTACCACTGTAATTTTTTTTTAAACAAGATTCCATGGTTAAAATGGTTTGGTCATAAGTTTTTGGCAACAACAATAATCTATCCAGAGTTTCAGAACAATAACACTCTTTTGAAATGAGTAAATCAGAACCCCAATCAAGTATTAATGACCCCAAATAATTTTCTCTATGAACTTTAATGTGTTAATAAGATCCCCCTAAAAAGATTAGAGTCTTTTAGATTTCCTTACTATTTTTAGAAAATCGTACAAGAACTCTGGACGGAGAGTTATGAAGTTCTGAGTGATGTCTAGTATTCGTTTAATTCCCAGGGATCCAACCGTTGAAACCATGATTTTCTTTTTGGATTAAAAACTAGACTCACAGAGGCATCATGTGTCCAAAAATCATCAAGATCAAACCAATGGAACCATGCCTTTTATTTCTTTGAAATTCTGATCTACTCTCAGCAATTTCAGAATCCTATAACAATTTTTGACCAATCTTGTAAATAATGGTCCAAATGACCTTTTCATGACCTATGGTTTATACCATGCTTTAACAATGATTGATTAAAGATTAAAACCAGAGGTTAAATGATCCAAATCAATGAATAGTTCATAGCTTTATATTGTTCATATTCATGTATCCATGTGCATTCATCCATATAGATTGATACTTGTAAATAGAATTAACCTTGCGTTAGGATTTGTTACTTAGGAATTAGTGATATGTTTTATTTAAAGTATATGAACTAACCCTATGTTTTGTAGCGCTATCAAGGTACGATTTCTCAAAATCTCCTCTAGTTTGTTTTAATTTCTTGATTTTATTGATTTTCGACCCCATGCACGACACCTAAGACTAGGTCTTGCCTTATGTGTTTATATGTGATTAGAGACTTCTTTTCTAGGTTTCTATTTGTTCTCATTCATTGCACGTCTAAAATATTCGCAGATCGATCCCAGGTAAGTTCCCTAGTTCCCTAAATGCACATCATCTTGCTTGCTAATTAAAATATGTGGTTTTGAGTGATATCTTATCATTTGCAATCTTACACCCTTTGGACATACTTTTGTAATGTTTATTTATATATATATGTATTAGTTGAGGACATGCTTAGATTGAATTCGATTAAAAGGATGTTGAGTAGAGGCCTATCGTGAGATAGGATGAGAATGAGTGGTTTAGTCCGACGGGCTCCTTCCCTTCTCATTCCATAATCCCCGTACCTAGAAATCTCTAGTTTCTAAAAAGATCAGTTCGCTTTAAAAAAGGTTTCTTAATTTTCCTTTTAAAAAATTAAGTGGCGACTCGTTTTTGAATTTGAATTTGGAAAATATTTTGAAGAAGCTGTGGGAAAGAGAAAATTGCGATATCCACAATCTGGCGACTCTGCTGGGGATCGAACCCAGAATCTCTAGTTCGCAAACTAGAAGTTTTATTTTGGGTTCACTCGAGGATTAGACTTGAAAGTATCCTTTTAATCAAATTAGTTAATCTTTGTGTGCCTGTTGCATTTCACTGGCATGTCTCGCCAGTAAATTGCACAGAACTATGACCTTGAAGGCTCGGGGCAACCCAATCGGTCAAGTAATCATGGAACTGTGTGATCACCCTTGATCTCGTACCATGATTTGGTATATTAAGCATCCTATCAGATGTGTGTCAAGGGTCCATTATTTGACCAAATCCCAGCCTTTGCATAGTAGTTTCTATAGAACCTGTCAAATCTTAGGAAATAAATTCTTGATTAAGGTTATATGCTAGGGAGTTTTGTATGCCCAGAAGGGATTAGTTGAGATGATGACGATACTCACTTGATAAAAGATGTGTAACCTCTTAGTCACTTTTTAGGCAATCCCTCTTCATGTCCCATGACATTTGAGAACGTGCCGAAAATCCAATTGTAAGATTACACCTTATATCATGTTTAGTTAAGAATCATTGAGCTTGTATGCATCCAAATTCGTGAAGAGTACGGCAAGAATCCGGTCATGTGATCCTCGTACCCAAAAAAAAAAATTCTGAAGTCCATCTTTCAAAAACAAACGGATTTTTTTTTTTACATCTTTATTCCAAAGGTTTCAAATGCTCTTTCTCTAAAGAGCTCTTCACTTTTTTGATTAAAGCTCCAAACTAATCTTTGTTGAAGTATATTTTCATATCATCATCTTCAAAGGAAAAATCCAAAAATCTTGGGAATTGCTTTTTGGGAGAAATGCTTTTCAATTTAATTTCAAAGTAAAATTTCAATTCAATCATCTTTGTTGAGGACTGTTTAACATCATCATTCTCAAAAGAATTCTCAAAATTATTTTCAAAAGATTTTATCATCCAAGATATACTTTCCGAAAGCATGTCCAACCTTCAAAGGGGTAACGAGGATCACAAATGAAAGGAGAAGTTGGCACACTTGGCATGGGTGAAGATTTTATGTGCTTATGTGTTTATGTGTTAGGATTAGGATTTCCTTTTTTCTTTTGCATATAGAGTAGGCACACACGCACACATGCATTGCATCCGTGTGACATATGAACCATTTCATCTCACCAAAAGTTTTTCAAAAATATACATAATAAGGGATTTTGATTATAAAAAAAAAAACAACAACAAAGAAAACAGAAAGATTTTTGAAAAATGTTTCCTTTTTGTAGGGTAAAAATAGCATCCAGTTCGGGCACGATTTGGTTTAGAGGTCCCACTGCAAGGTTAGTAAGAAGAGGAGAAGATAGTGAAATGGCAGACGAAAGAGGTATTGGGGAAGTGGTAGAATTGAGAACGTTAGTTGAGCAACAAGCTGAGCAGATGAGATGGCAGGCCGAAAATATGAATCTCATGATGGTTATGATAGAAGCAATAGCACGGCCCCCACCTGTTGTAGATCCACCTATTATAAATCCGCCACATAACAATTCACCCATAAGAGAAGAAGGTTGGTATGACGATCCAGAGATGCCAAGGGCTGAGATCCTTAAGGCAGAAAGAGAAAGGGTAGAAAGAGAGAAGACTGAGAAAGAAAGACTGATGGCAGAGAAGGTCGAGAAGCTTGAAAGGGTTGTGCGAAAGGCTCAGGGAGCTGACACTTACTTGCTGGAATTAGAAGGATTGTATAACGGGGTCCATGAGACGCTACCCGTTGGTTTCAAAATGCCAGTCTTCGACAAATTCGATGGCACAGGCAACCCTCGTAGCCATATCCGAATGTATATAGGGGCCTTCCAACCGAGTGGCTTAAGCACGACCATGATGGCTGTTCTATTTCAGCAAACCTTAACTAGAGCTGCTCTATCATGGTACCTTACACTTGAGCCGAGTAAGACCAGAATTCGGGAAAAGTTATGAAATTATTTGTGGCCCAATATGAGTACAATCAACTCCTGGACGTCACTGTTCGAGATCTAGAAACAACCAGGCAGGGAAACAAGGAGTCGTTTGCTGAGTATTTGAGTCAATGGAGAGGAAAAGCCGCAAAAATGGTACAGAGGCCATCTGAAAAAGAACAGATCTGGATATTAATGAATAACCTACAACCAGTCTATCAAGAGAAAATGAGGTTTCAATCAATCAACACTTTCGCTGAGGTGTTTGATGTGGGGACAAGAATAGAAGATGCAATCCAAGAGGTAATGATCAAGAAGGCAGAACAGCCAAACTGATACAGGAGGCCGAGTTATGGATCAAGCGGGGGACATTCGAGGGGTCACTGGCCCCACCAATATTAATGCACTTAGTGAACCGGAGAGAAAATTTGATATAACAGGGAACTATCCAAGGAGAAGAGGGGATAAGCCACTAAGAAGATTCTCAGATTTGGGGGTATCACTGTCAATCGCCCTCGATAGACTGGTAACAAAAGGGCATCTCAGCCTTTTAGAAACTCGGCCCTACCTAACCCCCTTCCTTCGAGCTTTCGGGAGGACCTCTATTGCAAGTTTCACCAACAAAAGGGGCATAGTATAGACCGGTGCACAAGATTGAGGCATGAGATTCAAGATCTCATTGATAACAAAGTAATATCCGAGCCAACTGTCAAAACTCCTAATGTTACCAAGAATCTGCTACCGAACCACCGTGCCGTGCCACCACCATAGGACCTCTACTTCTTGGGTTTGGGAGAAACAACCTTTGATCCGTCTGTGTTGATTACCAGAATTGGGGAACCAAGGAAACTTTACCAACTGCTGAAGGATTTGACAATCTGTACTCTGGGAAATCCATCTGAGAAATATGGGGAAGAAATGACAAAGCAAACAGAGTGGTGGGTTCAAGAGGTTGACAATGGTATAGGCCATATAGAAGATGATCTGTGGTATGAAAGTGACGAGGAGATGGGGACAGAGGATTCAAAAGTAACTTTAGAGGTCAATAATCTATGGACAAAGGAAGAAATCAGTCATCTCACCCGATTCGATAGACATTTCAAGCCACAAGAGCTCGAGGAGGAACATCCTGGGAGGGAATTAGATAAAGGAAAGTGGAAATGTATAAGGAAGAAGAAGAGGATAGGGTTCTAAGGCAGATGAAGAAGACACAAGCTAACATCACTATCTGGGGACTGCTGATCACTTCCAAAAAGAATAGGCAGGCAGTTTTGGATGCATTAAACCAATCCGATGTGTCCATTGACATAGCACTAGGAGATCTCATAGGAATGATCGGCTGGACTCCAACTCTTGCTATTACTTTCTCCTCAAACAATCTACCCCCTGGGGGGGCCATTCACAATAAGCCCTTGTATGTCATCGTTGAATGTCTGGGAAACACTGTGCCCGCTTATCTTGTGGATAACAGATCCGTGCTAAATGTATGTCCATTCCAAACAGCTAAAAGGATGGGCCTAGATGAGTCAACCTTTATACCATCGGAGTAGAGGGTAAGAGCGTATGATAACACCCATAGAATGGTCATGGGTGTAATCTTTCTCGAGCTCGCTATGGGACCTCTAGAGAAAGAAGCTAAATTTTAGGTCATCAATATCCCCGCTTCTTTCAATCTACTGCTGGGAAGGCCGTAGTTGGATAGTTTGGGGGCCATACCCTCTACAATCCACCAAAAGGTTAAATGTGTCTGGGGAAGCAAAGTTTGTGATATTCTCGGAGATAGTTGGGTCTGCCCATCTGAAGCCTCGTCAAGTGCACCGGTTCTAGAGGTACAACTGCAAGAAGAAGAAACAAGCTTTGAAGGGTTCGAATTCATTAATATGCTGGAAGAAGGAAAGCCAAGGGAATTTCTGCCTCTTTACTTTAATCAATATGCAAGTCTGTTGGTTGCTGGGATTATGAAGAAAATGGGTTTCTTCTCAGGTATGGGACTGGGAAAGAATCATCAAGGCATGCCTAAATTTTTGAACATCCCGACTCAGACCTATACTCATGGTTTAGGTTACCAGCCATCAAAAAAAGATTTGAGGCAAAAGAAGAAAGCAGTTGACGCGCCGATGGCCCCATACCAGAAGACACTCAACGAATACTTTATGAAGGAAGGAGAAGATTTCCCCTTTTGTAGCTTCCCAGAGCCATGGGTAGATCAGAAAGACAATCGCCTAAAGTCAGGGTTTGAGATCTTCTTTTCCCATAAGTTTTTTGAGTATCAAGATCCATATCTGCAGATGCTCGAGAAGACAGCTACTGCTAAAGATTGGATTGGTGCACTAGATGGCTCGATCATGAAGATTCTGTTGAGCGAGGAGAACATAAAAGTCGAGGGAATGGGCCGGGAAGGGGTTATAGGAGACAAGGTCAAAAAAGAACATGCTGAGGGGTTGGTTGAAGGGGTACAGGAAGGAGACAATGAGGATAACGTGGAAGAGCCAAAAAAAGAAGAAATGGAAGAAATTACGAAGACAGAGGATCAAGAAGAATGCTTCATCATCGATCTAGGAGGAAAAAGTAAGAAGGAGTGGGTTTTCGAGTCTAGTGATAGGTATCCCCTCACCCAGAGTCTGTAATGGCCCAAATAAGGCATCTTTCAATTTTCATGTCTGTTGTAATCTCTCTAAAGAAAATCAATGAAAGTATGACTAATTCTGCCTACTTGAATGCGCTTAATGAATGTGATGAACATGAAATATCAAATGAATTGCAAAAATTAATTGAAAAAGAAAAAGAATCCGCAGGTATAATCATTGAGAATACTCTAATGATCAATCTAGAAAATGAAAATAATCCTCAAAATGTTTTTATTGGCTCTACACTTAGCAAAGAAGAAAGCAAAGAATTAATCAATCTATTAAATGAATTCAAATTAAGATGTTTTTGCATGGTCTTACAGCGATATGCCACGTATCGATTCAAAAATAGTCCAACATCATATCCCCATTTTTTCCAATTCATAACCTGTAAAATGAAAATTGAGGCGAATGAGGCCTGAATGGGCACTCAAAGTCAAAGAGGAAGTTGAAAAGCAATTGAGAGCCGGATTCTTAATGGTCACCAAGTATCCAGAATGGATCGCCAATATTGTGTCTATCCTGAAAAAGGATGGTCGTATTAGGGGTCTGTGTTGACTTCCGGGATCTGAATAAGGCCAGCCCTAAGGACGATTTCGCATTACCTCACATTGATGTGTTAGTGGACAATACAGCGGGACATGAACTCCTATTTTTCATGGATGGGTTCTCAGGGTATAACTAGATTCTAATGGCGCCCGAGGATAGGGAGAAAACTACTTTCATCACACCATTGGGCACGTACTGCTATAGGTGATGCCTTTTGGGCTCAAAAATACGGGCGTAACTTACCAGCGGGCCGCTACAATGTTGTTGCACGATATGATCTACAAGGAGGTAGAGGTGTATGTGGATGAAATGATTGTGAAGTCTAAGGAGAGAGGAGGACATTTGGATGCATTGAGAAAGTTCTTCAGAAGACTAAGAGAATTCAGAATGAGGTTGAACCCTCAGAAGTACACCTTCGGGGTCACTACCGAAAAGTTATTGGGGTTTTTCATCACTCAGAGGGGAATAGAGGTGGACCTGACCAAGATCGAAGCCATAGTTGAAATGCAGCCGCCAAAGAATGAGAAGGAGTTGAGGGGATTCCTGGATAGAATACAGTTCATTAGCCGTTTCATCTCAAAACTTACCTTGAGTTGCGACCCACTCTTCAAATTGCTTAGAAAAGGGGGAAAATTCGAATGGGATAGCCTATGCCAACAAGCCTTCAATAAAATCAAGGCCTATCTCCAAAACCCACATGTCCTATCGCCACCCTCGCCCGAAAAACCTTTGTTATACCTTTCTGTGTCCGAAGATTCGATGGGGTGTATGTTGGCCCAAGAAGAAGAAGGGGGGCATAGGGAGAAAGTCATTTATTACTTAAGCAAAAGAATGACTGGATACGAGTTGAAATATTTGTCTTTAGAAAAAGCCTGTTGGGCTTTGGTCTGGTGCACCCGTCGCCTTAGGCGCTACATGTTGGCCTTTCCCGTAACCCTGATATCCCGAATGGACCCACTTAAATACCTGTTTAAGAAACCCGTGTTGACCAGTAGAATTTCCCGGTGGACCATGATGCTAGCTGAGTTCGATATCAAGTATGTCACTGCCAAATCCGTAAAAGGGAGAGCTATCCCTGAATATTTGGCTGACCTTGCAATAGAATCAGAATAAAAGGGTGAGCTTCAGTTTCTAGACGAAGGAGTAATGGGGATAGAGGAGAATTTGTGGAAAATGTACTTTGACGGAGCAGCTAATCAGTTAGGGTATGGGGTCGCAGTCATTCTCGTGGCACTAGATGGAACTCCTACACCGTTAGCTGTCAAGCTTAGGTACAATTCAACCAATAACACGGCGGAGTACGAAGTATGCATAATAGGAATAGAAGCGGCATTGGCTTTGAAAGTCGAGAGAATTGGTGTTTTCGGAGATTCCAACTTGATCATATCCTGAGTACAAGGAGATTGGAGGGTGAAGCATGAAAAATTAAAACCTTACCATGAATACCTGGAAAGCCTGAAGGTACAATTCAAGAAGGTTTCGTTCTACTACCTTCCCCGCGAGGAGAACCAACTAGCCGATTCCTTAGCAACCCTAGCCTCAATGATCCAAATCCCCTTAAGAACTACCATGATCCCGCTATCCATAGAAATAATAAACCAGCCTTCATTTGAAATGATCGCAGCCATAGAAGAGAGGGGTGATCTGCCTTAATACGAGGATGTATTGAACTTCATTAAAAAGGGAGAGTACCCAGATAGAGCCTAGAAAAAGGATAAGAAGGCGGTGCGACAATTTTTCGCTCAGTTTGTGATCTATGTAGATAAGCTGTGGAAGAAATCCTATACCGAGTATAATTTGGAATGTTTGTACAGGAGGGAGGCCAAGAAATGATGGAAGAAATACATAAAGGAGTATGTGGGCCCCACATGAACGGGCACATGCTGGTGATGAAAATATTCCGGCTAGGGTATTATTGGATGACCTTCGACAAAGATTGCTACGAATATGTTCAGAGATGCCATAAATGCCAAATCCATACGAACCTGATGCACACCCTCTATCTCAGCTCTATAGCATGACTATGCCTTGACCGTTTTCCATCTGGGTTATTGATATTACTGGTGAGATAGTTCCAAATGCCTCCAATGGACACCGATACATAATTGTAGCCATCGATTATTTGACTAAGTGGGTGGAAGCTGCATCATATGCGACTTTGAAGGCTAAGGATGTGGTGAGCTTCATTGAAAAGAACATAATTTGCAGCTATGGGGTCCCAAATGAGTTCATTTCTGATCAAGGCAGTCATTTCCAAGGGGAAGTCATCCCGCTATTAGAAAAGTATAAGATCACCCGTCACCAGTCATCTCCATATAGACCGCAAATGAATGGGGCAGTAGAGGCAGCAAATAAGAATGTCAAAGCGATCTTGGGAAAAACGACGAACACATATAGGGATTGGTATGAGAAGCTTCCATTTGCGCTATGGGGATACCGGACTTCTGTAAGAACTTCTACAGGAGCTACACCGTATTTGCTAGGGATGGAAGCCATCCTTCCCGTCGAGGTGGAGATACCCTCTCTAAGGGTTTTGGCCGAATGTGAAATAACTGAGTTAGAATGGACACGGGGAAGGTATGAGGAATTGATGTTGCTTGATGAGAAGAGGTTGGCTGCAATAAATCATACTCGGAGATATCAAAAGAGAATAGCTCAAGCTTTCAACAAAAAGGTCTGCCCAAGGAAGCTTGCTGAGGGCGACCTAGTCCTCAAAGAGCTGAAAGTGCCTGTTTATGACCCCAGAGGAAAATTCAAACCCAACTGGGTCGGGCCATACATCATTAAGACACTCCTCTCTGGAGGAGCGGCCTATCTTATGGACCTAGACGGGGTTGAATTTAAACAACCAATTAACATCGATCACCTCAAAAAGTATTTTACTTGAAACCCCTTCTTTCAAGACCCCCTACATTGATGAACTACGCTTGACTAGATTCCCACTAGGGGATACGTAGGCAACCTGCTTGGTTCGGTCACTAATAATTGCCTAAAATGACACTTTCCGTCAAGCCTTGAACCGAACTACTGCGGACCTGATACCCATTCAGGGTTAAGTAGGCGGGCTCTCGAAAAGCCTTCAGTCTAGGAAAACATAAAAAAAAAAAAAAAAAAAAAAAAAAAAAAAAAAAACATGTGTTAAACTAGGGGCAAACTAGCGTTTGCCCTAAACCGCTTTGAAGCCCCAAAACTAGGGGCAAACTTTGTTTGCTATCCGAAGAACCCAAATATTTACTTTGAAACCCATCTCTGGATCTCCTAGCTATTAAAATAAGTACCATAAAAGAACAAACAAAAATTCATGGTATAGAATGATTAAAACTTTAGGCAAGACTCAAAGCAAAGTAAAGAGCCAAGAAAAGACATTAAAAGGAAAATTTTCATAACTTAAAATATTAATCGGAAGAGTGAACACTTTGATTAAACATTTCAGAACATCTCCTAAAGACAAGAACACTCTTTGAGAAGAGAAATAAGAAAAATCACATTCAAAAGCATAAAAGGATAGGCAGGACTTGTCTGAAATTTTATAAAATAAAGCTTTGTCCTGTTGTTTTACTTTTATCCATGTATGTCTATAAAGTTTGTCCCTTGATCAGAGTTTGGATCTGAAGAAGGTACTCAGTAGTAGGCACGACCGAAGCAGGGACCCTCCGGAAAGGAGCTGACACTCTGTCATACCAAGCCTCAATGAAAGCCCTCACAATGGAAGGGCCCATGATCGAACCCCTCGTGAAATCAGCAGTAATAGCCTTAGTAATATCCTGGAAAAGCCCGTATTGACGAGCCACCCGACCAGGAATATAGAAAGTGATAGCATGCAAGCCAGACAGCCAGATACCAGATAGCCCAGGAAGCCATAAGAAAACGAAAAGGTAAGACCACTACGGGCAGATTCAACAGTTATCACCAGCAGAAAGGCCTCGGAGCCAACCAAGCCAAGCATCAGCAGAATGGAATAGGCGGTGAACCTCTATATGGTCGTAGGGAAGTGACCCGCAAAGGTGTGAGGGGTGTATGAAGAGATCAAGGCGCTCCGTGAGCCAAACCTGTAAGACGAAGGGTGCCCCCGAAGATAACATAGCCCTGGCAGTATGGGCACAGTCCAAACCAATCAAGGTTTCACCAAGGATCAGCATAATGACACTCTTCATCTCCCACAGACAGCAGGCAATGGGAATGAGAACATTAGAAGATGACTGAAAGAAGAAGTAAGAAAGCATGGCAATCGATAAAGCACTACGCCGAATGACTTGATACGCACCGTCGTAAGGATCCCCCATCGGAGAGTAGATAGGAGACAGGTGTTCAAAGTTCATTTGTCGGTCATGAACAAAAGTGCCTGCTGCGTTTCAAGATGTGTGAAGGAGAGCAGCGCGGTCCCGAACATACCCGGCCTGCACTAGAGGAATTATCGGATCTGCCGAAGGATCAGTGTACAAAATGGCGCTAAACTCCTCAAACAAGGGACAGAACTCCTGGGAGGCAAAGCGAAAGACATGGAGAGAGGGATCCCAACACTGAATGGCAGCTTGAAGCAAACCTTCGTTTAGAATCATCCGTCGGAAAGAGAAGAGGTCATTTAGTCTGAAACACTCAAAGTTGAGCCTGTCAATGCCAGAGAGAGTATCCATCCATGGGAAGAGGATTTGGGAACTAATGGGGGCCATTTGGGAAGGAAGTGAATGAAAGAAGAGAGTGTTCTGCGGAGTTTTGAAGATAATGGGGTATAAATAGAAGTAGATTTGTCCAGAACACAGGGCGGCACTCGAAAAAAGCAGAATGACACTCCATTATGTGTCGTATGGCAGTCCGTAAATGCCGTGTGACATTCTTTGACTGCCGTAACGGCACTCACCGAGTGCCGCAATGAGCTATATTTTGGCCAGGATGTGTTTGTAATGTTTTCAGCCCACCTGCAAACAGAAAATTGAATAAAAACAATAAAACGTGCGCATCATACAGTACGTGTAACAAGACCAAGCTATGGTCACAATCATTCATTCATTTATTCATTTACATGGATAAGCGATAGAAGCATAACAAATGCTCACAAGATCACAGAAAAACAAAAAAGAGTTCAATGAAATAAAAAGGTACCAAGCCATTGTTGCACATAAGATGAGTAGTAGTAAAAAGGGCGGGGAAGGTAAAAGCAGTCATAATAAAGATGCCTATCCTAGCTCGGCCATCCAGGAGCTGTCATCAAAATAAAAAAGAGGTATAAATGCATATACAATCATCCGAATAAAAGTATGTGTCCTTTTCAAAAGGCACTCAAAACATAAAAAAGGAAAGAGAGAATAAATAAGGTCAACCCCGGCCCCAGCCTCGAGTCTGGCGTATGACGCGTCTGAGAGGCTCCTCCTCTGATTCTGTGCCGCTCCCTCCGCGTTCCCTTACCACCTCTGCCGCTGCCTCTGCCTCCACCTCGGCCACCGTTGCTGCCTCCACTACTACCTCCACCTCGTCTGGCACCACTACCTCCGGGAGCTCTGCTATAATCAATACCAAACTGCTGAAGCCGCTGCTGGAGCTCTCCCACCTGCTGAGCCAGTGCCCTGTTCTCCTCTACCTAAGAGAAGTGAGTGTAAAACTCGAAAGATGTTAAACTAAAAATAATAAGAATAATAAAATTTAAAAAAAAATTAGGGTGATGATTTTACCTGGGCCCTCAGCTGGGCCGCAGCCGTCGCTTGAGCTCCCTAATGCTAAAACCAAGAGCCAAAAATAAAGATTAGTAATTGAGAGGCAGCCAAAATCAATGTGAGAGACAAGAATAAGTTCTTACCATCCACTCTCGCCCGAGGACCCACTGCCGCACACTGTGGGCATACGTCAAGCCCTCCTCTGCGTAAGCACGCAGGACATCATCATACTGAAAAGGAATGGTAGGGACGCCCTGAGAGAGCCGGGGAATTGTCGTCGAGAACTGCTCGCTGAAGGAGGCAGTCGACATGGTTCAATCCCACTCGGGTAAGGCAGGAGGACGAGCAGCAGCAGGGACGAGCTGTAAACAACAAGAATAAAATATAAATAAAGAATAAAAGAGTACCAGGAAAGAATGAAGAAATCATGTACTCACTCGAGTCACTTCCATTAAGGGAAAGTTCTGCATCATCTTGGCGGCTCGAAAAACCTCATATCCCTCGGGGGGTTCCATGAAGTCATGGATGCCCTAGCCAGTCAGAGCAACCATAAACATGCTACCCTGAAGCGTGTCCATGGCTCTTATAGAATCTGGAGGAAGGTGTGGCACAAAATATCCAGGAGCTGTCAAAGACTGCCTAGTCACCTTCTCTCCCAAGTACCATACCCGGGCATCTAGCCCATCGAGTAGTAATCTCATCAGGTTGTACCCACCCGATGCCCGCATCCCCGCGAAGGCAGTAGGAAGCACCTTAAGCCATGGCTGCCAGCGGACGTGTGGCTCTCTCAAGTTCGTCAAGAAGTTCCTGAATGCCATAAAATGATGGGCTTTGGTCTTCTGCACGACTCGTTCCTTCTGCCACTTCATTCCCTGGGGCATGATGAGGGCATCAGCATCGCGTGTCCTAGGAGACATCATGTAAAGATACTCATGGGACCAAATCTACCATAAAAATAAGAGGAAGAAAAATGAAAGCGTGAGTGTCGCAGTTTAAATATTTTCTAAGAAGTTGATAAACAATGAAATAAAAATAAAAGAGGACGTACCTTCCACGCCCTCCAGAAACCACCTGTAGAAGCTGTCCGATCTCGGGAAATATCCCCTATATGCTTGTACAGGATGGCTAATCCTGCACCAGCCTAGTCGTACTCAAGTATCCGGCCCATATGCTCCAAGGACGCCACCAATGTGACAGAGATTCAGTCGGCCCTGGTGCTCAACAGATAGCACCCCCAGCATATACATAAGGAAGCCCCGAGCCATCTGCTAGTCGGTAAAGCCCTGCTGGTCCCTGAACTTGTCCATAAACCACTTGGCCGTGACCAAGGGCTCCTCTGGGACCACTCCTAGCAAAAGTAGTACCTGATCCCACTCTGTGTCCACGTCCAGGTACCGCAAGCACTCCCCCCGAAGGGGATCCCTGTGATCATCGAAAAGTCAAGCGGGGTCTTGGTCATCTCCCCAAACACAAAATGGAACGTGTTGGTGGTGTCCCACCAATGCTCAACTAAGGCATGTATCTGTCAGAGATAGTTTGAGCTCTTCGTCAAGAGCTGGACGAAATCTCCAAAGCTAGTAGCAACAATGAAACACTTTACCGTCTCGTTCAGCTCCCCGTACTACTCAAAACCATGAGCCAGGCTACCATGCCCCTTCAGCATGTCAGGCTGGAACTGCAAAAGTTGTAAGATTTAACGTCAGCAAGTGAATAAGTAAAAGCAATAGAATGAAATAAAAATGAAAGGAATGGAACAAAGTAAAAGTTTATAATGGATAGGAGCAATTAGAACAATCCAAGCGCAGCATTCATATTTTTGAAAAGTTTTCGCCATCATACACTCTTTCCTAAGGTTTATAAAGGGCATTTGAAGGAGAGGAAATAAAGAAATAAACAAAAAGTACATGAATAAAAGAAAGAGTGCGGGCATCACTCAAAAGATTCGTAAGCATAACAGTCGTATCCAAGGAAGGGTGTATAGAGTCTCATTTGATGTGCATCTCATTCATAAGTTTTGAGAAAACTTAAATAAGATGAAGAATGATGAACAGAGTATGGATGAATGAACATGATTCATAAGAGCGACAGTCTCATCACATTCAACAAGTTTCATCGTACATTGCGTTCACATATAGGCATATAATTCAGGTCACCACATTTATGAGATTCATGGAAGAATAACCGAGAGAGAAAAGAATAGGTGGAAGCATGTATACCTCAAGCTGGAATGCTCGGGCAGACAGATGCTGGTCCGGCTCCCGGAGCAATAAAGTAGGATCGGAGTGAGGGGTGGCCATGTACTTGGCCTTCTTCCTGCTCCTCGAGCCGCTAGACATAGCTTAGTGGAGAAAAAAGAGTAAACTAAAAGTTAAACTTTGGGTTAATCAAGAAAACAACTAAAATAAGGAAAATAACAGAGTCCTTGATCACGAAAAAAACAAACCTGATGAACTCCTGAGATCAATACAAGGAGGGGAAGAAAAATCTCCAAAGAGGATCTGAGAGTGAGAAAGCTGGAAGAATGAGAACGAAAATGAAAAATCCATGCATATAAGGCTACTGCCGCATCGAACGGCACTCTGGGAAATGTGCGCAGCAGTCTATGAACTACTGTACGGCACTCATAGAGTGCCGTACGCCATTTATGGACTGCCGCATTTTGAAGCGTGTGCCACGAGTATGGTGGTTTAAGTACCGCTGATTTCCCCCCAAAATTCAAAATAAATCCTAAAATTCGAATTCAAACCCCCCGATTTTGCCCATTTTTGGCACTTTTGTCCCCCAAAAATTTGTTTTGGAGTCATTTGGTCCCTAATTTTGGAAATTGAAATAAATTTGGGTCTGATTGACCCCTGATTTTGAATTTAAAGTGAATTTGGGTCTGACTGAGCCCTGATTTTGGAAATTAAAATGAATTTGGGTCTGATCGACCCCTGATTTCAAAAATTAAAATAAATTTGGGTCTGATCAACCCCTAATTTCAGAAATTGAAATGAATTTGGGTCTGTTTGACTCCAAATTTTGAAAATTGTATTGAATTTGGGTCTAATTGACCCCTGATTTCAAAAACTAAAATGAATTTGGGTCTGATTGACCCCTAATTTTGAAAATTGAAATAAATTTGGGACCGTTTGACTCCAAATTTTGATTATTCTGAGCAAACATATTCGATGGGGCCGAAGGGCTACGGATTATTCTGAGCAAACATGTCCGATGGGGCCGAAGGGCTGCGGATTATTCTGAGCAAACATGTCTGACGGGGCCGAAGGGCTACGGATTATTTTGAGCAAACATATCCGACGAGGCCAAAGGGCTGCGGATTACTCTGAGAAAACATATCCGACGCAGCCGAAGGGCTGCGGATTATTTTGAGCAAACATATCCGACGGGGCCGAAGGGCTGCGAATTATTCTGAGCAAACATATCCGACGAGGCTGAAGGGCTGCGAATTATTCTGAGCAAACATATCCGACGGGGCCGAAGGGCTGCGGATTATTTTGAGCAAACACGCATTGACACCAGGGCCTAAGTCGCGAAGCGCCACCTAGTCAATTGCATTCGTTTACCTGGTCAGGATAGTCACAGATCTGGAGAAGATCAACCCGTTGATCACAAACTATGAACCTTAAAAAATATAATTATAACTCATCTTTTAGTCGGAGTGGCCAAGAGCGTTGAATAGCATGGGGTTGGAATGCATCTGGATACGTCGTGATAGGACGATTTTTGAATCATATCATTTATAGAGCATAAAGCTGCATCAACAGTCATCATTGCATGAGCATGTACATCACGACAGGATAGGTGCGTTCATCGGTATGACTACTTGTGTTTGTGTATGTCTGATCCCCGCCCAAACTATATCTCGGTCTGATTCTTGAGCAGATACGTAGGTAGCTCACCATTGAGCACGACCGATTTGAACCTTGCTGCGCGTCTGTCTTCTTTTGCAACGTATTTTGTTTTTACCTAAATCTAACAATTTGGTCAAAGGCTTGTCTTCACACAGGCTTCGACATTCACTTGTGACACGCATTGCTCCACAAGCTCTGTCGAAGAGGGGCAAACTATAGACACCCCAATTTTGACCAAACGTCGGGTTAAGGGGAGTACTACCTCTAAGATCCGATGATGACAATGTCCAACTAATCTGGGACTTCCAAAAATGATTCAAGCTCTTCCGTAGGCTCTTTTAATTCAAGACAAAAAGGAAAAAGAGAGAAAAGGGAAAACAGATGAGAACGACACATAGTAAGGTATGCGGCAGTCACGGGTTGCCGTACGACACTCACTTAAGTGCCAGATCGGCATTCTATGAATGCCACAAGTATCACTAAATGCTGTGAAAAAATGGATTCCCAGGAAAAAATGGCAGTCCCTGGAGTTGTCTGTGGCATTCACTGAATGTCGGTGCGGCAATCATTGAATGCCGTAACGGCATTCATCAAGTGCCGTTCCGGCACTCACTGAGTGCTACTCCTTCCTCTCCGAATGCCGCATTTTTATGACAGCCTGTCCTAAAGTAGGTCGGTTTATACCTTCAAAAGGCGGCTGAAATTAGGATTTTGGCTGCGAATTTTCCAAAATAACCCTTTCAAGATTGCCTATATATAGAGGATGTGTATCCCATTAATAGAGGTTGAAAATGGAGAATGTTAGGATCACAATATTGATTCTCCTTAAAAAAAATGGAGAGCTTTCTAAATTAAGAGAGAAGTAGAATTAGAAGAAGGAGCTACAAAAAGAGCTTGATCATCACTTGGAAGGTCCCAAAAGCAACAAAAGAATTGAGGATAATTAGAGGTAAACTCTAGAGCAATTAGTTTATTTAGTAGTTCAATTAATCACAATATTTAAATTTTCTTAGGCTCTTTTCAGATTTTCAAAAACTCTCTTCCCACCTCATTTCATTACACACCACCAATATTATGATTGAACTTTCATTTCATGAGTTTGGATCAAAATAGCTTAGATTTTAAAGCTTAAATAAATCTTGAAATAGAACTTTGGTCTCCTTCCTTTTGAATTATGTTTATTTCTTAAGATTCATAAGACTTTCAATGTCTTACTTGAATCATTTAAAAACCTCTAGTACTCTTATAAACTCATGATTTATGAGGGGATTGAGATTGATATTGGTGTATTGAGCTAATGAGTTTGAACTTTTACCATAGTTTGAGTTCATTACTTTGGGATTTTATGAAGTTTCTTCATACTTCATTAAAATCCACAAGTTTAAGTATCCTTAGCCTCCAATGACCATCAAATGGTAGGAGTAATAATTTGAGTCTAAACTTATATCCATGGTTTAGATCATTGTGTTGAGGTTTTTATGAAGTCTCTTCATACTTCACTAAAATTTACAAGTATAAGTGCCCTTAGTCTCTGACGACATCCTATTGACGCGTTTTCTTATCACACCCAAGTGTAGGTGATCGTACAAGTAATAAAGTTCTGGAAGTCCAGGTCGAACCCACAGGGAACGGAATAAAACTTTATAAAGTTAAGTAGATAACTATTTTGTCATTAAAAAGAAAATAAAAGATGATGGGTTTTTTTGTGGGGTTTTACTAAACTACTAATTTTTATAGTTTTGCAATAAAAGTAATTAAAGCTATTTTTTTTTCTTAACAGTTTATGGTAAAGATTTTAACAGTGCAAAATAAATTAACTAACATACTAGTAAGAAAAAGAAGAAAAATATATAAAAGCTAAAATTTTTGTGAGATAAACTTTTTAGATTTAATAATAGCGAAAGATGGAAATAATACAGATATTTAAGCAAAACTATTATAAAACAGAAAATATTAATTAACTAGGGGAAATGATTTAAAGGAATTGGGAATATGCAAATCAACACTAGATCCCACAACTTTTGTGCATTTGAAAAGCATTTGGCATTTAAGACCGCAGAGTCATTCTTTATTTAAAAATAAACTTTCACTAGTCAGGGTCATATCAAGTGTGTCAGGTTTGATATGAAACAACGTCGTTTGGTTTAAAGAAAAATAAAGAGGCAATTGGGCAGTAGCAAGGTTTGAACCGTGCCCCGCCGCGGACGTGGGTTATTCGGCGTCCAGTCCCCACCACTCTGCCACTACACAATTGCCTATCCATTATTGGATAGAAATATATATAAACACATATTTGAAATATTAACTTTGTCATATAAGTTGTTTGAGTATGCTAGGTGTTTTTTATGACAAAAGGCATAGTTTGACAATCCACATAATTAGGCTTTTTATTTCAAATATGTACTCTTTTGAGCCCAATATAGCCATAGTATATAAACATGTTAAATGGTCATAAACTATAGATACATAGATATTTTTGGCCATAAATGGAAAAACAACCCATCCAGATAAATTTGCCCATTCAAGACTAGTGCACAGAAGCTATGGTTTCTAAGTTTTTATTACATATCACCAATTAAAGTTTTAGCCTACCATTTTGGAATTGAAACTGTCTTCCAAATAAAATTTAAAAGATAAATTAAATAGGTATAAACAGTAACTGCTCAATTAAAACTAAAGCTATAAAACTAAGGTAATGGTGAAATATAATATTTATATTTTTTTTTTCTTTACTTAAAATGAGCTGGGGTTGAATTTGTGGAATCTGCAAAATAGCAAAGTTTAGTACAACTAGGTTAATAAAATATACATAAATGGAAATACTGAACCAAAAATAAAATACTAAACCTTTGACTTTGGATTCTTGTGGGGTCACAGTGGTTGAACTCCAAGAATACAAATAAGGTCAAACCAAATCCAAATCTAATTTGGAGTGAGATATAAATATGGTGTGCTTGGGGCTTTGGTAGGTAATTATAACAACTACGTGGCTAAGAAATATGATGTTTACTTGCAAAAATCTGTCTTCTAGTGAGTAAAAATATTGCTATAAAAACTGAAAATTTGGAGTTTCAAACTATTTTAGGGACAACTATAAGTACTACTAGACTACAAATATTAAATCTAAATTTAAATAGGACTATTTTTACTACCACAAATTAACAAAGGTCATACAAGAAAATAAATATTTTATTTTAAGAAATACAGTACACAAAGTTTTGCTACATATTTGTGAACATGAAATCATCAATTACATAAAAATAAATTTTTACAACTACTAGAACTAGAAAAGGCAAAGAAAAGCTAAAGTTTCCTATTTTTAGGGACAATATAAAGTGCTCACATAATAACCTCCCCTAAACTATTCTCTCCCTAACAGTGATTGTTGTGAATTGTGATGTTGGCTCTTGGATTGTGTGTGTTGCTTCCTCTGCCTCCTCCTTTCCTTTTATAGACGAATTCAGTGATACAATTCGTCATTGCTTCGATCACCTTTGCCACCCTTTTCTCCGCGTGTTCAATCCCATTTTCTTTACCTCTTCTGACAAATTTTGAAAAAAACGAAACTGAGAGAGAGAGAGAGAGAGAGAGAGAGAGAGAGAGACTGAAAGAAGGAACTGAAGAAGAAAATAAAAACTAATAAAAAAATCCACATCCAAGCAATTGCTTGGATGTGCTTTCTGTTCTTTTTTTTTTTTTTTGGATTTTTCCTATTCAAACAGCAATTTTTACTGTTTATTCACTATTTATTACTATTCACTACTATTCATTACTATTCATATTTGACTAACTATGGGAGATACTACAGTGTAATTGCTACTTCTTTCCTTCCCTTTATTTCACTTCATTTTTACTTAAACATATGAAATGTGTAAAAACAAATAATTACATGCATTTGAGTGACATCACTGTTAAATTAAATTAATTCAAATATGCATGTAAAACTAGGGGTTTTGGAGATTAAATGAGCATTATGTCTATTATATTGGCACATAAATGCGCAGTATTCAATGTTCGTCACACCCCTCAACTAGCTTATTGCTAGTCCCTAGCAATGAAGTGAAAGAGAAACTGTTCTAAAAATTTTATTAAAAAGTAGGAATAAACTAAGGAAAATAAAATTACCTAACTCACTGTCGCAGGAATCGCGATTGCATTTAGCATATGCAACAAGCCGTTAAACCCCTAGGTTACCCCTAGTGGATGAGTGTTGTCTCGTGAGGGTTTGCAGTGAATATACCCACAAAATTCAAAATTTTTTTTTTAATGTAAAAAATAAAGTAAAATAAAAATCAAGGTAGATTTTCTTCTTTTACAACAGATTAGATTAAATTTGACAATAAAATGAAATTTCCAAGTATGTAATAGTAATGCAACACATATACTCACAGTTTTGTCAATAGTAGTATTTTTTATACTCTTTAAACTCACAGTGTGTACTTGAAAAATCAAGTAACTGATCTTAACTTCAAAGTTTACATAGTCAATAGCAGTCATAAAACTTGTAGTTTTAACTCAAATCTCACTGGGATTTCACTCTTTTAAGGAGAAACTCTTAGAAACCGGTGTAGAGAACATCTCACTTGGTAGGGAAGCAAAGATAGAGGAATTGCTTCCATTTTTTTTATGACTCAATATATAGGCATTTGGAGTACAATAAGTCTTATGAAAGAATACTTATCATTAGAATAGCGAGATCTTCCGTGGAGAACATCCTTATCACTTAAATTTAAAAATCAATTTCTTTTAAATCATTAGGACTTTGACTGGTAGATTAGAAATTAAGATGAGTAGGAGATTTGGCGTGTATTTGTTCTAAGCATGTGATTGGAGTGTTTGCGCAATTCATTACAACCTCTTCTTCTTCTCCTTTTTATCATATGTACATTTTTTTTTTCTTTAGTTTCTCATCATTTTTTTTTTTTTGAAATCAACTCCTTTCTTTCTTTATTACTTCTTACAATATTAATACAGTCCAATCACATACCTGGATATAGAAGTGAGGTTTGTACTCCCAGGTGGAGCAAGGTATGATTTGGATAAAACTGAGAATAAGGTAATATTAGGTGAAGGGGGGGCATTTGAAAGAAAAGATGGCCTAAATCATTTTAAAAATAGATTGACTTTGTTCATTTAAGTAATTTGGACGTTCTAATGGTAAATCCTGAACGTTCTCTTCTAATGATCAGTCAAAGAAAAAGAAAATAATGAGACTCTCAACGAGTGATATGATAAAGAGAATAAAGTGAGACTGAAAAGAATAGTAACCCTCATAAAGGAAGATTGGCACAAAAGCTTACATGGGTTAATTAGTTTCAACTACTTGTCTTTAAACTGTATAGTTTATGCTTACTCATCCATTTAGATTCAGTAATATCTTCACACTGTTTCAAAATGTTTAATGTTTAAAGAGTTTCTAGCATTTGAAAATAGTAAAACATGTGACAATGTGTTGTATGCTATTAACATACCCAAAATAACATTAACGTGTCAAATTTATCTTATATAGAGTAAAAGAAAAATTTCTGAAAAATCCTAAGCATATCCACTAAGTTGGATACATATATGGTGCAACTAGTATCCTCTGCACCTATACAAAAGAGGCTACGCAATCCGGAGCGTCTAAGTTGTCATGATTACCCATCCACCTATAGTAAAAGAGATGAGTCTAGAACCACTAGCAAGCTAAAACATCAGTAAGAGGCTAGGAGATAACTCTGGCTTTACCTAGTTTTTCGCTACCTCTAGAGATATTCACTGCATTAGACATATCTGGTGATATTTGGATCATGCAAATTACTCCTATCGAACCAGCTAATGAAAGCTAGATGTACACGTAGGATCATTTTAAAGTATGACCTGACTGAAAATTATTGACTGTACAAAAACTAAAAATAAAAATAAAAAGAAATGAGGGATGGGAAAACAAAACTTATTTGGGTATCAAAGGATCCAGTCCTCTTTCTCAACCAAAATTTTCTTTTGTTTTGATTTGAATTGTCTTTTGTAACAGTAGTAAACTTTAAAAGATGTGACATTATGAGCAATTAAACCAGGACATTCTTCCCTATAACAATTCAAACACCATCCTAACCTTTTAGCTTTCCTTTTGATGGCATAAAGGCTAGTGCCAGCAAAGGGTGTCTTCTGCTCAGAAACAAGTGAGCGACCCATTAACGTCTGGTCATCGACTATTGGATCTATTTTTTATACTCTCAGCCAACAAGAGAGGCTAGACTTAACCCTTCCACTCCTTCCAACTATCAACTAAGATCTAATTAAAGAGAGCATAGAGGGGGTGGGTGGGAATTAAACTAAAAATATTTATATTAAGAAAAATATATATATTCAGAAACTAAAAAAAAAATATTTTTTTTTTTTTTATTTTTTTATTTTTAACAAAAAAACTTAAAACACACAAAAAGAAAAACTACATTTTTCTATATATATATATATAAAACAGAAAACTAGAAACTACATTTTTCTCTCTTTCAAATTATTTTTTTTATTTATTTCAATTTTTTTTTATATTTTAAAAAAAAAACAGAAAACTTGGATTTTTTTTTTTAATAAGGGCAACGCAGCATTATCATAACAGCAATTAAGAAAATGACAGGGTAAAGTTCAAAATACATAAGACCAATAGCTAGCGCATCGTCCATTTTTTTTTTTACAAAGAAATGGAAAAATATCACCTGTCTCTTGAAAATCTGAAAACCTGGTAGGGCCGTAGATCGAGTGATATTTCCAAGCTTCTTTGGTGTGTGGGTAACTTTAGTGATCAGTAGAGTGGATCTTGATTTTGGATCGAAGAAAATAAAAAGAAAATGAGAGATTGAGAGAGATCGAGAGATTGGGGGAAGAGAGTGAGAGAGTTGCAGAGAATGAGAGAGAGAGATCGCGGCGAGAGAATAAAGGAAGAAGAAAAAGAAAAGAAAAAGAGAGATAGGGAAAAGTTTTTAGGGTTCAAAGCCATATATAAAGCCATTTTCTCTTTTTCAGTGTATCTCTCTCTAGAGAAACTAATTTTTTTTTTTTTATGAAATAAAGATAAAATAAACAAACAGGTGTTAATCGTGAAACCATCCCCCCCCCCAACTGAGTCTGACATTGTCCTCAATGAGTGAGATGAGAAAAAGAAGCTAAGGATAACACCTGTAATAAAAAGAAATACAAAAAGAAATTATAGAATAATAATGACCAAATTAACTTATATATAAAAAGTTATCTAATTAAGAGTATAGGACTTATGAAAATATAAATACTCTAATACACTATGTCCTATACCAATTATGATTTAAGATATTAAATAGCATTATAGTTGAGGTCCTCCAAAGGAATGGACTCCAAGTCAGGTTCAAATCCTTCTAAAAATGGCTTTAATCTATGTCCATTAACTTTAAATGTATTTCCATCTTTAGGGTCCTCAATCTCGACAGTTCCATAAGGATAAACATTTTTTACAATATATGGACCAGTCCATCGAGATTTCATCTTTCTTCTAAAAAGATGTAGTCTTGAGTCGTATAATAGAACTTTTTGCGCGGGGGTAAATCTTTTGCGCAAAAGATTCTTATTATGATACATTTTAGTTCTTGCTTGATGAATTTGAGCATTATCATATGCGTCTTTACGAATTTCTTCAAGCTCACTTAATTGTAATTTTCTTAAAATTCCTCCCTCTTCAATATTACTCCCTCCGTCCCATTTTATGTGTCCACCTTTCCTTTTTGGGATGTCCCAAAATTGTTGTCCACTTTCCTAAATTAGCATACAAATTTGACTTAGTTTCCCAAACTACCCTTCCTTGCAATCAACACCAAAGCAAAATAAAAAAAGGAAGTGCAATGATTATGGGCAATTGTGGAAAGTAGGTGTAGATTCTTTTTGTCCCCTTAAATAGTTGGATTCCCCAAGATGGACACATAAAATGGGACGGAGGTAGTACTATTTAAAGTTCTAGTAGCCCAATACGCCTTATGTTCTAATTCTACTGGTAGGTGACAAGCTTTTCCATAGACAAGTCTATATGGAGACATCCCTAAATGGGTCTTATAAGCAGTTCTATATGCCCACAAAGCATCTGTTAATTTTGAAGACTAGTCTTTACGATTAGAATCAACAGTTTTTTCGAGAATATGCTTAATTTGCCTATTAGCTAATTCAGCTTGTCCATTTGTTTGTGGATGGTATGCAGTTGACACCTTATGGGTCACTCCATATCTTTTCATTAATTTTTCAAATGGCTTGTTACAGAAATGAGTTCCTTGATCACTTATTATTGCTTTTGGAGTTCCAAATCGAGAAAGTATATTATCTTTTAAAAATGCAATAACTGTACGGTGATCATTCTTGTAGGAATAGCTTCTACCCATTTTGAAACATATTCGTCTGCTAATAAAATATATTCATATTGGCAAGATGGAGGAAAATGTCCCATAAAGTCAATGCCCCAACAATCAAATATTTCAATTATAATTATAGGGGTCATTGGCATTTGATTTCTTTTTGTAATACTGCCGAACATTTGGCAACGGTTACAAGCTTTACAGTATAAATATGAATCTTTAAATAGAGTGGGCCAATATAAACCGCTTTGTAAAATTTTCATGGCAGTTACTCGAGATGAAAAATGTCCTCCACAAAAGGACGAATGACACATGAAAAGTACATTTTCGATTTCTTCATTAGGACCACATTTCCTAATTACCTGATCGGCACAATATTTAAACAGATATGGGTCATCAAAGTAGAAATGCCTAGCAATAGCTAGGAATCTTTTTTTATCTGGTGATGACCAATTGCTTGGTATTTTTCCAGTTACTAAATAATTAACAAGATCAGCGTACCATGGAAGGGAAGTCACAGAAAATAACTGTTCATCAGGAAAAGAGTCTTGAATAGGTAAGGGTTCACTGGTATTATCCTCAAAAGTGAGGCGGGATAAGTAATCAGCTACCACATTTTCTACTCCTTTTTTGTCTTTGATTATTAAATTAAATTCCTGTAGTAGGAGTATCCACCTAATAAGCCTAGGCTTACTGTCTTTCTTTGAAAGAAGATATTTAAGAGCTGAGTGGTCAGTAAAACAGACAATAGGGAACCAATCAAGTATTGCCTAAATTTATTAAGGGCAAATACTACGGCTAGCAATTCTTTTTCAGTAGTTGAGTAGTTCATTTGAGCACTATCCAGAGTTCTACTAGCGTAGTATATAACTGATGCCTTTTTATCCTTTCTCTGCCCTAGGACAGCTCTAATGGCAAAGTCGCTAGCATCACACATTAATTCAAATGGTAAACTCCAATCAGGAGATTGCATAATAGGTGCAGTAGTGAGATGCTCTTTTAATTGCTCAAAGGAGTTTTGACGTTCTTTAGTCCATTCAAAAGGTGTGTCTTTGGCCAATAATTGACATAAAGGTTTGGAAATAGTACTGAAATTTTTTATGAATCGGCGATAAAAATCTGCATGTCCTAAGAATGAACGGATGTCTTTTACAGTCTTGGGAATGGGTAAATTAGCAATAAGATCTATTTTAGCTTTGTCTACCTATATTCCATTTTCAGAAATAATGTGTCCTAAGACAATACCTTTAGTGACCATAAAATGACATTTTTCCCAATTTAAAACTAAACTTTTTTCTTCACATCTCTGGAGAACTTTTTGAAGATTGCTAAGGCAATCATCATAGGTTCTGCCGAAAATTGAAAAATCATCCATAAAGACTTCTAAATTCTTTTCTACCATATCGCTGAAAATACTTAACATACACCTTTGAAAAGTCGCAGGTGCGTTGCAAAGACCAAAGGGCATTCGGCGATAGGCGAAAGTTTCAAATGGACATGTGAAAGTAGTTTTTTCCTGATCTTCTGGTGCAATCTCTATTTGATTGTAACCACTATAACCATCTAGAAAACAGTAATACTTATGACCCGCTATTCTTTCTAACATTTGATCCATAAAAGGTAAAGGAAAGTGATCCTTACGAGTTACAGCATTGAGTTTTCTGTAGTCTATGCATACACGCCATCTAGTAGTGACACGAGTGGGAATTAATTCTCCCTTTGAATTCGGAACAACAGTAATTCCTGTTTTCTTCGGTACAACTTGTGTTGGACTTACCCATTTACTATCGGATATTGAATATATAATGCCCATGTCGAGTAGCTTGAGAACTTCTTTCTTAACTACTTCCTGCATAATCGGATTAAGTCTTCTTTGCATTTCTCTTGAGGTTTTAGCATTTTCTTCAACATATATATTGTGAGTGCATATTGAAAGGCTTATTCCTTTTAAATCTGCTATACTCCAACCAATGGCACTTTTATGCTTCTGAAGCATACTAATGAGTTTATTTTCTTGACTAGAGTCTAGAAGAGATGATATTATTACGGGATAAGTATTATTATTATTAAGGAAAGCATATTTAAGCTCTTTAGGGAGTTCTTTTAATTCCAACTGTGGAGTTTGTAAATTAGATGGAAGTGTTAATGTAGTCTTCGGTGGTAAAGGTTCAAAATATGTGGTCCACATTGCTTCTTGAATTATTTCTTCTGTTGAATCTTCATTAAAACATACTTGACTCATAAGATGTTCTTGTAGATTATTACTGTCTAGCTTTTGAATAGAGTTATTAATAACAGATTCTACTGGATCATTGTAACAAGTCAGTTAAAATATTCTCGTGATAGAGATTCAATAGCATGAACTTCTTCAATATTCTCATCTTCTTCTTGATGTTGTGGATTAGAAAAAACTTTAATATTTAAAGTTATATTTCCAAATGCTACAATCATCATACCACTGCGGATTCGAATAGTGGCATCAATGGTAGCCAATAAGGGCCTTCCAAAAATGACTGGTATTTGCACATTAGTATCTAATACTGGTTCTGTATCAAGGATGACAAAATCTACTGGGAAAATAAAATTTTCAACTTTGACAAGAACATCTTCCAGAATTCCCTGTGGGTATTTTGTAGATCTATCAGCAAGTTGTAATACCATGCGAGTAGGCTTTAGCTCACCTAATCCAAGTTCTTGATAAACGGAATAAGGAAGCAAGTTCACACTAGTTCCAAAGTCAAGGAGTGCGTGATTAATTTTGTGATTTCCAATAATACACGATATTGTTGGTGTACCTGGATCTTTAAATTTTGTTGGTAAATTATGCTGTACGATAGAATTAATTTCTTCAACGAATTCAGCAGAGTACGTATCCTTTCGTACATTTTGCTTACGTTTGACAGTACATAAATCTTTTAAGAATTTTGCATAAGCAGGTACTTGATTAATTGCATCTAAAAGAGGAATATTAATATGCACTTGTTTAAATAATTCTAAATATTCCTGATTCTTATCATTTTGGTGTTTTCTTAAACGTTGTGGATAAGGAATTTGAGGAGAGTATTCAGGAGTTTCCTTTGTTTCTTTTTCCACTGGTAAATCAGATGTTTCATTTTCTTGAGAAATTTATTGTTTTTCAAGGGTTTTAACTTCAACTTTATCAGTAGTTTTATCTTCATCTATTTCTTCCTTAATTTCTATCATATTATCTTCCTTATTTGTATGCTCAATTTCTTCTAAAGAAGGTGAAATTTCTTGTCCAACAGCCTTACCACTTCTTAGTACAGTTATAGCTTTTACTTGTTCATGTTGATTATTACCAGAAGTTGAGGGATCACCTTGTGGTTGTCCCCTTGGATTCGGTTGTGGTTGGGCAGGAAAAATGCCTTTTCCTTTAGAATCGTGTTGATTATTAATCCTATCCACAGATGTTTGTAGTTTTCCCATGATTTGTATTAATTGTTGCATCATAGACTGTAAAGGCTCTTCTTGCACTTTCTTGTGCTGAGACACATAAACATTAGAATTTTGTTGTGCATTAGGATATGTATTTTGTGTTTGTTGAAATTGAGGCGGAGGAGGTAAATATTAATTATTTTGAGTAGGTTGGTGTTGAGTTTGAAATTGTAGAATACCCTCTTTTGTATACATATGATTTGGAGGATTTCTCCAGTTAGATTGGTATGAATTACCATAGGCATTTTGGGGACCCCTATAATTATTCACAGCGTTTATCTCTGCTGGAGTTGTTTCCTGACAATTTGAACTATTAGGACATTCATTTGCAGAGTGTCCTAAAGTATGACAACTGTCACAAAGTTCTCTTTTCTTCTTAGGTAGATTATTTTTTTCTACTGTTATAGCTTCTACTTTACGTGCTAATTCTTCATATTTCAGTGTTAATTCATCTTCTGACTGTAATTGGTATAAACTTTTATCTTTTTCCGTCCTACCAATTTCTTCTTTTTCCCACTGGGAAGCATTTTCGCTAAGCCAATTAAAATATGTTTCCGCTTCGTCGGCAGTTTTACTCAAAAATTCTCCTTGACACATAGTTTCAACTAATTTCTTTGATTTTGGCTCTAATCCTTCATAAAAGAAATTAATTAGACGCCATTTTTCAAATCCATGATGTGGACAAGCTAGTAGGAGATCTTTAAAACGTTCCCAAACTTCAGGGAATGGTTCCTTTTCTTTTTGAGTAAAAAGTTTAATTTGACGCATCATACTATTAGTTAAATTTTTTGGATAGAATTTCTTTAGAAATGCTTCATTCATATCAGGCCATGAAGTTATAGATCCAGGACGGAGAGATAAAAGCCAAGCTTTAGCTTTATCTTTTAAAGAAAAAGGAAAAAGCTTAAGACGGATTATTTCAATAGGACAGCTTTGATCAGAGAACGTACTACAAACTTCTTCAAATTCACGAATATGAAGATAAGCACGTTCTGACCCCATTCCATGGAAAGTTGGTAAGAGTGGAATCATGCCATGTCTAAAGTGAAAATTTCCTGTGTGTCTAGGTAGAGTGATGTAAGAAGGAGTAATGTTTCTTTCTGGGGTAAATAAATCACGTAAAGGACGTTGTTCACGTTCTGGTAAAATAAATTGTGGTATATTTTCCCCCTGCTCACTATGAGCATCATCAGCTATTCCTTCTATGCCTTCAATTTCAGCCATGATTCTAGGAAACTGTATACTAGATGATTCACTAGAAATATTAGAATTATGTGGTACTTGATATAAAGCTTCAGTAGTATCTAAGGACATAAGAAGTAAGTGAAAACTAACTGATAATAATAATAATATTATTATTATTATTATTATTATTAGCTAAGTAAAAATAAAACTCTTTTATTTTATTTTATAATTTTTATAATATTAGGTTCTTTTTTTTTTAGAAGATAGACTTATATATGTATATAAATGCTTTCCTTTTTTTTTTAGAAGATGCACAAGTACATACCTATAAATATATATTTATATATTTTTCACAAGGAAAGATTATATATAGTTTTTTTTTTTTTATGTTATCATTTTTTCTTAAAAAGAAAACTAGATTATTTATAAGGTAGAATAAGTATATATATAGATATAGATATAGTAGGAGAAAATAGTTTTAAACCTAACTTATTTATTTATTTATTTTTTATTAACTGTTCCCCGGCAACGGCGCCAAAAACTTGACGACATCGTATTGACGCGTTTTCTTATCACACCCAAGTGCAGGTGATCGTACAAGTAAGAATGTTCTGGAAGTCCAGGTCGAACCCACAGGGAACGGAACATAATTTTATAAAGTTAAGTAGATAATTATTTTGTCATTAAAAAGAAAATAAAAGATGATGGGTTTTTTTGTGGGGTTTTACTAAACTACTAATTTTTATAGTTTTGCAATAAAAGTAATTAAAGCTATTTTTTTTTCTTAACAGTTTATGGTAAAGATTTTAACAGTGCAAAATAAATTAACTAACATACTAGTAAGAAAAGGAAGAAAAATATATAAAAGCTAAATTTTTGTGAGTTAAACTTTTTAGATTTAATAATAGCGAAAGATGGAAATAATACAGATATTTAAGCAAAACTATTATAAAACAGGAAATATTAATTAACTATGGGAAATGATTTAAAAGAATTGGGAATATGCAAATCAACACTAGATCCCACAACTTTTGTGCATTTGAAAAGCATTTGGCATTTAAGACCGCAGAGTCATTCTTTATTTAAAAATAAACTTTCACTAGTCAGAGTCATATCAAGTGTGTCAGGTTTGATATGAAACGACGTCGTTTGGTTTAAAGAAAAATAAAGAGGCAATTGGGCAGTAGCCAGGTTCGAATCGTGCCCCGCCGCGGAAGTGGGTTATTCGGCGTCCAGTCCCCACCACTCTGCCACTACACAATTGCCTATCCATTATTGGATAGAAATATATATAAACACATATTTGAAATATTAACTTTGTCATATGAGTTGTTTGAGTATGCTAGGTGTTTTTTTTTTGACAAAATGCATAGTTTGACAATCCACATAATTAGGCTTTTTATTTCAAATATGTACTCTTTTGAGCCCAATATAGCCATAGTGTATAAACATGTTAAATGGTCATAAACTATAGATACATAGATATTTTTGGCCATAAATGGAAAAACAACCCATCCAGATAAATTTGCCCATTTAAGATTAGTGCACAGAAGCTGTAGTTTCTAAGTTTTTATTACATATCCCCAATTAAAGTTTTAGCCTACCATTTTGGAATTGAAACTGTCTTCCAAATAAAATTTAAAAGATAAATTAAATAGGTGTAAACAGTAACTGCTCAATTAAAACTAAAGCTATAAAACTAAGGTAATGGTGAAATATAATATTAATATTTTTTTTTCTTTATTTAACATGAGCTGGGGTTGAATTTGTGGAATCTGCAAAATAGCAAAGTTTAGTACAACTAGGCTAATAAAATATACATAAATGGAAATACTGAACCAAAAATAAAATACTAAACCTTTGACTTTGGATTCTTATGGGGTCACAGTGGTTGAACTCCAAGAATACAAATAAGGTCAAACCAAATCCAAATCTAATTTAGAGTGAGATATAAATATGGTGTGCTTGGGGCTTTGGTAGGTAATTATAACAACTATGTGGCTAAGAAATATGATGTTTACTTGCAAAAATCTGTCTTCTAGTAAAAAAAAATATTGTCATAAAAACTGAAAATTTGGAGTTTCAAACTATTTTAGGAACAACTATAAGTACTACTAGACTAAAAATATTAAATCTAAATTTAAATAGGACTATTTTTACTACCACAAATTGACAAAGGTCATACAAGAAAACAAATATTTTATTTTAAGAAATACAGTACACAAAGTTTTGCTACATATTTTTGAACATGAAATCATCAATTACATAAAAATAAATTTTTACAACTACTAGAACTAGAAAAGGCAAAGAAAAGCTAAAGTTTCCTATTTCTAGGGACAATATAAAGTGCTCACATAATAACCTCCCCTAAACTATTCTCTCCCTAACAGTGATTGTTGTGAATTGTAGGGGTGGGCACACTTCGGGTTGAACCGAAATTTCGACCCGAACCCGAAATTTCAACAGAATTCGGGTCGGTTAAAAACCGATCTGGAATTTGTTCAGTTCGAAACCGAACTGTTTTACAAAGTCTGGTTCGGTTTTCGGTAGGTATAATTAGTTCGGTTCGAACCCGAAAATCCGAAATTTCATTACTATATAAATGTTGTTTCAAGAATTAGGGCTACACTTTTAGTTCACTCTCTCAGATCAGAGTCTCAAGACTCTCAAGTTTCAACTTCTCAAGTCTCAAATCTCAGATTCTCTCATCAGAGTCTCAAGACACAGGTGAGATTCTCAACTCAATTAATCTCTCATTCCCTCTCTTCAAATCTCAATCTTATTCTCTCATCTCAACTCTCACACTAACGCAGGTGACCCGCGAGGCCGAGACCACGCCGACGGCGACATCATCACTTCAACTCTCTGTCTCTCTCTCTCTCTGAGTCTCTCTCACCAAACTCACTCACTCACCCCGGCGGCGGCAAGCCGGCGACGGGTTCTCGAGGACCACGAGAGCCGAGGCCCGAGAGGTATCTCTCTCTCTCTCTCACACTCTCTCTCTGTTGAGTGTTGACTATTATAGCCTATACTATTCTTGCTATGTATTATTGTTATTTTGTATATATTAGATATATAATATATGTATATATTTAGATGTTAGAGTTTGAGTATGTCATATATTTAATGAATTGTTGTTAGAGTTTTGATGATGAATTGCTGTTAGAGTTTTGAATCTTTTGATGATGAATTGCTGTTAGGTTACATGTAAATTAAATCCCTTCCATGTATTCATTTCTTCTATTTAATTTTAGGTTATCTATTTCTTTCACTCAAAGCTTATTTTGTTTCCATTTGTGAAACAACTGAACTGAATAGCTCTACAATTCAATACTACTTTCTTTTCTTCTTTTCCTTTTGGTTTCTTTTCTTTAAAATACAATCAATAGCATTCATAAAATTGAACAGTGTGCAGTATCAAAATAAAATAAATAAATTGAACAGTGTGCTCTATAATTAACTGCTGACTTGGAATTTACTACTATTTTTTATCAATTAGTTGTTATCATGGACAAAAGGGAATTCATTGGAGGTTTATTAAAGAAGACAATCAATAATAAGTGAAAATGGTTGCAAGAACAACATAGTTACATAGATGATACTTGATAGAGTGGATAACAAACAAAATGGTTGCAAGAACAACATAGATGATACTTGATAGAGTGGATAACAAACAATCCACTAGGTCACTGTCTGACTAGATGCCATTAAATAAATAGACCTTAGAACCAGAATTTCTTCTTTTGCACTTAGAAACGCCAATGTTACAATCATATGTATCTCAAATTAAGTTATTCAATACTTGTTGATTAGTCCGACATCCAATTAATTAAATGAGAGCATTTTTTCTCACCCAAAAAATGGTTCACCAATGCAGCAATGCTCACCCAAGCATTCCATTGGCCAAAGGGGAGCCCAAATTAGTGTGAGCCACAATGCCCCACTTCACCACATTTTTATTTTTTATTTTTTACTTATCCCACTCCTTTTCAACTTTTATCCTTAACTGTGAGCAATCTATTCCTCATTAGTCATTATATTGTTAATTTGTTACTTATAAAGTTTTGCAAATATTGCATGAGTTAAATTATGCATTAAACTTATATTATCTTTGAAATTTTCTCTCTTACTTAGGTAACATTTAACCTTTTCTATACTATGTCGAAAGGAAGTGTAAACATTGACATTAAAATCAACACACTCTTTGAATCTTCTTAATCTAGCTGGTGATTGCCTAACAAATCTCACAGCCGCACGAACTCGAGCAACGGACTAGGTGGAACTCCACATATTTAATGTTAGATAGTGCGGTGAAGTTTGAGAGAGCCTTTGAGAGGTATAGCTTGCAAGATTCAACTTACAACTCTGATCTAACGGCTAGTGAGGGAAAATGGGTGCCAAGTGAAGAAGATTGGGCTAATGTAAGGCGTTTAGTTCGGTTTTTAGAACACTTTTATCACCTAACATTGAGGATCTCGGGCTCTCTATATGTCACATCCAATTCATTCGTTAGTGAAATTAGTGAAGTTTTGACTTTGTTGAAAGAGATGCAATCTAGTAATGATATTGAAATGAGTTTTATGGCAACAAAGATGAGGGCTAAGTATGACAAGTATTGGGGAGATCCGGAAAAGATGAACTTATTGATTGTTATTGCTATGGTATTGGATCCCCGTCACAAGTTTGGGTTTGTGGAATTTGCCATTAAGAAAATTTACGGGGAATTTGGGGGACACAATTTATATTTGATGGTGAAAGATGCAACATTTAATATGTTTAAAGAGTATGAACAACTAAACTCACCCAAATTCATTACATCTTCATCTTCATCTTCATCTTCCCGACCATCAACAAGGCGATCTAATATGACAATGGATGTGGAGCCTACTAATAAGAGGAGAGATTTATTGAAAAAAGAGTACAATCAGTTTAAACTTGATAGTGGGAATGTGGATGCTAAGTCAGAATTGGATAGGTATCTTGGTGAGGCTACCGAGGATGAGGATGACGACTTTGACATCTTGAAGTGGTGGAGGGTTAATTTGCCTCGATTTCCTATCCTTTCACAGATGGCCCGTGATGTATTGGCAATTCCTATCAGTACCATGGCATCTGAGTCTGCATTTAGTACCGGAGGGCGTGTTCTTGATGCATTTAGGAGCTCCTTGACTCCGAAGATAGTACAGGCCATTATATGTGCTCAAGATTGGTTGCGTCCCAAATCTCGCCTAGTTAGTGTTGAGGAGGATTTAGACAATCTTGAGAAAGTTAAGGAAGGTAAGTAATTTATAGTTATTGACATCTTTAATCTTTATAGTTATTTACTTGTAACTTATGACTTATTCAATTATGAACTAATTGAAGACACAATTTTTTTAATTTGTAGAGCTGTTGAAGATTGCAAATGACTCCAATGTTGTAGATCTTTGAAGGTGGTAAGTCGTGACTGGTGACAGACTGACAGGAGCGTTATGGTTGTCAGCTTTCCTACTTCTTTTATTTACTTGGTTCATGGACAATGTATTAATGTTAATGTTTGAGACTATGTTTTATATTTGTGGACTTGTGGTTATGTTTGTGGACTTGTGGTTATATTTGTAGACTTGTGGTTTTGTAGTTTATGGTCTTGTTGACCTCATGGACATTGGACATTATAATTTATCATGTATGGTGATTGGTGTATGTGACGTATGCCAGTATCAAACTATCAGTATGTGGTGTGGACGTGTGGTTGGTATTAATTAGTTATTTGGTATCATCGATTCATCATGTTATTTGTGGTTGTTGTCTACTTGTCTTGTTGATATATCATATATGGTTACAGCCTTACAGGTGATGGTCTTTTAGGCTGCAGCTTTTGCTGGTCCCATCATCCCAATTCGGCAATTCCCATGGACATGTTTTAAATTTTAATGTTCATTTTTTAGATTAGTAGAGTTGTGGTTGTTAACTTGCATTCTTAGGTAGTAGACTTGTAAATTTGTAATTGTAGTTGACTAGTTGTGGGCCTTGACGCCTTGTGGAACTGACAGTGACAAAGTGACAGGTTGACTGGTTGTTAGTTGTTACAGTGTTACTTGCAAGTTGCAACCTGCAAGGCTGCAAAGCGGCAATTCACTAATCATTTATTCAGACTTTACTTCAAAAAATAAAAATAAAAATAAAAATAAAAACCAAACTAGGGGCACTGGGGTAGAGCTCAAAGTCAAAGACTCAAACAATAAACATAAATTACATAAACACTACTGAAAAAAAAAAATTAGTTTATTTCCAACCCGAACTTTCGAAACCGAAACTGAACTTTTATTTCGAACCCAAACCATACTTTCAAACTTTATTTCAGATCGGATTTCGGTACCAAATCTGTCAACCCGAACCCGAACTACCCGACCCGAACTTTTCGGTTCGAACCCGAACCAACCGAATGCCCACCCCTAGTGAATTGTGATGTTGGCTCTTGGATTGTGTGTGTTGCTTCCTTTGCCTCCTCCTTTCCTTTTATAGACGAATTCAGTGATATAATTCGTCATTGCTTCGATCACCTTTGGCACCCTTTTTCTCCTCGTGTTCAATCCCATTTTCTTTACCTCTTCTGACAACTTTTGAAAAAAACGAAACTGAGAGAGAGAGAGAGAGAGAGAGAGAGAGAGAGAGAGAGAGAGAGAGTGAACTTGAACAAATGGTGTAGTGAATTCAAATGGTAGGAGTAGCAGTTTGGATTAAGCCCAACTTCATGGTTTAGTAGTTGGGGTTAACCAACAAAGGTGAACTTGAACAAATGGTGTAGTGAATTCAATGACAACCTTTGATAAAGGATTTTTAGTTAAACATCGAACCGTTCGAACTGAATAAAACCAACAGAAAAGTGTCTATAACTCAAAGTTCTACCACTGCAATTTTTGTTTTAACAAGATTCCATGGTTAAAATGGTTTGGTCATGAGTTTTTGGCAACAACAACAATCTGTCCAGAGTTTCAGAATAGCAACACCCTTTTGAAATGAGTAAATCAGAACCCCAATCAAGTATTAATGACCCCAAATAATTTTTTCTATGAACTTTATTGTGTTAATAAGACCGCCAAAAAAATATTAGAGTCTTTTAGATTTCTTTACTATTTTTAGAAAATAGTACAAGAACTCTGGACGGAGAGTTATGAAGTTCTGAGTGATGTCTAGTATTCGTTTAATTTCTAGGGATCCAACGGTTGAAACCTTGATTTTCTTTTTAGATTAAAAACTAGACTCACAGAGGCATCATGTGTCCAAAAACCATCAAGATCAAACCATGGGAACCATGCTTTTTATTTCTTTGAATTTTGATCTGCTCTCAGGAATTTTTAGAATCCTGTAACAATTTTTGACCAATCTTGTAAATAATGGTCCAAATGACCTTTTCATGGCCTAGGGTTTATACCATGCTTTAACAATGATTGATTAAGCTTAAAACCAGAGGTTAAATGATCCAAATCAATGAATAGTTCATAGCTTTATATTGTTCATATTCATGTATCCATGTGCATTCATCCATATAGATTGATACTTGTAAATAGAATTCACCTTGTGTTAGGGTTTGTTACTTAGGATTTAAAGATATGTTTTATTTAAAGTATGTGAACTAACCCTATGTTTTGTAGCGCTATCAAGGTACGATTTCTCAAAATCTCCTCTCGTTTGTTTTAATTTCTTGATTTTATTGATTTTCGACCCCATACACGACACCTTAGACTAGGTCTTGCCTTATGTGTTTATATGCGATTAGAGACTTCTTTTCTAGGTTTCTATTTGTTCGCATTCATTCACTTCTAAAATATTCGCAGCTGGATCCCAGGTAAGTTCCCTAGTGCTCTAAATGCACATCATATTGCTTGCTAATTGAAATATGTGATTTTGAGTGATATCTTATCGTTTGCAATCTTACATCATTTGGACATGCTTTTGTAATATATATATATATATATGTATTAGTTCAGTGCATGCTTAGATTAATGAATTCGATTAAAAGGATATTGAGTAGAGGCCTATCGTGAGATAGGATGAGAAAGGGTGTTTTATTCCGTTGGGCTCCTTCCCCTCTCATTCCATAATCCCCGAACCTAGAAATCTCTGATTTCTAAAAAGATCAGTTTGCTTTAAAAAAAGGTTTCTTAATTTTCCTTTTAAAAAATTAAGTGGCGACTCGTTTTTGAATTTGAATTTGGAAAATATTTTGAAAAAGTTGTGGGTAAGAGAAAATTGCGATATCCACACCCAGCCATATTTTGTAAGAGAGATAGAAAAAGAACACACACACACACACACGCACACACACACACACACACACACAAAAGGGCCATCTTGTAAAAAGTTTGAAGTAACTGGGGTATTACTTATTATTTGGGTGAGCAAATTTGTTCTCATTTTTTGCCCTCTTTCCTACCTAAACATGTGTGTGTGTGTGTGTGTGTATATGCATATAAAGTATATGTTGAAATCAGACCTCTGTCCATTGTTGTGTCCTCTGTGGAACAATTTTTTTTGATTTACAGGAAATAGATCCCCCACTTTTAAGCATTTTTGAAATGGACCCTTTTACTTGTTTTTTTTTCCTCACATGTTGGGTAATTCCGAGTAGTCTCCATCTATCTCAATGGTTTCTTGTGATATTGATACTGATATGATCAAAATAAAGAAGCAAAAAAGTGTTGCTTGCTTTAATTTTTCTTTTGCACAAGCAATGATGCTTACCTTTCGTTGATTGATATTATGCCTTAGCACAAAATTAGTATTTCGCATGCTTATTGTTTGCTTGCTGGATTGCTTTCTATTTCATTAATTGAATAAGTAGAATGTTTTGAAAGCATGCAATTCTAGTCATTGTTTGAAATAAGTCAAGCAACATGAGAAAAAAGTATGTATTTGTTGTTAATGTTTTTGATCTGTTTGGGTGTTCATTAGCGATTTCGTAGAAATTTCAATTAGAATTGGAAAAAAATGTACGATATATCCTAGTGGTTAGGAAGTGTCATACAAACTAGTAGTTTGGTTGCTAAAATGCCATAGTTAGGTCCCAAAGGGTTGTAACAAACTTCCAAAAAATCTTATATTTCAAAACAAATTTTCATGGGCTTCGTTTGGTTCTTGGATTTAGTGACGAAAAAGAAAAAAAAACATGTGCATAGAGAAAAACATTTTCCTTTGTTTGAATAACAAAAACGAAATAAAAATAGCAACACAAGAAGTAAATTAGATATTTTGAACATTGTGAGTCATTTCCTTTCCTCTATTCATATATTCTTAATATATTTTAGAAATATTTTTTACATATTTTCTTTATGTTAGTTAAGCATGGAGGAAAACACCTCAAGAGTCATGAAAGCTATAAACCAAACAGAGCGCTACGGAAACTAGAAGATCAAACTGGGTAAAATACCTATGTAATTAGGTGTATGAAGTTCCAAAGTTAGGCCTCCAACTCGTGTTTTGAATTTAACCAAGCAGTGACTATGCTTAAGATACATAGCTTTTGGATTTGGAGCTAATAAGATGGACCACATTCTGCCAACATTCTTATTGAAAATATGGCATTTGAACTTTAAAAAAAAAAAAAAAAAAAAAGAGCTTACATTCTAATAATCTTTAAATATATATTTTTTTATCCATTGTATAAATTAGAAAGTGCCACACATGCTTGTGTGGACATGAAAAAAAATTGCAAGCAGCCTTTTTTGAGCTGTTTTTTTTAAGCACTGCTGCAGTTTTTATTTATTTATTTTAATCTAATTGTCAAATAGTGTATTTCTTTTATAATTTGAAAGTAAATTGTATTACCTTTTGATTTACTAACAGGTAATGACCGACTTAACAAGTAGGTTGATAAGTGATTTTTTTTTTCTTCTTTTGACAAAAGGATGGATAAGAGTTGGATTCAACTTAATAATAGATTTTCACTCGAGTACATACATGGCTTGAGGAATTTCATGAAGTTGGCATGTGCTCGTAAAGATAGACTCAATAGGGTTCGGTGTCCATGTTCTAAGTGTAGTAATGTGTCCTTCAAGTATGTAGATGTGGTTGAGGACCACTTGTATGAAAATGAGATGGATGAATCTTACACTCGGTGGATATATCATGGGGAGGCTTTTGAGCCAAACTCAGTTCATGCTACTAATTCTAACATGAGCAGTGATCGTGATATCAGAGACCGTGAAATGCATGATGTTGGAGAAATGCAAGAAATTTTAGAAGATTATTATGTAGCAACATATATGGGTGATTATGAAGATTATCCATTTAGTAGTGATGGTCAACATGCACATCAAGAGGAATTGTCCCCCAATCATGATCCACACGTGCTTGTAGAACACACATCTTGTAATCTTGGTCCTAATGCAAAGGAGAACGAAATGGAAAATTTCCTAAGATTGTTGACGGATGCATAACAAGAGCTTTATCCAGGTTGTCATAAGAACTTTAAGTTGTCATTCATTGTGAAGTTATTCCACTTAAAGGTGACTAACCATTGGACCAATAAATCCGTAGACATGTTGCTTGATTTGTTAAATAATGTACTTTCTGATGGTAGTGTATTGCCGAAATCCCATTATGAGGCTAGAAGCATAATGTGGGAATTAGGTCTCGGCTATGAGACAATACATGCATGTAAAAATGACTGTGTACTATTTTGGAAGGAACTTGAAAAAGAAAACGAGTGTCATGAATGTCACAAGTCCATATATAAGTATGATAATGGGAAGGGTAAGAAAGTTCATCATAAGGTACTGTAGTATTTTCCACTAAAACCTAGGCTGCAGAGGTTATTTATGTCACAAATGACAGCAGAAGATATGCAATGACAGAAAGAAAAACGAATTGAGCAGAAGAATGTGTTAAGACATCCAGCCGACTCTGAGGCTTGGAAGGAGTTTGATAAGAAGCATGATTGGTTCACCAATGATCCTCGAAATGTTCGGCTTGGGCTAGCAAGTGATGGTTTTAATCCGTTTGGTAACATGAGCAATGGTTACAGCATGTGGCCAGTAATGCTTATGCCATACAACTTACCATCCTGGAAATGTATGCAAGAACCTTTTCTATTCTTGTCCTTACTTATACCTAGACCAAAGTCACCTGGAAATGACATTGACGTGTATTTGCAACCACTAATACATGAGTTGAGAGAGTTGTGGCAAGATGGTGTGGAGACAAGGATGCTTTCACAGGACATAATTTTAAATTACATGCAACGGTTTTATGGACTATAAATGACTTTCCTGCTTATGGAAATCTTTCTGGTTGGAGCAACAAGGGTAAATTGCATGTCCAACTTGTAACAAGGAGACAAGGTTTCTATCATTGAAGCATGGTAGGAAATTATGCTACATTGCACATCATCACTTCCTACCCAAAAAGCATGCTTGGCAAGAAAGGAAGGATATTGACGGTAAACAAGAACATAAGTTGCAGCCTAATGAACTATCTAGGGATGACGTGCTGCGGCAACTTGAAAACATCAATGATTTAAAATTTGGGAAAGGACCACATAACAAGAAGAGAAAGAACACTACAAATGAGTTGAATTGGACAAAAAACGTATTTTCTTTCAATTACCTTACTAGAAAACCCTTAAGATTCGCTGTAATTTTGATGTAATGCATACTGAAATATATATATATATATATATGTGATAATGTATTAGGAACATTGATGAATATTGATGGGAAAATAAAGGACAATCTAAAAGCCCGCCTGGATTTGATGGAAACGTGTATAAGAAAGGAATTGCACTTGACTCCAAATGGAGGTAAGTATGTAATGCCATATGCACACTACACATTGTCCGTTAATGAGAAAAAAAGCTTGTGTAAGTGGTTGAAGTTGGTGAAATTTCCAGATGGGTATGCATCAAACATATCTAGATGAGTCAACGTGAAGGTTTGTAAGATTTCAGGATTGAAAAGCCATGATTGCCATGTCCTTTTACAACGGTTGCTCCCGGTAGGACTAGGTGGATGCCTTCGAAAAGATATCTACATTACTTGAGTTGAATTTCTTCTTCAAGGAATTGTGTTACAGAACATTGAGGATAGAAATGCTTGAGAGATTAGAACGGGATATTGTTCTCATAATCTACAAACTTGAAAGCATTTTCCCTCTTGCATTCTTTGATGTGATGGTGCACTTAGCAATTCACCTTCCACGTGAGGCAAAAATTGCTGGACCAGTACAATTTCGATGGATGTATCCAATTGAAAGGTAATGTCTAAAATGTAAATTAAGCGTGTTTAAACTATTAAGTTTTTTTTATTAAGTTGAATAGTATGGTAATGTCTATTAATAGATACTTGCACACACTGAAAATGTTTGTGCGCAATAAAGCACGCCCAGAAGGTTCAATTGCAGACGCATATATTGACAATGTGTCACGCCCCGACGTAGCATAATTAAGGAAAGCATTTAATTTCCTTTATGGACTCATAGGTCGTGACAAGTGAGTATGACCAATTGTCCCTGCAACAAATAACTTAACAACATTTCTAAGAGAAATGATACTAATAACATAAGCTCCGAAATTTAAAACTTACTAAACTATTACATAAGTCAATGTCTTAGGCACAAAACGCCCTTATTCAAAAGCTGTTCTCCAGTCTATTACAACTTTAGAAAATGAAAGACATAGGAAATAATAAGCAGCCTCCTGGAAAGTTCCCTGCCTCTAACTAGCGTAGTCGAAGTACCCTGGCTGCTCCTGCCCCTGAAAATCTGGACATACAGTCCAGGACGCATCAACGCCGTCAGCTTATGAAAGCTGGTGAGTAAAATAAACAAGTTCTCGCAATGTATATATGTATAAGCAAAATAAACAACGGTACCATTTAACTTTATCAGTAATATATTCAAGGTTCCAATTCCAACATAATTCACGGGGGAATATAGTAAGAATTAAAATACGAAATTGCACATGAATTGTGAAACATCTTATTTTACAAATTCTTTCCTTTAGAACAATCCAATTAAATCAACACATCATTTCAGCTACCAGAAGTAATAAGTATTCAGTCGTCCAATTCATATGCTACACTATCGCCTCCAATACCAGGAATACTATCCGATCGGTATTGAAGTCACACACCACGCTACTGTCTCAGATACCAGGAATACTATCCGATCGATATCTAGACCAAACACAACCAACCATCGCTCCGGATATCAGGAATACTATCCGATCAACATCCGAAAACGCGCGCCTTAGATACCAGGAATACTATCCGATCGATATCTAAGTCGTACACAACACTGTCGCCTCCAATACCAGGAATACTATCCGATCGATATTGAGGTCGCACACCAAAACGCCACCCTTTATTCTTTTCACGCTTTCTCACACACATGCATGTCAACACAACCTTGACCCAAATATGTATGTTAATGTTCATAGTTTTGCAGTATCGGTTAATAATCTCAAAGCTGAATATACGTTCAACATAAATCTCGATCTTAATCGTTCTTGCAAGTCCAAAGTCTAACAGTGAGCCTTTAAAACAGTGTATTTGTCAAACAGTTCTTTAAAATTTCCCAAAACATTTTCCAAACAGTCCCTTAACAAAAATCACACAAACTGTCAAAACTGCCACCTCGCGCGAGCGGATCGCGCGAGCGAGGGGGAGGGCAGATCGCGCGAGCGGATCGCGCGCGCGAAAGGGAAGGCCGGATCGCGCGAGCGGGTCGCGCGAGCGGGGGAGCTGGACAGGTCGCGCGAGCGGATCGCGCGAGCGAGGGGGGGGAAAAAGTTCGCGCGAGCGGGCCGCGCGAGCGATCCTCGCGCGAGCGGGTCGCGCGCGCGAGTTCTTGCAGAACGTCGTCTTCTTCGTTTTCTCCCCTGTTTTCAATTCTGGACTGAAATTACCCAGTTTCAGATTCTGTTCGTACCAAGACAAGTGATATATGGTTCTCCTCGATTTTCCGCGTAGATTAAGAATACGCGATCAATTTTAACTAATACGGATTGTATCGATTAATTTCTGCGATTAAAGTTAGAGTGACAAAACTTAAAATCAACCGTTCGTCGCGATACGGGTAAATTACTGCGTAGGATTCGAACCACAGCTTATCGGGATCAATATCTTCCATTCCCAATTTACAGAATCGATTTTGGTTACGATTTCTAAAACTCCAATTCTCAAGCTTTAATGGTGTATTGATATATATACACATATACACACATATATACACTGAAATATACACATATAGACATTGAGAGTGAGTTTAAATTACTCACAGAGACGATTATACAGAAAATTAAAGGCCGAGAACTTCCGCCGTAATAATCCGTCGCCAAAGAAATTATACCCCTCCGTTCTTGATTTTGGTAGCCCAATATATATATATGACTATGTATGTGTGGTGTATATATATCATATGTATAATCTGTGTGTGTGTGTGATCTTGAGAGCAAGAGAGTGATAGAGAGAATTAGAGTGAGTTTTGAGGGAGATTGAGAGTAACAGTGAGAGTGAATGAGAGAGATGAGAGTCTGATACACATACATATACTGTATGTGCTTTGGGCTCCAAGAAAGGGGAAGAATTCTCCCGGTGAGGTTGAGCTCACGTGCTCCCTCACCCAAGACGCGGTATAAGGCGCAGTTGGAAAACAAAACTGGTATTTTCTGGTTTAAAATAAAATACAGAAAATTATATTAATGTAGGAATTAAATTTCTGGTTATACAAAAATATAGATATCGATTTTGAAACCACAGAAAATATTTTCTATATTTTCAAATATTACGGTTTGGCCCCAGATAATTATTACAAAGAGAAATTAAATTAAAATACTCATGGAAATGAAATGCAGTATTTATTTATTAATGATAATAAAATACAGGGCGTTACACCCTACCCACCTTAACAGAGATTTCGCCCCGAAATCTGAGCTAACTAATCCTGAAACAACTCGGGGTATCTAATCCTCATGTCTGACTCTAACTCCCACGACGCCTCTCCTTCGTCATGATGCCTCCACTGAACTTTAACCAAAGGAACGTCTCTTCTCCTCAGCCTCTTGATACTCTGGTCGAGAATTCTCACAGGTCTATCCTTGTAGACAACATCCTGACTCGTCTCAATATCATCAAAATTAACCACATGTGAAGGATCCCGTATGTATTTCCTTAACATACTGACATGGAACACATTATGAACACCAGACATCTTTGGTGGCAATGCGAGTCGATAAGCCACTTTCCCAACACGCTCCAAAACCTCGAACGGTCCGATGAAACGAGGTGCCAGCTTCCCCCTCTTCTGACCAAAACGTACTATTCCACGAACAGGTGAAACCTTAAGGAGCACGTGATCACCGATACTGAACTCCAAGTCCTTTCGTCGCCGATCCGCATAACTCTTATGCCTGCTCTGTGCAGTTTTCATCCTTTCCTTGACCAGTGAAATCTTCTCATTGGTCTCTCTCACCAGATCTGGTCCCAAAAGTTCTGTGTCTCCTACTTCAGCCCAACACAACGGAGATCGACAAGGTCGTCCGTACAAAGCTTCGAACGGCGCCATCCCAATACTCGAGTGATAACTGTTGTTATAAGCAAATTCGACCAACGGTAAGTGCGTCTCCCAAGACTCTTCAAAGTCAATTGCACAAGCTCTGAGCATATCTTCCATAATCTGATTAACACGCTCGGTCTGTCCATCGGTCTGAGGATGGAAAGCAGTACTCATCTTGAGCGAAGTTCCCATAGCCTTCTGCAAACTTTCCCAAAATCCCGAGGTAAAACGTGCATCGCGGTCTGATACAATCGACACAGGCGCACCGTGCAGTCGCACCACTTGCTGTAGGTACATTCGACTCATCCTTTCTACTGGGTAAGTCATATTGTACGCGATAAAGTGTGCAGACTTCGTCAAACGATCCACAATTACCCAAATCGCGTCATGATTCTGTTGTGACCGGGGCAATCCAACCACGAAATCCATAGTTATGTGCTCCCACTTCCATCCTGGAACAGGTAAGGGTTGCAACAATCCCGAGGGTCTCTGATGTTCGGCCTTCACTTGTTGACAAGTCAAACATTTAGACACAAACTCGGCTACTTCTCGCTTCATCCCTTCCCACCAGAAGTTTCTCTTCAAATCCTTATACATCTTTGTTCCTCCTGGGTGTACTGTCAGTCTCGATTTATGTGCTTCTTCGAGAATATCTTTTCTCAAACCTTCTGAATCTGGCACACCCAATCTGTCTCGACATCTGTACCCTCCATCGGCCCCAACCTTCCATTCTGTCGGGTCCTTTTCTGACATCTTGGCGAACCATACTTGAAACTTCTCATCTCCCTTCTGGGCTTCGATGATTCGACTCACAAGTGTTGGTTGTACTACGAGGCATCCAAAGTGCTGCCCGGCACTTCCCTCTGAAATCTGCATATCAAATTCTGCGATTGTCTCTAAAGCTTTCCATTCCCTCAACATCAATGAAGCAATCATTCCTCGAGGTTTCCGGCTTAGGGCGTCAGCGACTACGTTAGCCTTACCGGGGTGGTACTCTAATGTGAAGTCGTAATCCTTAATCAGCTCCATCCACCTACGTTGCCTCATGTTCAACTCCTTCTGAGTAAACAAATACTTAAGGCTCTTGTGGTCCGAGAACAAATCAAACTTCTCCCCGTAGAGGTAGTGTCTCCAGATCTTGAGCGCGAACACTACTGCTGCTAGCTCCAAATCATGAGTTGGGTAATTCAATTCATTCGGCTTCAACTGTCGTGAACCATAGGCGATAACCTTTCCGTCTTGCATAAGGACACATCCCAATCCTTGATACGAGGCGTCACTAAAAATAGTGAACTTCTCACCATCCCTTGGTATCGCAAGCACTGGCGCTGTTGTCAATCTCTCTTTTAATTCCAGAAAAGCGCGTTCATGCTTATCAGTCCATTCAAACTTCAAATCTTTCTTAGTCAAACCAGTTAACGGGGCTGCTATCTTGGAGAAACCTTCTACAAATCTCCGATAGTAACCAGCTAGTCCCAGAAAACTTCTGACTTCTGTAGCATTGGTCGGCCGAGTCCAATTCGCCACTGTATCGGTCTTTGATGAGTCAACCGCGATTCCTTGTTGAGAGATCACATGCCCGAGAAACTTAACTTCCTGAAGCCAGAATTCACACTTGCTGAATTTAGCATACAGGCGGTGATCCTTGAGAGTCTGCAACGCGATCCTTAGGTGTTGTTCATGCTCTTCCTCTGACTTGGAATAGATCAAAATATCATCAATAAAGACAATAACGAATTGATCCAAATAGGGCTTGAATACTCTGTTCATCAAGTCCATAAACACAGCCGGAGCATTCGTCATCCCAAACGGCATCACTAAAAACTCATAGTGTCCGTATCTCGTCCTGAAAGCAGTCTTAGGTATGTCTTCCTTCCGCACCCTCAACTGGTGATACCCTGACCGTAGATCGATCTTAGAAAAGGTCGTGGCTCCTTGCAACTGATCAAACAGATCGTCTATCCGAGGTAAGGGATACTTATTCTTGATAGTAACCTTATTCAGTTCTCGGTAGTCAATACACAACCGCATCGTCCCATCCTTCTTCTTCACGAACAACACTGGTGCTCCCCAGGGTGAAGTACTTGGACGAACAAAACCCAACTTCTCAAGTTCTTGAACTTGTTCCTTCAGCTCCATCAACTCTGTAGGGGCCATCCTGTAGGGAACCTTGGTTATAGGTCGAGTACCTGGCACCAATTCCACACAGAATTCTATGCCCCTTTCCGGCGGTAATCCTGAAATATCTCGGAACACTTCCTCGAACTCTTTGATTACCGGTATTGATGATACTGTCACCTCTGCACTGACAACCTCAATGTTTGCTAGGCATCTAGTGAGGAACATATCACCCGAAGGGTTACATTGGAAATCGAAGAGTTGATTCCCCTTGTCCGCAAATGTGATCCTCTTCCTTGCACAATCCAACTTCGCATCATTCTTCTCGAGCCAATCCATTCCCAGGATTGTATCGAACTCCTTCATCGACAGAACCACCAAACTCGCCAAAAGTTCGCGGTCTCCTAACCGTAGAGGACAATCCTTACATACATGTAATAACTTGACTGTGGTCCCTAAGGGTGAGACAGCACTCAAAGCTTCCTCTAAACGATGCGGTACGATACCCAACTTCTGAACAATCTTAACAGATATAAAAGAATGTGTAGCACCCGTGTCGAATAAAACTTTAACATGAGAGTTAAACAAAGTTAGAGTACCTTCCACTGTCTGTTGCTCGGGCACTCTCTCCTCATAAGCACCTCCTTCATACCCTGTTTCTTCATAACCAGCAGCCTCGGGAATAACAGCATTCAGGCGGGCCTGTCCTTGCTGACCATAGTTACCTTTCCTAGGAGCCTTGCATTCTGGACTTATGTGACCTGGCATGCCACAATTATAGCACACAACTCCTAGACGATCCGCACGCCTAGGTGCTCTGCAATCTTTAGCTCGGTGACCAGGAACTCCACAATTGAAGCAGTTATTGTTTTTGGCCCCTTCTATTGCTAGAGGCTGATATTGCTGAACTGCTTGTGTCTGCTGTGGTTTCTTTCCTCCATCCCAGGTCCTTTTCTGTCCTTGAGGGTACCCAGGTTTCTGTCCTGAATAACCCTTCTGCGGAGGTCGATTTCCAAGCGGCTTCGAATTCTGACACCCATCATTTTCCAACCCCGTAGCCAATCTCACCAGAGCTTCAAATGACTGGCCCAAATGCCCCATAGTCAGATGTCGGAGAGACAAGTTGAGGCCACGGTGATACTTCTTGATTTTCTTCTGGGGTGTGTCCACCATATGTGGAGCAAAGCGAGACAGACGCTCAAATCGAGTAGTGTACTCACGGACAGTCAGATTCCCTTGAGTCAACTCCATAAACTCTTTCTCCCTCTTGTCCTTCTCTTCTTCGGGGAAATACTTCTCAAGAAACCTTTCCTTGAACACCACCCATGGCATTCTCCTTGCAACTTCTTCCCCTATGGTCGCCTTTTCAGCATCCCACCAATCAGCCGCTGCATAAGACAACTGAAAGATAGCCAGACGCTTCTTCTCCAGATCAGTGCATTCTATGGTCTCAAAGATACGCTCCATCTGACGTAGCCACTGTTCCGCTTGCCAGGGTTTATCAGTTCCAGCAAAATACTCAGGTCGCAGAGCGCGAAATTCCTTGAGAAGCTTGTCTCCAGTCTGGTGGGCTTGCCTCCCATTCCCGTTGTAATTCCCATTCTGATTATTGTTCCTTGCGTTCTGATCACTAACCCTCTCCAATCTTCTTACAAAAGCCTCGAACATTCCGGTTGGATCTATTACCGGGGGTGCATCTTCAATAGCGGGACGATTCCTGAGATTTCTTCCAGCCATCGGATCGAGAGAACGGTACCTATCCATCAATCAACGGAATATGGTCAAACTCTCGGAAAGAAAGAAAATTCTAAACGATAGAAAGCGACTAAACACGGAACGAAGTCGAACTATCTTATCTCAATTCTATCTTAACGGAAGATCCTATGTGTCTGGACAATTGGTCGAGCCATAACCTGGCTCTGATACCAAAAAGCCTGTCACGCCCCGACGTAGCATAATTCAGGAAAGCATTTAATTTCCTTTATGGACTCGTAGGTCGTGACAAGTGAGTATGACCAATTGTCCCTGCAACAAATAACTTAACAACATTTCTAAGAGAAAGGATACTAATAACATAAGCTCCGAAATTTAAAACTTACTAAACTATTACATAAGTCAATGTCTTAGGCACAAAACGCCCTTATTCAAAAGCTGTTCTCCAGTCTATTACAACTTTAGAAAATGAAAGACATAGGAAATAATAAGCAGCCTCCTGGAAAGTTCCCTGCCTCTAACTAGCGTAGTCGAAGTACCCTGGCTGCTCCTGCCCCTGAAAATCTGGACATACAGTCCAGGACGCATCAACGCCGTCAGCTTATGAAAGCTGGTGAGTAAAATAAACAAGTTCTCGCAATGTATATATGTATAAGCAAAATAAACAACGGTACCATTTAACTTTATCAGTAATATATTCAAGGTTCCAATTCCAACATAATTCACGGGGGAATATAGTAAGAATTAAAATACGAAATTGCACATGAATTGTGAAACATCTTATTTTACAAATTCTTTCCTTTAGAACAATCCAATTAAATCAACACATCATTTCAGCTACCAGAAGTAATAAGTATTCAGTCGTCCAATTCATATGCTACACTATCGCCTCCAATACCAGGAATACTATCCGATCGGTATTGAAGTCACACACCACGCTACTGTCTCAGATACCAGGAATACTATCCGATCGATATCTAGACCAAACACAACCAACCATCGCTCCGGATATCAGGAATACTATCCGATCAACATCCGAAAACGCGCGCCTTAGATACCAGGAATACTATCCGATCGATATCTAAGTCGTACACAACACTGTCGCCTCCAATACCAGGAATACTATCCGATCGATATTGAGGTCGCACACCAAAACGCCACCCTTTATTCTTTTCACGCTTTCTCACACACATGCATGTCAACACAACCTTGACCCAAATATGTATGTTAATGTTCATAGTTTTGCAGTATCGGTTAATAATCTCAAAGCTGAATATACGTTCAACATAAATCTCGATCTTAATCGTTCTTGCAAGTCCAAAGTCTAACAGTGAGCCTTTAAAATAGTGTATTTGTCAAACAGTTCTTTAAAATTTCCCAAAACATTTTCCAAACAGTCCCTTAACAAAAATCACACAAACTGTCAAAACTGCCACCTCGCGCGAGCGGATCGCGCGAGCGAGGGGGAGGGCAGATCGCGCGAGCGGATCGCGCGCGCGAAAGGGAAGGCCGGATCGCGCGAGCGGGTCGCGCGAGCGGGGGAGCTGGACAGGTCGCGCGAGCGGATCGCGCGAGCGAGGGGGGGGAAAAAGTTCGCGCGAGCGGGCCGCGCGAGCGATCCTCGCGCGAGCGGGTCGCGCGCGCGAGTTCTTGCAGAACGTCGTCTTCTTCGTTTTCTCCCCTGTTTTCAATTCTGGACTGAAATTACCCAGTTTCAGATTCTGTTCGTACCAAGACAAGTGATATATGGTTCTCCTCGATTTTCCGCGTAGATTAAGAATACGCGATCAATTTTAACTAATACGGATTGTATCGATTAATTTCTGCGATTAAAGTTAGAGTGACAAAACTTAAAATCAACCGTTCGTCGCGATACGGGTAAATTACTGCGTAGGATTCGAACCACAGCTTATCGGGATCAATATCTTCCATTCCCAATTTACAGAATCGATTTTGGTTACGATTTCTAAAACTCCAATTCTCAAGCTTTAATGGTGTATTGATATATATACACATATACACACATATATACACTGAAATATACACATATAGACATTGAGAGTGAGTTTAAATTACTCACAGAGACGATTATACAGAAAATTAAAGGCCGAGAACTTCCGCCGTAATAATCCGTCGCCAAAGAAATTATACCCCTCCGTTCTTGATTTTGGTAGCCCAATATATATATGTGACTATGTATGTGTGGTGTATATATATCATATGTATAATCTGTGTGTGTGTGTGATCTTGAGAGCAAGAGAGTGATAGAGAGAATTAGAGTGAGTTTTGAGGGAGATTGAGAGTAACAGTGAGAGTGAATGAGAGAGATGAGAGTCTGATACACATACATATACTGTATGTGCTTTGGGCTCCAAGAAAGGGGAAGAATTCTCCCGGTGAGGTTGAGCTCACGTGCTCCCTCACCCAAGACGCGGTATAAGGCGCAGTTGGAAAACAAAACTGGTATTTTCTGGTTTAAAATAAAATACAGAAAATTATATTAATGTAGGAATTAAATTCCTGGTTATACAAAAATATAGATATCGATTTTGAAACCACAGAAAATATTTTCTATATTTTCAAATATTACGGTTTGGCCCCAGATAATTATTACAAAGAGAAATTAAATTAAAATACTCATGGAAATGAAATGTAGTATTTATTTATTAATGATAATAAAATACAGGGCGTTACACAATGAATGCTTGACATTCTGTTCAACGTACCTCCAAGGGGTTGAGACTAGGTTCAATCGAGAGGAACATAACTGTGATAGAAATCAAGGGCAACAAGAGGAAAAGTTATCTGTTTTTGGACATCATGCTCTTCCACTAGGAGCAACAAATTGTACTCATCTAAATCTATCGGAGCTCTTTAAGGCTCGATGGTACATGTTGAATAACTACAGCGAAATAGAGCACTATGCAAAGCAGGTTAATGTATTTATATACGATACTAGTATGAGACCTTATTTATTTGACTGAACATTTTCGTTCTTATATAAACCTATTGTATATAGCGAGCCCATGCTTGAGCTTGAGATACAAAGTGGTAGTAATGTACAACAACGACATGAACAACATTTTCCCAAATGGTTTGAACGGTGTGTAAGTATTTAGTTGAATATATTGTATACATATGTTAAATACTATAATTATACTAATACACGCTATGATGTTGTAATTAGATGAAAATTCTGCAGGCACAAAATTCACCTGAAGCTACTGATAAGCTTCATTGATTGGCTAGTGGTCCTGATCCTCGAATCAAAAGATACTCTGGTTGCATTGTCAATGGGATTAGATTCCACATAAAGAAGCGAGAGAAATACCGTAAGACTTAAAATAATGGTGTTGTAGTAAAAGGGGAGCATCAGTCAGAAGATATTGACTTCTATGGTGTGTTATATATTATTGAATTGGACTACTTGGGAAGAAATCGTGTTTTCTTATTTAGGTGCGATCGGTGGGATGTTGGCAACAAGAAGACAGGAATACATGTAGACAACCATTTCACAAGCATTAATATTGCGCATAATTGGTATAAGGATGACTCTCTCTTGTGTTCGCATCTCAAGTACAGCAGGTCTTATACATCAATGATACTAAACTGGGTAATAGTTAGTGTGTTGTACACAAGACACAACCTAGAAACACATTGACATTCTAGAATCAGAGGTCGAAAGGGAAGATGAAGATGAGGTGTTTATAAGTAGTACAGAGGCTTATCAGCAAAGTGAGCCAGCTAAAATGATTGGGGCAGTCCAAGAAGAAGTCACTTAGTTGCCAATGCATAGAGATGATATGGATGCATACCAGATTGATCCCAGTGTTATTCAAACTGATGTCACGGAGTTGTATAAAGAAGATGATAATTTTATTCCCAATGAAAAAGAAGGTGGGAAAGATGATACATTGGCCGAGTATTGCACATACAATGAAGAAAGCTTGCTTAGCAATTATGACAGTGACTTAGATTAATTAGAATATTTACTTTTAGTGTTAATATAAGCTAGATGAAATTTCATTTGTCATTATGTGAATAACATTATCTCTATGTCCCTAGAATCCTTTCTATTGTGTTTTATTATTAAATGCAATTCTTCATTTTTAATGATGCCAATATGTAATGTATGTGCTTATCTTTGTTTATCTTTGTATTCACCATACACAATGTTGTTTGTATATTACAAGAGCTAACATATACCCACTATTGTTATTGACACAGTGTTATAGTTGAACATGGCACCTGGAAGATGTCGACAACGAACTCTAGCCATATCAGTGCCTTCATTAGCTCCACTATCAGTTGAGAGTCCATCTCAACCTCCTACTGCAGAAGTTGTTCACAACATGGGTAAGAATGATATCATATAGCCACATTACTATGATAAATTATGGTTGGCTTTTGGTTGTTTTGGGTTGGCCTTGTTTTTATTTTTCCAACATAGATGTCGTTTTTGGGGGTTGTTTTCGTGTCTAGGTTGCCATGTTAATGCATATTGATACACAACAAATGATTGCTGTGCATTTTTTTTTTTTGTACATAGTATTTCTCATGGCAGCTTCAACTTTGTCAAGACGGGGACGTGGTAAGACACGAGGGGTAGCACTAGCGAAGTCAATTGATGGATTAGGTGGGAGGATTAAGATAATTTTCCCTCCTAAAAAGCTGAGACCAGTGGGTAACTGGGTGAGGCCTTGGAAATCTGAGCTAGCTATTGCACCAATCACATACAAAGGATGGAAGAAAATAGAAGCAAGAGACAAACAAATCATATATGACCGTATTCTAGTAAGAGTAAACTAATTTAAAATTAGTTGTCCATTCAACTATGGTATTCCTAATTCTGCATTTCAAAATAAACCCTATATGTTTACATATTTGTTGTTAATAATTTAGGAAAAGTTTGACATGGACTTCTCACTCTGGAACGTCCGTCTAGAGACAAAAAATACTTAAGTCAACGATTCAAATCATATCAACACAAGCTCCTCAAATACTATAAGAATATCGGTAACCATGCTTTGGCATGTCAACGTCCATGTGATGGTATTTCACAAGAAGATTAGGAGGAGAATTGTACACAATTTAATAGTGAAAGGTTTAAGGTACTAATATGTCTAGCATTTTATTTTTTGCTTTAATCTATCGGTCTAGTCCATGTGGAGATCTATACATTTCCTCATCAGCAGAGGCAGAGCATACTCTATATGGGATGCCTCTTTTATTTTTTTCTTTTTAGTTTTATAATTTGTTGATGGTTATTATAATGTTAATCTTAAATTCTCAACAAAAGACAAGTACTAGTAGTAATAATAACAAATTATGTAGTAGTGGTAGTAGTTATTGTTATCCAAATGTTTCACCGGAACTTAATGAAAACGACTTTTAGTAGTTGGAGATAATACTGAAGTTGCAAGACACTTGCAAAAAGATAAGAGGCATATAAAGTGCAATTTTTTTTGTAGTGTTAACTTAGCACAGCAATACTATTAGGAATAATCTCTACCTTCTAAGAATTGTTGGACTGAACTCTCTATTTAAATTTTTTTTCTTCTAATATGGCATATTTCCTAGCCTTAAGTTTTGTATCAGAATTGTAAAAATTTGACACACCAAGATAAATTGAATTTAAGCAAGGGTGATGGCAAGATATTTTAGTTTTTGTTTAATGTATGAGCGATCCAAGATAAATGCTGAGAATAGATCAAAGCTTAAGTTGATCGCTGGTTCGAAGTCTTTCACCCAACTTCGACATCAGAAGAGTGAACGTTATTTGATTGTTTGAAAAATTATCATTATACAATATTAAGATATTGTGGTAATGACATAGCGAGACTGCACGACCCCAGGAGACAACCAATGAGTAAGTGTAGTGCACCCATATTCATGGTGTTATTATTATTATTGTTTTTTTTAATGTTTGATCTCATCAAATTGCATATAACCACACCCAAATTTTGGGATTTAGTTTTAGGTCATAGAATTAGGGGTGATTAAAATGACTCGTCCACCTGACTCACTCGACCCACCCGACCCCACCCGACCGTTTTGGATGGTTTTTGAAGACCTTGGATGGAGCCACGGGTTGAGAAAGTCCCACCCGATTAGATTCAATTCGGATGTCAGTTTTACCTGTGGAAAACTCGATACCACCAGACCCAACTCGATGAGTGTTTAAAAATCCCTAAAACCTGTGTTTTATATACACATTATAGTCTGAGAAAGAGAGAAACCGCGGCCACACTCACTCTCATTTCATCTCTCAAGCCCCATACTCAAATTTGCTACTGGTATGACTACGCCTTCGCTACCGGCGATCATAGTCCGATGGTATCCTCTCTTCTCCATTGTGGCGCTATCGATCTCACAGCCTCAGGACACAACCGCACACACCATTGCCTTTGTCTTCGGTGATATCCTCATCACTGTGAGCGGCTTCCATTTGAGGTGGTGCCGGTACGCCCTCTTATCTTATATTCTTCTTCAGTTACAATCTGTTCCTCCTCATTCTCTCTCCATATTTGTAGATCTTGAATATGAACATATGAATATGTATGTATATACACCTGTGATTGTGTGTATATGCATGTGTATATGCATGTATATATAATAATATGCTACCCACAAACCGCAATGATTTTGACTTCATATTTTTCCCCTATCTCTAAGGGTTTTAGATTTAGATTTGACTACATCTAATTTTTTTGACCCACACATCTGATTTGAGATGTGTTTTTTAGACTTTCATTTCAGCCTTTCCATCGGATCAAACCCGAAACCGACCCGACTCCAATCGAAACCGACAAGTCAGTTTCACCCAACCATACGGATGGATGACGGGTGGTATATGCTCAACCCGATGGGAGATGGGTGGATGAGCGGGTGGGGGTCAAACCCGACTCACCCGACCCGCAAACACCCCTACATAGAATGACACCTTTGAATAAAAAAATCCTACCCTTATCAATGAAGTTACTTCCTTTTTCCTTGTGAAGTTGAATTAGTCGTAACAATAAACACTCTGTTGTGTCCTAACCAACCATGCTTGATAATTAAATGATCGGCACCTTTATTCAAGATCATGTCGAATACATACGCATATAAAGATAGAACTCGAATATCTATATATAGAATTCATTCTACACTACCGTCTATGTGGCATTGTTATTCCCACTGATTGAATTGCCATACTTGTGTCAAACCTTGAACACTGTCTTCAGCAGTATCAGTTCACAACTAATTTCAAAGGGCACCACAATATAGTATTTGATTCAATTCACTATTTACATGTTTACTTATATTTTAGTGTTATGCCAGTAATTAACTCGAACTCAAAAACAAAAAATAATTAATTATAAACGCCAAGGCCAAGTATATCAAAACTTGTCTAAAATAGAAAGACATAATAATAATAAAAAAAAAAAAAACCTCTATATAGGCAAGAGCACTAAAACTCTTCAATTTCAAATAAATTAACCAAAATATAAAAATAAAACTGATTCTGAAGCTTCTATGCATTAGATATTACTATTACATGCATAACTATAAGATATATTATATAGATATTTATAATAATTAAAATTTAAAAAGATTACTAAACTCACATAATATTGATTCAAGCACCACTTCCATTCCCTTATCAGTTCTAACTACATCATGGTTTTTTTCAGGAAAAAAAAAGGGTAAATCTATAGTAAGAAGCTTCTCATAATGAGAAAGCGGGTTTTAATCGTTGGATGAGCATCTAGCAACAAATACATCTCCAGATCCTTGGGAATCTTATGGCTAGATACTTATCCAACGGTTAAAACCCGCCTTCTCATATGAGAAGCTGCTCACTATAGCATTGCCCAAAAAAATAACACAATGCATCTCAATGTCTGTAAAGCCCTCAAACACCTCCTTAATGTGTCCAGTCTAACATTTAAGATTGTCATTTTATTTGTTTTGTTAATCTCGAGAAGTAAGTACTTTTACTATAAAGTGCTATAGTACCATGAACCAAAAAAAAAAGGGTTAACTATACTTTACCCCCCAGTGGTTTGGCCCATTTTCACTTTACACCCCCCCCCCCCCCCCCCCCCCCCCCCCCCCCCTTGTACTTCAAAAGTGGACATTTACCCCCTTGTTGTTTTGGACTAAAGTGAAACTATAAAGATTTTCTTCAAAACTAATGAATATTTTAAAATTTGCCAAAAACATTAACACTTAAATCCATTTGTGAGGTTAATTTTGGAACAAAACTCCTATGTGGGGATAATACTGTCATTTAACCCAACTATCCAGGGCTAATTTTTAGCAGTACTCAGCTCCTTTATGAGGCTAATTTTGGGATTAACTGCCTATGTGGACTTAATTTTGACACTTAAACTCTCCTTCGTAGGGCTAATTTTAATATTATTCCCTGTATGGGGCTATTTTGAGAGAAATCTTTACAGTTTCACTTTAGTTCGAAACCACAGGGGAGTAAATGCCCATTTTTGAAGTACATGGGGTAAAGTGAAAATGGGCCTAACGACAGAGGGGTAAAATGTAATTAACCCAAAAAGAAACGATAACATTCAAAACCGCTATAAATTGTGATCTCGATAACTTTCTAACAAATTTCGTGTATTTTCATAAGCACACACATGTTCTGTGAAGTTTAAGCTCAACGAAATTAACTTCCTAACTTCAACATCTACGAAGTGTACACTTGATAAATTGTGAATGCACACATACATTCTCTGTTTTTGTTTTTCCTTCTCAGATTCCAAAGCATAGCCAATCCAAATGAATAACAAAAGATAAAATGAAAAAGAAAAGATGATGTTCGGTTTGCTTGAAGATGATGTTGCTTGATATTTGTAGAAATCAATCAAAGATGTCATCAACAAAGACATCAACTTTCATGAATTCAATGTGTGGACGACTGAACTGATCAGAGATGACATGTATGTAGCCTATGTAGAGAGAGGGAGAGAGAGGGAGAGCGAGAGAGAGAAGAGAGAGAGAGAGAGAGAGAGAGAGAGTGTGTGTGTGTGTGTGTGTATGTATGTGTGTGTGTGTGTGTGTGTTTCAAATGAAAGAGGTATGTGAAAAGGGGAGAGTGAAGTCGGGGAGAGAAAAACAAGGATCACGTACCAATTGATCTTGCTCTTATATTGACCATACATATACACCAACCAGTACAACAATCTATGTGTAACTTCCATGAATATTTTAACATTCATTGGAGGTCCCATGTGATTTTAATTTCATTTATTTTCTTTTCATTATGTACATTTATTAGACTCATTGGAAATCCAATAAAAATGGAAAGTCCAGGACAGGGCATCGAATGGCTTGGCAGTTTTTTTTTATTTTTTATAAAGGCTTGGCAGTGTGAGTTCAATACCATTCCGAATTGGAATGAATGAGAACCCAATCCAAGAAAATTGAGAGAGATACTGTGATTGACTTTATTGTTGTGTTACATTTTCAATTTGAAATTAGTTAGAGAGAGAGAGAGTGAGAGAGAGAGAGAGAGAGAGAGAGAGAGAGAGAGAGAGTGTGTGTGAGAGTGAAATTAATGGGATTTCCATCTAATAACTAGAGAGAGAAGTTAGGGAGAAATTAAATTCAATAAGATTGAAATCCCATAAAGAGAGACAAGGAGTGAGAATATTTTCTAGGTGTTGAAAAAAAGAAAAGAAAAAGAAAATGGGTGAAATAATTAAAATTCTAAGAAGCCGTCACGTGGCATCATGGAAAGCTTCTGCTTTCATATATTTATATTAGATTAGATTAGGAAGGCTTCATCATAGTTTCACTTGCAAGATTATTCTACAGTTTTGTGAAATGAGAAGATTCATGTTCTTAAGCACATATGTTAATATAAGAATCATCTTTGAGATATAATTTTGAAATTGCACCATCGCATTACTCTTATTTAACTACAAGGTGACCACCTATATTTTTATTTGAGTTTGTTTAAATTAAAATGGACACATTGCAACATTAATTGAGAAACTTTTTTTTAAGATATAAGATGATCTTTTAGATACAAATTTGAAATTGCATCATCGCATAACTCTTATTTGAGATGCTAAGCACAACCCCAACAACGTAGAATTTGCACAAAAGATGCTAAGCATTCTAACCAAATGCAATGGCGTTGTGAACAATAGGAGTGTCCACGGGTTTAGTGAGTCAGGTTTGACCCTCACCCGAATATCCAACTGAATCCCATCGGGTTTGGTGTACTCCACCCGTAATCCATCCATAAACTCAAGTGAAACCGACTCGTCGATTTCAGGTGGTTTCAAGTTGAGTTCGGGTCGAGTTTTGTTGGTTTAGCATTGCAAATCCCAACTGAAAGACATCGGGTGTGGGTGTGAAACCCGTGACTCCACCCACCACCCGCCAAATCCAACCCACAGGCTTCGGGTCGGTCAGGTTGGGTCGGGTCTTGCGAGTCTCGGGAGAAGTTGGACAACCCTAGTGAGCAATGTGGCGAGCTTTATGGGTATTACTATCCACTTTGACAAAGAAATGGGCCAATGGGGCCACAAAATACAAATTGACAAGGGGGGAAAAGTGAAAAATTAGATATAAGTCATTATTACAAATAAAATTCACTAACACTTTGTCTTTCTCTTGAGTGATATTATAGAGTCCACTGAAAATAAAGTCATTATTACATACACACCATAATCTTTAGTAATTAGCACTGTCTCACTTGTGAACTCATCAATCTTATATCCTCAATAAGACGGTTCAAATTAGAGTACGAAGACCCACCTTCACTCACACTCTTTTTAGCCAACCTCGCCATGTGATCAGCTGATCTGATGAACTCATCTCTTCTCACCTCCATAAGATCATTGACAGTCTTCTCAACAATGGATCGATGACATGTGTCCTTCATGTCCAACCCAACCTTCCAAACCTCGCCCACAAACCTGCTATTCACTTGCTGGTCCAAAAAGTAGGGCCAACAAATCATAGGCACACCCTCGTACACACACTCCAATGTTGAGTTCCAACCACTATGCGTCAAAAACCCACCAATTGCCGGGTGAGCCAGGACCTCTTCCTGTGGAGCCCACCCAACGATACAACCCCTCTCTTTAGTCCCCTGCGAGAGCTCCGTCGGAATCTGACTCTCCCAATCCTCGCCCGCGACCGAGTCTGCCCGTATGACCCACAAGAATTGTTTCCCACTATTTACTAAACCGTACCAAAACTCAATGAGTTGGTCTATTGTCATCACTGCGAGACTCCCAAAACTCACATAGATCACGGATTTCGACGCCTGTGAATCGAGCCATTTGATGCAACTCTTATCTTCTTCCCATAGACTGCTGCACGATAACGACAACGTGGTTTCTGATGCGAGTCTGGTTTTCAAGTAGGCGTGGAGTGGTCCGATTGTGTAAAGATTAGGATATAGAGTGCGAATTTGAGCAAGTATGGGTCCTTCTAGATCTTCGAATGTGTTGAGGATGAGACCTTTGGCTCGTGTTGTTTCTTTTCGCTCTGTTTTGAAGCGTTGGAGATTTGGGTCATTCATGTCATCGGCGCGGCAGAAGCTTGGGAGATCGCGGCGTCGGAGAAAATCTTCCATTCCCGAAACACTTGTTATTAGTTTGTCCAAATCTTTTCCTACATTTTTTGTTCATACCCATTAATTACAGAGTGAAGGAATATATATATATATATACATAGAAAGACATTTTTAGCGACGAAATTATCGTTGCTAAAAATGCATTATTTTTCAGTTGTTAAAAGTTCACATTTTCAATGCTAAAACCATTTTCAAGCCTTACTATATATATATATACACACACGTGTGTGTGTATAGCGTGGAGGGGAAAAATAAAAACTAAATTCAGACAGTTGAATTTAATTACAGACGTAGCATATCATATCGGGAAAAAGTGAAAAATTCGATCATTCCCATTTCCTACATTTTTATTTTCAAAAATTTCTCAGGAAACAAATAGAAAATAAAGTAGAGAAGCTAAACTCATCAGGTGATAATGCTATGTGCACATAAATGTGCATATAAAGTGTGCACATAAAAATTTGGATAATTTATTTTGGTGAGTTCATGCCTGCATATATGGGATCTAACTGAAATTAATAGTCCAGATCTTTATGTGCACACTTTATGTACACATTTTATCTGCATAAATCATTACTCAAACCCACCTACCTTTGAATGGAAGCTCCCCAGATTCGATCAATTCAGGAAGAGAGAAAATAACCCAGAGACTGCAAGCACTAATCGTACGAGTATAAATCACCGGAATTCCAATCTCTTCACCAACCTCCAGGCTAAAACTCAAAATCGCTTCTGCTATTATACACGTTACCGGCGGCCGAGGGCCGGAGCTCAGGCGACCCGAACCCGAATTCAGCAACTCTTTGAAAAGGGGCTTGCAATTAGATTTCACCGATTCGACCAATTCAAATGGTTGGCCTCGTGGGTGATCCGCCGGAAGGCCGTCAGAGATGGTTTCGAATCGGAATCTGGGATAGCGTTTGAGAAGGGATTGGGTGTTTGTGTATCGGAGGAGACGACTGTGGATGTGGTCTGTGACGAGGAAGGTGACGTCGGTGTCGGAGAGAGAGAGGAGCTCGGCCAGTTTGAGCATGGAGTTGACCGGACCTTGAAGAGGTAAGGGGAAGATGAGGACGTGCGGCCGGTTTTCCATCAGAGTTTTTTTTTTGGTCTCCGGTGTGGTTAGGGTTGGTGGTTCACTTGAAGTTTTTGATTAGTGTTTGGTTTGAACTTTGAAGTAATTTGAGGTATTTGGGTTTGGTTCGAGTATTATACTCCCTCCGTCCCATATAAAAAGTCTCTTTTGGGAATTCCAACTTATTAAGGGGACAATTTTAATTTTGGTGAGATTTTCAACTTTCCAACATTGCCCTTTTTTAAATTCAAAATTGTAGTGTCACATTAAAAAAAAAAAGAGGGAAGAGTTGGATATAATAAAGGGCAAATTTAAAAAGTGTGTATTAAAGTACTTTGACTTTTCAAAGAGGACTCTTAAAATGGGACATTAAAAAATGACATCAAGAACTCTTAATATGGGACAGAGGGAGTAATCTGTTTGCACCTAAAAAAATATGTTTTTTAAGTTAAATTTTATATAAGTTGATTGAATCTTTTTAATCGGACTATGAGACCGATGGTAGAATTAATGACCAAGTAATTAGCTCTAGGCTTATTCGGGCTGACCATGTGGTGTTTGCGTGTCAAGCATTTAAACACAGTGGGCCATCTCTTGACATCAATTTGGCAATATATAGAGTACATCTCATAACAGTTAGCCATCGAATATGATGACACAGCCATCGGACATGCGTGTGAATGGCAATATGGGTCTCATGTGGTTTTATATGTGTCATTTAATTAAGAGCAATGATAGATGCACAATAAAAATTCACAATTAATTGCACAACCTGCTTAAAAATATTGGACTTCGTGCTAAAAAAACTGTACACATAAAAAGACAAAAAAAGAGATGTATAGCTTTTTCAGCACGAAGTCTAACTTTTTTAAGCAGGTTGTGTAATTGGTTGTGGGTTTTTGTTATGCATCTATCATTCCTCTTTAATTAATGATGTAAGTACATGGTGGACTCAAGAAAAGTCAAAGTGATTCAATACTAAGCAAAAGTCAAATTGGCTTTTTATTCATCATTCCATCATACACAAGAAGAAGTTGGCATGCGTTGTGCCATCGGACTGATCAATTCAAGAATGGTGGAACACGTGTCAATGGTTGCAAACCCCATCCAGCCACCAAATCAAACATGGTGGGCAACACAAAAATGTAATTGGTCCACGGTTTTGAAGAATGTGTTTGGTCTATGCATTTTTAATCACATTGAAAGTTGATATGGTAGGACCGTGGGGAATTGCTTTCATTCGACTGCTCATTCTTTACATTATGAGAATTTGGGCTTACCAGTGTTTGGCCTCCGCAGCAATTTGATCACAAATGGAAGTTTATCAATCTTTGACCTCTCCTAATATTGATGATATATATTGCCATATTATAATAAGGGAAGATTATCACATTATTTGGCAAGATATTATCACATTTATGGGAGTTATCTTTTATTTGGTGGCAAAGCAAGACGTACAAGGCCAACATGTGAACCACATTCAATATATATATACGCACATATATATATATTTCAAGATATATGGAAGCTTTTATCATATATTATCTACTAATATGGAAGAAATCTGGTATTTTATACCAGATAATTATAGAAGGCTTTATCAGTTTATGGGAGATAAACTGGTATTTTTTACCAGATAATTATATTCATCAGTTATTTCCTAGTAAGACCTCCATGGCCGCTATAAATCTGCAGGCAGGCCAAGCAGTCAAATCACTCCGCGTCACCTCGACAAATGCATCCAAAAAAGCATTCTTAGCACTCTAAGCATTCTTTTTTATTTTTCTTAGGCTTTCTTAGCTTTTAATTACATTCTTATAATTTTTCTTTTCTTCCACAATTAAATAAAAATGCTATTTTTATTTAATTTCTCTATTGTTCATCACTTGCTAGACTTGTATGCTTCAATACTGTCTAGGGACTATAGGCCAATTGTACTTTCCTACTTGGCCATCACAATCACCTGTTAGAAATCAGATTTTTAAAACTTTGTGTATCACTCACACAAGTAATTTAAGAAATTTTGTGTTTATTAATTTAGATCTATCTAATAAGGTTCTGGCACGCCCGAACAAAAAATATAGCAAACATAACCACAAAGATTATCGGTATGCTTTTAAACTTTTATATCAAAAGTATTTTTTAAATAATGTGAGATTGAACGCATAACATTAATTAAAGATAAAATATGTACTCTCTTCAAAAAAAAAAAAAAAAAAAGATAAAATATGTACAAATTTAGAACCACAGTCCTACTTTAATAGCAAAAACCCACCGTCCTCCCCACTCCCTTATGTATAAAAAACAAAAAACAAAAATCATGTACGAATTTTTTTTTTTTATGACAGGCTGTTGAAATATTGATATTGCTGCCAAGTGGTTAAGAAGTTTTTCTTTAATCAAAAACAATTAATGAGCTCGTTGACCATTATAGAAGCAAGATTGATTCTCAATATTTGAAAAGGATCACTCTTATATTTTAGTGCAGTTTTTGTTGTAAAATTTTGTACTTTTACACAACACTGAGCAATTTATTATATTGTGGGGTAGTTTTTTATAATGTTGGGAAGAAATCAACACAAAGTTGAGTACAATTCACTACAACATTAGGAGTAGTATTCATAATATTTTGCTGGTGTAAGTTTATAACATGTAATCATGATTTTAAAATCCGGATCGGACTAGCCGGTTCAACCAGTTCATCTGTCAATCGGTTCCTTTTGCGGTCCGGTTCAACTCAGTAATTGCTATTAGGCCAAAAATCGCCTAGACCAGGTGGATAAACCGGTTAAATCGAAAAACTGGGACCGGTTCATGGAATCAAACCGGTTCGTGAAAAAGCCAAAAAAAAAAACCTAAAAAGGGGTAAAATTAATATTTTGCTACACGCATCGCGTCGAAGGAGCACTGGCCCTAGATCTGATTAGGAGTTCACCGACCGTCGAAATGAGAAAGGATCTCAACATCCATTGAAATGATGAAGGATCTCACCTTCAGCCACCTCTATGCGCCGCAACATTGATTTCCTTATCTTCTTTTTCTGTAAGGAAATAAAACGCAGACTAGGTTTTAACTTTCAGAAACTCTACGCACACATACCATTACACAACGAATTCCACAATCAGGGTTAATTTGCAAAAAATAAATTGGGGGCCCCACGATATTTGTTGCACATAAGCCCTTTCAATAAAACACACAAAAAGACTCGCCCAATTCATCTCTTCTTCCAATTTAGGGTTCAGACTCCTCATTTGATTTCTCCTCTTCCATTCCATTCGCAGAGCTCCCTTCTCTGAATCTCTTCTCTGAATCCTAACCCATTCGTTGAATCCAAGCCCTAACCCTTAACCCATTTTCTTTCACGTTACTGGAGAGAGAGAGAGAGAGAGAGAGAGAGAGAGAGAGGTTGTAACACCCTATATTTCTTTTCCTTTAATAAATAAATATTATTTCATTTCCATGAATACTTCTTTTTGCTTCTTTTTATAAATATTTGTTTGGGGCCAAACTGTAATTTTTGTAAATATAGAAAATACTTTCTAAGGATTTGAAAACAATATCTATATTTTTGTATAAACTGGGAATTTAATTCCTACGTTAATATTATCTTTCTGTAATTTTATTTCAACCGAGAATACCAATTTATGTTTTAATCTGCGTTCATACCGCATCTTGGGTGTGGGAGCACGTGAGCTCAACCACACCGTGCGTTTCTCATGTATTGCTTGGCTCCAAATAATTTTAATTTGTATATATATATATGTGTTATAACTCACAGTTCTCTAATCTATCTCCCAAAACTCACACAAACTCTCTGTATTTCTCTCAACTCTCTCAAAGATCCATACAAACTCATGGATTTCAGATTACATATATATATACACATACGCATACATAGGTATATATATATATCAACAGAGGAAGAACAAGAATTTCTTTAACTACGAAATTTTCGCGGAATTCTCGGTGCGCTAAATTTCAGTTCAAAAGCTTCTGTGAGTATTATAAACTCACTCCCAATGTATATATATGTGTATTGTAGTATATATATATGTATATATGTATATACATGGCATACACCATTGAAGCTTGAGAATTGGAGTTTTATAAATCTTAACCAAAATTAATTCTGTGAATTGAGAATGAAAGATCTTAATCTCAATAAGCTATGGTTTGAATACTACGGCTTAATTCATTCGTATCGCGACGTATCGTTGATTTAAAGTTTTTTCACCTCTCGGTTTTACGTAAAATCGAAGAGCTACGATTGAAATTAGTTAAAATTGATCACGTATTCGTAATCCTTGTAGAAAAACGAAGAAATCCATATATTACATGTCTTAGTTGAAGCAGAATTCAGAAATGGGTCAAAAATAGGCTTTAAATTCTGAACAGGGGAGAAATTGTTGAAACCAATCGATTGGTATGATTACCAATTGATTGGCATGTTTCAACATTGACGACTTTTACTAAAACTGTCATGACTTCCTCTAAAAAACTCAAAAACACGCACCGTTCGAAGCGTTGGAAACTAGACTCAAAGACCTTTCATTTGATATGTAATTCATCCATAAAAATTATAACTCATTTTTAAGGGCATTGCTTCAAAGTGAACCTACTTGTGTAGTAGTAGTTATAAAAGCGTATTAATGTAGTTTTTGATGAACGTACCTCTTGCTTCATATATGACTTGATAATTTAGATTGTGGGTGCTAACTTAATGATTCTAAGTACATTGTACCTTGTTAATAAAGAAGAATAAAAAGACTTGACTTCTCGTACGTTTGTTTGGTGTTACAATTTCATGGACATTGACATGCATGATAGGGTCGATGTGGAGTCAACATGCACAGTATATGAGAAAGCGTGAAAAGAGTAAACAGTGGCGGTCTGGCGTGTGCTCTAATATCGATCGGCTATTATTCCTGGTGTTGGAGGCGACAGTGTTGTGTACGATTTAGATATCAATTGGATATTATTCCTGGTATCTAAGGCGCGCGTTTCGGATATCGATCGGATATTATTCATGGTATCCGAAGCGATGGTATAGTGTGCGACTCCAATATTGATCAGATATTATTCTTGGTATTGGAGGCGAGAGTGTTGTGTACGACTTAGATATCGATCAGATATTATTCCTGGTATCTAAGGCGCGCGTTTTGGATATCGATCGGATATTATTCCTGGTATCCGAAGCGATGGTATGGTGTGCGACTCCAATATCGATCAGATATTATTCTTGGTATTGGAGGCGACAGTGTTGTATACGACTTAGATATTGATTGGATATTATTCCTGATATCTAATGCGCGCATTTTGGATATCGATCGGATATTATTCCTGGTATCCGAAGCAATGGTATGTTGTGCGACTTGGATACTGATCGGATATTATTCCTGGTATCTAAGGCGACGATGTGTTGTGCGACCCAGATATCGATCGGATATTACCACCTAAAAGGGACATAGAATTCTGTGTGGAACTGGTGCTAGGAACTCGACCTATAACCAAAGTTCCCTATAGGATGGTCCCTACCAAACTACTGGAGTTGAAGGAACAAGTTCAAGAACTTGAGAAGTTGGATTTTGTTCGTCCAAGTACTTCACCCTGGGGAGCACCAGTGTTATTTGTGAAGAAGAAGAAGAAGGATGGGACCATGCGGTTGTGTATTGACTACCGGGAACTGAATAAGGTTACTATCAAGAATAAGTATCCTTTACCTCGGATAGACGATCTATTCGATCAATTGCAAGGAGTCACGACCTTTTCCAAGATAGATCTACGGTCAGGATATCATCAGTTAAGGTAAGAGAGGAAGACATACCTAAGACTACTTTCAAGATGAGGTACAGACACTATGAGTTCTTAGTGATGCTGTTTGGAATGACGAATGCTCCGACTGTGTTTATGGACTTGCTGAACAGAGTATTCAAGCCCTACTTGGATCAATTCGTTATTGTCTTTATCGATGATATTTTGTTCTATTCCAAGTCAGAGGAAGAGTATGAACAACATCTACGGATTGCAATGTAGACTCTCAAGGATCACCGCCTGTATGCTAAATTCAGCAAGTATGAATTCTGGCTTCAGGAAGTTAAGTTCCTTGGGCATGTGATCTCTCAACAAGGAATCACGGTCGACTCATCAAAGACCGATGCAGTTGCAAATTGTACTCGACCGACCGCTGCTACAGAAGTCAGAAGTTTTCTGGGACTCGCTGGTTATTATCGGAGATTTGTGGAAGGATTCTCAAAGATAGCAGCCCCGTTAACTGGTTTGACTAAGAAAGATTTGAAATTTGAATGAACTGATAAGCATGAACGTACTTTTCTAGAATTGAAAGAGAAACTGACAACAGCGTCAGTGCTTGCGATACCAAAGGATGGTGAGAAGTTCACTATTCTTAGTGACGCCTCTTATCAAGGACTGGGATGCATCCTTATGCAAGACGAAAATATTATTGCATATGGTTCATCGCAGTTGAAGCCAAATGAATTGAATTACCCAACTCATGATTTAGAACTTGCAGTCGTCATATTCGCGCTTATGATCTAGAAACACTACCTCTATGGGGAGAAGTTTGAATTATTTTCAAACCACAAGAGCCTCAAGTATTTGTTTACTCAGAAAGAGCTGAACATGAGGCAACGCCGATGGATGGAACTGATTAAGGACTACATTTTTACATTGGAGTACCACCGTGGTAAGGCTAATGTAGTCGCCGATGCCCTAAGTCGAAAACCTCGAGGAATGATTGCTTCATTGATGGTAAGGGAATGGAAGGCTTTACAGATAATTGCAGAATTTGATATGCAGATTTCTGAAGGTAGTGATGGACAACACTTTGGGTGCCTTATGGTATAACCAACACTTGTGAGTCAAATTATCGAGGCCTAAAAAGAAGATGAGAAATTTCAAGTATGGTTCGTCAAGATGTCAGAAAAGGACCCTACAGAATGAAAGGTTAGGACCAATGGAGGATATCGATGTCAAGACAGATTGTGTGTGCCAGATTCAGGGGATTTGAGAAAAGATAATCTCGAAGAAGTACATAAGTCGAGGCTGACAGTACACCCAGGAGGAAAAAAGATGTATAAGGATCTGAAGAAAAACTTTTGGTGGGAAGGAATGAAAAGAGAAGTAGCCGAGTTCGTGTCTAAATGTTTGACTTGTCAACAAGTGAAGGCTGAACATCAGAGACCCTAGGGATTGTTGCAACCCTTACATGTTCCAGGATGGAAGTGGGAACACACAACTATGGATTTCGTAGTTGGACTACCCCGGTCACAACAGAACCATGACGCGATTTGGGTAGTTGTGGATCGTCTGATGAAGTCTGCAAATTTTATCGCGTATAGTATGACTTACCCAGTAGAAAGGATGAGTCGAATGTATAACCAGCAAGTGGTACGACTGCACGGTACACCAGTGTTTATTGTATCAGGCCGTGATGCACGCTTTACTTCGGGGTTTTGGGAAAGTCTACAGAAGGCTATGGGAACTTCACTCAAGATGAGTACTGCTTTCCATTCTCAAACCGATGGGCAGACCGAGCGTGTTAATCAGATTATGGAAGATATGCTCAGGGCATGTGTAATTGATTTTGAAGAGTCTTGGAAAACGCACTTGCCATTGGTCGAATTTGCGAATAACAACAGTTACCACTCGAGTATTGGGATGGCACCATTTGAAGCCTTGTACGGATGGCCATGTCGCTCTCCATCGTGTTGGGCTGAAGTGGGTGGCACAGAACTTCTGGGACCAGATTTGGTGAGAGAAACCAATGAAAAGATTTCACTAGTCAAGGAAAGAATGAAAGCTGCAAAGAGTAGGCATAAGAGTTATGCGGATCGACGTTGAAAGGATCTGGAGTTCAATATTAGAGATTACGTACTCCTTAAGGTTTCACCTGTTCGGGGAATAATAAATTTTGGTCAGAAAAGAGGAAAGTTGGCACCTCGTTTCATCGGACCATTTGAGATATTGGAGCGTGTTGGGAAAGTGGCTTATCGACTCGCATTGCCACCAAAGATGTCTGGTGTTCATAATATATTCCAAGTCAGTATGTTGAGGAAATACATACGGGATCCTTCACATGTGGTTAATTTTGATGATATTGAGACAAGTCAGAATGTTGTCTACAAGGATAGGCCGGTGAGGATTCTTGACCAGAGTATCAAGAGGCTGAGAAGAAGAGACGTTTCTTTGGTGAAGGTTCAGTGGAGGCACCATGACGAGGGAAAATCGCCGTGGGAGTTAGAGTCTGACATGAAGAATAGATACCCTGAGTTGTTTCAGGATTAGTTAGCCCAGATTTCGAGGTGAAATCTCTATTAAGGTGGGTAGAGTGTAACATCCTGTATTTCTTTTCCTTTAATAAATAAATATTATTTCATTTTCATAAATACTAGGTGAAATCTCTGTTAAGGTGGGTAGAGTGTAACACCCTGTATTTCTTTTCCTTTAATGAATAAATATTATTTCATTTCCATAAATACTTCCTTTTACTTCTTTTTAAAAATATTTGTTTGGGTCCGAATCATAATTTTTGTAAATATAGAAAATACTTTCTTAAGGATTAGTTAGCAAACTCATAGATTTCATATTACATATATATACACACATACACATACATAGGTATATATATATATATATCAAGAGAGGAAGAATAAGAATTTCTTTAACGACAGAATTTTTGCAGAATTCTCGGTGCGCTAAAATTCAATTCAAAAGCTTCAGTGAGTATTATAAACTCACTCCCAACATATATATATATATATGTGTGTGTATGTGTATTGCAGTATATATGTATGTATATATGTATATACATGACATACATCATTAAAGCTTGAGAATTGGAGTTTTATAAATCTTAACCAAAATCAATTCTGTGAATTGAGAATGAAATATCTTAGTCTCAATAAGCTGTGGTTCGAATACTACGGCTTAATTCATCCGTATTGCGACGTATCATTTATTTAAAGTTTTGTCACCTCTTGGTTTTACGTGAAATCCTAGAGCTACGATTAAAATTAATTAAAACCGATCACGTATTCGTAATCCTTACGGAAAAATGAAAAAATCCATATATTACATGTCTTGGTTGAAGCAGAATTCAGAAATAGGTCAAAAATAGGCTTTAAATTCGTAACAGGGGAGAAACTGCTGATACCAATCGATTGACATGATTACCAATCGATTGGCATATTTCAACACTGACGACTTTTACTAAAAATGTCATAACTTCCTCTAGAAAACTCGAAAAGACGCACCGTTTGAAGTGTTGCAAACTAGACTCAAAGACCTTTCATTTGACATGTAATTCATCCATAAAAATTATAACTCATTTTTAAGGGCATTGCTTCAAAGTGAACATATTTGTGTACTAGTAGCTGTAAAAGAGTATTAATGTAGTTTTTGATGAATTTACCTCTTATTTCATATATGACTTGATAATTTAGATTGTGCGTGCTAACTTAATGATTCTAAGTACATTGTACCTTGTTAATAAAGAAGAATAATAAGACTTGATTTCTCGTACGTTTGTTTGGTGTTACAATTTCATGGACATTGACATGCATGATAGGGTCGAGGTGGAGTCAACATGCATGGCGTGTGAGAAAGTGTGAAAAGAGTGAAGAGTGGCAGTCTAGTGTGCGACTCTAATATTGATCGAATATTATTGGAGGCGACAGTGTTGTGTATGACTTAGATATCGATCGGATATTATTCATGGTATCTAAGGCGCGCGTTTCGGATATCGATCGGATATTATTCCTAGTATTCGAAGCGATGGTATGGTGTGCGACTCCAATATCGATCGGATATTATTCTTGGTATTGGAGGCGACAGTGTTGTGTAAGACTTAAATATCGATCGGATATTATTCCTGGTATCTAAGACGCACATTTCGGATATCGATCGGATATTATACCTGGTATCCGAAGCGATGGTATGGTGTGCGACTCCAATATTGATAAGATATTATTCTTGGTATTGGAGGTGACAGTGTTGTGTACGACTTAGTTATTGGTCGGATATTATTTCGGGTATCTAAGGCGCGCGTTTCGGATATCGATCGGATATTATTCCTGGTATCCGAAGTGATAGTATGGTGTCTGACTCCAATATCGATCGGATATTATTCTTGGTATTGGAGGTGACAGTGTTGTGTACGACTTAGATATCGATCGAATATTATTCCTGGTATCTAAGGCGCACGTTTTAGATATCGATTGGATATTATTCCTGGTATCCGAAGCGATGGTATGGTGTGCGACTCCAATATCGATCGGATATTATTCTTGGTATTAGAGGCGACAGTGTTGTGTACGACTTAGATATCGATCGGATATTATTCCTGGTATCTAAGGAGCGCGTTTTGGATATTGATCAGATATTATTCTTGGTATCTGAAGCCATGGTATGGTGTGCGACTCCAATATCAATCGGATATTATTCTTGGTATTGGAGGCGACAATGTTGTGTACGACTTAGATATCGATCGGATATTATTCATGGTATCTAAGGCGCACGTTTTGGATACCGATCGGATATTATTCTTGGAATTCGAAGCGATGGTATGGTGTGCGACTCCAATATCGATCGGATATTATTCTTAGTATTGGAGGCGACAGTGTTGTGTACGACTTAGATATCGATCAGATATTATTCCTGGTATCTAAGGAGGGCGTTTCGGATACGATCGGATATTATTCCTGGTATCCGAAGCGATGGTATGGTGTGTGACTTGGATACTGATCGGATATTATTCCTGGTATCTAAGGTGACGATGTGTTGTACGACTCAGATATCAATCAAATTTTATTCCTGGTATCTGAGGCGACTGTGTAGTGTGCAACCCAGATGCTGATCGGATATTATTCCTGGTATCTAGGGTAATGGTAGTTTTGAATCGAGTTTGTCGAGAGAAAAGAGTCAGAAAGATGAGATGATACATTGTTCATGTATGGTCACATATTTACTGCTTCTTATCTTCCCGTGTGATATGTTGGAGCTGGAACCTTGAATTTATTATTGTTTTAACGATTTAAATTGTAACGTTATTATATGCTTATATATACATTGTGATCATATGTTTATTTTGCTCACCAGCTTGCATAAGCTGACGACGTTGATGCATCTTGGACTCTATGTCCAAATTTTCCAGGTCAGGAGCAGTCAGAGTATTTTGACTATGCTAGTTAGAAGCGGGAGACTTTCCAGGAGGGCTGTTTTATATTTCTTGTGTCTTTTATTTTTGGAGTTGTAATAAACTTTATTAGATATTTGTATAAGGGCAGTTTGTGCCATAAGACTTGAACTGATGTAATAGTTTAGTAAGTTTTAAATTCGAAGCTTATGTTCATTTAGTACCCTTCTCTTTAGAAATGCTTTTAAGTGATCTCTTGCAGGGACAATTGGTCATTCTCACTTGTCACGACCTACGAGTCCATAAAGGAAATTAAATGCTTTCCTGAATTATGCAACGTCGGGACGTGACAGAGGTGCCAAGCCCAAAAATACCAAACCCTCTTCCTCCATCGCGAAGACCACGATTGTCAAAATTGCCGCCGTCGCCACGGTCGCGGCCAAAGCAGCCTCGAGTACTGGCTCGACCTACCTCATCTCTCACTCACAACTCTTGTGGTGGTTATATGGGCACTTTGCAATCTATTGTTGTTACCTTTGTGATGAAACACAAACCCTCTATTTGTGATAGGACTTTACTCGGTTCTATGGGAAAAATACAAGGAATACAAAGAGAAGGAAGTAGTGACGATTCTTGAGCCAGTGAAGGGCAATCGAGGAAATTGACACAGTAGTATAATGATTGTCCAAGACATTGAAGCAAATGATGGAGAAATACAGAAAAGTGAAGCTGATGATTACATGCACTGTGTTAATCCAGTGGTGGCCATTAGTGCACCAATTCCACTACCACCCATGTTAGCCATGGAAGCTCCAAAAGTCTAAGCAGCAATTTCGATGATCAGAGAGTGATAATTAAAGAAGAAGATGATACACAGAGTGACAGAGATCAAAGTAAGTGAGATAAATAACTGAGGGGGCTTTTTTGTACTTCTAGTCTTACTTTTGACTTTCTTTTTTTTTTTCTTTAATGGCGACTTGCTATCAGTGTCATGTAAGTTACATATTTTGAAGACTTGATGAAAATAAAATGAAGAGATTGCACAACTTTTCGTGAAGAATTTGTTTTACTATTTGCCATTCATGTCCACTGAACAATGCTCTGAATCGCTTTTACAATTCTAAAGAAATGCGAGCTAATTGCTGATGTCTGATTCGGATTCCACTCGGAGTCTAATTGGATTTGGTGCTAGACTTTAATTACGTGTTATACATATATATATATACTTTCTATATATTTTTGGGCTTGGCACCTCTCTCTTTCTCCAGTAACGTGAAAGAAAATGGGTTAGGAGTTAGGGCTTGGATTCAATGAAGGGGTTAGGGATTGGATTCATCAAATGGGTTAGGATTCAAAGAAGAGAGCTCTGCGAATGGAATGGAAGAGGAGAAATCAAATGGGGAGTCTGTCCTAAATTAGAAGAAGAGATGAATTGGGAGGAGTCTTTTTTGTGTTTTATTCAAAGGGCCTATGTGCAACAAATATGGTGGGGCTACCAATTTATTTTTTGCAAATAAATTCCCATTGTGGAATTCGTTGTGTGATCGTATGTGTGCGTAGAGTTTCTGTTTAACTTTTAACTAAGGGTCAAATACTTGCATGAGTTGCATGTGAGTCCCCTCTTCTTTATTTTTGGACACTTTTCACCCACCTTTTTGTACCTACCTTAAATGTCATTGTTTTGATTCCTTTGAAGTTTGAACAGTCGAAATGGGTTTTAAAACTTTAAGTCCTAACTTTTGGTCAAATAATCTCATGCGACATGCTTATTTAGTTTGGACACTTGTCATCTTCTTATTAGTATTTTCATTCAATGTTGAAATGAGAATCTTTAGATCTGATGGTTGTCTACTGCATGTTACAAAGAGATCTGAAAAAAGTTTTAAAATTTTTTATTTTTTATTTGCATACTATTATTAATATTTATTGCATAATTATGACATCACGGTTTGATTCTGGTTCACTCAACTGTTGAACTGGTAACCCGTGAACCGGTCATTTTTTCGATTCGATGAACGATCCGGTTTTCAAAACATTGCATGTAATAAAAAAAGTAGACTGAAAGATAATCCCAAGGATAATGCTATTGCTAGAGCAGCAATAGCTAATGCTAGAGCAAAAAAGTGTCGTCAGATGTTTTAGTGACCAAAAAAAGGTGTCGCTAATAGTTATAGCGAAAAAAAAATGTTGCAAAAACTTTTAGCTGACACGTTTTGCTTTGGCATTCGACATTACTTCTCTGACAATAGAGCTAATCTAATCCAAATCCTTTTATTGATATTCAAAACATTTTTTTATGACTTTTTTTTAAATATATATTTTTAATTATTATTGATATTCTTTTAATTTTGAAAAACTAGTAGACTGACTTCTAAATTTTTCACATAAAGTTAACTTAAACTTAATTATCCTTATTTAAAAATCAAAACTTCACTAATTCTTAAGTTTAGTTATATTTATTGATTACAGTTTCGCTCACCCCAAAATTGCTCACTCGTTGTTCATCCAACTCTTCCATTGGCTAATGCAGTGGAACCCATGACTTTTACCATTAATTAATCATTATTTAATCCTAGGTCACATTACATTAACCAATTGAAAAGTTGGGTGAGCAATGAGTGAATAATTTTGGAATGAGCAAAATATATTCATATTTATTATCACTTCTATCAAAAAAAAAAATTATACATATTATAACGAGAATTAACCGAATGTCTACCAACAACAATATAAAAATAAAGAATTTTAACAAGTAAAAATTAATACTCTTTGGAGGTATTATCTAATTACAAAGAGTCAAAGACATCCTGAGGTATGATCTACTAATACGAATCTCCATTGCATTTTTAGAAATTACATTGACCTCCCTTATCAAAGTTTGTTGGGTGATGGAAGGGACTGAGATAGTTAATTTACCAATAAGCCCTTGCTATGTTTTTACTATTTCATTATAATAACTAGATTTTTGGTCAAAATTAAGAGAGCATTTTTGCTCACCTAGGTAGCCATTGGGTGATATGTATCGATTCTAATAATTATATTGATAGTCCATGGGCAAAATGAGATTGAAATATGACACATGTCACCCTGTAAAGGCCTGGGTGAGCAAAAAATGCTCTCCAAAATTAAAAAGTAATGCTCAAAATACAAAACATTCACATAAAGTTGCTCACAAAAAACTTATTGTGTATATCTCTCCTGGTGAGGTCCTTTGACATTGTGGGGTCCGTTGAGGGGATAGAGAGACACAATAAGTTTCTGTAAGCAATTTTATGTGAATGTTTTATGTTTCCCAAATACAGGTGCAACTCTGGTCCCGAGTGTCTTCCAGTGGAAAATTTCAATTTCGACCGAATCCATTTCGAAAAATTTTGATTTTGAAAACTAAAAATACATTTCTAATTCCAAAAAAATTCGAATCAGAGTCGGAATTGTTTTGAGAATTTTGAAAATTTCAAAAATATGCCGAAAAATATTCCAAAATTTTTTTTCGAAATATTCCAAAAAATTTCTGAAATTTTTCAAAATTTTTTTGAACATACCTTACATTTATCTCACATCGGTTAGCAAGGAAACAAGATGAGCAAGATGAGTCTATAAATTAGTCCTAAGCTAGTACCAAATTAGCCACAAGCTAGTAGCTTGCATCAGAAAATTCGGGAATATTTCGAATTCCAAAAATTATGAAAATTCTAAAATTTCGAAATCAAAAATGAAAATGAGAATTCCAAAATTTCAAAATCAGAATCGGAAGGGCTGTTGAATTTTCAAAAATTTTAAATTTTTTTTTCTGAATGGGTTATTTCCGACCCGTTCCGACCGAAACACACTCCTAGTCCCAAAGGACCATAATCTTCATGTATAGCCACAACCAACTGCTCCTTGTTAATAGCCTGTTGGACTACGGGTTGTACCACTAAAGGAGATGGAATCAGATGTTGGTTGCTACCGGCCTGATGTAGCTAGAAAACATCATTAGGCCTTTGCCCCCCCCCCCCCCCCCCCCCCAGCAGCAAGGACATGGGGCACCGCGTTGCCAGTTGGGTCAACATTTCGTCCTCTAAGGTTGATCGTTACCAGTGTTGCCGATCCATTGGGATCGGTGACAATCGTACGCCTAATCCCTTTCCATAGACATCAAAGGGACTTAGATCAGACTTCTTATTAGAGTCATTCTGTTTTCGGTGTTTTGGAATAACATATGTGGCCGTTGTCTTATCAGCCTGACTGGACTCACCGATGTGCTCCTTAGGGCTTCGGGACTTCATGGCAATAGAATCGTCGATCGTTTTTGCCAAGTTGGAGATTCTGAGGCTACCAGATCCAGTTTTGTATGGGTACATTTGGTGGACTCAATCAACTCACGCTGATCTTGCCATATGTTGGCCATATGGTCGACCAGCCCCTTAAAATACTCCATAGAACCTAACAGTGCATGGTAGTCCTGTCTCATGGGCTCTATGTTCTATCTCATAATTTCTGAGATTGACTCCAGAGTTAAGACACTGGCCTATGGAGAATGGCTAGTACTTTCTTCCTCTGGTGGGTCAACAGTTAGGTCGTCCAATTTGGGTTTTTTTTTGGGGAGGTTTTGGTGTTTTTCAGAGGCATGTTCTAGAATTCAATGACCCACCAGGCATGCCAAAATATTTGTTATAGTTTATGGTTTGGGCGTGCCAGAGCCAATGGGCGCAGTTATGCAAACTAAAATTCCTAAGTTGCTCAAGCAAGTGATACAAGAGGCTTTCAGATCTAACTTCTAATAAAAAAGATATGATGGGCAAGGGTACTTGTGGTGTTGAAGCACACAAGCCGATTTGTGTAGAATTTACTAGGTAAATAATCACAAACACAATTACTAAAACACCTATGAAAGATACTTTTCTGAAAATGTTGGAAACTACAAATACACTAAAGAACAAGATCAGAACCGGCTCTAATTGTTCAAAGGAAATATTGGAAATAGGAAAATGCAAGAGGGAAAACCCAATGCTATAAGTACAGAAAAACAAGAATGCTGGGTTGAATGCTTTGAATATTGCTGTATGTATGCTATTTTTTAGAGAGGCATTCCCTTGCATGCGTGGCCAGCCTCTCCTTTTATAGCGGCCATGGGAGAATCGGGGTACGGTAAGGACTTATTCTATCACGCCTCTAGTAGGATAAGGACGCCCAAAATCCTTCCTATCTTAATCTAGATTGAGTCCATCCCGAATTCTCTGGGATTTAGCTTCTCAAACCAGTTGGATCAGACCAAGCACTTTCCTAAACGAACTCTTCTCCTAAAAATTAGGAGATTAACTTTCCTTAACCAAAACGGAATGGACTCCTTCCATCGGGCCGTTTCCTTTAGAATATTAATATTGGGCCCGATATCTTCCAGCAACTGCTATCGATTCATCGGGCTATTTTTTTTACAAACTGTTTATTGCCCTATTCCAACCTTGGTGCCCGAAGTTGCCATTTATCTTCTCTACCCCGAATCGAGCATACCCTTGCTATCATGGTTAGGCATACCTACCACCCAATTCTAATGCAAATTCCATTATTTAGAATGACTGACCAAACATGGCACTCCAACCCCATGCAAATGGCCTGCCAAAATTTGGCTTTATTGCTTGTCGTGCCATATTTGGCACATCATCACTTTAGTTAACATTTCACCACTTTTCCTAATTTTCTTCTCAAATGTTGCATCCCAAATGGTGGACCACTTGATTTTTATTAGAGGATATTAAAGTGGTCCCATCATTATTAAAGGTGGTCCTACTACCACATGTATTTAGAGGAGCATTTAGGATGCAAAATTTAGGAAACATAGCATTATCATTTGTGAGCACCAATAGCTACTTTGCTCCAGCGGATACTGTCACGCCCCGGAGTAGCAAAAATGGAGAAAAATAAATTCTTTTTTGGGTCCAAAGGGAATGACAGGTGAAAGTCACTAAATTGTCCACACCATACAGTACCATCCATTAAACAGTAACAAGAGTTGTAATAAACCAATCAGAGTTATATTACAAAAGTCTTAGCTATTACAATAATCAGAGTTTGTGACAACGGAAATATAAATGGTTTGGAAGCAACATATGCCCAAGTACCAAGTATAAAGTTCTATAGAAATAGAAACTAATAACTATCTAATCTTCAGCTGGCGTAGACATAATCGTCGGTGGGGTCACCCTCTACATGTTCTTCCTCCAAGTAGTAGCCATCATTGTAAACTCCATGATCTGCATTATTAGGAACATGGTAGTGTGGATAGGGAATGTCCTGGCAATAAGGGCCGTCAGCTTATTGAGAGCTGAGTGAATATAAACTAATAGGGTACCAGTTATATAAAGCAATAACAAGTTATGAAATAATAAGACGTAGTGTTACATTAGTATCTTCATTTTTATTCCATCCATCATGACCAACCCTAATCGTTTGATTATTCCAGGATCGATAACCAGCATACTTTGATTGAAAGATCAGACTTAATCGTTTAACTCATATAGATACACCATCATTGGGTCCACTACTTTTAAGGGCATATTCATAGCTCATTGCATGTCATGGACTCCACGTTAGTCCGTTCCCAGCTTTTAAGAGCATATCATCCTGTTGCCACGACTTAGCGACATCTACTAGTAATCCCTGCTCACCACCTTTAAGAGCATATTAACAGCTCACTGTAGACACCCCGATTTTGACCAAACGTCGAATTAAGGAGAGTGTCACCTCCAAATCCGATGATGACAAGGAACGAAAGATTCGAAGTGTTCCAAGCTCTTCAGAAAGTTCTCCAAACGCAGTAAAATTTTCACAGGATGAAATACCAGGTGTTTAGGAGAATTCAGGTATAAAACGTCACTTTTGGAAAAGATCTTTGAAAATCAGTTTTTTTAAGAAAAAAGAGAAAAGAAAAAGACCTAAAAAGGGGAAGTTCAACAGAAACCGGCACACCACAGTTTTTGCGACACTCAGTGAGTGCCGAACGGCAGTCACAGAATGCCGGACCGGCATTTACTGAGTGTCGCCGACAAATTCTGACTGCCGTTTTCTTTAACAGTCCTTATTTTGTGGTACAATACGTATATATATGCGGATAAAAACAAAAAACTGATAAAGTAAGGTTGACAAAAATGCGGCAATCAATAATTTGGCACGACACTTGCTAAGAGCCGTGCGACAATCATGGAATTCCGCCGCGGCTTTCACGGACTGCCGTAGCGGCATCCACTGACTGCCGCAAAGTTTTTTTGACTGCCGCCTTCTGTAGTAGTCTGTCTATCTTCAGGAAGTACGTATTGTACCACCAAATGAGACATTTACACCTGTCTTTTACTTCGAATTCACTGAGAATACTTGGAAATTTTGTCTATAAAAGAGGGAGGATCTTCCTTGGGAGGATATACAAGAAGTGGCTACCATTACACTAACATATATTTGAGAGAGAGTTTCAAAAAACTAGAGAGAAGAGCTTGGAAGATCTTCAAAAGAGAGAAGCTTTGAGGATAGTTTGGAGGTGATCCTCTAACCATAAGTTGTTTTTCTTCATTCTTTTGAACTTCTTAACACTACTTGTTCTTTTGATTAACCCCTTTTTAGAAGTATTATTAGGGAACTTGTAAACTTTAATTGCCTTTTTCTTTTAGTTCCTTCTTTTCTTCCTTTTTGTTTATATTTCTCTCTTGAGATTCTTGGAAGTCTTCCATACTTCACTTGAGTCTCATGAGTTGGATCCCTTGATTCCATGTGAGCTTGTGCATCCCCCATGAGAGTCAAGATTGATCATCCTTCATATAAGAACAAGTAAATGAATCTAAACCCCTACCATGGTTTATGATTCTTTAACTTAAGGTTTCATAGAGTTCCTTTCCATATTCTTTGAAAACCTATGAGTATTAGCTATGTTTGTTTGTACTTCTCTCTTGAGATTCTTGAAGGCTCATGAGTATTAGTCATGTCTTCATCTCCAATGACCATCAAGTGATAGGAGGAAGTAGTTTGAGTCTAAGCCCATCTCCATGGTTTAGATTCATTATCTTGAGATTTCATGAAGTCTATTCATACTTCATTTGAAATCTATAAATATAAAGGTCTTTAGCCTCCAATGACCATTAAATGGTAGGAGAAAATGGTTTGGTTTAAGTCCAACTTCATGGTCTAATAGTTGGGGTTAACAAGTAAAAGTTGAACTTGACAATGAAATAGTGGATTCATAAACCGGTTTTGATCAATGATTTTTGGTTCGAAATCTAACCGTTGGAATCAGGTGAAACCAATGGGAAAATGTCACTAACTCAAAGTTCTACCACTGTAATTTTTGTTTTAAGGAGATTTCATGTTTAAAGTGGTTTCGTCATGAGTTTTGTGAAGTCACTACAATCTGTCCAAAGTTTCAAAACAGTAACACTCTTTTGAAATAAGTAAATCAGATCCTTAATAAAGTATTTGTGACCCAAAATAATTTTTTCTAAGTAGATTAATGTGTTAGAAAGTCACCCTAAAAAGAACAAATCATTTCTGATCTTTTTGCTATTTTTAGAAAATCGTGCAAGAACTCTGGACAGAAGGTTGTAGAATGCTGAGTGATGTCTAGGTTTTGTCTAATTCCCGGAGATCCAACCGTTGAAACTTTGATTTTCTTTTTGGGTTAAAAACTAGACAAACAGAGGCATCTTGTATCAAAAATTCATCAAGATCAAACCATGGCAACCATGCTTTTTATTTCTTTAAAGTTATTATCTGCTCTCAGCAATTTCCAGAATTCTGCAATAGTTTTCATCAATCTTATGAATAATGGCTTAGATGAAATTTTCATGAGTCAAGGTTCAAACCATGTTTCAATAATGATTAGTTAAGCTTGAATTCAAAGTTTAAATGATCTAAATCACTGAGTATTCTGTAATTTATTCTTGTTCATGAACATGTTCATCCATGTGGCTTGACACTTATAATTAGGACTTAGTTGCTTTAGATTTAATTACATTTGATAGATTTAAGCTAGAAATTCAGGATTGTTATTTCTAACTTCGTATCTTGTATAGTATGTGGACTAACCCTTTGTTTTGCAGCGCTGTTAAGGTATGATTTCTTGAACTCCTCTTAGTTCATTTTAATTTCGTGATTTTATCGATTTTCTTGACCTTTATGTGCGACACTTTAGAATTAAGATTTTGCCTTACATGTATATATGTGGATTAGAGACTCTTTTCCTAGGTTTTATTTAATCGCATGCATTGCACGTTTAATATTCGCGACTGGATCCCAGGTAAGTTCTCTTGTTCTTTATTGCATATCATATTGCTTGCTACTTGAATTACGTGGCTTTTGAATGATATTTTGTAAATTGGTAATTTTACACCATTTTGACATGTTTGTGAAATGTATACGTATATCTATGTATTAGTTGAGGGCATGCTTAGATTAGTAATTCAATTAAAAGGATGTTAAGTAGAGGCCTATCGCGAGATAGGATGAGAAGGGGTGTTTTAGTCCGATGGGCTCCTTCCATTCTCATTCCATAATCCCCGGACCTAGTTAATCTTTGGTTTCGCAAAAGATCAGTTGCTTTAAAATGGTTTCTTAATTCTCCTTTTAAAAATTAAGTGGCGACTCATTTGTTTTGAATTTGAAATTTAAAAGAACTTTAAAAGAAAAGCTGTAGGGTAAGAAAAATTATGATATCCACACTCACTGGCTTTTAATAACATGTCATGGATCACTTAGCTATCTTAGGACTACTTGGTCCAGCTCACCACCTTTAAAGAACATGTAATCGCTCACCAGCTTTTAAGAACATATCATGATCAAGCGTCCGCCCACGTACAATTCCCAGAACTTAACAAACCTACCTAAGTTCCGTACTAACACCAATACATGACTTCCCATTTATGGTATGACTACTCTGATTAAAAGAAACAAATATCGAACTTAATCATGAATGACAACTTAACTAAAGTTGTCACGTTAATCCATTATTCACCATTGTACTTATCATTGGTATCATATTACCCCTGATTATCCCCATAGTCGCATAATGAAAGTCTGAATCGATAATCGAACAATCAAACCCCTTATATAATAAACAAAGGAAACAATTTGTCAAGACCCATCCCACTACGCGCAAAAATAGGACACGTGGCACACCAACAAGGCTCGTTCAATTCCATTAAAGTAATTAGCAGCGAAAAACATAAGTAAAAACCATGAAATTCCGAGTTATAAAAGTTTTGCACATTTTTAAACTATTAAAGAAACATCCTATTTGATAACAACAATCCAGTCGACTGATCGGGGTCCGGTCGACTGGAAATGCAAGATATAGAGAGCCCATAAATCTCAAGAGTTCTCCAGTCAACTGTGTGTGGGACCCAGTCGACTGTGGCCTCAAATTTTTAGTCAACTGATACTCCTCGGTCGACTGAAACATAATTTTCCATTTTCGAAAATAAAATCCAGTCGACTGTGATTTTCACTCAATTGACTATTTCTTTCACAGAACCAAAAATAATATTTCAATCCAAACATCTAGTTGACTGTGTCAGGGACCTAATCGACTGTTTTTCAATTAATCAGACAGTGGTTGGTTCAACATAGTCTTCTAGTCGACTGTTTCCATATACCAATCGACTGTTTTATCTCAGATTACAAAGCATTCTGCATATTCTAACTATGGTTGTCCTACTCAAATCCAACACAAACACTACTATAATACGACGATCCAAATCATCATTTCAGAAGTTCTACTACAAGTTACAATAATTACAAATACATTCCAAGATTCTAACAAAACCCATGGTTTAACTTCTCAAAATCCTTTACAACATTTGGAAAGAAAAATTAAAAACATATACAAGAGTGCTCCCGCCATCCTATCGGCCTCACCCCTAGCATTTCTTCTTTCTTCTCTTCTTATAACCTGCAATGGAGTAAAGCTCTACTGCTCAGCTATATGCTGAGTGCACAATTCTAGACATATGATTATATGATAATTCATGCTTTAAAGCATCTAAACATATCAAAATAGTCTCTAGTGAGAGTGGTACACTTCCATCTAGTAAAAGAGATTGATGTCAGAAAGGCCTTCCTTTTCCACGCATCCCGTGCTTTGGTTGGGCCTTCCTCCATGCATGCACTGTGTCCTAGTTAGGCCTTTCTCCATACCAGACATAACGATTATCGATGTCACAATCCTCAAACTTTGAGGAGTTTACCCCAGATGGAATTGCACTACCCCCCCCCCCCCTTTAACCTAAGTAGATGCATAGCATGCACACATAAACATCTATACGTGCTTTTCTTGCATTTTCGTGTATATAAATAACGGGCCAAATTTATATACATGAATTTCGTCCGGATCCAAAATATCAAATCCAATATTTAAAACATGTAAATCCATATAATTCATAGATCTAGAATTCATACCTCGTGCTAAAGCTCTATAACTTTGAGGGCAGTACTAGGAGCCTGATTAAATGTTGGATTTTTCGATTTCAGATCATTCCTATAACTTTTACTGGATTTTTCCCAAAATTCTAGAAATTAGATTTTTGTAAAATGTTGCCAAATGTGGCCTAATAAATATGAAAACGTAGATCTTACCTCAAGGAGTTTGAATACGAAATCTGGGAAAAAACTGACGAACAAAAAGTCGTCGATCGACGTCGCAAAACTCGTGGCTAATAGATCTCTTTTTTCCCTCTTTCACTCTAAGATATCAAATTTTGGTTATTTATGAAAAAATATCTTGCTTTCTATATATAGGCATGACTTTCAAAAATTATGTTTACCTCCCCATGAGTTTTCAAAACTTCTAATTATCTCCCGAAATGTCTTAAACGTCTACTTTATTAATTCCCGAGTGAAAACTATAAATTATAAAAGTTTTCGTCTAAGTTCCATTTGGGTCCAAAATAACGCTCTGAAACTATTCCCGTGGAATGTCTATTCAACCTACCTTTTAGGTAATGTATTACCTACGTTCTCACTGTAATACACAAAAAGATCTAAATCAAGATCAGCATTAACAGAAATTATACAAAACAGGCATAATTACTTTTCACATACACCAAATATTTCAAATAACCTTTAAATCACATGAATGTCTCTTTGATTTACCATGTCTCTGTGTCCTCGATTGACATTCACCGTTGACCCACGTCAACCTCATTCCCAATTATTAAACAAAGTTAATAATTCTAAAAAAATTCACTTGTGTAATAAAATAATTGAAATTTCGGGACAGATGTGACACAACCATGTTCTGCAACTGCCAATCGATTGGGACAAGGGTCCAATCGATTGGGATAAGACAACAATCGATTGAGAAAAAAGGCAATCGATTGGATCCAGAACAATGCTAATCGATTGCTAACTTTGGCAATCGATTGGGTTACAAATAATGGCAATTGATTGGAAAACTATCCAATCGATTGGGTCTAGACTGATGGCAATCGATTGAGAAAAGTCCACTCAATTGGAACTTCGTTTTCTTCAACAGACTTATAAAACAACATATATAAACATTTTAAGGACTTATCTATTACGTCTAAATTTCACATAAACTTGTAAAACATCATGCAAACGAGACAAAGTGAGTTAAGACTCACTTAGTTGAGTGTAGGGTGTGTTTGGCTATGGAAGCTCAAGCTTTCTCTCTCCTCTTTCTCTTTCTCTTCTCTTTCACTTTTGTCTCAGCCTCTCTGTCTTACCTCCTCTTTCTCTTACTTTATTCTTTTTGGTCTTCTTCTTGTTCTTCTTCTTCTCTTTCTCTACCCAGAGAGTGTGTGTGTATATGTGTTTGTATATATGTAAGGATGTGTGTATATATCTCACTACAAGAAAATTTTCTTTTTATGTCACTTAAAAAGTGACATAAATAGGTATTTATGTCACTTTTTTTTCCAATAGAAAGTGACATCAATGGAGGCGATATAAATGTTCAAAAAAGTGATATAAATATTTTGAAAAAGCGACATAATTGTTTCATAAACTGAAACATATGTTAATAAAAAGTGACATAAATACTTAAAAGCGACATAAATACAATTTTATTTATGTCACTTTTAAGTAACATAAATTTCAAACAAAATTATTACATTAAAACATAAAAGTGACATAAGTACTTTAAAAGCAATATAAATACTTTAAAAGTGACATAAATACTTTAAAAGTGACATAAATACTTGTTTATTTATGTTAGTTTTCTTCAAAATGACATAAATGTTTGAAACATAATTTTTTTTAAATTGGTGATTGCATCAATACCACCCTGTACAAAATAAAATCCAACTCAATAATCTACTCCCACCAATAAATTTCATCTACTCATCTCAACATATCAACCAATTGAATCAACAAAAAAATAATACAGTCGATCCCCATGTACTAAGATAATCACATATACATGCCATATCCATCCACGAGTACTACAAAAATCATAATGAAAACATTAACACAACAAGAAGTGATTTCACTTGTTAGTTAGAACTCCCCATCAAAATTTGAACCTTTGTACCTACAAAAAAAGAAAAAGTTTTTATTAGTAATATTAATTAATAATAAAAGAGTAAAGACGCACAAATTAGACACAAATATGCAAATTCATATACTTATACATTTAAAACTAAGTTTTTGACGTTTTGAGAGACTAAAGTGGGTCCCGGCACTCGGAACAACACAGGAATGGAACCCACACCTCCTACTCACCTAAATAAACTTATAGGAAGAAATGACACGCAATTATGATTCATGAATTGCAAGCTATACGCAAATACACAAATTTCTAGACTTAAACCTTCAAAACTAAGTTTTCGACGCTTTAAGAGGCCAAAGTGGGTTCGGGCACTTGGAACAGAACGGGAATGGAACCAACACCTCCTACTCACCTATATAAACTTTTAGGAACAAACCATATGCAATTCCGATTCACGGATTGCGAGTTAGACGCAAATATGCAAATTTCTAGACTTAGGCCTTTAAACTAAGTTTTTGACGCTTTGAGAGGCCAAAGTGGGTTACGGCACTCGGAATGGAATGAGAATAGAACCTACACCTCCTACTCGCCTAAATAAACTTGTAGGAAGAAACGGCACACAATTCTGATTCACGGAGTACAACTCAAAACAATTTCTTGAAAAAATTCTACACAATAGATTCAAATTCAAAGGGACAGAAATAGATGTACCTATAAGTGCTTTGACCCCATTTTTATACACAAGAAAGGTCTATGTGTCTAGTTTCTGAATTGATAAAAATCTCAAAGATCCAACAGATAGAGCTCCGGGAATTTGATTCGGTTCAGAGATGACTCAAAAAACTGAACATCACTGTCCACTGTTTTGTAAATGCCATTAAAAATAGTGAATGATAAGAAAAATTCATTAAAATTTATGGTGTCAAAGACAACACATGGAACTAACTTGTGACCAAAAATGGGACACAAGAAGCACTCACAAGAACATCAAACAATTATTATAAGATGGCTCTGTTGTTCAGCAAATTTGGACAAAAATTGAAAGACTCAATGAAACACTCTAACCCCTAAGCTAAGACTGGAATTAAGCTAAGCCAAAAATCACAATCATAGATCTATGTGTTAGGGACATTCTCCAAGTGGTCTCACCTTGATCCAACGAATTAATCCAAATCCTATGTAGGATTGACAAAAACCAAACATAATTATGTAATAATCAAAGGGTATCAAAGGAAAATACTAATGGATTCTACCAAATAAGAATTCACCATATTCAAACATAATCATGAACACATTATTGTGAAGTACATTTCCCACAAAAGAAACAGATGAAGTAATGGGATCACATGAGCAATCCAACTAATGGTGGATTACATGAACTACACTCTTCCAGGAGGGGCCATCAATCTCATTCACAACACCTAGTTAGTGGTTAACTTAAGCACGTGAATGAAACAAGGAAACAAAAAGCCTATTGTTAACTGATGATTTGCTAATGTTAACCAATAGATTTGTCTCTTATATGATATTCATAGCCCTTCGTGGGAAACAAAAGAGTATAAGAATTTCTATAACTCATATGTTATCATGCTTTGCACATAATCACCATTTATGCTCAATTTTTATATCATTTCAACTAATTTTTGTATTTACCTACTTAACAACTTACCAAAGAAACTTATTACTCCTGCATACAGCAGCAGTTACATGACCATAAGATATATCCATTAGTTGGCGAAACTCCTACTTACCAGTAGTTAACGAAGCTCCTATATGATTCTCTTCGCGAAAACCATAAGCTACTGTCTGTTGGAATTTTCTGCATCAAGTTAATGAGAAATCAATTACGATATTCCTATTAGAAAATGCTTTGATCTACTTATCAATCTAAAATAGCACGCCCACAGTAGTCATGTAAAATTAGTAAGTCAACAGCAGGAGGGAATAAGAAAAAACAATCCACCTTATACAATGACAGATTATTAGCAAGCCCTAAAAATATATAAACATCAAGTACATTATTGACAAAAATATGGTTGGTATGAAAACCATAATATTTCTATTACTTTTTCTTCTTCTTCTTCTTCTTCTTCTTCTTCTCTCTCTCTCTCTCTCTCTCTCTCTCTCTCTCTCTCTCGATCTGCCTGATTATATCTGTGTGTATGTGTGTGTGTGTGTGTGTATGTGTAAGGCTATAGGTGAGGGTGAGGGTGATATAAAAGAAAATGGATAGGGGGAGGGTAGGTAGGTTTAGGATGAGTGTGTACCCATGTGACCTTGGGTGATAAGTGAGGTCATGAGTGACCAAAACTTTACCAAGTGTGCTAATATTATAATTGAAGCATGTATATGTTGCATAAGCTGGAAAAGAAGGTTAAGAAGTACCTCTTTGGAATGATGGTTAAGGACATCCATTGTGCTATTGCTACCTATAACTCCAACTTCTTTTAATTTCTCTCTCTTCTAGGATTCTCTTTTCTACTTCCAGAGTAGCCAATTGCTTTTCCTTGTTAAATTTGTGATAAAACACCTGGAATTCAAAAAATTTCCTCAATTAAAGAAAGAAACTGCCTGCTTTCCATTGCACATTATCAAATTAAAATGTTTTATACACAACACTACTAAGATTTGACAGGCAATAAAATGTGAAGCCAACCTTGAGTGTGACAGTTCCTCTATCCTTCTTATCTTTCATTTTTAGCATTTCAAGAGATGGTAGCAGTCTCAGTTCAATATCTTTTGGCATATCAGCTTCTAACTCAATGAGAGGTAATTTTACTATTCCCAATCGCTTGTCTTGCCCAGTGTATTGATCGAAAACATGTTTAAAGGATTCATGAATAGTTTGCACTAACCAGCTATACATATAGAACCTCTCCATTAGAACCACATTACACAGAGTCACGTAATCAAAAAGAGACAGAAACATATAGATGTATCATAAATTTAGAATTTTTTAAGGATCTAGTGCCAATTTTAGTTGAACACATATGAATATGTATGATGTAGTTGAATTAATAAGAGAAAGTCATCTCTTCGTATGTATTACCCTGAAATAAAAGGCATGATCAATAGGTACAGTAGCTGCTGATGGGAAGATAATTCATCGCAACTCTATAGCCTGGTCCTCCAGTCAACCAAATGACAATAGGGTCACTATTACGTGATTCAAAGTAGAAGTAAAACATCCTTAAAAAACAAACCAAAAATTTATAAAACAAAAGTCAGAGCCCACAACATGCATACACAAAAATTCTCTAGGAGGAACAATAGGCAAAGATGGAAACAAAGTTTGAAGCATGCCATTCAATCAATATCTTTATCCCCATAAAATCGGTTGAGTTGCTAAAGCTAGAATATGTTAATATATAAAGCACCATCAACGATTTCTACACTTCATAATATAACGTCATGCATAGCTACGAATTATGTTCACTCATGAGTAGGCATCAAGCAACCCAAGCCCTTTTGGGTTAGCTTCATAAAATAATCACTTATTAATACAAATTGGAGATTTTAAGAAAAGGAAAAAAAAAAGGATTTTATTGAGGAAAAGGAATAATATCTTCCCAAAAACAGTGTAAAAAGCTAATTCAAAAGATCAAACTTTGGCCTTGAAAAGCTATCCTAAATGGGCTCTATACAGAAACTAGTTGATTACCCGTACTATATATGCACGGGTCATACATTGTATAACAACTTTTTGTGAGAGGATATTGGTAAACCAGAACATGCTTATCATATAGAATATTTGTTACCCAATTTCATAACTAAAAATCTCTAAATGAAACCTTTCAAGTACTCAAAACAGGATATACTGTGCGAATTTCAGGGGAAAAAAATATGTACGTATGTTTATACTTTACATGTATGTAAATGCATATGATTCAAAAAAAAAAAAAAAACCGTCAAGCATATATCAAGGTTCATATTCTCTTAATCAACTCATTTATCATCGAATCAACGAACAATCTTTGTATAGTAACCCCAATCAGAATTGTTGGTTGCTCAAATGGTGTTCTTTGACATAAGAAGAAATATCATCTGCATACGCCAGTCCATCCAAGATTCACCTTAGCTTGCTCTTTGTACCTAAACACAAAATGTTAGGAAAATAACATATTAAAAGGTTTATTTAATTGGAAAAAACAAATAAGATTCAAAAGGGGCTTTTGCCATTGCTCGAAAAGAGCAGAGAGAGAAGAGACGGAGATGAATTGAAAGGATTTTTGTTACTTTGCCTTGTGTGTCTCAATAAAATGTACTCCGTAATAGACATACATACAAGGGTGTGTATAGACATTTTGAATACCAAGTTAATGATTCACATTGAAGAAACCTCTATCAGTAATATACACATGCATTACATGGACACCATTCCCTTCACTAAAATTGGGCCTTGTTGGTAAGTACCTTAATTAATCACTACCAGACAAATTTAAGGTAGCTTGTTATTTTCCTCTTAGAAAATCAAACAAACACAGTAGGGTTGGGAAGGAGGAGTTTTGGACTAAGAGTAAGGAGAAATGAAACAAATTTAGTTAAAAGCTTACAAAAATTCCAAAAGTATATACACATGAGCATAAAAACAATTAGAGTGAAAGCCAAAAATAAGAAGTCAAACCGCAAATTCCAAAAGAGAATAAGATACTAATAATAGCAAATCAGGCACTTATTTACATTTCACAAATAAAACCAAGATAATTACAATACAATTGAACCAATGCACAAACATAAACCAACCACTGAGCAATGACAAATTTGGTGGCAATATGTTAAATTGTGTCACTGCTCAAAGCAGTGACAAATTTGAGCAGTGACACAATTTGGTGTCGATAAAAAAAATTTAATTTACTGAAGAATAAAAAAAAAAGTGTTCTTATTTTAGGATAAGAGATTAAGATCTCTTACTACACAAACATGTGACCTCAAGTTGAATAACGCGATTCTGTAATCTGTTGGACATAGACTCGTACAGTGTAGTAGAATCTACAGTTCATATCTGAGGACACCATATGATATTTGGTTTTTACGGTCTTAACAAAAACGTGTAGGTTTAATGGTCAACATGTTTAAATTTCTAAATGTGAAGTGCTCCCAGCACAACACCAAAGAGTTAACTATTCACTGGTATTGTTTAGAACTCCCAGCACAGCACCAAATCATCATCTATCCTTGCTTACATGAAATCCCAAATGCTAATCTGTTTGTTACCAACTAAAAAACCTTAGAACCCCCATATTTTCAAATAACCTTCCAGCCATAAAACTTTAATCATCATTAGCATAAAAATCCCTTTATGGCTGCCCACTCGTTGGTAACTATTGTACCATTCGCACTACATATTGGATTGTAGGTTAATACCACCTATCACCTAGGAAGTACCGGTGTGGGTGTGGGAATTCAGGTATGCGGACAAGAATGTACCATAAAAGAAAGAGACAAACAAAAAGTTAAAAGACATGACATAGAATATGCATAAAGTTGGGGGAACAAAAAAGGTCTACGTGCACAAACCATTGCACTCAAAAGTGCGAACATCAAGGAATATATAATAAATCAAATCTCTCCCTCTAATAAGACATGCAACACAATGAGCCCAAGCTTACAACCCAAACGATTAATACTAAGTTATTACTTATTCTAGCAAATTACATGAAATATAACATAACTGATCAATGCTACCCTTTTGTCACCTACACTTTGGGGATAGAAATTTGGGAAGCATAGCATTACTCGAAAACAATAGTCACATTTGAAACATACTGATAGATTTGGGTTCAATTGGTGTCGGTTATATGAATCATATTGTTAGATTTATAACTAACGATTAAAAAATCTATGTACCTTGAACTAATTGTCTTACTGAATTAGTGCAATACAACATTAATATAGATTGTTAATTTAGACACCTCTACTAACATACACATGTACCTAAGTAGTTTAATCGATTGATTTGACGGTTGAATCTGTGTATCCTGAACTGATTGTCTTACTAAATTAGTGCAATGTAACATTATAGGTAGTTAATTTAGACACCTCTACTAACATACACATGTACCTAAGTAGTTTAATCGATCTATCAATTTTTCATAATCTTATACAAGTGTTCTTAAAAGGTCATAAAATTATTAAGCATAGACTTTTTCTTATTGTAAGAACTCTAGCACCCCATTCCTATAAGCATCGGTCTTAAAGTTGTTTCTATAATATGTTATGGATGTGTGACACATAAGTAGGAAACAACTTGTGTACGAATGTGAAGAAAAATATATAATCATCAAATAGCATCTCTAATCCATTCGTTAACAACAAAATCAAGAGAATTAGATCTTGCTTATGTGTGAATGTGAAAAATAAGAGATTAAAAATCCATGTGAAGACCTATTTTGTCATACAACAAAATCAAGAGAATTTGGCCTTGATTGTATGTGAATGTGAAGAATAAGAGACTAAAAATCCATGTGAAGACCCAATTCATCCACCTAAACTAAAGAGGTGCAATTGACTATTCCTTAGCAAAGTTCCTTTGATCGGAAGTAAGACCAAATGAGTTAGCAAACTCAATAACTGCGAGTTACAACCAAATTTGGGCCTCCCTTGGATTTGGATTTGGATTTGGATTTGAATGGAGGGCCTCTAAAAAAAATAATGTTGAACATAAGTATATTGAGGTAAAACAAGAGTGAGTTTTTTAATTGGCATGGAAGTCGGACTCCAGTGCAACCACATAGCAACGAATAACTTAAGTGCATGTAAATGAATAAATAAAGAGTAACTATGTTCCACAAATAGTACTTCGATGTGGCCTACATCTAGATCTTTAACTTTGACTGTTGAACCAGTTTTTGTAGGGATAAGGGACTTTCAAGGGTACTACCAGAGAAATTAACTCTATTGTAAAACTTGGCAATAATTAGAAGAGCATAAGTGCAATTAACTTGCCTTAATGCTGTTGCTTTTGGCATAAGGTTTTTGATTATTTTATTTTCTTTAGCTTTTTTGTCTCCTTTTTCCTATTTTTGTACAAGATGCTTTTGGGTAACTGACTTACTATGCTTTGCCATCATCAGTTTCAAGCTCAAGGCCCTCTGCAGCTAGAAGTCGGCTAATAATTTTCTTCTTCTCTTCTTTTTCTTTCTTTCTCATTATATCCCTTTTCCTTAGGACTAGAGTATGCCTTTTAAGCATATTTTTATAGTTCTCTAAAGATGCCTCCTTTTCTTTTGCCAAGATTCTCCTCTCTTTCTTAGGGTCAATCTAAAATTCCAAACAAGAGTAGTGTACAGATAAAAATATGAGATAACCACTACAAGGAAAAAGGCTTTTTATGTCACTTTAAATATTGCATTTATGTCACTTTTATTGTGAGTGACATAATTATTTCTTGCAGGGACTTTTTATGTCACTTTTTTAAGTATTTATGTCGGTTATTAAAAAAGTGACATAAATACTTGATTATTTATGTCATTTGTTTAAAAAAGTGACATAAATAATAAGGTTTTTATGTCACTTTTTAAAAAGTGACATAAATAAATACGCGGTGGCAAAATTGTAAATAAATCATGTTATTTTTATGTCACTTTTTATAAAAAGTGACATAAATAATACACATTTCCCTGATTTTTTATGTCACTTTTGAAATTTGACAAAGATTTTCAAAAAAGTGACATAAAAAGTCCTTATGCGCGCGCGGGAAAGGGGCCGGGAATAAAATGCAGGACAATATTTTTTGTAGTCCCTAGCTCTCTCATCTCCCTCTCCTCCATCGATCTCCTCCATCTCCTCTCATCTCCATATCCTCCTCTCATCACCACCAGCATCACCGCCGCCGCCGCCACCACCACATTCTCCACGCGCCACTCTCACGCCGCCGTCACTCTCTCCTTCTCTCCAGGTTTCTCTCTCTCTCTCTCTCTCTCTCTCTCTCTCCGACATCATCACCATCTTCTCCAGCATTGAGGAGGACCGAACCCTAAATCTTAAGCTTGCAAAATATGTATATATATTTTTAAGAAAATAAACATAGAACTTAATTATTAGAAAATTTGTTGTCTAAATTCCAAAGTTAATACTCTTATCTTATGAAATTACTTTTCTTTTCTAAATCCATTAGGCCACACTTTTTTGTGTTGATATTTACTTTTTGAAATATTTAGGGTTAGTTGTTCCAAATGGGTCACTAATACCTTGTGGACCGTTTGGTAGTTTCTTTTTCTTATACAATAAAATCACAAAAAATTGAGATTGGTATAAATTGTTCAATGTAGCTTTTGGCCCATTGTAATTGTAGAGTCTATTGTGCTAAAGAATTTATTTTAACTTTTGGAATTCATAATTATTGATAATCTCCAAGAGTTTTTAGCAAACATGGCTTATGCCCATTAGGTGTAACAAAATTGCTAATTGTTTCATTTTAGTCCAACGTATAGGAGGTGTTAGCGACACGATTTGAAGTACATGGGGGCAAAGTGAAAAACATGCTAAGTATAGGGGGTGTATCTGTAATTAATCTAAATATTTAATCTTTGGGTTAGATATAACTGAAATAAGGAAGTGGAGTTCTGGTGTTAAGATGGTGGTAAAACAAGAAAGGGTAGAGTTAGCGATAGATACAATTTGAGGTGGTAGAAGCAACATTCATTTAAGATACAACAAGAGAATCAATTAAGATCTTTGGGCATGTGTAGAAAGACGAAGGATTGTTGTGTTCATTAAGGGTGCCGTGGTAGTAATCACATGAGAGGAATGGAAGGGCAAGGGAAAACCAAAATAAAATGGTTTTATTCAATCAAGAAAAATGTGAGGGTGAGTGATTTGAACGTGGTTATCACTTTAGACATATTATAATGGAGGAAGATGCGTCGTGTAATGTACCCCGAATCTTTAGAACAATGCTTATAGAGCTAAGTTGAGTGCTATCAGGACAAAGCTAACAACAATTAGTACAGAAGCATGTTCAGCTACTCATGGTAGGCTGGCCACATACATGGGTGGGTGTTGATAACACAAATACTTAAGGTTGTGCCCTCAAACATGGAATTAACTATTTAGAGCAGTACTTCATTTAGCTTTGAGGATAATCAACTGTAGTAGTTTAAGTGCCAATTTTTATTATGAGTTGTCAATGATGCCTCAAAGAATGGTTACACTTGTTGCAAGAAGATTTTTGGAGTGATGCAACATTTTGTCTATGTGCTGAAGTGATTTTATTCATTTCTACACGTGACCTTAAGAAGAGGGTAATGTTGCATTAGTCTCCAAATGTGGTCTCATGTTGTGGTAATTCTTGGAAAATATAAAGAAAATTAAGAGAAAATGAGAAAAGTGGCATCCATCTTGGACAAAATAAGAAAAAATCCATTAATGTGGTTTGTGAAGCAAAGATCATTGTCTTCTGTATTTGTGAAGAGTGATAGTCTTCGCAAGAGAGTAATTTTAGGGGAGGGAAAAGACCAAAGTTAATTTGGATTTTGCTCACCCAAATAAGTAATGGGAGTGGTTTGAACTTTGAATGAGGTTATGATAACCTTAGATGGCTCATGGTCGAGGAAGATGAATGATGTAACCGACTCCGAGTAGTTGGGAGTCTTGGGACTAGATTTTGTTGAGTTGACTTGAGTGGTATTACGTCAAAGTTAAGAATAATAAGGATAAAAGAACATGTTTCTCCTCACTAATATGACCTCCCACAACTGAGTTGATATTGGTGACATAATTACTTAGGATGGATGTGTAATAAAACAAGAGATGATAGATTTAGTAAAGACTCTATTCATGAATGGTAAATGTAGCGCATATTCCATATAAAATATAAGAAAATCGATTACAAATTTTTTTTTTTTTTTGCTCAGCAAACAGAATAATTCAATGAACAAAGTTCATAAACAATACACCTAAGGCAAGCCAAAACCATAACAAAAATTCTGCTTAAAAGCATTGAAAACAAAGTTTCCAAATCTCCACCACTATTTGGCTAGCAGCGCAGCATTTTTGTCTTTTAGGCTTCCAATCCCTACACCAACATATTCTTTCCTTCTCACCACCGTCTCCCATTTTATGGACATACACAAAGAACACCAATAATTGCACCGGATAGGACAAGGGATAGTATAAGCATTGAAGGTACGGTAGGGGTGGTGGAAAACCAAAATTGACATGGACAAAGGCAGTAAAGAAAGACTTGATAAAACAAGAAAGGGTTTAGATATATATTAATGTCATGTTATTATCTCAGTGAATCTGCGATTATTTTTAATTTTTCTAATTTAAGTTCTATATAAATTTAGTTAATTTATCCTTGTATTCATTTTCATTAACTTTGTTTATAGGCCTAATTACTTTACACCCTTATACTATACGTGTGTTTTCAATTGGACATTCATGTACTTTTTTATGTTGAATTGAATCCTTGAACTTCAAGATTTTATTCAATCACACCCAAAACCTGATGTCCTTAGCTTAAACTAACGGAAATTGTGACTTAAGTTGAGCGGGATACTTAACTGTCATAGAATTAGTTAAGGAAAACGAAGGAGTGTGTTAAGGGCACGGAAAATCGCATGCAATAAGATCACCCAAAATCGTATGCAATCAGATCCCAAAATCACTTTCAATTAGACCCAAAATAGTATCATTCTTAATAGCCATAGAATTGGTTAACTATATTTATTAGCAATACCGTTCACACAAAGTAAGTCATTTCTCATAAATCTGGTGACTCTTTGATTAAATGTTCAATTATATCATATTAGTTTTTCTTGATCATTTCAACTTTTACTTTGTTGTTTTCGCTTATTCAAAGAAAAAGGTGGTTTGGGTCAAAGGAAAGGTAGTGCTGCTTGGGGGTGGCATTTCTAGACACAAGTGGTCCTTCTTACTCCAGGTTAGTACCGGTGTTTATGTTTCCTTTTGACTTACCTTTCAAAACAAATGCATCCATGGTTCCCCCTTTTTTTTTTTACACTCTCATTGTTAAATTAATCAAATCCAAAAATGTGCATGTCTTTAATAAAGAGATTTAGAGATTCTTATCCCAATAAATACAAGAGTACAACTTTCATTAATGTAGAACCCAAAAATGTGCATGTCTCTAGGACGTTGGTTGTTTGCTTCATTAATGTAGAACCCATCCATGAAGATTAAACAGCTGTAAAGACCGATCTTTGGAACATATTAATTAGTACTAGAATCAAATTTATAACATGCATGTATGTATAAAATGTATGTATATATGTTTGGGACATTTGTAGTTTAGAGAGAGAGAGAGAGATAGAGAGAGAGAGAGAGAGAGAGAGAGAGAGAGAGAGAGAGAGAGTGTGTGTGTGTGTGTGTGTGCCTACTTAGATGGTTGGGGCAAGTAAGACCATAGGCAAATGTAAGTGTAGCCAAACATGCACTATTTGGTGCAGAAAAGAGGCACGCTCCCCTTCATCAAGAAGGAAAATGGAGTCCATATATGTGTGTATATGTGTGTGTGGTGTATATGTGCAATTATGCAAGACCTGAGCAAGGTGCTAAGATGATATACATATATATATATATATGGGCAATGCTAGGGTCACTAACAACTTCCACTAACACTTACTAATACGCTCTATCTCTCTCTTAGTGGTACTGCGGGGTCCACTGCGGACCCCGCAGTACCACTAAGAGAGAGATAGAGTGTGTTAGTAAGTGTTAGTGGAAGTTGTTAGTGACCCTAGAAATTACTCTATATATGTGTGTGTGTGTGTGATATTCAGAAGAGTGTGTTAGTGCTGATTGGTCCTAGGTGGCGGACCCCGCGGTACCACTAAGAGAGAGATAGAGTGTGTTAGTAAGTGTTAGTGGAAGTTGTTAGTGACCCTAGAAATTACTCTATATATATATGTGTGTGTGTGTGATATTCAGAAGAGTGTGTTAGTGCTGATTGGTCCTAGGTGGATGGACCTGCAAAATTTTGACCATAACTGGAATACATGTTGTTGAATTGCCAGAGAGGGCATCATTTCAGAATTTCTTTAACTGGGGATGGATTTGGAGGTTTGAAAATATGATATTCAGATCTTTAATAACTTGCTTGACATTTCTGCTTGATCATGGAGTTCTATGGTATTTGGCTACTAATGCACGTCTTCATTGGTTTATATGATGTCACAATCCTCTCGGGTGTTTGAGTGATATTGGAGAACTAAACATATGCTTTGGGTGTCATGTTTGCTTAACATACAGCTTCTTGTTTGGGGTTGGTTTTTGGTTCTTCTAGTGGTCGCTGTCAAGTGAACACTCACTTTTTTCATTAAGATGCACTCTGTACAACTTATAGTTGCCTCATGTCTTGTGGATTATAGTGTTGCTGATAAATCATGGCTTATTGGATGGCGGTCTGTGGACTGCTAAGAGAAGAAAATAAAATAGAGGAAATTTTCAGTGTTCTCAAGGAAAATGTGTTGAAGTCGGTAGTGCCAGTTTTCTCCACATTGATTACAACCATTGATGGAGACAAAGAGTTCACAGAAAGGGAGCTATTGGATTGGGCCTTTATTGCTGTTTGTGAATTTAGTCTGATTGTTGCTGATGCTTTCATTTGACTGCTGAATGCTGCCCCCTCTACTTTGGTCTGCTTTATACTACATGCTGCCTCGTTACATGGTGGCAGCAGTTTTGTGGTTGGGGTTTTGTGAGCATCTGTATTTTATCTTTGGTAATTTTGGGAGCTATGGAATGGGTTGTCATGGGCGTGATCTCTCTTGATGATTCGTTGTAGTTCATTATGGGGATCTTGTATTTTTTGGCCTTTTGGCTACATTAATATATGGGATTCTAGCTGCTATCAAAGGAAAGAGGCTGTTGCTGATACTGTCCTGCTTCATTATCGGTCAAAATAGAGATGATTTATTTCTTGGTTATATGAGAATTTCAACTTTTCACATATGCAGTGGACATGCAATTTTTCTAGGATTGGCGTTGACACTTTAAGAGTGCATCAAAATTTGCAGAAATTGGTTGCTGAGAAAGTGTAATTCAGATCATTTCCTAGCATTGTGAAGATTGGTTAATTTTACAATGGGTTTAGTTACAATCATTGATGGGGACATAAAGGGTAATGGAGATCACAAATAGGGAGCTCTTGGTTTGGGGCCTCACTGCTGTATTGGGAACTTGGTTTAATTGTACTGATATTGCTTTGTTGCTGAATTGCTGCGTGCTGCCCCTGATGCATTGGACTGCTACATGCTATGTTCTAACCAAAAGCAAAATCAGAAATTGCAACATCACACAAGGATCGCAGCAGCCAAATGTACATTTGCACACATATGCTGAAGGTAACTATTCAACAGCATCAGCAGCAGCATCCAACGACAACAAAACTCAGCAGCAGAAAAACAAATCAGCAGCTTGGGTGTTTGGTTCTTGTCCTACGATTTTTGGGGGGTTCTAACAAAGGGTGTAGGCAATCTGGTAGATTTTAGGCTTAGATTTTCCTAAGTGTATTGCCCATATCATGGAGTGTCCTAAAAGTTTGTAGGCAATCTAGAGATCATGTGTTTGTGACTTTGTGCAGAAGTTTGACGCCTAAAAGGAATTAGCAATTCAATCTAGTCTTTGAGAAGAAAAAATTTTTTAGTCTAAGTGTGATAGGAGAGAGAGAGAAAGAGGGAGAGAGAGAGAGAGAGAGAGAGAGGGAGAAGTGAAAACAAATCTAACTAGTGCATCAGTGGCACGTGAAAAATGTGCACTGACTTGCATATCTGCTCATGACGATTCCCTATATCTATCTTATATTGGGCAAAGGTGTGGGACCCAAAAATAAGTAATCCAAGGGCCGAAAGTTACCCATTTGCTTAACTTTGAATCTTAACCCTTACCCTCACCCCCATCAACTTTATACCCTAGGATCAACTCATCCAATGGTTGTAAAAGCAAGCTCAACACCCACTTATTCACTCACAATCACCCCATATATACCACCCCTATATTCTCTCCCTCTCTCCACGTCTCTCTCTCTCCCAATAACTACCCCCTCCCCTCTCTCTCTCTCTCTCCCAATAAACACATATTTGAATTTTGAATACATTGAAATTATTTCTCTATGAGTCTCTCACAATCTCTATGCCTCTCTCACTCTGTCTCTCTCTTACTACACGCCCCCTCTCTCTGTCACCCTCTAGCCCGCCATCACCTCCATCATTGCTGCAACACCATCATTTTTTTTTTGAACAACAACAATTTCATTAAGATTTGGCAATAGCCACCATACAAGGTTCGGAAGGAATCCAACCAGAAAGTACACCCAAAACTGATCACAAACTTCAACACACAAAAGGCCCAAACTTAGAATAAACCAAAGCATTGACCTAATAGAAAACCCAAACCCCCCTAGAGGCAGCCCCCAAAAATTACATCAGAAAAATCACATATAATAAAGCCCAAACCTGCAAAACTTAACTTCCCAGCATCTAGATTTAAAACCAAAACGTGATGCAAATGTACTCCAGCCTCCCTGGCATGAAACTCCCCTTTTTTTTTTCTTTGAATCCCAACCAGAACTTCAATTATGAAATTCAGCACCAGTAGCAACCAACAAGGAGATAATTAAGATAGGCACAAAAACTCAGCAGCAGAGATAGCCACATGATCCACCAATAAAAACAAAAGCGAATCAAGAGATAGCACAAAAATCCAACAGCAGCAGCAGTAGCACCCTTGGACAGAACCTGTGGCAGATTGTTTCAGCTCCATTGTAGCTTCAAGGCCTCAAATCCGAATTCCTTAAGCTCATGATCACCCTCAAATTAAATATCATGTGTATTGAAGAAGCCAAAGACAAATGAGAAAAGCACAGAATGAGGTCATTTGATCGCAAATTCCCTAAAATCCCAGTAAGCTCCACCAGACAGAGTGTCCATGGTTAAGATAATGAGAAGGTGTCATACCATCCTGGACCAACCCAGCCACTTCAAGACAGCCCTTAGGGCACATAAATCCTAAAAAAATTCAGCAAGCAATACCAGAATGTGTCCTAGATACAACACTATTGGTGATCATCCCTGCAAGCCAGTGTAGGAACTCCCATAAGCTAAGTAGCAGTCTGAAATTAATCAGCAGAGTGTGGAGAGAATAACCCAGTTTCAGTCCTTAAGCTAAAATAGCAGCATCCATTAGACTTCACCCTTAGTGACCTATGCGGACAAAACAGACGCCAAGCTCGACTCCAAAACTCAGCATGTTAAACAGCAGAAAAAATTAGCAACAGCAGACCACGGATAGCCGCACCAGAATATGAAAATCACAGCAGCAGAGACAAAACAAACCGACAAACCGGGGGAAAAGGATATACTTGCTCCCCCAATTAATAAATTTTTTTACTTGTGCCGACGAGGTTTCGAAAATCGCTACCCATTTGGTCCCATGTACATCCCACCCTCAACTAGGCTCTGCCCCAAGACACGAAAAGCACCAATATCCTTGATACACTCCCCTGGACTAGGCATTTGTAACTCTGATAGGTCTTGCAAATTAAACCCAAAAAAACAGCAACATTCATAAGTCCACAAAACTTGAGCAGCATCATTTCTTGTTGGCCTTTAACCGGACTTGGTAACCAAAGCAAATAAAACCAGATGCCATGCTCAGGCTTCCAGTACTCAGCATGAAAGATGGCAAAAAGAGAAGCAGCAGCAAACTAAATAAAAAGAGCAATCAGCAAGTAATGAACATCGCAATCAAAACCATTAAGTTGAGCATAAATAAAATTGAGAAACCAGAAGCCGAGTGAGGGCAATAAGGTGCAAACTTAATAGCCTGAGCATGAAGTGAGATAATGCAGAAACCCATGGACAACTAACCCCCAATGAGCAACAGTCAGGTGACGAGAAAAAACCTCGATGCCAAAAAATCAAAGCAAAACAAAACCTCATCAGAAGCCCCAAACGAGGAAAAACATGAAGCAATAGCCCAGCTCAAGAGCAGAGACACGATCCAGAAGACACAAAAATGAGAAAAGTCTAGAGAAATCAAAGAGACGCACAATCAAAAACACAAACGAAATACAGCAAATGAAGGGCATCAGAAAAGGCACACGCAGAAGAGAAAGGCCAACAAAGCACACAAGAGAACAGAAGACCAGCAATAACAACCAAAAGGACACGGCAGAGAACTAACAAAACACACGCTGCGTTGAGGAAAGGGATCGAACCAGTAGTTGCTATTTGTGCTATTTGTTCATTGTTAATTATTTTATTGCTCTCCTTTTGTTTCATTTTTTTTTTATAAATGTGGGAAGGTTGGGGACTTGGAATTGGGGGGAAGAATTACATTAATTGTTTTTTTTAATTTTTTTTATTTGTGCAATCATCTTCTTAGAACCTGTTTGAGTTAGTTTTTAAAATAAGCACATTTTGGAATAAGAGAGTTTTTTTTGGGGGAAAAAAATATGTTTTTAGCTTCTTCTTTTTTTATTTATAAAAAAGATGTGTAAATACTAAATGCTTTTCAATTCATGGTGTGAGATGTTATGGTTTGTATTGAAACCTGCCTCAAGTTTTTCAATTCTGTTGACAAATTCCGTTAACCTTTCCAAATTTGAATCCCAAATATGACTACCAATGCATTAACAGTTGTGTATTTGACTACCAATGCTTTAAAGGTTACTGTTTGAATTTGTGCTTTTGTGGGATTGGGCTAGAGGTTTTAACTATTAAGGTTTTGGAGAAAGCTTGATATCGCTTGAAAGTGCTTTAATTTGTTTGATTTTAATTTTTGTTTGTACACCAAACCATTTATTTGGGGCATTAAAAGAAGTAAAGGTATTATTGGGGCATTATAGCTCCAATTTCCGAGTCTTGATTTTGTTACTATTCTACCACTTAAGTGATGAAAACACTTTCCTTTGTTTGGTTAATAAGGAAAACATTGAGTAAAATAGGTGAAAAATAAACTAGAAAACTTGGTGTTTTCTTTGATTTCCATCACGAATTCCACGAACCAAAAGGAGCCTTAGGGCCTTTGGACAAGTTAATTGATTTTCTTCATCCGTTTCATCAATAGTTTCTCTTTGGATTTCTCTTTAATTGAATTCATTTTTGGAAACTTGCTCTCAGGTAGTTCATTCATCTTATTCTTCTTTTCACAATTATAATTAATACAATCACATGTTTTGGAGTTTTATTATTGCTCCTAAAATTTCACTTCTATCTCTTCTATTGTGGATTTTTTGATGATTACATAGTATAATTACTGTGTATATACTAAGTTCTTTTCTTTTCTTTTTCTATTTTTTTCCTTTTAAACCAAATCCATGATGGTAATAATTGTTTGCGAACCAAATATTTGGATTCATATTTGGGGATCATATCATTAGCATTCATGTAGGGTATCAACTCCCACTATGGTTTAGCATTTTTATTCTGCCACTGGTTTTGTTCAGGATGCAAACCTATGTTGCTATGCATATATGAAGACAATGAGCAATTAACAAAGTTGCACACAAACTCCCTAAAAACTTTGACTTATGAGGTATGTATGATTTTTTAATTATATTTTCCTTTCAGCAATGGTTCATCCTTCCCAATGGTAATATGATTTTGTGATTTAGTTTTAGTTAATTTGATTGGTTAGTATGAGATAACAGCTGATAAAGTTCATACTGAAGATTTACAGCAGCAAAAGAAGAAGAAGAATTTCTCTGGAATTGATTTTCATTCCTTCACTTTTTTCAATTGAATACATCCGTGAGTTTATATACACGGCTCTCTCTTTCTCTCTCTCTAACTTTACTTTCTCACTCTACAACAAACTTATAACAGCTGGCATAGGAACCATCTCACACTTCAACCAACTGAAGTTGATTTATACACGTGTTCTGAAGTCACAAACAGAGTCTTTGGTGATGTGATCAGCTGCTGCACACACAGCAGCAGATGGTGTGCCAGCAGAAGCATCAACATGCTTAACAGCCTCCCGCAAACTGATGGGAGGACTGAGCATCAGTTTGTCCCGGAATGCAATAAAGGAAGAGGAATGAAGACCCTTGGTAAAAACATCTGCTAACTGATCCTTGGAAGACACAAACTGAATCGTAATATCTTTGTTTAGAACCTTTTCCCGAATAAAATGGTAATCAATCTCGATATGCTTAGTGCGGGCGTGAAAAACAGGATTAGAAGCAAGAGCAAGAGCCGAAATGTTATCACAATAAAGAGTGGGGACTTGAAAGAGAGGAATATGTAAATCATGAAGAAGCATTCGAACCCAAGCAAGTTCAGCTGTAGTGACAGCCAAGGCTCGGTACTCGGCCTCAGTGGAGGATCTGGAAACAGTATGTTGTTTCTTTGAGGCCCAAGTAATTGGCTCATTTCCAAGAAGTATGACAAGCCCCGTGGTTGACCTTCTATCAGATGGGTCCCCAGCCCAATCTGCATCAGAGAAGGCAGAGAGAGTGAGAGAGGTTTTGGTGTATTGAAGACCAAATGAGGGGGTACCCTTGAGATATCGGAGAATCCGTTTAACAGCAGCCCAATGAAGATCAGTGGGGCCCTGCATATACTGACAGACAGAGTTGACAGAGAAGGTAATATCTGGTCTAGAAAATGTGAGGTATTGTAAGGCACCAACGGTGCTGCGATACATGGTAGGATCAGAAAGAGGAGTGCCCTCAACTTTGCTCAAACGAGTGGCAGCTGCACAAGGAGTCTTACAAGACTTGGATTCATGCATAGATGTTTTAAAAAGGAGATCTTGGAGATATTTGGACTGAGTGACAAGGAGACCAGTAGGTGTATATGTGATTTCTAGCCCAAGAAAATGATGAAGAGGACCTAAGTCCTTCATATCAAACACAAGACCAAGCTCAGAGATTAAGTGGGTGGTAAAAGACTGATCATTGCCGGTCAGAATTATGTCATCGACATAAAGAAGTAGGACAGTATAAGACTTGTCAACATGACGAATGAAGAGAGACGTGTCAGCTGAGGATTGAATGAACTGGAATTGCAGCAAGTGAGTGGTAAACGTCTGGAACCAGGCCCTAGGAGCCTGTTTGAGACCATACAAAGCTTTGTGAAGCTTACAAACAAGTGTTGATTTGGAGGGATCTGTAAAACCAGGTGGTTGAGTCATATATACCTCTTCGAGTAATTGACCATGAAAAAAAGCATTTTTCACATCAAGTTGACGTAGAGACCATCCATAGTGAACTGCGAGCTTGAGAATTAGTCGCACAGTAGTGTACTTAACGACTGGACTAAATGTATCAGTGTAATCTAAGCCTTCCTCCTGATGGAAGCCCTTTGCCACCAAACGAGCCTTATGTCTTGAAATAGTACCATCAACATTATACTTAATTTTGTAAACCCACTTACACCCAACAATGTTTTTGCCATGAGGAAATGGGACTAAAGTCCAAGTGCCTTGCTTATGTAAAGAAGAAAATTCTTCAGACATGGCCTCTCTCCATTCTTTATGTTTTACTGCTTCAGTATAACAGGTGGGTTCTGAGACAGTGGGAACAACAAGATAGGCTTTTCTTTTGACAATACCAGATTTGGATCTAGTTCTCATAGGATGGGTATTGGGGATAGAAGATTGGGGAGAGGAAGATGAGGCAAGAGGAGGAGGAGGAGGAGGAGGAGGATGAGGATGAGGAGGAGAAGGAGGAGGATGAGGTATATCACAAGGAGAGAAAACATGAGGAACTGGAAGAGAAGTGGAAGAAGAGGCTGATAAATTGATAGGAGATGGGGACTTAATGATGGGAATTGGAGAGGGTGCAGAAAAAGGACGAATGGAAGAGATGACGGGAGAAGGTTGTGGGGAGGAATTCAACCATGCTTTAAGATTGAAGGGATTTGTAGGATAGTGAGTTGGTCCCAGATATGACTGTTCATCAAAGACAACATGTCGAGATACATGGATTTTGGCTGAGACAGGGTCAAAACAAAGGTAGCCCTTATAATCATGTGGATATCCTAAGAAAATACAGGGCTGAGTCTTGGGTTGAAGTTTATGGGTATTAAATGGGGTTAGAAGAGGATAACAAGTAGATCCAAAAATCTTGAGAAGAGTATAGTCAGGAAGAGAACCAAACAAAAGTTCATAAGGAGATTTGAAATTTGTAACAGAACTTGGCATTCGATTAATAAGGAACACAGCTGTGGCAAACGCATGGTACCAGAATTTGGATGGAAGAGAGGCTGTGGATAACAAAGTAATGCCTGTTTCAACAATGTGGCGATGCTTACGCTCAGCAATGCCATTTTGCTGAGATGTCTTGGGACATGATTTTTGGTGTTGAATGCCACGAGAACGAAGAAAGGCCTGAAATTCATTCTTTTTATATTCTCCACCCCCATCTGTGCGTAACACCTTAACTCTAGTATTAAATTGATTTTCTACTAAGGCTAGAAATTGTGTAAAAGCATGATATGTTTGAGATTTGTAAGTCAAAGGATAAATCCATGTAAATCTGCTAAAATCATCAACAAATGATACATAGTAATTGAAACCACTGAGAGATGGAAAAGGAGCATTACCCCACAAATCACTATGTATTATTTGTAATGGAGCACAAGATGAAGTAGTAGAAGGGAGAAATGGAAGTCTACACATTTTGCCAATAAGGCAATGCTCACAAACTGTCTTATTTAAACTATTTACATGCAAAGGAACAGAAATTGTTGTAAGAATTTTTTGAAGGACTGTGGTTGAGGGATGTCCCAACCTGTTATGCCAAACAACATGTGAAATTTGACGACCAAGATGAGCTGATGGATTAGACAGGGAGGAAGTATTGGAAAGAAGAGCTGAAGAACTGCGACTGAGTTGAATGGGGTACAAGCCATTGCTACTGTGGCCTTGGAACAGAGTCCTCCCCGTATGTAGATCCTGAATATGTAACATATTAGCATCAAAAATGCACCGACAATTATTATCCTGACATAATTTGTGAACAGATAAGAGGTTGGTAGATAACGAAGGCACACAAAGAACATTTTTAAGATGAAAAGATTGAGAGTCTGTCTGCAAAGAGGCATTACCAGAATGAGATATAGGCAGATTTTGACCATTTGCAACAGAGATTTCATCAAGACCTTGATACTCACTGGTCATGGAGAGGTTCGAAAAATCATTAGTCATGTGAGAAGTTGCACCAGAGTCTGTATACCATACGTTTGGGCATGATGGAGAGGTAGTGTATGAAGTGGCCATTGCAGCCAACTGAGTTGGAGGATGTTTGCCTTGATAGCTAAAGTTCATGCGATGGTAACAATCAATAGCTGTATGATTGTTGCGACCACAAATCTGACACAGCTGAGATGAATTATGTGGCCTTTGTGGAGCGAAAGAAGAGTTACGATTGAATGAACTTTGGTGAAATTGAGAGGAATTAGGGCTGTTGAACTGTGGTGAATTTCTGCCATTGTGATAGGATCTTCCACCACGGCCATTGAATCGACCTCTTCCTCGACCTCTTTGTTGATTGTTGCGATTGAAATAAAATTGATTATTAGGCTGAAATTGATTCCGATTCTGAGAGGCCATCATTGCAGTATTGATGTGTTGATTAGTTTCATTAAGCTGTGACATAGCAGCTTCTTCTGCCTTCAAAAGAGAATGCAATTCTTCGAGTGAAAGAGACTCAGATCTGGTGCGAATTGAAGTTTTGAAGGCACTGAAAGTGGAAGGTAGACCATTGAGAGTGTATATGAGTATGTCTTCGTCTTCAACAATTACAGAGACAGCAGCCAAATTATCACGAGCTTCCTTGATTTTCTGAATGTAACTATCGACCGAGTCTGTTCCTTTCACCATAGTTTGAAGAATCATCTTCAACTGTAGAATATTGGAACGTGATGCAGAAGAAAATCTCCTTTCTAAGGCCTGCCAGATCTCCTTAGAATTTTTATATCCAACTACATATGAAAGTGTTGTAGTAGATAAAGTAGCATTAATCAAGGTCATAAGTGCTTGATCTAAAACACACCAATTCAGGAATTCAGTGCTTTCTTGAGTAGATTCATCAACAAATCTTGGTGGACAGGGATTCGAACCATCGACAAAGCCAAAAAGTGAGTGTGCTTTAAGAATCGAGGTGATCTGAAATCGCCAAAGTACATAATTCGCAGAATCTAACCTCACAGTAACAAGATTGCAAATATTGGACAAAAGATATATTGGAGAATAATGAGATTGAGAAGAAGCAGCCATTACTGGAATAGATTCACCAGTACTCACTGAAGAAGATGAAGCAGCCATTGATCATGAGATGTTAATCTCTTTGATTTGCTCTGATACCATGATAAAGTTCATACTGAAGATTTACAGCAGCAAAAGAAGAAGAAGAATTTCTCTGGAATTGATTTTCATTCCTTCACTTTTTTCAATTGAATACATCCGTGAGTTTATATACACGGCTCTCTCTTTCTCTCTCTCTAACTTTACTTTCTCACTCTACAACAAACTTATAACAGCTGGCATAGGAACCATCTCACACTTCAACCAACTGAAGTTGATTTATACACGTGTTCTGAAGTCACAAATAGAGTCTTTGGTGATGTGATCAGCTGCTGCACACACAGCAGCAGATGGTGTGCCAGCAGAAGCATCAACATGCTTAACAACAGCTTGAACCCTGTACCAATTGCCCTAGCTTAACAGAGCAGCTCTAGAGAGTAAGAGAGGAAGTTCTCAATAAGGTAAAAGTGAATGTTCTATATGCACATGCATAAGTAAATGTGTGTGTGCATCCCACTAAGAAGGCATTGATAAAGAGGGGGAAAAAGTAAAAGAGTGATAGAAGAACTATTAGTACCATTTTCAAGAATTCATCTCATTTATAGATGTTCCCTACAATATATTAGACCTTGCTGAATTCGTGAGCAGTAACTATTTGGTTTCTATTTCACTTTAGGTATTTCTAAGTTAGGGTTTTATTACCGAAATCCCAAACAGTACCTTAGGAAAAAAGAGAGAAATAGCAAGAAAAAAGCCCCTTTAATTTGTGCTTGGTCTCTAAAATAATTGCATGTTTTACCCCATTATTAGGTTACTTCCAAAATTATTTGTATAGCTGAAGTCCATGAAGTTCAACTGTGGATGCAGAGTCAATAATGCACATGCTCTTCTCTAATCTTTTACTTTTACTATTTAATCAATTGCTTGATATTTTTGCATTTTCTTTTATGCTATAACTCTTCCCAAAATGCTTAAGCCTTCACATGATAATCATATTCCAAAAGGAATTGATTCTTATGTTTCACCAATTTCCATTGTAGAAAGATGCACACATTTCACTAAGTTGTAAAGAATTTACCTTAATCTTACCAGACTAAAATGTACTAGCAATCCTACAAATTAGCACTGATTTAAAATTCTAATGGAGCATAAAAGCACCAAGTACATATGGAAGATGGAAATTACTGTTCATATATATATGGACTTTTCTATATGAATTCAATGTAGGGCTAATCATATTGGTGCTTTGATGACATGAGGTGTTGATACAAATAGGAGGCTGTGAAGAGTCAATGAAGGTATGGCTTACAACCATTTCTTTTGCTCTTCGTTAGGTTGTTCTATAAAACTGAATCTGTTCTGGGGGTTTCCAACTTATTCCTTTATGATCTTTCACTTATCCTCCTAATATATGTTGCTTGAATCTGTGTTGCACCCTTTCAATTTGCTAGAATTGTAAAAGAAAGGGGAAGAAATTCTTTTTGCTCTAAAAGAAAAGCAACTACAGGAGTTAAAATGCTTAATTTGGGCCTTGCTCACAGTATTCTATTTATCAGTAGTTATTGTTCATGATTGCGGTACCGTTGTGTTTTTTGTTTAAGTCCTTGAACAAGATTGATATTACTTCAATTGCTTAGGATTTATTTTAACAAATTGGTTCAGCTTATCAAAAGAATTTTACTTTATGTCTCTTAATTGGATTATAGTGATAGCTGGGGGTTGAATTAAGTGTATTGTGTTAATCTTTTCTACTTCTACTTGCATTTTCTAGAATTTTGAACTTTTCAGTGGATTAGAGCTCAATGATTTACGTATTGATGGAGCAAAGTAACCCCGAAAACAGAATATAAAAAGAACTCTTTGCCTTTTTTTACATTAGTATTCTTTGCAAGACTCAAAATCAGTTTTCAAAATGATTTTTTATTTTATTTTTTTGCAGCTACCAAAGGGATCTATGACTTAAAGGTTGGGACTGAGCTATTGCCTGTTGGGCAACATCCTTTGTACTGGTATTCCTTCTTTCCGCTTTTGTTTTCGTAGTAAACTTTGATTGGATTTGATACCTACGAAAGTGCCAGTTAACTTGGAATGTTCAACCAGTCCTTGAAATTTGGATTAGAATGCCATATTAATAGGTCAGAGATTTTAAAAATATTTTTTAGTAATACACATGCGATTAATGATTGTGTAGTCATTAGAAGCAGATACGTTTGGTTCTATTTCCTGTTTTTTTTTTCTTTCATTTTCTTCACTTTTGTTCATCAATATGACTATTCTTGCCAAAATATTAAGAACTTGAAAACAAGAGTATCGAAAAACTCTGCTTCTTTTTTGTTACACAAATGTGGTAATGGCAATTCTAAAACACTGTTACAAACCATAAATCCAGTGTGGCACTTAAATTTGGCTCCCGAGAAAATTAAGAAAAGGAAAGAAACCCGCTTGGGATTTTCTCTGAAATCAGACAGAGGAACTTGGAACAGATTGAAGTTGATTTTTGTCCCCAAGTTTTTGCATTTTTTTTTATGTATTGCTAGCATTTGGTGTTTGAGGTTCTTCCTTGAATGAATGTACGAGTGGTCTCATGATGTCATGATTCAGATCATTTCTAGAATGATAATTATATGGTACACTGCTCTATCAACAGTGGCAAATGGTGAGTTCTCATGGTTAGCATCTTGAACTTTTAAAATCAATGCCCTAATAAATTTTGATGCACACTTTAGGTTTCTTTGTGTAATGATCCGAATATGGAAATATGTAATATTAAGATCACAGGATGTGAAGTTGTAACAATTTGAGAGAATTTTGAATCATTTAACAAATTTTATTCCTCATTTTATTATTTGGAAACTACTTTATTGAACTTTTTTTTTCACCGTGGCCGCGGGCACGGGTTCGTACTAGTATTTATATATGCTCTATGATTTTTTTTCTTTTCTGTCTCTAAATTCATGAGCCCAGTAGAACTCTATGCTCTTTTATGTTGGTGGGAGTAGGTTTATATATACAAAACATGCAAATTAAAGGATGCTATGTTATTTGTTCTAGGATATGGATAGGTCATGGATGAAGAAAGGACTATTGTCAAACGAATACAGGGAAGGGGTTCAACATTTTCTTAATGTTGCTGAAGATGGTGCCAAGGATCTGAACTCAATTCGGTGTCCATGCACTAAATGTCAGAATTTTTATAAGTTAGAACTGAAAGAGATCCGATTTCATCTCACTAGATACGGTATTGATCCCAGCTACACCATATGGAAGTGGCATGGGGAAGATGACCAGAATGAAATACTGCCAAATTTCAATGTAGACGAGCCTATCTCCAAAGATGATGAAGAGGAGACCTTTAATGATGTTGCAAGAACAATAGAAATGGTTCAGTCTGTAAATGCAAGTGCCTTAGGTGATATTGAAGGATTCCAAAATTTGCTTGAAGATGCAAAGAAACCTTTGTATAAAGGGTGTACGAAGCACACTAAGTTATCTGCAACAGTGAAGCTCTTCAATATTAAGGCCAAGAGTGGGTGGAGTGATAAGAGCTTTTCCGACGTCCTGGCATTGTTCTCTGACATGCTTCCGGAAGATAATGAATTGCCGTTGTCAACCATTGAGGCTAAGCGTATCTTGTCGACATTTGGAATGGAATACAGGAAAATACATGCATGCCCCAATGATTGCATACTGTATAGAAATGAGTATGAAGATTCAACTACATGTCCAAAGTGTGGAGTGTCAAGGTATAAGGTGAAGAAAAATATGCCCATAGAAAGTAAGGATAAACAAAACAAGGGTGTACCTGCCAAAATATTATGGTACTTTCCACCTATTCCAAGATTTAGAAGGTGGTTTCAATCTGCCCAGACGGCAAATGATTTAACATGGCATGCAAAAGGAAGAGAAGTTGATGGTCAATTGCATCACCCAGCAGACTCGCCAACATGGAAAATAATTGATGATAAGTGGCCCGAGTTCGCAGCAGAACCGAGAAACCTACGGCTATCACTTTCAGTGGATGGAATTAATCCGTACGGTACCCTTAGTACTAGGTACAGTTGTTGGCCTGTTATGTTGAATACATACAACCTTCCACCGTGGTTGTGCATGAAGAGAAAGTTTACGATGTTGACAATGTTGATTTCAGGTCCAAAACAACCTGGCAATGATATAGATGTTTATTTAGCACCTCTGATTGAGGATTTGAAAACATTATGGGAGGATGGAGTTGAGGCTTATGACGCCTATCAAAAACAATCTTTCACCTTAAAGGCCGTGTTATTGTGGACAATTAATGATTTTCCTGCATATGAAAATTTGTCTGGTTGTACCGTCAAAGGATATTTTGCTTGTCCAATATGCAATGAGAAAACATATTCACTTAGACTGAGACATTGTAGCAAGTGTATTTATACAGGGCATAGAAGATATCTTCCACGAAATCATCTGTTTCGAAATCAAAAGAAGGCTTTTAATGGTGATCAAGAGTTTGGGTCACATCCCGAACCATTGAGTGGTGAACAAATATTATTAAAGGTGGGGGGGATCAAGGTTTCATGGGGAAAGAAAAATTTACAAAATAAAAAGAAGAGGAAGAAAGGAAATAAGAAAAAAAATGCACACAATGTTGACGTTACAAGTTGGAAGAAGAAGTCTATATTTTTTGAGCTCGAGTACTGGAAACATCTGCCTATTCGACATAACTTGGATGTCATGCACATTGAAAAGAATGTTTGTGATAATATCATTAGGACCCTACTCAACATTCCAGGGAAAACAAAAGATGGAGTTAATTGTCGTAAGGACCTTGTAGAAATGGGTTTAAGGAAAGAATTGGCACCGCAAGTTAAGGGGTCAAGGACGTACCTACCACCAGCATGTTATTCGTTAACTAGAGCAGAGAAAATAATGGTGTGCAAATCGTTGCTTGAGCTTAAGGTCCCAGACGGATATTCTTCAAATTTTAGGAGTCATGTGTCAATGGAAGATTTGAAATTATATGGACTTAAGTCCCATGATTGTCATGTCTTAATGCAACAACTTATTCCTATTGCAATACGAGGTGTGTTGCCAAAGCATGTGAGATATGCTATTATCAGAGTTTGCTTCTTCTTCAATGCTATTTGTGCCAAAGTTGTGGATGTGCAGAAGCTACAAGAAACCCAAAAGGAGCTCGTGGTCACACTATGCTTGTTGGAAAAATACTTTCCACCATCATTCTTCGACATAATGGTGCATTTGATGGTGCATCTTGTTAGAGAGGTTGAACTTGGTGGTCCGGTTTTCTTTAGATGGATGTACTCACCCGAGAGGTCAGAGTATTAAAGCATTTGATATAATTATTTACTACCATTAGCAAGTACTCATTATGGTAATTTTAACTCTATCATGATTTATATTATAGGTACATGGGAGTGTTGAAGGGTTATGTGAGAAACAAAAATCGACCGGAAGGGTGCATTGCCCAATGTTATATCGTAGAAGAGGCGATTGAGTTTTGTTCCGAGTTCTTAACTGAGCTAGATCCAATCGGAGTTCCGTTTGCTAGAAATGAATAAAAACCTTTCGGAGGAGCTAATGTCATTGAAGTTGACCGTGTGTCCTTGAACCAGGCACATCTTTATGTGTTACATAACACAAATGATGTTCAACCTTATATCGAGTAAAGACTTTTCAATTTCTCCTTAGTATGAATGTTTATTCCTCTGTTACTTTTTAAAATGGTTTATGATGTATTATTAATAACATAATAGGGCGCATGAGGAGTACTTGAAAGAAGCTTACCCTCGTAAAGGGAAAAATAAAAAATTCTTGGAAAATGAGCACTACCGTACATTTATTGATTGGTTACGTACAAGGGTATGATTCATATAATATAGTTATATTATATCTCCTATTTGATAATTGTGACTAAATTAACTTCTTAAAAATCAGGTTAAAACAGAGCAACAAGTCTCAGACACCTTAAAATGGATAGCCCTTGGACCTCGCCCAGATGTTGTAAAATTCCCTGGCTATGTCATTAACGGTTTTCGTTATCAAACGAAGGACCGTGATGATGTACGGGTCAACCAAAATAGTGGAGTGTGCATCATGGCAAAGACGTTGCAGGTTGCTAGCGCAAAGGATACCAGACCTGTGACTACAGAAATGATTTTTTATGGCGTGATTAAAGAGATATGGATGCTTGATTATATCTCTTTCAAGATTCCAATATTCAAGTATGATTGGGTTGATAGTAAAAATGGAATCAAGGTGGATGAACTTGGTTTCACGTCGGTTGATCTTTCAAGAGTGGGCCATAAATCTGACTCTTTTATTTTGGCGTCTCAAGCAAAACAAGTCTTTTATGCCCCTGACCAATTGGATCCTAAATGGTCAATTGTTCTATCATCTCCTCAAAGAAAATATTGTGACGAAGACAATGATGATGACCTTATCGGAGATGAAATTTCCGTTAACGTACTCCCAAATGCTGAAATCTTCGATGTGGTTGATGAGTCATCATCAACTTATGCACGTGATGATTGTGATGAGGGGACTTGGATCGACCGTGCAAAATCTTAATTGTATTTTTACCCTTTGGATTACTTGTAAACCAACAAAACTTAAAACATTATGACCATTCTATATTATAATTTTTTGTTTCTGTCAACTTCTTTAGTTGGATTTGTAGTTTAATAATGTTGCCTAACATGCCCCTTTCGAATTGAATTGTGTCATTTGAATTGTTTCATTTCTTCAGTTGATTTGTTTCATTTCAATTGTTTATTTCTTCATTTATTATTGGATTTGTAGTTTATTCATGTTGTATAGTAAGCCAATTGTTACATTTAGTTGGTGTTACAATCTTTGAATTTTGCAGCCTCAGTGAAGTGTTTATCTTATCATGGAGGTTGAAAATGACAAAGATTCAGAAGAAATGTCCTTTGGCAATAAAGGTCGAGGACCAGCAAAGCTAAAGGATGTGATGCAAATAACCAACAGTGAAGAAAGATTAAAAATCATTTATAATTCCAAAGGACAGCCCATAGGTTCACATAAAAAAAAGCTAGCAGGTTACATGGGTCTATTGGTGAAGTCTTTTGTGCCAATAACTTACTTAACGTGGCACAAGGTGCCAGATAGCTTAAAAAAGAACTTGTGGGCAGCTCTACAGGTGATAGAATTTGTTCTTTGTACTTCGTAGAAGATGGATTATCTCTCTATGTATAACTGATTCTTGTCTTTCTACATCTCAAGGTTAAATTTGATGTAGACCCAAACACCAAAAAGTCGAGCTTATCATCCATGGCTACTAAGTGGAGGGCATTCAAAACAAACCTCACTAGAGATTGGATACATACGTTTAAAGACAAGCCCGAGCTTCTTAAAGACCCGCCACAGAAGTATAAAAAGTATATTGATCAGCCGACATGGGATGAATTTGTCAAAGTTAGGCTCTCCGAAAATTTTAAGGTATAATTCAAAAGAATTATTGAATGTATGCAAGTAGAGTTGGGTTTTATAAAGTTAATACTAATTTTATTCCCATCCTTATGTTTTGTAATTATAAGGTTCTAAGCAAGGAGCAACGTGAAAGGCGAGCAAAGAATATATATAATCATCGTATGAGCAAGAAAGGCTATGCTGGTTTGGCCGAAGAGTTGGTAGGTTTAATTATGAGAATCTTTTTTATGATATTATCAATGCAAAGGTATTGATTGCTTTTTTTTGCACTTTATTGTGATGATAGAAAGAGGAGTTGGGACCCAAATAAGAAGATGATCGAAGTTTCTTATGGACAAAAGGCCGAGAAAAAAAAGGTGGCGGATTCGGAGACGATGCCACCAAGGAAATGGTTGACAAAGTGGTAAGTATTTTGCAATCAATATCGGCATTGTGCTCTCTCTCTCTCTCTCTCTCTCTCTCTCTCTCCCTCTCCCTCTCCCTGTTTTAAATATGCTTTGTCCATATTTATACTTGACACTTATCAACCTTCTAGGCTACAATGAAGAAACAAGTTGAGGATGGGAGTGTAGTAATAGAAGGAAGTTCTGGCATCCTTAGTATGGCATTGGGTACTTCCGAGCCCTCCGGTCGTGTGAGAGGTCTAGGATTTGGAGTCACCCCCTCCAACTACTTTAATCTGCCTAGACGTGCGTCAAGAAAATATATAAATGAGTTGGAGTACAAATTGAAAGAGGAACAACTTCGAAGAATAGAGGCAGAACAAAAGTTTAGTTAATTGCAACAACAATTGCTTAAGGGACACTCATCTGAGAAGGTTGCTTCCAATACTCAAAAAAGTGATAACAGAAATAGTGAGTTCTCTTCAAAAAGGATAATGTGGGGTACAAGTGGTAGTAAGAGTGAATCAGGTTCAAAAAGGGTAATGGAAATCATTGTACAATTCTATCTCATGTCTTATTTTAGGGTTTTTTTTGCGATGAATCTAATTTTTTTTTCTTTTATGCTTAGTTAAAAATTGATGGGACAGTAAAGGCTCAAGAACATGCATCACCTCACGTATCAAGTATTGGAAAGGCATGTATTCTTTTTTTTTTTAAATGAGTGTTATCCTTGTAATTTTATTGTTGGATTTTGAAATTTGGCATGGTCGTATTTATTATAGGAAAAGAGGTGCAGGTTGGCAATTGGCACCACAAACAACATTGTTACAGTGGGGATGGTCTTTGAGAAGAGTGGACCTCATGAGAAAATTCATAATGTTAGTTTGGGGGAACAAAATGTATGTGTCTCTATTAGTAAAGTAACGGAAGCTATTTTCTCAAATGTTGCACTCCCTATACCGGTTGGTGATGAGATGACACAAATTAAAGATGCTATTGGGTCAATTGTTGCTTGGCCTAAAGACCTTGTGCTCATTGGCGTTGAGGTAAAATATTTACTAATGAAGTGTTATAAAAAAGATAGTAAATTAAAACGCTTATTTAATTGATCCTTTTTTTAACTATGAAAAAATGGAAGAAAAAAATGATGATGCTGGTGTCCAGGAAAAAAGTGAGAAAAAAGATGATGGTGGTGTCCTGAAAGAAAGTGAGAAGAACGATGGAAGTGGATGTGAAGTTATTGATACATTCAACCAAATGTTAACAACCACAGAGATTAATCAAATAAGAATTCCAATAGAGAAGGAGATGTTTGGAGATGATACTACCGAATGCTATGTTTTCAAGCAAGACTTGGTCGATTTTTGTGAGATGAAGCCCTTAGATGTCACGTGTATTAAGGCGTACATGAGGTAAGAGATGAAATTAATTTTTACTGTCTTATTTGATTGTCTTTGATATACTAATTATTTATTTTATGGTTTAGGCTTTTGTATGTGAAACTTGATAAGTCTCAGAGAACTGTTGTATTTTTCAATTCTGAATCATTCAATACTGCCTCACATCAAGAAAAGAGAAAACTGGTTAAGGAAAGATTGCAAAATGCAAAGAGGAACCAAGTGTGCTTTATTCCGTACAACATTCAAACGGCGTAAGTTATTTCATTTTTCTTCTTAAAGCATAATAATCTTCAATATGAAAATGTTAAGTTTTATGTTAAATTACACAGGTTTCATTGGGTCTTACTTGTCATCGATCTCTCTATCATGGAGTGTTATTGGTTCGATCCAAAAAGTATGACTAAACCGAATGAACAAATGAAGCTACATATCAATACGTGAGTAAAGACTTATTCATTGAGTTTTCCCTCATTGTCTATAACATGTTTGCAATTCATTTTAAAACTCTTTGTCTTGAAGTGCGCTCGTATCACTGCATATCGATGGAATGAGAATGCCAAAGCCTATTTGGAAAATCCCAAAGGCAAGTAAATAAGAATTAAAATGATTCGTTTAGTTCTTTATTATTAACTACTAAAGTTTTCTATATGTGTCTTAATATAGTGTCCACAACAAGAAGGGAGTGTTGAATGCGGATACTTTTTGATGATGTTCATGAGAGACTTGATTGGGGATCCTTCTCTTTCCCTTGAGAAAAAGGTATTTCTTTTTTATTGAGTATTCATGATCATTAATTAACTTTTGCGCATCTTTAAATTTTCTGATGATCATTAATTAACTTGTGTTTTGAATTGTTTAGATGAAAAGGTTGTGTGATAAAAAAAACTTACACACTTGATGATATCAATGCAATGCGGACTGAGTTCATAGATTTCGTTGCGGAACATATGCCCGAATGAAAGCATAGGTAATTAACATACTTATATCACAATAAACATGCATCTTCTCATCTCCAAAGTTGCTTTTTCTATTATTTATTTTTTCAAACATTGCTTTGCTATTGCAAGTTTGGAGTGTTTTAGTTGTGAATATTTATTGCAATTTTCTAGTGACATTTCAAATGAATTGGTAAACCGCTTAACCAAACGTCACGAAACCTTGCACGTACCTCAAACATGCCTAAATAAACTTGCGGGAACTAACGAAATGGATAACGGATCAACGGTTCACAAAAAATGCGAAAAAAGCGACTATTTCATTACTTAGGCTTGAAAACGCCTACTTTGTGAGGTTTTGAGTAGTGAATCGTTAAACCGCTTAACCAAACGTCACAAAACCTTGCACGCACCTCAAAAATGCCTAAATGAACATGCGGGAACTAACGGAATGGATAACGGACTAACGATTCACAAAAAATGCGAAAAAAGCGACGATTTCATTACTTAGGCTTCAAATTCCTACTTTGTGAGGTTTTGAGTAGTGAATCGTTAAACCGCTTAACCAAACATCACGAAAACTTACACGCACCTCAAACATGCGTAAATAAACTTGCAGAAACTAACTGAATGGATAACGGATTAACGATTCACATAAAATGCGAAAAAAGCGATGATTTCATTACTTAGGCTTCAAATTCCTACTTTGTGAGGTTTTGAGTAGTGAATCGTTAAACCGGTTAACCAAACGTCACGAAAACTTACACGCACCTCAAACATGCCTAAATAAACTTGCAGGAACTAACGGAATGGATAACAAATTAACGATTCACATAAAATGCGAAAAAAGCGATGATTTCATTACTTAGGCTTGAAATTTCTAGTTTGTGAGGTTTAGAGTAGTGAATCGTTAAACCGCTTAACCAAACGTCACAAAACCTTACACACACCTCAAACATGCCTAAATGAACTTGCGGGAACTAACGGAATGGATAACCGATTAACGGTTCACAAAAAATGCGAAAAAAGCGCCTATTTCATTACTTAGGCTTGAAATTTCTAGTTTGTGAGGTTTAGAGTAGTGAATCGTTAAACCGCTTAACCAAACTTCACGAAACCTTGCACGCACCTCAAACATGCCTAAATGAACTTGCGGGAACTAACGGAATGGATAACGGATCAGCAGTTCACAAAAAATGCGAAAAAAGCGACGATTTCATTACTTAGGCTTCAAATTCCTACTTTGTGAGGTTTTGAGTAGTGAATCGTTAAACCGCTTAACCAAACGTCATGAAAACTTACACGCACCTCAAACATGCCTAAATGAACATGCGGGAACTAACGGAATGGATAACGGATTAACGATTCACAAAAAATGCGAAAAAAGCGACAATTTCATTACTTAGGCTTCAAATTCCTACTTTGTGAGGTTTTGAGTAGTGAATCGTTAAACCGCTTAACCAAACATCACGAAAACTTACACGCACCTTAAACATGCCTAAATAAACTTGCAGGAACTAACTGAATGGATAACGGATTAACGATTCACATAAAATGCGAAAAAAGCGATGATTTCATTACTTAGGCTTCAAAATCCTACTTTGTGAGGTTTTGAGTAGTGAATCATTAAACCGCTTAACCAAACGTCACGAAAACTTATACACACCTCAAACATGCCTAAATAAACTTGCAGGAACTAACAGAATGGATAACAGATTAACGATTCACATAAAATGCGAAAAAAGCGACGATTTCATCACTTAGGCTTGAAAACGCCTAGTTTGTGAGGTTTTGAGTAGTGAATCGTTAAACCGCTTAACCAAACATCACAAAAATTTGCATGCACCTCAAACATGCCTAAATAAACTTGCGGGAACTAACGGAATGGATAACGGATCAACGGTTCACCAAAAATGCGAAAAAAAGCGACTATTTCATTACTTAGGCTTAAAAACACCTAGTTTGTGAGGTTTTGAGTAGTGAATCGTTAAACCGCTTAACCAAACATCACGAAACCTTGCACGCACCTCAAACATGCCTAAATGAACTTGCGAGAACTAACAGAATGTATAACAGATTAACGGTTCACAAAAAATGCGAAAAAAGCGCCTATTTCATTACTTAGGCTTGAAATTTCTAGTTTGTGAGGTTTAGAGTAATGAATCGTTAAACCGCTTAACCAAACTTCACAAAACCTTGCACGCACCTCAAACATGCCTAAATGAACTTGCGGGAACTAACGGAATGGATAACGGATCAACAGTTCACAAAAAATGCGAAAAAAGCGACGATTTCATTACTTAGGCTTGAAATTTCTAGTTTGTGAGGTTTAGAGTAGTGAATCGTTAAACTGCTTAACCAAACTTCACGAAACCTTGAACGCACCTCAAACATGCCTAAATGAACTTGCGGGAACTAACAGAATGGATAACGGATCAACAGTTCACAAAAAATGCGAAAAAAGCGACGATTTCATTACTTAGGCTTCAAATTCCTACTTTGTGAGGTTTTGAGTAGTGAATCGTTAAACCGCTTAACCAAACGTCACAAAAACTTACACGCACCTTAAAAATACCTAAATGAACATGCGGGAACTAACGGAATGGATAACGGATTAACGATTCACAAAAAATGCGAAAAAAGCGACGATTTCATTACTTAGGCTTCAAATTCCTACTTTATGAGGTTTTGAGTAGTGAATCGTTAAACCGCTTAACCAAACATCACGAAAACTTACACGCACCTCAAACATGCCTAAATAAACTTGCAGGAACTAATGGAATGGATAACAGATTAACGATTCACATAAAATGCGAAAAAAGCGACGATTTCATCACTTAGGCTTGAAATTTCTAGTTTGTGAGGTTTTAGAGTAGTGAATCGTTAAACTGCTTAACCAAACGTCACGAAACCTTTCACGCACCTCAAACATGCCTAAATGAACTTGCGGGAACTAACGGAATGGATAACCGATTAACGGTTCACAAAAAATGCGAAAAAAGCGCCTATTTCATTACTTAGGCTTGAAATTTCTAGTTTGTGAGGTTTAGAGTAGTGAATCGTTAAACCGCTTAACCAAACTTCACGAAACCTTGCACGCACCTCAAACATGCCTAAATGAACTTGCGGGAACTAACGGAATGGATAACGGATCAACAGTTCACAAAAAATGCGAAAAAAGCGACGATTTCATTACTTAGGCTTCAAATTCCTACTTTGTGAGGTTTTGAGTAGTGAATCGTTAAACCGCTTAACCAAACGTCACGAAACCTTGCACGCACCTCAAACATGCCTAAATGAACTTGCGGGAACTAACGGAATGGATAACGGATATATTCACGACTGACAAATAATGAGAAAAAATGAGTATTACGTCATTCCGAGTCCCCGAACACATTTTAATTTGGTCTCTCAAAACCCCCAAACATAGTTTTGCTATTTTATTATTTTATATATACAACTAATTAATGACAACTTTTTCTTTTTTGTAGGTACAAATTAAAGTTTCGCAATTTGATGGAAAGCTAACAAGTAGTGAACCACATTTTTTGCTGCGTTAATTTTTTGTTGTTGGTTTGATAGTTTTCTTAGTACTTTTTGATGAATGTATTATGTAATATAAATATGTATATGTTATTATTTTAGCACTTTTGACTCGGATCGATTGTATATGTTTTTTGTTCATTCCAATATATTAATTGGTTGGTATTTAGATTAATCGATGAAATTTAGTAGTTTCATTAGATCATTAATTGAGTTGGATTTAATTTTGTACAGGGTGGTATTGTATATATATGTACAGGGTGGTATATATTGTTTTAACAGGGTGGTATTTATGTCACTTTTTTAAAGTATTTATGTCACTTTTAAGACTTTGAGTGTTTGGTATTTATGTCACTTTTTTTACTTTTATGTCACTTTAGGTTAAAAGTGACATAAATAAAATGGTATTTATGTCACTTTTAAGTATTTATGTCACTTTTAAGACTTTGATGTAATAATTTTGTTTGGTATTTATGTCACTTTTTTACTTTTATGTCACTTTAGATTAAAAGTGACATAAATAAAATAGTATTTATGTCACTTTTAAGCCTTTGATGTAATTTTTTTGTTAAATATTTATGTCACTTTTCTACTTTTATGTCACTTTAGGCTAAAAGTGACATAAATAAAATGGTATTTATGTCACTTTTAAGTATTTATGTCACTTTTTATTAACAAATGTGTTGGTTTTATGAAACATTTATGTCACTTTTTCGAAAACATTTATGTCACTTTTAAAACATTTATGTCGCCTCCATTTATGTCACTTTTTACTGGAAAAAAAAGTGACATAAATACCTATTTATGTCACTTTTTAAGTGACATAAAAAGCCTTTTTCCTTGTAGTGAACAGATACGCACTCATCCAGAACATCCCAGAAAGTAGCATTTCAGGCTTTATTTGGTTTCATGTATAGAGAGGACAAGGAAAAGGAAGGAAAACTATTTCCCTAATTTTCTCTTCCATTGATTAACATTAGAAATTAAAACTTATAAAAATATGTAGGAACTTGAGAAAATAGGAGAGAAGTGACTCACAAAATTCAACAAAATTTCAATTTATTTTTACCATATTTTCTTTTCCTTCCTATTTTCCTCACTCTTTTTTTATCCTCATTAACCAGACAAAGAAAACTCTTTCCATCAATGTTTTTTTTTCTTTCCGTCCCTAAATCCATGAACCAAACAAATCCTCAACTGACAAACTAGTAAATGGTTACAGAAGCAAGGGTATGCTTTTATAATTTTTTTCCCCAAGGCTTTGTTTGGTTCATGGTGAGGGAAAAGAGAGGAGAAAGGGAAACTAGTCCCATCCGTAAGGTAAAAGGAACAAGTTTTCCATCCGATTTTCCTTTCCCTCTCTTTTCCCTCACCAAATCCATGAACAAACAAAGCCCAAATCAATCAAGATGCATGATGGATCAACAATTAAACCAACTTTTTTCATCGAAGTATACAAGTATGCTTTTTTGATAGTTTGATACCTCAACACAGTAAATGCTGGCCTATAATAAGAGTTCTCTATTATAATGAAGAAATGGACAATGTGTTGAAATATATGTCTTAGTGTCTTACTGTTGAAAGTAAAAGGTAATGGTTTTTTCATACCATTAAACGAGAAAGACAGCGTACACGAAGATTCAATTCAAAATGGTGCTACTTAGCCCATGCTGCAATAGCCATATCACCTTGCTGATCAAAAGCTTTTCTCTTTTTCATGAGCCACTCCATCCATGCTTGAGATGCCTGAAAGAGGAATGCTAATAAAATACAAATGACTAGACTGAGAAACTGAGAGTTAAATTATAATAGGCAGAAGGCACTATTCTAAGTGAAAGTTCTCTACAACTAGGACAACTAAAAGATTCCACAATCAAGTACAGGAGAATTAAAGTATCTCGTGTTCGGGAGAAAGAAATGAGAATGTAAAGATACTTGGGTAGAATAAGATAAAGGAAAAAAGTACATAATTACAAGCTGTAAGAAACACTTGTACATTGTGCACATCCTAACATACTCGATTTGGCTTTACAATGACAATGATGTAAATATCCAGAAAATCATTGCTTTTATTTTGTATATTCATGTGCTGGTCGTTGTCTTACTCATTTTAGCCATTTTGATTTGAAGGTTATATTTGATGTGCTTTCATGCCCAGAAAAGAAGCAAGGAAAATTAAAAATAAAATGCGCATCATCTGCTAGGAATAAGATTTGCTAACTACCCGGGAAAGGTATAGGAGGAATCACAATTTGCAATATATCTAACCAATTAATAAAAAAATGATTGTAGGTAGCCAACAAAACCCAAAACAATAACTTACAATAAATAAGTAACAAGCTATAGGAAGGCAAATTTACCTTCATAGGATTGACTCGAGTATCATTATCATATTGCCTCATCTTCTCCTTATCTATGAGCAACTCATATGCTGCTTGAATCTTAATGAATCGAGCTTCAGCTGTTTTTCCTTCCTCAAGGGTCCCTCTGCCACTGTAGACTTTGGGCAACAAAGAATAAATCAGTTCAACACCCACAATTAACTACTTTTGAGCACAAAATTTACAATAGAACCTATGTAGGGAATAAGTTGTAGAAGTTTTTTCTTTTCGGATTAAAAAGCACAAATAAAAAGCAAGAAAAAGGAATGTATAAATGCCGATAGCGACAAGCTCAACTGAAACAGTTTTTGATCCCTCCGAGGCAGCCTTTGAGCAATAGTACTTCACAATCGGTAGCTATGGAAAGACAAATGCATAGAGATTAACATAGAAAAACTCGAAAAATGCAGATATGGCAAAGAATAAAACTGCAACAGAAGATAATAGTACATTCGCGATCAGCAAGATAGTAAGCACAATTTCTCCACAGTTCATAGTAATCCCTTTGAGTAGATTAAAATAAAACTAGCTACAATCCTGGATGCAGCATTGGTTTTCATGCCAAAAGTGTATGAAAGATTTACTTGGATTACTGGAAAATTTACGTAATTAATAAAAAGCGCATATAGATAGAATAATTCAATAGTGAGAACTTTCTGAAACCTTAGGTATTATAATTAGGTATTATACTTGGATTTCATATGTACTGTTATACAAAGCTATCTCTTAATTTATCTATACTGTTGGGTTTGTGAAGTCTGATCCACTTCGATACCGGGGGTTTAGGGGCGGGCCCTTCGAGTTGGACGAGCAGTCGCAGTGTAGTAATTTTTAGTGTAACCCTAGTGGGATATATTATCCCTTCTTTGCCGCAGTGTGTTGAGTGCTATTTTTTTAGAGAGAGAAAACTTGTAATCCTTTCTGTTCTTTGATTATAGTAAATTGGTGTGAGAGACTGCGGATGTAGGCAATTTGGCCAAACCACAAGGTATATCTTGTGTCGTGGTTTGTCTATTTCTTGGTTTTTGTGTATGTTTGCATTGTGTGTTAGAGGTCATATTCACAACAATTAGTATCAGAGCGAGGTTGTAGACCAGTGACTTACATTGGCAAAGGAAGGGAAGGTTAAGATTGAGAAGTTCAATGGTTCAAACTTTGCTTTCTGGAAGATGCAGATTGAAGATGTGCTATACCAGAAGGATCTATACCTACCTATCGAAGGCACGAAAGCAACAAATATGAAAGACAAAAATTGGGCTGTACTAGAACCATACGATTGAGTTTGTCACCATTGGTTGCTTCAAACATCGCAAACGAGAAGACGACAACAAGGTTGTTCGCAGCCCTAAAGAAGATGTACGAAAAGCCCTCTGCATCCAATAAAGTTTATTTCATGAAGAAGTTGTTTAATCTAAAGATGGAAGATGATGCTATCGTTGTTGAACATTTGAATGAGTTCAATATCATAACAATCCAATTGGAGTCTGTGAAAATTGTATTTGATGATGAAGTAAAAGCCTTGTTACTTCTATCAAGTTTGCCGGACAGTTGGAATGGACTGGTCGTGGCAGTAAGCAATTCATTCGGGTCCTTGGTGCTAAAATTCAAAAATGTGGCTGGATTTGTTTTGGGACAAGAAGCTCGTAGGAGATCTTCAGGGGAAAACTCAATTTCTGGTTCAGCATTGAATGCAGAAAAAAGAGGCAGAAAATTGAATAGGGGCAACAATGAAAATTGGAACAATGGTTCTCGTAGGAAATCAAAATCTCATGGACGTGATAAGAAATCAGCTGAATGCTGGGATTGTGGTAAAGAAAGGGCACTACAAGAGAGATTGCAAAAATTTGAGAAGGAAGTAGAATGGAAACAATCAAGGGGGCAGGAACAGCGCAAACATTACTGAAGATGAGGATAGTGATGCCTTGATTTGTGTAGCAGATTCTCGCAGTGAGTCATGGATTGTAGACTCGGGAGCTTCATTCTATGCCACCCCATGTATGGATGTCCTTCAGAATTATGTGCAAGGAAATTTCAGAAAAGTATAGTTAGGTGATGACAAGGCCTATAATATTGTTGGGAAGGGTGATGTACAGATTACTCAAACCAATGGGACAGTGTTAAATTTCAAGGATCTCAGACATGTGCCTAGTTTGACAAGGAACTTGATTTCAATTGGGCAATTGTCAGAACTGGAGTGGTAACGTCATTCATAGTAGATTCTTGGAAGATGAGTAAATGTGCCATGATTTTGGCTCGTGGTAAGAAAGAAGGCACCCTCTATGTCTCTTCGGGTACCTACAGTACCATAATAGTGGCGTCATCTGGAATTGATGCTAGTACATGGCATAGAAGACTTGGTCACATAAGTGAGAAAGGAATGAAGGTGATGATGAAGGAAGGGAAACTACCTGGGTTGAAGTATCTTGATCTGGACTTTTGTGAAGATTGCATTTTGAGAAATAGAAGAAAGTCAGTTTTACCAAGGTGGCAAGGACTCTAAAATCAGAACGATTGGAATTGGTCCATACTGATGTATGGGGACCATCTAAGGTTCCTTCTCTTGATGTCTCTCGCTATTTTGTCACTTTCATAGATGATGCTACTAGAAAATTATGGGCGTATTTCATAAAGCGTAAATATGATGTGTTTGGTACTTTCAAGATTTGAAAGCTTTGGTTGAAAATGAGACAGGGTTAAAGCTAAAGTGTCTCAAGTTCGATAATAGTGGTGAGTATTGTGATGATGACTTTGAGTCATATTGTGCTGCAAATGGGATTAGAAGACTAAAAACAATCTCGAGGAAGCCAAGGCAGAATAGAGTGGTTGAGCGCATTAATAGGACAATCCTACAGTGTGCAAGGAGCATGAGAATAAATGATGGGCTACCTAAGCAATTTTGGGCTGATGCAGTAAATATTATCGTGTATTTGATCAACAGGAGACCTTCAGTCGCTTTGAGTTTTGGTTTGCCAGAAGAGCCTTGGACTGGAAAAGAGGTAAATCTCTCTCATCTTTGTGTTTTTGGTTACACTGCTTGTGTACACGTTGAACCTGAGAACATAGGTAAGCATGATCCTAAGTCTAGGAAGTGTTACTTCATTAGCTATGGCACTGGTAGTTATGGGTATAGACTATGAGACTTTGAAAAAAAAAATAGTGAGGAGCATGGATGTAGTGTTCAATGAGTTTGTCTTGTAAAAGATAGACTTGGTCATCAAAAGGAGACTACTGAAAATTCAGATTTTATAGACTTTGAGGAGATTTCAGATAAGAATTTTTGGAAGAACCAAGATGTGAACATACAACCTATACCGCAGGAAGAACCACAGACTCCCCCTCAAAGGAAGTCTACTAAAGTTAGTAAGCCTATAATACCTTCAATGAATTTTTTATTATTAACTGATTGTAGTGAACCAGAATATTTTGAAGAAGCTTTACAGGTTGAGACCAGGGAGAAGTGGGAGCATGCCATGGATGATGAGATGTATTCTCTTTCATCAAACCAGACATGGGATCTTGTCCAGTTGCCAAAGGGAAAGTCAGCTTTGCACAACAAATAGGTTTATAGAATAAAGGAAGAATCTGATGGTAACAATCGATACAAGGCAAGGTTGGTAGTAAAAGGGTTTCAGCAGAAACCAGGTATTGACTACACAAATTTTTTCTCCTGTTGCTAAAATTTCTACTATTAGATCTATGCTAAGTATTGTAGCAGCTGAGAACTTGCACTTGGAACAATTGGATGTTAAAATCGCCTTCCTCCATGGTGATTTGGAGGAGGACATTTATATGCATCAACCACAAGGCTATATGGTGAAAGGGAAAGAGAATCTGGTATGTAAGCTTAAGAAAAGTCTATATGGGTTGAAACAGGCCCCAAGCTAGTGGTATAGAAAGTTTGACACTTTTCTGACAAAAGCTGGTTTTACTAGATGTCATTTAGACCATTACTGTTATTTTAAGAAACTTGCTACATTGTATCTTATATTGCTTTTGTATGCAGATGATATGCTTGTTGTAGGATCAAGCATGGAAGAGATTTCAAATCTTAAGGCACAATTGTCTAAGGAATTTGCTGTGAAGGATTTGGGAAATGCAAAGAAAATTCTTGGGATGAGAATTATCAAGGATAGGGTAAATAGGAAGTTGGAACTATTACAGGCAGAATATGTAGATAAAGTTTTGAAAAGGTTTAACATGGAAAATGCTAAACCAGTTAGCATTCCTTTGGCAAGTCACTTCAGACTTTCCAAAGATCAAGTAGCAGTTAATGATGAAGACCGTAAGTACATGACTAGAGTACCTTAGGCATCAGCAGTAGGCAGCTTGATGTATGCTATGTTCTGTACAAGGCTAGACATTGCTCATGCAGTGGGAGTAGTGAGTACATTTATGGTAGATCCAGGCAAGGAGCATTGGGAAGGTGTTAAGTGGATTCTGAGGTACCTTAGAGGCACTAAAGATGTGGCATTATGTTATGATGGTTCAGACATTCGTATTCAGGGCCATGTGGATTCAGATTTGGCTGGGGATATTGACAGTAGGAAGAGCACTACAAGATATGTTTTACTTTGGCCAGTGCAGCAGCCAGTTGGGTCTCCAGACTACAGAGAATTGTAACCATCTCCACGACAGAGGCTGAGGCTTGCAAAGAAATGGTATGGTTAAGGAATTTCATGAAATAAATTGGTAAGGAACAAGAGGGGGCTTCTTAGTTGTTCAGTGATAGTGAAAGTGCAATTCATTCAGCTTTTCACTCGAGAACCAAGCACATCGACATCAAGTACCATTTCATTCGCTCACTTTTGGAGAATGGACAGTTCACTTTAGAGAAAATTCATACAAATGATAATCCTGCAGATATGTTTACCAAGGTGGTCACTGTGGGGAAGATGAAGAAATGTTCAGCTTCTCTTTGTCTTCAAGACTAGAAGACAATGATTTCTCACACTAGCACTATTTTTTTTATGGAGGTGACATCTATTTCTTTCTCTCTCAGATCAGTCTTCAAGTGGGATATTGTTGGGTTTGTGAAGTCTGATCCACTTCGATATCGGGGATTCGGGGGGCGGGCCCCCTGAGTTAGATATATTATCCCTTCTATATGCAGCTGTAGTGTGTTGAGTGCTGTTTTTTTTAGAGAGAGAAAACTTGTAATCCTTTCTATTCTTTGATTATAGTGAACTGGTGTGAGAGGCTGTGGGCGTAGGCAATTTGGCCGAACCATAGGGTATATCTTGTGTCGTGGTTTATCTGTTTCTTGGTTTTTGTGTGTGTTTGCATTGTGTGTTACAGGTCATATTCAACTTGGATATCCACGCCACTGCCAGCAGCATTCACCTACTTCATCTTCTTCATCCTCCTCATTTTCTTTTATTCTCTCTCTAATTTCTTTATTCTTTAGGTAATTTGGTACCTGAGTCCAAAAATAATTTCATTGTTTCATTTCCTTGGTTTATCACTCTCGCTCAGTATTCGGCTCTCTATCTCGCATGCTCATATATATATATATATATATGTATGTAGTTGTATGTATCTAATCACCAATACAAGCAATGACTAACCAAACCTATTTTTCATCCCTCTATAAGCAATGACCAACTAAACTCATTTCTCATCTCTCTCTCTCTCTCTCTCTCTCTCTCTCTCTCTCTCTCTCTCTCTCAACGTCTTTATCTACATTCGTTTTACCATTAAACTCAAATGCTCTAGCTTTACAAAGTTCAATGTGTACAATGTTTGCTTGAATAGCTTTTGTGATCATAATACTGTGCAATATATGGGTTTGATTGTTGCTTGTATTGCAAAAAAAAACTACCAAAAAGAAAAGAATGTCGATTAAAAAAAATTTTGGAGTGACCAATTAAGTCACAGATATGAGGGAAATTGTGGTGTACTTTTTACAAGCAGAAGGAGATAAAAATAAGAGATACAAAATCAAATAGAGGAAAGAGAGAGCAGGGGGGGTATAATAGTCATTGTTTGAAAAATTAACCAAAAAATAAACAGTCAACTAAAGTTGACTAATAGAAAAGGGGGAAATTGTTACCAATTTCAAACCTTAAGAGAGGTTAGTGTAATTTTTCAAACCACAAGGGAGGTCCCTGTATTTTGATCTTACCTCAAGGTAGGTTATTGTAATTTACCCTTGATTTTTTCATAATAGCACTGAATCATATTTAGTGCATCCATATTGCCTAGTCATTCTAATATCAATGAAGCACGGGCACGTAATATTGACACGGATAGGGTACGACATGACACAGGCACGTTGACACCACAAAACCCTGAAAAGATTTGCATGTCAACATTGAGGGAAAGTGACACCTACATGTTGCCTTTTTAGAAGTGTCAGTGCTTCCTAGTCTGAGATTCATGTTCAGTTCAACTTTGACTAAGAAAAATTCTTGAAATCAAATGAAATTAATTTATGAAATGTCACTTTCAATATCGAATGTCAATATTATTGCATTGCTCACACAAACAAAGTACGAAAATCAGCAAAACCCCCAAGAAAAAGATCAATAAAGAAAATAAAAGTCATCAACACTACAACAGATTAAACATGGTAGGTTCAAGATCATGCCTAACCAAAAAAAAAAAAATGGGTATGTTCAAGATTATGAGAGAACAAGGTAGAACAAGTTACAAACCTTCTTTCCTTGAATTCATTCATCAAGTTCAGGAACTCAACAAACTTCTGCACGATGTCCCGAAATACAAATTTGACTAAACTAACGTACGCGATTGCTTCCTCGTGTCCTGGATCCGGTGGTTCTTCCTCGCACGCACAAGAAATGTGTATCTGTGTGTGTGTGTGTGTATAGGTATATATTAGATCTAAATCAGATATATAAGAATGTAGATTTTCACCAGTGAGATTCAAGTTTCTGAAAAATGAAAAAGAAATTGAAAACATTAGTAGAAGAAACAATGACTCACGAATCGGAATCGGAGTCGGAATTAGAAGCTAAAAGGGGATTTCGAGTTCAGCCATTGAGAGTGATGAGCAAATAGCAAATAGAAGATTCTTCAACAACCATAAACCAGCAATGTGTGTTTGTTAGCGACTCTCTCCCTCTCTCTCTCTCTCTCTCTCTCTCTCTCTCCCTTTTCTTTTTCATCTTTAGATAAGATGATAAGTGGTGGGCTTTGCTTGTCCAAGAAGGGTACTGCATCAACTTTTTCAGGCCATTACCTCCACCCATAGCTTCTTTGTAAACCAAAAAACCTTAATTCAGAACACTCAGATCAGAAAGAGAGAGAGAGAGAGAGGGAGAGAGAGAGAAAGGGAAGAGAGTGTTACCTTATGCTAGGGCTATGACCGAAAAAAGAAAGGAGGTGAGTAGGGTTCGAGTCTTCTTGGTAAGAATGACTCACCATCTTCGAGTCCTCATCTAAGAGATGAGAGGAGGAGGAGGAGGAGGAGGAGGAGGAGGAGGAGGAGGTGGTGGTGGCTAGGTTAAATTTAGGGATTTTAGAGAGAAAGAGAGGTAAGGAGACAGGGAACCCCCAATACTGAAAAGAAAGAGAGGGAAGTGTCCAATGTTTGGTCTTTAGGGGGAAACCAAATATTTCGGGGGGGTGTTTGGGAGTCCATATTTGTCACTGTTCTAACGGTGACAATTTCATAGTAATCATTATCATTGCTTATAGCAGTGATAAACCAGTGACAAAGTGTTACTTTTGTCACCAATTCTATTTGTCAATGTTACAGACAATGACAATTTTGTCACTATCTTCAGCAGTGACAAATCTAGCGAAAATAAGAGTGACAAATATGATGTTTTGGTGTAGTGAAAAATAATAATAACAATAATAGAAAAACGGGTATTTACACACAATTCACAAAATAATTACGATGGAATTGAACCAGTGTACAAACATAAACCCAAGAGAGGAAGAGAATGAATTGATAGTATACTGTTCAGTTATTAGTTATACGGTTCTACCCATGTATGGAGCATGTATGGGTTTCATAATTTCACTTTCACCCCTTTATGGCATATTTGGTTGTCCTTTAAATTGAATTATATAGTAATTCACTATGTAGAATATATTCTTTTGAAGAAAAAATAGTTACATAAGAAAAAGATGTCTAACTTAATGGATCTCTATGTACCCAACACATGATCACAATATGTGCGAGGCTTGACATAAGGATGAGATCAACAACTACGACATACCAAGCCATTATTGGTGCTTCCTAAATTGTAATTCCCAAATGGTTTATCAATGGTATGATCACTATCAAACCATGTGCTACAACTCACAACATATTTGGGAATCAATTTGGGGTTCAAATTTTGATTATACATAGACTATATGGAATTTAAATTTCACAGATTTTTTTTGGGGACCAAGAAAAGGCGACATGAATTTAAATTACCAGAGGAGTTCAAAATACATGAGAATCTAAAAAGCTACATGAATGGTAAAAAGGCTTAATAGCTATGTGGAAACCAAAACCACTATGAAAAGGTTCCAATTCATTTGAGGCAAATGATAAGCCTCTTTTTTTGTGCGTGTATGTGTGTGTGTGTAATAGAGCTAAATTTGAAAAGCTTTGCAATAAAGGCAACTGAACTTCAACCAAGCAAATAACTACATATATGAGCAATAAAAACTAAGAAAGAGTTGTCTATTGTACTCATCAATGAAGGTATGAAAAGTGAATAAAAACCAAATAGTTAGCATGAGAATAAAATATATGTGATAAAGGTGAACAGTGGTGGGTAATTATCAAAAACCACAAACAAAGAGTATATGCACTTCGTCTTTTGAAATGACTCAGACATAGAAAGTTGTTAAGTTTATGGTAGATAATATGTTGGTTTTAATATGATGGTCCAGTAGGCTGAAAGGGTGGGGAAAAAAAACTACCTGGGAATACCTCAAATTGCAGGTTGAACAAACAAAAACCTAAATTGAATTTTGCAAACGTCAATCAGTTATATGTAATAAATCAATGAATTAAATAAGGAGTAATTAGTAGCATAAAAGAGAGTCAAATCTTACCACATGAGCAGGGATTGGAAGAGCAGGTGATTGGGTACAGAAGCTTCAAGTGAGGGAGGGATAGAGGAGATCGACAAATGGTATTTAATACCCATAGTATAGTTATGGTAGAGGAGAAGAGGACGCGTTTCAATTTCTGGGAGATGAGAGGCAATGAGGCATTTTGATTTCGAGAGTGGGAGTAAGAGACAGAGAGGGTGTGTGCAGAGAGTGATATAGAGGGATATTACCAAAGACAGTGACGAAAAAGAAGGCGAAGGGGTGAGGGTTAGTATCACTCAAATCAAGAATAAGGGTTTGAACGAATCTAAAAAAATAAATGGAAACTCAAATCAACAACAATCTATAAAAGCCCTAATTGGACCTTCGATTTAGGGCTAAATCACTTAAAATCCCTAAATCATCATCCGAAAGAGAAAAAAGAAGAAGCTGACCTTCATCCTTGGCGTCGGTGATGGAATCTAGTCCTTCCACCACCGGTGAATCCATGCTCAACCATGAGAGAGAGACAGAGATAGAGAAGAGAGAGAGAGAGAGAGAGAGAGAGAGTGAGTGTGTGTGTGTGTGTGTGCATGTGTATGAAAATGGCGCAGCGAGAGGGAGAAGAATTGGAGAGAGTGACATATAAAAGTAAACAATTTTATTTACAAAATTGCCATCGTATTTTTATTTATGTCCGTTTTTAGAAAGCAACATATAAACTTTATCATTTATGTCGGTTTATATAAAAAGTGACATAAAAAATTTATTATTTATGTCACTTTTACAAAAATTGACATAATAATAGTGTTTTTATGTCACTTTTTAAAAAAATGACATTACTACTTAAAAAGCGACATAAAAAGCAGACGCGAGAAAAAATTATGTCACTCAAAATAAAATTGACATAAAAATAATTTTAAAAGTGACATAAATAGCGTTTTTTTTTTTATTGTAGTGTCTCTCTTTCTCAAGAACTAAAAAATTGTCCAAAGCCACGAAATAAATGCATATATCTAGAGGGTGAGAGTGCCACACGTCAAGATCTCATGCAAAATTGAAAACCAATCTCTGCAGGTGGCAATCGATTGGTTACAAATATTTCATGGCAATCGAATGAAATGAAGGGAAATCGATTGGGGTGGGGACATGTCATGAATTTAGGTCGACAGAATGGCAATCGATTGGAAAAAGATGGCAATCTATTAGTATTCAAAAAGTGGCAATCGATTGGGACAACATGCCAATCGATTGGGACACAAAATTAACCAAAGGAAAAGTAAAGGTCATACAAGTATATAGGAATCAGCATAAGGTCTTACTCATTTAATATATACTCCATAATACAGGGTATTGCAGATACATTTAGCAAATGACCATTTTGTCCTTAACTAAAGGCTACTTTGGAAGATGAATAGTAGTTGAGCCAAAATGTAGCATTTGAAATGGCATGTGGCATTGGAGCAAAATGTCAAAAATATAGCATGTGACACTGTAACAATGCCAAAAAATAGCATTGGCATACTGAAAACGACATGTTGCATTGGAGCTGCTCTTATGCTCCTATACAGTAATTAGAATCCAACCAAACAATTGTTAGCTCACCTTATCCTATTTAAATGTTTTTCTTTGTTCTGCGCTAGATCCAATCTTTAAGAGATCTTGGTTTTGTCGCACTCTTTGGTGCACTCCTATTTTACCACTTTGCAATTTCATCTCAAATAGGAGTATTTTGTTGATTGTGAATGCATTTTCTCACCAATTTTTCACTCACCAACAATATTATGACACGTGTTCCATTCAAATCCTATTTAGTAATTTTGTTGATAGAATACAGGTAAAATCGATATGAAATAGGAGGCGCATCATAAAACTATTGATGGTAGAGCAAAAAATGCACTCATTAATTGTTTGGTGCTCAATAGCGTAAATTTTGACTTTTTTTTTTTCTTTCAGTAACCGTAGTATAGATTTGTGCACTTAAAAATTGTAAAATGTTGTGGTTTACATTAGTGACTAGTAAGTCATCTCTAAAGGCCCCGTTTGGTTCACTAGAAAGGAATCAGAAAAAGGAAACTAATTCTAAGTAGTTCAATTGAAGGAAAAATGATGTCAAATTAGTTTCTATTATGGTGTTTGGATGAATCTACGAAAACTCCTGGAAACAACATTTGTCACGCCCCAACGTAGCATAAATAGGGAAAGCATTGAATTTCCTTTATGTACCCGTAGGTCGCGACAGTTTGAAGGATCAATTTTGTCCCAAACGTCGAACAATATAATAATTTAAATCAGAGTAAGAGTAATCAAGACTTATAAAAATTTTCAAACATAATAATTAATACAGCACGTAGTCATCTAAAGGCACAACCTGCTTTGCAACAATATTAATATCTATTACCAGAATCCTTATTACAAGTTCAGTTAAGTAAACAAAGCAGTAATGTCCAATCTCTTTCCACATGTAGTTGTTCTCAATTAGCATAATCATATTGTCCAGCCTGAACGTAACCTGAAAAGCCTAGACACGAATGTCTAGGGCACATCGACTCTGTCAAATTCAAGAAGTTGGTGAGTATTAAAAACGTATACTTGTAATGTAAAACATACTTCTTTACCATTTTCGTTCCCCAGGTTCATTATTCAACATGCTAGAAATGTAAGATTGAATTCGTAATTAAACAAAAGCAAAAAGGATAACATAATAATATTCAATTACCATAACATGTGACCGTGCATGAAACAATGCAGCCCATTCTTCTTACTGACTCTTTTACCTCGACTACAAAACCCAACACAAACGTTTCCCCTGAACCACCGGCCCAGGACCGTTAGGTTCAAAATGTCTGTCGATATGCCTACTGTATCCGAATCAGCCTAGGCGTACCTAGACATTCAAGGTTACAATAACATGATCAGTCTACCGTATCTGAATTGGTCTAGAAAAGATCAGACTGGCCTGCCATATCCGATTCGACCTGGGTTCAGTCCTTCTTAATTAACCTGTCAAATCCGAATCGACCTGGGATAATTAAGGCTATAACACATCGTTGATTGGCTTGTCATATCCGAGTCGACCTGGGCTAAATCCTTCCCAATTAACCTGCTATATCCGAATTGACCTAGGATAATTGGGGTCGCAAACTATATAACACATTCTCTCAACTCTTTTCAACTTACCAACACATACCATGCATGTCAACTCGGCTCCTTTCAAACATGCCACTCGACTATGCAAATGTGCAACCTATCCTCTTTTTTATTATATAAAGGGATCCGAGTAGCGTATGATTTGTTCTCTCTTTACATATTTTCTTATGAAGGTATCAGGGCAATATGACTTAAATCTTTCTTTTCACATTTTCTTTATATAAGGTATCAGAGCTAATTAAAATATGATTATTAAGAATTGAAACAACTTAGTACAGAAAAGTCAACCATTGATCCAGGATGGCCAAAATGGCTAAGTATAGTCAAAAATAAGATTTTCGACTCAAGAGTTTAAAAGACCCGCATATAGTTCATCTAGATCCCCATATATCAAATATGATTTTAAAGAATTTTGAAAGGAAATGAACTTAGTAAAAATAATGCCCCAATATCATACACTGTGCAAAAATCAGAAATTTTGCCTTCAGAGGGAAAGTTAACTTTTTATCTACAAGGAATTGATTTTTGAAAGTATTTTTATTGAATCCAAATGGGGGGTATTTCGTTAATTACATTAATGACTTAAGTAAAATAATAAATGGAAGGGAGAAATGGTTGGAATTAACATGCAGTGAAGGTACAATTGTACTAAGCAGTTAATAAAATTACAATAAGAGTAGCCAGTCATTCTGTCTCAGAGGGGCATGACCGGTCCTGGTCTTTTGGCGGGACCGGTTATGGTCGGGACCAGTCCTGATAGTTATGCGTGACCGGTCATGGTCGGGACTGGTCCTGGTCGTCGTCTTCACCAGTTTTTTCCCCTGTTTCGAATTTAAGGCTGATTTTTACCCATTTTGGAATCCGAATGCAAACATGACTTGTAATATATGATTCTCTCCATTTTTCTACAAGAATTATGAGTATGTGATTGGATTTAACCAATTCGAAACATAGCTCTTGGATTTTATGAAAAATTGAGAGGTGACAAAATTTCAATCTTAATATACGTCGCGATATGAATGAATTAAGCTCTACAACTTTAAACCTGGTGTCTATGGACTGCAATCTTTCATTTTTATCTATCAAAACCCATTTTGGTTAAGTTTTACAAAATCACCATTTTTATACCATGGAAATACAAAAACGAATTCCATATATACAATCACATAATCAATCAATTTAAACTGTAATCACATACGAATTTGCATTGCAAGTGAGTTAATAATACTCACTATGATAGGTGATTGAAGTATGTGTTGAGAAAGAAGGACCAAATACGCAAACCCACTTGTGAGCTATGGAGTTGGAGGTTTCTCCCTCTAAGATTTCCATAATTTCTCTCTGAAACTCTCTCTAATTTTCTGTATATTTATTTCACCCTCTGTATTGTTCTTTGATTGTAAACTTCAGGATGTGTGTTATTGAGAGAGAGAGAGAGTGAGTTACATTTATAATATTCAAAATCCTACAACTTGGGGGCCAAGCACATTGAGCTTTACTCAATAAATACAATTGATTTACTAATTTCCTAAATCTAAATATACATATACGTATATACATGTCCATATATACTATCTGCTGAGGATTTAGCTAGTAGGGTTTGTGTTAGAGATTGTATGGGCCAATTTGACGTTGTTTAGGAATCTTAGCTTAAAGCAATAGTCTAACACACACCCACAAAACACTCCCAAACCAGGCACAACAGAATGATTGGTTGTATTAAATGAATGAAAAGAAAATGTCACATATGATTGACGAAGAATCCCAAATCTATGGGAGTTCAAATGCGGCGCAGATAGTTTTTATTCATTAACAGGTATTTTTGCGGCGTTCGTAGTCGCAATAAAAATGCAAAAAATTATGTTAACGTAGGAAATAATATCCCGGTTGTATAAAAATACAATTTGAATTGAAGGTATATATTTTCACCGTTTTGAAAATGCAATTTTCAAACCAACACAAGTATTCCTGAAATTTATAAAAATTACAGTTTGACCCCAAATAAAGATTTTTTACTAATTAACGCATGTAATAGGAATAAAACTTTGAAAATTATATTCAAAAATAATTAAAAATACAGGTTGTTACATCCTTCCCCCCTTAAACAGGATTTCGCCCCCGAAATCTAGACTAACTAGACATGAAACAACTCCGAGTACTTCTTCCTCATATTTGCTTCAACTTTCCATAAGATTTCATTCTCGTCATGGTGATTCCACTGAACCTTCACCAAGGGAATGTCTTTATTCCTCAACTTCTTGATACTCTGATCCAGAATTTTCACGGGCCTCTCCTTATGGGAAATGTTATGACTTGTCTCAATATCATCGAAACTAACCACATGTAAGGGATCTCGTATGTATTTTCATAGCAAACTAATGTGAAATACATTGTGAACCCTAGATATCTTTGGTTGCAGTGCAAGTCGATAAGCCAATTTTCCCATACGATCCAATATCTCGAATTGTCCGATGAAACGCGGGGCTAACTTCACTCTCTTGAGACCAAAATGTACCACTCCTTGGGTTGATGAAACCTTAAGAAGTACGTGATCTCCCACACTGAATTCTAAATCCTTTCGGCGACGATCAACATAACTTTTGTACCTACTCTACGTGGTCATCATCCTTTCCTTGACCAGAAAAATCTTCTCGTTGGTTTCTCTAACCAAATCTGGTCCTAACAATTTTGTGTCTCCGACCTCTACCCAACACAACGGAGAACAACATGGCCATCCGTACAATGCTTTAAAAGGAGCTTGTCATAACCCAAGATTTTAATAAGGGTAAAATTGTCTTTTAAGTGCTTATGTGTGTGCTCGTGTTTAATTGTACAGTATTTAAATTTATTTTAACATGTGTTACTGTATTTTTTTTTTTGTTAACATTAGTGCTTAAAGGGGTACATGTTTTAATTTGGGTGTGTAAAACTAGACCACACACACACATGCTTTATACCCCTCCAATACATTCAAAGGGCAAAACCAAAACCCAAGAAAAAGGAGTGGGCCCCACACCTCCCCATATGGCCGGCCACCACTCCCTCTCCCTCTTCACTTTTCATTTTCTCCTTCTCTCTAGGATAAACCCACCATTTTTGTTTTCCTTATTTCTCCTTCTTCAAAGCTTCCATAGGCCACCAAAGAAGGATTTTTGAAGATTTTGCTATTTCACAAATGAGTCTTAAAATTGCAAGAGCTTCCTAGTGGTGTTCTCCAAATTCATTTTCAAGCTCATCTCCAAGATTTACCCAAAATTGCTTAGAGTTCAAGCTCTTGATCTTCAACCTTAAAGAACTTTTGGGAGATTCTTGCTTTGGGAAATATTGTTGGATCATCTTGGACTACATTTCTCCACCACAAGATTTCATTTTTGGAGTTCTTTGGTTTTCTCTACATTTTTGGGTGCTCCTCCATTTATTTTGGAGGGATCTCCTTGAGGTAGATGTCATTGATTCTTTCAATATGGTTTTTATGGCTAAGGTGATTTGTGTCATTAAGATGTTAGGAGGATAATCTAGACACATGTATTAGGTTTCCCCCAAATTTGTAATTTTAGGGTTAATTGCCTAATCTTGACTTACATGCCTAAGTTGTGCTAATTGTGAATTTGTGATGATAGATGTGATTAGGATGCTCCCTTATATGTGTAAAAGTATGTTAGGACGTTAGTTCAAAAATCCTCGTTAGAATGGTTAAACTATGAATTTTGAATTAACTCCTTGATGACTTTGATAACATGTTCAACATGTGAGGTTTGTTCTATCATGCTTGATCATTCCTATTGACATTTTATCATCACGTGCATTGTGGCCTAATCGGCGAGCATTTCACTTAGCACGACATAAAAGCTTTGTTTTGCAAAAGAGAAAAACCCCATGTGAGGGAATTTTATTGAAGAAATCCGGACGTGGGTTGTGATGTGAGACAGGGAGAATGACCCTTAGAAACATTCAAACTCCAAACTATATTCGGGTAGCTCCCGGAAGTTGGTATGCTACACTCTATGCATGGGTGGCTCATAGTCCGGTAATGAGAGGAGTGCAACTATCATACATAGCCCGTAAGGCTTGTCATTTCATTTTTGCCTTGGTGGCGATTCATTGCACCTCATCTCATACTTAGTCATGGATAGCATATTGATTCGTCTCAATGTTTCCTACTGAGCCGTCGTGCTTAATGAATCTATAAAACCTTTTTTTTCAGGTGACCTTGATAAAGGGAAGGGCCATATGTGATCCGACGTTTAGACGTTGTTTTGTTTTGAAGGCTATGTCTTGATTTTTTGAAATCAGTGGCTTCCCATGTTTATTTGCCTTTGTAGGAGTTTGTAATAGTTTAATGCTTATGGATTTGTTGTATTATGCCGTTACAAAACTTCTTGAACTTGAATTTCTATATTTTGTCATCGGGAAGCCCTTATTGTAATTTGATGGGCATGTGTTAGCCCTTGTTTTCATACTTGTCAAACTTAAACGTATTTTGTAAGTATGTTTCCGAGATCGTTGTATCTCTTACTTAACTCATGCTTTGCTAGTTATTTATACTTTGTTGATCCTAGCCGGATCTCACTTTGTGTTTCCAATCCTTGTCGGATTTGGTTCTTATGTTTGTAATCCTTGTTGGATTCATTTAATTTGGACAGGTAGGCATTTTTACGTCGACATGCCGTCGATATTTTTCTTGTTAAAAAAACACCTTGTTAATGTTTCAAAACGTTCCCACGAAGTTTCAAAATAAAACCAAGCAAAACAAAGGTTTTAAAGGTGGATGAATAGTAAAAACTGCTTGTGTATTTTTGGGATGAATAGTAAATTTCAAGGCTGCCCGGGAGATCCGTTTTGCCTACAGCACCCTTTTTCGGACCTCAATAGAAATGCTAATTAAAACCCAAGTGTCCCTATATGATCCTAAGACATTGTGTCAAAAAAAAACGGGGTACTTTTTGGGGAACTTTTCGGGCGATGAATAGTGTTTTCCGAAACTAAAATTTTAATTTTTATATTTTCATGTGGTTTGACCTTGGACTTGGATCCCTATTGCCCACCTTTGTTATTAAATTGTTGTGAGTGTGTTTTCTTTCAAAACTCCTTATAATTCATCCTCAATCATTAAATTTTCAAGATATTTTCCGTTGTAGCTTTCAAGTTTTAATAAGTGTTTGAGTTCTTTAAAACTTGGTTTCTCATGGTCGCTTCCGCGTTGTGTGTATGTTTAGCATTGTTTTATCTCTTTTCCTTTCCGTTCACGTGTTCCATTTTCGGGGCGTGACAACTTGGTATCAAAGCTAACCGGGTTTGAATACCTAGGGACTCTGGGAGTTTAATTTGGACCTACATGCTAATTTTCCTTACATGTCTAAGTTTTTATTTATGTTTCCATTGTTTCAGTTAAGAGTTTGCATTAAGTACTAGATTGCCATATGAGCATGCGTATGTGTTAAATGTTTTCAAGTACTTGCATGGTAGACATTTACATGTTCAAGTGCTACGTGTTTCATTAGTCGTCATATGAATTGCTTAATGAATGTTTGAATTAGACGCCTACTTTAATGCTTCATCTAATTCATTGGTAATTATTTCTTTTGCCTAGCTATGCCGCCGCGTGTTAGAGGCCGTGCTAGAGGCCGACCTCCTGTCTGTGCTAGGGGTCGTGCTAGGGGTCGAGGTGGAGCCGCAGGTCGAGGAGCCCAGTCTTCCTCATCCTCTTCTGCTCCCGCTCCTAATCCTACACCTGTATCTATTCCGGGAGTTCCTGGTGGGGCTCAGTTCTTTGCTGAGATGATGGCCGTGATGAGGGATTTCACCCAAGCTGTCCAAACAGCAAGGAATGACATTCCACCTCCACCGGTAGCTCCTACCGTAGTGGCGCCTGCGCCTGGTGTTCAGGCAGAGCCGAGGGCACAATCGGCCATGAGAGAATTTGGTAGGAAGAACCCTCCAGTTTTCTCGGGAGAAACGGATCCAGTTCAGGCAGAGCTTTGGTTGAAAAGAATTGTTAGGATCTTCGAGCACCTGGGTATTGTTGAGGATCACCTTCGCATTGATGCCGCTACCTTTCAATTGGCGGGTCGGGCCCAAGTTTGGTGGGAACTTGTACTTACTACACAGACCTTGGAAGGTATGACTTGGGATTCTTTTACTCAGATTTTCCTTGACAAGTATTTTTCACCCGTTGCTCGTCAGGCCAAGAGAACCGAATTTTTGAATCTTCGTCAGGGTGAGATGTCGGTTACTGATTATGAGGCGTGTTTTGGGGACTTAGCCCGTTTTGCACCCGATATCACCGCTGACGATAAAATTAAAGCTAGGACTTTTGAGAGTGGACTTCGTCAGGGCCTTCGTACGAAAGTCATTGGGTTTGAGCTAGACTCGTATAGCAAAGTGGTTAAGAAGGCACTTGTATTTGAGGAAGAGTTTCTGAGTTCGAAGAAAGATAAAGAACTCCAGGGTCCGTCGAAGGGTAGTCAGTTGGGCTCGTCGAGTGGGAGCCAATTCAAGAAGCCGAGGCAAGATTATGTCCCTCAGCAGTCTTCCTATTCCTCACCGGTACCTATTCAGGCCCCGCCGGTTACTCAGTTCTCATCTCAGCCACAGCAGTCTCAGTCTCGTGGTTCTCGCCGTCCTGGTTCTTCCCATGGAGGGGGTGCCGTGGGTCCTAGAAATTGTTACAATTGTGGTGACCCGAATCATATAAAGAGGAATTGCCCGTTCGCTCAGACAGCACCACAGATTCACACACCTTTCTCTGGGCCATATCAGCAGGCATATAGGCCACCTTTTGTGTCACCACCAGCAGCCTCTTCTGTTCAGAGCTCTAGGCCTAATGTCCCTAGAGGCCAGCTTCATTATATAGGACATCGCGGAGGAGGGCAGCAAGCCCCGAGGCCACTTCCTACTATGTCCCATCCTGTTGCCGCATCATCTTCTGTAGTTGCCCCCGATATCTCAGTTATCCGAGGTACCCTACTAGTATTCAGTTCTAGAGCTTCTGTGCTTATTGATACTGGCGCATCATGTTCATTCATATCATTGTCATATGCATCATCTTTGGACTTAGAGATGAGCCGTTTGACTTCTACGATTTTAGTTGATACTCCCGTTGGAGGTTTAGTTCCCTTGGATCGGGTATGTCGTGGGTGCGAACTTGTTATAGCGGATCGAAATATTGTTATTGATTTAATTGTTTTCGACATGTCTAGTTTCGATGTAATTTTGGGTATGGATTGGTTGAGTACCTACCGAGCTTATATAGATTGTTTTAAGAGGAGGGTTACTTTTGTTCTACCATCCGGAGACCTAGGTCGTTTTGAGGGTGACCGTTTGGAGTTTCCGATGCGTTCACTTCACAGCTTGTGTAGGGGGAAGAATCATGTTGATTATTTGGCTAGTTTATTTTCTGACGAGAATGAACCAGTCTTGATTGAGTTTCCTCCGGTTGTTTGTGAATATACCGATGTCTTTCCCGAGGACTTACCTGGGCTACCACCTATTCGTGAGATTGAGTTCTCGATAGACTTAGTACCCGGCACTTCACCGATCTCAATCCCGCCATATAGAATGGCACCCGCCGAGTTGAAGGAGTTAAAAACACAGTTAGAGGACTTACAATTTAGGGGATTCATCTGTCCTAGTACATCTCCTTGGGGAGCACCCGTTCTCTTTGCAAAGAAGAAGGATGGTTCACTTAGACTGTGTATTGACTACCGCAAGCTAAATCATGTTACTATAAAGAATAAATACCCACTTCCGAGAATCGAGGATTTGTTTGATCAACTCCGTGGTTCATCTTGTTTCTCTAAGATTGACTTGAGGTCGGGTTACCATCAGTTGCGTGTTAGGGAGTGTGATATTCCTAAGACCGCTTTCCGTTCCCGGTATGGACACTTTGAGTTCCTTGTTATGCCTTTCGGTTTGACAAATGCTCCCGCCGCCTTTATGGATTTGATGAACCGAGTGTTTAGTCCATTTTTGGACAAGTTTGTGATTGTATTCATAGATGACATCTTGATTTACTCGCCTTCTAGGGAGAAGCACGAGGAACATCTCCGCATTATATTAGAGGTTCTGAGAGGGCACCGGTTGTATGCCAAACTATCTAAGTGTGAGTTTTGGTTATCCGAAGTAAAATTTCTTGGGCATGTTGTTTCTAGTGATGGGGTATCCGTAGATCCATCTAAGATTGAGGCCGTTATGGATTGGCAACCACCAAAAAATGTATTTGAAGTCCGTAGTTTCTTGGGGTTAGCGGGTTACTACCGCCGCTTTGTTGAAGATTTTTCTCGTCTAGCTATGCCTATGACTAAGCTTACTAGGAAAGGGGTGAAATTTGTTTGGGATGATACTTGTGAAAATGTTTTCCAACAATTGAAGGCTCGTTTGACTTCGGCACCTATCCTTGTTATCCCCGAGCGTGGATTGAGCTATACCGTCTATTGTGATGCTTCACTTGAGGGATTGGGTTGTGTGTTGATGCAAGAGGGTAAGGTTATAGCCTATGGCTCTAGGCAATTGAAACCGCATGAGAAGAACTATCCTACTCATGACTTAGAGCTTGCCGCTGTTGTATTTGCATTGAAGAGTTGGAGACATTATTTGTACGGTGAGAGATTTGAGGTCTTTTCCGATCATAAGAGTTTGAAATACATATTCACACAGCGGGACCTTAATTTGAGACAGCGCCGTTGGATGGAATACTTAGAGGACTATGACTTTGATTTGCAATACCACCCGGGCAAGGCCAATGTTGTGGCCGATGCACTTAGTAGGAAGCCTCGTGGGACCTTGGCGTATTTACCGGTACAAGAGTGGAAAATGTTGAGGCATTTAGATGACTTTGAGGTTTGTTGTTCCGAGACTCCCGACCGAGCTACCTTGTTTGCTTTGAATTTGCAACCGGCACTTTTGACCCGAATTCTAGAGGCTCAGAAATCCGATGATGAGACCGTTGCTTTGACTTCTCGTATGCTTAGTGGAGATGGTGAAAAAGGTTGGACCTTTGATGACACTAGAGGTTTGAGATTCCGAGATCGAGTGTTTGTTCCCGTTGCTTGTAGGGAAGATGTTTTGAAAGAGTTTCACCATTCCCGTTTTGCCGTTCACCCGGGGGGTACAAAGATGTATCATGATTTGCGTCGCCAATACTGGTGGAAGGGTTTAAAGAGAGCAGTTGTCGAGTTTGTTGCTAGTTGCCTAGTTTGTCAACAAGTAAAAGCCGAGCACCAGAGACCCGCAGGTTTGTTACAACCTCTTCCTATTCCTGAGTGGAAGTGGGAGCATATTACTATGGATTTCGTTACAGCACTTCCTAGGACCTTACGTAAGCATAATGCTATTTGGGTTATTGTGGATCGTTTGACTAAATCCGCACATTTCTTGCCGATTAAGGTAACCGACACTGCAGATACTCTTAGTGTGATCTACATTCGGGAGATTGTGAGACTTCATGGTATTCCAGTTTCGATTGTATCAGATCGTGATTCGAAGTTTGTATCTCACTTTTGGCAGAGTCTGCACAGAGCCTTGGGTACATAGCTTCTACTTAGCACAGCATTTCATCCTCAGACAGATGGGCAGTCCGAGCGTACTATTCAGATATTAGAGGATATGTTGAGGGCTAGTGTTATGGAACTTGGTGGTAATTGGGAAGATCATTTGCCTTTGGCCGAGTTTGCTTATAATAATAGTTATCAGGCTAGCATTCAGATGGCACCATTTGAGGCATTGTATGGCCGTCCGTGTCGATCTCCGTTATGTTGGGGTGAAGTAGGCGAGACTATTCTTCATGGTCCCGATATGGTTAGAGAGACTTCAGAGAAGATTAAAGTAATTCGTGAGAAGTTGAGTATAGCTCAGAGTCGTCAGAAATCGTATGCCGACCGCCATCGTCGCCCACTTGAGTTTGAGATTGGTGATCATGTGTTTCTGAGAGTTTCACCCCGTCGTGGTTTGCAGCGATTTGGTCAGAGTGGTAAGTTAGCACCGCGATTTATTGGGCCGTTTGAGATCCTTGAGAGGGTTGGCACCGTTGCTTATCGATTGGCTCTTCCACCACAGTTATCGAGTGTGCACAATGTATTCCACGTTTCGATGCTTCGTAGATGTAACTCAGATCCGCGCCATCAGCATTACCCCGATCCATCACATGTTTTAGATTGGACCGAGTTGCCTCTTGGGGAAGACACGTCGTATGAAGAGCAACCTATCCGTATCATTGAGAGGAAAGATCGTGTGTTGCGAGGCAGGGTTATTCCATTGGTAAGGATTCAGTGGAACCATCATAACGTTGGCGAGTTGACGTGGGAGGACGAGGGTGAAGCTAGGAAGAGTTATCCTCACCTTTTCCCCGAGTAGAGTAAGTTTCTTTTATTTGATAGTATTTCATAGACGATGTTGAGCAAGTCGTTGCTCCCTTTTTGCGCTTAGTTGTTCCGAATTCCGGGACGGAATTCTTTTAAGGGGGGTAGATTGTCATAACCCAAGATTTTAATAAGGGTAAAATTGTCTTTTAAGTGCTTATGTGTGTGCTCGTGTTTAATTGTACAGTATTTAAATTTATTTTAACATGTGTTACTGTATTTTTTTTTTTGTTAACATTAGTGCTTAAAGGGGTACATGTTTTAATTTGGGTGTGTAAAACTAGACCACACACACACATGCTTTATACCCCTCCAATACATTCAAAGGGCAAAACCAAAACCCAAGAAAAAGGAGTGGGCCCCACACCTCCCCATATGGCCGGCCACCACTCCCTCTCCCTCTTCACTTTTCATTTTCTCCTTCTCTCTAGGATAAACCCACCATTTTTGTTTTCCTTATTTCTCCTTCTTCAAAGCTTCCATAGGCCACCAAAGAAGGATTTTTGAAGATTTTGCTATTTCACAAATGAGTCTTAAAATTGCAAGAGCTTCCTAGTGGTGTTCTCCAAATTCATTTTCAAGCTCATCTCCAAGATTTACCCAAAATTGCTTAGAGTTCAAGCTCTTGATCTTCAACCTTAAAGAACTTTTGGGAGATTCTTGCTTTGGGAAATATTGTTGGATCATCTTGGACTACATTTCTCCACCACAAGATTTCATTTTTGGAGTTCTTTGGTTTTCTCTACATTTTTGGGTGCTCCTCCATTTATTTTGGAGGGATCTCCTTGAGGTAGATGTCATTGATTCTTTCAATATGGTTTTTATGGCTAAGGTGATTTGTGTCATTAAGATGTTAGGAGGATAATCTAGACACATGTATTAGGTTTCCCCCAAATTTGTAATTTTAGGGTTAATTGCCTAATCTTGACTTACATGCCTAAGTTGTGCTAATTGTGAATTTGTGATGATAGATGTGATTAGGATGCTCCCTTATATGTGTAAAAGTATGTTAGGACGTGTGGATATCGCAGGTTTTTTTCAAATTTTACCCACTTTTAAAACAAATATTTTCAAATTCAAAGAGTCGCCACTTAATTTTTTAAAAAGGAAAATTAAGAAACCATTTTAAAAGCAAACTGATCTTTTGCGAAACCAAAGATAAACTGGGTCCGGGGATTATGGAATGAAAGGGGAAGGAGCCCGGCGGACTAAAACACCCCCTTTCATCCTATCTCACGATAGGCCTCTACTCAACATCTTTTCTAATCAAATTAATAATCTAAGCATGCCCTCAATTAATACATATATGTAGGTATACATAACACAAGCATGTTGAAAGGGTGCAAAATTGCTAACGGTAAAATATCATTCATAAGTCACATAATTCAATTAGCAAACATCATGATATGCAATAGAGAACTAGAAAAACATACCCGGGATCCGGCCGCGAATATCAAACGTGCAATGCATGCAAAAATAAACCTAAGAAAGGTCTCTAATACATATATACACATAAGGCAAAATCTAAGCTAAGGTGTCGCACATGGGGTCGAAAAATCAATTAAAATCAATAAAATAGATTAAACTAGAGAAGGGTTGAGAAATTGTACCTCAAAGCGCTACAAAACAAAGGTTAGTACACATGCCTTAGACAAGATATAATATCAAAAGGTAATTAATCATAGGTCATGTTCAATTAAATTCAACTAAGTCCAACTTCATCCAAGAACTAGTTCTAACTATAAGCATCAATGTACATGAATGAATGAATGATTATGAACAAGGATGAGACATGAATTTATTCACTAATTTGGATCCCTAAGCCTCTGGGTTTAATCTAAATTATCATTATTCAAAACATGGTTTGAGTCCCAAGACATTAAGAGACCATTTGAGTTAAAATAAATAAGATTAGATGAAAACAGTAGCAGTTTTTTGTGATTTACAGAGAGCAGACCAGACGTTCAAAAATGGAAATAAAATACTTTTGATGGTTGGGTCTTATTGATATTTGGATATGTCATGCCTCTGTGAGTCTAGTTTCTAACCCAACTTGAAAATCAAGATTTCAACGGTTAGATCTCCGGGAATATGGAAAATACTAGACCTCACTCAGGATTCTGCAACTCTCTGTCCAGAGATCTTGTATGATTTTTTAAAAATAGTAAAAAAATGAGAAACACTTAGATCTTTTTAGGGTACCTTCCTAACACATTAAGGTACTTATAAAAAATTATTTGAGACCACAAAAACTTAATTAGGGTTCTGATTTATTAATTTCAAAACGGACTTACTATTCTGAAAGTATTTTGAAACTCTGGACAGATTGTATTTAGCTCACAAAAACCATGATCAAACCCTTCTAATCACAAGATCTTACTAAAACAAAAATCACAGTGGTAAAGCAATGTGTTATGAACATTTTCCCGTTGGTTTCATTCGATTCCAACGGTCGGATTTCAAACTAAAAATCCTTGATCAAAAACAGTTTATGAACCCACTGTTTCATTTTGCTAGTTCAAGTTTATTGATTGGCCTCAACTATTAGAACATGAAGTTGGGGCTCAAACCAAACTACTTCTTCTACCATTTGATGGTCATTGAAGACTATGAGGCACACCACACTTATGGATCTTGATGAAGTATTGAAATGAACTTCACAAAATCCTCAAATAAAGAACCTAAACCTATGGACCAAAACTTGAGTTCAAAAATATTACTCCTACCATTTGATGGTCATTGGAGTCTAAATATAGTTACATCTACTCAAAACCTCATTGGAATATAGTAAGGATTCCATAAGATTCCTTAATGAAGAGGTTCAAGTTATGGATTGAAACTTGAATCTCTCTAACTATATATAGATTAAAATTATGATTCATTCTAACCTCCATGTAGATCATGAGATCTTAGAAGTTGAAGAATCAAACTCTAAGAGGTTCAATGAGATATGGAAGATCTCATGAGCCTTTTTAGTGAAATAGAAGCAAGGAAAATCAAAGATTTACTTAGAGAAATTAAGATTACTCCTACCATTTGATGGTCATTGGAGTCTTAAGTGAAGTTAAAATCTAATGAAACCTTATTGGAATATGGTAAGGATTCCATAAGATTTCTCCATGAAGAGGTTCAAGTCATGGATTAAGACTTGAATCTCACTAATTATATATAGATTAAAATTATGATTCATTCTAACCTCCATGTAGATCATGAGATCTTAGAAGTAGAATAATCAAACTCAAAGAGGTTCAATGAGATATGGAAGATCTCATGAACCTTACAAGAAATGGTAGAAATAAGAAATCAAAATTTGCTTTGAGAAACCAAGAACACAAATTCTTCAAAATTGATTTTATTTTAAACCCAAGGCATCAATTAGACCCAAATCAATGAAGTAATATGAGATTCAATCACAAGTTCTAAGTGGTGTGTGATGAAATGAGGTAAGAAGAGAGGTTTTGAAAATGTGTAAAGTTCCTAGAACTATGAACTTGTGATTGAATGGCCTAACTCTATCAAATGATTGAGAGGTTACCTCTAAAACCTCAAGGGATTCTTCAACTTCTTGTGAAGATCTTCCAAGACTTCAAGATTTTCTTCAAAATTCTTCAAATTCTTCAAGCTTCTTCAAGAATTTCTTCTTTTCTCTATATGATTTTGTATCTCTCTCTCTCTCTAAATTCAAGTATATGTGTTGATTCAAGTATATTCCAAGTATATCAAAAATGGAAGAGAAGGTTTGTTTATATAGACCCTCAATCCAGGGATAAATGGGTAAATTCGGGGTGGAAACCCATGTGCAAAGATTTCTTCTAGAACATGTGAGAAAAGCAGTCTGTTACAGCCGGCGGCACTCGACGGGTGCCGGCGGCACTCACTGAATGCCGGGCGGCACTCCCTGAATGCCGGGCGGCAAACACTAAGTGCCGGCGCGGCACTCAGTGAGTGCCGCCGCGTTTTCCGCGTGCCGGGGCTAACTGAATTTTGTCCCTCTTTTTGATTTTTCAAAAATATGTTGGTGTAAACACAATTTTTCTATTCTATATATATATATATATTTGTATTAATATCCCCCATGTGCATGGTATCAACCATGTGCATGGTATATTTTGAATATACTACTCTCTTTTTTTTTTGTATTTTCTCCTTTTCCAAGATTTTTATTTATTTTGTCTTCCTATTTCTCTCAAAAGAACTCTTTATTATTCTTATTTTTTCTTAAAATCCGGTTCCCAGACTGGGTTTCTCACGCGTTCTTTATTATTCGGGTTTCTCCCGAATACCCAAACTCTCTCTCTCTTCCTTCTCCTTTTTATATTTTCTATTTTAATTTTGAAATTTGCCTTGAAGAATCATTTTGAATTTTCTGGAAGATCTTCGGATGTCACCGATCATTGTCATCATCGGTCTTTGAGAGGTAACCAATCCCTGGATTTGACGTTTGGTCAAAATCGGGGTGTCTACAGGACGTTAGTTCAAAAATCCTCGTTAGAATGGTTAAACTATGAATTTTGAATTAACTCCTTGATGACTTTGATAACATGTTCAACATGTGAGGTTTGTTCTATCATGCTTGATCATTCCTATTGACATTTTATCATCACGTGCATTGTGGCCTAATCGGCGAGCATTTCACTTAGCACGACATAAAAGCTTTGTTTTGCAAAAGAGAAAAACCCCATGTGAGGGAATTTTATTGAAGAAATCCGGACGTGGGTTGTGATGTGAGACAGGGAGAATGACCCTTAGAAACATTCAAACTCCAAACTATATTCGGGTAGCTCCCGGAAGTTGGTATGCTACACTCTATGCATGGGTGGCTCATAGTCCGGTAATGAGAGGAGTGCAACTATCATACATAGCCCGTAAGGCTTGTCATTTCATTTTTGCCTTGGTGGCGATTCATTGCACCTCATCTCATACTTAGTCATGGATAGCATATTGATTCGTCTCAATGTTTCCTACTGAGCCGTCGTGCTTAATGAATCTATAAAACCTTTTTTTTCAGGTGACCTTGATAAAGGGAAGGGCCATATGTGATCCGACGTTTAGACGTTGTTTTGTTTTGAAGGCTATGTCTTGATTTTTTGAAATCAGTGGCTTCCCATGTTTATTTGCCTTTGTAGGAGTTTGTAATAGTTTAATGCTTATGGATTTGTTGTATTATGCCGTTACAAAACTTCTTGAACTTGAATTTCTATATTTTGTCATCGGGAAGCCCTTATTGTAATTTGATGGGCATGTGTTAGCCCTTGTTTTCATACTTGTCAAACTTAAACGTATTTTGTAAGTATGTTTCCGAGATCGTTGTATCTCTTACTTAACTCATGCTTTGCTAGTTATTTATACTTTGTTGATCCTAGCCGGATCTCACTTTGTGTTTCCAATCCTTGTCGGATTTGGTTCTTATGTTTGTAATCCTTGTTGGATTCATTTAATTTGGACAGGTAGGCATTTTTACGTCGACATGCCGTCGATATTTTTCTTGTTAAAAAAACACCTTGTTAATGTTTCAAAACGTTCCCACGAAGTTTCAAAATAAAACCAAGCAAAACAAAGGTTTTAAAGGTGGATGAATAGTAAAAACTGCTTGTGTATTTTTGGGATGAATAGTAAATTTCAAGGCTGCCCGGGAGATCCGTTTTGCCTACAGCACCCTTTTTCGGACCTCAATAGAAATGCTAATTAAAACCCAAGTGTCCCTATATGATCCTAAGACATTGTGTCAAAAAAAAACGGGGTACTTTTTGGGGAACTTTTCGGGCGATGAATAGTGTTTTCCGAAACTAAAATTTTAATTTTTATATTTTCATGTGGTTTGACCTTGGACTTGGATCCCTATTGCCCACCTTTGTTATTAAATTGTTGTGAGTGTGTTTTCTTTCAAAACTCCTTATAATTCATCCTCAATCATTAAATTTTCAAGATATTTTCCGTTGTAGCTTTCAAGTTTTAATAAGTGTTTGAGTTCTTTAAAACTTGGTTTCTCATGGTCGCTTCCGCGTTGTGTGTATGTTTAGCATTGTTTTATCTCTTTTCCTTTCCGTTCACGTGTTCCGTTTTCGGGGCGTGACAGAGCTATTCCAATACTCGTGTGATAACTGTTATTGTAAGCGAATTCAATCAAAGGCAAGTGTGTCTGCCAAGATTCTTCAAAATCGATAACACAAGCCCTAAGAATATCCTCCATGATCTGATTAGCATGCTTAGTTTGCCAATCTATCTATGGGTGAAAAGCAGTACTCATTTTGAGCGAGGTTCCCATAGCTTCTTGTAGGCATTCCTAAAATCCAGAAATGAACCATGCGTCACGATCTAACACAATTGACACAGGTGCACCATGAAGTCGCACAACTTGTTTTATGTACATTCGACTCATCTTTTTCACTAGATATGCCATACTATAGGTAATGAAATGGGCCGACTTAGTCAATCGATCTACAATTACACAAATGGCATCATGATTCTGTTGTGACCGGGGCAATCCCACTACAAAATCTATGGTGCTATGTTCCCATTTTTAACCTGGAATAAGTAGCAGCTGTAACAATCCCAAGGGCCTTTGATGTTCGGCTTTGACTTGTTGACACGTCAAACACTAAGATACGAAATCGAACACGTCCTTCTTCATTCCTTCCTACCAGAAATTTCTCTTCAAGTCCTTGTACATTTTTTTCCTCGCGAGTGAACTGTAAATCTTGACTTATGTGCTTCTTCCATAATAACCTTTCTTAAATATCCACAATTTGGTACACATAATCTATCTCTGTATCTGTATCCTCCATCAATCCCCACTTTCCATTCTGTCGAATCCTTCTCCGACATCTTCCCAAACCATGTTTGAAACTTCTCATCTTCTTTTTGTGCTTTGATAATGCCGCTAATGAGGGTGGGCTATAAGATAAGACACCCAAAATGTTGTCCTTCTCCTTCCTCAGTACTCTGCACATCGAATTCAACAAATGTCTCGAATGCCCGCCATCTTCTAACCATTAAAGAGGCAATCATCCCACGAGTTTGCTGACTCAAAGCATCAGCGACCACATTAGCTTTACTAAGGTGGTATTCTAACGCGAAGTCATAATCGTTAATCAGCTCCATCCATCTGTGTTACCTCATTTTTAACTCTTTTAGCGTAAGCAAGTACTTAAGACTCTTGTGATATGAAAACAAATCAAACTTCTTACCGTAGAGATAATGTCTTGAAATCTTGAGTACAAATACTACTACTGCCAATTCCAAATCATGGGTAGGGTAATTCAACTCATTTAGTTTCAGCTGTATAGATCCATAGGCGATAACTCTACCATCTTACATAAGTACACACCCTAATCCTTGATATGATGCGTTACTAAAGATAGTGAACTTCTCATTAGGCTTGGGTATAGCCAGTATTGGTACTGTGGTAAGTCTCTCTTTCAACTCTAAAAAGGCGTGCTCATGCTTCTCTATCCACTCAAATTTCTGAGCTTTCTTATTCAGTCCGATCAACGGTGCTGCTATCTTGGAAAATCCCTCAACAAACCTCCGGCAATAACCCGTGAGTCCAAGAAAACTCCTAACCTCCGTAGGGTTGGTCGGTCTAACCTTGTTTGATACAACATCTGTCTTGGATGAATCCATAAGAATTCTTTAGGATGATACCTTGTGTCCCAAAAATTTCACTTCTTCCAACCAGAACTCATACTTACTGAATTTGGCATACAATCAGTGATCCTTAAGAATTTGCATCGTACTCTGTAGATGTTGTTCGTGCTCTTCCTCTGACTTAGAATAAATCAAAATATCATCTATGAAAATAATGACAAACTAATCCAAATAATGCTTGAACACTCTGTTCATCATATCCATAAACACTGCCGAGGCATTCGTCATTCCAAACGGCATGGTTCTAAAGTCAGTTTTAGGTATGTCTTCTTTTCGTACTCTCAACTGATGATATCCCAATCGTAGATCTATCTTGGAGAATGTTGTAGCTCCCTGTAGTTGAGCAAACAAATCATCGATTCGGGGTAAGGGATACTTATTCTTGATAATCACTCGATTCAACTCTCGGTAGTCAATACACAACTGAAGTGTTTCATCTTTTTTCTTCACGAATAACACTAGTGTTCCCCAAGGTGATGTACTTGGACATACAAAACCCAATTCTTGAGTTCCTGAACTTATTCCTTTAGTTCTGACAGTTCAGCGAGGGCCTTTTTGTAGAGAACTTTAGTAATTGGTGCAGTACCAGGTATAAGTTCAATACAGAACTCTATACTTCTCTCGGGCGGTAAACTAGAAATAGCTTGAAATACTTCCTCTAGGTATAGATGATAATATCATTTATGTACTGATGACTTTGATATTTGCTAAGCATCTTGTGAGGAACATATCTCCCAAAGGGTTACACTGGAAATCAAAGGATTGATTCCCATAGCAGCTTTATTCCTGATGGTGACTTTTACATAGTCCCACCAATCAGCGGCAACATCAGTCAGTTGAAAGGTAGCTAACCTTTTCTTTTCCAATTCATCACACCGAATTGCTTCAAACACTCGGTCCATCTGTCTCAACCACTGTTTAGCCTTCCAGGGTTCTGTAGCTCCCACAAAGTGTTCGGGCCTCAATGGATGGAATCTCTCTAGCAGTTTTTCTCTTATTTGGCAGTCACGTCAATTTTCATTAGGGTTCCCAACCTCTCGAGGCATTTGACAAATGCCTCAAACATTCCCGTAGGGTTGGCAGCTAAAGATGCCTTCTCAATGAGATTCCTATTCCTTCTTGGTCTTCTAGCCATTCTATACATATCATAACGATCAAAGGATGAGAATCACAAATACTTTTTTTTTTTTTTGCTAACATAGAATCACAAATACTAACCATAATGCAAATCAGTTTAGGCAACAACAACATCAAAAATAGTGTTTCCATATATATAACTTCTCATAAAGTAGATACAAAAGTATGATCAGTTCAATGCCTAGCCTATTTGTATGGGTCAGGACGTACATCGTCCATGCATGAGTTAATGCCAAAAATGGGGCCATTGCCCTATGCTCAGATGCAAGTAATTACAGTTTGCAAAAAGAGATAGGGTTACAAGTCAATATTGCTAATATGTACAAAGTTATGTCTAGATCATCAATCGTCTCCATAAGTAGCCATCAGCAAGTCCAGAGAGTCAATGAGATGAAACTGATGGACCTGGAATGGCTTTACTACATAGAAACCATTACTCTGAGAGGCTGGTGATGGAGCATGCTCTAAAACATCCACCTCAACCAACATCTCCTTAGGCAGATCCAGCATAAGTGCCAGTTCCTCCTTAAGGTTGGCAGCAAAGTCATCCAAACCCATACAATCCCCCTCATTATCATCACCATCCATAACAAAAGGGGACAAAACGACGACTCTGCCATCAATACCCTCAAAAATGAGAATTACCAGATCCTCCACTAGAACAATCGAAGGGGGTAAATCTAGGTGTACAAGGTGAGCATGCACGATATGAATCTCTAAAGGAATATATAAGGCATCGTTGTGGACCAACCGCACTACCTCTAATAAAACCAATCACTAAGCCTCTACAAACTATAGAATCTCAAGACGAACTCGGAAATAAATCAACCAATCTCACTATGTGGACTTGATGCCAGAAATCCAACTCTACTATCGCTACTGCCTACTGCTCAATCGCAGTGTGGTATAACCCAACAAAAGTTAGAACGACTGCCCCTAGTGTAACTCAGGGTCCTCCGTACATGTCTAGCACAAATAGTGGTAGAATTGGATCCATACCTGACAAAAAGGCACTAACTTATATTAGGTCTAATCTTAAAAGAGATAATCTTATGCGTTTGGGCTGCGGGTTTGTCCTCCTATCATATCATCTAGAGTGTAAAGCTTAAGCTGGCAGAATGTGAAATCAGGTCTATCCTTGTAAACCCTAACTTGGCTAAACTATTCTGATAATAACCTGGCTTTGATACCAATAAATCCTATCACGCCCCCACGTAGCATAAATAGGGAAAGCATTTAATTTGATTTATGGACTCATAGGTCGCGACAGTTTGAAGGATCGATTCCGTTCCAAACGTCCAATAGTATAACAATTTAAATCAGAGTAAGAGCAATCAAGACTTATAAAATTTTCAAACATAATAATTATTACAGCATGTAGTCATCTAAAGGCACAACCCGCCTTGCAACAACATTAAATCTATTACAAGAATCCTTATTATAAGTTCAGTTAAGTAAACAAAGCAGTAATGTCCAATCTTTTTCCACATGTAGTTGTTCTCAATTAGCATAACCATAATGTCTAGCCTAATCGTAACCTGAAAAGCCTAGACACGAATGTCCAGGGCGCATCAACGCCGTCAGCTTTAAGAAGCTGGTGAGTATTAAAAACATATACTTGAAATGTAAAACATACTTCCTTACCATTTCTGTTTCATAGGTTCATTATTCAACATGCTACAAATATAAGATTGAATTCGTAATTAAACAGAAGCAAAAAGGATAACACAATAATATTCAATTACCATAACATGTGACTATGTATGAAAAAATGCAGCCCACTCTTCTTACTGACTCTTCTACCTCGACTATAAAACCTAACACAAACATTTTTCCTAAACCACCGGCCCATGGCCGTTAGGTTTAGAATGTCTGTCGATATGCCTACTGTATCCGAATCAGCCTGGGCATACCTAGACATTCAAGGTTACAATAACCTGATCGGTCTACCGTATCTGAATCGGCCTGGACACGATCGGACTAGCCTGCCATATCTGAGTCGACCTGGGTTCAATCCTCTTAATTAACTTGCCATATCCAAATCGACCTGGGATAATTAAGGCTATAACACATCACTGATTGGTCTGTCGTATCCGAGTCGACCTGGGCTCAATGCTTCCTAATTAACCTGCCGTATCTGAATCGACCTGGGATAATTAGGGTCGTAAACCTCATAATGCATTCTCTCAACTCTTCTCACCTTACCAACACATACTATGCATGTCAACTCAACTCCTCGCAAATATGCCACTCAATTATGCAAATGTGCAACCTATCCTCTTTTTCGTTATATAAAGGGATCTGAGCAACGTATGACTTGTTTTCTCTTTACATATTTTCTTATAAAGTATTAGGCAATATGACTTAAATCTTTCTTTTCACATTTTCTTCATATAAGGTATCAGAGCTCATTAAAATATGATTATTACGAATTAAAACAACTTGGTATAGAAAAGTCAATCGTTGACCCAGGATAGCCAAAAATAAGATTTTTGATTAAAAGTTTAAAAGTCCCGCGAATATTTCATCTAGATCCCCATATATCAAATATGATTTTTAAGAATTTTAAAAAGGAAAGAAACTTAGTAAAAATAATGTCTCAATATCATACACTGTGCAAAAATCGAAAATTTTGCCTTCAGAGGGAAAGTTGACTTTTTATCTACAAGGAATTAATTTTTGAAACTATTTTTATTGAATCCAAATGGGGGTTATTTCGTTAATTACATTAACGACTTAAGTAAAATAATAAATACAAGGGAGAAATGATTGACTTAAATGGCATGGTTGGAATTAACATGCAGTGAAGGTACAACTGTACTAAGCAGTTAATAAAATTATAGTAAAAGTAGCCAGTCATTATGTAATACCCCGTTTTATTTTAAATAATTTATTGTGTTTTAGTTTATATTTTTATGCACTGATTGGTATTATTAATGTGGTTAGTATTTGAAAATTAGTGTGAGTGTTTTACACCATAAAAAATACCATTGATTTTTGTAAAACTTATAAAATCATTAGTGCGTGTGTGTGTGTGTGTTTGGGGTGGCGTGTGTGTTATTATATTTATATAATATTATATTGTAAATGTATAACTTTAGTCAGAAAAAATTAGGTTAACATTACACACAAACTAGGGAATCCACACTATTCATCCGTAGAGAGAGAGAGAGAGAGGGAGACAGAGAGAGAGAAGAAGAAGAAGAAGAAGAAGAAGAAGAAGAAAAAAAGGAAGGAGAACGAGAAGGGTCTCGGGTGCGTAGGTGCATGGGGAATCGCGGAGCGTATACACCGTGCTGCCAATTTTTTTTACCCAAACTTGGTGAGTTAAATTTTGTGTATCCGTGTATATATATACACGTATGTATAAATTAAATTAGTACATGTTTTAATTTAATTGTTAGGGTTAAATCTTTGTAATGGATACACGTTGTTATTGTTGAAGTAATCTAGATATTTTCTTTCCCCTTCTTGTGACTTAATGATTATGACATTAGGGTATTCGAAAGGGTTAGGTGAATAGTTAGTTTGATAAAACCATATGTGAAATACTCATGGTAATTAAGAAATATAAGTGAAATTCGTTTTTTGTAATTCACACAGTTGCAGAAACTTTAGAAAATTATTAGAAAATCGTGGCTTTGAATTTGAACATTCTGTCTAGATGTCTTATGTAAAGCGTGATTTTGCACACTTTTCGTGTTTTAAGTTTTTCCTGATTCTGCACCGTTTGGGCAGAAATTGAAGATTTCAGTAGCAGTTTTTAGTATATTAAAATGTACGAAATTGGGGAAATATGATTCGTTGTATTTTTTATTTGCTCGTATGACTTGACGAAAATTTCTTTGAGATACATGAATTATCATATAATGTTGAGCTATGAAAAAAAATGGGTGATAGTCATTAACGTTGAGTCTGATGAAATTTTATAATTCTGAGAATACAAAAATGGCTTCAAGTTCCTTAGTATTCACCACTCCCAGTTGTGATATTGTTTTTGGTAGCTCGACTTGCTGAGTGTACCTTTTTGCCAGTTGCTTCGTGATCAAGCTGGCCTAAGTCTTATGCCCGGCTTATTTGTTAAACGTCTAAGCATATTGATCGGCCTTCCGTTGTGTATACCAGGTTTGGTTGATACCCCAATCAAACTGGCACCGAAGTGGATGTTGGTAGTATGTTCGGGCACACATGGGATATATGTGTGGGTGTACCATGGAGGGTTGCCAAGTGGTGAACCTAGGAAATTGAATAATGAATCGTTTATATAAGTAAGAGAATTATTGTCAATAAAATTTTCAATGAGTTAATAGATATAAAATGTTGATTTCCTCGACTTCTGTTCTTTTTTTACATATTTATTTGGACGTGTAGTGAGTAAATTATTATGTTAATTCTTGCGATATGTTAGTACTAGTAGTTCCGCGTAATCTTGTGGTATTTTGTTATTATAAATCTTTGTGGTTGCAGGGTGGTGGGTCCACTAACATTATGCAGGTATTGACTCACCATGTGACAGAAGGTAAGGATTATTTTATTTAAATTCGAGCAAGAACTACATGGCCACCACATAGAGGAAAACTACCGCTCGTCCCGATATGTGAAGTGGAACTACTCTCTTGCCCGAGTTAATGCTGTGAGTGGTAGTTAAAGGGCCAACGTGTGATCCCGAAGTTGTGTGTGTGGTTTAACTTATACCAGTAATGTGACTGACCCGTTGAGTTTTTCTCACGGGTGCGTTCTTGTTGGAGCGTAGCCGATCATAATTTGCAGGGCTAGTAGGGAGTTTGTGACACCTAGCAGCAGGAGGCGTGTGGATTCTTGTGCTGTGTCTTCTTATTCACTTTTTTTTTCACTTTAGAGTTTAGTAATAAGATTCTAGCATTTTGAGCCATTTGAGAATTAAAATTATTGTTTTAGTGAAGTGTTCTTTTTAGATATTTATTATGTTTTGGAGTTAGATTTTAAATCTTGGTTTGACTTTTATGGTTGGATGTTGACCGTTGTTTTAGCACATGTGAGTAATGATTTATTTCGGTACAAACTGTGTGATGTTTTTATATTACAAGCACCTTTGATGATTGGACAGCTGGATACTGGTTGAGGGTTCTCCCTTTATTAATACTCGGTTGTCTAATAATTGGGGTGTGACAATTTGGTACCAGAGCTCATGGTTGCCCTAGACTAGAGAGTGTCTAGGTGATCTTCAGAATGTGGTGAATGGGTTGTTAATTACAATGAACGAGTTTGTTTTGGATATTTATGTATGTGTGGTTGTCATATGAAGGTTATGGCGGGAAGCTACAATACCCGTCATGGAACTCAGGCTGGAGCTGGTGAGTGTTCTGGAGGAGTTGGGGCAGGAAATCCCAACTTAGTTCAGGTTAACGTGGGGGCTATGATGAACCAGATTCTCCAAGCTGTACAGAACAATTAGCAGGGAAACCAGGGTGACCCGTTTGCTAAAAGGAACAAGGATTTTATTTCTATTGACGGCCGAACATTCGATGGGAAAAAGGGTCCATTAGCAGGAGATGCTTGGATACAAAAGTGTGAGTTCGTGTTCGTGAGGATGCAGGTCACAGAGGTACAGAAACAGTAGTTGGCATCTCAACAGCTTGAGGGTGCAGCTTTGCTTTGGTGGGAATCAGTGAGGGCTACTTATGATGTGGCAGAGATGACGTGGGAAGAGTTCAAAGTTTTATTTGAGGAGAATTTCATTCCCAGTGCAGTGAAGTCACAATTGACTAGGGATTTTCAAGACCTCACTCAAGGTACTATGACTGTGTGGGAGTATGTGAAGAATTTCAACGAGCTATCTCAGTATGCTCCTCATCTGATTGATACGGAGGAGAAGAAGAACGAGAAATTTATTGATGGATTAGGACATCACTTGTCCAAGGCAGTGCTATCTGCAGTGAGTGAACCTTTCAACAAAGTGGTGGATTTGGCTTTGAAGTTCGAGCGGAAGGAGCAGAAATCTAAAGGCTGAGAGGTCAGCAAGGGCAAAGACCAATGAAAATTCTAAAGACACTCGGCCTCAAACTCAGCAAAAAGATATAGGACGTAGTGGGAACAGATTTAAGCCTTATGATCAGGGGTGGAGAGGTCAGCAGTATCAAAGATAAGGATATGGCGGTCAGCGGTTCCCAAAGAATCAGGGGAACTTCAGGCATCAAAACCAGCGGTGGAATGGTCAGGGTGGTCAGCGTAATCAGAGCTTCCAGGGTCAATGTCAGTAGACCCCACAGCCACAGATTGGTTTTCGTCCACCAGTGCCTCAGATTGGAGCACCACCAGTACGGGGAGAGATGGTTGTAGCTCCTAGAGTGTGTTTCAATTGTCAGTTACCTGGGCATATTGCTAGGGAGTGTCCCCACCCTCCTAGGAATAATCAGGCCGTGAGATAAGGTCAGGCAGCTCCAACTAGGGCATTTGCAGTGATGTCAGGCAATGAGAATGTACAAGGTAGCCTCAAACTTTTTCATTCCGATGTTTGTGTTTTGTTTGATTAGGGTGTATCCCACTCTTTTATTTCTCATCAGTTTGTTTTGAGAGAGAGTATTCCTGTTACACCTTTACTTGTTCCTGTGAGCGTAAGAACACCTCTAGGGGGTTCAGTTACTCTATATGAGCATTGTAAAGACTTTGTGATAGACTTTGGGGATAGGACTTTCTTCGTTAATTTGATTGTATTGGGTTTTGAAGGGTTTTCCATTATTTTGGGTATGGATTGGCTTAGGGAGAACCATGTTGTCCTTGATTGTACTAAGAGGACCATTCATATAGATACCCTAGGATTACCTCGTTTCTCTCATACGTATCCAGATAGTGGAGAATTGGTTATGTCTAGTTTCCTATATTTGGTGGAGATACCGAAGAAGGATATTAGTGATGTGGAAGTGGTATGCGACTTTGAGGATGTTTTTCAGGAGATCCCTGGACTGCCGCCTAAGAAAGAGGTAGAATTCCGGATTGATCTTGTACCAGGGACCGCACCAATTTCTAAGGCACCATATCATATGGCGCCCAAGGAGTTAGGAGAGATGAAGAAGCAATTGAATGAGATGCTTCAGAAATGGTGCGTTAATTATTCCCTTTGGTAGATTCAGTTTCTTCGTAGTTGATCTTTCTTTCTAGTAGTGTAATTCTTTTGAGGTGTGTATGAATCAGGTTCATACGTCCGAGTAACTCACCGTGGGGAGCTCCGACGATCTTTGTATCCAAGAAGGACGGTAGTCTTCGTATGTGTATAGATTATAAGGAATTGAATAAGGTGACGATCAAGAATAAGTATCCTTTGCCTAGGATTGACGACCTTCTTGACCAATTAAAGGGAGCAACGGTCTTTTCACAGCTTGATTTGTGGACCGGGTATCACCAGATGGAGTGGTGGAAGAGAGCATTCCCCGTACAACTTTATGTACTCGGTATGGGTTGTATGAATTTCCAATGATGCCATTTGGTTTGACCAATGCTCCAGCCTTATTTATGGATTTAATGAATCGGATGTTCAGGATGTATTTGGACCGTTTTGTCATTGTCTTCATAGATGACATCTTGGTTTATTCACGGACTCAAGAGGTACATAGAGAACATTTGAAAATGGTATTGCAGATACTTCGAGAGCATCAGTTCTATACCAAGTTCAGTAAGTACCATTTTTGGGAGACCACAGTGAGATTTCTAGGTCATGTTATTTCAGCTGAGGGAATATCAGTAGATCCTAAAAATGTCGCAGTAGTGCAAGACTGGGCACAACCTTCTAATTCGACAAAGGTGAGGAGTTTCTTGGGATTAGCAGGTTATTATAGGAGGTTCATTAAGAAGTTTTCTCTCATAGCAGCTCCAATGATGAAGTAGACTGATAAAAATGTGAAGTTCGTGTGGACAAATAAGTGTGAGCAAGCGTTTCAGGAGTTGAAGCAGCGGTTGACCACTGTGACAGTGTTGACTATCCCAACGGAAGAAGGGAAGCTTGTAGTATTCACAGATGCCAGTGGGACTGTTTTGGGTTATGTCTTGATGCAAGAAGGGAAGGTTGTTTCGTATGCTTCTAGACAATTGAGGCCATATAAAAGGAGGTTTCCCACTCATGACTTAGTGTTGGCAGCTGTCGTGTTTGCCTTGAAAGTGTGGAGGCTCTATTTATTTGGGAAAAGATTTGAGTTGTATACCGATCATAAAAGTCTTAAGTACTTGTTTTCACAGAAGGAACTGAATATGAGACAACAGAGATGGGTTGAGTTCATCAGTAGCTACGGCTTTGAGATTCTTTACCATCCGGGTAAGGGAAATGTAGTGGCCGATGCACTGAGTCAGAAACACAATGTGATGGCTTCTTTGATGGTTAGGGAGTGGAAGTCCCTTGAAATGTTAGCATCTCATGATATTCAGCCAGGGCATGAAGGTGAGAAATCATATATTGGGAGTTTGGTTGTCCAACCGACTTCAATAGGGAAGGTTCAACAGATGCAGAGGTTAGATAAAAGTTTAGTTAACTGTCTCAATGACTTGGTAGTGCATTTGCTTAATGAGTGTCCGACGGATTGGTCTGTGGATACAGAGGGAAGATTATATTTTCAAGGAAGACTCTGTGTATCGGATAGTGAAGAGTTGAAGAGGAAAATCATTGATAAGGCACATCGGTCTTGATACACTATACATCCTGGCGAGACTAAGAAGTATCATGACCTGAAACGAACCTTTTGGTGAAAAGGTATGAAGAGAGATGTTGGAGAATATGTTTCTAAGTGTATGGTGTGTCAACAGGTTAAGGCGGAACATCAGAGACCGTCTGGCTTGTTGAAACCTTTAGAAATACCTGTGTAGAAATGGGAGTGTATCTCTATGAATTTTGTGGATGGGTTACCGAGATCCAAGAAGGGAAATGAGTCAATTTGGGTGATCGTGGATAGACTAACTAAGTCAGCGAACTTTTTTCCAGTGAGTGTGCATAGGACGGCAGACAAGTTGGCACAGTTGTATATTCGGGAGATAGTATGTTTGCATGGGACTCCGGTCTCGATTGTGTCGGATCAAGATTCGTTGTTTGTGGCAGAGTTTTGGGAGAGTTTTCAAAGGACAATGGGGACCTGGTTAGACCTTAGTACTGCTTATCACCCTCAGAACGATTGGCAGACTGAGAGGGTTAACCAGATCCTTGAGGATATGTTGAGGGCTTGTGTTCTCGATCTTGGTGGTAGTTGGGAAGAACACTTGTCATTGGTGGAGTTTGCTTACAATAACAGTTACCATTCTAGTATATGAATGGCACCTTTCGAAGTGTTGTATGGGAGGCCGTGTAGATCCCCAGTGTGTTAGGCAGAAGTGGGTGACGTACCTATTTTGGATCCAAAGATGGTTCGGGGAGACTACTGAGAAGGTGAGTGTTATTAGAGAGAGGATTAAGACTGCTCAGAGTCGGCAAAAGAGTTATGCTGATAGGAAGCGAAAGGGTGTAGAATTCAAAGTGGGAGATTTCATGTTCTTGAAAGTATCTCCGATGAAGGGTGTGATGCATTTTGGTAAGAAAGGGAAGCTTGCTCCGAGGTTTGTAGGACCTTATGAGATCATTGGAAAGGTTGGAGAGTTGGCCTTTAGAGTATTGTTGCCTCAGACATTGGCGACAATCCAAAATGTGTTTCATGTATCCATGTTGAGGAAGTGTGTGAAAGATCCTGAGCAGATTGTTCGTCCGACAGAGCTTGAGATTAACGATGACCTCACGTATGTTGTTCGACCTATCACTATCGCGGATCGAGATGTAAATTATTTGCGAAGGAAAGTAGTGAATCTTTTGAAGGTGCAATGGAGTGAGAGAATTAACGACGTTACGTGGGAACTTGAGGAGAAGATTCGAAAATCACATCCCGAGCTATTTGAGTAGTGTTCCGCGTGTTGCAAATCTCAGGACGAGATTTTCGTTGAGGTATGTATAATGTAATACCCCGTTTTATTTTAAATAATTTATAGTGTTTTAGTTTATATTTTTATGCACTGATTTGTATTATTAATTTGGTTAGTATATGAAAATTAGTGTGAGTGTTTTACACCATAAGAAATGCCATTGATTTTTTTAAAACCTACAAAATCAGTAGTGCACACGTGCTCGCGCGTGTGTATGTGTGTGTGCGTGTGTGTGTGTGTTTGGGGTGGCGTGTGTGTTATTATATTTATATAATGTTATATAATATGTTTATAACTTTAGCCATAAAATATTAGGTTAACATTACACAGAAACTAGGGAACCCACATTATTTAGCCGCAGAGAGAGAGAGAGAGAGAGAGAGAGAGAGAGAGAGAGAGAGAAAGAAAAGAAAAAAAAGGAAAGAAGAAGGAGAAGGGTATCGAGTATGTAGGCGTGTGGGGAATCCCGGAGCGTATACACCGTTTTGCCCATTTTTTTACCCAAACTTGGTGAGTTAAATTTTGTGTATCCGAGTATATATATACACATATGTATATATGTATACGGGAGTAAATTAAATTAGTACACATTTAATTTAATTGTTAGGGTTAAATCTTTGTAATGGATACACGTTGTTATTGTTGAAATAATCTAGATATTTTCTTTCCCCTTCGTGTGACTTTTTGATTATGACATTAGGGTATTCAAAGGGGTTAGGTGAATAGTTAGTTTGATAAAAACCATATGTGAAATACTCATGGTAATTAAGAAATATATGTGAAATTCGTTTTTTGTTATTCACACAGTTGCAGAAACTTTAAAAAATTATTAGAAAATCGTGGCTTTAAATTTGAACATTCTGTCCACGTGTCTTATGTAAAACGTGATTCTACACACTTTTTGGGTTTTAAGTTTTTTCTGATTCTGCACCGTTTGGGCAGAAATTGAAGATTTTAGTAGCAGTTTTTAGTTTATTAAAATGTACGAAATTGGGGAAATATGATTCGTTGTATTTTTTTATTTACTCGTATGACTTAACGAAAATTTCTTGGAGATACATGAATTATCATATAATGTTGAGCTATGAAAAAAATGGGTGATAGTCATTAACGTTGAGTCCGATGAAATTTTATAATTTTGAGAATACAAAAATGGTTTCAAGTTCCTTAGTGTTCACCGCTCCCAGTTGTGATATTGTTTTTGGTAGCACGACTTGCTGAGTGTACCTTTTTGCCAGTGGCTTTGTGATCAAGTTGGCCTAAGCCTTATGCCCGGCTTCTTTGTTAGACGTCTAGGCATATTAACCGGCCTCCCGTTGTGTATACCTGGTTTGGTTGATACCCCAACCAAACTGGCACCAGAGTGGATGTTGGTAGTATGTTCGGCCACACATGGGATATATGTGTGGGTGTACCATGGAGGGTAGCCAAGTGGTGAACCTAGGAAATTGAATAATGAATCGTTTATATAAGTAAGAGAATTATTGTCAATAAAATTTCCGATGAGTTAATAGATCTAAAATGTTGATTTCCTCGACTTCTGTTCTTTTCTTATATATTTATTTTGGGCGTGTGGTGAGTAAATTATAATGTTAATTCTTGCAATATCTTAGTACTAGTAGTTCCGCGTAATCTTGTGGTATTTTGTTATTATAAATCTTTGTGGTTGCAGGGTGGTAGGTCCACTAACATTATGCAGGTATTGAATCACCATGTGACGGAAGGTAAGGATTATTTTATTTAAATTCGGACGAGAACTGCATGGCCACCACATAGAGGGAAACTACCGCTCATCCCGATATATGAAGTGGAACTACTCTCTTGCCCGAGTTAATGTTGTGAGTGGTAGTTAAAGGGTCAACGTGTGATTTCGAAGTTGTGTGTGTGGTTTAACTCATACCAGTCATGTGACTGACCCGTTGAGTTTTTCTCGTGGGTGCGTTCTTGTTGGAGCGTAGCCGATCATAATTTGCAGGGCTAGTAGGGAGTTTGTGACACCTAGCAGCAGGAGGCATATGGAGTCTTGTGATGTTTCTCTTTATTCACTTTTTTTTTTCACCTAGCAGCAGGGCCAATTGACAATTAAAATTATTGTTTTAGTGAAGTGTTCTTTTTAGATATTTATTATGTTTTGGAGTTAGATTTTAAATCTTAGTTTGACTTTTATGGTTGGATGTTGACCGTTGCTTTAGCACATGTGAGTAATGATTTATTTCAGTACAGACTGTGTGATGTTTTTATATTACAAACACCTTTGATGATTGGACAACGGATATTGGTTGAGGGTTCTCCCTTAATTAATACTTGGTTGTCTAAAAAATTGGGGTGTGACACATTCTGTCTCAGAGGGGCGCGACCGGTCCTGGTCTTTTGGCGGGACCGGTCCTGAGAGTTATGCGAGATCAGTCATGGTCGGGACCGGTCCTGGTCATGTTTCGCGACCGGTCCTAGTCGTCGTCTTCACCAGTTTTTTCCCCGTTTACGAATTTAAGGCAGTTTTTTTACCCATTTTGGGATCCGAATGCAAACATGACTTGTAATATATGGTTCTCTCTGTTTTTCCGCAAGGATTATGAATATGTGATCGAATTTAACCAATTCCAAAAGTAGCTCTTGATTTTTACGAAAACTCAAGAGGTGACAAAATTTCAATCTTAATATATGTCGCGATATGAATGAATTAAGCTCTACAACTTTAAACCTAGCATCTATGTACTGTAATCTTTCATTTTTATCTATCAAAATCCATTTTGGTTGTCTTACAAAATCACCATTTTTACACCATAGAAATATAAAAACGAATTCCGTATATATAATCACATAATCAATCAATTTAAACTGTAATTAAGCATGAATTTGCATTGCAAGTGAATTAATAATACTCACTGTGATAGGTGATTGAAGTATGTGTTGAGCAAGAAGGACCAAATAAGCAAACCCACTTGTGAGCTATAGAGTTGGAGGTTTCTCTCTCTAAAATTTCTGTAATTTCTCTCTGAAACTCTCTCTAATTTTCTGTATATTTCTTTCACCCTCTATATTGCTCTCTGATTGTAAACTCCAGGATGTGTGTTATTGAAAGAGAGTGAGTTACATTTAAAATATTCAAAATCCTACAACTTGGGGGGCCAAGCACATTGAGCTTTTCTCAATAAATACAATTGATTTACTAATTTCCTAAATCTAAATATACATATACGTATATACATGTCCATATATACAATCTACTGAGGATTTAGCTAGTAGGGGTTGTGTTAGAGATTCTAGGGGCCAATTTGAAGTTTGTTGGCCCAAATATGGAATCTTAGAGGGGGAGGTGAATAAGGTTTTAGCGGAAATTAACCTTTTAAAAACAAAATTGCAAATTAAGCATAATCACAAACAATAATGTAAAGAGATAAGGGAAGAGATACTTGCAAACCAATTTTTCAAGTGGTTCGGCAATCGTACCCCGCGGCCTACATCCACCCCTCAAGAACACCTCTTGAGGATTCCTTTACTCCGATCTACTTCACGGGTGTAGACCAAACCGTTCCCGGAGCACTTACGGGTGTGCACCAAACCGTTACAAGAGCCTTCAATCTCTCCCAAAGAAGAACATCTCTTCTTTGCACACAAGGGTTACTAACCCTCAACCTTTACAAATTGAATTGAATACAAAGTGATAACTCTCTCTCTACAGTGGATAATACAATTAAAGCTCACTACAATTTTGCTCTCTCAAGAATACAAATGAAAGATTTGAGCAAATTGATAAACTCACACAACTAGGGCTCAAATGATAATGTTTAAAGATCAAAGAGATGTGTGATCAATAAAATATTTTTCAATCAAAATCTCAATCCCAAATAGCTTGGGAAAACATGTATTTATAGGCCTTGGAAGATTATAGCCGTTGGTGGCATGTTTGGTAATTAAAAGCCCCTTTAAAAACTAGCCGTTATTGCCTTTCAGGTCGCTTCAGTCGACTGGACCTTGAAGTAGTCGACTGGTCCTTGAAGCAGTCGACTGAGATGTGTTTACAGAGGGTTCTGTTTGCATTCTGCTTACTTCAGTCGACTACATCGGGCCCTCAGTCGACTGCCCCTCCCTGTTTGACAGCCTGACACATCTCTACTAAAATGGCCATAACTTCCTCTACAAAAATCGGATTTGCGATCCGTTTAATGTTTTGGAAACTAGATTCAAATACCTTTCCAACCACATAATATGTAACATTTAATTATTTTCCAATTGGTTGGGGCATTGCTTTAAAGATGATCCACTTAAAATTTATTTCCAAAACTTTAACCTTTAGAGTTCGTTTGAGCCCCTATGAGTGTGAGATCAAGATGCCTTACAATGATGGTCCTAGACTTCAACCAAGGATGAAATATCTTTAAGTCTTCAAGCTTGATCCTTGTTGAGCTCCTTGTAATCTTGATCTATATCAATTAAATCTCAAGCACACAAAGATGTTAAAACATTGATACAAAATTAATACATGAGATTATATATGAGCATAAAAATGACTATGATTATAACAAAGAATGAATCAATATGAACCATGTAATTATCATAGCATATTTGACATCATCAAAATATAATTAAATATGCCTTAAGATACCTTAAGGCTAACAATCTCCCCCTTTTTTATGAAGGCAAACAACCAATGAAGGATATGACAATATAAGCACATTTGGTCATTTTCATATTATCATTCATAATGGATATCATATCTTAAAGAACATGAATGATAACTACCCAAATACTTCTCCCCAATATTTCTCATATTTCTCCCCCTTTGACATTATCAAAAAGATTTGGGGATAAACCACAAAGCTCCCCCTCACAATAGGCATACAAATCAAAAGGCCAAAAAGAAACCAAAAATAAACAAATATAACCATATGTGATAAAATGAATACATGAGAGTGCTCCCCCTAAGCATGTGCAATGATAAAAGATACCAAAAGATATGAATAGAGAGCATATTCTCCCAAAAGATACCAATAATAAAGTTGGAGAACTCAAAATATAAGATAAACAACAATTCAGTCGGATCAGTCGACTCCTCAGTCGACTTAACAAAGCAGAATCAAAAAGTTCAAAGCCTCACACCTGAATCAGTCGACTGTGTCGGGGTACCAGTCGACTGCTTTGTTCAGCAGTTCATTAAAATGACAGTTCAACAGCAAAAATTTGAATGATTCACAAAACATCATTTTGTCTAACTATTCTAAAAGCTTTGTCTAATCAAACAAAAGCATATCATCATTTTTCAAATAAGCAATATCAAGAGCATGATGATTTATGTAAAGACATATCCAAATCACAAGGGGATGAAACAAGATTATGCAAAAAAAAAAATCAAGTATGCATATCTAAACAAAATCAAAGTGATTTGAAACAAATAAGAGTATGATATGAAATCAATCAAAAAATTTAAGTAGGATGATGAAAACAAATCAAAACAAAATTACCTACTAACCTACCATTACCAAATCAATACTTAACCTTTGTCCAAGCATTTCTTGGATGCTCCATTTGCCGAGGTGGTAGGAGAGGCCATTTCCATTGTCATGAGGCAATTGACAATCTCTTCACCATTTGAGTCGTCGTCCGATGATTCACTCTCGGAACTACTATTAGTGGCTTTGATAGTCTTCTTTTTGTGTTTTTCCTACTTGGATGACTTCTTTCCCGATTTTTCTTTCTTTAGAAACTTTGCAAATTTCCGGGTGATCTTTGTCATTTCCTCATCCTCATCACTCTCAACATCTTTCTTCTTTTTCTTTGAGCTTGAGGCTTTTAAAGCCATGTCTCCCCTTTTGGCCTCTTTCACTTCAAATTTCTTGTCTTCACTTTCAAAGACGGCCAATTCCATTTCATGAGTTATGAGAGAACCCATGAGTTGTTCCAAGGAGAGTGTTGAAAGCTCCTTTGCTTCACGAACTATCGTGACCTTTGGTTGCCAATCCTTTGGTAAAGACTTAAGCACTTTCTCAATCATTTCTTCATTAGTATAAACTTTACCAAGGTTTTTCAAGTTATTAATAAGAATGGTAAAACGAGAAAACATATCTCCAATAGATTCATATGGCAACATTTTAAATATTTCATAAGTTTGAACAAGCAAATTGATTTTAGACTTTTTAACTTGGCTTGTTCCCTCATGAGCATTTTCAAGTTTATCCCAAATTTCTTTTGCGGATTCGCAAGATGAAATTCTATTGTATTCATTTGGGTCTAAACCACAATATAATAAATTCATTGCCCTAGCATTTATTTTTATGAGTTTCTTATCAGCATTATTATATTCATCTACCGTCTTTAGAATAGAAAAATCATTTTCAATTTTTGTAGGTAGATGAGGCCCTTTGACCACAATTTGCCATAAATCAAAATCTTGAGAAATCATATAGATTCTCATTCTATTTTTCCAATAGGCATAGTTTGAGCCATTAAGACATGGTGGTCTTAATGTCGATTGACCCTCACAATAATAAATGCAAAAAGAGTCGGTTTCCATTGGATCTTATCTCTAGTTTTTCAAAAATCTTTTGAAAGAGAAGAGCCGAGGCTCTAATACCAATTGTTGGCCCAAATATGGAAACCTTAGAGGGGGGGTGGATAAGGTTTTAGCGGAAATTAACCTTTTAAAAACAAAATTACAAATTAAGCACAATCACAAACAATAATGTAAAGAGATAAGGGAAGAGATACTTGCAAACCAATTTTTCAAGTGGTTCGACAATCGCACCCCGCGGCCTACGTCCACCCCTCAAGAACACCTCTTGAGGATTCCTTTACTCCGATCTACTTCACGGGTGTAGACCAAACCGTTCCCAGAGCACTTACGGGTGTGCACCAAACTGTTACAAGAGCCTTCAATCTCTCCCAAAGAAGAACACCTCTTCTTTGCACACAAGGGTTACTAACCCTCAACCTTTACAAATTGAATTGAATACAAAGTGATAACTCTCTCTCTAGATTGGATAATACAATTAAAGCTCACTACAATTTTGCTCTCTCAAGAAATACAAATGAAAGATTTGAGCAAATTGATAAACTCACACAACTAGGGCTCAAATGATAATATTTAAAGATCAAAGAGATGTGTGATCAATACAATGTTTTCCAATCAAAATCTCAATCCCAAATAGCTTGGGAAAACATGTATTTATAGGCCTTGGAAGATTATAGCTGTTGGTGGCATGTTTGGTAATTAAAAGCCCCTTTAAAAACTAGCCTTTATTGCCTTTCAGGTCGCTTCAGTCGACTGGACCTTGAAGCAGTCGACTGGTCCTTGAAGCAGTTGATTGAGATGTGTTTACAGAGGGTTCTGTTTGCATTCTGCTTACTTCAGTAGATTGCATCGGGCCCTCAGTCGACTGTCCCTCCCTGTTTGACAGCCTGACACATCTCTACTAAAATGGCCATAACTTCCTCTACAAAAATCGGATTTTCAATCCGTTTAATGTTTTGGAAACTAGATTAAAATACCTTTCCAACCATATAAGATGCAACATTTAATTATTTTCCAATTGGTTGGGGCATTGCTTTAAAGGTGATCCACTTAAAATTTATTTCCAAAACTTTAACCTTTAGAGTTTGTTTGAGCCCCTATGAGTGTGAGATCAAGATGCCTTACAATGATGTTCCTAGACTTCAACCAAGGATGAAATATCTTCAAGTCTTCAAGCTTGATCCTTGTTGAGCTCCTTGTAATCTTGATCTACATCAATTAAATCTCAAGCACACAAAGATGTTAAAACATTGATACAAAATTAATGCATGAGATTATATATGAGCATAAAAATGACTATGATAATAACAAAGAATGAATCAATATGAACCATGTAAGTATCATAGCATATTTGACATCATCAAAATATAATTAAATATGCCTTAATATACCTTAAGGCTAACAAAGTTGTTTGGGAATCTTAGCTTGAAGCACTAGTCTAGCACACACCCACAAAACACTCCCAAATATTAAATGAATGAAAAGTAAATGTCACATATGATTGACGGAGAATCCCAAATATTTGGGAGTTCAAACGTGACGCGGACAGTTTTCATTCATTAATAGGTATTTTTGCGGCGTCCGTAGTCACGATAAAAATACATAAAATTATATTAACGTAAGAAATATTTTCCGGTTGTATAAAAATACAGTTTGAATTGAAAGTAAATATTTTCACCATTTTGAAAAAACAGTTTTCAAACCAGCACAGGTATTCCTAAACTTTATAAAAATTACAGTTTGACCCCAAATAAAGAATTTCTATTAATTAAAGCAAGTAATGGGAATAAAACTTTAAAAATTACATTTAGAAATTAAATAAAAATACAGGTTGTTACAACATGTATCTTCTTTAAATGATAAATTTATTTTATAGCAGTTAGAAGCATGATTAGTTTTAATTGCAAAATGTTTATTTTTACTTGTATTGTGCACATCATTGTATGATTTTCTAGATAGCAATTTAAAATTTTAACCATCATTTAATCATAAAATTAGTTAATTTAAATTTAAACCACCATTGTTTTTTAGATGAATGAGATAAAACTGTTTTTCGGAGAAGGAATCAAACTACCACTTCTTAATGGAGATTGTGATTATTTGATTTTTAGGAATCTAATTCTATCTAAATTAATTACATTATGTATCTAGTTAAAAAGATAAGCAAGAGAAACAAGAGGGAGAAAAGGGTAATGTTAGGGACACTAAAGGGTCACAAAGAGATACTCACAAAAGGATGTGACATCCCATTAAAGTGTGGTGAGTCATGCTCCTATATGACTATCAAATGGGATGCCATTTCCTTTTGTGAGTATCTCTTTTATGACCATTTTGTGTTCCAAATATTGCCCGAGAGAAAATGATGACAGATTTTCCTACTCGTATTACTAAGCTAAATGGAAAGAAAATTAATAGTTAATTTATATAAATTGAAATTAACTTATTTTTGTTTGAAGAAAAAGAAAAAAGTAATCCAAAGTTCTCAAATATAACCGTAAACCAGTTTTGTTACAAATAATAGAGTAGTGGGATAACTTAAATAAGCTTCTATAAGAAATTGCATATGAGAAGTTGTTTTAGGAGATCATTTTTTTTTTTCCTTTCTTTTTCTTGCACTCAACACGATTTTAGAAGCTATTTGGGAAAATGAAGAATCGATTCTGAGGTTTATACGTAAATCAGTTCTATAAATTCATATTTTTGATAAGTGTCAATATTTGCATAAGAGTTCGCACACTTTCTAAGCTCTCTTAAACTAGTTTTTTTTTTTTATTATTTTTTTTTTTTTTTTATCAAACTACATTATTTTTGTTCTAATTGGAACCAAATAAAAAGTGAGAATGGAAATGAATCTAGCCCATTTTTATGCTCCTGTACAGAAATTAGAATCCAAACAAAGAATTGCTAGCTCACCTTAATTATCCTAGTTAAATGTTTTTCTTTTTCCTGCACTGGATCCAATCTTTAAAAGATTTTGGTTTTGTCGCATTCTTTGGTCCACTCCTATTTGTCCACTTTGCAGTTTCATCTCAAATGGTTTGTTGATTGTGAATGCATTTTTCTCTCCTATTTTTCACTCATTAACAGTATTATGAAACGTGTTCCATTCAAATCCTATTCAGTTCCTATTCAGTAATTTTATTGATAGAAAATGTAAAATGGAGATGAAATATGTGACTGTCATAAAACTATTGATGGGTGAGCAAAATTGAGTGAGCAAAAAATACACTCGGTTTGGTGCTCAATAGCGTAAATTTTGACATTTTTTTTCTCCTTTTAGTAACCTTAGTATTTAGATTTGTCTGCTTAAAAATTGTAAAACGCAGTGGCTTACAGTAGTGACTAGTGAGTCATCTCTAAAGGACCCGTTTGGTTCACTAGAAAGGAATTAGAAAAAGGAAACTAATTCCAAGTAGTCCAATTGAAGAAAAAATGATGTCAAATTAGTTTCTATTATGGTGTTTGGATGAATCTACGAATAATTTTGGAAACAACATTTGTCTTCTTTAAATGATAAATTTATTTTAAAGCAGTTGGAAGCATGATAAGATTTAATTGCAATATATTTGTTTTTATTTAATGTAGTGTGCACATCATTGTATAATTTGCAAGATAATAATTTAAAATTTTAACCATCATTTAATCATAAAATTAGGTAATTTAAATTTAAACCACTACTGTTTTTTAAATGAACGAGATAAAATTGTTTCCTAGAGAAAGGAATCAAACTACCACTTCTTAAAGGAGATTGTGATTACTTGATTTTTAGAAATCTAATTCTATTTGAAATTACATTATGTATCTAGTTAAGCACACCAAACACTAGAAAGTGATTCTTGTTGGCTTACTTTTCAAGTGAACGAAACGTGGCATAATTGTAGTGGGATTATTGAAATTAATTAGAAGTAGTTTTATATGAACAAGCTCTTGACCACATCACTTGATTTAAGATTCATATTTGGATCAAAGTTCTGAAAACTATTTGCATTATTCTTGAAAATTATAACCATACAAACCTACTATGAAAATGCAAAATCTTCGGTGATTATAGGATATTTGTCTTTTATGAATACCCAGACAAGCGATAACTAACCAAACTTTCTAAGATGTGTAGAATATGTCACCACTTGAATTTTGTATTTCCAGTTTAGATCCCAATTGATTTAGCAATATAAAATTGCTTCTTCTTTTTTATTTTTATTTTTTTGGGTAGAAGCAAAAGGATCATCTAAAAAAACTCAACATTGATGTCCGTTGTATTTAGGTAGTCCCACAACAATTTAAGTCTTTAAAGGTGACCCAATTCCCAGTTCACTTAAAATTTAATTTTTGTCCATAAATTTGGGAGAAATTTGCGTTATTCATTAACTCCCCAATTGTTGACTTCTATGGGGTTTGGTCACCACTTGAATTTAATAGTCTCATTTTCTATATATATAGTACTAAAATGTAAAATCCACTTATTAGAACTGTAAAAGGCTTCATCATAGTTTCTCTAGGAAGATTATTTCTACATTTTTTGTGAAATGACAAGATTCATGTTGTTAAGCACATATGTGAATATAAGCATTATCTTTGATATACAATTGTGAAATTGCACCATCACATTAAGACATTAGATGATCCTGATTTTAAATATGAATTTGAAAATGCAGCATCGCACTACTCCTTATTTGAGATGCTATGCAGCTATATATGTAAGGCTTAACTATAATTTACATCCTCATAGTTTGCCATTTGTGTCAAATTGATCCATGTAGTTTAAAAAGTGTTATTTTAGTCTCTGTAGTTTCATTAGTGTGTCATTTTAATCCCTCAACACTTTTTGTGACAATTTTTTTACTTTCAGTGACAAAACTTATTGAATTTATTTGACACACTTATGAAACTACAGGGACTAAAGTGACACTTTCTAAATTACATGGACCAAACTAACACAAGTGACAAACTACAAAGGTGTAACATGTATTTAACCCTTTATGTAATAATTGCAACATTACTTAGTCAATCGATTGCTTCTAAACATTCTATGATACACAAGAATATATCATACACTCTTTTGCAGGTCCCTATGAACTTCAAACAATGTTATTTTCTAGAAATTTTGGTCACTCGGTAGTAATTTTCTAGAATACCATGTAGTACAATAGAGTAATGTTATGTTTTTCAAATTTTTTATTTCAAATGCTTACTAACTTTATGTGACAGTGAGCTCACTAAATTTTGATTAGAGAATATTGAAGTGACCCCTCCATGATCCCACTGTCACATAAATTTGGAAAATATTTAAGATGAAAAATATTACAGCATGACTTGATACAATAATATGTTATTTAGTGACAATTTTTTAAAATACTATTTAGTGAAACAATGATTACAATGGAAAATGACCAAGCTCCAAATATTATGTGTACTAATTTCTAGTATATCTATGAAGTATGAAGAACCAAACCATATGGTTGTATAATCAGAGACCCATTTGTTTCTATTATTAGATGAGTAATTTGATGAACTCATCTCTCCTTACCTCCATAAGATCATTGATAGTCTTCTTAACAATGGATCGATGACACGTGTCCTTCGTGTCAACCTTCCAAACCTGGCCCACAAACCTACTATTTACTTGCTGGTCCAAAATTTCCTACTTGTATCACTAATCTAAATAGAAAGAAAATGAATAGTTAATTCATGTAAATTGAAATTTACTTTTTTTTTTTTTAAGGAAAATAAAAAGTAATACAAAGTTCTCAAATATAATTGTAAACCAATTTTGTTGTGAATAATAGAGTAGTGGGATCAATTAAAATAGCTTCTATTAAGAATTTCATTTTAGAAGTTGTTTAACGAAATCACTTTTTTTTATCTTTCTGTTTCGTGCATTCAATATGATCTTTAAAAACTATTTGAGAAAATAAAGAATAAATTATGTAGTTTATAAGTGAATTTGTTCTACCAATTTAAAATTTTGGTGAGTGTTAATTTTTGAACATGAGTTCGCAACCTTTCTATGTTCTCTTAAACTAATTTTTGGTCAAACATCATTATCTTAGTTCTGATTAAGATATAAAATGAGAAAGGAACTGAAACTATCCCATTTTTATGCTCCTATACTGACCCTTTTTTGATGATTGTGTCATATACTCAAGGTTAGTGCTAATGTCAAAGTGCAATGTGTTAATGCCAAGTATAAAGTGTCACTAAAAACTTTAGTGATACTTTGTGCTTTAACATTAGCATCACTCATACTCCAAACTAGAATCCAAACAAGAATTGCTAGCTCACCTCATCCTATTTTAAATGTTTTTCTTTGTTCTGCGCTGGATCTAATCTTTAAGAGATCATGGTTTTGTAGAAATTGTTTGGTCCACAGCTGTCATGTCCACTTTGTAGTTTCATGTCAAATACTCGGATGATTGTAAATGTATTTTTATTTGTCTATTATTTTTTTAAAAATATAAGATTTAGTCCCTCTCCAGTCATTTTATTATAAATAAATATATCTTAAGGGCTAAATTAGAAATACATCCTTGATTAGACATTTTAATTCGAAATAGGTCCTTTTTCCCAATTTAATAAATTTTTAATGTCTAAACTACCCTTACTCAGACATATATATATATATATATATATTAGTGTATCTATATATAGACATAATATAGATTTGAATAATAGATTCCCTGCTCACCATGATCTTTTAGTTGAAATTCAACTCATTTAATACATTTTACTCAAAGAGTGAGAATTTTTCAGTCTTTACACAATCCATCTGTTAGATCCGTTTTTTAAGTCTTGCTTAAGATCCGGATTGTATATTCGTGTATTTATATATGGATATATAGATATAGATTTGAAGTTAATGTCGTTAACTGATAATGGGATTACATTCCTTTAATGCAAGGGGTCTCCTTAATTTGCTCACCATGATCTTTTGGTTGAAATTCAAATTATTTCATACGTTTGTAGATTTTAAAAAAAAAACTCAAAAATTCCCACTCTTTTATGAAATTTCTTAATCCTGACAAATTTCTCGTTAAAATATAATGAAAAATTCCCTATTTCTCATTAAAAAAAATTGAGAAGTTCTCACTCTTTTGTGAAATCCCTGATTAAAATACTGAGAAGTTCTCACTCTTTTGTGAAATCCCTGATTAAAATACTGAGAAATTCTCACCCCTTTGTGAAATTTCTGATCCAATAAAATGAGAAGTGCGCATAAACAATATCATTAGTTCTATACATGCATATATATATTCGTATATCTATAAATGGACATATAGATATAGATTTGAAGTTAACTGATAGTGGAATAATGTTTCCTTAATTCAAGAGATCTCCTTGATTTGCTCACCATGATCTTTTGGTTGAAATTCAAATTATTTCATATATTTTGTAGACTTAAAAACCGAGAAATTCTCGATCTTTTGTGAAATCCCTGATTAAAATATTAAGAAATTTCTTAATCTTGAGAAATTTCTCATTAAAAGATTGCGAAATTCCCTATTTCTCATTCAAAAAATAGAGAAATTCTCACTCTTTTGTGAAATTCGTGATTAAAATACTGAGAAATTCTCAATCCTTTGTGAAATTTCTAATCCAATAAACTGAGAAATTACGCATAAACAATATCATTAGTTCTAGCAAGAAATCACATAAATGGATAACAGGTCTATTCAACAAGATGTGAGAAACAGATACTTTACTAAGTAAAATTGCAAAAATAATTGTGAAATATCAATGTTATCATGTTTTTTCACTAATTTTTTTTTGAGTAATTTCCAGTAATGGATATACATATATATTCGTTTATCTATAAATGAACATATAGATATAGATTTGAAGTTAACTGATAATGGGATAATGTTCCCTTAATTCAAGGAATCTCCTTAATTTGCTCACCATGATCTTTTGGTTGAAATTCAAATTATTTCATACGTTTTGTTTACTTAAAAACTGAGTAACTCCCACTCTTTTGTTAAATCCCTAATTAAAATACTAAGAAATTTCGCAATCCTGAGAAATTTCTCATTAAAATACTGAGAGAATTCCCTATTTTTCATTAGAAAACTGAGAAATTCTCACTCTTTTGTGAAAATTCCTTATTAAAATATTGAAAAATTCTCACTCCTTTTGTGAAATTTCTGATCCAATAAACTGAGAAATTACGCATAAACAATATCATTTGTTCTAGCAAGGAATCAAATAAATGGATATATATATATATATATATCATGTTTTTCGCTATTTTTTTTTTTTTTTTGAGTAATTTCCAGTAATCGATTTTCGTTTGACATGAACTTTTCTTAGTTAACTGAACAACGATGAGCAATTCCTCAATTAAAAAAAAGGGATAAAACACTGAGAAATTATAAAAAATTTCAAATATGATCAATCTTTTGTGAAATTTATATTTCTCATTAAACTACTGAGAATCTTTTGTGAAATTTTTGAATCCACAAAGCATTTGCCTTCAATCCCAAACATAAAATCATTTGCCTTCCACGATTTGTTACCATACTAATCAAGTCACTTTTTGAATCCACCATTTCAACGATTAATATTATCATCATCAAATCATCCGTATGTAAACTTCAAAAGCTTCATCAATGGCTCTGTATTCTCCCACCGATCAGTTTGCTTCAATTTTTATTTTGGAATGAACGAGAAACCCTCACAGATTCAGAAAGGGAATGAGTCCAAGAATGAGAGATCGGATGACCAGAAGGTGGTGATGACGACGACCAAGAATGGACGATGATGGCGTGGTTGGATGTGGTGGTGCCTGTGGTGGAGGGGTTGCTGCCCTCTCTCTTCTTTCTCCCTCTCTCCCTTCCTCTTTTCTCTCTGGCAGAAATCTCTCTCTCTCTATATATATATAGTTGTAGATTCTCTCTCTATATTGGGTTTTGAATTTTGAATTAAAATTAGATCTTTGATATATATATATAGATATATATATATAGATATATATATATATATAGGACAATATAGGGGTGTTTATGTCTTTAGCAACAAATAGGGACTAATTTCTAAATTCAGATATAGAAAGGGCCTATTTCTAGAAAAAACTAAAATGATGGATTAAATCCCACTTTACCCTTTTTTTTTTGCACCCACCAACGCTATTATGACATGTGTTCCATTTATGTCCTATTCAATAATATTGTTGATAAAATAGAAGTAAAATGGAGATGAAATAGGAGACGTGACATAAGACCGTTGATGAGTGAGCAATATTGAGTGAGCAATAATTGGGTGAGCAAAAATGCACTCGTTGAATGTTGGGTGCTCATCTGCGTAAATATTAACTTTTTTTTTCTTTTTTCTTTTAGTATGAGCATCTCTAGCAGCAAAATGGTTTATAACTAGCTACTTTGGTTGAAAACTATTTTAGCAATTCACTATTTAACCTTTAATTCTAGCAGTGCTTTTTATTTTATCTAGTCATCTTATTTTATTATATTTTCTATTGTTGAGAGTTTTTGTCAATTAAATAATAAAATATCCAAATGTTGAGATTTGAAGAGAGAATGTAGAGAGTACTCATTCTTGGCTAGACAAATATGTCTAGTCAAAAAGTCAAATGTTAAGATGACTAGCCATGTAACTAAGCTGATGGAGTATATAAAACTCCCTCTAACAAGCTATTTTGTCTTCAAAATTGAAAGAGCTAGTCTGCTGGAAATGCTCTAACCGTAGTATTTACATTTGTGCGCTTAAAAATTGTAAAACGCTATAGTGAGTCACCTCTAAATGTAGTGGGATTATTGGAATCAATTTGAAGCAGTTCGATTCATTTGATTTAAGATTTAGATTTGGATCAAAGTTCTAAAAACTATTGCATTAATATTCTTGAAAATTATAACCAACCAAACATTGCTATGAAAATGCAAATTCTTGGGCGATTATAGGATATTTTGTCTTTTATAAATACCCAAAGAAGCTATAACTATCAAACTTTGGAAGATGTGCAAAATATATCTAAAATTAGCCAATTTCTTTTCCAATGATAAAAGCATATAGTAGTACGGCGATGCAACGAGCATAAATTTTGTATTTCTAGTTTAGATCCCAATTGATTTAGCAATATGACCTTTTTTTTTTCCTTGGGTTTAAGCAATATGGCCTTTTAAAAAATTTAGGTAGTCCAACAACAATTAAAGTCTTTAAAGGTGAACCCTTTTGCTAGTTCACTTGAAATTTAATTTTTGGCCACAAATTTGGGAGAAATTTGCATCCATTCATTAACTCTCCAATTGAATTCTATAGTACTTGCATGTAATATCCACTTATTAGATCATTAGGAAGGCTTCATCATAGTTTCTCTTGCAAGATTATTTCTACACTTTTGTGAAATGATCAGAAAATTCATGTTCTTAAGCACATATGTTAATATAAGCATCATCTTTGAGATACAATTTTGAAATTGCAGCATCGCATTACTCTTATGTAACTACAAGGTGACCACCTATATTTTTATTCGAGTTTGTTTAAAATGGACACATTGCAACATTAATTGAGAAAAAAAAAATTAAGATGTAAGATCATCTTTTAGATACAAATTTGAAATTGCAGCATCGCATTACTCTTAGTCTGATTTGAGATGCTACGTACAACCCCCAACAACGTAGAATTTGCACCAAAGAAACTAAGCATTCTAACCAAATGCAATGACATTGTGAGCAATAGGGTGTCCACGGGTTGGGTGAGTCAAGTTTGACCCTCACCCGACCATCTACCCGAATCCCATCGGGTTTGGTGTACTCCACCCGTCATCCATCTATGAACTTGAGTGAAACCGACTCATTGGTTTCGGGTGGTTTCAAGTCTGGTTTAGCATTGCAACATCCGACATCCAAACCGAAAGACATCAAGTGTGGGTTGTGAAACCCGTGACTACACCCACCACTCGCCAAATCCAACTCACAATCTTCGGGTCAGTCAGGTTGGGTTGGATCTCACGAGTCTCGGGTGAAGTTAGACAGCCCTAATGAGCAATGTGGAGAGCTTTATGGGCTACATGCCTTACCATCCACTTTGAGAAAGAAATGGGCCAACTGAGCCACAAAATGCAAATTGACAAGGGGGGAAAAGTGAAAAAATAGATGTAAGTCATTATCAAAACAAAATTTACTAACACTCTTATCTTTCTCTTGAGTGATATTTTGGGATCCACCGAAAATAAAGTCATTATTACATACACACCATAATCTTTACTAATTAGCACTGTCCCACTTGTGAATTCATCAATCTTATATCCTCAATAAGACGCTTCAAATTAGAGTACGAAGACCCACCTTCAATCACACTTTTTTTAGCCAACTTTGCCATGTGATCAGCTGATCTGATGAACTCATCTCTCCTCACCTCCATAAGATCATTGACAGTCTTCTTAACAACGGATCGATGACACGTGTCCTTCATGTCCAACCCAACCTTCCAAACGTGGCCCACAAACCTACTATTCACTTGCTGGTCCAAAAAGTAGGGCCAACAAATCATAGGCACACCCTCGTACACACACTCCAATGTTGAGTTCCAACCACTATGCGTCAAAAACCCACCAATCGCCGGGTGAGCCAGGACTTGTTCTTGTGGAGCCCACCCAACGATATAACCCCTTTCTTTAGTCCCCTCCGTGAGCTCCGTCGGAATCTGACTCTCCCAATTCTCGCCGACGATCAAGTCTGCCCGTATGACCCACAAGAACCGCTTCCCGCTATTCACTAAACCATACCAGAACTCAATGAGTTGGTCTTTTGTCATCACTGCGAGACTCCCAAAACTCACATAGATTACGGATTTCAACGCCTGTGAATCGAGCCATTTGATGCAACTCTTATCTTCTTCCCATAGACTGCTAGATGATAACGACAATGTGTTTTCCGATGCGAGTCTGGTTTTCAGGTAGGAGTGGAGTGGTCCGATTGTGTAGAGATTAGGAGCGAGAGTGCAAATTTGAGTGAGTATGGGTCCTTCTAGATCTTCGAATGTGTTGAGGATGAGTCCTTTGGCTCGTGTTGTTTCATTTCGCTCTGTTTTGTAGAGTTGGAGATTTGGATCGTTCAGGTCGCCGGAACGGCAGAAGCTTGGGAGATCGCGGCGACGGAGAAAATCTTCCATTCCCGGCACACTTGTTATTAGTTCGTCTAAATCATTTCCTACATTTTTTGTTCATACCCATCAATTACAGAGTGAAGAAATATATAAATACATATAGAGAGAGAGACTTTGAAGGACGAAAATTTCTCAGGAAAAAGGGAGGAAAAGTGCAAAATTAAATCATTTTAGAGCCTTGCAGTGTATATATGTATGTATATGTGCAGAACCCTTTTTTTAAGCGAGTCCTCATTTCTTTTACAGTTATTGAATTCAGTTTTTAGTCTTTAAAATTAAAATTAGTACCCTGAATGAAAATTGAATTCAAACACTATAAACAAAAGTTTTCACTTTAACCAAGGGAAGGAGTCCTCGTGAGAAGGGTTCTGTATCCACGTGTGTGTTTGTGTGTAGAGTGGAGGGGAAAAATAAAAACTAAATTCAGACAGTTGAATTTAATTATAGACGTAGCATAGCGGGAAAAAGGGGGGAAAAAGTGAATAATTAGATCATTTCCTACATTTTTATTTTCAAAAATTTCTCAGGAAAAAAACAGAAAATAAAGTAGAGAAGCTAAACCCACCAACCTATGAATGGAAGCTCCCCAGATTCGATCAATTTAGGAAGAGAGAAAATAACCCAGAGACTACAAGCACTAATGGTACGAGAATAAATTACCGGAATTCCAATCTCTTCACCAACCTCAAGACTAAAACTCAAAATCCCATCAGCTATTATACACGTCACCGGCCGCCGTGTGCCTGAGCTCAGGCGACCAGAACCCGAATTCAGCAACTTTTTGAAAAGGGGCTTGCAATTAGATTTCATCGATTCGACCAATTCCAAGAAGCCTCGTGGGTGATCCGCCGGAAGGCCGTCGGAGATGGTTTCGAATCGGAATCTGGGATAGCGTTTGAAAAGGGATTGGGTGTTTGTGTATCGGAGGAGACGACTGTGGATGTTGTCGGTGACGAGGAAGGTGACGTCGATGTCGGAGAGAGAGAGGAGCTCGGCCAGTTTAAGCATGGAGTTGACCGGACCTTGAAGAGGTAAGGGGAAGATGAGGACGTGCGGCCGGTTTTCCATCGGAGTTGTTTTTTTTTTGTTCTCCGGTGAATGGTGTTTGGTTAGGTTTGGTGGTCCACTTGAAGTTTCAGATTTTGGTGGTTTGACACATTCTCATATATGATACTTTATGTGGTTTTCACATCAAGTTATACGAAGTGAGGTTATGGAAATGAGTATGCCTAAAATTTTACTCTTTCAGAATTAAAGTACACAAACAGTAACGCTATGCTATCAAATTTTATCTCGAAATTGTTTTTTAAATATGGGTAATACTTGGGACACACTAAAGACACAACTTTTGAAACATAATTTAAGAGATGTGTCGATCTCTTTTCTGTGTCACTGTGTGGTCTAGTAACATAACATGAGAGATATAGACACATCTTTTGAGTTGTGTCCCAAAAGTTGTGTCTTTGAGTGTCCCAATCTTTACACTTTAAATATTGTGCCAGTAGGATTAGGTAAAAAACTTTCAATCAAATTTTGAGGTTGTTGGTCATTGTTTATTTGACCATTTTAAGTAGTTTTATTGGCTCAAACTGCGTATTAATCTGTTTGTTTTTAGAAAAAATCTAAACAGATTTGGTCCAAAAAGCAGTTTGACAAAAAACAGGTGGGGGTGCTTTTCAAGATTATCTCTATGATTGATCAATTCACAACACATTAACCAAATACCCAAACTACAATAAGCAATTTTACTTTTAAATAGTTCTATCAATCACGATCAAGATCGCATAAGTATAAGCCCACACAAACAGAGTCTTTAACTAGTTTCATTGTAATAGACCTGATCCCACTATCACATAATTAAAAATAATAAAAATTTAGAAAATATAACATTACTCAAAGACAAGAGTGAAGATTAGGACACAATCAAAGACACAACTTTTGGTACACAACTCAAAAGATATGTCTATATCTCCCCTGTGATGTCACTGGACTTCACAGTGACACAGGAAAGAGATAGACACATCTCTTAGGCTGTGTCCAAAAAATTGTGTCTTTAAATGTGCCCAAAGCTAGTGGTGTCAAACGGGTCGGGTTGGCCAGGCCCGGCCCGAGCCCGGCACGGTTTTCCCGGGCTAAAAGCCCGGCCCGGCTCGGTACAATCCCAGCCCGCTAGGTCCGAGCACATTTTGTTCGGTCAGGGGTGGACACCCTTAGTCCCGTCCACGGCCCGGCCCGCTCCTTTGCCCGAAACCCGGCCCGGCCCGCTAGCCCGCAAGCCCGGCTCGTTAGCTCGGCTATACTAGCCGTTGTGGCCCGGCCTGAAGCCTGGAAGCCCGGCCCGGTAGGCCTGCCCGAGCCCATAACGGATAGTTTGGTCATTTTTCAAATATTTTTCCACTTTTTACCGCTCTAACGGTTATAAAACGGTTAATTTTTGGGGTAAAAATGTAAATGTTATTTTTCACTATAATTTTTAAATATCAAATACTAGTAATCTCTTTAATTTTTATTGAATAATAAATATTCTTTACTTTTTTTTTTTTTTTGTTAAACAAACTTTTTTTTAGTAATCACTAATCATTAATGCATAAACTAAACATATAAAAAAAAGTAGTAAAACTTTTCCCCCAAAACTCCGGCCCAGATATGCACCCATCCACGAACCCATCCATGAGCCCGGCCCTAAGCTCGGGCCACCGGTCCGGGGCGGACACCCCCCCTCCCTTACCAAGCCCGGCCCGATTTTAGGTGAGGCCCGGCCCGATCCTATAGCCCGATTAGGCCCGCTTTGACCGAGCCCGACCCGACCCAACCCGGCCCGTTTGACATCACTACCCAAAGCATTATCCAAAGACAAATCGTGTAGGAATTTGATTTTGTGGACTGCTAGTGGAAATAGTGGCTTTGTTGCTAAGTGGTTAAGAAGTTTGTCTTTAAACGATTAATGAGCTCGTTGACCATTATAGAAGCAAGATTGACTCAATATTTGAAAGTGATTATTACATTTCAGTTCAGTTTTTGTGTAAAATATTTTAGTTTTACACCATGCTGAGAACAAGTGGGGACAACTCCGTATAATGTTGGAACAACTCTGGTTGAGAATAACTCATCACAACACAATGTTAGGAGCACACTTTTCATAATGTTTGGATGCAAGTTTATAAGGGTAAATATCATTTGCCTCCCATGAGTTTAATCTTAATACACACATACCTCCTCTCACGTTTTATGAATTTTATCTATCTCCCTTATTTTTGGATTTTAGTATCACCCCTTTAATAAATCGTTAGAAAAATTATGGAAATATAACACTAAAATTCAAAAATAAGGAAGGTGAATGAGATTCCTAAAATATGAGGAGAGGCATGTGTATTAAGGCCAAACTTCAAAAGAGGTAGGTGATATTTACCCAGTTTAAAATAGGTAATCATAGAGTAGATTGAAACATAATCCAAATCCTAAAAAAACAGTAAATTTTTTTTTTGAGGGGGTAATTTTGTTGATGACTTTTGATTTTTTTTTTTTAATCATTGTTGATATTTTTTTTAATTTTAAAAAACTAGTAAACTGACTTCTAAATTTGCCACATTAAATTGACTTAAACTTAACTATCCCTACTTAACTCAAAAATCAAGATTTCCCTAATTCTTAAGTAGCTTAGTTATATTTATTTTTACTTCAATCAAAACAAAAGAAAAAAAGTTATATATATTATCACGAGAATTAACAAATATCTACCAACAACATTAAAACAAAGAATTTTAACTGCGTAAAAAAATTAAAGAATTTTAACAAGTAAAACATAATACACTCCTGAGGTAAGATTTAATTACAAGGACCTTCCTGATGTATGACCTAATTACACGAATCTCCCTCGCATTTTTAGAAATTACACTGACCTCCTTTGTTAGAGTTTCTTGGGTGACGGAAGGGACGGAGATGGTTAATTTACTAATAAGCCCTTAGTACTTTATTATAATAACCAGATTTTTGGTCAAAATTAAGAGAGCATTTTTGTTCACCAAGGTCTCCATTGGGTGATGTGTCACATTCCAATAATTATATTGATAGTATACGGGCAAAAGGAGAATGGAATATGACACATGTCACCTTGTAGAGGTCTGGGCGAACAATCAGTGAGCAAAAATGCTCTCCAAAATTGAAGAGTAATGCTTGAAGCATAAAACATTCACATGAAGTTGCTCATAAAACTTATTGTGTATATCTCTCTTGGTGGGATCCACTGACATTATGGAGTCCCGCTGAGGATAGAGAGAGAAATACAATAAGTTTTGTGAGCAACTTTATATGTATGTTTTATGTCATAAACGTTACTCAAATTAAATAGAATCCCTAATTACATGTTGTCACGACCCATTCCGTTACGGGCGGAAATAGGACACGTGGCACACCATCAAGACTCATCCAATTCATGTAAAGATTATAGCAGCGGAATGAAAAAAAGTAGGATCTATCATTTTCAGAGTTATAAAAAGTTTTCCCCATTTGAAAATACATAAAGAAACAATTCATTGTGAGCATGTTCATAGACGACATTCTTATCTATTCACCAAGCGAGATAGAGCACGAGAAACATATGAGACTCAATAAGTAGGATCCATCATTATTCTTTTTTCTCTAATATTGAGAGAAGATTATTCTTTTTTCTCTAATTTTTCTCGCCGACAACCCTACCTCCACCAGTGTCGTCGTACTCCACCACTTCCTTTCTCATCCACCACTACTCTTTTCTCTAAATCTAATGCCCCCCATCTTATCTTTTTCTCTACTTCGTTCAAGGGCGGACCCAAGATGAACATTTATGGTGGACTGAGATTGAACGAACTTGCTGCCCCCGGAATAATTTTTTTTGGGGATCTATTTGGTACACGGATTCTCTGTTATTTTTTTGGGTCTATAAACTACAAAAGTAAACAAATATGGAGCGATAGAAAAAAAAAGTGTTGGAATATTTAAAGAAAAATGGGTGTTAATTGACTCAAATATGTAGAATAAACTGCGTTACAATTGGGCCAAATAATATATATAAATAACATGTATACATAAATATGTAATCAATAATAGAGTAACAGATGATACTATTACTATTATAATTAATTGGAAAAAAGTTCAACAAATAAATAATGTTTTGTTTGTCAAGTTTGTAAACAGGTTATTTGTTTGTTTAGTGGTTTTGATTTTCATCTTCTTCCCAAGAGGTACAGAGTTCAATTCCTTATAGCCCCACAAAATGGTTTTTTTTTTTTTTTTTCCGAGCAATTGGCTTGGCTAGGGTGGGTTGGAGTAGGTGAAAGCTAGGCTGGGCTATAACACAACTAAATTTTTTTTTTCTTATCTTTTTTTTTTTTTTTTTTTTTTTTTTTTTTTTTTCAGAAAACTTGCACTGGGCTACAGCCCAACTAAGCCCAGTGCCAAGTCCGCCATTGATCCGTGGGTCTTCACCATCTTGGCTGATGACATAAAGCCAGTGACTGGCCAAGCCTAGAACCACCTATGATGGAGGAAGATATGGTGGTTCCGACGCTTCTGTGACAAAAAAGAGGAATAGGAATTTGTGTCGCGACGTATAGAGAGGAGGAAAGGGAATTTTGTGTCGTATTGAAAGGGATTTGTGCCTTTTGTTGGTATGGTGGTGTAGTCTAAAGAATCACTTGTAGCGACTACACCAAAATTGTAGATTTGTCACCCTTAGTTTCGCTAGCTTTGTCACTGCTGAAGATAAATTGTCATTGTCTATGACGGTGCAAATAGAATTGGTGACAAAAGTAACACTTTGTCATTGCCTATAGAAGTGACAATGTTTATTATAAAATTGTCACCGTCATTAACAGTGACAAATATGGCCTAAATGATCATTCCCAAACCCAAACATCGACCCCCCTCCCAAAAAAAAAATTTTGGTTTCACCCTAAATTCCTAATAAACAGATAGAGATAAGATAGAGATGAAAGGTCAGCATTGAGAGAGATAAAATGCCTTCATCGTCTATCTTCCTCCTCCACCCCTCTTGCTCCTCTTACTCCTCCTCCTACTCCTCCTCCTCCTCCTCCTCCTCCTCTCTGCTGCATCCACCGCCCTTCATCATCTATCTCTATCTCTCTCTCTCTCAGAGGAGAGAGAGAGAGAGAGAGAGAGAGAGAGAGGGTAAACCAGAATTTCATTTTTCATTTCCTTGAAGCTTCACCATTTTCTAGGGTTTGAAGGTTATCTTCATCATCTCTACTTTTCTTCTTTGTTTGAATTTTATTTCCAGTATATGGCTTGAAAATTTGTTGTATGTCGGCTTTATTATTACTATTATTTTTCGAAGGAGTTAATAGCTTGCTTAATTTGTGCTTGAAAGCTAGAAATTCATCAGCACCAAATTGTGTGTGTGGGTGGTAGTGGTCTCCTTATAGTTCCAGGGGAGATCTTAGAGGTAAGGAGTTCATTTTTTTTAATATTAATTTTGTTTAATAAACCAGATTATGCCTGGAAGTGTTGTCTACAAATGTTCCCAAAAGATGATCTTTAGAAATACTTGGGGAAATCTTATGAAGAATTATGAAATCATGAGGTCATGTATTTTGAATAATTTATTGGAGAACTTTCAACTACGTATCGCCTCTTATTGGTTTTAAGAGTCACCCTGTGCATGCATCAAACAAAAAAGTACTATGGTTGAAAACGAATTATAATAATAGTCAGCAATAAACACTAAATTCTTATGATACCGATGTTGAATCATTGTTTATTAATTATAGATGTGGTAATTAATGGGTCTCTATCTTCCTAATCTCCACTTTGTGATCATGCATTTGATTCTTTTTGTGACCAAAATTCTTGTTTTTTTCAGTCATACAAAAGTCCAAATTGGCCTCTATAAGCCGCCACCAGAGAACCATTTTTTGAGTGAGCAAAAATGCTCTCTTTTTTTTAATCTACTCCCAAAGTTGATAGCTCATCACTCTTGTCTTTGACCCCCTCCCCCCCAGTTGGTAAAACAATCAAGGGTGGTGTCATAAATCTTCCCACTTTATGAAAGTGATATTTGGGTCCCAACATTATACTTGGTGTAGACACCCCGATTTTGACCAAACATCGAATTCAGGGGAGAGTTACCTCCAAGTCCGATTATGATAATGTCTGGCTAGCCTAGGGTTTCCAAAGGTGATTCAACCTCTTCAAAAGGCACTTTCAATTTCAAACGAAACAAAAATGAACGAAAGAAAGAGAAAAAGGATAATAGAAAAAAAGTGGCACATGGTGTTTCTGCGGCAGTCACATGTCGCTACAGCGGCACTCGTTGATTGCCGCGACGGAAATCAGTGACTTCCACAATGGCAGTCACTGAATGCCGCAAAAACACTCTAAATGCTGCAAAAATCAAAAATCCAGAAAAGACGGCAGTCCGCGGAGTTGTCTGCAACATTCATTGAGTGCCATAGACAACTCAACCAACTGTCTCTTTTTTCCAGCAGCATGCTTTGATATAGTATGCTTTTTACCTTCAAAAGTACATCTGGGATTAGGGTTTTGCCCCTGAAATTACCAAAATAACCCTTTAAAATTTGCCTATATAAATGGAGTGAATATCCCATTACAAGGGATCTTCTTGAATCTTTTTTGGAATCCAAAAAATCTCTTAAACTTTGATTTAGTTGAGAAAATCTTAGAAAAAATTAAGAGGATTAAGGAGTAAGTTATTGCAAGAAAAGAAGAAGAGCTTGAATAAACCTTTGGAAGACCTTCAAATCACAAAGAAGTTGAGGATACTTGGAGGTAAACTCTAGACTAATTAGTACTTAACTTAGGTTCAATCACAATTCATAGAACTACTTAGGATCTTTTTCACATTTTCAAAAAGTCTCTTCCCACCTCATTTCATCACACACCACTAGAATTGTGATTGAACTTCCATTTACTCTTTCATTTGGTTTGGATCAAAATTGCCTAAGGTTTAAGATTAAATAAATCATAAAGTAAAATTTAACTTGGACACTATATGAACTTTGATTTCTTTTTCCTTTGTCATGTTCTTCTCTTGGGATTCATGAGGTTCTCAATACCTCTTTTGATTCCCTCGAGTTAGTCTTTTTGAATTCTCTATGAACTTGTGATTCAAATGAGAATAACCATATCCATGCATAATTAATAGGTCTAAGTCTTAATTCATGGCTTAGGTCCTCTGATTTGAGGTCTTATGGAATCCATTCCATATTCCATTGAAACTCAAATGGATTAGTCTTTTTTTTTTCTTTTCTTTTTTTTTTTTATCTCCAATGACCATCAATGGGAAGGAGAGTTAGCCTTAGGACGAGTCAACCTCTAGGGTTTGATTGATAGACTTAACAAAAATGAAACTCAACAATGGTGCAGTGAATTCATAAACCAATTTTGATAAAGGATTTTTAATTAAATAATAATCCGTTGGACTTGAATGGGACCAATTGGAGAGTGTTAACAACACAAAGATCTACCACTGCAATTTTTGTTTTGATGAGATTTCATGTTTAAGATGGTTTGGTCGTGAGTTTTTGTGAAATAATCATAATCTGTCCAGAATTTCAGAACAGTAACACCTTCTTGAAATGCGTAAATCAGAGCCTTAATCAAACACTCTTGACTTCAAATCATTTTTTCTATGAAGTTTAATGTGTTAATAAGATCTCCTAAAAACATTAGTCATTTGGATTTATTTACTATTTTTAGAAATCATACAAAATCTCTGGACAGAGAGTTGTAAATTTCTAAGTGATGTCTAGTTTTTGCCCAATTCTTAGAGATTGAACCGTTTGATTTTCAATTTTCTTTTTGGGTTAGAAACTAAATTCACAGGGGTACCTTGTGTCCAAAAATCATTGAAATCAAACCATGGAATTTATGATTTTCCTATTTTTCAAAATTTGATCTACTCTATAATTTTTAGAATTCTATCACAAATTTAATAAACTTTGCAAATAATGGTTCAAATGATCTTTCTATGACCTAGAGATTAAACCATGTTCTAATAATGATTAATCAAACTTAAATCCAGAGGCTAATGATCCAAAGCAATGAATAGTTCATAGTTTACTCTTGTTTATGTTCATGCATTTCCATGCATATTAATACTTGTAATTAGGACTTATTTTGCATCGGGATTAAGTTACACTTAATTGAACCTAATTGTGAGTTCCTTATGATTATGTTGGGATTATGCCATCTCTATATGGACATTACATTGGCTCCTAGTTGAAACTTGTATATCTATTGAGATAATGTGTGTCCAATTAATTAGAAGAAATTCATGATTATGTCAATTCTTTCATACTCGATAGATTTAAGCTAGAAGTTTAGAAATGTTACTTAGGACTCAATAGTATCCCTTGTTTAAAGCATGTGGACTAACCCTTTGTTTTGTAGCACTGTTAAGTTATGATTTCTCAAACTCCTCTTTAGTTTATTTAATTTCTTGATTTTACTGATTTTTTAATTCCATGTGCGACACCTTAGAATCATGATTTGCCTTATACGTATATATGTGATTAGAGACCATTTCTTAGGTTTTATCTTCATTTGTATACATTGCACGTTTAATATTCGCGGCTGGATCCCGGGTAAGTTTTGTAGTTCCATATTTTGCATATCATCTTGATTACTACTTGAATTATGTGGTGTATGAATGATATTTTATCATTAGCAATCTGACACCCTTTTGGACATACTTTTGTAATGTATATTTATACATACATATTAGTTGAGGGCATGCATAGATTAATAATTCGATTAAAAATGATGTTGAGTAGAGGCGTATCACGATATAGGATGAGAGGGGGTGTTTTAGTCCGTCGGGCTCCTACCCTTCTCATTCCATAATCCCCGGACCTAGAAATCTCTGGTTTCCAAAATATCAATTTTCTTTTAAAATGGTTTTTTAATTTTTCTTTAAAAATTAAGTGGCGACTCGTATTTTGAAAGTGAAAATATTGAAAAAGTTGTGGTTAAAATTGCGATATCCACAATCTGGTGACTCTGCTGGGGATCGAACCCAGAATCTCTGGTTTCGCAGACTAGAATTATGATTTTGGGTTCACTCAAGGATTAGACTTGAAAGCATCTTTTTAATCGAATTAATTAATTTTTGTATGCTTGTTGCATTTCACTTGCATGTTCAACCAATCGATTGCACGGAATTATGACCTTGGAGGCTCGGGGCAACCCAGTCGGTCAAGTCATCATGGGACTTTGTGATCACCCTTGATCTCGTACTATGTGTTGGTATATGAAGCATCTTATCGGATGTGTGTCAAGGGTCCCTTATTTGACCAAAACCCTGCCTTTGCATGATAGCTTCTATAGAATCTTTCAATCTTAGGAAATCAATTCTTAGGATTACGTGCTAGGGAGTTTTGTATTCTCAGAAGGGATTACTTGAGATGATGACGATACTTACTTGATGAAAAATACGTAACCTCTTAATCACTTTTGAGCAATTCCTCCTCATGTCCTATGACATATGGGAATATGCCAGATTATTTATTACAAGGTTACATCTCTTATATCATGTTTAGTTAAGCATCATTGATCTTGTATGTATCTGAATTCATGAAAAGTGCGGTGGTAATCCTACCCAATGAATTTTAAATCCATCTTTGTAAGCAATTAAGATTTTTACCATCTTTACCCTAAGGTCTTTTCGAAAAATCACGCTTTCAAAATCTTTGAAGTTCACTTAATTAAGGTTCCAAACCATTCATCTTTGTTTAAACATCCTTGTTCTGAAAAAGAATTCTCAAAAATTGTTTCAAAAGATTTTATCGTCCAAGATATACTTCCCGAAAGAATGTCCAAAAGGGTAATGAGGATCACAATGAAAGGAGAAGTTAACGCACTTAACGTGGGTGAGGATTTTATATGTTTATGTGTTTATGTGTTAGGATTAGGATTTTCTTTTCCTTTGGCATATAGAGTAGGCACAAACACATACACATGCATTGCACCCGCGTAACATATGAACCATTCATGTATGTTTTACCAAGTATTCACAAAAAATGAAATCAAATAAAAGGGAAAAAAGAAAAATGAAAAAAATAAAAATTCATTTAAAAAATTCTTTTGTAGGGCAAAAATAGCATCTGGTTTGGGGCGTTGTCTGGTCTAGAGGACCCAAAGCAAGGTTAGTAAGGAGAGAAAGTAACACTCATATGGCATACGAAGGGAATACTGGGGAAGTAGCAGAACTGAGGGCAATAGTAGAAAGGCAGGAAGAGCACATGAGATAACAGGCTGAGAACATGAACCGTATGATGAACATAATAGAAGCAATAACCCGACAGCCACCACCCGCAAATCCGTAAGTTGTTGACCCACCCCCTCCAGTGGTAAGGGAAGAAGACTGGTTTGATGATCAGGAAACACAGAGGGCTGATGTACTACGAACTGACAGAGAAAGGGAGAAGACTGAGAAAGAATGGGTAATGACTGAGAAAGAAAGGGTAATGACTGAGAAGGTAGAGAAGCTTGAGAGAGTGGTACGCAAGGCTCAAGGGGTTGATACTTATCTACTGGAATTAGAAGGTTTGTACGATGGGGTCCATGAGACGCTGCCTGTAGGCTTCAAAATGCCTGTCTTTGACAAATTCGATGGGATAGGGAATCCTCGCAGCCATGTGAGGATGTGTATAGGAGCTTTGCAACCTAAGCACTGCCATGATGGCTGTCTTATTTTAGTAAACCTTGACTGGGCCTGCCATGGCCTAGTACCTCACACTCGAACCAGGCAAGACTAAGGTCTAGGAAGAGGTAGTTAAAGCATTTGTAGCACAGTACGAGTACAACAAAAACTTGGATGTAACAGTCCAGGATTTGGAAACCACTAGACAAAGGAACAAGGAATCATTCGCTGAGTACTTAAGTCGATGGAGGGGACGGCAGCTAAGATGGTACAATGGCCGTCCGAGAAAGAGCAAATCTGGATGTTAATGAAGAACCTCCAACCGGTTTACCAAGAAAAGATGAGGTTTCAGTCGATTAACACTTTTGCTGAAGTCTTTGACGTGGGTACAAGGATAGAGGACGCGATCCAGGAAGGGGTAATTAAGAAGTAGGAACAGTCGAACAGATACAAGAGGCCAAACTACTGGTCGAACGGAGGACATTCAGGGGGTCACTCTGGCCCCATCGCCGTCAATGCACTGAGTGAGCCGAAAAGAAAATTTAACATAACAGGGAATTATCAAAGGAGGAGAGGAGACAAACAACCAAGGAAGTTCTCAGATTTAGGGGTATCACTGTCAACCGCACTTGATAGGTTAATGGCAAAGGGGCATCTTCGCCTGTTGGAACCTCGGCCCTTGCCGAGTCCACTTCTGCCAAGCTTTTGAGAGGATCTCTACTGTAAATTTCACCAACAAAAGGGTAATGCTATGGATCTGTGCGCAAGGCTGAGGCATGAAATTCAAGATCTCATCGATAACAATGTAATATCTGAGCCACCTGTCAATGCTCCGAACGTTACTAGAAATCCGCTACTGAATCATCATGCTGTACCACCGCTACAGGGCCTTTCTTTTGTGGGGTTAGAGGAACAACCTTCGATCCATCCAGGATGATCACCAAAGTTGGGAAACCGAGGAAACCATGCCACCTGCCGAAAGAATCTAAGATCTGCACTCTGGAAAACCAGTCAGGAAGATGTGGAGAGGAAATGACAAAACAAATGGATTGGTGGGTTCAAGAGATTAACAAAGCTGATAGTCGGGATGTGGGTTAAGTGGAAGACGAGCTGTGGTATGAGAGTGACGAAGAGACAGAAATGGGGAAAGAAAGTTTGAAAGCCGCTTTAGAAATCGACAATCTATGGGCAAAAGAAGAAGTCAGTCATCTAACCTGATCAGAGAAACACTTTAAACAGCATCAGCTAGAGGAAGATTACCTGGGAAGGGAGTTAGACATAGGAAAAGGAAAAATGAATGAAGAAAAGGAGGAGGACACGGTTTTGAAGAAATTAAAGAAGACCCAAGCCAATATCACTATCTGGGGGTTATTAATCACTTCTAAACATCACAGGTAGGCAGTCCTGAATGCCTTGAATCCGTTTGATGTTTCTATCGACACAGTGCCAGAGGACCTCGTGGGAATGGTCGGCAGAATTTCGACCCTAGCTATCACTTTCTCCTCAGATGATTTACCCCCTGGAGGGCCTATTCACAATAAATCGCTATATGTCACGGTTGAATGCTTGGGGAATACTGTACCCACTTGTCTTGTTGACAACGGGTCTACTTTAAACGTATATCCATTCTGAACAGCCAAGCGAATGGGTCTGGATGAGTCAACTTTTATACCGTCTGCGCAGAAGGTAAGAGCATATGACAACACCCAGAGGACAGTCATAGTTATAATCTTCCTCAATCTTACCGTCGGTCCCTTGGAAAAAGAAGCTAAGTTCCAGATCATCGACATCCCTGCCTCTTTCAACTTGCTGTTGGGTAGACCGTGGCTAGACAGTCTCAGCGCCATACCGTCAATAATTCATCAAAAAGTCAAGTGTGTTTGGGAAAACAAGGTCTGTGATGTCTGTAATATCCTCGGGGATAGTTGCATCCGTTTATTTAACACCTTGTCAAGCGCACTATCTCTAGAAGTACAGTTGCAAGAAGAGGAAACACGTCTGGGAGTGTTTGAATTCATCAACATGTTGGAGGAAGCAAAGCCGAGGGAGTTCTTACCGCTATATATTGATCAATATGTGAGCCGGTTAGTTGCCGGGATTATGAAGAAAATGGGCTTCTTCCCGGGCATGGGACTGGATAAAAATCATCAAGGTTTGCCAGAGTTTTTGAGAATCCCTATACAAACTCACACTCATGGTCTGGGCTATCAGCCGTCGAAGAAGGAATTGAGAGAAAAGAAGAAATCAGCTGATGCACCGATGATTCCTTACCAGAAGACGCTCAACGAGTACTTTGTGAAGGAAGGAGAAGATTTCCCCTTCTGTGGCTTTCTAGAGGCATGGGTGGATCAGAAAGACAATTGCTTGAAGCCAGGGTTTGAGATCTTCTTCTCCCATGAATTCTCCGAATATGAAGTCTACTACTATTAAAGATTGGATCGGTGCGCTAGAGGGACCAGTTATGCAAAACCTGTTGGACGAAGGAAGCGTGAAAACTAAAGAAAAAGACTAAGAAGGGGTTATGAAAGCCGAGATCGAGGATATGGTGGAAGAGATATAGGAGGAAGACAAGGAGAATGACATGGAAGAACCGTAGGGAGCAATGACAGAATGAGGGGATGAAAAGGGAAAGCTGCCAGGCTGCGACACCGTGGAGCTCAAGCAAGGAGTCAACAAAGAGTGGGTTTTCGAGTCTAGTGATAAGTACCCCCCTCTTCAGAGTCTGTAATGGCCCATATGAGGGGTCTTACTATTGTTATGACTGTTATAATCACCCCAAACAAAGTTAATGAAAGTATGACTAATTCTGCTTGCTCGAATGCGCTTAATAAATATGATGAATGTGATGACCACAAAATACCAAGTGAATTGCAAAAATTTCTTGAAAAAGAAAAAGAATCTGCTTGCAAAATCATTGAGGACACTCTAACAATTAATCTAGGAAATAAGGATTATCCACGGAATGTTTTTATTGGCTTCACACTTAGCAATGAAGAAAACAAAGAATTGATCAATCTATTAAATGAATTCAAATATGTTTTTGCATGGTCTTATAGTGATGTGCCAGGTATCGATCCAGAGATAGTCCAACATCACATCCCCCTCTTTCCTAATTCAAAACCAATAAAACAAAAATTGAGGAGAATGAGGCCTGAATGGACGCTTAAAGTAAAAGAAGAAGTTGAAAACTAATTAAAAGCTGGATTCTTGATGGTCACCGAGTATCCCGAATGGATTGCCAACATTGTGCCGGTCCCGAAGAAGGATGGTCGTGCTAGGGTGTGCATTTACTTTCGAGATTTAAACAAAGCAAGCCCTAAAGATGACTTCCCTTTACCTCATATCGACTTACTATTCGATCACACTGCGGGGCATGAGCTCTTGTCTTTTATTGTAACAACCTAAAATTTCATTTAATGTTCTAATTGATATTCCCATATTTTATTATGTATTTCTTGCTTTTATTTTATTAACAATTTTTTTATTGGGGTCAAACCGTAATTTTATTAAATTCAAGAAGTACATGTGTTATGTTTTAACCACTATGATTTCATAAGGATAGAAATACCAGAGAAGAATATCAAAACTGTATTTCAAAACGGTGAAAATATGTATTTTCGACTCAAACTATATTTTTATAAAACCAGAAGAATTATTTCCTATGTTAAAAATATTTTGCTATATTTTTGGTGGTGATTACCGTGCCGCAGAAATACCAGTTTATATTCAAAACTGTCCGTGCCACGTTAAACTTCCATAGATTTTGGACTTGACGTAAAGCTAGTTGTGACATTTGCTTTATATATAGTTATAGCAACTAATGATTAGATAGACTAGTTTGGGTAATGCATTTGTGTACATGTATATTATTATGCCATAAGTTGTTTTGCCAAACACCTTGAGTAATCCCTAGACAACTAGCTTGTGCCATGTTTAGCAATCTAGCCCATGAGTGTGTTGAGTTACGCCTAATAACTAAGTTTCCCAAACAACCGTGTTTGACCCCTAGTAATCTAACTTGCCCTTTCAGATTGTGTTAGAGTATATACGTAGGTATATTTTGTGTATAACCCAGACATAGGAGCTGTGTATTATATGTATTCATTTATGATTGATAACTAAAATCAATTGTAGAGTGTAGGAGAATTTGCTTGGCCTCCAAGTTCATCAATTTCATCTTCTATATCTGCTACACTCTCACACACTCTTTTAGTTCATCCTTGAAGACTGAAATTAAGGGTGTAAACGGTTCGGTTCGGTGTGGTTTTTGACGAAACCGATCGGTTTCGGTTCGGTTCGGTTTGGTTCGGAGTGTGTAAATTTTTGGTTCGGTCTCTATTTTGCACTGCACAAATCAAATGAAAACCGACCGAACCAATCGGTTCAGTTCGGTTTGTCGGTGTAGTTCGGTTTTTGAACACCCCTAACTGAAATACAGAGCCAAAGCTTGGAATTTGGATTCTTATTGTGCACATCTTTCTCAACAATTTCTCTATATTCAATCAAAGTGAGTATTTTAAACTCACTTAGAATGTAAACTTCATGCTTATTTGCTGTAGCATTAGTCTATTATAGAATCACCATTGTTAATTTATCCATAGAAGCTTAAGCTTGAAAATCAAGATTTTTCAACCTTAATCAAAATCTATTTTTAGAGATGAATATGAAAGATTACATATCATAGGTACTATGTTTAAAGTATTAGAGCCTAAATCATTCGTACCGCGACGTATATTAAAAATGAAGTTTTGTCACCCCTCGGTTTTCATAAAATCCGAGAGCTACGATTGAAATTAGTTAAAATTGATCGCGTATTCATGATCCTTGCAGAAAAACGGAGAGAACCATATATTACAAGTCATGTTTGTATTCGCATTTGAAAATGGGTCAAAAATAGGCTTTAAATTCGTAACAAGGGAGAAACTGCTGATGCCAATCGATTGGCATGTTTACCAATCGATTGGCATTTTTTAGCACTGACGACTTTTAGTAAAATGGCCATAACTTTCTCTAGAAAGCTCGAAAATGCGCACCGTTTGAAGCATTGGAAACTAGACTCAAAGACCTTTCTTTTGATATGTAATTCATGCACAAAATTTATAACTCATTTTTAGGGCATTGCTTCAAAGTAGACCCACTTGTGTTCTAGTAGCGATAAAAGCATATTAAAGTATTCTTTGATGAATTCACTGGTTGTTTCATATAAGATTCGATTTCTTCTCATATATCCATGGTTGTCGTTTCCAGTATTTTATGTTTCTGTATTAAGTCACATGTCATTCATGTGGAGTCAGTTGTACATACATGGTGAGTGGTGGTTAGTGTGGAAAAGAGTATGTGGTTGAGATTGTGTTGTGAACACTCCCTAGTAATTGTGTACCAAAGTGTGATGTTTTAAGATTGCGGCTAGAGTATCTTTGAAATACAATGGTGACAAAATTGGACACTCCCTGGCGCCTATGGTAGCGTTAAAGTGTGTGACGCCGAACTTGGACATTCCTTGGCACCCATGGTAGTGCTAAAATGTGGCCTACGGACACTCCCTGGTACCCGAGTCTGGATACTACGTGAGGTTTCTCCGGTATTTGCGAGGCGAATTAGGTACTAAAGTGTGAGGCATTGGACACTCCCTGGTACCCCGTACTAAAGTGTGAGGCAAACTGGACACTCCCTAGTACCCCTGTACTAAAGTGTGGTCATCTTAGTATTTCAAAGATACTGGAGTGAGAGAGTTGGGTATTGTGTTGTCGAGAGAAAAGAGTGGGTAAGATGAGAATGGTTACATTGTTCCCATGCACGGTCCCATACTTTATGAATTAACACTTATTAATGTTATCCTTACTGTGTTATTAGGTGAATCCATTTCTATATTGATAACCTATTGAATAATGTAACTGTAAAATGGAAAATAGTAAATGAGTATGTTTTACATTCGAGCACATGTTTTAAATACTCACTAGCTTCAATAAGCTGACGGCGTTGATGCGCACTGGACATTCGTGTCTAGGCTTTTCAGGTTATGATCGGGCTGAACATTATGACTATGCGAACTGAGAACAATTACCCGAAGAAGAATTTATTATTATTTGTTTTTAAGCTATGAACTAATATTGTAATAAGGATGACTGTAATAGATATTATTTTATTTCAAGGTGGTTTGTGCCTTTAAAAGATTACGTGTTGTAATAACTTTAAAGTTAGAAAATTTTATAAGCCTTGATTGCTCTTACTCTGATTTAATTATTGTGTTGTCCGACGTTTGGGACGGAATCGATCCTTCAAATTGTCGCGACCTACGGGTCCATAAATAAAATTAATGCTTTCCATATTTATGCTACGTCAGGGCGTGACATATATGGACAGATTCTCGGGATATAATCAGATTCTCATGGCACCAGAGGATAGGGAGTAAACCACCTTCATCCGCCTTGGGGTACATATTACTACAGGATAATGCCGTTTGGACTCAAGAACGCAAGGGTGACGTATCAACGGGCCGCCACCACATTGTTACACGACATGAATCATAAGGAGGTAGAGGTATACGTAGATGATATGATCTTGAAGTCTAAGAAGAGGGAAGGACACTTGGAAGCATTGATGAAGTTATTCGAGAAGTTGAGAGAGTTTAGAATGAGGCTAAATCCTCAAAAGTGCACCTTTGGAGTTACTACCGGGAAGTTATTAGGATTCCTTATCCCCCAAAGGGGAATAGAGGTGGACCCAACCAAAATAAAAGCCATAGCTGAGATGCAGCCGCCAAAAAATGAGAAGGAGCTGAGGGTTCTTGGGTAGAATGCAATTCATTAGCCGCTTCATCTCAAAGCTCACCTTGACTTGTGACCTGCTGTTCAGATTGCTTAGGAAAGGAGAAAAGTTCAAATGGGATACCCTATGCCAACAAGCCTTTGATAAAATCAAAACCTATCTCCAAAACTCACCTGTCTAATCACCACCCACACCCAGTAGGCCTTTGTTACTATACCTTTCAGTGTCCAAAGATTCGATGGGGTGTATGTTGGCCCAAGAAGGAGAAGAGGGGACATAGAGAAGGCCATTTATTACTTGCGTAAGAGGATGATCGGATATGAGCTGAAATATTCACCCTTAGAGAAAGCCTGTTGGGCCTTAGTCTAGTGCACCCGCCGCCTTAGGCACTACATGTCAGCCTTCCCCAGAACGCTAATATCCAGAATGGACCCACTCAACTACCTGTTTGAAAAGCTCATTTTAACTAGTAGGATTTTCCGATGGACCATGATGTTGGTTGATCTCAATATCAAGTATGTCACTGCCAAATCTGTGAATGGGATAGCTGTGGCTGAATACCTGGCCGACCATGCTGTAGAACCCGAGGAGAAAGGTGAGTTTTGATTCCTAGATGAAGGAGTGATGGGGATAGCGGAAAATCTGTGGAGGATGCATTTCGATGGAGTAGCTAATCAATTAGGTTATGGGGTTAGAATCATCCTTGTAGCACCTGATGGAACTCCTACCCCGTTAGCCATTAAGCTTAAGTACAATTCAACCAATAATGCGACAGAATATGAAGCATGCATAATTGAGATGGAAGCATCCTTAGCCCTAAATGTTGAAAGGATTGATGTTCTCGGAGATTCTAACTTGATCATATCCCAAGTGCTAGGTGATTGGAGGGTAAAGCATGAGAAGTTGAGACCTTACCACGAATACCTGGAGAACTTGAAAACACAATTTAAGAGGATTTCATTCTATTACCTTCCCCATGAGGAGAATCAACTAGCTCTAGTGACCCTAGCCTCAATGATCCAAATCCCCTCAAGAGTCGCCATGATCCCGCTATCCATAGAAATAAGAAACCAACCTTCGTTTGAGATGATCGCAGTCATAGAGGAGGAAGGTGAAGTGCCTTGGTACGAGGATATTTGGAATTTCATTAAAAAAGGAGAGTACCCTGAAGGAGCTTCTGAGAAGGACATGAAGGCAATTCGAAGATTCTCGGCCCAATTTGTGATTTGCGCGTGGAAGAAGTTTTACACCGGGTATAATCTGGAATGCCTACACGGAAAAGAAGCTAAGAGAATGATGGAGAAAATACACGAGGGAGTTTGTGGGCCCCATATGCATGGGCATATGTTGGCAAAGAAGATAATTCGGTAAGGGTATTACTAGATGACCTTGGACAGAGACTGCTATGAGTATATCAGAAGATGCCATAAGTGCCGGATCCATGCAAATATGATGTATACCCCGCCATCCCAACTATATAGCATGACCAAACCCTGGCCGTTTTTTGTATGGGTTATAGATATTATTGGTGAAATAGTTCCAAAAGCCTCCAATGGACATCGGTACATAATTGTGGCAATTGATTACTTTACTAAGTGGGTGGAGGCAGCATCGTAAGCAACTTTGAAGGCTAAAGATGTGGTGAGCTTCATCAAGAAAAACATAATTTGCAGATATGGGGTCCCAAATGAGTCATTTTAGATCATGGCAGCCATTTCCAAGGTGAAGTCATCCCATTCTTAGAGAAATACAAGATCACCCATCATCAGTCCTCCCCGTATAGACCACAAACGAATGGGACAGTGGAAGCGGCAAATTAAAATGTTAAGCAATCCTAGGGAAAACAACAGACACATATAAGGATTGGCACGAGAAGTTGCCATTTGCGCTGTGGGGATACCAAACCCCGTGAGAACCTCTACAGGAACTACGTTGTATTCCTTGGTTTATGGAATGAAAGCTATCCTTCCAGTCGAGGTAGAGATACTATCTCTTAGGATTTTGGCGGAATGTAAAGTGATTGAGCTAGAATGGATACAGGGAAGGTATAAAGAGTTGATGTTGCTTGATGAGAAAAGGTTGGCCGCAATAAACCATACTCGGGGATATCAAAAAAGGATAGCTCGTGCTTTCAACAAAAAGGTTCGCCCAGGAAGCTTGCTGAGGGTGACCTAGTCTCAAAGAACCTAAAGTGCCCGTTTTCGACCCCAGAGGAAAATTCAAACCCAACTGGGTCGTATATTTTTAAGACTCTCCTTTCCGGAGAAGCTGTCTATCTTATGCACCTAGACGGGGTTGAATTTAAATAGCTGATTAACCTCGATCACTTCAAAAAGTACTTTGTATGAGACCGTTTCTTTCAAAACCTCCTACATTGATGAACTACGCTTGACCTGATTCCCGCTAGGGGATACGTAAATAACCTGCTTAGTTTGGTCATTAATAATTGCTTGAGTGGCACTCTCTTTCAAAGTCTTAAACCGAACTACTTTAGGGATAAGTAGGCAGGCTCTCAAAAGCCTTCGGTACATGAAAAACCTAAAGAAAATCCCTGTGCTAAACTAGGGGCAAATTTGTGTTTGTCCGAAACCACTTCAGAGCCTCATAACCAGGGGCAAACTTCGTTTGCTATTGGAAACCAAGATATTTACCTTAAACCCGTCTTTGGATCTCCTGGCTATCAAAATAAGTATTGTAAAGGAACAAATGAGAATTCATGGTATAGAACAATTAAGCTCTAAGCAAGACTCAAGGCAAGATAATGAAAAGCCAAGAAGAAACATTGAAAGGAAGATTTTCATAACTTAAAGATGGATCGAAAGAGTGAACACTTTGATTGAACATGTTAGAACATTTTCTAAATACGAGAACATTCGTTAGAAATAAAAAGAAGAAAATCGCATTCAAAAGTGTAAAAGAATAGGCAGGTTTTGTCAGAAGTTTTGTAAAATAAAGCTTTGTCCTATGTTTTGCTTTCATCTATGTATGTCTATGAAGTCTGTCTCTCAACCAAAGTTTGGATCTACAAAAGGTACTCAACGGTAGGCACGACTGAGGCAAGAACTTTCCGAAAAGGAGCCGCCACCCTGACATGCCAAGCCTCTGCCATGGTCGCCTGGACACGTGTCTTACCCATATTTGCAGAGTCCTAATTATGTCATTACCAATATGGTACAAAGAATTGAAAAGGGATTGCTTTCCGAAGTTGTAATAGGAAGTATAACACTTCTAATTCATATTTTTAATCTTGAAAAAAAAAAAAAAAGAAATCGATTTGGGTATTTTTGAGGGCATTTTTTATTGAGGGCATTTTGTCTATTCACTCATTCTCTAGGATGTTATGGGTGTTTTTAGTATTATATTAACAAAAATGGATGACATCTGCCTTTTATAAATTATATAGCTCTACTAATAGAGGGGAGGTGTGTGTAACACAAACCCAAACCTCATGGGATATCAGTGGGGTCCACAGAGGAGAGAGATAGACACATTATGATTTATGTGGATTGTTTTTGTGAGATTCTTATGTGCCCAAAAAGCTGCTCTATATTTTTATAATAATCTTGGAATTTGCATGTTGTTGGGGTTTATCTCTAGGGCATGTTTAGTATCTTCACCCCCCAAAACCATGTTACTTACCATACAAATACTTACCGCCAAAGGGGTACTAAAAGGTAACTAGCCAAGTTTGGAAGACGATTGAAACGAAACCGATTTCCACCAAAGTTGCCAATGCTAATGCTTGGTCTACTGCCACAAGAAAAGATAAAGGAAAGGATAAAGTAGATGATGGGACCATGCCAACTGCTATTCATATACCAATAGCATTTCCTGTGTTGAGTAATCGGTTCTCTTCTCTATCTCACAGGGAGGAGAATGTCTGTCAAGTTGATCCTTTGGGATCCTCTAGCCATCCATTGGAAGGGCATGACACTTTTGAATCTGATCCTATTCATCCTACTGATTGTGAGGATGTTGAGTGTCTTGATGACATTAATTTTCTACAAGAGGGTGATGTTCCGGATCCAACAACTCCTATTTCTAATCAAAAAAAATCGAGAGGCCAAAATGCACTCTAGTGGGAGTCGACACAAAGGTTGGCATAAAAGTTGATGGCTTCTCTGGTTGTTTTGTAATTGCAACACTGTCCCATTTACCTATATTTATCCGTATATGGATGTACTTCTATATTGTTGTATCCGTTTATATGAGTTACAATCGTATATGAATAAACTTTTGTCAGTAGTTCATATGGATTTTAATACTTAGGCCTTTGAACTCTTGTACGTGGATGACATATGCCTTTCATTGCTTTGCTTGTTCAGATCCAAATTTTCCTATTCGTAGACCTAACCTTGACTTTCAAATCTGGTGCTAATTCATGCAGATCCGACCTTGTTTTCTTTAGGTGCGGTTTTCTTTTGCCAGGTCTGGTGTTTTGGTGAGATATTGTCTCAATTTCAGCAAAGTGTTGGTGATCTGGTGTGGGTCTTGCTAATAGTTTTCTTAGCTGACTTACTCTGGGCTAGCTATCCAATGGGCATCGAATTAATCTCAAAAAATAATAATCTTTAATACAAATAAATACAAAAAGTCCAAGCTATGTTGATTCTTCCAAGAACAAGGGAAGCTTTATTTCTAGTTTTCTACCGAAAAGTTCACATTACATAACCATCAGCTTGCCATACCTACCCAAAACAAAACCTTGGAAGACTTGCCAAACAAGAGCATCCTAAATCTTAAAAAAAAAAAAAACCAACGTTCACAAGATTTTTTTATTTAAAAAAAAAATTGAAATAGCAATCTTTTAAAACAACCAGTAAAGAGTTTGGATAAAAACAGGGGGGGCTTACAAGCCCATCAGTCTTATGTCCTCAATCAAACGGCTCAAATCACAGTATGATGACCCACCTTCAATTACAGCCCATTTTGCCAATTTCGCCATGTGATCCACCTTTGCCTTAAACTCTTCTGTTCTAACATCCATAAGATCTCTGATCATCTTCTCAACTATGACTCGTTCACACCTGTCTTTCATGTCCAATCCAAGCTTCCAAACCTCTTCCACAAACCTACTGTTCACTTGCTGGTCCACATAGTGGGGCCAACAAATCATGGGCACACCTTCATATATACTCTCTAATGTAGAGTTCCACCCACTATGGGTTAAAAACCCACCAATAGCTGGGTGGGCCAAGACATCTTCTTGTGGAGCCCAGCCGACCATGTAACCCCTCTCTTTAGTTCCCTTGGAGAGCTCTGTCGGAATCTGACTATCCCAGTCTTCTTCGGCGACGGCCTTCTCGCGTATGACCCACAAAAACCGCTTCTCGCTATTCACCAAACCTTGTTTGGGACAATAACACAAACCAATGTTCATATTTGAGCATAGCATAACATGCAACATTTGATATATAATTTTAAGGGGATGATTAGCGTTAAGTCCCTGGTCTTAAACATAAGAATTTAGAGGACCTTAAAATTTTACAATTTTGTGAAAAGTCCCTGCTTACATACACTTTTGTGAATTTGTGAAATTTCTCACAAAATTAGTAAATTTTACAAAACTAATTTTGTAAAATTCGTAGTTTTGTGAATTTTCAAAATACAAGTGCAATGTACATATATAAGTGCATGAACTTTTCACTAAGTACAGGAACTTTTCACTAAAGTGGTTTTTTTTTGTTGGACCTATATGGCTACACAAGAACCATAAAATATCATTATCACTAACTAACCCTTTTAAATATACATGTAACGGGATAAATTATAAGGGGGGTCTGCTATTGAACTGCGAGGTTTTAAAGTGGCTTTAATTTCCTCCTTAGGTGAAAATCCAATCGCATGCCAAAATATAGATCCAACTAATATAGATCGATCATGGAATGGTACAAAGAATGGTTGTTTGATGATCAGCTCAATAAAGCGTAATGACATCAAATTGAATGTCTCTACAAACTTAAATAAAATTAAGACTAAGAGATTATTTGGATAACATAAAATTCGGATATGTAGTTTAGAGAAAATTTCATTTCACAATGGTCTCTATTTGTGTAGCTTCTTCTTAAGAATATAAGATTTAGAGTCTAGTTTAAAATGGACCCAAAATCTAATACTTCTTCACTAAACCAACATGACATTGATTTTTATATAAACTATTGCATCCGATCCAAATTAAGCGACCAATTTTGTGATTTAAACCATTTTAGAAATTTGTTTATTATGCTGAATAACTTTCCCTTATTGTCGATTTAAATTCAAATTTCAGTGTGGCATGGGTGAAAAATTAAGGAGTTACATATAATTAACATAAACTTTGTTAAAGTAATTAATTTTTCAAAGAGGACTCCAAAAAAGAACAAAAATACAAATAATGAGTAGTAAAAGTGCTGCTTGATTTGAACAGGACCCGTTTTTACGGTGCCCAACCACGTAAAGAATAGTAGACTCAAAATTTAGGTCAACCAATGCAACAACTCTAAAATTTCTAAGTGTGTAAATAATTATTTTAATAATTATTTTTAGTTAGTAATATTATATGAGTGTGCCTATGTAAGACACTTATTTGAAAATTTTAAGTGTTTGGTGGACATATAAATTAAATCGTTAGTGAATCTGTTTAGTTTTAGTGTTATATTTTATTAATTTATATTTATTAAAAAAAAGTGAAGGGTTGATATGCATTTTTTTTATATAGTGTTTACAGGCTCACGAATGAGTCAAATAGTGTATCTGGTACAAAAATTAACCACCCGGGGTATGAGTACCCTTTGAGCTAACCATTTTAGTGATTTGAGTTACATTCTGGGCTCATATGAGTCTCTTTTGTGAGCCCATAAGAAGAAAAACGGGATTATTAATATTTTTGTGAGTGTTATAATATATGTATTGCGTGTGTATTCTATGCATATACATAGATAATATATCCTAGGGTTAGTTAAAACAAAAGAAGAAAAAAAAAAAAAAAGAGAACAGACTCAAGAGAGAGAGAGAGAGAGAGAGAGAGAGAGAAGAGGCAACCTTAGCCACCTAGAAGGAGAAGAAAAAGAGAAGAGAAAAGAAGGTAGTTCACCATCATCAACATCATCTTTCTTTTCCCAAGTCGGTGAGTAAACAATTAGATTTGTAGGGTTGATTTGTTGTTTTGATTGATTTTCGATTTGTGTTCATTATAGTCTGAATAAATCGTATGGATGGGTGTTTATGTAGATACAAATCTATAGTGATATATACATATATATATATATATATATCAAAGGTTGGATATGAATTATTTGAAAAATTGAAAAAAATAATAAAGACTAACCCAAATTCGGATTTGGGTAAAATTAAAGAAAACTCTCAGATCTGTTTTAGAAAATAATTCGTATTAATTCATAAATTTTATTTTTGGTAAAACAGTCCACGATTGTCAATGTAAAACGCGATTTTGCACTTTTTTCGTCTAATGGTGTTTTTTTACAATTCTGTATCGTTTGGGCAGAAAATTCATATTACAGTAGCAATAAATGTCAACTCCGAATTTCAAATTATGTTTATGAAAATTGTCGGAGATGTTTCTTTGTGCGAAACTATTATGAGGAACAATTTCAACCCAGTTTGGTTTTGGGGCTGTTTAATATAAGGTTTGTTTGGGACAGTTTTAAATAGTACCGTTGAGTGCTGATTTTAAATGCTATAACTTATGCTATGTGCGGTATTAAATGATGATTGTGGAAACACTACATTAGAGACGTGAATAGAATTTTTGCGCAAGGGCCTTATCGTGAATAATCGGATAATGATAATTCATGGAATAAATGATAAATTTTCGAAGTGGTTAATGACGTGATTAAACCCTCATGAATGGGTACTTATGTGAATTAATGTAGATGGTAAAAAAAAATAGTTGCAAGTTTCTTAGTGTAGAACCGCTCCCCGTTGTGTGATATGTTTTTTGGTAGCTCGACTTGCTGAGCGTACCCTTTTTGCTAGTGGCTTCGTGATCAAGCTGGCCTAAGCCTTATGCTCGGCTTAATTTATAGACGTCTAGGCATATTGACCGATCTTCCGTTGTGTATACCTGGTTTGGTTGATACCCCAACCAAACTGGCACCAGATTGGATGTTGGTAGTATGCCCGGGCGCACATAGGATATATGTGTGGGCTGTACCATGGAGGGGTGACCAAGTGGTGAAGCTAGGAAATTGAATAATGAATCGTTCATAAAAAGTATGTTGACCATGAGTAGGGTGACCTTAGTGGTGAACCTAAGGCAAGAAAAAAAAATGACAGTGATTGTAGAGAGTTAAATGCAAATGGATAAACTGTTATGAAACATGAAATTGAAAACTCGAAATGGTTACTGTGGTATAATGCGAAGAAATTGATAAAATGATTTGGTATTGGAGAATTGCTTATTATGATACTAAGGATTTGTGATAACTCTTCAGTTGCAAGATGGTGAGCCCACTAACCATTGTATTCAAGCTTTAGCTCACCATGTTATTTAAGAGTAAGTGTTTCTTTAACTTTGTGGTGGAACAAACTGCCGCCGTGACTTGGGAAAACTACCGCTTGTCCTCATTCACGTGTGGAACTACAGTTCTGCCTATAACTCTATATGTGTCTATGGTCAAGAAATGAAGGTAGCCCAGCGGATTCCCAACCTCAGGGAAATTTATTGGGTATTATTATGTTAATTGATTATATATTGTTGGGTTGGAGTCGAGGGGACCACGAGTGATCCTTGAGACTAGGGCGTGTTTACTCATACTAGTGTTGTTATGCAATGCTAACCTGTGTGATATTTATCATGCGGGGGCGTTTCTCGGGAAACGCAGCCATTTTGCAGACTCAGGAGTAGGCAGGTATGACTTTTGGATTGCATGGATTTGCTTAAGGGCATGAAGACCTTTACTGTTCATTTGCTATTTTCATTTATTTGGCATTGTGGGCCATTATTGTAGTTGGTATTGGGACGTTTAGTACCTCTGACCAGAGATTGTAATAGAGGTTATTCTTTCAAAGCTTTAATTGTAAATGAAAAGATTTTTATTATTAATGAGAATTTAGAAATGTTTATTCAGCTTCTGCTTTTTAATTTAAGTGATCTAGTTGTTGTAGCTTTAATAAACTACATTTGAGTATTTTCGGAATCGCATGAGTGTTTTTTTTAAAATGGAAATGTGGTGGTTTTGTTTTAAAAACATAAATGGAGATGTATTACAAATGTTTTAATCAGGATTTAAGAACATCTAGTTCCATTAAAAAGTTTTATTAGGATGGGCTTCGTAGTGTTCACTCCGATAGTTGGCAGTCGAATAGTAGTCTATATTTAATTTTATGCTAATTATTTGTCTTTCCAAAAATCGGGGGTGTGACAGTTTGGCATCAGAGCTTTTGGTTGCCTTAGATTGGGAGGAGTCAAGGGGATCCTCGGCATTGTGTTAGTGGGTCAGAGCTATTGGTTGCGGTTTTATATGGGTTTCGGGTTATGTGAACTTGTACGTTATCCATGTGTTGTCTACATGTTATTTAATTATTTTTAATCAATTAATTACATAATTTTTCGAGCCTATCATTAAATGTTAATTTGTTGAAATCATTTGTTATATTATGAGTTGCATAATAGTGAATGGATACATTTTGTTGATATAATGGGTAGTAGAGGAGAATTGGAGAATGATCAACAGTGGAGCTCCTACCTAGTGGATTTCTATTGTTATTAGCGAGCCTTCAGTATTATCTGGTATCTATAGGCATATTATTCGAGAGATTATTATTCTATTGGATATCGGAAATTTTTTTATTATCGGGAAAAATCTTACATATTATTTCCCTTATTATCGACTGGTATTCTCATATGTGTTCTATAATTCGGTTATCTCAGACTTCTTATTATGGAGCTGTACTTATCAACAAGTATTTTGGCATGTAGCATAATTCTTGTATCTTTATTCGGGTTTTCTATTATATTCTGGAGCATCTATTGGATCAACAATATTTCTATTTTCTACAATTATGACGGATTTGAACACGTGTTGGTTTATTTTTGACCGCATCATTATCTTCGCAGTCTTATTTCCAGTACAGAGTTATGTATATTCTCAAAGTGGCATGTTTGAATAGTAAGTATGGGTATCTTGAGGAGGTGTAATGGGGGAGATGGTAAGAGGTAAATATAGGCATATAGTTAGAATTCTTGATTAACTGTGAGCATGTTGCATGCATAGTTTGTATTCACATGTTTTACATCAATATTTGTGTTTTGAATTATCTGTTAACGTTTGAGGATTGACTATACAAGAATAAGGTATATAGATAAGGTTTTTCTTGTTTGGATTAGTCGCTCGATGTACTTGGTCTCGTATAGGTGAAAGTTAAACGTAATAAATGCTTTATTTGAAATTACGTGTTTAACTTTATTGATGACTGACGTGTGTATTTATCATCGCTTCAAATTTCGGGACGAAATTTCTTTAAGGAGGGTAGAATGTAACAACCCTAAAATTTCTAAGTGTGTAAATAATTATTTTAATTATTATTTTTAGTTAGCAATATTATATGAGTGTGCCTATGTAAGACACGTATTTGAAAATTTTAAGTGTTTGGTGGACATATAAATTAAATCGTTAGTGAATCCGTCTAGTTTTAGTGTTATATTTTATTAATTAATATTTGTTAAAAAAAGTGAAGGGTTGATATGTATTTTTTTATATATAGTGTTTACAGGCTCGCGAATGAGTCAAATAGTGTATCTGGTACTAAAATTAAGTACCCAAAGTATGAGTACCCAGAGTATGAGTACCCTTTGCGCTAGCCATTTTAGTGATTTGAGTTACATTCTGGGCTTATATGGGTCTTTTTTGTGAGCCCATAAGAAGGAAAATGGGATTATTAATATATGTGTGAGTGTTATAATATATGTATTGTGTGTGTATTCTATGTATATACATAGATAATATATTCGAGGGTTAGTTAAAACAAAAGAATAAAAAAAAAAAAAGAGCAGCCTGAGAGAGAGAGAGAGAGAGAGAGAGAGAGAGAGAACAAGAGACAAAGAGAGAAGCGACAACCCTAGCCACCTAGAAGGAGAAGAAAAAGAGAAGAGAAGAGAAGAGAAGAGAAAAGAAGGGAGTTCACCATCATCATCATCTTTCTTTTCCTATGTCGGTGAGTAAACAATTAGATTTGTAGGGTTGACTCGTTGTTTTGATTGACTTTCGACTTGTGTTCATTATAGTCTAAACAAATCGTATGGACAGGTGTTTATGTAGATACAGATCTATAGTGATATATACATATACATATATATATATATATATATCAAAGGTTGGATATGAGTTATTTGAAAATTTGAAGAAAACAATAAAAACTTAACACAAATTCGGATTTGGGTAAAATTAAAGAAAACTCTCAGATCTGTTTTAGAAAATAATTCGTATTAATTCGTACATTTTTTTTTGGTAAAATTGTCCAAGTTAGTCAATGTAAAACGTGATTCTGCACGTTTTTTGTCTAATGGGGTTTTTTCCAATTCTGCATCATTTTGGCTGAAAATTCAAATTACAACAGCAGTAAATGTCAACTCCGAATTTCGAATTATGTTTCTGAAAATTGTTAGAGATGTTTCTTTGTGCGGAATTATTATGAGGAACAATTTCAACCCAGGATGGTTTTGAGGCTGTTTAATATAAGGTTTGTTTGGGACAGTTTTAAATAGTACCGTTGAGTGCTGATTTTAAATGCTATAACTTATGCTATGTGCGGTATTAAATGATGATTGTGGAAATACTATGTTAGAGACGTGAATAGAATTTTTGCGCAAGGGTCTTATTGTGAATAATTGGATAATGATAATCCATGGAATAAATAATAAATTTTCGAAGTGGTTAATGACGTGATTAAACCCTCATGAATGGGTGTTTATGTGAATTAGCGTAGATGGTTAAAAAAAAAATGGTTTCAAGTTCCTTAGTGTTCACCGCTTCCTGTTGTGTGAAATGTTTTTTGATAGCTCGACTTGCTAAGTGTACCCTTTTTGCTAGTGGCTTCGTGATCAAGCTAGCCTAAGCCTTATGCTCGGCTTAATTTATAGACGTCTAGGCATATTGAGCGATCTTCCGTTGTGTATACCTGGTTTGGTTGATACCCCAACCAAACTGGTGCTGGAGTTGATGTTGGTAGTATGTCCGGGCACACATGGGATATATATGTGGGCTGTACCATGGAGGCTGGCCAAGTGGTAAAGCTAGGAAATTGAATAATGAATTATTCATAAAAAGTAAGTTAACCATGAGTAGGGTGACCTTAGTGGTGAACCTAGAGCAAGAAAAAAATGACAGTGATTGTAGAGCGTTAAATGCAAATGGATAAACTGTTGTTAAACATGAAATTGAAAACTCGAAATGGTTATTGTGGTATAATGCGAAGGAAATTGATAAAAATGATTTGGTATTGGAGTATTGCTTATTATGATACTAAGGATTTGTGCTAACTCTCGAGTTGCAGGATGGTGAGCCCATTAACCATTGCATGCAGGCTTTGGCTCACCATGTTATTTAAGAGTAAGTGTTTCTTTTAGTTTGTGGGTGGAACAAATTGCCACCGTGACTCGGAAAAACTACCGCTTGTCCTCACTCACGTGTGGAACTACAGTTCTGCCTATAACTCTGTATGTGTTTGTGGTCAAGAAAGGAAGGGAGTTGTGGATACCGGGCTTCCACCACTTGTTTTGTTTTCGTTTGAAATTGATTTAGATCAAAGAAAGAGAAAGGTCTATTTGAAAACAGATACAGAGTCGCCACTTGGTCTTTAAGGAACCAAGAAACCTAATTTTGACTCACCCAAATGGATAAAAGGCACCGACCCTTCATAACCAAAGAACTTGGCTCGGGGTTTTGGTACGAGAGAGGAAGGAGCCTTTGTCGCGACTAAAACACCCTCAACTCGCCCCGTCTTTCAACGGGCCTCAATTAGCATCCAAATAATCATCTTATACTATGTATGGTTCGACAATTAATACTATGATAGTATATTACATCACATAAGAAAATTTGAAATGAAAAATCAAAAGATAAGATATCATTCATAAGATCTAAGACAAATATCATACAATGTAAAGTGAAAAATCACACAAATAAACCTAGGAAAAAAAATCGTCTAATCATGTATCAAGTAATAAAGTTTCCCTAGTCTAAAGGGGACATGAATTGTTCTTGAAACAAAATAATCAAAGAAATCAAAATATGCTTAGCAAGCTAGTATGATGCATGTTAATCTTTGAGAAAAGAAGATCTCTCAATCCCCGGGACGGATGAGAAAGGAGGATTAGATCGAGGGGAAGCATGAACGTGTGATCATGATCATTCCTTTTAATCTTCTTAGATTAGGACTCGCAAAAGCCCCAAATCTTGCATGAATGCAATGTATGATCCTAAAATGTGCAAAGGTTGTAGTGTTTTTGTGTACATGGACTTTCTAAAGTGACTTAAAAGTCTAGAGAATAAATGAATGTATGAATGAAATCATCATGGGATATGTACAAATGTAGTATGAACTACTTTCTAAGACATGAACTAATTTGGAGTGCATGTAAGCATTAAATCAAAGGGGGAAAGTAAAAATGTGCTTGCTATGAATAGTGGACAGAACAGTAGCATGATCTTTTGGAAATTGAAACGAGGGGTTAGGAATGTTTTCAATGCATGAGTTTTTATGGAGATCTTCCTTATTATGTCTAGAACACAAACCAAAAAGCCAATCTTTAATAACTATCACAGATTGAGAGAAATCATATAAACAATAGAGGTCACTCAGAAACAGAGTCCGTACTGTCGACTGAAATGTTAGAAAATCTTAGAACATGAAAACAAATGATCTAGAGGCCCATTTTATACAGAAAGTTCCCTAAGACATTTAAGTTTAAGGAAAAAATAAGTTAGGACCACTCGTTTTAGAAAAGTTTTCTATAAAACAAGTTGAAAGTAGACCAAGCTGCTGTGACAGCAAAAACAGAATATATGGAGAGAATGTTTGGGTCCAAATGGACCATTTTAAAGTATTTCCTAGTCAAACCAAAAATCATGGGTGTTCTGTAATGAGTTAGGAAGACTTTCCAAGTGGTCTTGCTTCCATACATTGAGTATTGAGTTCTAGAGAAATCTTCGAACTCAGATCACTCACTGTTTTGATTCACTGTTTTGAAGATTTTGGGAAAAACTTGAGTTTTCTTTCTAAATCAAAATGAGAGGGATTGAGAGGGATTTTGAAATAGAGGTTTTGAAAGTATATTTTCAACATCAAATAGAGATTATAACCTCTTGGAATATCAACATCAAACTCATCATCAAGAGCCTCCAAGATTGTTGGAGAGATTTATTTTTATTTTGATCATAACTTCAATACCTCCAAGGTATCCTTGAAGTTATGATCATCATCTATCAAACATGTTTTTGAGGTCAAGAGCTACTATCCATAAGGATTCACTCACCTCAAACTTCATGTCATCATCTAGATGATGATGAACTAGTAAGTAAATAAAGAAAAATAAAAAAGAAATGAGGTAAGAAGAGATAAACAATGAATAAACAAGCAAGTAAATAATGATCAATAGATGATATTCATGAAGTATTGAACTTGTAGATTGGTGTTTCACTCATATGTAATGACATTGGACATGGAAGAAGCTTCCACTCTCTTAAATGCTCACTAAAATGGTGGTTGGGTGTATTGAAGGTTGAAGAAAATGGGAGTAATGAAGTAAAAAACAAAGTTTAGAACTCACTTTTGTTTTGAAAATCAAAGAAGGAAGCTTCTTTTCTCTCTATTCTAACCTTATCTCTACAACTTTCTCTCCCAAACTTTTTCTAAGCTTTCATTTTTACTCCCCCAAAATGAAGAACAATGGGGGGTTTAAATAGGCCAACTTGGGGGTGGTTTTGGGGTTTTAGAAGTATTCTCATTGGTTCCAAACATCTGAAATCATAAAACTACGTCGTTTTGATTTTTAATTAATCAAAATGGAACCCCAAAATTATTTACAAAAACATACTGTTCTGGAGGGGAGTGCCGCGGCGGCACTGGGCCCAGTGCCGCCGCGGAACTCGCCCAGTGCCACCGCGGCACTGCTCCTCCTTCGTCCAGATAATGCTGTTTAGGCCCCCAGGGGTCGGTATTCGCGAAAAGGCCCTATTTCGTCCGAAATTTACAGAAAATGCATACGAACTCCAAATTGAGGTTGTGATATACCGTTGGAAAGGTAATGGATTCTACTTTACATAAAAAATAGTTCTGGGATAGGTCACAAATGGGGTGTCTACAGTCACCTTGAAAAGTTTTGCGGTATTTGCGATAAAAGCCGATTTGATCGCCTTTTTCGCCTTCGGAAATTCATAACAGAATCGTTTTAAATCCGCAAATTATGTGCGATATATCGTTGGAAAGCTATTGACCTCTACTATTCATGAAAAATATTTAAAAATTGTTACAGTGCCCCGGTTCTAAAATCAAATTCTGGTCAAATTGGTCAAACTTGGGATTCCCGGGAAGTTCTGGGAACCTCCGGGAGTTCCCAAGAGCTGACGTTTTCGCTCGATTTTCTTTTAAAACTCATTTTAGTACTTTTCTCATGATCTAGAATGATTCTGACGAATTCGGACGATTTCGGTCAAACTTGGTCAAACTTGGGTCAAACCTGGTCAAACCTTGGTCAAACCAATCAACGGGGACTTTCCGGGACTTCCGGGTGTCTCTGGGAGCTGACGATTTCATTCGATTTTACCTAAAAACTCATTTTATCATTTTTCTTGCGACGTAGCATGTTTCCAGAGTTTTTGGTCCAAATCTGGGAGCTTTTGGGCTTTCAGGGGCATTTTGGTCACTCTGAGCATTCTGAGAGATAGAATTGGCTTCCAGGAGTCCTTTCGACTCTTTTTTCGATCATCGTGAACCACCAAGCTATGGGTCTCCTAAATCTGATAGCTGACAAAATGGGGTGTCTACAGGAGTCCAGCGGATTCCCAACCTCAGGAAAATTTATTGAGTATTATTATATTAATTGATTATTGTTGGGTTGGAGTCGAGGGGACCACGAGTGATCCTTGAGACTGGAGCGTGTTTACTTATACCAATGTTGTTATACAATGCCGACCCGTGTGATGTTTATCATGCGGGGGCGATTCTCGGGAACCGCAGCCGTTTTGCAGATTCAAGAGTAGGCCGGTATGACTGTTGGATTGTATGGATTTGCTTAAGGGCATGAAGACCTTTACTGTTCATTTGCTATTTTCATTTATTTGGCATTGTGGGCCATTATTGTAGTTAGTATTGGGACGTTTAGTAACTTTGACCAGAGATTGTAATAGAGGTTATTCTTTCAAAGGTTTAATTGTAAATGAAAAGATTTTTTATTATTAATAAGAATGTAGAAATGTTTATTCAGCTTTTGCTTTTCAATTTAAGTGATTTAGTTGTTGTAGTTTTAATCAACTATATTTGAGTATTTTCGGAACCGCATTAGTGTTTTTTTAAATGAAATTGTGATGGTTTTGTTTTAAAAACATAAATGGAGATTTATTACAAATGTTTTAATCAGGTTTTTTAGAACATCTATTTACATTAAAAAAAATTTATTAGGATGGGCTTCATGGTGTTCACTCCGATAATTGGATAGTCGAATAGTGGTCTATATGTAGTTCTTTGCTGATTATTTGACTTTCCAAAAATCGGGGTGTGACAACCATACTAAAAAACTCAAATGGAAACTATACAATAAAGGAAAAAATAAAATAAATGATTGGAAATCTGAACTTCTCCAACATACCATGCCAGAACTCCACGAACTCATGATTTGTCATGACCACCTGACTTCCAAAGCTCACGTATATCACAGATTTCAACGGTTGTTTATCCAGCCACGTCATGCAGCTCTTGTCTTCTCCCCACAAGCTATTTGAAGACGCCGCTGCCGGAGATTCATTTTCCTCCACAGCCGCAAGTCTAGTTTTCAAGTGGGCGTGTAGTGGTCCAATGGCATAGAGATTTCGACAATGTGAACGCAGGTGAGTGAGTGTGCTTCCTTCTATTTCTTCAAATGTGTTGAGTATGACCCCGTCTGCTCTTGGGATTTGTGCTTCCTCAGCCAAAACAAGTTCCATTTGGCGGTTGTTATGGACATCATAACGGCAAAAATCTGGCAAATCACGACGCCTTAGAAAGCCCTCGGCGCCGGAGACGCTTACCAGTGTGTCCAGTTTTTTCTCTTCACAAAACAACACAGAAAAGAAAAAATAGCCACAAGCTTTTGAAAGTGTTAAGGCAGTGTGCAAAGTAGATAGATGTTGATCCAAGAATTTGGAATTGTGGTAGGCAAATCTTTAGGTAAAAATGGTATACAAGTTGAGTTCAAATGTGCATATATGTTTGAGCTTAACTCGCATATACATATATAATAGCCTTTTATTTGGCTTGGGTTGAGTCATGTAAACAAGCCGAACTCATGTATCATTTAAAAATATATGTCTTTCCAAAATTCCCTTAAGAGACCCAACTAATAATCTTAATGTTGGATCGAAACAATCACACGCAAACAATATATGAAAAACAAAAAGATTAAAGAGACAAAGAATTATCACGTGGCTCGGCAATGTGCCTACATTCACATCGGAGAACCTATTTCCACTATATAAAACGATTTAGGGTTACATGATATATATCTCCTATAGATATATGGCAAAATTCCCAAAATACCCATACCATACCGCTCCGCCATGGGCCACGGGGCCCTCTCCTTGATTCTTGAGCCTAATGTTACGGACTCATTACAATATGAGCCACACTCAACACTTAACCCTTCGTTTGGTTTGTGGATTTATTGAAATAAATGGTAAGAAAAACAATAGTAATAAACCAAAAAAAAAAATGAAATCCCTTAATTTTTCCCTTGCATTTCTCTAATGTTTAAATGACACCGAAAGTTAAAAATTTAGGGTTCGTTTAGTAACGTTGCGGTTTTCTGTTTTAATTTTTATTTTTTTAGAAAACGAAAATTGAAAACACATTTGATAACATTTCTGTTTTTATTTCGCCAAAAATGTTTTCGAATTTTGGGGTAGAAACGAAAACGGGAAAAATGTTGTTTTCAATATTTTTTAAAAATGAAAACGGTCCTATCCAACATCGGCCTTTACATGTTGAGGGCAACTCTCTCTCTGTATCCAAGTCGTGGTAATCTCAACTAAAGTGGGTCATTTGTGTTTAGATGAATACTGTATATATATATGTATATACATATTATGATATGGTAAATATCTGTGTTAGTATATATTTTGTAAATCATATATTATATTCTCTGTGATTACATTCCTAATTTAGATTAGGAATATTCCATGTATATGCTAGGTTAGTTAGCTATAAATAGGACCATTGCTTATTGTAAATTATTCCTTACATCAATACAATACAATTGTATTCCCTTTCTCTCTCCCTTACTCTTAACATGGTATCAGAGCCATAAATCTTGGTAACCTCTGCCTGGTTCATCCATACATCCAAACATTCCCTACAGCAGCATCATCATCATCTTGCAGTACTTGTTCAAGCCCTCTTTGCACTCGTGATCATCAACAATCATCATCATCATCAATTGGAAACAACCAAATTTCAAGCCTATTTCCAACCTGCCTCATCACCAAACCCATCATCACCAACCTGCCACATCCCCAAACCCATCATCACCACCGACCAATCATCCATGGACCTCATATCATCAAACACTCCACTATTCCCATAATCTGTATCTGCTACCATTAATCTGCCACTACCATACGATTAGCCCAATTAGCCCAATCAGCAACCACCACCACCAATTCTCTCCCTATTATCACTAACTATCACCATCTCCACTTTGGGCCACCATTAATCTGCCATCACCCATCACCACATCTCCTCTCTCACCAAACCGCCACCTACCAGATCGCCATCACCCCTTTCACTCCCATTCACCTACATTGAACCAACACATCCAACCAGACCAGCCAAAAAAAACCCGTACAGCCCACACCAATCTATCCTAACAAAACCCTAACATCATCTTTGCCAACGATTACCCACTTTATCCCTGCCAATACCCAATTGAGACCAGGCTACTACCAAACCCGACCCGACGACATCATGGACCGCATGGAGGCTTCCCACCCTATTGGGACTATCCTTGATGGACCAAACTTTACCATCTGGGCCCAAGCTATGGCAAGTTTCCTCAAAGGTCGCAAGCTCTGGCGTTACATCATTGGTGACATTGCTACACCAAAACAAGCTACTGAAGAAGATGATGCCAAATTCGCCGAACGTCTTGAAGATTGGGACAGTAAGAACCATCAGATCATCACGTGGTTTCGAAATACTTCTATTAGTTCTATCCACCTTCAATTCGGCAGATTCTCTACTGCCAAATCTGTTTGGGATTTCTTGGAAAATCGCTACACCACTGCTGATCTTGCACATCAATATCAGCTCCTTAGCAAACTTCATCAGATGAAACAACAACCAGGTCAATCTATCACTGCTTTCCTCTCTGATATGCACTACATCTGGGATCAACTCACTGCCTCAGAACCCACTTGGACCAATCCCTATGATGCCGAAAAATTCTACCACTACAGGGACAGACATCATTTGATTCTTTTCTTGATGGCGCTCAATGATGATTTTGAGCATGTTCGTGCATCTCTCCTCCATCGCAGTCCACTACCCACTTTGGACCAAGCAGTGTCCGAACTTATTTATGAGGAAACCCGTCTTGCCACTCGCAAGACTCTTCACACAGATACAGTTCTTGCCGTCCACAAGGGAACTTCTTCCGCTTTCAAAGGTCCACAATCCACTGCTCCCTCCAAATTCAAAGGTCGCCAATCAACGACTTCTCTCCAACTCTGCAGCTACTGTAAGAACCCTGGTCATTTTCTTTTAGATTGTCCTACACGCAAATGTCGGTACTATAAGAAGCTAGGACCTAGGCATTATCAAAGTGATTGCTTCAAGAATCCTGACAGAGAACCCTCCAATAGCTCCACCCGACATAGTCATTCCAAATCTGCTGCTACCACAGCTGAAGAATCATCATCTGCCGCCTCTGCTAATGGAATTTCTGTTAGTCATCTTGAGGATCTCCTTAAACAGCTTCTCGCCCATTCTGGTAATACACCCTCCACTGCTATGTCTGTCATTCCAGGTAATTCTTCTTGGTTTTTCGATTCTACTTATTGTAACCATATGACGTCTGATCCCACCATCTTCTCTACCACACACCCAGCTCTTCATACATCAACTATTCATACTGCCGATGGGGCTCACCTATTAGTTCACCATGTGGGAGATATCTCCACATCTCAAACATCTCTCCCTGATACCTATTTCATTCCCAAACTTACCTTAAATCTCATTTCTGTTGGTTAACTTTATGAACTTGGACTTACTATTATCTTTTCTTCTTCTGGTTGTTCTGTGCAGGATCCAAAGATGGGGCAGACTCTTGGGATAGGCCGTAGGACTGGACGACTGTTTGAACTCACCAATCTCCACATCCCATCTCACCTTTCTACTTCTTTGCAAAGAGCCGCCTCTACCACATCCACTCCACCTCTCAGTCTTTGGCACATGCAGTTGGGACATGCCTCTCTTAGTCGTTTACAAACTTTAGTGTCTAGTGGTCGATTAGGGCCAGTTAATAATGAACATTTTGATTGTCTATCTTGTCAAATTGCAAAACAATCGGCTCTGCCATTTAATAAAAATGAATCTATTTTCTCTTAACCTTTTGACTTGATACACTCTGATGTTTGGGATCCTTCTCCCACTGCCACTATGGGGGGATCTAGATACTATGTCATTTTTGTAGATGACTATTCTCGTTACACTTGGATTTATCTGATGCATAGCAGGTCTGAGTTAGCCCAGTTGTATTTTAATTTTGCTAACATGGTCAAAACCCAATTTTCTCGCCACATCAAAGTGTTCCGAGCTGATAATGCTGCTGAATATAAGGATTCGAAAGTCCTTACTTTCCTTCACCAACATGGAACTATTCCTCACCGATCATGCCCTGGTACCTCCCAACAAAATGGACGTGCCGAATGAAACACAGACACATCCTCAACACAGTTCGTGCACTACTCATATCTGCTTCTTGTCCTGAACATTTTTGGGGAGAAGCTGCTCTCACATCTGTTTATACTATGAATTGTGTTCCTTTTTCAACTACTGAAAATCAATCTCCATATGAGCGTCTTTATGGTCATCCTCCTACATACAACACCCTTAAAACTTTTGGATGTGCATGTTTTGTTCTGCTCTAGTCTCACGAGCGTACCAAACTCGAACCTCGTGCTCGCTTATGTTGCTTTTTGGGTTATGGGATCGAACATAAAGGCTATAGATGTTGGGACCCCATTTCAAAACGACTTCGAGTGTCTCGCCATGTTATCTTCTGGGAACATAAGATGTTCTCCTCAATGTCACAGTTTCACCTAACTCCGTCCAATACCACACACTTCTTTATTAACCCTTCAGTGGATATGTTTCCTGATAGATTTACTGATACAGAAGGCTCACCTGATACTGTTTCCTCTCCAGCCTCTCCTGATATTCCACCTAGCCCTGAGCCTCTCCTGTCTGTCCCTTCACCTGATGCCTTACCTGAGTCATCCACCTTGGTTTCTCCTAAGCTGCCTCCCTCGTCTGATGGATCTGCACTAGCATCTGCTGATCTTCCTCGCCGTAGTGACAGGGTAAAAACTCAATCTGTCCGTCTTCATGATTTTGTTGTTCTTTCTACTATTTTATCTCACCATGAGCCCCAGTCTTATCATGAGGCTAGCACTAATCCTCTTTGGCAGAAAGCAATGGATGATGAATTGACAGCTTTGGAACAAAATCATACATGGGATCTGGTAGACCTTCCACGTGGCAAGAAGCCTATGGGTTGCAAATGGGTTTACAAAGTCAAAACTCACTCTGACGGGTCTGTTGATCGCTACAAAGCCCGTTTGGTCGCTAAGGGATTCACACAGGAATATGGAATTGATTATGAAGAGACCTTTGCCCCGGTTGCCCGCCTCACTTCAGTTCACAGCCTCATTGCCGTTGCTGCAGTTCGCCATTGGGAATTATTCCAAATGGATGTGAAAAATGCATTTCTTAATGGTGATCTCATTGAAGAGGTCTACATGCGCCCTTCCCCTGGTTATCATCACTCCCCTAATCAGGCATGCAAACTTCGTTGGGCTCTCTATGGTCTTAAACAAGCCCCTCGAGCTTGGTTCGCCAAGTTCAGCACTATTGTTAGAAATTTTGGGTTCACGCCTAGCTCCCATGACTCCGCCCTCTTCATCCACAAGTCAGATAATGGTACAATCTTACTTCTTCTTTATGTGGATGATATGATTATCACAGGAGATGATTTGCCAGGAATTTCAGCTCTCGAAACCTATCTCAGTCAGCATGTTGAGATGAAGGATCTTGGGAAACTCAGTTACTTTTTGGGACTTAGAAATCACTTCTAGCACCGACGGCTATTATCTTTCTCAAGCTAAGTATTCCTCGGATCTTCTCACTCGTGCTGGACTCACAGATAACAAGACCTGTTCTACTCCTCTTGAGCTTAACTCTAAGCTCACTCCTATGGATGGCACTCTTCTTGATGATCCTACTTTATATCGCCAGCTAGTGGGGAGTCTGGTCTATCTGACAGTTACTCGTCCTGACATTGCCTATGCAGTTCACCTTGTCAGTCAGTTTCTCTCGGCTCCTCGATCAACTCATTATGCCGCTGTTCTTTGAATTCTCCGATATATCAAGGGAACTATGTTTCATGGCCTACACTTCTTTGCTCATTCTTCCCTTGAGCTTCGTGCTTATTCTGATGCGGACTGGGCAGGCAATCCTACTGATCGACGATCTACTACGGGATATTGCTTCTTTCTTGGTGATTCTCTTATCTCCTGGCGAAGTAAAAAGCAAACTGTTGTTGCTCGCTCTAGTACAGAAGCAGAGTATCGTGCCTTGGTTGACGCTACTCAAGAACTAATCTGGCTCCGTTGGTTACTTGAGGACTTAGGAGTTGTTCACTCTACTGCCACTACTATTCATTGTGACAATCAGAGCGCTATTCAGATTGCTCACAATGACGTTTTCCACGAACGCACAAAACACATTGAGATTGATTACCATTTTGTGCGTCATCATCTAACTAGTGGCACCGTTCAGTTTGTCTCTATTTCTTCCGCTGATCAAACTGCTGATATCTTCACCAAAACTCATCCTCCAGGACGTCTTCAAGATTTGGTTTCCAAACTCAAGCTGGTATCCATTAACCTTGAGTTTGAGGGGGGTTGTTAGTATATATTTTGTAAATCATATATTATATTCTCTGTGATTACATTCATAATTTAGATTAGGAATATTCCATGTATATGCTAGGTTAGTTAACTATAAATAGGACCATTGCTTATTGTAAATTATTCCTTACATCAATACAATACAATTGTATTCCCTTTCTCTCTCCCTTACTCTTAACAATCTGGATGACTCAAAAATAGCTTTATATATATATATATATCACAGTCTCACATAGAAAATATGTTACTAATGTGGATGAGTGACCAATTTGTTCCCAAATTTGAATCTCAAATGTTTTAAGATCGAGTTGTACTACATGTTATGACGGTAATACCACTTATCATTACATGTGGTACAACTGGTAAGAATTTAGGAACCAAACACACGCGTATATATATATTAGAAATTAGATTTGACATTGACACCTTTATCAAATATTTTTATTATTGTTTTATTTTCATTTTATTTTTTGTTAAGTCAAAGTGCTTAGTTTTCTGTTTTCATTAATTTAAAAAAGAAAGGAAAAAAAAATTGATTTTAATTTTAAAAAAAATTAAAAACAGAAAACATTATCATACGAATGTATTAATTAAGAGTAATATTTGGGGCACTAACAACTTCTACTAACACTTACTAACACACTTTATCTCTCTCCTAGTGGTACTGTGGGGTCCGCAGTGGCCCCGCAGTACCAGTAGGAGAGACATAGAGTGTGTTAATAAGTGTTAGTGGATATTATTAGTGCCCCAAAGATAACTCGAAAGTTATTACCAACCTTTGAAGGGAACCTCGCCAGCTTCGATGAGTCTGCGAATTGAGAAATAAACCAATAGACAACAAGGACTAATCGTCTCAAAAAAAATAAAGGGAATGCCAATCTCTTTAGCAACATCAAGAGCAAAACCCATTATTCCGTCCGCTATAATACACGACACATGACTCTGTTTATTTTCACAACGACTAAGGCCAAGGGACAACCAACTTGTTATCATATCCTTTACACGTGGCTTGGTGGCCTCCACCGCATCCATCAGCTCCGTGAACCCAGCACCGCCACGTGGATGGTCTGCCGGAAGTCCGTCCGATATTGTCTTGAAGCAGAATCTCGGGTATCGCGCAAAGCGTGATTTAACGTCGGAGTGACGGAGCAGACGGGTCTGAATGTGGTCGGTGTTGAGGAAGGTGACGTGGAAGCCAGCGTGGCAGAGAACCTCTGCTAGTTTGAGCATACAGTTCACGGGGCCTTGAAGTGGTAAAGGGAAGAGGAGTACATGAGGAGAGAGAGTAATATGTTGATCCATCTCCACTTTTAGTGTTTCTATTATTGAGTGAAAGCTTAATGCTTGCTTATTTTGTGAAGTTATGTTGCTTAGGGTCTGTTTGGAATTATCACATTCCCAATAGCAAGTTTGGATTAATTCTAAAAGCACTTTTGGTTGTGTTTGGTTTTTGAATTGAGCAAACAAAAAGAAAAGATAAAAAGGAAGACTAGAAGGAAATCTTATATCCTCGATTTCATTTTACCATTAAATAAGATTAGAAACTAACTTCTCTTAAGACGTACATAATAAAAAATCAAAAATAAAGGAATATAAATAACTCGCATATTTCAAAAATTTTAACTAGATTTTAACCTTTCTTTCTTTTCTTTCCCATATCTCTCATTGTCTATCCCTAGTAACCTGTAGGTTATAGCCAAACAAAGAAAAATATTTTTCTCTTAAATTTTTTTTCCCCATTCAACAACCAAACAGAGCCTTAAAGCTTTGACAGAAGTAGGTCGGAAACTGCTACACCCCCACACCTGATACCAAACCACAATAGGAGCTTAATTAATTTTGGCATGGGTGGGGCTAAATATACCACATTTTTTGTTAAATACTCCACCCTATAGTGTTAAAAGATAAAAAAATTTATGAGTAGAGGTGGCATAATTACCAAAAAGATAAGTCTATTGTGAGAAGTTTCTCATATAAGAATGCGGGTTTTAACCGTTGGATGAGCATCTAGCAATAAATGCATCTCCAGATTCTTGAAAATCTTATGGCTAAATGCTAATTTAATGGTTAAAATCCGTATTCTCATATGATAAGCTGCTCAATATAGACTTGTCCTTAACAAAAAAAATATGATATATTTAACCCCACCCTTAATCTTTTCGGATTTCTCGTTCTACCTAATGCAAAAGTCACGACCAATCTAACTCATACTTAAAATATTGCGAAAACTTTGTGCTAAAACATAGTTGCAGTTAATTAATGCTTCGATCCGATCTACCTGTTCATGGATTCTTGTGGCAGTTGTTTATTGTACATAGTGTTGACCCTTGTGTTATTCTTATTATTATTGCCACCTTGGGCTAGTGGGTACTTTTTAATATATGTATATATATATATATATATTGACTGTCTCTTGGCAACATTAGGAGGATATAAAAGTTTATATAACTCTGAATGTGGGGTAATGGTTATGTATGGCGGGGATGTTTTCCAATCTAAGAGATATAAAATTATTTACAAGTCTTTCCCTTTTGGTCACACATTAGTGCGTACTGGGCGTAGGCATTGAAGACCATCTTGAACAGGAGTGGCATTGAAGAGGGTTCTGGGATGGCAGTACCCGAGTCTTCTATATTCACATTTATTTTTTAGTAACTCATTGCCCTTTGAGCATATAAGAATTTTACTAAAACAATCTATATTAATGTGTCTATCTCGTTTTTTATGGAGTCTATTAATATTGTAGGATTTACACTATTTATGGAGTCCACAAAGGAGAGAGATAGATGGGGTCTACTAATACTGTAGGATCCATAGTATCTGTGGAGTCTACATCGGAGAGAGCACTGGCGGACCTAGGTATATTTTAGGGGTGACACATGCCCCCTCTGAATATTTGAAAATTGCAAAATTATATGTAATAATTTATAGATTTTAGAAATAGATCCTTTTAAATTTGACACAGCTCCCCCCCCTAAACTTCTGAAAATTCTAGATTTACATGTAATATTTAACAAGTTTTAGACATAGGCCCTCGGGTGCGCTGCCTCCGAACCCCCTTATAAGCTAGGCCCCCCCGGCCAAAAATCCTGGGTCCGCCCCTGGGAAAGAGATAGAGAGATGGGGTCTACTAATATTGTAGGATCCACAGAGGAGAGATAGATGGGGTCTACTGATACTATACGATCCACAATATCTGTGAGGTCCAGATAAGAGAGAGATAGAGAGGAGAGAGATAGACACATTATGATTTATGTGGATTGTTTTTATTAGATTCTTATGTACCCAAAAAGCTACTCTTTATTTATATAATAATCTTGGAATTTGCGTGTTGTTGGGGTTTATCTCAAGGGAATGTTTGGTATCTTCAACTCCCCCCCCCCCCCCCCCCCCCCCCCCCCCAAACCATGTTACTTACCATAAAAATACTTACCGCTAAAGGGATACTAAAAGGGTAATTACTAGCCAAGTTTGGAAGATGATTGAAACGAAATCGATATCCACCAAAGTTGCTGATGCTAATGCTTGGTCTACTGTCACAAGAAAAGATAAAGGAAAAAATAAAGTAGATGATGGGCCCATGGCAGCTGCTATTCACATACCAGTAGCGGCTCCTGTGTTGAGCAATTGGTTCTCTTCTCTATCTCACAAGGAGGAGAATGTCTGTCAAGTTGATCCTTTGGGATCCTCTAGCCATCCATTGGTAGGGCTTGACACTTTTGAATTTGATACTATTCGTCCTACTGATTGTGAGGATGTTGAGTGTCTTGATGACATTATTTTTCGACAAAAGGGTGATGTTCTGAATCCAACAATTCCTATTTCTAATCGGAAAAAGAAACGAGAGGCCAAAATGCACTTTAGTGGGAGTCGACCTAAAGGTTGGCATAAAAGTTGATGGCTTCTCTGGTTATTTTGTGATTGTAACACCGTCCATTTTACCTATATTTATTCGTATATGGATTTATTTCTATATAATTGTATCCGTTTATATGAGTTACAATTGTATATGAATAAACTTTTGTCGATATTTCAAATAGATATTATTACTTGGGCATTTGAACTCTTGAAACCTTAGAAAGATTTGAGAAGCAGGAGGCTTGAGTACTCGAGCTAGCGCAAGCACTTGAGCTTAAAAAGAGGTAAAATGACTATTTTGCCCCTAGGTCTAAAAAAGTCTATAAATACAAGGCCATTCTTGCACATATTTCATATGGAAACTTTGTTTAACAGATAGTGTCTTTAAGAGAGGGTTGTGAGAGTTCATATACACGCACAAACATTCTTTGCATGGCTTCCATTCCATGATCAACACACACAAACACATACACAAACATACTTTTGAAGTTCTAGAAGTGAAGGACTGAAGGATCAAAAGGAATCAACAAGAAGTTGGAAGATCTAGCACTCTTTAAGTGGTATTGAAGCTCAAGATCTCTCTCTCTCTCTCTCTCTCTCTCTCTCTCTCTCTCTCTCTCTCTCTCTCTCTCACGTACACCCACACACACATACTCATTGGCTTCATTTCTTCATATTAGATCATCTAGATCTTTGGTGAATACTCTTACTCACTCATAAACATGTTTATTTAAGTTATCTTGACAATCAAAGGGCATGCATGTAACATGCATGAAGATCTAAGATGAATTTGAGTTGCTAAATTAGTTACTATTTTGGAACTGCTAAACCTGAGTGCTTGGACCAGGCGCGAGCGCTTGAACCTAATGAACGGGCTAGGTGTGAGCGCTTGAAAGGCCTGAGTGCTCGAGCTCGGCAGTACTTATAAGAATAGTTTGTTGTATGTTATACTTACGATGTTTTATGCTAAGTTTATAGTACTATGGGCTGTGATGGTTGTACCTTGAGTTGTACCTACTATATATGCTTGCAAATAGACTGTACGTTATGTTACTGGAGAGGTACTTTGGCTATATACAACTTTTATCAGAACAAAACCTATGGATCTGATATTTTGTAAAGGCGAATGCCAGAGTCAGGCGCGAGCGCTCGGGCTTGTTGCTTTATAGAAGATTGTTTTCTTAATATTGTTACGTGATCAATCTGTATGGCTTATATGTGCGACATACGATAATTAAGAGAACATCAAATTGAAGTACTTAAGTACACTATTTTGTCAATAATGTGCTTTAACGACTTGTACCACGCGCGTTAATTGTTAATGAACGAGACGATCGTATCCGTTGGTCTGTTCCTTGTGATTCGCTTGTATGGTCAGTTCGAGAAAGAGTAAAGAGTTCTAGTTCGGTTGTTGAGATAGTTTATAGCCATGTGGGCTGATGTCAAGTAAGTAGCCAATTGGGGCAAGATGGCAAGTTAACTGAGACTGAATGGAATAAGATTAGGATTAATGGGGCCGTAAGGCAGATGTCAAGCAAGTGGCCAGTTGAGGCAAAGATGACAAAATGATAACCCATGACCGGGAAGTGGCGATATTCCAGGCCAATGGCACTCGTGCCGAATGCATGCAAAGAGTCGAGTCGATAAAGATTGGGTCTGTGGTCCAAAGATTGGATCGGTGATCCAAAGAGTCGAGTTGTAAAGATTGAACATGTGGTTCAAAGTGAAGTGTTAAGTTTGTAAAGATTGAACTGGTAGTCTAAAGTGATCAGTCAATCGATGTCAGTTGAGTTTCAAAGATCCGAGTATTATTATTGAACGTTTCCTAAACGTACGCATTACCTCAAGAGTAAGAATAATTGAGACTTAAAGATATGTTTTCATAAAGAAGTAGAAATGGAACATTATACTTTCTGAATGGATTAACAAGTGTTTTTCTGAGCCTGTTCAGTGTAGTACGTTAATTCACACATCTTGCAGTAAAGCTGACGACTTTCATGTCCTGGACATTCAAACATCCAGATCTTGCAGAGGCTGATTATCTAAACAAGGAGTATGACGAGGAAGGATACGGGTTTGCAAGCTAGCTGACAGAAGTGCAGACTTTTGTTTACTTATCTTTTTGTTAGTATTTGAGGCACTAGATGCTGATCTTATTGCTACTATGTTGTAGGACTTTACGCCCGGGATCTTATAATCTATCCTTTTCTTTTGTGTGGGTTGTAATAATGGATTTAAGACTCGGATAATGTTTTATATTATGTAGACCTAGAACCACCATGCTTATTGTTATTGCTTCCATTTATTATTTATTGCTTTTATCTTGGTTCTTTCTTGTATGGACAAGCACACGATCTTCAAACCAGTCACATGTCCACAGGTCCAAAGGTGAAAAGTTTGAATTTTTCTCTACTTTGCTACGTCAAAGCGTGACAGTGATGCCCTTTGTTTTGGGTATTTAGCATGCTTTTGATTGTGTCTTTCTTGTTTATTTGGCTATGCTGGGATGTGTGTCTCCTTGCTTTGGTTCTGGTTAGTCTCACACCCCATGTTAGAGTCTTTCTCTATGTGCTTTGAGATCATTGTATATTCTAGGGTATGTCCCACACTACAAGAAAACAGGCCTTTTGTGACCAATGTTTTTGTGGCGGACTCAAATCAGTCACAAAAAAAGTTATTGTGACGGTTTCTGTAATGAAAATATGTTCATCACAAATAATATTTTTTCGTGCGGAAATGTACCTATCCGTCAGAAATTTTTTTTTATTTGTGACAGAAACGTACTTATCCGTCACAAATATACTTTATTTGTCACAGTAATGTACATATCCGTCACAAATATATTAGGTTAGGCAAAAAAAAAAAAAGAAAATGAAAAAGAAAAAAAAGAGAAAACGTGTGTAGCCCTAAATCAAAAATCATTTTCCCTCTTCAGTCACTGTACATATCCCGCCCATTGCCTCTCTCTCGCACGTTGTCCCCACCCCCCCCCCCCCCCCTTCCCTCTCCTCTCTCCTCTCTCCTCTCTCTCTCTCTCTCTCTCCCCACTGAAGATGCCACCGCTGATGATGCCGCCGTAGCCCTTAACCAATCTCTGTTTATGTATGTATCCTTTGTAGCCTGAACCAATCTCTCTCTATCTGTGATTTTTTTTTATGTTGATGGTTGGGGAAATCTAATTGGATCTATGTTTTGGGGAAATCATACAGCTCTGTGCCTTCTCTATGACAACCGAAGGCTTGGCCTGAAGTGAACTCCCATATACCTATCTCATTCTCAACTTTCAGGTATGTATATATATGTATATATTACAACTCATACTCTAGCATCTTTGTATATGTGGTCTCCCCTCCCGTACGTTCAAAACCCTTATAACTGCAGAGCAAATGTGCCATAATTATTTGTACAGCACTGGTTTGTATATCCACTCCCCTATATTCATTGACATGTTCCCCCTTTTTCCTCCCAAGCCATATGCTGGTAGGGCAGTGTAGAGATCTAGAGAGAGAGAGAGAGAGAGAGTGTGTGTGTGTGTGTGTGTGTGTTACCAAATTAATATGGATATATGTTGTTGAAAGATAGTGAAAGTCAAAGCAACAATAGTGTTTAGCATAATTTACATGGGATTGAATTTGAATTTTTGTGATAGTTTCATTCTTGATTAGGTTTTACTATGCTATTTTAATGTGAGCTATTTTGTGACGCATCGTAGAGATAATTAACTAATGTTTACCGTCTGATAGGTGTCCGAACAGTCATACAACAATTTGGATGATTTTGCTGAAATTTAAATTGAATTTTAAAACAAAAAACCTTTGCACATATGGAATAGGAAAACAAATTTAAATTCAAATATGTGCAAAGGGGTCTTTGTTTGGGCGCTTTTCTACTCAACCTGTCATTTGGTCTCTCTTTAGGGGAAAGGAAATGCTCTTGAAACTGGTTCTTACTCAAACCATCATGGTCTAGTTCTCATAAAATCAAATAAAAAATAAATCTGAGACTAAACTAAATCCAATATTGTTGAATAGGCCAAGCCGTGTCCAGCTTGATCAGTGGGAAAAACTTGTAACTTATTGAGAGAATGAGACAATTCAGGCATTAATTACTTTATTGTAGTTTCTATATCAAATATAAAATATAATTAGTTTCTTTTGTAGGAAATAACTATGAAAAATAAAAGGTACCGTGAACATCAAGTACTCAATCATACGACTGGGAGGAAAAAAACATGCTCAAGTAAGGAATGAGGTAAGTCATAGGGTATTTATGTTGCTCATTCATTATTAAACTTGCTGCTATATTAAATGTGTTCATTGTTAGATGGTGGCACGTGGAGAAGAGACCGATCGAGTTAATGTGTTCATTGTGACACATAAACCTAAGGAAGGTCGCCCGCAATCTCCAGAGATTGCTGCTGTGATTGTATGTTTCGACTATCATATGTTTCCTCTCTTTTTTAAATGAAAGGTAATGTTGAAACGACAAAGTATTTTTTTCATGTATAATGAACTTGTGTAACATTGTAGGCTGAGATGAAAAGTCGTCTGGATACAGTTTCAGTGGAGGAACATACCACAGCCTTTAAGGAGAAGATATTTGCGGATGTCATAGGACCTGATGTTCGTGGTCGAGTTAAGACTTATGGGGCAGGGGCCACTCTGAGGACTGTGTTTGGCACAGGAGCAGGGATGCAAACCGGATCTAGAGATATGGATTTGGAGCAGAGAATAGTTGAAAAGGTCAGTGCATTGCTTGATTCACGGATTGCTGAAGTGATAAATTTATTTCGATCTAGGGTAGAGGGAGAGAGTCGACGGGTTGGAGATGGCCCATCCAATGTCGGTAACTAGGTAACAAATATTATTATTGCACTTATATTTCTAATACAGATATTTGGAATATTTTTAAAATTTTGATGTAATATTTGTATATTTTAGGTTCCTACTTCATCAAGTGTGCACCGACTAATTTCAGATGCTGATGGAGATACAAACCAAGATGATGAGGTAATTTCTTTGTACATGTAGTTTACTACCAAATTGTTAGATATAGCTCTAGTTAATTACTTATTCATTATTAATTGTGTTGATGAGCATAATTGTGAGTTGTAGTGTATGAGTGTATGTTTTTATGTAGTGAAACAATATGGTTGATTATCTTGTATTAATAAGCAGAATTATGAGTTGTGGTGCATTCACAATTAGGGTTGGTGATCTTCGATTATTTATTATATAGCATGAACTAACATTAGTAGACTCATCATGTTTTTGGTACTACTTTGAGATAAGAAATTTGTGCTGAAATTTAGTATGCTAGATCATAAAAGTGTCATTGTATGTTGATTTTGGATTGTGATAAATTTATTTATACAGGTTTATGAAAATTTTTGGATGTTGTAGAAACAAAGGAAACTTTGCCGATTTTTATTTTAAGAATCTTTGCCCTTTTTTTTTTTTTTTTTTGCTTGTTTGGATAGTTTTTTTATTATTTTTTTTTATTTTTTTTTTTTGCTCTTTGGGTTGCTAGATGGTTGCATTATTATATTTTTAATTGAACTTTCATTTTCTATTTCAGGTTGTGGTAAGGGATTAGAGGATATTAGAGCATAATTTGCCATTTTTAATTGAATTAATTATGAGCGTAATGACTTTATTTAGACTATTATCATTTCATTTTTATTTCTACTAATGTCAGCTATGAAACAATTATGTATGAACGTATACTTTATCGTCTCTTGTTTTATCTTTAATTAATATGCTTTTAAATTTTATGTGGTTCTTGTCGTTTAAAAATAAGTATGATATAATTTGTTGTGATGGAGAAATAATAATTTTTTATGATAATATATAAATTTCCGTCACAAATATTATTTGTAACGGATTTGGTAATAATTGTGGTCATAATATTTAAAATTTCGTCACAAACACTATTTATTCCGTCACAAATACGCAACACTATTTTTCATAAACTGTCACAAATAGTATTTGTGACGATTTCTGGTCGACACAAATAAAGTGCCTCAAATCAAATGTGACACTACTATTTGTGTCGCACACTAGTCCATCACAAATATTATTTGTGATGGTTTTGGTCGACACAAATAAATCCTCACAAATAATAGTTATATGTGACACTACTTTTTGTGTCACACATAAATCCGACACAAAATTTGTCACAAACACTTTTTTGTGACGATTTTAACTTGTGTCGGGCACAAATCCGTCACAAAAGGTGCAATTCCGTCACAAATACTTTTTGTGATGGAATTGCATCTTTTTTGTGACGGATTTTTTTCGTCACAAAAGACCTATTTTTTTTTGTAGTGTCCCCTATACTTTTGTACTTCCTTTTTAAAATATATTTACCATTTTTTGAAAATTTTTTGGTATCTTCTTCTTTTGAATGAGAAAAGAAAACCATGAAACCTTGTCTATTTTGATCATTGTGATCCCAATAAACAAATGATTAATTGGGGGCATATATTGTGGATATATTTTAGAAAAAGACAAAGCACAAAATTTTAGTTAGTAAAACAAGTTGGGGCAAAATAGACATATTATTCTCTAAAACCCATTTTTGATTCATTCTTAAATTAAACTAAAATAGAAGACTTGTAGATAAATCTAAAACTTAAACAATGAGTAATAGGAGTAGATTTTTTGGTTGCATTATTACTCACATTGGCTATCGAGGGGTGTAGACAAGCCGAATTTATATGTGTTTGAACTTGACTTGTTTATTAAACAAGTCTAGCCTTGCTGAACTCATACATGCTTGACATTGGCTAGCTTGTTCATTAAACTAGCATGAAATTCAAACTTGATTTAATCGCTTCAATAAACTTTTATCCAGAGTTGATCATGACTCGTATAGATAACTCTTGCAAACTCATGTATGCTCTAAATTAAAACTACATAGTTTTATAATAGATGTATACATACAAGTAATACATACCTACAAAACCTTTATCAAGTCTATTCATGAACCTTATAATGAGTCTGATTTACACTCATTCACAAGCTCTATCAAATTGAAACCATGGGTATTTGAGCTTGACTTATTTATTCAATGAGCCTGAAATCTATGTTTGAGTTATACTTGTTTATTCAAGGACTCAAGCCTTTATCAACCATGATCACAATAGCTAGCTTGTCCAGTAACTCGACTCATACACAGCGCAAACTGCAAGTTACAAACCACATAAGCATACCAAGTTGGACGTACCTAAAATTTCTCTCGAGCATGACATTAGACCGGAACTGGAATGTAGGTCCATTTGAAAGGAGGTTGCAGTTTGGATGTGATATATACTAACATATAGGCGGAATTATCCCATGTGACAGGTTTTGGTATGACGGATCATTGTGGATCGTTGATCTTGTGGGTCCCATGTTGATCCAACGGTTCATGATGATCCATCACACCAAAGCCCGACACACGGGATATTTTTTCAACATATATATATTGAAACTTACCTGGATCCGGACTTGATACACATACACACATCCCACATGCACGCACACTCCAGTCCTAACCCAACCCCATCCCAAAGCCCCACACTGACCCACAGCAAAACCCAACAAGGGCCACTCATTCCGACTGAAGAATAACTGGGGGCAACCAACTAGAATCCCCTATAGGAATTCGAACCCTCTTCCTGTCCCTCTCCCTCTCTACTGAAAGAGAGAGGCTAGGGCCTTATTAAAATTATGATTTGTATACATCTTTGATACTGACCAAATTAATTTATAGAGTGAATGGAGCCACCGACCAAGCATATAAAAGTGAGATATCCCTTTCATAAGGTGATCAATGTGACATTTATTAGTTTTCCGCAATATCTCACATCAATCGTTTGGATCGAATCACCGTTATACTCCATTTCATTGCACTTAATATATATATATATATATATATATAAGTGCATTTTAACATGCAATTCATAACTTCATTTTTTGAGTTCAATTTGGGCACTTCAATAATTCAATTTTTTGTACACCAACTTGAGGGAAATTATTAAGATTATGATTTCTATTAATTGTGATATTGATCGACCAAATTAATTTATAGAGCCAATGGAGCCATCAATCAAGAATACAGTCATGCCGATTTACAGTCTTGCGATCTAATGGTACAAATGTCAATTGTCGCCATATATTATCGCAAACTATGATTTTATCGTCAGAGAGACGATAAATTTCATTTTGAAGTTGGCTTATTTCTTCAATCCGCCAACAAATTTGATCGTGGTAGAATTGTAATCATGCTTCGTAGAACATTGCTCACCACTCAGTGGTCCCACCGGGCATGCCAGAGCAGAGATAGCTCAATTGTGTGTGTGTGTGTGTGTTAGAAAACATGGGTTTTCATAATACTTTGTGCGAGCTTATTTAATTTGGCCAAACTTTAGTGAAATGGTTTCTCCTTCTGACACACAAAAGACTTTCTTTTCTCTCCGGATGACGAGAACAAATCTCATAGTCGGCCATCCACGACTTCGAGATCAATACCTATATAGGTCGTTAATCGGAGTAAAATATGGGGTACGTGAACTGACTACACAACACACGCACCATGTAAATCAGGAAGACAAGTAAGCGGTAGGATTCAAACCCACGCTAAACTTTGGATATGGATCATCTAGCTACTAGAGATTAATTTGTCCTTCAAACTCACTCACATGACCGCTGAGGAGTTTCGAACCCCTGACTTCCCTATGTGAGGTCAAGGGCCCTGGCACAAAAGTCACAACCATCCAAACTTACACTTAATATATTGTGCAAAGTAATGCTACACCCACAAACTTTTTTACAAAAAATTTCACCACTATACATCCCGACCCTTGATTTTGGTGGACCCCATGAGGTTCTCACACAAGACCCACTAAAATTAAAGGTCAAGATGTGTTGGTTGTGGAAAAGATAGTAGGTGTAACATTTTTATTATGCTAAAACATAGTTGCAGACTTGCAGTTAATCAACATGCTTCGATCTGATCCATCTGTTCCAGGATTCTTGAGCCAGTGGTTCATTCTACATAGCATTGACCTCGTTATTATTGTAACTATAACATGGTGTGTAGTTTTTAATTTTTTTCACTTCTATATTAAAGTCTATGGCTCTTGGTAAGATAGGGAGATTATTAAAGCTTGTTTAAGTTCCAATGTTGGGGTAATGGTTATATGGGAGGGATGTTTTTAATCCGAGGGGGTCAATGTAGGGTTTTAATGGTTTTGGTTCTGTTATAGTCCTATTTTCAACATTTTGGAAGCTAAGTTCCAATATTAAAATAAAATGACTGGTTCCCCTCAGCTCCCTCTAATGATTTGAACTTGGAAGGATGTATGATCTATGATCGTCGTTAGTAATTTAAAATTAATTAAAAAAAAAAGGTTAATTACATAATATATCATTAAGTTTGATGCCTATTTTATTTTAGTCTTTGTAGTTTTAATTGCATTAATTTGATTCTTAAATTTTTAAATAGAAGCAATATGAATTCACACGCTGCTAGTCTGTACACTACGCACAATTATGCAGATATGTGGGTGCGGGATTGGTGGTGTTCTAGTTTTACCCCAAAAAGGCGTGACAGTGCATTGAATGTCCGTTAACTTTTCTCACATAATTGAACATTTGGATCACATTTTCTTTTTCTTTTTTTTTTTGTAAAAAAAAAATATTAGAGATTAAATTGATGCAATTAAAACTACAGAGACTAGAATGAGAAAGCGACCAAACTTTAGGGGTATGTTTTGTATTTAAACCTTAAAAAATAAAATCTATAAAAAAAAAATTTCTCAAAACCTAGCCCAAGTGGCCTTGGTCATTCATCACCTTCTTGGGCCGACTATATATTGACTTCCTTTAGCAGTCTTAATTTGATTTCATCAGCCCATCTTCACCACTGGCAAACATCCATTCGGCCCATCCCACAACCGGACAATATGCTACAACTATAACTTATGCATCAACGTCAAACAGGGCATCGAAAAGAATTTGAACCATGATTAATAATCATAAAACTACAATTATGCTCAGATAGTCAAAACTACAATTATGCTAGTAAAACAATGATATGGAAAACTGCAACAACCCAAACGTGATATAGAAACCACATTAGGAGCTTAATTAATTTTGTCTTAGTGTAATGGTTTCTCCTTCTGACACACAAGTCTTTTTTTTTTTCCGATGACGAAGACAAATCTCCTAGCATGTCTTCCACGACTTCGGGATCAATACCTACGTCGTTAATCGGAGTAGAATATGGGGTACGTGCACCAACCACACAACACACGCACCATATAAATTAGGGAGACAAATAAGTGGTAGGAATCAAACTTACACCAAACTCTAGATATGGAAGATTAACTCACTCACACAACTCCTGGAAGGTTTCGAACCCCTAAGTCCTTGACCTCCCTTTAAAAGGCCAAAATCCCTGGCACAAAAGTCACAACCATCCAAACACACACTTATTAATTATTATATTGTGCAAAGGTTTATGCTTAAACATAGTTGCAGACTTGCAGTTGATCAACATACTTCGATTTTATCCATCTTGTTCCTGGATCCTTGAGCCCGTGGTTCATTCTACATAGCATTGACCTCGCTATTATTGCAACTATAACACAGTGTGTAGGTTATAATTTTTTTAACTTCTATTTTAAAGTTTATGGTTCTTAATAAGATTAGGGAGATTATTAATGTGAGTAATGTTATGCTTTTCAAAAAAAAAAAAAAATTTCCAAAAGTGTTTTTCAAATGATGGGGTGTAGTGGGGCTAGGTCTAATACAATAGGACCAGTTAAATTTTAATTGGAAGTTGTTTACCTGACCTCATTGTCACATCATTTGAGAAGTACTTTTAAGATAAAAATTTGGAAAACATTTACATTACTCTATTAAAGTTTGTATAAGTTCCAATGTGGGCGTAATGGTTATATGGGGCGGGATGTCATATATCGAATGTGATATGCCCCAAAAATATCACCCCAATCATCTATCGACAAGTGGAGCCGAAGAATGGGTCAACCCCATGACTACCCGTTAGTGATCATAGAAGAAGAGAGTGGTGTACATAATCCCACAATTATAGGCCAAATAATGGATAGTTCAGCCCACTACCAAGTAGTGGAGTAGTGGGAGTAGTGCTCCTTAAAAAATGCAATCTCAAGCCCTAAATAAACATTGCTCCAACTCATAAAAAAGTACACAATTCTTCCCCCTGGTATTCCCTCATACTTAAACTCCATAAGAGACTAACTTAGTCATCGGAGGAGGCTCAGGGCTCCAAACCCCCCTTTGTGGCCTTTCTTTTTTGCCTTTTGCAGGTGATCATTCATGGGAAACTCTCTATGGCGGATAAGTTCATCCCAGTCCACACATAATTCAGATTAACAATTTTAGGCAAAATCAATTGGCGCCGTCTGTGGGAAACGTCGCTCGATTGCTACGTTTCTCTCCAAATCCTTTAAAACTTGATCGTTGATTTTTCTTCTTGTCCAATGACATATCCTTTTGAATGGCATATTAACTGCGACGGTAATCAACACTGCAATCAGCAATACGCTAGAACAAGGGACAAATCATGGTAATCTGATCAATTTGCTGTCTGCCCCTTAAAGAGGAGATAAGTCTTCCAAACCTTTACAATCATGATCCATCATGATGAATAAATGTCAAGAATATATATATATACAGAACACTTCTAGTAAGGACGCCCTTTCATTAAGGGTACTGTTGTCATTTCATTTATTAAAGTGATGATCTAACGGCTGAAAACAGAAGTCCTTAATTTAATAAAGTAAGGACGTCCTTACAAGAAGTGTTCTGTATATATATATATATATATATATTTGTTAGACATACTTTTACAATCTATTTATTTCTATATGACTGGTGAACTTTACTGTGCTTGGATTATGCCTAATTCATAAAGCTAACCATATGACAATTAAGGCAATCCCAAACACGGATTCAAACTCAACAGTTTATCAACTCAATCTGCCTTTACTTTTAGGCCTTATATCACGTGATGTCATATATTGACCTTAAATTATATTGTATTGGAAATGAATATACAGTACACATATTCATATACAAATTTCAAGTGTATCTCTAGCAAGTGGCATCACTCAGAGCTTGATTAGGCTGGAATTTATTCCATAAATGCTACTGTATTTGACCTTTTCAAGTGCATCTCGCTTAAATGGAATTTATGCTAAAGAATCTATTAGATTAGTACTTTAATTGGATAGTTTACTCCACTCTTATCCCACACCCTTCGAACCTAATTCGGTCTATTTCGCTCAAATTCGAGTTTGTTAAGAGAACTCAATGCAGTTATAGATCAAGATCCTCTCAACACACATGAGAGTGATAGTAGACATACTTAAAAAGCAAACACATTGGGTCTAAGACCCAACTGAGAAAGCTAGATTTATTTAAATATTGTTGGGCCTGTTTGTCTCAAATCGGATTTGTTCAGAGCATATTTAGATCTTCTCAAATCTAAGTTGATCGCTGGGTAACTTATTATCAAACAATTCATTATGCGAATTTGATTAAAAGCTCATTCAGATCAAGCGCAGTCAGACCCTATTATTAATGTTTTAGAATGTCTCACTCGAATCACAAATTATGCTTCGGATTTTATTCAATCTTATTGAAGCAAACTATCTGGTTTATCTTGCTCCAAACAGAATTATTACACATGTTTTGTTTGTATCTCCTTCAACAGATTTTTCTAATATCACGAATCGGGTCTTCCTTGTCATGCGTAGACGCCTTAAATCGAGTCATCCTAACTGTGGAAGACGACACTACAAGTCACACATCAAAAAACAAAAACAGGTCTTGTGAACTCTGACTTGATCTTAATGGAGACTCCAAATTACACATTAAATTCTAGCTCTTGAGGTACAAAATTTTCTAGCTCTTAGCTAGCGTCAATTCGGCTTCTCGAGGTTGGGTTTCTCGAACTCTTTGATAGTAATTGCCTAGACAATTCTTGTCTCTATGAGAAACAAAGCAACGTCTCAATACAAAATTACTTGCACTGTTTTTATTTATGAAAGTTGGGTATCAAGATCCTGATATACCACCAAAATGTGTTCTACACAATTCCTGAAGTAGGTAAATCCATGATTATACATATATGGTGTATGCATATGCTTCACATAGCCTCAAGGCATATGACAGACCTTGTTCAAATGCTCTTAGATTGGCTGAGAATATTAGATTGGAGAGAGTTAAAATCCACATTCCATTCTGTGAGTCCATGTAATCACAGACCCATACAAGGACACACATATGTACTTGGCTTCCATATATTATGTGCCACTATATATAATTTTAGTACTAGTGTCGCAACAACTTCGATAGCGTGATTTATAGTTTAAAGGAGGCAAAATCAATTTGAAAGCCTATTGAGTAAATGCATAATTTTTTGTTTCAGTAGTCACCTAATGATAACTGATATATTGCAAAAAACTTCATGAACTTCTTGCCAAGTCTAAGAATTTTAATGAAGTGGGACCATTATACCATGGGACCACGACAACATCAATGTTAAAGATGAGTAGAAGGTTGTATCATGTTTTATTAGTCTAAAGATCACATGGACTATTCAATTCTGATCCATACCCATCTAGTGTACCCTTTATATATGATTAGCATACTGATGCTAGTGGCAGCTGCGCGCTTCGTTAGCTCACGATACTTTATTGTACAACTTCCTTTGTGTACCCAGCTACACTTGAGCAACTTTGTGTATGAGGTTATCATAGACAAAGGGATAATCCACTGCTTATCAATCTTAGTTTCGTCATGCTCGACTTGCCCCAGGGTTAATTGATTTGTACAAAGACTATTGGGTATCATATGGGTACATAATTATTTTTCAAAAAGGTTTCGTGAAACTAATTTTCTTCAAGAAACCCAGTAGGAATTAACTCATATGTTACTTTCATTGATCAACCAGTGATAGATTGATATAACAAAAGAGTGAGATTTATTTCTACGAATAAAATACATGATACATTGACATGTTTGCACATCACACCGACTTGGGATGTTTTCATGTTATTTAATGCCCAGGTGTAACCAAATTTATGCTTTAATAATGCCGGAGAATTGGAGTTGATTACACATTGCAAGACAGTTGCAAGAGGAAGTGCTCCCACGGTCTTTCTTAGCGAAAGTCCACTATAACTGCCTGACCAAGGATTTTACAAGGCCACAATTTATATACTCGGGCCTTCTCCAGCGTATCTGCTCAAGACAGAGGAAGCTAATTCGAATCGGACATGCCTCGAGCTTGTTATTGGAAGCTTATTCAATCTAGATTATTTGAAGACTATCATTGGATCAACTATATCATGCTCAGATTTCCATTTTACTGTATGAATTCTTCATAAACTTGGAGCGCATTCTGATTGGTCTTAGCTTGTTAGCTCGATCAATAGCCTATTCAATTATATGAAGGAGTGGATCAATTCTTAGATATGCTGTTCGAGCATCCTCAGAATCGGACATGTGCTAAAGTCACAGTTTCCCTCTTTACAATGAATAGCTCAAACATGTGCTACATTCGGAAGAGAATCGGAATGGTACCCATTCACTGAAAAATTTGCTTGGATTTCTATGTAAGATCCTCAAGGCCAAAATTTATTATGGAAATATCAGGTACGTACATAACATACATTCCTCAGAATTCCAATACCTTTATTAATTTAGATTTTTTAACATGGAGAATGAGCATTTATTGATCTCATTAAAACAAAGATCAGAGATCAGACGTTCAAGGACATTCCTACCTAACGGCCAAATCAGCCGAGGAAAAAGTCCTATTCAAACTTTGCTGGCTTCGAAATATTTTAATTTGCAGAATTGTTTTTATTAAGCTTTTCATTGAATGATGACTCAAACTTGACATTGCGTATATAAAAGCATACTCTATATGTACATCCAGTCCTATCATTGAGTTTAGGCATATTCTTTGAAAGCCAATCTCTACGAATTTGGGAAAGTCCTTAAAGTCCACAGGATGAGACTTAAGATGCATATATCAATCAAGCAAATATATTCATGGGATATATTGCTTTTATTGAACCTTTTTATGGATCACATATATGAGCACGAATATTGTAACAGTGATAAGTAGGTGCCCGATGGGTACAATTCCATCACAAGCCTAACAGGCACACAACAAACATGCTGTCAAAGGCACATTTCGCTCTCCGCAAATGTAAATAACAAACTAGATAGGCATCTTCTGTGTATGAAGACTTGCATACATATCTCATATATACATGAAGCTGGTGCACAAAATTTGCCATTATGGCAAGTGGTGAGATTTTACAAACATCTTGAATTAACTATGGCAGATCTTGTAACATTATATTTCCTGTCATTTTATAGACCTCGTGAATGGCGTCACCCATTCAGTGGGATATAAGAAATATTTGTGCAAGTCACAGGCATATTATTTTCTAGAGTACTTTATGAGCACTTCTTCAATTAGTTGAATTCGTGGGTTGGGTCGCACAGCTTTAGGCCAACCTGATTTAATCGGTATCAGTTTATTAAGCACTTTTTGCTATTAAACATTGGGTCCTCTTCACGAGCTCCCCTCATACCAAGTTACACATCAAAGTTTATCCAAAGCTCATTTGAATCGGTCTCAACTTTTGGGCTCGGCCAATAGCTAATCATTTATATATAAAGCCCCCAAGGTCAATTTCTTAGGGTGCGGCTTGAGCATCATACTAGTGCTCTTCAATTAATGTTGAACCTTTGATCAAAAAAAAAAAAAAATTAATGTTGAACCCTTGAGTTTTGGGCTCTTGCTCGTGCTTCAACTCTTTAGTTCACGAGCTTTGTCGATTGGCTCAACCATCCTCTACCCTTGGTATTTTCTCTGGACGTTTGATGAGACCTCATCATGAAAATCGGGTTCACTTCAAAGTTATTTAATTGGATCTCATCCGACACATTTTCCTCTCTCAACCCAATGTTTACTATTGAGAGTAGAGGGGGGAGTAGAAGATATCATCTCAACCCCCGTTTAGCTTAGGGCTCCGAGACCAAGCATCCCGATTTGAATATTGTAGCCCTCTCAGAAATATTGGGCATTTTCCAAATTGGATCTTATTGTTAAATGCTTGTTTAGGTAAGACATGCTTCAAGATTATTATTGAGAACTTAGTCAGATCAGATATATCGTAATCTTGTTATTCAGAGCATACTCAGGTCGAGATGCATGCCACATATTTTGCTCAAATTAAGATGACTGTCGTGCATTATATCATATCACAATTTATTCAGATCTTATTTAGTTCCCATGTTAAGATTCTACCTAGCAGATCTCGCGCAAATCATCTAGATCTCGTACATATCGAGCTCTATCACGGTCAAGGCCTCAAGAAAGTGATTAAACACCAGAAAAATTCATGACCAGATATTTTACCATATCAAATTATTATTCGGAAAGTCTGGTTATTCAGCAGATCTCATTAAGATTTTATTAATGTAGCCCAAGATCTAGATTCAAACCGGATCTGGTCAAAAGATCATAAGAGCTCACGCTGACTCTTAGACTAAACTAAGCGAATCAACTCAGCTAAAAGCCTTGGGCATACCAAGCACTCAAACCCTGATCTGGTCAAAAGATCATAAAAGCTCACGTTGACTCTTAGACCAAACTAAGCGAATCAGCTCGGCTAAAAGCCTTGGGCATACTAAGCACTCAAACCCTGATCTGGTTAAAAGATCATAAGAGCTCACGCTTACTCTTAGACCAAACTAAGCGAATCAACTCGGCTAAAAGCCTTGGGCATACCAAGCACTCAAACCTGATTTGGCCAAAAGATCATAAGAGCTCACGCTGACTCTTAGTCCAAACTAAGCGAATCAGCTCGGCTGAAGGCCCTGGGCCTACCAGTCACTCAAACTTGATCTAGCCAACAGATAAGAAGAGCTCACGCTGACTCTTAGTCCAAACTAAGCGAATCAGCTCGGCTAATACCCTTAGGCCTACCAGGCACTCAAACCTGACCTAGCTAATAGATCAGAAGAGCTCACGCTGACTCTTAGTCTCAACTACAGGAATCAGACATATGCATAAACCTTTAGCTGGTCTAGGCCAAAAAGCTACAAGCCCAGTACAACTCGAGCCAACCCAAAGACCCGAGCCTCAGATCGGGCACTACCTAAAAACCTAAGGCTATAATAAAGCCTAAGCATTGCAGATCCAAAAGAAAAAAGACTCGAGCCTCCAGCTCGACACTACCTAAAACCTAAGGCTACAATAAAGCCTAAGCGCTGCAAGTCCAAAAGAAAACAGACCCGTGCCCCCAGCTCGGCACTACCTAAAAATTTAAGGCTACAATAAAGCTTAAGCGTTGTAGGTCTAAAAGAAAATGACCCGAGCCCCAGCTCGACATTGCTACAATAAAGCCTAAGTGTTACAGGTTTAAAAAAGGTCAGACCCAAAAGCAAAGTTTTGCGGGTATAGAAGCCCAGAGCTCTTTACAGCTCGGGCAAACTAAAAAACCAAGTGTCACGGGTCCCAAATGCTATGAGCTCATTACAACTCAGGGATGATTGAAAAACTAAATTTTAAGGGTCTGTGAGTACAGATCATTAGACACACTTCATAGAAACAGAGCCCTTTTAACCAGCTCAACACCAAGCTGGATACTAAGTGTTCTAGCCCAACAAAAACCTTGGGCAATTCCCAGATGGCTAGGTCACTTTGGCACTGGTCTCGGGCACGCTTGCTCTGTAAAACCTTGGTTCAATCACACCAAGTACCTCAGTCGAGCACTCAAGTGTCCTACTCCTAAAGCCAATTTGTTGAATCATACCAAGCATTTTAGCCAAATGTTAAGGTGTTTAGTTCTTCAAATCTTTGGTTCAAAAACACCAAGCACTTCAACGTGGCCTCATTTCTTTGGCCCTAAGCTTATCAGCTTAGCCTCATCTTATGTGACCTCAAGCCTTTTTAGCTTGGTCTCAACTTGTTGAGCCTAAAGCTTTTCAGCTTGGCCTCAATCTCTCCAACCTCCTCAGAATTGCCTCTTATGAGATATAGTTAATGTATTCAACGACAAAGACTCTCATATTCAGGCCTTATAAGAGCAAGACCCTCTCGTGTAAGATTTTCCTAGCCCAGAGATCCAAGATTTCGACTTCAACTCCTTAAAAAGGACAAGTTCCATGATGCAGAAAGATGTCAATTCCAAAAGCTCCAATGGCCTCTAATGTATGATCGTGCCAGACGTCTCTTAAATGCTTCACTTATGAAACCAACTCAGGTCTTTCTTCAAATGACCAGAGCTTGGGGGGAGTAGCTGATATTCCCCAAAAATATCACCCCAATCATCTATCGGCCAGTGGAGCCGAAGAATGGGTCAACCCCATGACTACCCGTTAGTGATCATAGAAGAAGAGAGTGGTGTACATAATCCCACAATTATAGGCCAAATAATGGGTAGTTCAACCCACTACCAAGTAATGGAGTAGTGGGAGTAGTGTTATGACTTAGTCCAACCCATTACTATGTAGTGGAGTAGTGGGAGTAGTGCTCCTTAAAAAATGCAATCTCAAGCCCTATATAAACATAGCTCCAGCTCATAAGAAGGTACACAATTCTTCCCTCTGGTATTCCCTCATACTTAAACTCCATAAGAGACTAACTTACACTACAACAAAAATGTGATTTGGCGACAAAAAAATTTCATCACCAAAAGTCCATTTTTGGTCGCTAAAGGCTTTAGCGACGAAAAAATTTCGTCGCCAATTTTGTCGCCTTTGCCTCGTTGCCAAAGGCCCTTGGCGACGAAATTTATCTTTTGTCGCCATAGACCAAAAATGGCGACAAAATAATTTCGTCACTATTGATCAAAATTTTCGTCGCCATTGATGTGCATTTTGTCGCTAAAAGAATCAATTTTTGGCAGTAATGTTGCATTAGCGACGAAAATATTTCGTCGCCAATTCATCATATACAATGGCGACAAATTATTTTCGTCGACAATTCATTTTCAGAATATGCAATGGCGACGAAATAAATTTGTCACAAAATACATAAATGGTTTGCTTGTATTAGCGACGAAATAATTTTATCGCCAAATATATCAAACCGATTTGCTTGTATCAGCGACAAAAAAATTTCGTCGCCAATTCATTTTCATCATATGCAATGGCGACAAAATAATTTTGTCGCCAAATATATATTCTAGTAAATAGAATTATTTGAACATACTATAATCCTGTTCTTTCCTGTTTATCACAATAATTTTTAAAACCAAAAGAGACAATCATATTAAACATAAAAAGTCTTAATGTTTCTAAATAACTTCATTAAGCAACAAAATTAATATTGTTAATTGTTCACATACCCAATTAAAGGAATAAAATAAGCACAAAGGAATAAAATAATGAGTAATTTTGTCCAAAAGTATATCATGTGTATCTTTTCTCCATGAGTATGTTCCTGCTATCCAAAAAAATAATTTTGACAAGCCACACTACTGAGCAATTCAAATTTTGGCCGAAGCAAGTGGTTGAAATCACATGCAATTTAAGAAAGCAAATTGTAACAATTTACACAACCAAGTGACCAACGTAAATACTTGTGTAACCAAAAGATGTTCAAGACTAAAACTTGAAAATCTCCAAAGAAAGGTGACTGAATGCATTAAAAATAGAAGAAAACACCAAGTGATTTTCTGGAAACTAAATAAGGAGAAATCTTCACTTTCGCTCACTTTAGAGCTTCAATTTGGATCTCTCTAGTTTCTTTAGCTTCTATTATATAAAACACTCCTGAAAAAATTCAAACCAGAAAACTTGGAATTTTCTGGCAATTCAGTAGCAACCACCACCAAAAAGATTGAAAAAATGTTTAAGAAATGATTTTAACAAAAATGGAAAAGGGCAGAAGTAAAACACATCACAAATGGTCGTAAAACTTGATTCTAGTTTACCTCTATATCATTCTTGGGTCTCTACAAATGGGTGTTTGTTTATTCTGCAAAATGAAAGTAGCAAATTAGTTAGAAAAGGTGCAGCATAGAGGATAAAAAATCAGTCCAGTAGCAAACTGAACTTAACGGACCCTTGCTTTAATGTCTAAGAATCTCAATGCACGTAAGACTTTGTGTGCTAGTTAGTAGGATCAAAAGAAATCGTCACTAACACTTAATAAAACCTTTTACATTTCAGCTTTTCTACTGGGATAACACAAGGTACAAATAGTTTGAAAAAAAAAATTGAACCTTGTGAAATTAAGGTCACAGCCTATGTGAATACAATAAAATTGTATGCCACACCAATTATAGCTCCTCCTGACTGTGATGGTGTTATTTAGTCAGCCCTACCAAATTCTTACTTCATCTGAAGTTTCCATTTCTTCTATAAATAAGGATACTCTGTTTATTCTGTGTTACTCCACTACCTAACCATTTGTTCATGCAACATTTACGATCCAGAATAAAAAATTAAGTCCTACTTCTACTTTTAAGTTGGAGATGGGGTTTCACCTAGAATGGTGAGTTGTTGGTCTATGGACCCCACCCTCCTCAACTCTTTTTAGTGAACATATTCTTTTACATCCTGTTTTAATTTAAACCTCTCTCGTTCTCGCTCTAAGTAATTGAACTGCATTTATGTTTGTACAAGTGATATGAAAAGAAGAAGTCATTGCATATCCAAACATAACTTGAGACCAAGAAATTGAATGTATCATACTTGGTTGTCTCGTAAAATTTTTAAAACTCAAATACCAATAAAATAGGAGGTTTTTTTAATTTGGAAGGGGGGAGGGGGCTTAAGAGTAAAAATATATATTTTTTAAGGGTAGATAGAGAATTTTTCAAAATCAAGGGGGGACTCTTGTCCCTCAATAGATCCGCCACTGTCGGGGGATGTCATCATAATAACTCTATACTATTAGCTTCAACAAATACTTGCACCATGAAGATTGAATGCATAAATTTGCTGCAACAATACAGCTTTACACTTAATAAACTTACCACAATCAAATTGAAGGACTAAATGGATATTTAAAAAAAAAATGCGTACCCTCGAGACCCAATTCAATCAATTTCAAGTAGCCTCCTGGTTGTAGAAGTTCACCAACGATTCTATCAGGTTCAGTCAAATCTCTTTCCTCACTGTAATTTACCACTAAAAAAATACAAGTTAAAAGAAGAGGAAAAAAAAAAGCTATTAGAAGGGGGGGGGGGGGGGGGGGGGGGGGAGGACAAGGAATGTTTATCCAGTTACTTGACAAAGATAACAAAATACAAAGAACATGTATAAAGAAGCTATCGAAAATTTTATCTACTAAATAACTTAACAGATAATATATGATTTGAAAATTTTTAAGGAAACAATTTTAAAATTTTCAACACCTAACAATATGGATACCTCATACCTCAAAACTAAAATATTTCTAACAAAATTCAAAGAGATAGAAAGCAAAAAAGAAACAAAAAGGAAGAATTTTTGGCAGAATCTCCAAATCAACAACAGAAGTAAGTAGTGCTATAATAAACCATATGACTAGATACATATTTATATTTTATTAGAAGGAAAGAAACAAGGAATGTTTTATCCAATTTACATGAAAAAGAAAACAAAATGCATAGAGAAGGTATCAGCATGGCCCAAGGCCCTAGGCCCTCAGGTAAGCCCTAGAGTATGAACCCTCTAGCCCGGCCCGAAAGAAAGAAGGAGCCCGTGGGCCAAAGCCCAAGCCCGCCTAAGCCTGATCAATGTCGGGACGGGCTGGGCCCGACGGGCTATTTTGACATCCCTAATGTTAATGCAGAAGATAGAGAAACAAAACATCTTGGATTAGTAATTGAGAACTAGAAGTGTCCATGACTGGTCAAATACAACATCATAGCCTACATGTGTAGCATCAGCTTGACCATTTTAATTAGATTTCCTAAAAAGCTAGGTAAAAGCTAATCCAAGTAACCACAGCTTTTTAAACAATCAATTATATGCAATTATCATTACCAGATCGATAAAGACATTACTAAACTGCGACCCATAACAATTTATTTTAAATTCTTTGATGCTAATTACACAAGGCATATGCTACAATGCATACATTATGTTCATTAATTTTTCTCTCTGCTATTTGAAAATTATTTCAGACACTCATGCAAGCAATTGTCCCACAGTACATCACAAACACTGAAACATAATCACCACTGCGGGAGTTGGCTATTTGTTATACTTGACACCCAATAACCATGTGATACCAAAACAGAGATTACAATTCCAAAACATAATATGAACTAAAATAGTTCCATAAAAAGCAACATCTATAAATAATCCCCGCTTCAATTAAGATAAAAGAATCAGCTTACTATGACGATGGCGAGCATCTCGTGCTTCCAAGTGCTTCTGCTTTGCAGTAACAGATTTCAATGCCTCCCTCAGCTCAGTAATTCTAACATTTATAGGGTCCAAATGTTCTGCAACAAACCACAACATAAAGGTTATTAAACAAAACTAGAAAAAATATGTAATGTAGGTGGACTAGCATTTAACATGCTGCTTTGGTAACAATGTAAAATTTTGAGATCAAGAGTTCAATTTTTATCAACACATTTCAGATCTACCCAAACACTAAGGGTTGATTAGGTCAAAATTTTTGAGATAGTGAGACACACACACACACACACACACACACACACACAGAGGAAACTTGAAATTAAATCTAGGTTTAGAAATTGGGGCAAAAAAATACCTTTGCTAAAAACTTTAGTTCCAAAATAAATACCTTTGCTAGTGCGTGTGTGTGTGTGTGTGTGTGTTTTGTGACTTAAGAGAGAGATAAGAGATGCATAGATAGTTATATATATACAACTATACATAGATATATATATACATATATATAGACATAGAGAGAGAGAGAACCTGGGGAAAGGGGGGGCGGGGCGGCTACAGAATGGGGGCGAGGTGGGGGCGGCGACGGCAGTGGGTGGGGGGAGGTGGGGGCAGCGGGGTGGGAAAGGGAATGTGGGGCGGCAGGGTTGAAGGGTGGGTTGGGTTGGGGTGGGCTTCCCCTTTCTACAGAGAGAGAGAGAGAGAGAGAGGGGAAGAGAGTAGAGTGTGTGTGTGAGACTAATTAGGGCTGGGAGGGAAATAATTTTTTGGGGTAAAAAAAGGGGGGAAAATTGGGGGTTAGATTGTCATTGTTTAGGGGAGCAAAAATCAGAGTGACAATTTTGCTATTTTGGTCAATGTTTTAAAAATCGGACCGGATTGGTCGGTTGAACCGGTTGAACCGTCGACCGGTCCAGAAAACGGTCCGGTTTGAATCGGAAAACCAGAAAATGCATAAAATTGGTCAATTTTGTGAAAACCGGAAAAATCGGTGGTTGAACCGGTGGTTGAACCGGTAAAACCGGCAATTGGACCGGAAAACCGGAAATTTTTTATTTTTTAATTTTATTTTTTTATATTTTTTATATTTTGTATTATTATTAATATTTATTACATAATTATGACATCACGGTTCAATTCCGGTTCATCCAACGGTTGAACCAGTGACCCGTGACCCAGTTATTTTTCCGGTTCAATGACCGGTCCGGTTTTCAAAACATTGATTTTGGTGTAGTGAAATGATGTGGTAGTGGGGTCAAGTAAACAACTTTCATTCTAAATTTAACTAATCTCACTTTATTGGAAGATGTTAAAGTGGTCCTACCATTGTTGAAGTTGATCCCAGCGTCACACGTGTTGACAATTTGGAAAGCGTAGTATTATTCAAGTTATACATTAGCAAATAACCCAAAAACAAAATATTGAATTAAAAATTTAGTTCCCAAATGTTTTTACAGTTATATCACATGGATAGATTAATGCTATGATTCCCAAATTTGTATCACAAATGTGACTCCCAACACATACGACAGTGGATCCACTTGATTTTCATTGGAGGTTGTTAAAGTGGCCCCACCATTATTGAAAGTGATCTTACTGCCACACGTATTGAGAATTACATTTGTGATTAAAAAAAATGGAAATCATAGCATTATGCAAGGTAGATATATTTAGAAAAAATGAAAAATTATACATGCATATATATATACATATCAGTATTATTTCTAGAGATAAAAAAATAGAAAATAAATAAGAAATATATAGAAAAGTGGAAAAACTCGTAGAGTCTTATATTATATGTATTATAAGAAATATATTATATGTATTACATGATTTATATTATATGTATTTATACATTGCCGACAATCAACCCCCGGGTTTTGACTGCTAAATTTAAGGCCTGGGTATGACCCATGCTTGTTGGAGGGAGCTCATCATCAGAGAAAGAAATGCAGTTGGGGGCCAGAACCATTCTGACCATGTCATGGAGTTTGTCAGGGGAGATGCTGTGGGGTACATAAGCTTCATTCAGAATCCATAACAGGGCTGACCTATGAGTCTCGGAAGTCAGAAGAATTGATAAGATTGAGGATTGAGCAGGTGTCTTTGCCAGTTGATCAACTACGTTGTACTCACTTTTCTTCAATACTGTGAAAATGATATGCTTTTCCAAAGAAAGGGTTCGAAGGATTGATTATGTTAGGGGAAGGTGTTAGGCACCCCTAAACATCCCTTGAAAGGGTTACTATGCTACTTTGGTATCATATCGGCTTTTAAATTAAGGAAAAATAAAATTGTATCAGAAAAAAAGAAAAAAAGAAAAAAACAAGGGGTTTTGTTGGTGCGACCGAACCCTTCGTGGGCTGCCTACGTATCTCGAGTTTAATCTTGAATCAGGTCGTGCGTAGTTCTCTCTATTAAGGGAGGAATTTTAAAAAGTGAAGTGGGTTTGGTTTTCCTGTTTTCCTCGACCTGAGGTAACAAAACCACAAGTAAGGTGCGGTTTTCCTGTCTAGATCGACAAAACCGGAAGTAAAGTGTGGTTCTCCTGTTAACCTCAGGGTGAGGCAACAAAACCAGAAGTGATGTTTTGAAAGTGTGCCCAGAAAATATTTTGAAACCATTCGTACATTCATACTTGGTATAATATTTTGAAAGTTTTAATTTCTAACAAATAGTTCTTCAAAAATACATTTATCTAATTGACAGTGATGAGAAGATAATTCATGGTTGTGATGCTTATTCTTACGTCTTAGTAGCAACTAACAAACTTCTTAGTAGCAACTAACAATAGAAGGAATAATGATTTAATGACTCGACATCTAGAGAGAGAATAATGATTTCAAACGATTCCCAACTCAAACCTTGAGAGATTCTGGCTTCCTAACCTTCGTCGATGACGATAGTCGGCGACGACGATGACGAACAGTAGGGACGGTGGCGACGAACGGCAGCGGTGGCGGTGGTAGTCGCGGCAACTTACAGGGAGATTATCTCTCTCTCTCTCTCTCTCTCTCTGTATACGACTGAATGGTTTCTAATGCCCTAACCCCTTTTTTGGTTTTCTTTTTATTTTTTTTTATGTTTATTGTTTTTTTTTCTTTGTTTAGAGAAGTAGAATTTATTAATTTTTATTGAATTCAATCAAATAAAATTAAAAAATCTAATCTATTACTATTCTAAAGGGAAAGGGAGAGGTACTAACATGATTTTTTAAATTCTCTATAATTACAGTAAAATCATAACACTTTATTTTCTTAAAAAAAAATTAGAAGGGTGTTAAAATGTCCAATCAATTAAAAAAAACTACTTCAACAAATGGGAAAAAACTGCCTAAAAAATTATTAAAAACATTGCAACTCGCTTTAGGCATCACTTTTAGCGACGAAATAATATTTCGTCGTCATAGGCATTACGTTTGGCGACGAAATAATATTTCGTTGCCATAGACATCACATTACAACTCATTTTAGACATCACTTTTAGTGATGAAATAATATTTTGTCGCCATATGCATCATTTTTTGCGACGAAATAATATTTCGTCACCATGGACATCACATTCCAACTCACTTTAGGCATCACTTTTGGCGACGAAGTAATATTTCGTCGCCATAGGCATCACATTACAACTACTTTAGGCATCACTTTTGGCGACGAAGTAATATTTCGTCGCCATAGGCATCACTTTTGGCGACGAAATAGTATTTCGTCGCCATAGGCATTACTTTTGGCAACGAATTAATATTTCGTCCCCATAGGCATCACTTTTGGCGACGAAATAATATTTCATCGCCAAAATTGACACTTCAGGCGACGAAACAGAATTTCGTCGCCAAATTTATGTTTTTTTTAGCGTCTTAGGCGACGAAATTTAATTTTGTCACTAAAACTATATATTTGGTGACAAAAATTAAATTTCGTCGCCATATTTCGTCGCTAAAGCCCATTTTTGTTGTAGTGAATTAGTCATCGGAGGAGGGTCAAGGGTCCAAACCCCCCTTTGTGGCCTTTTTTTTTGTCTTTTGCAGGTGATCATTCATGGGGAACTCTCTACGGCGGATAAGTTCATCCCAGTCCACACATAATTCAGATCAACAATTTTAGGCAAAATCAGAATGGTTTCTTAGAGGTGTCAATATAGGGTGCTAATAGTTTTGATTCTAATATGTTATAGTCTTAAAATGTTTGAGAAAATTTTGAAACCTATTTTCAACATTTTGGAACCTAAGTTCCAATTTTAAAATAAAACGATTGAGTCCCCTCAGCTCCCTCTAATGAGTTGAAACTGGAAGGATATAATATATGTAGGCCTGTCAATTGGGCCCTATGAGCCGGGCCTAGTGTTGCCCGAGCTCGGCCCGAAATAAATATTACCTTCCCAAGCCCAAGCTCGGCCCGTTCTTAAACACACTCTTTTATTCCCAAACTCGGCCCATATATTAAAACGGGCTTTGGGCCGAGTTCGTGCCTAGCCCGATTAATTGATTCAAAGAGAGAAAGAAATAGGGTATAGAAATTTTTTGACTTTAACTCTAGGTTTTTTTTTTTTTTTTTAAATGTTCTATGACCCCAAAAAAGAAGTTTATATGGGTATGCCAGAAAGGGAAAAACAAAAGTTTGGAATATGTTAAAAAATGAAAAACTCTTATTTTTGTCACTTTTGTGAAATCCAATGATGTGTTTTTTAGGGGAATATTGTCCAAATTTTGATCACAACTATATGTATTATATATATGTAAACATATGCATTATACATTTTTTGCATTATATTTTTTTATACATATACATATAGTGGTAAGGGCCGGGCTTATATTGGGCCGAGCTTATATAAGCCCGAGCTCGGCCCGAAAACTAGTTTGTGCTTAAAAATTTGTCCAAGCTCGGCCCGACTCACTCCTATATAAAGCTCGGCCCGAAATTCAGCGGGCCGAACAATCGGGCTTCGGGCTTGCCCGGCCCAATTGACAGTCCTAAATATATGATTGTTGTTTGAAATTAAAAAAAAATTAAAAAAAAGGGTTAATTACAAAATATATCCTTGAGTTTGATCCCTATTTCATCTTAGTCTTTGTAGTTTTAATTGTAATAATTTGATCTTTGAAATTTTTTAATAGAAGCAATATGGTTCAAATATCTCTTTCTGTCAAAATTTTTTTTCATAGATTCACACATTGCTACACTTCGCACAATTATGCAGATAAGTGGGTGGGGGATTGGTGGTGTTCCATTTTGCCCCTAAAAGGCATGACAATTCATTGCATGTTCGCTAAGTTTTCTCATATAATTGGACATTTGGATTACATTGCTTTTATTTAAAAATTTCAGGGACCAAATTAATGCAATTGAAACTATATCGACTAAAATGAGAAATCGACCAAACATTAGGGGTATGTTTTGTATTTAAGCCTTAAAAAAATTATAATCAATAAATTTTTGGGTTAAATATATTTTACCTCCCTCTGATTAGGCCCGTTTTCACTTTACCCTTTTGTGATTCAAAAGTGGACACTTAACCGCCAGGTGGTTTCGGAATAAAGTGAAACTGTTAAGATTTCCCTCAAAATTGATAAAAAAAATCTAAAATTGGCCCAAAAAATTAACGCGTAACACATCGTGAAGTTAATTTTGGGGTTAATCCTCTATGTGGGAATAATTATGTCATTTAACTCACATATGTGAGGCATTTTTTAACGCTTGCCCCTTTGGGGAGTTAATTTTGAGATTAACTGCTTATGTGGAGTTAATTTTGACACTTAAAACTCTCTTTCGTCGGGCTAATTTTAATACGTAATCCCCATGTGGGACTATTTTGATAGAAATCTTAGTAGTTTTACTTTAGTCCTAAATCACATAGGGACAATGAGGTAAAGTGAAAATGAGACATAATCACATAAAGTAAAATATAATTAATCCTAATTTTTTTCTCAAAAGCTAGCCCGTGGACTAGGCCATTCATCACCTTCTTGGGCCGACCATATATGAATTCTTTTAGCAGTCTTAATTAGATTTCATCAGCCCATCTTAACCACTGGCAAACAACCATTCGGTCCATCCCACAACTGGGCAATATGCTGCAACTTTGACTTTTCAACCAGGGTGCTATAGAAAAGAAACTGAACCATGATTAATAAATCATAAAACAACAATTATGCTAGTCAAAAAATGAAGGCCATGAGCTTGCTAAACTTGCTTTTGTTGATAGTTCTTTTCTTGTGTGGATAGAGGAGGTTCCTCCAACATCCAACATTTTTGTGGATTTTGATGTTTCTCATTTGTTTATTTCTGAGTAAAATCCTTCTTTGTTTGGTGATCAAACGAAGAAAAAAAAAAAAAAAAAAACCAATGAAGCCTATCCATTATTATAAGATAAGTTACCATTACCACCACTCAATTTGCTAAATTTTGTTTATCCTAAATATTTTTTGAGTAATGATACACTCACACTCTTATTTACACCTCTAATCTCATTCAGCACATCCTGACCTTTGATTGCCCTTAATTTTGGTGAGTTCTACATGAGTCTCACATAGGACCTACCAAAATCAAGGGACATAATGTGCTGAATGTGATTGAGGGTGTGATTGCGGGAATGAATATATCATTGTTCATATTTTTTTATCCAAAAAAAAAAAAAAAAAACCACAGGACCAGGATGAGGAATTTATCGACAACGAGGCTGTTGAAAAACCCAGTTGGCCCCCCCAAAAGACAAATGCATATATAGCAACATGCTCAGTCGATGTAATCCCCTCTTCATAAAATTATTTACAATTATGCTAGAAAATTCATTAATTGGGCAAAACAAAATTGCCTAAATTAATCTACATGGAAGGTTAATATTCGATAAGATTCTAATAACCATGTACTACGCAAAAGCAATGCATGTATAATTCTCTTATCTGATGTTTATTTGATAACCCACCCCAACCTAAAAACCTTTATATTTAATTTACATAAAGGATCGCTAAGCTGATGATACAATCATGGATCTTATGAACTCAATCAGACGATCCAAATTAGAGCAAGAGGTCCCACCTTCACTCACAGCCTGTTTCGCCAATTTCGCCATGTGAGCAGAACGTTGCTGGAACTCATCTTTCTTAACCTCCATCAGATCTCTAACCATCTTCTCAATAACTACTCGATCACACGTATCTTTCATGTCCAACCCAAGCTTCCAAACCTCGCTCACGAACCTACTGTTGATCGTCTGATCCGCAAAATAGGGCCAGCAAACCATTGGCACTCCCGCGACTATACTCTCAATAGTCGAGTTCCACCCACTATGAGTCAGAAACCCACCAATGGCCGGATGGGACAGCACTTCCTCTTGTGGGGCCCACCCCACCATGTATCCTCTCTCCCTCGTTCCCTCTTCAATTTCTGCCGGAATCGGACTCTCCCCATTCTTTCCTGCTATCGAGTCCGGCCTCATGACCCACAAGAACTTCTTCCCACTGTTCACCAAACCGTACCAGAACTCCATGAGTTCATCTCTCGTCATGATCGTCACGCTTCCGAAGCTTACATAGATCACGGATTTCGACGGCTGTGAATCGAGCCACGTCACACAGCTCCGGTCTTCTGCCCAGAAACTACCCGACCCGTTTGTGGTCGACTGGGTCTTATTATCCGATTCGAGTTTTGTTATCAGGTGCGCGTGGAGTGGTCCGATGGAGAAGAGATTTGGGCAGTGATTGCGAATTTCGGAAATAATGGGTCCCTCTAGGTCTTCGAAGGTGTTGAGAATGAGAGCTCTAGCCCTTGTGGACCGTCGGGTCTCAGTCTTAATGGTTTGAAAACCCGGGTCATCGACCTCGTCGACCCTGCAGAACGCCGGCAAGTCCCGTCGCCGGAGAAAACCTTCCATTCCGGGCACGCTTGTAACCATTAAGTCCATTTCCTTTTTCCTTCTATATGTCTGCAAGTCTACTCCCTTACCTATACAAGCGAAAATAATTTGCAATGTCACATATGAATAATGTATATTTGTGTACTGTACACCCATTGGTAGTGGCATCTCCAAATTAAATTTTGGTTCAAAACCTTCTTCACCCCTATAGACTTTAATCCTATATCAACTAGAGTTGCTTTGAAATCCGGATCCAAATTGAAATAACGCTACTCCTTAACTCAATTTTTCAGTAAGGATTGGAGTGAATTTTGAAAGTTTTATTTTACTTAAATTTGATTTGTATGGTTTTGATACGGTTTGGAGATGCTTTTACTCACATTTTATTATCAAATAAGGGAAAATGTAATAATTATATTTATAAAAAATAGCAATTTTTGAATACCACCAAGTCCGAAGTAAATCAAGGTTTTACCCAAATTTTGATCAAATTAGACAAAAAAAAAAAATGGAAGCACTTGAGATGGAAATAAAAAAGTACCTTTAAGGGGAACTTCTCCAGCTTCAATTACTTCAGTAAAACAGAAATTAGCCCAAAAAGAGCAAGCCCCAACCGTACGGAAATACAGAAATGGGATCCCCATTTCGTCTGCAACGTCGGCGGCGAAACTCAACACTCCGTCCATGATCAGGCAGGTCACCGGCCTGCGATTACAACCAGAGCTCAGTCGATTACTCGAAACCATCAATTCGTTGAACACCTTTTTTCCGATGACCTTCAACGACATCATGACGTCCATGATTTGCTCGCCGGCGCGTGGGTGTTCGTCGGGTAGGCCGTCGGGCATGGTGGCGAATCGGAAACCCGGGTAGCCGGAGAAACGGGTTTGGACGTTGGCGTGACGGTGGAGGCGGCCGTGGGTGAATTCGGAGACGAGAATGGTGACGTGGAGGCCGGATATGCAGAGGAGCTCGGCGAGCTTGAGCATGGAGTTCACGTGACCCTGTATCGGCAACGGGAAGATGAGCACGTGAGGTGGTAGATCTGAGTCTTCTGGGTGATGATCCATCGGAAACTTCAAAAATGGTTCTTTAAAATTGAATCGATGTCGCCGTTCACCGGAGTTATCGCTGGCGAGAGGTTTTGGTTTTTCGATGAGTAGTGATATAACGTTGGATTGATTTTGGGAACTTGGTTTCTCCTATTTATAGGGAGTAGTAAAGGTTTGGGGTTTTATTGTAAAAATTGTACTCCCTCGTCCCTTTTTTTGAGTCCTATATTCCATTTTGGGATGTCCCAAAATTAGTGTCCACTTTCCTAAATTGGCATACAATTTTTACTTACTTTCCAAAACTACCCTTCCTTGAAATCTACACCAAGACAAAACTAAAAAAGTTATTGTAATGATTAGGGGCAATTGTGGAAAGTAAGTGAGATTCTTTTTGTCTCCTTAATAAGTTGAGTTCCCAAAGATGGACTCAAAAAAAGGGACGGAGGGAGTATATTAATTTAAAAAAGTAGACACTAATTTTAAAATATTTTAAACACTTTGAAATCATACTGAATTTAACATCTTATATTTTAAATATATATGCCTTATGTTGTGTGAATTTTTCACACTTTTTTATCCATCACGTACATAACATATAGTACATGCATTTAAAGTTGGATGTTAAATTCAGAGTGGAATTCAAAGTGTGCCTAGCATTACTTTTTTAAAATAGTATGAGATCATTTTTGCTCATCCAAAAACTGGTTCACCAATGCTCACCTAAGCATCCCATTGGCCAATACAGTGAGACCCAGAATTAAAGATCATTGGTGAACCATTGATGAAGTATTTTTTGGATGAACAAAAGTATTTTCAAATGGGTAAGTCTATTGTGAAAAGCTTTCATACGAGAAGGTGGGTTTTAACCGTTGGACGACTATCTAATAATAGATGCTTCTCTAGATTCCTGAAAATCTTATAACTAGATGTTCATCTAACGGTTTAAATCCGTCTTCTTATTTGAGAAGCTGCTCACTATAGCATTGCCCTTTTCAAATAGAATATGGGACTCAAAGTAAAGAAGAGGATATAATGACTGAAATGCCATTGGTTGTACAGCTCATTGCTGACTTAACCATTGCCCGCGTGGTTACACTTTCTCAACCACTGGGAAAAAGAAAATAAAATTGACAGTTGTTTTTTTTTTTTTTAAGGAACTAATTGACTACTTTTTAGTATAGTATGCTTTCAGACTTTCAGTATATAAATTACAATTTCAGTACACTTAATAAGTTCACAGAAAATACTTATATGGTTCTATTAAGGAGTTAAAAATAGTCAAAAATAAAATATATAAATATAATATGCACCTACTTTTTCATCAATCTAAATTCTCTATGTATTTTTTATTAACATGTGGCACATGCTAACATTTCCCTATTTATATTCAACTTTAAGATACCCTTATTTTTATGAATAAAATTATGTCATGTTCCTGTATCTAGAAAATTACAATAAAAAAAATAAATGTAACATTTTTTTTTGGGTTAAATATATTTTAAGCCCTTGTGGTTAGGTCCATTTTTAATTTACTCCATGTACTTCAAAAGTGAACATTTAACTTCCTTGTAGTTTTCGGATTAAAGTGAAACTATTAAGTTTTCCCTTAAAATTGACGAAAATTCTAAAATTGGTCAAAACCATTAACACTGAACCCCCTTTGTTATTAACACTAAACCCTCATTTTGAGGGCTAAATATTCAATGCAACGGTTGTATTTAGTGACGTGGTACAACTAACTAATAAAATCCTTTCATTTATACATCTGACCCCCTATTTTTATGGGGATCATCCCTCCACATCAACACATTTTCAAAATATGTGAGCCCCTATTTGTGCTGGTGGTACATATATACATATGTACATCTAATCATATGGGCAATTTTGAATGCTCTAATAACAAATTTCTCACTTAGTAATACAAAGTTCTCACTTTTTGAATGGACAAAATGTGAAATTTCACATTTTTTGAATGGATATAATATGAAATTTCTCACAACTAAGTCACTTCTTCCAACAAGCTTATTACCAAATTCTCAGATTATGAATTTCAGCATGATTTCGCACTATGTTATGAATTACAGTTATGAATTTCGCACTATATTGTGAGAATTTCTCACCTTTTTATCAGCAACCTTCAATCTTCCATACAAAATTATGTATTATTTCCACGCAAGATTATTTCCTATTTTTGTGACGCGTTCCAATTAATCATGTTTACATGCAGATTTAAAAGGTTCTTTTTTGAAATACAAATCAGCATATTTTTTGGGATACAATACATTATCCATGTTCTCCTATAAATCCTCCCCATTTATTAACTACCTAATTTAGACTTTTTTGAATTTCAAATGTTTGCTTATATGTGTATGCATATAATCAGTTATATACATATATATATATATATATCACAAGGGTATAATGGTCCAGATTTGAACTAACAATTCAGGGATAGGGACTAATTATTGATTTCTAAGGCAAATTAAGGATTAATTTTTGTAATCCAAATCAAGTAAGGATCAATTTCTATTAATGGCCATAATTAAGGACCAAATCGTATATTTCTATTTTATTAATATGTGGCACATGTTAACATTTCCCTATTTATATTCAACTTTAAGATACCCTTATTTTTATGAATAAAATTATGTCATGTTCCTGTATCTAGAAAATTACAATAAAAAAAATAAATGTAACATTTTTTTTTGGGTTAAATATATTTTAAGCCCTTGTGGTTAGGCCCATTTTTAATTTACTCCATGTACTTCAAAAGTGAACATTTAACTTCCTTGTAGTTTTCGGATTAAAGTGAAACTATTAAATTTTCCCTTAAAATTGACGAAAATTCTAAAATTGGTCAAAACCATTAACACTGAACCCCCTTTGTTATTAACACTAAACCCTCTTTTTGAGGGCTAAATATTCAATGCAACGGTTATATTTAGTGACGTGGTACAACTAACCAATAAAATCCTTTCATTTATACATCTGACCCCCTATTTTTATGGGGATCATCCCTCCACATCAACACATTTTCAAAATATGTGAGCGGGGGGGGGGGGGGGGTACATGATGACATGGTATCCCCGTTGTATTCAAAATTTACTCCTTTGTGAGGTTGATATTGGGGTTGTTCCCCTATGTGGAGAATCTGGAGATAATACAGCAATTTAACCCACCTGTGTGGGGCTAATTTTTAACAGTTAACCCCTTTTTTGGACTAATTTTGGACTTAACTGACTCTGTAAGGTTAATTTTAACATTTAAACTCTCCTATGTTTGGCTAATTTTAACATTGAGCCTCACGTGGGTGTATTTTAAGAGACAACAATACTAGGGTCACATCCATCCACACTCAAAAAGCATCCACACCCTGAGGTGGACCAATGAGAAGAGACTGACAGTGGATTCCGCACTCAAAAAGGATCCACATCCTGAAGTGGACCAATGAGAAGAGACTGACAGTGGACTCCGCAGTCTCTATCTCTCTTCTCATTGGTCCACTTCAGGGTGTGGATATTTTTTTTTTTTTGGTGTGGATGGGTGTGGCCCAAACATTACTCTTTGAGAGAAATCTTAGTAGTTTCACTTTAGTTCAAAACCACAACAGTGGTAAAGTGAAAATGTGTCTAATCACTTGTAATTAACCTTTTTTTTGAGTTATGAGGACAAATCCTTCAGTCATATGTCGTTGGAATTTTACCGTCATTATTCGGAAGGACTTAGTGGATACTATTTTATAGGAGTAGAACATCTGACAAACCCGAGCATTTGCACCGATCCCACAACACACGCACCAAGTAATTTAGTAGTGGACGATTGAATTCAAAACTACACAAAACACTGAATACGGTTCGTTCAACAATTTAAAGTCCGTACTTCTAACTCACTTACTTCAGTACTTGTTTCGAACCGCTAAACGCCTTAGCAGGCCAAGGCTTGGTTGATAAATGTCATATATCAACTTGTTCATTGTATCAAAGTAATTTTGACAACTGAAAATAGTACTCCACTGGGTTTAAAAAGGGAGAGTATTTATATACTTCTGCAATTCCACGGCGCATCTTTAAAATAATTTTGGTTTTGAACCAAACCAGCACACTCAGGTCAGCAATGAGGTAGATTTAGTGGAGTCAAACAAAATCATAGATTATAGTTATCATTATTATCTTAAATGTTTCATTTCGTCCAACTACATGTTTTTTTTCTTCTTAATTTAATAATATTTGATATTTAAAACGAAATATTTTATTCAAAGATACCAAACGATTAGGATAGGAATTAAGTGGAGAGGGAGAGCTTTTGAAGCTGACCCATAAAATGGAAGAAAAGAAATGTGCACAAACAAAATGTAGAGCAACAGCCATACTACTACGGAGTTGCTTGGAAGGGCAAAATCGTAAGTTGCCTGCCAACCACAGGAAAAATAATATTGCAGAGAGAAGAATTTATAAGCGGACGACTAAAGTGAGAAAAAGTGTTGGGTTAGAATTATTTTTCTTTCTTTTTTCAAACGATTTAGCCGTGTTGGTAAAAGGGTGCTTCATAGATACACTATTGTTGACAATAGTTACCTTTAGCTCTGTCAACGAGGGCCGATTTAGTGAGGGACAAAGAGAGGCTCAAGCCCCCTTTAATTTTAGAAATTTTCATGCATATATATGTATATACCCTAAAATAATATATACTTTTATTCTAAACACTCCAGTTAAAAAATAAATTCAAAATTTTTTATTTTATTAGTATTTGAGTTTTGAAAAATTCTATAAGACAGTCAAGTATGATATACTCGATTTCTTAGTCTTAATTTATAGTGACAATGTGTCATTATGTTGTATCTATGGTGCCATCAATATTAACTTTTTGAATATTCCATTTGGTAGTAACTTTTAGGTGTCATTTGTTAGTTAGCAAAATGTCCAAAAGTGTTTATGATTTTGATGTATGTATCATACAATGAGAGAATATTTCTTGAGTTATTGTATTATTTTTTGTAAATTAGCTTAATTATATTATCCATACAAAAAATATGTATACATAGCCCTCCAAAAAAATCATCGGGGATTGTGCCCTTGAACTCCCGCTAACATTATTTCAAATTGTCTTCTTATTTGATCAATTTTATGTTTTCTTAGAATGTAAAACATTTTTTATAACAAACATTATTTTTACATTAACATTTTAGTAGCGGAAGTATTCAAGATCACCATTTTTAAATGCTCTATAAGAATGTTATTTAATTATTGCATTCATAGATGTTCTCTTAAAGAGAGTACTCAATGTAACGATGTATAATATGCATGAGTTTGATGCTGTTGTGGTCTTTGTGGAGATTTATATTTTTCTTGAATTTAGGATAGACAGATGTTTAGAACACGACATCTTATTAGTCTGTTATACCATGTCATTAAAATAATTGTTACATTGAATAATTGTTATACTGTAGCCGAGGCTAGGCCCTTAATGATTGGGGGTAGGTAATATGATGAAATTAGGATAACTGTTTGGTTGGAAAATTTATAAGTGTGCGAGTGTGTCAGGCAAGTAAATTGCCAATGTGTATATTGTGATTGATATCCAAACTGCGCCTCACCAAACAGATTGTGGTGACGTTCGATGCCTTAACAAGGACTTCAAACGTGTAAAGATGTAACTAATCGAAGCACTTTGAACTTACTAATGGACAACTACTCCTAAGTAAGAACAGTAAATAAAACAATAAAGTAACAAACTACTTTATTAGATTAAACAAACTACAATCTAACATTGAAGATGACTTCGAAGGTATTCTATTTCTAAATCTAAATGCCTAGATAGAAATACAATGAATGTATTGAAAGATATATGTTGATGTTGATCGAAAAGGATCCCTCCTTGAACACAAAATCCTTCTATTTATAAACGTCGAGGCCTCCCAACAGTCTTGTTCGGATGTTCCCTCTTCTTTTCAAATTGGTAACTGCTCCAAAAGGTGGCATTTCCTTGAATTGACACCTGATTTTCAGTTATTCCACCATGATCAACACGTGTCCCTTAGCAGTCAACTATTTTGAACAGAATGAGTCAGCAAAATTGTTCATAACTGTTCATGCTCCATATCCATTTCAACCAACTGCCCTGCCACATCGAGTCTCACATATCACTTCCACATAGGTTGGATATTTTTATCACAAACATTACCTCCCGTGCCATTTTCCTTTTGATTTGAAAAAGATAATGGCGATCGTGGTTATCATGTTGGATACTTGGAGCTTTCATGCACCCCTTTCTTTGTAGTTAAATTGAAGATCAAGCTTTCATTTGTCTTCACACAAGCTGCTGCATTTGGTTATTCCTTGAATTTTCAACTGCCACTTCGAATCTTCTCTGTTAATCATGTCTTCTTCTCACTCTTCATTCGATACCAATGATTACTTCCCTTTAGATCTTCCCAAAGAAGTGATGTTGTCAACCAAACGTCCTGAAATCCCCCCTTGAACTAATTGGGATCTCCTTGAGATTCCTCCTGAACCCTTTACTTATTCGAGATGGAGAAAGTGGCATAAAATGCTAAACCGACCAAGTGCTTCCTCATCAGGACAATTCATCCTCTAGCTCTTTGAAATCAATCTATAATAACCAAACTTTTCCTCCTGCTTGGGAATAACCCATTTCCCATGGTGAAGGGGTAGGATACTACAAAGGGATGAAACTTGAAATACCAACTATAGCACCTTCAGTTATTCACCCAAACTTTGAATATCCTGAAACTGAAGGGGTTATTCGAAGCAGGGTAATAAAACCATACTATCCATTTTTGAACCATCTTTCTCGAGAACAAAACTTGTTGAATGCCTGATTGATTTCTTTAACCAGTCCTCTTGGGGAAAGGCTTCAAAGAGGTAATATCTTAATTCCTCAAGGCAGACCCTCCATCCATACATATGTAAGGGCATCTCATGAAGATTTTTCCAATGAGCACTACTCCTCAGCTTTTCTATCCAAATGCAAACTTTTCGGGAAAGATTACAAAGAAAGAGTGCTACTTTTTGATCATTCTGTGCTAGGTTTTTCAAATACAAAAATTCAAGTACCCAACTAAGGATATTAGTGATCCTTTCTTAAAATTAGACCAATTGTGTAGGAATGGTCCTATATTTGAACATACTTCTCCTATTCTGTCACCCTCTCCATGCTTGATCATCCAAGCTCAAAGGCTTCTAGTTGCCTTTTCACATCTCCCATTCTCCATTCTGCCAGATTCAAGGGCTCGAATTAACTTTGAATGGAGTTGTCACATCCTATGCTATGAATGGAGCATTTCAACACTTGTTCGAACCCAAATGGATTTCACCCTTCGAACCTTAGCCTCTCATGTGAGATGGTATTCTCATCACCAAGAAAGTGTTCATCATTTGAATTACTTAATGGATTTTTATGAAAGTCTCAAAGAAGTCCCCAATGCACTTCTTGATGAAGTTTCAGAATTCAAAGAGAAATATATCTATGGTTGTGGAAGTTCTGATGAAGAAAGCAATGTTCCCATTACTCGAAGCCTGACCTCGAGAGTCGAATTGCATATCTCAAAGATGAAGCCAAAGCTATTGGCATATCTCTTCGAGGTAAAACCCCATTAGCCAAGGAACTTTGAGGTCTTCGCAAAGCCTTATTCAGGATCAACTCTCACTTAAATCAATATGAAGAGCAACTCAAGAAGGCTTATCTCACTCTTCGAAGTGAAGATAAATTGGCATTGCAAACCAAGAATTATGCCTCGGGATAGAACTAGAAGCAGAGTATTTTGCTTATTATTGGGCTATGTTTCACAATCTTGTGACTTATGGGTTTCCACATTTTTATCAATTATGTTTGTAATTATATTTGTACCCTTTTCTTAATTCAATGAATTATTAAGAATTCAATTTTTGTCTTAACCAAACTGAAGTGGTTTATTGCCAACCAGTATGTCCTTTCACTTGGTATAACGGCTAAATAAGTAACCAACTGTAACAGCTATTTTCTTAAACAAATGTGCCTCTTTCCAAACGTCACCAAAGGATATAAATAATCAAAACAGAAGAAGAAAGAAAAAACCTTCTAACTTCTGCAAACTCTTCAATCCCTCTATTTATCTCTTTTACGCGCTATCTTCTTTACAATCATTCTCATTCTAATCTGATTACTTCGTTTCCAAGCATGGCAACATCTGGTGATAATACTCAACTTCAAAAAATCTGCGATGACTTTGAGAAAATCATTCGAGACGAATAAGAACAATATTCAAAAGGGCAAGATACTTCGCTAATTAATGAGATCCTTGTCCCCGTAACTTTCCTTAACCAAGAATCTTCAATAGCCGTAGGTCCCTGTTTGAGCACTCCCAACCTTAAACTCCATGTCAATTACCCCAGGTTAGGACAGCAACTCTTGGCTTACCAGAAAGAAATTCTCCTTCCTAGAACCGAATTAAAATTTAGACATTGGCCTAAGCCTGCGAAGGAATGGCCAGAATGGTTAGACAGAATTTTAGAGAACAAGAGAGAAGCCCTGATGGCCACTGGGATTTATCACGCCGTTGATCTTTCTAAATACCCTATCGAAGCCAGTCCTAATCTGTTGGCTGGAGCATTATGTTTTTGGAACCCTATTTTTTAACCATTTTCAATTTCGATTTGGCTCAATAGGTCCAACTGTCTTGGATATTTGTCACTTATTAGGGTTTTTATCCCATGGAGAAGATGCTCATCCTTATATGGTTGAATCTTATAGTCCTCCCATAAATACTGATTCGAAGTCATTAGGTTATACTAACTTCTTGACTTCTCATAGAAAGTCATCAGGGGGTGTAACAGATAAGGAGTATTATTGCTTCCTTCTTTATTGGCTCTCAAAGCATCTGTTCTGCACTTCTTCTCAGAGGGTTGTCCTCGAATTCACGAATATTGCCAAAGCTCTAACTGCTGGTTGAAAACTAGCTTTAGCTCCCTTTATTTTAGGATCTCTCTACAGATCCTTTTCTGATTTGTGCTTCGACCCTTTTCTTCCTACTCAAGGTGGTCCTTTCTGGATCTTACAATTGTGGTTATATGCCTATTTCCCAGAAATTCATAACTTAGAGTCTATAAAGCACATTGTTCCACATGGGACCTTCTTTGCCTTATTGCCAAATGTTGAACAAACTTTCAAAGAGTCTCTTACCTTCTTTTTCAGTATTCCAACAATTAGACCAAATAATTTGTTTAAGCCATTCTCTATCCTCTACAATTCCAAAGATAAAACTCCTCTTTCCCCCAATTGGCTATGTCAAATACTAGACAGAGCAACAAGTGTAGTTGAATTAAAGGCTGCATGGTGAAGTTTTTTAATCAGCAAGGATTTATATTTTGGGAATGCTCTTAGTATCAAATCTCATGGTGAGCTTTATCTACCCAACCAATTTTCGAGGGAATTTGGGCTTACCCAATCAATCCCTTTCCCAATTAGAAGCCAAGCCAATATACTGATGGCTTATAAGACAAATACAAGGGTGCCAAAAACATTGATAACTGCTGCATTAGCAGTTTATCAAAACAAAGTTAGCAATTTGGAATTCACCTCCTTGCCAGTTTATACAAACTGCACACCTGCCTTCTCGAGTTGGTGGGAAAACTTGATGTCAGTACAGATGGACAAATGCCAACTCCTGAGGTACATCAATTCGAAGTCAAAAGGTAAACAAATTACTAATTCAATCATTTTCCTCTTTAGTGATGAAAAGAGCCTTGACTTATTATTGTCTTGAATTTTTCAACACAGGGAAATCAATTGGTGAAGGTTCTTCACCAACAACCAGAGCTTCGAAAGCTAAATTAACCATTCAAATTACCTCAAAGGCCTCAAAGGTTCCAATCCCTGCTCCACCACCTTCGAAACCCAAAAGAAAACTAATCCTTCCTGCAGAAAGTTCTCCTCTTACATTTGAGACTGTTGAATCTGAAGAAGAGGCAGACACTAGTCCAATCTCATCATTGATTCAAAAGAAAAAAGTCAAGACAACAATTGAACCACTTGTTGGTTCATCGATTATCAAAGAAGTTCCTATTCTAGCAGTCTCTATATCGAAGGTGGAACCCGAACCTGAATTGGCACAAACAATTCCAAAACCATCATCTTAGAGTCCTGATATTCCAGGAGCTCAGAAGTCTCATCCACTGAGCACTCAACCTCTATTACTTGAATACCAACCAATGGTAAAACATTCAAAATTTCTCTGATATTTGATCTTCCTTTATGGACAGATTCTAAATAAATGTTTATTCTTTATTAACCAGGTTGAATCTGTTCTCGAGACTGAAGCTAGTCCTTCAAAGCCTAACACAAGTTCTGATCCTAAAGTTGCTCCAACATCAGCCTCGTTTAAATCCTAGACTGTCCCAGGTGTCTCAAGTTTTGAGGAATTTCACATTGCCTCTCCCTCCCAATCTGACTCTCGAGGAAATAAAAGACTTTAAAGAAAGTCCGAAATATGTTTTAAAGATGGGAGACACTACTTCCACCAATGTTCAAGAATTCTTTCAACATATGATAGGTCGAAGCAAACCGAAAGTTCCCTCAATAGACCCAATGGTTGCTCTTGCTACCTTGAGACTTTTCAATCAAGTTTCATTTGAAATTTTTGGGTACAAAGAAGTACAAAAAGATATGAAAACCCTGTGTCAATTCATGTTAGATAGCTCTGACATCTCTGTTCCAGACAAGGAGACTATTTTTGCAGTCATGTCAACTTTCAATTTTGACTGCTTTTTGTTGGAAAAAGTCATCGAAGAAAGGAAAAAATTAGAGGTTGACATGGAATACACTACTAAAAAGACTCTCGAGATGGATCGAACATTGGCAGAATTTGATGAAACCAGCACTGTCATTGAAAAACTATCTGTCACAGTGAACAAATTAAAAAAGGAGATCGAGCTTGCAGAGACTGAATTGGTCAATCAGAAGATCAAGCAAGAAGGTGCTGAAGCAAAGCTTTTGGTTTTGAAGACAGAGTTTGAATCGAAGCCTCTGAAGAACCAAGAGTCAATCTCCAGGCAGAAATTCATCCTTAGTCAATCAAAATTATACACTAGGTCTTGGGATAATTTTAGGTTAAAGGCCCAACTCATAACAAAACTAGTATGAAAGATTGTACCAACATGAACCAGTAATTTACCAAAATCTGGTTTTTTGTATCCAGCTTTTTAATGTGAAATGTATGTTCTTATTTCAGAATGTTATATTTTTTTCATTCTAATTTCTAGCTTAATATTGTTTAAGAAATCTACCATTGATTTTCCTTAAATAGACATATCCATTCAAGTTTTTTTAAATGATAAAATCCACCCTTAAAAACTTTGTGAATTTGGAATGGACCTTCCCATTTAGGTGACCATTTCCCATATTTTGGATCTTTAGATTCAATAGGTAATATTGTTTTCCAAACCAAATCTCCTTCATCAAAGGTTCTTGGTTGCACTTTCTTATTATACCCATTTGCTGTCATTCTTTTCTATATCAGGATATTATTAAGAGCCTTGATTCGTTCTTCATCAATGTCTTCCAATTCAATAACCATTGATGTTTGATATTCATCCAAAGATAATTGATTATGCTTCATAATTCGAAGGGAATTAACCTGTATCTCAATTGGCAGAACTGCCTCATGACCAAAAGTTAAAACATAAGGAGACACCCCTGTACTTCTTCGCTTCGAAGTCCTATATGCCCATAAAACTTCTGGCAAAATCTTATGCCATATTCTTAGATAATTTTTTTATAACTTTAGCCATATTTTCTTTTATGATTTTATTGGTGGCTCCAGCCTGACCATTAGATTGAGCATAGTATGGGGTTGATTTTGATATTGTGATTCCCAATTTATTTGCAAAAGCAATCACATCCCCTTCAAATATAGAGGCATTGTCAGATACAATGGTTTGAGGAATACCAAACCTGTAAACTATATTCTTAAGAAATTTGATAACTGTTGCCTGGGTCACAATCTGCATAGGTTCTGCTTCTATTCATTTAGTGAAATAATCTGTGGCTAGAATGATGAATCCATGACCTTTTCGAAGAAAGAGGATTGATTTTTCCTATCACATCTATGGCCCAACCTCTAAAAGGCCAAGGTTTTACCACATATTGAAGATCAACAGTGGGTAAATGCTTCAAAGGACCATGTTTCTGACATTCTTGACATCTTTTGGCAAATTCGATACAATCTTTCAAAAATTTTGGCCAATAAATGCTATACCTTCGAAGTAACTATCTCATTTTAATCCTAGATTGATGAGCCCCACATAGTCCTTCATGAATTTGAGCTATAGCCTCAATTCCTTCGAGATTACTTAAGCATTCAAGCAACAACCCATCACTTCCTATTTTAAACAAATTTTCATTATACATAATGTAATTGACATATTTCAATCTTATGCTTCGACTAGGCTTTTCATTCAATCCTGAGAGATAATCTATGATTGCTTTTCTCCAATCATTATGAATTTCTACGTTTAAGATATTACCAAAAGGTAATCTATCTACCAATATTGGTAATAATTTCCTATAAGTAACTTGTTCTATTTCAACATCTTCCACATTTGTTCTAAATCCAGATGCCTTCTGAGCCACATCATTGGCTTCTTCATTAAAACTTCTAGGAATATGCAAAAGATTCACATCATCAAATTTGGATAATAAATCCATTGTAGTATCATAGTCTATTTTCAATGTGTTGCTCACACATTTGTATATTCCATTCATATGATTTATAACCAAATGAGAATCCCCAAATACATCTACAAATGTAGTTTTGAGATCTAACAGGGTTTCGATGCCCATTATTAGAGCTTCATATTCAACTTGATTATTAGTACATTGGTTCGAATCAAGTTTATAACCATATTTAGTTTTGATCTTTTCAGGTGATTCAATAATGAATCAAATACCTGCAACAAATTCAGTTTTTGAACCATCAAACCATAGTTTCCATGGACTAATAGTTATGTGTCCAATTTCATAATTTCCCTTTGTTTCGAGGTAGTTTGGATGGTCAGCCAGAAATTTTGTCAAAACTTGCTCTTTTGCTACTTTTTGTGGTACATAAAGTAAACAAAATTCTGACAAAGCCAAAATCCATTTACCAATTCGATTTCTCAGAATAGGTCGAGTCAACATATATTTGATTAAATCAAACTTAGCAATCACATAGACTTCAGCAGGAAGAAGATAGTATCTTAATTTCATTACTGCAAAATACAATAATAAACATAGCTTTTCCATAAAGGAATACTTGCATTCAACAGGATTTAAAAACCTACTAAGGTAATACACAGTTTGCTCTTTCCTATCATCATTATACTGGGCTAATAAGACCCCAATTGATGCTTCTGCTGCTGAGATATATAATTTCATAGGCCTATCTTTTCTTGGAGGCATTAACACTGGTGGCTTCACCAAATAATCCTTCAAGGCTTGAAAGGCAGTCTGATGTTTATCTTCCCACTTTAGCTCTTCATGATCCTTCAATTTTAACAAAGGAGAAAAGATCAAAGTTTTCCCAGTAGTATTGGAAATAAATCTTCGAATAAAATTAACCTGTCCTGGGAATCTCTGCAACTCCTTTTTGGTTGAGGGAGGTTTACTTTGAATAATTGCTTGAGCTTTATTCTTATCCACTTAAATCTCTTTTTCATGCACCAAATATCCTAAAAAGTTTCCAGTACTGACCCCAAAAGCACATTTTAATGGATTTAATTTGAGTTTGAAAAATCTTATTCTTTCAAATGCTAACTTCATATGCATGAGTTGATCATCAAATGTTTTAGATTTAACAATTATATCATCTATATAATATTCTAAAAATGTTCCAATCATGTCATGGAAAATAGCATTCATAGCCCTCTGATAAGTAGCTACTGCATTTTTTAAACCAAAAGGCATTTGCACCCACTCGAAGGTACCTATATTCACTGGACACCTAAACGCAGTCTTATGAATGTCCTCCTCAGCAATACATATTTGATTATATCCTAAGCGACCATCCATCATAGACATTATAGTGTTTCCAGTAGATCTATCAATTAATAAATCAACTATTGGCATAGGATACTCATCCTTATGTATGGCCAAATTAAGATTTCTATAATCAATGCACACTCTTAATTTACCATTTTTCTTCATAACTGGAACAACATTCGAAAGCCATTCAACATACCTGGCAGTTCTAATGAATCCTGCCTTGAGTAGCCTTTCAATTTCTTTTTTAATCTTCATAGTAACTTCTGAAGTCATCCTTCGAGGTTGCTGTTTTACTGGTTTATAACCAACTTTGATAGGCAGTCTATGCTATACTAAGCTTCTTTTGAGTCCTGGCAATTCACCATAATCCCAAGCAAAGCAATCTCGAAATTCTTTCAATAACTCAACCAATTTATATTGGTCACACTTTCCAAGTTTTGAACTTAGATAGGTAATTCTTTTTTGTTGATCTGATCCCAAATTGATTTCTAATAGAGGATCTTGTGCTACTTCTTGTATTGAATTCTCTGGCAGTACAGATAATTCTTCCTTGCTAACATCTTTTAATTCTTGTGAATCTTCTTCAAAGAAATAATCTGACCAATTTATGGTCAATTCTTTCTCAATTCTTGATTCTAAATTTGCCATTATTAACTTTTGTAAGACCAATCGAATGGTCTCTTCTATATTTCCTAATTCTATGGGTGTGTGAGCCATTAAACCACCTTGTTATCATCTAATGGTTCCAAAGAACCAAATGGCATATCAGCCAAAATATCCCAATTTTTTTCTGGGAATTCATCTTCTGATTCTTTAAGATCAATTGGTTTAGCATTCTCCTCATATAACTGGGCTTCGACACAGTTAGAACTTGCATGAAAAGGCTGAGTATCAGCCCTCAAAATTTCAATCTCACAGTTTTCCTTCACAAGCAATAATTTCTGATGCATTGAAGAATGAACACATCGGTTAGCATAAATCCAATCTCTTCCTAATAAGGCATGATAACTGGGACTAGCATCTACCACAAAGAAAGCAGTTTTAGATTTGTTTGAACCTACTATGATTTCAATAGGTATTACTCCTTTGGTGTTTTTCTTATCACCAGTAAAACCTGATATCATAATATGGGTTTGTATCAACTTTGAATCTTGTTTATTAATCTTTTTCAAAGTATTCTAGGGAATAATGTTAACAGTAGCACCATTATCAACCAATTCTTTGTTTAAAAGAACTCCATTTAAACAAGCTTTTATATATAATGGTTTAAGGTGCTTAGTCATTTCTGTTGATGGTTCTTCAAATGAATAAACAAAATTACAATCATTAAAAATGAATTCAAGAAGATTTACCTCAGAGACATCTTCAGTAGATGCTTCCATTTCCATTTCTTCATCTACCTGTTGATTTTCTGCTGCTTCGAAGATCTTTGGTAGTATGAATGTGGCAGTGTTGACTTTTATTTGCTCTGAAAATATGCCAAATTGGATGTGTACATCTTCAATTTTGACTATCTCATCATTAAATTTCATATCAGTGTCTCCCAAAACTTGAGATTCTACCACTGTCACTGCTTCATCTCCTTCGTCAATGCTCATGGCCTTTTCCAATTCTAAAACTTTAGCTTTAATGGTACTTTCCTCAGACATAGTATCATTATCAGTTTTCGCATTTCGATCAAACCTAGGATCAGGTTTCGAAATATCACTGGAAACCTTCTCGATCTCATTTTTTAATTCTTGATTTCGATTCTGCATGTTCAAAAATTCCTTTCATATGGTAAACTTCCTCTGAAGTCTCCTTTGATGAGTCCTATTTATCACAGGAACCATCTTTTGGTCCTTTTCCTTAGGATGTTGAAGCACATACCATGTATTTTTTTTCAACATGAGGAGGTTTGATCATCCTATTTTTGTTTTGAGAGCCTTGTTGTTCTATCATATTTTTGACTCTATCATCTTGCAAGACAAACCAATTAGGCACCCCTGGCACCAATGCAGATTCACTTGATTGTGATGTTGATCGAAGGATCTCTTCTTGAACACAAAATCTTTCTATTTATAAACGTCGAGGCCTCCCAACAATCTTGTTCGAATGTTCCCTCTTCTTTTCAAACTGGTAACTGCTCCTAAACGTAGCATTTCTTTGAAGTGACACCTGCTTTTCAGTTATTCCATCATGATCAACACGTGTCCCTTGGCAGTTAACTAATTTGAACAGAATAAGTCAGCAAAACTGTTCATAACTGTTCCTGCGCCATATCCATTTCAACCAACTGCCCTGCCACATCGAGTCTCACATGTCACTTTCCACATTGGTTGGATATTTTTATCACAAACAATAACTATGTAATTTACTCTTTTATATGTATATATGCTCCTATAACATGGGAAGAGTCGGTGTTAGCCATTTTGAATAGGACCCTTCTGATGTGGTCTACTTTATATCGAAGCAATAAATTCATAAAAATTGCGTGCTCAAACAATTTTAAGTTTACCCAAAATAAACATGAAATGTTTCATCTCCTTTTCTTTGAGGTTTTATTAGATGAAAAGTTTCCTTTCATTCCCACTTCCCACTCTATATGTTTTGATCGTAAAATTGAATTGAATTGAGTTGAATGAAATTGATTTACAATTTAAAATCCCTTATCTGTTTTGAAACAAAAATAAATTTATTTATGACTAATTTTATTCAATTTTGTTGTTTGGTTTTACTTAAAAATGAATTGAATCAACATCATTTACTATACTGCCCCTCATGGCGAGAGGAGTGATATGTAGGGGTAATTTAGGTATATCGTCTCGTCAAATCCGACCAAAAGTTGTCGGAATTATTTTTGGGTTGAAACGAGAATTTGTGAGAATTGGCTAGAATTAAAAAAAAATAAAAAAATTTCTTTTGTCAAACCAAACAAGAATTACAAATCAATTCTTTTCTTTTTAGTTGCAAAATAAACAAGCTGTAAATAAAGAATAAGAAGAGAGTTGTCGCTTTCAAATTTGAGAAAATTTCCAAAAAAATCTATTGCTTACTGAAGTAACTGAAATCTATACATGACCAAGCAATATTCTGAAATCCGTTGCCTTTAATTTTTATATTTATAGATTTTAATATCTTTATTTTGCTTTTTTTTTTTTTAAACAAGGGAAAGGGTTTAGGGTCAAAAACTCAACTTATGTAATGGTGCAGCCTCAGGACTAAATTGGCGCCTAACGAGCTATACTTTGTAACTTTTATTAAGTTACAGCATAAATAAATTTTGAACGTCCAAACTTCAATTAAGTTGTCTAAAATTGGGCTATCTCAATTATTTGCTAAGGGTTCGTTTTGTAACTTTGCCCTTTCTATTTTTTGGATCAAAAGTAAAAATAAAAATAAAAAATCGCAACATTACTAAATGGCCCTTAATTTCATTGGTTTCTTGTTGTCAATAATGACTTACAAAAACATCAACGTAGTTCTTAATCCGAAATAAAGTATGCAATTATTTACTTTATAATGCTAGTAATTACTTATTAAGTAATTAATTACTTAACACGTGATAGTGATAGTGCATAAACTTAAAAGGAGAGTACACAATGCTGGGACCGAGACTAATTTGTTTTTGGAGAAATGATTAGAGCACTGAAAAAATGCACCGAATCATCGGTGCTGTACATTTTGGTGGAATCCACACGTGCATCGGTGCTGTCCATTTCAATGGGATCCACACCCTGCACGCATGGGTCCTACCGAAATGGACGACACCAATAATTCGGTATACCATTTCATTTATTTTTTTGGTGACTGTATCAATATTGTTGTTTTTGTTAGGGTGCTGTAGAAGGCAAAATAAACTAAAATGATATTATAGTTGTCCAGTGCTTTTCCTTTTCCCCAGTCAATGACAGGTGTTGAAAGTCTCTAGAATAGCTTAATTGGACTTGGGGTTTCTTAAATCATATTTGTTTTAATATTTATTTGTGTTTGGTAATCAAATCCAAGTCATATTTTGTTTTATTGAATCAAATCCAATCTAGTATATATGCATCTATTATCTATATATAAAAGTCAAGACCATAACTCTTTATCTAGAGTGTCACTTGGCATTTTAATTATTTTTCTTTTTGCCACATATGATTCCCTACAATTTTCCTTTTTTAATTTTTTCTTTTCTTTTTTTTTCTTTCTTTAATTCTTGCCATTAGATTTCTTGAAAGTCTACAGTTATACACATTGGTATATCTATATATAATTAATGCATTCTTTTCTACATTCCTCTTTCTCCTTTCCATCTACTTCATTGATTAGAAAGAAATTCAAAAGCCTACAAAAATTAAATTGTACCAAAAGCCAACAAGTTGCACACATAAATATGAACTGTTTGAACACACCGAAAGTGCTCATGGGGAATTGGAATATGTTTTTTCATTTTTACTTTTTTTTTATTATTTATTTTTATTTTTATTTTTATAGTTTTTTAATACACATGAACCATCTTTAATATAAGAGTAAAGCATTTTTACACACTGCATATGAACAAAAGCACAAATTAAAAATAAAACTGCTTATTATGAATTGTAATAGGATGAAATTAATGTTGGATATTTAATGTAATAGATATATCCAAAGCTATGAGCCTAAGCTATGGCCACCTCCTGAGTTTCAACATAGGAGGTGGTTTATTGGGTTGGGATAATCAAATGTAACTCTTCCTTTTTAAATCATCATGATGTATTTGTTCTCTATTTTTTTTTTTGTACCCAGTTAAATCATAGTTATGCACTCAGTTGACTGTATTTTTGGTGATTTGGTATTGGCATTTTGGTATTTTTGGTGATTTGTTTCTATTTTTCTTTTCTTCTGTGTGTTACTACATTTTACTTTGCAACCAAACAAAGCAGTTTCATGCTTTATTTTTTCTTTTGGTTCTGCACAATATAGTGTTCTTATTACCAAAAGAAAAATAACAAACATGTATTGTCAATTGAGAGTTCTAAAATATGTCTTACAATTATGATTCATGTAAATTAGCATATATAGACTATTTAATTAAGTGGTCTACACGTTTATAATTTTCATGTATATCACATTCTTATATTCATATTATTTGCGTTAATAACTCATACATATGCCATGTCTCCATTCTCACAAGAGAGTTACATCCCCAAGTCCTCTTTCCACTCAAATTTTCCATCAAATTCTCACTATTGTGGTGTATAGTATGCTTATATTTTGGTATTTCAGGTGTTTGGAAAAAGTTACAACAGTGTAATAGACACCATTTTAACAATTATTATTGTTGCATCTAAAAATATATTGGGTTGTTTATTTGCATTTCTTTTTTGGGCAATCATGCATTTGCACAGGTTGTTGACTAGTACATATAAAGAGCAAGGCTAAAAGACTTCCCACAAGATGCTAAGTGGCATTTTTTTTAGTTTTCTTTTTGCCCATTTGGCATTTCCCACTGTAACGACCCATCCCGCTATTGACGGAAATAGGACACGTGTGTATGCACCAAAAAATACATAAGTCCAAATAGCATGATAAATATGGATGAAGGGACCAAAAGGGTTTCCTTATCATACTGCCTCCTCATCGTGTTGTCTCCTCCTCGATCTGATGAAAGCTTCCTCAAGAAACCTTGCATGAGTTCCATGAAGCAGATATCTCTAAGAGACGGGAGAAATCTATAAAGTTGTCAGAGCTTATGATGAAAACGCATGCGGCAAGACAGATAGAGCTGAAGCTCCAACCAATAAGAGAGTTTAGAAGCTGTAACCGATGTGGTCGAAGCTCATTGGGCGTAGTTCCCCAACGTCGTTCGACCTTAACCGCTAGAAGCAAGTGCTTCTCCCTATATATACAAGACATGGTCCAATAAGACAAAGACCCTTGTATCTCAAACAAATACTCCAACAAGCATACCAAACACAGCACACTGTACAAAAGTATTCTTTTATCACTTTCCATCTCTGTATAACTTTAGTTTAAACTCATAGCTTATTCTTAAGGCCTTACATAATATTAGTTCCAAGTTTTTATCATCAGAATGTCTCTTCTTTTCAAGATAGTCTGATCGCCCTTTAAACCTTATTGATTTATTTTGGTTGCTTTTCATATCTTTATGGCATAATTTGACTTGTGTGCTTCAATACTGTCAAAGAACCTATAAATAGGTTACTTTCCTATTAGTTTTTAACAATCGCCATTACGATAGAAGTCAGATTGTGCATCACTCGCACAAAATACTAGAAAAAACCATGCTTGCCTTCACACACACACACACACACACACACACACACACACACACACACACACACACAATTGAGCTTTAAATAGCTCTGGCATGGCCGAAACAAAATAATAAGAGCAAACAATTTTGGCACGCTCGGTAGGACCACTTGTGTATAAAGCCATGGTTTGAAACCATATCCCCTAAAAAAACTAGTAAAGGAACAAATTTACTAGGGGAAAAAACTGGACTAGAAACTAAATTTTTGGAGAAGATGATGAAGAAACTTCTAGCCGTCAAGAGATGGCCATCATTACCTTAAATGAAGGAATGCTTTCCCAATACTTAGAGCATTCTCTCGCCCCTTTGCTTGACACTTTGGCTCCCCTGGCATCACAAGGGAAATAAGCCATTGGTGTTTCTAAGGAATTACGAGAAAACAACTTGGAACTGGGAAGGTCTATAACAAATTGGACCAAAATGATGGAGGTCGTCCTCTCGGCTAAGTCTCTCTCTCCTAGCCCTGAGGCTAAGGATGAGACCATCATTGAATCAGATACAGAGCCATCCATCTCCCCAAAGTATATGCTATCGGCCATTCGTACGGAAAAAAAGGATGGATCTTGGTAAGGAGACATCCACCTCATTCATAAATACTGAAGCTAGCAAGAGACATCGATCTCATCCAGAAATATACAACTGCCCCTTAAGAAAGCAATCGAGGGATAATTTGGGTGTTCGATACCTCTAGGGTATGTCAGTCCTATTGGGCCGACAAATAATATTTCAGGTCATGATGACCGAGCCCGAGCACAACCCCAACACCCCCAAAACCAGGGCTAGGCTTTTCTAGAGCCTATTTTTGATCAACCAAGACACGTTGTGGGAGCAAGAAGGGCCGAACAAGAATTCTGGCCACACAGAAACTAGGAGCAATAGGCTGCGTTACCCCCCTATGGTGAACCGGCCAGCCTCCAAGATGGCGCCCATCAATAGGAATCAATTGGTTAAGGCTTACCCCCTATGATATCTAGGGCTCCGCGTCTATCGGTTACCTTGACCTTCCTCGCCTGTCACTTAACGTGAGCTTCCCATCTGTCGTGAGCTTCCTCGCCTGCCGCTTATCGTGAGCTCCCTCGCCTACCACTTCTCGTGAGCTTCCTCGCCTGTCGGTTATCGTGAGCTTCCTCGCTTGCTGCTTATCGTGAGCTTCCTTGCCTGTCGATTATCACGAGCTTCCTCGCTTGTCGGTTATTGTGAGCTTCCTCACCTGTTTCTTATCGTGAGCTTCCTCACCTGTCGGTTATCGCGAGCTTCCTTGCTTGGTAGTTATCATGAGCTTCCTCGCTTATCGTGAGCTTCCTCTCCTGCCGCTTATTGTGAGCTTCATCGCCTGCCACTTCTTGTGAGCATCTTTGCATGCCGCTTCTCATGAGCTTCCTCACCTGCCGGTTATCGTGAGCTTCCTTGTTTGCCACTTGTCATGAGCTTCCTTGTCTGCCGCTTATCGTGAGCTTCCTCACCTGCTGCTTATCACAAGCTTCCTCACTTGTCGGTTATCATGAGCTTCCTCACTTATCGTGAGCTTCCTCGCTTATCGTGAGCTTCCTCACCTGTCGGTTATCATGAGCTTCCTCACCTGTCGATTATTGTAAGCTTCCTCACTTGCCGCTTATCGTGAGCTTACTCACCTACCGTTTATCGTGAGCTTCCTCACCTACTGCTTATCGTGAGCTTCCTTGCCTACCACTTATTGTGAGTTCCTTCACCTGTCTCTTATCGTGAGCTCCCTTGCCTGTCGGTTATGATGAGCTCCCTCGCCTGTCGCTTATCGTGAGCTCCCTTACCTATTGGTTATCTTGAGCTTTCTCATTTGTCGTTTCGTATCCAGGGCTCCACGTCCATCGATTATCATTAATTGTCATCCTCAAAGACCCCATATCCGATCCCATTCGCTTGCGAAGCACACTTCTCGAAATTCAAAAAGTTTACCCCGGGACCCAGAGTCTCCCAAACCTTGGTGTCTTTATCCAAGTCAACCACTGCATTAGAATCAAAATACTAGCACAACACAAGTCCACTCGGAGTGGCACACCCTACAGCACCAGTTCATTCTAGGATCAAAACACTATACGTGATAGGACTCAGGACACAATTCATATAACATCCATGCATTGCATATCATTCTCATAGCATAGCATCTGCTTGTCCTATTGTGCATTTGCATATGTGGTTTTTTTTTGTGTTTGCCCGAACTACGTCCTGGTTTGATTCCCCAGGGATACGTAGACAATTCATGCAAAGCGCGACCAGTACCGGCCTCAGCAACATGTTTGTTTTTCATCCTTTCATCTTTGCAACGCTTTTTATCCTAAATCTATAGCCTCCAAAAATACCTGTCTCTTCGAAGCTTTGGCACTCTCTTGCGACATGCGTTGCCTCGCAAGTTCATGCCAAAGAGGGGCAAATCGTAGACACCTCATTTTGTCGGCTATCAGATTTAGGAGATCCATAGCTTGGTGGTTTACAATGATTGAAAAAAGACTAAAAAAGAACTCCTGGAAGTTAGTTCTATCACTCAGAATGCTCAAAAAATGACCAAAATGTCCTTGAAAGCCCAAACGCTCTCAGTCTCATATTTGGACTAAAAGTTATGGAAACACACTACGTCATAAAAAAAAGTAATAAAATGAGTTTTAAAACCAAATCGGATGAAAACATCAGCTCGCAGAAGTCCTGGAAGTTCCCGGAAAGTCTCTGTTGACCGGTTTCAGTAGGGTTTGACCAAAATCATTTGAATTTGCCTGAAAGTTCTGAGATTATTTCAGATCATGTGAAAAGTACTAAAACAAGTTTTAAAAGAAAATCAGATGAAAACGTCAGCTCCTGAGAGCTCCCAAAGGTTCCCAGGACTTCTTGGAGATCTCAATTTTAACCAGCTTGACCTAAAAGTTGACTCAGAGACCAGAGCACCGTATCATTTTTCAAACATTTTTCATGAATATTGGAGGTCACTAGCTTTCCAACGGTATATTGCACATAATTTCTGAATTTAAAATGGATTTATTATGAATTTCTGAAGGTAAAAAAGGCGATCAAACTGACTTTTATCACAAATATTGCAAAACTTTTCAAAGTGACCTATCTCTAAATTATTGTTTATGTAAAGTGGACTCTATTACCTTTCAAGTGGTATATCACAAGCTTAATTTGGAGTTTCTACGCATTTTTTTGTAAATTTTGAACGAAATAGGGCCTTTTCGTAAATACCGGAACCTCTGGGGGCCTAAATAGAATAATCTGGGCATCTAAGGAGCAGTGCTGCCATGGCACTAGCCTAGTGCTGCCACGGCACTGGCCCAGTACTGTCACGGCACTCTCCCCCAAAGTAGTCCATTTTTGTAATTTAATTTGGGGGTCCAAATCGAATAATTGAGAGCCAAAACGACGTAGTTTCTTGTTCACAGATGTTTGGGACCAATTGGAGCACTTTTTAAATCCCAAAACCACCCCAAATTGGCCTATATAAACCCCCATGTGCTCTTCATTTTGGGGGGGCCAAGTGTAAAGCTTAAGAAAATTGTAGAGAGAAAGAGAGATAGAGGTAAAGTTAGAAGTGAAAAAGTGAGCTTTAGCTACTATTTTTCTATAGAAAGTGAGTTCTAAACTCAAGTTCTTCCATTGCTACTCTTCATTTCGTACATTTAAATGCCCTTCCAATCACCATTCTTGAGCATTCATGAGTTAGGAATCTACTTTCATGTCCAAATGTCAATGAAAGATGATATGGTGTTTGAGGCGAGTGAATCCTTATGGATAATAGCTCTTGACCCCAAAAACATGTTTGATAGATGATAATTCTAACTTCAATACTTCCCAAGTATTCTTGAAGTAATACTCAAAATAAAACAAAGTCTTGCCAATGATTTTGGAAGTTCTTGAGGTGAGTTTGATGTTTGTGGTAGGTTCTTTTGTGATGTGTATGAGATATATGGATGGGTATAACACGTAAGCAGGTTAGTACAGGTGGAACAATAAATAAAATATAATAAAATAAAATAGAAAGTGCAGTAGAATAATAATGTATAAAAATGCAGTAGAGAAATGGAAGTCGGAGAGGACGTGGCTCGAGTGAGAACCAAAGTAGCCCCAAATGAGAGAGAGAGAAAGCAGTAAGTATTCAGGTTTTGGTGAATGTGTGATAAAGTATTGATAATGTCTCGGGTAGTTTAGATTGCATTAAGGGAGTGGAGATGGAAGGTGGATGGTGATTAAGGAACAATGAGAGTGATGGTAAATGACTCAGGATGTTCAAAGTAAGGGGAGAGTTAGGAGGTTCAGAGTAAGGGCAAGAGTAAACGACTCTTAGCTAAGTTGCTCTGAGGCTCTATCTGGTTGTATTGAATGAGGATGTTATTTATACAGAGGATTGTGAGGGGTTATGGCGGTTCTTGTCTTAGCAGAAGGAGCTGAGTTTGCCCCTTTTGAGTGGTGGTCTGTTTAAGGTAGGTAGAAAACATGAATGCATATGTTTAAGGTGGTTTGGGTCATTAAATGGGATGTGGACAAGCCAATGTTCCAGTCATATGAGAGGAAGGTGTTGTCACTTGATGATAAGCCAATGCTAGGGGTTAGTCAAAGGGGGACAGATGTTATTGGTGAAGAATGCTAAGCAGGGGGTATTGTTGCTTGGGGGCAACAACTCAATATTATGTATTGGTCAAAGGGGAGAATGGTTTCTATTGGTGCAGAAGGTTAAACACTGGGGTTCTCGAGACCATGCTGCTGTGGTTTCCAGAGGGTTAAGCAAGGGTGAGTACCCAGAGGGTTAAGCAAGGGTGAGCACCGAAGCTAAGGCCATTGGTGTAGAGGTTTAAGCAAGTGGAGATACCAAGGCTCACGCTATTGGTGCAAAGGTTTAAGCGAGTTAAGATACCGAGGCTCACGTTATTGGTGGAAAGGATTAAGCGAGGGAGAGAACCCAGGCTCTTGTCATTGGTGCAGAGTGTTAAGCGAGCTTGAAGTGACCTGGCTATGGGGGTTAAAAGTTTCAGCGGATGTTGCGGTCATCGACTCCTCTAATTGGTTGTGAGGTTGGTGGTGCAGGGCACGTGAAAGTCATGTGTCTCTCTCTCTATTTGGAACCAACCCTAGCTTTGCCTGTGAGAGGCATTAGCTAGGGAGAAGCCCTTAGTCCTAGCCACCTAGCCAAGAATTCCCGATATCCCAATGGGCATGGCCACCCTTAGGTACTGCTTCCCGACCAAGGGTGGGTGTCCCGAGTGGCAAGTACGTGTATTTAGTATTTAATAATTAGTATTTCAGTAGCATGTGGTCCTTGGTGAGTAGAGACACTAGCGAGTGAGATTCGGAGAGCGGTTAGTAAGTGGGGATCCGGAGAGTATGAACCGAAGTGTGGTCAGCGGGTGGAGATCCAAAGAGTGGTTTGCGAGTGGGGATTTCCTTTGTCTTGGAGTGGGCTCTAAAGTGCATTAAAGTGGGCTTCGGAATGGGCTTGTCCGAAGTAAGGCGTTGGAATGGGCTTCTCCGAAGTAAGGCTTCGGATTGGGCTCCTCCAAAGTGAGGCTTCGGAGTGGGCTCCTCCAAAGTGAGGCTTCGGAGTGGGCTCCTCCAAAGTGAGGCTTCGGAGTGGGCTCCTCCAAAGTGGGGCTTCTCTGAAGTGAGGCTTCGGATTGGGCTTCTCCGAAGTGAGACTTCGAATTGGGCTTCGAAGCGAATGGGCTTCTCTGAAGTGAGGCTTCGAACTGGGCTTCTTCGAAGTGAGGCTTCTTCGAAGTGAGGCTTCGGATTGAGCTCCTGGGCTCTTCTGTGGTGTAGATGGAGCCCATAATTCGTGGTGGTATTGATATACGTGGAGTCGTTGGTGATATGTGCTGGTCAAACTGTGTGAGTTGTCAACCATTATCTACAATGTTAATATTTCAAGTGGTTATAATCTCCATTTAGTACTGAAAATATACTCCCAAAACCTCAATTTCAAAACTCCTCTTAAACTCCTTATTTTGATTTCAAGAAATAAAACACTTGTTTTCTCAAAATCTTCAAAATAGTGAATTGTTCAACTTTAAAGTGTCATTTTGAGTTCAATATTCAATGGATGATTTTAAGGCTATTCGGAAAATCTTCCTAACTCATTAGGAAAAGTCCACAATTTTTGGTTTGATTTGAAAACACTTAAAAGGGTCCCATTTTGACCCAAACATTCCTCCCAAACATTAAGTTTTCTCTGTCACAGCAGCTTAGTTGATTTGCAACTTGTTTTCTAGGACACTTTTCCAAAACGAGTGCTCCCAACTCATTTTTCTCTTGAACTTCAGTGTCTTAGGGAACTTTTTGTACAATATGGACCTCTAAATATGTTGCTTTCATTTTCAAAAATTTGTCTACATTTCAGCCGATAGTACATATTCTGCTTCTGAGTAGCCTCTCTTATTTATATGATTTCTCTCAATCTACAACTTGAATTTTGATTTGGCTTCTTAATATGTGTTCTAGACACAGTAGAATGATCTCCAAAAAAATCATATGAATTAAAAACATTTCTAACCTCACTTTTTCCATTTTTTACAAAATCAGCTCACTATTCTGTCCACTATTTTACAGCAAGCATGCTTTACTTCAATTCTTTGATTAGATGTTCACATACAATCCAAATTAACTCATATCTTAGGAAGTAGTTCATACTATATTTTTACAGATCCTACAATAACATTCTTCATTCATTCATGCATATTTTAGACTTTTAAATCCCTTTAGAAATCTATGAACACAAACACACTTCTACTTTGCACATTCTAGGATCATACATAGCATCCATGCAAGATTTGGAGTTTTTGTGACTCCTAATCTAAGAAGATTATCAGGAGTGAACTTGATCACATGTTCATGCTTTTCCCATCGATTGAATCTTCCTTTCTCATCTGTCCCAAGGATTGAGAAGTCTTCTTTTTCAAGAAATAGCACGCATTATACTAGTTTGCTAAGCATCTTTGTTTTCTTTGATTTATTTGTTTCAAGAACAATCCATATCCCCTTTAGATTAGGAAAAGTTGATTCTTAATATGTGATTAGACGATTTTTTCTAGGTTTGTTTGTGTAATCTTTCACTTTTGCATTGTGTGAAACTTGGATTAGATCTTATGAATGATATCTTATCTTTTGATCTTCCATTTCAAGATTCTTATGAAATGTAGCATATCTATTATAAATATTAATTGTCGAACCAAACATAGTATAAGATGATTATTTGAATGCTAATTGAGACCTGTCGAAAGACGGGGCGAGTTGAGGGTGTTTTAGTCGTGACAAGGCCTCCTTCCACTCTTGTACCAAAACCCCGAGCCAAGTTCTTTGGTTATGAAGGATCGGTGCCCTTTATCCGTTTGGGTGAGTCAAAATTGGGTTTCTTGGTTCCCTAAAGACCAATTTACGACTCTGTATCTATTTTCACAAACTTCCTTTTTTCAAATATTTCAAAGGAAAATAAATTCTGAATCCCGGAAGGGGGTGGACCCTGAAGGCAGCGTGTCCACTGGAATACAGTGTTTCAACTGTGGCAAAATTGGTCACGTTCGTAAGTTTTGTCTAGAACTAGAGATGCAATACAATGCTCCACTACAACAAGTGCTATGAGGACAGAATCACGGAACAAATAACTGATCTCGACTTAGACAAGAATGATAGACAGAAGGTACAACACTCAACACCTACATCATGTATTATTTATGATCCTGATATTGCCGGAAGTTTAGCATTCATTTGATTTGATGGTAAAAGGATTAGACTAATCGGCTCACCCTACCATTTTGAGCCTACACCATAAATTCTAGATACCTGAGCAATTCACTTGACACTAATCAATCGTCATCTATGATAGTAGTTATCTAAGTATAGACATGACATCTTTTACATCCTTATATGACATCGTTTGCATCCCTATATGACATCAATTGTATCCCTATCTAACACCATTTGCTTCCCTATACGAAAGACTATGCCAACCGTTGGTATGTTGGATGGAGACTCGAGATAAGAATCTCAATTTTCTTGAGACGCAACCTTGACAGGAAAGGATGAACTAGAAAATTGCGATTATACGAGAAAGGGATACCAGTGACGCAGAGACAACATCATAATTATAAAGAGTACAGTAGTAGATTGTTTTTCGACACCGATCGCCTGCTGCTTTTATCCAATTGAGATGTTATACAGTAGATCGACTCACAATATTAGTTTGTAGCCCTGCCTAACCTATCTATTTAGTACACGAATGTAGACGAATATTTAACGAATGGTACGACCTCGAAGAGATGATTATACTACTAATAGTACGTGGGGAATTGGAAGCACGTGAGGAAGTTCGAATTCCAACTACGATGCTAGAGTCATAATGTTTTTAAGTCAACATACTGAAGGACGATAATTACATGAGAGTTAGCAAGAATGTCGCAGAACATCGTGTACAACAAGAGAACGTCTGAGAACACTGATAATCACAACAAGGAGTATGTAGATAATAGACAGTCAACTGATGGCGCAGTAAAGACATCGTTGCACAATACAAAGTATCTTTGAAGATGGGAGTAGACGACTTAGCCACTTGATCAGTAGAACTCTCACACCATAGAGTTTGACCTGAGGCAGAACCTTCTGTGTTTGGAGACTAGTTGTTTCAAATAGATCCTAGGTATCACAATCTATTCATAAGAGCTCAACCCTATGACTAGAATCTTTTCTCGAAGTTTGACATACGAATTTCGTATAACTAAGCCCTGAGATTGGTAAAGGTTACCCTAGTATTCATAGATAGTTGATGCCTTTGTAGCGCGTGTTTAGAACTTAAACCATTGGCCGCTGATGTGATCGTTTATGTAAAATGAGAACTTGAGCATTTTTTGGAGTATGTTTTGCAAGATAGTATGCTTTCTTTATAGGATAACTGCTTCAGATTTCGAGGACAATATCTTTTGATAAGTGGTGGATAATGTAATGCCATGTATTTTTGGATGTATGGTTATATAAATAAGACTACGTATGCTTGTGTGAACTCTTGGTGTAAAGCTTTTCCTAATCGATTGACCTTGGTTCCTTCTCAATCGATTGAACTCATTTCGATTGATTGATCTTATGCTTTTCTTAATCGAGTGAAGTCTTCTCAATCGATTGAACTTGTGCTCTTCTCGATCGATTGAACCTTCTTCGATCAATTGAAAATCTACCGACCTGATTTTGTGATGTGGACCTTTCTCAAGCGATTGAACTCGTTTCAATCGATTGAACCTTGACCGACCTGTTTCCAATCGATCAAACTTACTTCAACTGATTGAAAGTGGTTTGATCCTTATGCACTAGAACTGCCACCTACTCCTCTTTTCTCCCTATATATATATATATATATGTGTGTGTTATATTTATGTGTGTGCTGTTTTGGGTAGAGAGAATATATATAAAGAGAGAGAGTTTGTGTGCGTGTGTGTTGTGTTCCATATATATACACAACTGTGTGTGTGTGTATGATATGTATATATATACCCTCTGTTTTAGAAGAGAAGAAGAAGAAGAAGACAGAAGGAGGATAAGAAGAAGAAGAAGAAGAGCAGAAGACAGAGAGAGGAAGAGAGACAGAGAAGAAAGTGAGGAGAAAGGAAGCTCACCGTCACCATAGCCACCGCCGTTGAACTCGGAATGTTGGAGTAAGGTGAGTTCATTAACTCACTTAAGGGATGATTCTAGGATGATTAATATGTGTTTTAGACGCGTAACAATAGACCTATGGGCCTCCCTGGAACGCAGTGAGTTTCTAGCCAATTTTTTGGAGAAGAAGACTTTTAAGCGATTGAACTTGTTTCAATCGATTGAAAAGGATTTCAATAGATTGAAATTAGTGTCACCTTAATCGCTTGAAAATGCTTCAATCGATTGAGACCACCTTTGCTTCAATCGATTGAAATGACTCAATCACTTAAAACCACTTGCATCTTAATTGATTGAAACTCACAGAATATGGATTATTCCTGTTGTTTCATATGTGAATTGGTTAGTTGTTTAAATGTTGTACTATGATGCCATATGTTGTTATTGCTGAACAGTATAGTAGACAGAACACGACCACATGTTAATAAGCAGTTAATGAGTGGATATGATAAACACAGATCATCTGATAGTTCTGTATCTTGAGCATGAACATTGCATTACATGTGATCAGCATGCATGGGATAGCGGTAGGAAGAGATAAGAGAACATGATGAGAATTGAGATATGTGCCTTGTGTGGAATAATGTGATATATGTACTTTGGATCCGAGGGATCAACGACTGACGAGCCGGGTGCACATGGGATGGTTAGAGTTCCTAGTGCACCTCTCACTGTTAAAGACGTCCAATGATGCATGTGCACTGTTAAAGACGTCCAGTGTACCATTGACGATTAGATCCGGCTAGTGCCCTAATGTATTCTCACCGTGTAGACGACCAGAGAAGATATACACATCGTAGAAGACGTCCGATGTGTCGCTTCCATCGTTTACAGATAGGATGTACCGTGTAGATGACCGGTATCCTGTCAAGGGATCTTGTGATGTAGGACAGCACCGTGTAGACGACCGGTGTGGCCTAGTGGCTACATTATGTTGTATCGATGAATGGATACGGATTGGTATTATTATATCAACATATGGATACGGATTGGTATTGTTGTATCGATGTATGGATATAGAGAGGGATATGAATAAGAATATGATGAGATGGCTGTTCAGTCAGGGATTCAGCATCCCGACAAGAAGATAGATGCATGGGGTGGATACATGAGTTACATGCATGGATTTGGTGAATAACATGATGAGATGTTATACCATGATCTTTAGCTGTCTTTATTGAATATGCTTCTTGTTATCTTTGATTTCATGTATAATTTAATGAGACCTCTGCTATGTCCGTGAGTGACGTCATTAATAAGAGATTAACCGCATTTTAAGATGTTGAACAGTAGCGGGTGAGGAGTGATTTGATGTACTCACTCAGATTTGTATTCAAAGTTAATGGCATATTATGCCCCGGACAATCCAACATCCAGAGTTTTGCAGACATTGAGGACGGAAGCCTGACATTCCGCCAAACTTGGAGCTAAAGGCTTGAAGACGAAGACGTGCTGATTGTGTAATAATTAGTTTATTTATCTATCGCACTCCTGTTAATATTTGTTGTAGGTTTCAGACTATAAGCTAGCTGTTGTAATAGTTTTAATAGACTGCAACTTGTGAGGTCCGTTGTAGCCTCTGAATATGTTAATAAGATATATTCTATGAATATTATCCATATCGTTGTGGTTGCTTGTTTGAATAAGTGACAATGCGGTTATTCACCAGTCACGAGCCTACGGGACCAAAAAACAATTTATTTTTTCTATTTTCGCTTCTCCGGGACGTGACATGATTTTTGTTATCAAGGCATAGGTTTCAGTTGTTAACCGCTTATCTTCGATGTTAGAACCCGATTTCTAAGTTAATATCGATAGCATGAGGATTAGCTGAGATGAGATAGAACTATTATCTTATCACGTAGACGAGAAATTAGAAGAACCCATCTGAGGATGTTTCTTTGGAGGGTAGAAACCCTGAGAACTGTTGATAGCTAAGTTCACGGAGAACAAGGCATCGAGAATTAGTTGTGGTTTTGGAGATCATAAGTCTAGAGTCATTGAAGTTAGACACTGATGAAATCCTGAGCGATCTCGGAACAGTCAATTACTAATCAACATTAATAATTTCCGGAAATCAAATATGCATTTTACAATGAAAGCATTTCCCGGGATGTGTGTGACAACTCTTCCCTCCAAAAAGGAAGTTTGTCCCCAAAATTATACCTCATAGGTCGAACAGATATGGGCATTCATTCCTCATTTCTTCCTTGTTCTCCCACGTAGCTTCCTTGACTATATGACTACGTCACAATATTTTCACCATCGAAATCGTTTTCGTTCTCAACACTTGATCTTTCCAATCTAAGATCTCTACCGGATGCTCTACATAAGTCAAGTCTTCTTGAATCTGTAATAGTTCCGATACGATGATCTTACTCGTATTCGTCATACACCTTCTCAACATCGACACGTGAAATACGTTGTGCACAAATGATAACTCAGATGATAAGGCTAGTCGGTAAGCCACTGGTCCTACCTTCTCTAGGATCTCAAATGGTCCTACGACTCTCGGGTTAAGTTTTCCCCGTTTCCCAAATCGTATAATGCCTTTCGAAGGTAGAAGAACATAGATTTTTAACCAAAACCATTTTGATTAAACAAGCACATAGATAGAAGCCCAAAAAATCCGAGTTTCAAGAAGAAGAAAAATGTTAAATAGAAAAAATGCAAATACGACAAGAACAAGGAAAAAAAACCATTTGAAAGAAGTCAAGAACCCCATTAATGCAATGCCTGAGAGTAATAAATTTCTACTCTACAAGCTTTGCCCTCCATAAATACACACATAGAAATAGAAGGAAAAAAATTGAGAGAAGAGGGAGAGCGTCACCTATCACCTTATCTCCATGGCCGATCAGGATGTTTCTCTACTCTACAGTATTCAAACTCTAGAAAAGGAACCCAAATTGGTAGTGAAGAAGGTAAAAATGAGAAATAAAACAAACCCTAACCTCCACAGGATCAAATCAACTGCATTGATTTTTCCTCTCTCTGCATTTGATTTTTGAGCATTGACACTATACAAGAAGCTACCTGGAAGAAAGAAATCAACGTGAAAGATGGAAAGAAGAAGGAAAACAACGTGTAAGAAGGAAAGCATGGCAAGAAATGGAAGTCAAAACACCTAAAAGACCTACAAGGAGTTATAAAATACCACAGTTTCTTCAAGTAGTAAAAAATGATAAGTGAAGGGCAAAAGAGTACGAACACAATGTATGATAAGACTAAAGGGGTAAAAAAGGATATGCACTATAGATATCTACAGTAACCTTCAAATTTTCTTTTATAATAGTTAGATTATGGAAGAAAAGCACGTCAATGTTATTGTTTAAATTTGGATACTATTATAGCAACCTTTTAATTCTTTCTACTTTCCGTTAGAATGGGTAACAACAATTTGCATGCCGTTTATTTGTTTATTTTTATATTTTGTTTGGAATGCTTTGTTGAGCTTGTATTGATTGATTTTTTTTCCTCCTCTCATAAACTTTACTTTGTTGTAGGAAAATTTGTCATATGTTTACCATTTGAAGGTGTGAGTTCCCATATGTTTGCATATATATAAGTATTTAATCGATTATGATATTTTTTTGACATGCATTGCTACGTTTGACAAATCCCCGTGCATTTGCACGGGTTGTCGACCAGTCTAGTTAAATTAAGAAAACAAACTCATTGTAGACATGTGTCATACCCTAACCCGCTGCTCACGGATTAGGACACATGTAACAATACTAAGACACAGCGTAACATCCAAACATCCATTTATAACTAATAAATAACGGGGTCATAAGAAATTTTCCTTGAAAGCCATGATTAAATGCCATCTTTCAAAAGTTTGCAGATCCAGTAGACTGTTCGGGAACCCGGTATACTGGTTTCTGAAACACAGAGAACACATTTTGGGAGATCTCGATCTAGTCGACTAAGTTTGCAAAGGAGGTGCCAACCTCGGTCGACAATGATTCCAGTGAGCTCAGTTTGTAAAATGATGAACCAGTCGACTATAAAATCTATTCCATTCGACTATAAAATCTATTCCATTCGACTGGGTTCAAAGTCTAGGTGAAACTGCTTAAACCGTTTAATGAATCTAGTCGACTAAACCCCGATCAATCGACTATTTTACATTAGTAGAGAATTCTGCAGAATTCTAAGTGCAAAGCACCCCACATCCAAAATTAGGAACATAAAAACTCAAACACACATACATCATTTTATTCAAAGAATACAGAGCTTAACATTAGTGAATTTCTACATGCTTCTTAAGCCATACAACATTCTAAGTTTGTTATTACACAAGTCCAGCTATTTCTAATACAACACTCAAACCCATCATCCAAATTACAAGGATTACAAGTCTAAAATGACTGAATTAAAACATATGGACATAACTACAAAACAACTCTCCCTCAAGCCCAATCCATCGTATTGATCATTTCCTTGCATCCTCTAAATCAGTACCTACGCTGGTTATTCAATAACCAAACAGAAAATATCATTCGTTTAAGCTTTCGCTTAGTGATAGAACTAATCATGCTATTGGAATGATTAACATGAAATGCAACAATTCGACACACAATCATCAATATATAGCCTCCGCACTATCAAGCAATCAAGCCACCACCCTCGGGTCCTTCTTACTCCGACCTTCTCACTCTTTTATCGCATATAGCGTCACTCTCGTGTGACCCTGAAGGCGTCACTGTCATTTCATTACGGTGCCCCACTCATTGAGGACTTCTTGTCCCTTACATATGGGACCTTTAAATTGTGATCATTGCTCGACATCCTTTGACTCACATAAGCATTTAGGCAATTAAGCACATAACATGGCAATTTCACACATTATTGACATGCTAACCTTATATTCATCATATACATGGCTACATAAGCATGAGTTAAGCATTCGAAAACTACAATTATCACATCTACATGCTTAATCGCCCAATTTTGGGATTAGAACACTCACCTCTTCGATTCCTAACCAACTAAGTTTAGAAAGTCCCCAATCCTTGTGATTCCTAGCTCAATTCTCTCTCTAGAACAATTCCTACATGAATTTGGTAAAGCGTGTGTTACCGACTACAACAAGTCACCAAAATTTGACGATTAACACATAAATGATAGATATAGAAACAATCACATCATCTCCACGAGTCTGAATATAGCTTCGGTTCGTGAAACAGAGACCAGACGGCGAAGAAACGGCGTAGAGAAGTTCGGCGGAGTCTGTCACCCTCTCTCTCTCTCTCTCTCTCTCTCTCTCTCTCTCTCTCTTAGTTCAATTGAGTTATGACTCATATGCTAAATTGTATTTGCCTCCCCTTAGTTTTCCAAGTTTTATTTTTTCCAAGTTTTATTATAAAACCCCAAACATTTATATTAACTACCCACATATCTACTATTTTTGGAAGAATGAAATTAATTAATAACAAAAGCTTTGGAAAATATTAAATTGCAGAAAATAATATTAACTAATGACTTATACTAACTTCATTAAATCACTAACTCCATAAAACACTTTCAAATTTTAAAGCCATTTTCCTAACTTAACTAACTAATAAATGAAAATTAATCAATGTAACGAATTTAAATCAAATACTTTCGAATATAAGAAAAATGTTAGGAAATAATGAATTCACGGTAATCAACTTAACTCCCATGCCTAAAGAAAGATATAGCATTCCATGCCATATAAAGTTGTGCCTTCTTACAAATAAGTTCCATTAAAGTAATAAAACACCCTATGTTCAACATAAAGATGTGAAACGACTTCAGTTAGTCATTTTTATTAAGTCTGGTCAAAACTACCTGGCATGGCCTCAGTTTGCGATCATGGAACTTAAGGGCAAAGGAAAGATGTGGTACATTAACAGAAGGATTAAAGCACCTTGCAATGAGGATGCTACTTATGACAAAGTGGGAGATGGAAAACTCCACTATCATGAACTGGCTTTGCCACTCTATGATCCCAGAGATTGGAAAGGGATTCTTGAATATGGCGACTGCCCAAGATATTTGGGAGACCATGGCCAGCACCTATTCCCAGAAGGGTAATTCTACATAGATATTTGAGTTGAGGTGGTCTATTGGGCATTCTGAATAGGGAGAGATGAGTGTTCTTCAGTATTTCACATCTCTTTCCACTAGCTGGAAAAGACTTGACCACATCTTGGACTACAAGCATCTATATTTGATTGATTCTGTTGCCTGCAATAAGCTTGTGGTTGAAGAAGGGATTTTTAAGTTTTTGGAGAGTCTTAGTTATGAGTATGATCTAGTTCACAGCCGTGTGCTTGGAATGGATCCATTACCTGCTTTCCAGGAGGCCTTTGCGTATGTACAGAACAAGGAGAGTCACAAATCTGCTATGCTTCCACCCACTCCTACCGAGAGATCTGCTCTCCTCTCTGTTCCCCAGAAAGACAGGAACAAAAAGTCCCGCAACCATAATTCTACTAATGAGTCAGGGTCATTAGATAAAGCCAATCAATTTTGTGATTACTGTAATTGGTCTTTATCATCCTAGGGAGACATGCTAGAGCCTACATGGTCACCTTCCTCAAGGACGTAGTGGCAATGTTCTAAAAATCCCTAGGCGGTAGGCAGGCCGCAAGGGGGGGCCTAGGTGGAGGCCTAGTATTTTAAAACAAAATTAATAATATATAAACAATTCTAATAGACCAATATAAAAAAAAAAAAATCATATTATCAAATATCAACAATGTAATTTAAATTGATGCTTATCAACAAACTAAGCTTCCAACTCTGCTTCTCCATATTGCTCCAACACTCTATCTCCATCAGATTCAAACTCATACTCCTCATCACCCTCCTCTTCTGTATCCTTATTAGATACAAAATCGACTTCATGAAGGTCTCGTGACTCGTGACTCGTCTTCTCTCTCTCTCTCTCTCTCTCTCTCTCTCTCTCTCTCTTAATCTTGGTAGTCAATTGAATGAACGACTGTGGTGTGGTGGCTTAGGGGATTATTAGGGTTTTGCCCTTGTTATTATTTCAAGAAAATGACAATTCTACCCCTAGGCCTCCTGGGCCGCCTAGGCCTAGGCGGCCTCCTGGGCCGGCCTAGAGCAGGCCTGAATCCCTGTGGGATTTTTGCAAGGATTAGGTGAAAATCCAGGAGGTTGGGCAAGGCCTAGGGCCTAAGCGGGGCCTAGGCGAAGGCCTAGGAGGATTTTTAGAACACTGCGTAGTGGTCATTCACGTAGAGGTAATCATCGTGCTCATCATACTACCGCATTAGACACTACAGCTCCAGGTCCTGTTGAGCAGAGTCCCTCCACCTCCGATTCCTCCCTCTTTACTGCTTCCGAAGTAGAAGAGGCTCTCCACCTTGATGGCTTGTCGGACGTCCGTGTCCTCTGCCTCTACAGGTGCCTCATCTTCGTTTGCGCAGTCAGGTATAAACCTCAGCAAGAGCACACTTATCTCACTCATCTTCTCTCTGGATTATTGATTCTGGTGCTTCTGACCACATGTCTAAATGTTTTGATATTTTTTCTGCTTACAAGCCTTGTTCAGGTAAAGACAAGGTTCGTGTTGCTGATGGTACTTTTTTCTCTATTTCTGAAAAGGGAACTATTTATGCCACTCCGTCCTTGTCTTTGTCTCTGTGTTACATGTCCTGAATTTTTCTCACAATCTATTACCATCATTCATTTTACTCGGGACCTAAACTGCAGTGTAACCTTTTTTCATTCACACTGTGTTTTTCAAGACCTTACCACGAGGAGGACGATTGGCAGTAGTAGAAAGGAGAGTTGCCTTTATCTCTTGGATGATGGAGGACCGTTGGCACACCATACAATTGTCTTTAAGAATAAAACTGAAAACATCCATCTTTGACATAGGCATTTTGGATACCCTTCTTTTTATTTATTAAAGTATTTGTTTCCATCGTTAGTCATGAACAAAAGTGTTTCTAATTTTCTTTGTGAAACTTGTAAACTGGGTAAACACCATAGAGCTACTTTTGTTTCTCATATTAACAAAAGTTCAGTTCATTTTGCTTCAGTTCATTATAATGTTTGGGGTCCTTCTCGTGTTATATCTTTGAAAGGTCATAGATGGTTTGTCACGTTTATTGATTGTTTTTTTTTTTGCTCAAAACGTTTATTGATTGTTATTATTGTACCACATGGCTCTATATGATGAAAAGAAAAAGGGAAGTTTTTTCAATTCTTAAAGCTTTCCACAAAATGGTGTGCACACAGTTTGGAACTAGTCTGAAAAATTAAGATATGACCGAGGGGGTGAATACAGTAACTTAGGTCTAGCTGAATATTTTTGTTATCATGGAATCATTCATTAAACTTCTTGCATCGATACCCCACAATAAAACGGAGAGGCGGAGCGCAAGAATCGTCATTTACTTGATATTGCCCACTCCTTAATTTTTTCGGTTAGTGTGCCTAAGTCCTACTGCGGTGAAGCAATTTTCACAATTACTTACCTTATTGATTGTCTTCCGACTTGGGTTTTAAACAAGCGAGCCCTCGTGGAAGTTCTTTCAGACACTTCTCCGTTGTTTTCTGTAACTCCTCGAGTTTTTGGTTATGTTTGTTTTGTTCACAATCATCTACTTGTGGAAAATTAGATCCACATGCTATTAAGTGTGTTTTCGTGGGCTACTTACCCACTAAGAAAGGCTGCAAGTGTTACCACCCTTTTTCTAGGAAATTGTTTATCTCCATGGATGTCACTTTACATTAGTCTCAATCTTACTTTCGGTCCTCTTCTAGCTTTGAGCCACCTTTTCAGAGGGAGCCGTGGAATGTAGAAGAGGTGCCTTTGTCCTCCTCTTTGCCTTCGATCACAATTTCGCAGGAGATGGAATCTAAAATGAGAGTGAATGAGGGAGAAAATGAAGTTGAAAGGAGAAGGAAAGGGGAGAATTTGAAGTTGAAAGGGAGAAGGAGATGCCTTTGGAAGATGTTTGTACTCCACGAAGAGAGAAGAAGTTCTTGGTCTATTCAAAAGGCACCTGGAGCAAGTCCAAGAATAAAGAAACCCCTCCTTCTACTCACCCATTGACATCTCCTTCAAGTGTTGAGGACCAAGGTAACTCCGACTCTGATCTTGATATTTTGAATAAGTGTTATACACCTTTGCCCATGGAATCTGATTCTGATCCTGGTATTCCTATTGCTGTTCGAAAAGGTGTGAGGGCATGTACCTAACATCCTATTTCGAATTTCATGTCTTACTCTCATCTGTCTCCCTCCTGTAAAGGTTATCTTTTAAAAATTTCTTAACAAAGTCCAAGATGCTCTTGTTGATCCCAAGTGGAAGCTTGCTATGATCGAAGAGATGAAAGCTTTTCGTAAGAATGACATTTGAAGGACTATGGTGTGTACACAGTGAAGCATAGGGCTTATGGTTCCATTGGGAGGTACAAAGCCCGTCTTGTTGCTAAGGGGTTAACACAGACCTATCAGGAAATGTTTGCTCTCATTGTAAAGATGAATTTTGGTCGGGTCCTTCTGTCACTGACCGCCAACTTTGGGTAGCCTCTTCATCAGTTTGATATAAATAATGCTTTTCTTCACTGAGTTCTGGATGAGGAGGTATATATAGATGTTCCTTCGGGTTTCGAGGATGTCAAGACAGCAGGGAAAGTATGCAAACTCAAAAAGTCGCTATATGGATTAAAATAGTCTCCAAGAGCATGATTCGAGAGGTTTACCTAAGCTATGCTCAGATATGGTTTCAAGGAAAGTCAGGCCAGCCATGCACTGCTCATTAACCATTCACCACAAGGCAAGACTACTGCCTTGATTGTGATGTTGATGATATTGTTCTGAATAGGGATAATCTAGAAGAAATGCATAAGTTAAAAGAGTACCTGTCTAGAGAGTTTAAAATCAAAGATCTGCGAGCCCTTAAATAATTTTTGGGAATTGAAGTTGCTAGATCTAAACAATGGATCTTTATTTCCCAAAAAGGAAAAATATGTTCTTGACTTGTTAAAGGAAACTGGAATGCTTAGAAACCAAGCATGTGACACTCCGATTGAGACAAATCAAAAGCTTGGTGATGATAGCAGTAAAGCAGAAGTGGATAAAGGGAGATACCAGGTTAGTAGGAAGACTCATTTACCTTTCGCATACTCGCCCAAACATTGCCTTTGCTGTCAGTGGTTTCGGCCAGTACAGGCATGCTCCTCATGTAACTCGTATGGAAGCAATTTTCAGAATCCTAAGGTAGTTGAAATCAGCACTAAGAAAGGGCCTGTTTTTTTTTGCTATACATGACCACCTGCAAGTGGAAGCATACACAGATGCTGATTCTGATTGGGCGGGTTCTATGACAGAAGGTTCATTTCGAGATATTGTACATTTGTGGGTGGTAATCCTGTCACATGGAGAAGTAAGAAGCAAAATGTGATAAGCTAGATCTAGTGCAGAAGTTGAGTTCAGAGCTAGGGCACAGGGTGTATGGGAACTACTATGGATCAAGTTGTTGCTGAAGGACTTGAGACTTGATCACGGTGACTCTATGAGATTGTATTGTGACAGCAAGTTAACGATTAATATTGCCCACAATCCAGTGCAACATGATCAGACCAAACATGTGGAGATTGACAGACACTTTATCAAGGAGAAAATTAGAAGTTGGAGTAGACCGTTTCATTTTGTTCTTAGCAACCTGGGAATGAGAGATATTTTTACCAGCTTGAGGGGGAGTGTTAGAAGTTTTTGATTATTTTTCTTTTCTTTAGTCTCTTGTGCTATGACTAAGAGGTATTATTGTATTTTTCTTCTTTGTTGACATATAATAAAATAAAAGACAGTTTGTATCTCACTTTTTGCCCTAATTATTTCCGCATATTGTACCTATAGGAGCTAGTGTAGGAGGCATATCTGCAGATGAATTTGTATTGTTCACAACTAAAGGCACTGGTGGAGGAGCCCCAGAAACGTGAAGTCTTTCCCATAACTCGGAACAATTAGTTTTCCAGAAGCCAATCTTTTCATGCTCACGGTCATACATCACAAGAGTATTGCGGACTATAATTGCTGTAACAGAATGTACAACAAAGAAGTCAGCAAACATTGGATAAAGGGAAGAAAAAAAAAAGTCAGCTTTTAACTAATGTAGCATGAACAGTTCCCATTTGGGTGTCAAACATGGACACACGGAAAAAAGTGTCTTAATTTATTAATTTTTTCACATCGGACACATGCCAGACACACATTGGACGCGGCCGAAACAGTCAGACATGGGAATGGACACGGCATGGTGGCTCATTGACAATGATTTTTATATCTTCATGTGAAAAAAATTAATGTATTAAGTATTAACATCAGAGATAAGTAAGGGGTTTACTTGAAAATTTCAGGACATGTGAGTGGACATGACATGGCATATTTATCGTATAACTCATTAAAAGAACGTAATTTTTTTATTCAACCGTGTCCGCATCCTACATTTTTAAGATATACCATGTGGCCTTGTCCATATTGTGGCCTGAGTTCATATTCCTGCAACACAGCTTTTACCATTACTGTGGAAGGAAGGTGAAGGTCTTTACATAAAAAGAGATGCAAGATGGAGAAAAATAACTTAGAAAACATGTTGTAGCTTAAAATACCTCCCAACAAAGTTGTTGGATCCATTCCATTCTGGAAACTCCCCAGACAATATGCACCATGAACTTTTGAATGCTTTAAGACATGAAACAAAATAGACAGACAGAAATATCAATCAGTGCATATCATTATGAGGACTTCGGGAGCCAAACCAAAATATGTTGCTTTTCTCCATAGTACATGTATCAGTATTAAGAAAGAGAGAGAGAGAGAGAGAGAGAGAGAGAGAGAGAGAGAGAGAGAGAGAGAGAGAAAGCAAGTAAAACTTGCTTTTTTGAAAACTAAAAATTGTAAGAGAATAAATCTTCGAGTGGTTGAAAATGAAGATAATAGTGTAAGTACAATTTGTGAGACTGAGAATGCATTTTGAATATGTCATTCCAAACATAGCCTAAGTATGCCAGCTGAATGACAACAGATGATGACGATGAAGTCGGATGCTTACCTCGAACAAATAGTTTTCAGGAGAGAGAGAAAGCTTCTGTCCATTGCCAAATACCATGTCAACCACTGGAAAGACTTTCGAGAGTTGTGAAACATCACTGAAGCAACCATCACAATATCACTAGTAACATAAAGAGTTATAATCAAAACACGTGATTATAGGAAGTCATTTCTCCGTTATGTTGTAAGCATTACCTTCCAGCCCCAGAGAAGCAAATATCGATATAATTTGGGTCAGGACTCAGGACCCTGTATTTGTTTGAGTGAATGGAGTTCTTTTATGGCCTGCAAACAAAGACATCAAAAAACATAATAATTAAAAAGGTAACTGAATTATAAGAGGTTATGGTCCATTTTTTATGGCCAGAAAATAAAGAACAAGATTTACATAAATGATGAGGTGCAAGCCTACAATTAGCTCTTTGTGCAGCTTATTAATTTTTAGTTTAAAAAAATATATCCTTAGTGTAGCTTATCTGAACGTTTAGCACTGGAATGAATGTGATTAGGTCAAAGCCTACAGTCCATTCGTGAAGTTTGTTGATTCATTCTACAATAAACTGAAATTCCCTAAAGTTCAAAATATTTCATAAACAAAAAGAAGCTGAAAGATGGTTTAATACATGGCGATGACAAGAACATGGATGCATCGAGGCGCAATTACAAATATGCAAATAGAAACATACACACAGACTACTGAAAGTAGGGAAAATCAGGAGTCTAGCAAAAGAACCGGGGAACTATTTATTGGGAACATTTAGAGAGAGAGAGAGGGGACCTGAGTATGAATAACTAAAGTGAAAAAAGATTTGAACAATGATGTTTTGCCATAAGAATATATAAAAATGTCCAATGCCCAACCTCTTAGACCTAAATGAAACAAGATCAATTTGAGAACACTTTCAGCAGCAATAAGATTACATTGGACTACCTTCCCCCCCTGGACACGTGCAGAATTCGATTCAGGTCTCTCCTATGATTACCTAGAGATTTTACCAGCTAAGCTAGTGGGCTGGCAAAGACATTTATTTAAAATAAAACAAGAACGGTAATGAAAGAAAGTCGATAGAATATGTCAAAGTAAAACAAAGTGGAATCTTACAGTATCTTTAAATGCAACAAACGCCGCTTCTGGCAAGTACGCATATGTAGTACCACTATCTAGGACAGTTCCATGTTTTCCATCAAAAACTCTCGGGTTCAAAGACAATGGCTTCCCGGCAACGTGTATCTCCTTCAGATCTATGTTGTAATATGTACTGTTGCCATATCCCAAGACTAGAGTAAATGTGTGAGATGTATCAAGTGTATTTGTTAGAGAACACGTAATGCTTTATGTCTATAACCTAGGAAGCACCGATGCTTCTAGAAGGGTCACGTGTCCGTGCTAGACACGACACTCACCGGACACTCCTCGCCACGTGTCCGACAAACCAAACCTGTATCCTAGAAATTTTTTTTTTTTTTTTTTTTTTTTTTTGGGTTCAGACATGCTTGAGACATGGCGGACACCTTTGGATTCTTAACACTATGTCTAACATCATTGAAATTTTGAAAAACAAACAGGAAGTTAAAATGGTTAAGAGTCTCTTAGTGATAAGTAAGTATAAATTATAATTAGGATTCTTTGGAATTCAAACTTTGAGTATTTGGAAATAGGAATAATAGGATTTATGGAGCATCTTAATAGATTTTCACAAATTCAGAATACGTAGAGTTATGAAATCAAAATTTAAAATTTTGATATAATGACCTTTGAAATTAAAGATAATAGGCATATGAGTTTTCTATCATATGAATATATCATTATACGTAAGCATAAATAGTTAGATACATGTTTATCATTTTATTGTATCCTTGTCATGTCCGTGTCCAATTTTTTCAGAATTTCCATGTTGCCGGATCATTTCGTATCGTATCCGAGTCCCATTACCGTATACGTGCTTCTTATCTCTATAAGAAGCATATTTCGAAGCATACCTGCGTACAGGGTCTGAACGGGTAAAGACCATGTCTTGAGGAGGAGAAATTCCACCAAGAACCATAGCACCGCCACCAACATGCATACCACCGTAGCACAAGGAAAAAGAATCACTAATAACACCTCGGCCAACAAGTTGATCCACAACACTGAGATCGCCACGGCCCAAACCCATTATACCATCGGCATGTTGGCTGTACAGGTCACCAGTTTCCACATTTTCACAACCAAACACAGCACGCTGGGGTATGAGTTCACTTAGATTGCCAAACGACATAATATCCTCACCAAGAACACCACTGCTAGAACTCAGTTCAGCATATTGTAACTCATAGATACACCGCTCTCTGTCATTATCGCAGGTGCAATTACTATTGCACTTCACGGGTTGGTAAGTGCTTGACAATTCTGGTTGAAATCTTGGGTCCTGGAGAGCAAACATTAGCAATCAAACCATGGTTGTCAAATCATGAATCAAACCATGGATGGGTTCGGCAAAATTTCGGAACGTGATGGACTTAAAATGGTATCAAATCATGGACCGTAAGATTCACTTCTTCAGAAAACAAATAACAAGGCATACTTATACACTACGTATGAACAAAATCACATATACAGTGCTAAAAATGAACAAAATAACAATTTAAGGCTCAAAATTATAAATCATGAATGGCATGAAATTCGAATCGACCCGAAAGCCACGAGTCAAACCACTAGAGGGAAATTGGTAAAATTATACTTCTTCTGTCCCAATTTGTATGACTATCTTCGCATACCCAACTTTTTAAGCAGACATCATTTAATGTATTGTTTGGTATTAAATTTTCTGTATTCTTTCAAATATGCCCCTTTATAAATTTATTTCTCTTTACTAACTATTATAGGTTTCAAATTTAAGAAAGATATTGTTGGAAAGTGAATGAAAAACATTCTATTAATAATCAAAGTGATCACCTATTTTGGTTAGGAGGGCGTATGATACATGCCCTCGGCCCCACACAGAGACACAAATAGCACTTATATGAAACTCGATTATATCGTAACCAAGCAACTTTTGGAGGATCATTAAATCAACCAACTTCGGTATAAAAAGCACATATACAGAATGTAGGCCTGATCGTATTAACAATGCTAGTCAATCATATGCAACTCAAATTCCTTGCTCATAAAGATGGATTCCCAGGAATCAATCTTTCGTATACAAATCATCCCATGAGGAAAGCAAGTTGTAAAAGCTTACAACAAAAACCATACATCTAATCGTACAATTTTCTTCAACCCTCTTTTTTCCCCGTTGGTAGGGGGCGGAATTATGCAACAGTTTCAGAAATTAAATCCATAATTTTTACATTGGTAGGGGGCGGAATTATGCAACAGTTTCAGAAATTAAATCCATAATTTTTACATTCTCTTAGTTGGTTCATGGATTTCACGAGGGAAAAGGGAGGGAAAAGGAAAAAAAATAAATAAAAAAGATAGAAAACTAGATTCAATCCAAACAAAGCCTTATTGATTGGTACAAGATCTTCCCTTTCCGAGGACTTTCATCAAACAGTAATACCACAGTATCACCCAAACACTTGTTTTTGCAATATACTACAACATTTATATTGCACCAAATTTCTAAACAGATCAAACATTTGAGACTGCAGCATAGACACATATAATCCAAAAAAAATTTGCTTTCTGCTTATCTTATTAGTAATCAACCATTGGCGGACACACAGAGTTTTGAAAGTTATACATTTACACTAAAAATAAAAGAAAAATTTACAGTTAAGCTCCCTGAAAATTATAAAAGCCCCTCTGATATTATAAACTGGTCATACTAAACCCCTTGTCTCTTATGTTTTTGAGCTAATTATAAATAAATATATATAATATGTATATATAGATTCAAAATATACACAAAATATGTATGAATATGTATTAAAAAAAATAATAATTTGGAGCCCCATACATCAAGCCCTGTGGCTTTATTTTCTAGATCCACCCCAGCAATCAACTAGATAATATAGGAATCCACTATCAAACGAAGTGCTCAATTAGAAACCATCATTGCCAAGACCCATGTGGTCTAGTGGCATCACTCACCCTCTCCCAAGTGGGAGGTTGAGGGTTCCATTCCCCCTTAGGGGGAGTGGTTTGAGGGGTTTTTCCCCTCTTTGGCCCATATGCTCAAGTGTGTCGTATAGGCTTACTTTCGTAGGTCCTAGTTCATGGGGTTTGCATGGGTGCGTGTGTTCTTGCAAAAACGTAAAAAATAAATAAATAAATAAATAAAAAAGAAACTATCATTCAATTTATTTAACATAATAAAAAATAGAGGGGGTGCCACTCACTTTGTGAGTGCAAGTGCAAGTGAATGGATGATTGATAGAAGTTATATATGTTATTTGAATTATATTTTAAATGACATTTTAATACCCTTATGAGAAAATTTGATTAGTAAATTGTACTCGTATAAGTTTTAATGTAATTAATGGTGTTAGGAAAATTTCTTTGGAACTCTTCATTCTGTCTTTATATATTACTCCGTATAGATAAAACAAAAAAAATGATAATAATTAGAAAAACCACCTGGTGCTTTCCACACTGTTGACACGTAGAGCATGGAACATACGTCAATGTGCTGCCCGTATCAACTATAAGAGCGAATCTCTGTGGTGGAGTTCCGATCCAAAGCCTGGTGGTATAGTACCTGCAGTAAAAGCAATTCAATTCACACAAAATCTGATCAATTCCGATGATCAATTGAACAAATACGTACTCGAAATAGATGGGTGAAAAAGTGAAATTAAGACATATATAATCACCCGTTGAGGAGGAGATCGTCGTGGAGTCCCATACGAGCGTTATGGCGGAGTTTATCGGATCTCTGGAGGTGGCGACCGGAATGTCCACCGACGGGGCTCCGGAAAGAGCCGGGTTGGGAGAGAAAGAGCGGGAGGAACATGGCGTGTCGGCCATTGCCGCCGCCGTTAGGTGGTCGGAGGAGGACGGTGTTGTTGGGACTGTTAGTCGCGGCGGAGGAGGATAAAACGACGTCGGAATGACCGCAAACGACTACGAAAAGTATCAAAATGGCGGTGGTTGAAAAACGTGGTCTCGCCATTGTTGTAAGTCTTGTTATAGGTGGAGAAGTTGAAGATGGCTCGAATTAGAGAGAGAGAGAGAGAGAGAGAGAGAGAGAGAGAGAGAGAGAAACAGAGAGTTGAAATGAGAGAGAGAGAGACAAACAGAGAGTTGAAATGAGAGAGAGAGAGAGAGACAAACAGAGAGTTGAAATGTGAGATCGGAGAGAAGAGGAGTGAGAAAGACGGCAGGCTTCTCTTTCTAGAAAGTCTTTTAGAGAGAGAAAGATAGGTGGAGGGAAGTCAGCGGGGCCAAACGAATAGACCTTGCAACATTTGTGGCACTGCAACTTATCCGAAATATTCTATATTATTTATATAATAATTGACTAAGACAGTGACAAAAATATCACAAAAAAATAATTTATAATTTTTCCTAAAAATTTTTCCCTCACAAAATGAATGGACGTTTAGCCTTCTACCAACTTTTTAAATGTTAAATGTATATTAGATAGCCAAATATGAAATATGCAAATTGATCAAGACAAATTCCCTGGGTTTGCTAGAAATCTCATTTTGTGAAAACCAATATATATACATATATAAATAAAACCAATATATAAACATATATAAATAGGGTTAAATACATTTTATATCATTGTAGTTTGTCACTTGTATTAGTTTGATCCTTGTAATTTAGAAAATATCACTTTAGTCTTTGTAGATTTATAAGTATGTCAAATAAGTCTAATAAATCCTTTAATGACGAATAATTTTATTATTGAAAGTAAAAAATTTGGTCACAAAAAATGTTCAAAAAGGCTAAAATGACACACTTATAAAACTATATGAATTAAAATAACACTTTTTAAATAACAAGGATCAAATTAACACAAATAACAAACTAAAAAAAATGTAAAATATAGTTAAACAATAAAAATTGGACGTGAGAAAGTTTGCTGCCATTATGGTGGTTATTGACATAATGGGTCCATGCCTGTTAACTTATGTTCATTTCAACTACCCACTTACCACTTGCAACCTCCCATGAACCCTCCCATGAACGCTTCTAAATGCCTCCAATATTAGAACTGGCCATGTTCCCTAATCAATAGAGATTTGTTGGACTATGTCTTGTTTGGATTGTGTGTGTGCGTGTGTGTGTGCGTGCGTCCCCCAAGTAAATAAATCAAAAAAAATAAAAATAAAAAATAAAAACTGATAGTGCCCAGCCTATAAAAAGGACACCTCCTACAAGACAAAGAAGTTAGGGAGACATGCAGAGCCCAAAATAAAAGTGTTTAGAGTAGGGATGGCAACGGGGCGGGTATGGGACGGGGTATCCCTTCCCCGCCCCCGCCCCCGCCCTGTCTATATTTGTGCTCACCCGGCCCCCGCCCCGCCCCGAGGGCTAGAAACCCCAACCCCGACCCCGCCTGTTATCAGTCACCCCACCCCTGCCCCGTTCCACCCCGATAAGGCAAAAAAATCCACAAAAATTGGCCAAAAAAATCCATGAAAACTTCAAGCCAAAAATTCTGGCAACAAAATTACAGTCAAGTGGGGTGAAAAATCTGCATATGCACCATAATTCCAAAAAAAAATTCAGAAATATATCCACCATTAGATGTTTGAGACAGAATACATACCAGATCTACCATTAGATGCTTGAGATCTGTTTGAGACAAATGCAAAATGCACCATCATTCAGACATTTGTTGAACACTTGGAGCTTCAGTCAGCCACAAGCATTGAAGAGAGATGGCGGCACTGCAACGGGTGGTGGTGGCCCTTCCTCCATCACAAATGACAAGTAAGACTAGCAGAGATGAAGAGAAATTTGGGGATGGTGGTGGTTCTTCTCTGCCTCTTCAAACACACACACCCCTTGAGATAAGAATGGCCAGAGAGAAAATAATTGGTGAGGAGAGAGTGGCCGACAGAGAGAGAGACTGATCGACAAGAGGAAAGTGGCCGAAGAGTGCTGGTCGTGGTCTTTGACTTGTGATCCTTGCAGTCTGATTTGGGAAAAAATAAAAAAACCCTATTTTATGTCTTTACACTCCAGCTACTTTAGAATATAAGAGTAGATATAGGATAATTAAAGTCCAAGAGCCATATACTCAGGGCGGGTTCGGGGGATTGTACCCTCACCCCGGCCCCGACCCCGATCCGAACCCGACTCGGGTTTTAAAAATTTTCCCCATACCCGCCCCTAATCCTATTAAGGTCCCCCCATACCCTACTTATTAGGGGCGGAGCGGGGCAGGGAGGGTGGGGAACCTGGAAAATCTACCGCATTGTCATCCCTAGTTTAGAGTAATGTACAATAAGGAGAAAAGAGAGAAAACTACAATTGTGAAACTTTTGAAGATATAGAAGCAAGAGAGTACAATCTTATCTTCACTTTTTGGGGTTCTGTACCTTCTGCCACATTTAGAAGGCAAACACATTTATTTCCAAAATAACAAATAAAATGCATTAAAAGTGTCTAAAAAATAATTCATATAATCCATAATTCAAAATACAATTCATAATTCAAATATCTCTCAATACATATAAAAAAATTTTAATTGTCTGATCGAGTACATTAAGATAATAAACATCCAAAAAAAAAAAAAAAGCATTCCAAATCAGTTCTTGTGCCACCAAATCTGCAAAATGTCAACAAAAAAAAAAGTCATTCGTGAGTTTATTAATACAAATCAAACATAAAAATACAAGGTTAAAAACCTTAGTATTGCAAGACTTATGTCTATAAAATTACATATTCGAGTGTAACTTGCAATCTAGGAGTTGAATTGCGTGCCGGTTATTCCCACAAGTCTATTTAGTCGAGTGTGAGCTATGGGTTTCGTATCATTCGAAGTACCGGAACCCGTTTTGGACACTCAAAACCTCAAAATTAAATTTTAAAAGCCTAAGTGTATGAAATTACATATTTGGGTGTAACTTGCAATCTTGGAATCGTTATTGCATGTCGTTTACTCCTACAAGTTAATTTAGTCAAGAGTGAGGTGTGGGTTCTGGTCTCGTGTCATTCGGAGTGATGGAACCCATTTTGGATGGACTATCAAAACCGCAAAACTAAGTCTTAATAGGTATAAGTGTATGAAATTGCGTATTTTGGTGTAACTTACAATCTGAGAGTCGTTCTTGCGTGCTGTTTATTCCTACAAGTCTATATAGTCGAGTGTAAGGTGTGGATTCTGGTCTCGTGTCATTCGGAGTGCCGATTCTCAAAATCTCAAAACTAAGTTTTAAAAGGCCTAAGTATATAAAATTGTGTATTTTAGTGTAACTTGCAATTCGGGAGTATGTATTGCGTGCCGTTTGTTCCCAGAAGTCTATTTGGTCGAGTGTGAGCTGTAGGTTCTGGTCTTGTGACATTCGGAGTACCAGAACCCGATTTGGACTCTCAAAACCTCAAAACAAAGTTTTAAAAGGCCCAAGTGTATGAAATTGCGTATTTTGGTGTAACTTACAATTCGGGAGTTGAAATTACATGTCGTTTGTTCCCACAAGTCTATTTAGTCAAGTGTGAATTGTGGGCTGCGGTCTCGTGTCATTCGGAGTCCCAAAACTCACTTTGGACTCTCAAAACCTCAAACCAAGCTTTAAAAGGCCAATGTACATGAAATAGTGTATTTGGGTGTAACTTGCAATCTCAGAGTTGGAATTACGTGTCGTTTGTTCCCATAAGTCTATTTAGTTGAGTGTAAGTTGTGGGTTCAGGTCTTGTGTCATTCAGAGAGCCAGAACTCAATTTGGACCCTCAAAACCTCAAAACGAAGTTTTAAAGGCCCAGGTGCATGAAATTGTGAATTTTGGTACAACTTGCAATCCAGGAGTCGTTATTGCATGCCGTTTGTTCCCATAAGTCATTTTAGTCGAGTATAAGGCGTAGATTCTGGTCTTGTGTCATTCGGAGGATCGGAAACCGTTTTGAACTCTCAAAACCTCAAAACTAAGTTTTAAAAGGCCTAATTGTATGAAATTGTGTATTTTAGTGTAACTTGTAATCCAGGAGTTGTTATTGTATGCCGTTTGTTTCTACAAGTCTATTTAGTCAAGTGTGAAGTGTGGGTTCCAGTCTCGTGTCATTTGGAGTGCCGGAACCCATTTTGGACTCTCAAAATCTCAAAATTAAGTTTTAAAAGGCCTAAGTGTATGCAATTGCATATTTGGGTGCAGGTGCAACTTTCAATTTGAGAGTTGGAATTGCATGCTATTTGTTTCCATAATTCTATGTAGTCAAGTATGAGTTGTGCGTTCTGGTCTCGTGTCATCCGGAGTGCCGTAACTTGTTTAGGACTCTCAAAACCTTAAAACTAAGTTTTAAAAGCCCCAAGTGTATGAAATTATGTATTTGGGTGTAACCTGCAATCCAAGAGTAGGAATTGTAAGGCGTTTGTTCCCACAAGTCTATTTAGTCGAGTGTCAAGTGTGGGTTCCGGTCTTGTGTCATTCGGAGAGCCAGAACGCATTTTGGACTCTTGAAACTAAGTTTTAAAAGGCCTAAGTGTATGAAATTGCTTATTTTAGTGTAACTTGCAATCCGGGAGTCGTTATTGCTTTTAGTTTGTTCCCACAAGTCTTTTTAGTTGACTGTAAGGTGTGAATTCTGGTCTAGTGTCATTCGAAGTGACAAAAACCATTTTGGACTCTCAAAACTTCAAAACTAAGTTTTAAAAGGCTTAAGTGTATGAAATTGCATATTTTTTGTGTAAATTGCAATTCGGGAGTTGTTATTGAGTGTCGTTTGTTCCCACAAGTCTATTTAGTCGAGTGTGAGGTATGGTTTCCAGTCTCATGTCATTCAGAGTGACGTAACTCGTTTTGGACTCTCAAAACCCTAAAATTAAGTTTTAAAAGACTCAAGTGTATGAAATTGCACATTTGGGTGTGACTTGCAATCCGGGAGTTGGAATTGCGTTAAATTTGTTTCCACGAGTCTATTTAGTCGAGTGCGATGTGTGGGTTGTGGTCTCATTTCATTCGGAGTGCCAGAACCCGTTTTGGATTCTCAAAACCTCATAACTAAGTTTCATTCTATATGAAATTGCGTATTTGAGTTTAACTTGCAATCCGAGAGTCGGAATTGCGTGTTGATTATTGCCACAAGTCTATTTAGTTTAGTATGATGTGTAAGTTATGGTCTCGTGTCATTCGGAGTGCGTAGGCCGGTACTATATAACATAAAAAAGAAAATTCAATAAGCATTCAACCGTTTAATTTATATTTAAAAGGCCAGTACTTTATAACAGAATCTGCTAAAATTGAAACTAACCACTTACCCAAGTTGCCTTACATTTAAAAGGCACCAACCAAGTATTATAACTTTCTTTGAAAAGTCGATTAGCATATAGGTCCAGTGTTGCAAGTGGGATGCGCTCAGCCATAGCATACCATAAGCCAATACAAACGAAAACCATTAAAATGTAGGGTAGTAAGAGTGTCAATCAAACTACTGTAATATTATATTCAGTATGTAGCAATACTAATGCCATATAAGGAACTTTCTTTGAGATGATTGTAGCAGATTAGTTCTCCTATTGGTCTTTCCAATCTTTTTTCATGTTTTGAATTTTATTTGAGAGGATTGCACATGTTACTATTGAAGATTAAATGCTAGTAGGGGCAGAAATGACTATGAAATGCTGGTCAAACCCTGAACCAAGTTCAATAGATCAGTAACCAAGATAAAAATTGGTTACCATTGAAACATTTTAGAGAGGGATTACCTAGAGACAGGAGTGATATAGAAGTTTCCTAGCTAGAAGAATTAATAAGCTAAATGTAATTTTCATAAACAATAAATACCTCAATATGCTAATTGACATTGAAAATTTGACTCTGAATGGAAAATTTGGGTAACAGGGCATTCTTTGCTTGCGCAATTCAAAACAGGTATGAAACAGAAAGAAGAACATTATTGATTGGTAAAGGGTGTCATATTGTATTTTATGCTAATAAAAGAAAGGTGATGAAATATATAATGAAGCATATAAGAGCAAGTAAATGAATAGTATGCCAAGAGCTAGAAATTGCATTACAAAACATTATTTTATCTTGGGGATGGGTACATACATCATTCATGAAAGTGGTAATCTATTCTTGCCTTATTAATCAAACAAATCACACAATGCCTACAATTGAACGAATCAACACGTATGACTTTTGTATTGAATTAAAGCAACTTAAAATATGTTTGGCTGATATTCTGTGTGATTTTTGGGGCTGTTTGGCTGCAAAATTCTGTTTGGCTTAGTGTCAGTGTGGTGCTTCGGGTCAAAGTGGTTTAAGGGTTGTGTCGCTTAAAACTTAAGGCTAATCTTGTCATGGCAAGCATGTGAGCCTGATGAACAACAACATTCTCCACAGTTCTTCCCCTAAAGCTGATTTAATTGCTCAGGAGAAGAAATCTCAAAACATGTAGCCACTCTTCTATTGTCACCATCAAAAAATACTCCTTCCTCAAGAAAGAGAGTAATATATATCAAAGCAATTGTTGTATGTTCCAAGAAGGTAAAAAAAAATTCTGATTGAGAAAAAGAATTATTAGAGATGACATAGGGAACCATGCTTTAAGATAGATAAGAGGATATCAGAAACACCAAGCCACCAAATCTAACATTTTTTAGTACGTGTGTGTTTATTGTAAAATAAAAATATTGGCAGCGAATGTGAGTCACCTTCTAGAAAATTATGGGTGATGACGGATGATTTTCATTGAACAAGCGGGTGTGATTGGTTTTTTGAATGTGTCTATAGCTTACATAGCTTACCAAAAACAAAAAAAAAATAAAAAATAAAAAAATAAAATTGTAGCTTATACAAGAATGATGTGAATTTCTCTTAAAAACAAATCACATCTTCGGTGTAACCTAAGAAAGAAAATGTTAAAGAATGTCATAACGTATACCATGGTGAGTCCATTTGAGCAGGTGAACCTATTTGAATGGAGACTTGTGCAAAAAGTAGCACAGAGAAGGAAGGGAAGGGAAGGGAAGAGAAGCAAAAGAAGAAAGGCAAGTAATCGATAGAAGGAATTATACTAGCTGCATTCTATATTTCCTTCACAAAGCTTTCTAATAATTCCCTCTTGCTTCATTATGAACCCAATTTTTTTAGTATCTGACAAGAATGGACCCTTATTTTAAATTTAAGATTTGATGCCTTTAATTCACCCATTCCTTTTAACAATTCGCAATTCAATGACTTGGTCCACCAAAATTTCTCACAGTGTAGCAGTGCACATAGGAACAATGCAAGATTACTAATTTCTAATATCCAATTACCCATGCCCTTGACAAGACTTAATATCTCAAATACTTGAACATTTTCCTAAAATTTCTTTCCAGAGTGGTTCAATGAAAGAATATGGAGGTAGGTTGACAAAAGTTTCCTAGCAATTACTAAAGTTGGCATGGTTGTACATTAAGCTTTTAGTTTGTTGATATATGCACAGTTAGTGTTTCTTATCTAATGTAAATTATAATACAATCATGCCATTAATTAGAGGATAAATAGGGGAAAAAGGCATTAATCCAGCACAAGAAGAATTTCTTTTTTTATTTTTTCTCAAGCAACCATGAATTATGAACTAGAAAGCACAAATTATCAACAACAAAAAAAAAAAAAAAAAAACCTTAGTTATTGGTAGAAGAAGCTTACAAGACCACTCTTTGGCTAGGTCTCTATGGTGGGGCGAGAAGATGAAAGTGTTCCTTTCGTCTTCTAACCTATCTCCACAGCCACAGAATTACTTACATGTTCTCTATCCAAACCCACACTAACTTCTTTGCCATCGATATCGAAGAAGAAAAAGAACTACACATTGCAATACACAAATTGGTTTAAAAAATGTGGGCATGTATAATGTGAGCATGTAAAATGTGGTTAGGTTAAGGGTTAAGGAGCTAGGGGTGAAATTAGAATGGAGAAGATATATAGATATAGGAAGCGATACACAGAGTGAGAGATCATTACCTCAGTCGTTTTCATCACATCGATGAGCACCACCATCGATTTTGCTTCATTAATCTCAATTGGTTGAAATACATAATCATAGAAATCACAGATTAACACAGCAATCTTACAAATGGAACCCTAATTTTTGAAGAGAGATAGAGAGAGAAACACGTCTGTGTGTGTATGTGTAGACACCCCAATTTTGACCGGCCGTCGAATTTAGGAGAGCGTCACCTCCACGTCCGATGATGATAAGGACCGAAAAGATTCGAAGTATTCCAAGCTCTTCAGAAAGTTCTCCAAACGCGATAAAATTTCACAGAAAGAAGAAAAATACCAGGTATTTAGGAGATTTCAGGTATAAAACACCATTTTTGGAAAAGATCTTCAAAAATAAGTTTTTTTAAGAAAAAGGGAAGAAAGAAAAGACCTAAAAAGGAAAATTCAACAGAAAACAGCCACGGTAGTATACCGCGGCACTCAGTGAGTGCCGAGCGGCATTCGGTGAGTGCCGAACGGCATCCAGTGAGTGCCGGCCCGGCACTCACTGAGTGCCACCGACATTTTCTGACTACCGTTTGCTTTTAAAGTCCGTATTTTGTGGTACAATACGTATGTGTAGGCGGATAAAAATAAAAATCTGATAAAGTAAGGTTGACGAAAATACGGCAATCAATAATTTGGCGCGACACTCACTGAGAGCCGGACGGCAGTCGCGGAGTGCCGCGGCGGCAGTCACGGACTGCCGCGAATAACTTTTGAATGCCGCCCTGGGCAGCAGTCTGTCTAATTTCAGGAAGTACGTATTGTACCACCAAATGGGATGATTACACCTGTATTTTACTCCGAATTCACTGAAAATACTTGGTAATTTTTGTCTATAAAAGAGGGAGGATCTTCCTTGAGAGGGGGGCAAGAACAAGAAAAAAAACAACAAGAGAGGAAGGCAAGAGAGTGAAAAAAAGATAGAAGAGAGTGATACAACATACAACATACAACACCATTCAAAAAGATAGAGTTTAGAGAGCTTTGAAGAAGAGTTTGGAAGATCTTCAAAGGAGAAGAACTTTGAGGATAGTTTGGAGGTGATCCTCTAACCATAGATTGTTTGTTTATATTCTTTCTTTTGAAACTCTAATCCTCAAACCTTTTTTTTGTTTTCTTTGTTCCATTTCTTTTGTTGATCATACTTCCTTCTTGAGACTCTTAGAGATTCTCAATATCTCTCTTGAAATCTCTTGAATTTGATCTTTTGAATCCCATGTAAGCTTGTGCTTCACATGAGAATCAAAGTTTGATCATCACTTCATTTCATAAGCAAGTAGATGGATCCAAGTCCATACTCATGACTTGGGTCCTCTAAACTTGAATATTAGTCACGTCTTCATCTCCAATGACCATCAAATGGTAGGAGGAAGTGGTTTTGAGTCTAAGCACATCTCTATGGTTTAGATTCTTTATCTTGAGATTTCATGAAGTTCATTCATACTTCACTTGGAATCTATAAATGTAAAGGTCTTTTAGTCTCCAATGACCACCAAATGGTAGGAGAAGATGGCTTAGTTTAAGTCCAACTTCATGATTCAATAGTTGGAATTAGCAAATAAGAGTTGAACTTGACAAATGAAAACAGTGAATTCACAAACTATTTTTGATCAAAGATTTTTAGTTCGAGATCTAACCGTTGAAATCAAATGAAACCAACGAGAAAGTGTCAACAACACAATATTCTACCACTGTATTTTTTGTTTTAAGGTGGTTTAATGTCTAACGTGGTTTGGTTGTGAGTTTTGTAAGGACACTACAATCTGTCCAGAGTTTCAACATAGTAACACTCTTTTGAAATAAGTAAACCAATGCTTTAATAAAGTGTTTGTGACCCAAAATAATTTTTTCTAAGTAGACTAATGTGTTAGGAAGTCACCCTAAAAAGAACAAAGCATTTCTGATTTTTTTTGCTATTTTTAGACAATCGTGCAAGAACTCTGGACAGAAGGTTGTAAAATGCTGAGTGATGTCTAGTTTTTGTCTAATTCCCGGAGATCCAACCGTTGAAACCTTGATTTCTTTTTTGGGTTAAAAACTATACACACAGAGGCATCTTGTGTCCAAAATCCATCAAGATCAAACCACGGGAACCATGCTTTTCCATTTTTTAAAGTTATGATCTGCTCTCTGTAATTCATAAAAAACTGCTACTGTTTTTGTCTAATCTTGTTTATTTCAACTCAAATGGCCTCCTAATGTCTTGAGACCCAAATCATACTTTGAATAATGATAGTTTAGCTTAAATCCAGAGGCTAAGTGACCCAAATTAGTGAATAAATCTATGTCTTATTCTTGTTCACATTCATTCATTCATGTACATTTAATGCTCATGATTTGAACTAGCTATTGAATAAAGTTGGATTTCATGCTTGATAGGTTTAAGCTAGAAATTTAGGATTGTTATTTCTAACTTCACATCTTGTATATCATATGGACTAACATTTTGTTTTGTAGCGCTATTAAAGGTATGATCTCTAGGACCTCCCTTTAATTTATTTTAATTTCTTGATTGTATTGATTTTTCAACCTCATGCGCGACACATTAGAATTAGGATTTTGCCTTATATGTATATGTGATTAGAGACTCTTTTTTTAGGATTTTCTTTTGTTTGTATGCATTACACGTTTAATATCGCTGCTGGATCCCGGGTAAGCCCTCTTGTTCCCTATTGCATGTCATATTGCTTGCTACTTGGAATATGTGGCTTATGAATGATATTTTGTCATTAGCAATTTTACACCCTTTTGGACATGCTTTTTGTGATGTATATGTATATATGTATTAGTTGAGGGCACATTTAAATTAATAATTCGATTAGAAGGATATTGAGTAGAGGCCTATCACAAGATAGGATGAGAGAGGGTGTTTTAGTCCGACGGGCTCCTTCCTCTCTCATTCCATAATCCCCGGACCTAGTTAATCTCTGGTTTCTGAAAGATCAGTTTGCTTTAAAAAAATGATTTCTTAATTTTCCTTCTAAAAATTAAGTGGTGACTCATTTGTTCTGAAATTTAAAGGAATTTTAAAAGAAAAAAGCTGTGGGTAAAAGAAAGAAAACCTGCGATATCCACAGTATGAGAGAGAGAGAGAGAGAGAAATAGAAAAACAGAGAGATATTACCGTGGATAATGGAGGCTGGTGGTCCAGGTGTTGGTCACTAGTCGTGGCTGCAAAAGAGCAAATCTGGGAGATAGAGGGAGCAGATCGCCGGTCATGGCTGCCAAGTAGCAGGTCGTGGCTATGAAGGAGCAGGTGGTGCTCTATCCGTGAAACCTTTAGAAACAGAGAGAGAAAAGTGTGGAAAATTTTGGGGATAAATAGAGTAAAGTAAAATTAGCGCCTTGTGTATTTGCTACGCAATATTGCGTGGTAAATAATCAACTACTTTATTTGCCACATCTTATTGCGTGGTAAATAATAATCTTTTTATTTGTTACGTACTATTGCGTGGTAAATAATCAATTTTTTCTTTGCCATGTACTCATGATGCGTAGCAAATAATTCTCACTAAATGGTCAACTTTTATTTATTTGTAGCGTTTACAAGTGTGTGGCAAATATTTTATGCGTAGCAGATATGTAGTATTATCCACGTATTAAGTGCGTGGCAAATAATGTGCGTGGCTGAAAAATAAATTTCTTGTAGTGTAGATATATATACGCATGTATATATATATAGAGAGAGAGATTGTGGTAGGGGTGGTGGTGGCCATGGTGGTGGTCATGGTGTGGTGGTGGTCGTGGTGTGATGGCCAGCCATGTTGGTGAAGAAAAAGATAGGGGGTAAATATAATTTTTTTATTTTTTTATTTAAAAAAAATCAAAAGTTAATGTGTTTCTAAATTTCTAGTTTTAACTTACCTTCTTTTCATTTTGAAACAGTAATGGCTGTCCTTTAAAATGTCAAATAAAGTTGACTGATTTTTAATATTCCCTTTAAAATAATGGGCACACCCCATTAAGGGTCATACACCCATTTCAAATTTGAGGATCATTCACCCTTAACCACAACCAAATCAAAACTGTTTCCAAAAGAACTACAGATTGACTTGATCTCATTTGTGGGTACGTAGACAATCTGGGTTATCCACCTAGTTCTAGCCCAAATAAAAAATAATAAATTTTATTTCACATTCTTTAATTTAGTCTTTTAAATTAGAATCAAAAGGTATTTCCATAAACTAGCCGCTGGGGCACGCAAAGCGTTAAATTTATTATGTATTCATAAATTAACGAAAGATTACTATTTCAGTGAAGGATAGATAAATATTACTTACTTTGTGATGGAAAATGGGATGTGCTGAATGTGCAATAAAAATGCTAAAAGCAACAACAAAAAATTGTAGAAACTCTGATATATTTATCACTTATGGTTCATTAAGCAACCTATTGAAAACTTGTATATATGTTGCAGTCAACCTTACAAAACTTATATCAACATGAAAATGTAGTTTTTTAATTTTGCAAATTGTGGTGAGATATCGCATAAACATTTGGGTAGAAGAGTCCTTGACCATCAATAGTACAAATGTTCAATGCATTTGCAATCTGTTCGCGTTATTCAGAAAAAGAACCACCTAAATATGTAAATTAATCACATTTACTTTTTTTTTTTGCTAGGATAAATCACATTTACTTGAACGTTAAAATGGTGAATTTTTTCGATTTACTTAAAATATTGGGAGTACGTCAGAAATCCGTGTAAAGCATAAATACATGTTTCAACAAATTGAATTTCTTCAAGCTTGATCAATTTTTTGTTTAAGTCTTAGAGATTCTCACATAGTAAGTGTAGGCACTCCATTTTGACTTGCCAAAAAAAGAAATAACTATCATAGAGGAGGCCCATCGGGCACGCTAATTGAGAAAAAAAAGCTGGAGTCCTTATCAGAATATCTAGAGGTCAAAAAGTATGTCGTCAATACCAATGTATACAGTACCAATGTATACTGTATGTATGATAGTATGGGTCGGTGCCCGATGATGTAAAAAAGTATGTCATCAATTTGAATACCCACCAGCATGGTTTCAAAAGCATGTCAGATCAGTTGTAGACACGATTTTTGTCCACCTACAAAGAGGCGGACAGATAATGAACATCGAGTCCGACGGGTGTGAAGAGCTCATAAATACAAGGTCCCTAGACTTCGAATCGTCAAAATCGGATCACGGGCGAAGAAATAATCATTGTTTAAAGTTCGAAAGAATCTGCTATTTTGCCAAAGAGGGACCGGGATTACTTTTTTAGCTTTTCGAGTATCAGAACAAGCATTTTTTATGACAGAATGGAAGTGCGTGACATTACCGAGGACTGTCTAAAATTTCATATCAATTGATCACCGGATCTGGAAAAATTACTTTATCAGGCGTAGAAATCAAACGGGAAAATTCTATGTCATCGCCAGAGAACTTCAGAAGGCATAAAATTGATGCCAAAAATCCATATTTGTCAAGATGAAGAGCCTTCAAAATTTTCGTTGCCATCAAACGAAGAAAGTTGCAAAACTGCTATAAGATCGCTCACAGGCGCGTCAATTTATACTGATAAATCATCAGAAAGCCTTGGTCTTCAAGATCAAATCGGCCGTAGTATTTCTGGTCTGGATTAAAACACCTTTTACATTGAGATGGAGAAATCCCTAAAATTTCATCTCAATCCGATACCAGATTCTGAAAAAATACATTTTAATTAACGGATTTCTCAAGATAGATTCTTAATACGAGTCATATAGTATTTCAAGAATTCCATTTTTGCACTAAAATTCTGCGTTTGTCAAGAGGATCGCGAATGTCCAAGTTTTCGTCGCACTGCCTTCCAGAAATTCAGAAAGTGCATCGCTTGTACAGATATCTAGATATTTTCTTTGCTTAGCGACTAAGTAATCCAGATTTGAGCCAATCGCGCCATAGGAGTCACTTTCTGATTTGAGGAAAATACTCTTCACATCGAGACGGAGAAATCCCTAAAATTTCATCTCAATCCGACACCAGATTCTGAAAAAGTACATTTTAATTAACGGATTTGTCAAGATAGATGCTTAATACGAGTCATATAGTGTTTCAAGAATTTCAATTTTGCACTAATATTTCGCATTTGTCGAGAGGACCACGGAAGTCCAAGTTTTCGTCGCACTGCCTTCTAGAAAATTCGGAAGCGCGGCGCTTGTACAGATATTTAGATATTTTCTTTGCTTAGCGACTAAGTAATCCAAATCTGGGCCAATCGCGCCATAGGAGTCACTTTCTGATTGTAGGAAAATACTCCTCACATTAAAATAAAGAGAACCATGTACCTTTGTCTCATTCCGACACCGAATTTCGGAAAGTGTACCTCGATTGGCGTGTTTTGTCAGAACTGGTGCCGAATGTGGGTCAAACAAAGTCTTAAAAATTCAATTCCGACTTCAAAATTATGTGTTAGTTGAGAAAACCCACCCGTCCAGTTTTCAACCGCGTAGCTTTCCGAAAATCCCAAAGAACACGGCGCACACACACAATATCTAGATATTTTATTACTTTATTATTATTATTTTTTTAATTAATTATTTTTTAAATCAAATTTTTTTTTTCCTATAAATAGGAGGTCCCCCCCCCTTCCAAAAAATTTGCCAATTCACTCTCTCCCTTAGGCTTTGTTTGGGAATCCCTAACATTTCTCCTCTCCCAAGTCCTGTTTGGCTACATTGACTAAATAAAATCCAAACTCCATCATAAGCACCTCTAATGTCATACATACAGTATACATACGTGCACTATTCATACATATAGTACTATTCATACATACAGGCACTATTCATACATATAGTATACGTACAGGTACTATTCAAACATACGATTTACATCTTGACTATTCCGGCCCTTCCGGACCCAACCATGACGTCCATTTAAGTCGATTTTGTGTCAAAATACGACTTGGGCCTTCTCGAATTATTTCCGCAACGTTTCTCATATTTCTTTCATTCTTTCTCAACAAACAACGACTGAACTTCAATAATCGTCTCTGCACAGGTAACATCCTCAACACATACTCTTAGTGGTCTGGGCTCCCTATAAATCCACTGGTCGGATATTTCACTTTTTTTTTATTATTTTTTTCGCCAGTCGGAAGGAGGTCTCGAACTCCACCCGATTGGACTTTATATCCTGCGTCCGCCGGAATGAGATCTAATGACCCACCCGGCTGAACTTTATCAAACTATTATATCTTGCGCCAGTCAGAAGGAGGCCTCGAACTCCACCCGATTGGACTTTATATCCTGCGTCAGCCGGAAGGAGATCTAATGACCCACCCGGATGAACTTTATCAAACTGCTATATCTTGCGCCAGTCGGAAGGAGGCCTCGAACTCCACCCGATTGGACTTTATATCCTGCGTCAGCTGGAAGGAGATCTAATGACCCACCCGGCTGAACTTTATCAAACTGTTATATCTTGCGCCAGTCGTAAGGAGGCCTTGAACTCCACCCGATTGGACTTTATATCCTGCGTCAGCCGGAAGGAGATCTAATGACCCACCCGGCTGACCTTTATCAAACTGCTATATCCTGCGCTAGTCGGAAGGAGACCTTAGAACTCCACCCGATTGGACTTTATGTCCTGCGCCAGCCGGAAGGAGATCTAATGACCCATCCGGCTGCACTTTATCTCTTGTTATAGATTTTCGTTGATAAAATCAGGAAACACAAAAAATGATACTTCTCTCCATTTGCATAGGGCACCGACCCGTACTTCCGGTAAAACTTTCACATCACCTTTTTTACATCATCGGGCACCGACCCATACTTCCGGTACACTCTTTTTTCACTGGGCACCGACCCGTACTTCCGGCACCTTTTCAAAGCACTGGGCACTGACCCTTACTTTCAAAACACTTTCTCACTCACATGGGCGCTGACCCTTACTTCCGGTTACTTTTTCAAATCACTAGGCACCGTCCCTTTCTTCCGATATAAAAATAAAAAATGCAAAAAAGAAGACGAAAAGAAAAATAAAAAAAAAAATGGGCTTTCTCAAAAATAAAACTCCAAATGCCACCTTTGCTTGGAATCTGCAAACAGTATAGGTAAGACATGTAAGTCTTCACATTCTTAATGGGCACCGACCCTTACTTTTGGCACATAAAACAAAAGACAAAAAAAAATCATATAAACAAAAAAAAATACAAAATACGCATCGCACGGTTGATCTACTCTGTCTTTTACTAAAAACACTCTCTCATAACTCATTACTTTCTCAAGGTTAAAGTCTAGGACTACACCGTATAGGTTAAAGTTGTCACGCCCCGACGTAGCATAATACAGGAAATCATTTAATTTCCTTTATGGACTCGTAGGTCGTGACAAGTGAGTATGACCAAATTGTCCCTGTAACAAAATAACTTAACAGTATTTCTAAAGGAAAGGATACTAACAAACATAAGCTTCGAAATTAAAACTTACTAAACCTATTACATAAGTCCAAGTTTTAGGCACAAAACGCCCTTATTCAAATGTCTAAAACTATTTTATTACAACCCGAAATTAAAAAGACATAGAAATATAAAGCAGCCTCCTGGAAAGTCTCCTGACTCTAAGTAGCATAGTCAAAATACTCTGGCTGCTCCTGACCTGGAAAATCTGGACATAGAGTCCAGGATGTATCAACGCCGTCAGCTTATGCAAGCTGGTGAGCAAAATAAACAAGTGCTCGCAATGTATATATAAGCATATGAACAACCGTACAATATAAACTGATAGAACAATAGATTCAAGGTTCCAACTTCAACATAAGTCACGGGGGATAATAATGAGCAATAAATATGCGACCGTGCATGAACAATGTAACATCTCATCTTTCTGACTCTTTTCTCTCAACAAACTCGACTCAAACAAACCATTACCTCAGATACCATGAATAATATCCGCTCAGTACCTAGGTCGCACAACACATCGTCACCTTGAATACCAGGAATAATATCCGATCGATATCCAAGTCGTACATGACACGACTAAAAAGTTGTGCGCTCTTGTGCAACACCCAAGTGTAGGTGATCGTGCAAGTAATACTGGATAAGTCCAGGTCGATCCCACAGGGAAGGAATAGGAAGAATATCTACTAAGTTACAACCTAAAGAAAATAAAATAAAAATGAAGGATTGGAGGTTTTAATGAATCCTACTTAATTAAATTAAACTAAATAGCAAACTAAAGCATGGCAAAACATAACTAATTAAATAAATAAACTAAATATGTTGGAAACACGTGAATCCACCTTGATCCTAACCATCTACCATGCAAATTCATTAACGTTCTATGGAGTTCATCCCTCTTCAGTATTCCGTATTTTTCTAAAGATAAAGAATCAGTAGCCCTTTAAATGGTGTTAGCATTCAAAGTGGTTTTCAAAAGTCATTGAAGAAAATAGCCTTAAGGCTTTAAGTTCTAAGAACTGTTGTGACAAACTGAGCTTATAGGGACAATTTGATGACAGATTTCAAAAACAGAAAGTCATGGAATACTTAAAAGAATCATCTCGGGATTTAGCAAGTTCGATCGATCGAAGCGCTCTCGATCGATCGAACATCTTCATCCTTCAATCGATCGAAATGTCTTCGATCGCTTGACTATGGCTCTGGTTCGATCGATCGAAATACCTTCGATCGATCGAGCCCAAGGTTTCTAAAGATTGCATGGCAGAGGTTGGGAATCAATGTTTCATCACATATTCCCAACGTCTAAACTACAGAAACATAATAAAACTATTGCAGAAATAGTAAAACAAAGCAATCATCAACATCTAAACTAATAAACAATCAAAGAACATAGATTGGAAAGAAAAAACTGTAAATAATCTGAATATAATCTGAATAAACTTGAAACAAACTTGAATCTTCAATCTACAATGGAAAAGGAGGAAGAAGAAGATTAATCTAACCTAAACTACTCCTAAACTAACCCTAAAACTACCCGAAACTGTTGTTCTGCGCGTTCTGGAGCGTCCTCCCCTCGTCTGGTGTCAAAATGACTTATTTATAGGGTTCCCACAGAGTTTACGCACCTTTTGGGTGAATATAAAGTTCGATCGATCGAGCTTAGTTCGATCGATCGAAGGTTCGATCGATTGAACTCTTCTTCAATTGCTTGAACTTCTCTGATTTTGGCAGCACTGCGCACTGATGGGAGAATGGCCATAACTTTTCACTCAGACCTCGGATTGACCTCCCGTTTGCGGCCACGCGACCGTAACTCAAAGATCTACATTTCATGTCTCTGGGAAAATATTCCAAATCTAAAGTCTTCATTGTCAAAAATGGCTTTCCAGCTGCTTCCGTTGTTCTCTTCACCAGACTCACTTTCTATGCAATGTTTGGTTTCCATGACCTGTAAAATGGTGTAAAAACACATATTTGAGTCTCAACATCATAGAAAATACTTAATCATTGATGTGCATCTAAATCTAGGGACTTGGGGATAAAAGTGTACATAAAAGACCATGTAATACGCTATGAGTATGCACTTTTCATCCCGAATCACACCCCCCAACTAGCTCGTTGCTAGTCCCTAGCAATGAAGCGAACTACAATAGTGTTTATTTAAACTCTAAAAATTGAAAACAAAAGAAAGTAAAAATCCTAAATCACTTTCGCAGGAATCGCGATTGCATTTAGCGTATGCAACAAGCCTTTTAACCCCTAGGTTCTCCCTAGTGGACGAGTGTTGTCTCGTGAGGGTTTACAGTGAATCTACCCACATAATTCATGTTTATGGTAATGGTTCTAGTTTAAATGTTTTCAAGAAATTTTTCCTCTCATTTAGCAATGTAGTTAAGCTCAACAATCTCATGAAACTCTCTAGTATGTCATAGCCCTGCAACACACACATTACAGTTAATCTACTATCAAAGTTATTAGAATATTCCATACCTATTAATCTTCAAGTGTGTGTGTGAATGGACAACCAAAATACAAAACTTTAATTTCAAAGCTCGCATAACCTAAGATGCTATCAAGACGTTCATTTTGACTCGACTCTCACCAGGATTACACTCTCAAGATGAAATCACTCTGAATTAGGTGTAATGATTATCACTCATGATATGGAAGCTATAAAGAGTACTTGTAAATGGAATCTAATGCTTCTCATATCTAAATAGAAAAACGGACATTTTAGTGCACAAAGTCTCATGAAATGATACTTTTCACTAGAAGAGCGAGATACCGTGGATAACTCTCTCATTACCTTAACTTCAAATCCAATTTACTTAAAATCATCAGAACTTTGAAAAAGAGGTGTTAGATTAAGAAGAAAAAGGCTCGTGATATTCAATTGGGTCAAAGGATGTGATTGGAATGTCTACTATAACTTTTCAAACTTCCCACATCTCCAATCTCTCTCTTCTTCTTTTCTTTTATTTATTTTTTTCACACTCTTCTTTTCATTCCTTTTTTTTTCTTTTGTAACAACCATTGGCATTTTTTTTTCTTCTCATGCTTTTCTTTTTTTCTTTCATTTTTTCTTTGCCAACTTTCCCTTATTCACACTAACATACTTCTTGTTAACGCAACACATCCCAATCACACCTAAATAAAGAACTGATGCTTGAACTCCTAATTTGGAGTTTGGTATAGACTTTAGGATTATGAAGACAAGGCGATTATGATAAGCTCAAGAGGTGAAGTAAAGGAATAGCATAGAGGTAGGCCAAGGCTGTATTATCCATGTATGGTCAAAAGATGGCCTAAATCATCTTCTAAGTTAATAGGATAATTCATTTCAGTAAATTCAAGAGCTCTAAAATTTGGTAAATCCTGAACGTTCTCTTCTAGTGATCAGTCAAAATGAAGAAGAAAAATAAGACTTTCAACGAATTAATACGCTTTTCAAAAAGTAAGAGTAATTTTATAAAACCCTCAAAAACAAAGAATGGCACAAAAGCTCACTTGGGCTATTAGTCTCCACTACAGTCTTTCAAGACACTTAAACTATGCTTACTAATCCATTTTAGCTATGTACAAGGTTGTCGCAACGTGCTCAAAGTATTTGAAGATTAAAAAGCATAGAACATACTATAACTAAGATAGTAAAAAAACTACCATAGTATATCACATACTAATAACATACAGAAAATAACACTAATGCATCATACCTAACTACATTAACTATGAGAGAAATACAAGAACCATTTTATTATCTTCAAAAAAATAAAAAAAATAAAAATAAAAATAAAAATTTTAAAATTTTTGCAGATTTTAATTTACTGAGTTAGATGTTGCTAAGCAGGTATATGACACTAAAGTACAACAAAAAGATATGAGGCATGCAATGACTCACTCCCCCCCAACTAAAACTAGACATTGTCCTCAATGTTCTAAACTAAGCACATGGACATGTAAAGTAAATCGAGGGAAGGAAGGATTTTACCTCGAAGCGTTAATATCCATTTTTTTTAAGCTACCTGCAAGATCATTAGTAGCAACAAGGAAACATAGATACAACTACTCAGTAAATAAATTCGGTTAATCAAGATTTTTATCATAGATTAACAACCAAAATTTTTGAGGATCTTCCCAATAAAATAATTTAACAGTGAGAAGAATGTAGGGATCCTCATAAAATTGCAACTCCCCCCAACTAATGGCAGGCTCAAGGTCAGAGGAGATGATGCAAAACCTATGGCTTCCAAATTTGTTGTGGACAGTTATAAAAGGAATACCACACTTTTTAGGAATTATATGCAAGAAACGATCTTTGGTGTTGGTATTTCCTATAATAGCCTCTATTTTAATACTAAAAACAGGGGGAGGCCATGGTTCAATAAAAGGGGCAGGGTCGAAGTGATGTTCTAATGAAGCTTCACCACCCTCCGCTTGTCCTAGAATAGAATCTATGGAGATATAATCATAGGAATTGAATTTCTGTTCTATGCACATGGTTTTGGACTGGACTTGGATAAAGCTATCTGTTTGGGCCTCAATGTCATAATCACTCAAGAAGGTCAAGCAGTCTAGAAGATTGCTAGCTTCTTGTTGAATTTTAAGATCATCTAAAGTGGGCCCAATATTTTCCAAGTCTTCTCTCAAAGAATTTTGAAAGTTAAAATTTTGTGAAGAACATGTGCTAGTATCCTTACCATCCTCTTCCACAACACATTTTGTTTGTTCACGAATGGGGTACACATAACATTCAAGTTCAGGACGAGAGCTTTGATTGATAGCAAGGATAGGTGATGGGCAACTTGGTGACACAACCTCTTCGGTCGAAAGAGGTGAGGGTTCATGAATATCACAAGAATCTAAATCAGATTTAGATTTTTCAATTATGTCCTCTCTAGGGTCACTTTCAAAGGTAGGGGTAGAGTCAACAGGGGACTCTTCCTTTCCTAATTGCGTGCAATCACCTAAACTCTCGTCATCCTTTAAAACCTCATTCTCATCCTTGTAACTCTCCTTACTATATATGTCATCTATTGAGATGCTCTGGACAAAGAGATTGTGCAGTTTTATCCAGGCAGTGAAGGAGTTGATGTCTGGGGTTGTATGTTGAGGAGAAGATGGTTCTAGAACTTCATGCTCAATGGTTTGGTTTTGGAGTTCTTGTTGGGTTATCACTTTCTCAAATGAGTTGTTAACCTCACTCGGTATGAACCTATCATAGTCCTCTAATTCCATTCCATTGTTAGTGTCTTGAAATTCAGGTTGTAGCGTTGAAGGACTGGTATAGTCTTCTAAAGGTTGGCTATCAAATGCATGTTGATATCTAGCTCCTAATTTATCAATTGCACTCTCTAGCCTTTTCATTTCACTAAGCAGCAATTCTAACATACCATTATCCTCAACTTGGTTATTCTCCTCATTATAACTATATGAAGTTTTACCCCATTGTTGTTGGTAATAGTCCCCTTCCCATTGTGTTTGTGTGCAAGACTCCCCAGAAGGAAAGTCTTAGTGCATTTGGTAATCGTGGGAACTACTACTATATCATACACTATCATTTTGGTTATATCCCCATTGCGATTGATACAACTCTCCAGGTGGAGGTTCTTGATACGTTTGATAACATGGGGGACTAACACGATGGTTTTCCCATTGTGGTGATTGGTAGCACTCAGGTTGATAATGTGCATCATATGTGGGTGCTTGCCAACTCGGGGTATAGTTCTCATTACCTAATGTGTACCCATTCGTGGTATTTGTGTTGTATGGAGGGTAATATGGATAAGACATGTTTACCCAAAATATTTAAACAAAAGAAATTTTTTTTTTTTTTCTTGTGAGAGAAAAAGTCCAATGAATTTTTTTTTTTTAAGTAAAAGAAAAAAAAATAGAAAAATTTAGTAAAATCCTAACCTAGTTGCCTTCCCCGGCAACGGCGCCAAAAACTTGACACGACTAAAAAGTTGTGCGCTCTTGTGCAACACCCAAGTGTAGGTGATCGTGCAAGTAATACTGGATAAGTCCAGGTTGATCCCACAGGGAAGGAATAGGAAGAATATCTACTAAGTTACAACCTAAAGAAAATAAAATAAAAATGAAGGATTGGAGGTTTTAATGAATCCTACTTAATTAAATTAAACTAAATAGCAAACTAAAGCATGACAAAACATAACTAATTAAATAAATAAACTAAATATGTTGGAAACACGTGAATCCACCTTGATCCTAACCATCTACCATGCTGTTCTATGGAGTTCATCCCTCTTCAGTATTCCGTATTTTTCTAAAGATAAAGAATCAGTAGCCATTTCATGGCCGGGACTACATCATCACAAGTGAATTAAAATACTTGGAAGACAGTTTAAAACAATGGTAATTACTTGCACTCTAAATGGTCTTAGCATTCAAAGTGGTTTTCAAAAGTCGTTGAAGAAAATAGCCTTAAGGCTTTAAGTTCTAAAAACTGTTGTGACAAACTGAGCTTATAGGGACAATTTGATGACAGATTTCAAAAACAGCAAGTCATGGAATACTTAAAAGAATCATCTCAGGATTTAGCAAGTTCGATCGATCGAAGTGCTCTCGATCGATCGAACATCTTCATCCTTCAATCGATCGAAATGTCTTCGATCGCTTGACTATGGCTCTGGTTCGATCGATCGAAATACCTTCGATCGATCGAGCCCAAGGTTTCTAAAGATTGCATGGCAGAGGTTGGGAATCAATGTTTCATCACATATTCCCAATGTCTAAACTACGGAAACATAATAAAACTATTACAGAAATAGTAAAACAAAGCAATCATCAACATCTAAACTAATAAACAATCAAAGAACATAGATTGGAAAGAAAAAACCTATAAATAATCTGAATATAATCTGAATAAACTTGAAACAAACTTGAATCTTCAATCTACAATGGAAAAGGAGGAAGAAAAAGATTAATCTAACCTAAACTACTCCTAAACTAACCCTAAAACTACCCTAAACTGCTGTTCTGTGCGTTCTGGAGCGTCCTCCCCTCGTCTGGTGTCAAAACGACTTATTTATAGGGTTCCCACAGAGTTTACGCAACTTTTGGGTGAATAAAAAGTTTGATCGATCGAGCTTAGTTCGATCGATCGAAGGTTCGATCGATTGAACTCTTCTTCAATCGCTTGAACTTCTCTGATTTTGACAGCACTGCGCACTAATGGGGGAATGGCCATAACTTTTCACTCGGACCTTGGATTGACCTTCCGTTTACGGCCACGCGATCGTAACTCAAAGATCTACATTTCATATCTCTGGGAAAATATTCCAAATCTGAAGTCTTCATTGTCAAAAATGGCATTTTCCCAGCTGCTTCCGTTGTTCTCTTCACCAGAATCACTTTCTATGCAATGTTTGGTTTCCATGACCTGTAAAATGGTGTAAAAACACATATTTGAGTCTCAACATCATAGAAAACACTTAATCATTAATGTGCATCTAAATCTAGGGACTTGGGGATAAAAGTGTGCATAAAAGACCATGTAATACGCTATGAATATGCACTTTTCATCCCGAATCAGTACACAACACTACCGCCTCCAATATCAGGATTACTATCCGATCGATATTAGAGCTACACCACAAACCATCGCTTCGTATACCAGGAATACTATCCGCTTAGTATACGAAACGCGCGCCTTAGATACCAGGAATAGTATCTGATCGATATCAAAGTCGTACATCACACTACTGCCTCCAATACCAGGAATAATATCTGCTCGATATTAAGGTCGACCACCAGACTGCCACTCTCAACTCTTTTTTCACGCTTTCTCGCACACCATGCATGTCGACTCCACCTCGACCCTATCATGCATGTCAATGTCCATGAAATTGTAACACCAAAACAAACGTATGAGAAATCAAGTCTTTTTTTAATCCTTCTTTATTAACAAGGTACGATATACTTAGAATCATTGAGTTAGCACTCACGATCTAAACTATCAAGTCGTATATGAAACAGGAGGTAAATTCATCAAAAACTACATTAATACGCTTTTACAGCTACTAGTACATAAGCAGGTTCATTTTGAAGCAATGGCCTTAAAAATGAGTTATAATTTTTATAGATGAATTACATATCAAATGAAAGGTCTTTGAGTCTAGTTTCCAACGCTTCGAACGGTGTGCGTTTTCGAGTTTTCTAGAGGAAGCTATGACCGTTTTAGTAAAAGTCGTCAGTGCTGAAAAATGTCAATCGATTGACAAAAGTGTCAATCGATTGGAATCCATATCAATCGATTGGTAAACATTCCAATCAATTGGTAATCATACCAATCGATTGGTATCAGCAGTTTCTCCCCCTGTTACGAGTTTGAAGCCTGTTTTTGACCCATTTCTCAATTCTGCTTCAACCAAGACATATAATATATGGATTTCTTCATTTTTTCGCAAGGATATGAATATGTGATCGGTTTAAACTAATTTCAATCGTAGCTCTCGGATTTCACGTAAATCCGAGAGGTGACAAAACTTTAAAACAACGATACGTCGCGATACGGATGAATTAAGCCGTAGTATTCGAAACGCAGCTTATTGGGACTAAGATCTTTCATTCCCAATTCACGGAATTGAATTTGGTTAACTTTTATAAAACTCTAATTTTCAAAGCTTCAATGGTGTATCTATATATATACACATATACATGCATATATACACTGAAATATACATATATATACGTTGGGAATGAGTTTATAATACTCACTGAGGTGATTATTCAGAGAATTTTGGGACCGAGAATATCCGCCGAAATATTCGTCGTTAAGAATTTCTCCTCCATTCTTGAACTATATATATATATATATATCTCTGTATGTGTGTGTGTGTGTATAAATATATCATATATAATATGTGTGTGTATTGATCTTGAGAGAGTATTAGAGAGTTGAGAGAATTAGAGGGAGATTGAGAGTTAGAGATGAGAGATTGTGAGAGAATGAGAGAGAGAGAGAAGTATATACATAAATATATATTGATAAAAATGTGTAGGCTCCAAGCAAGGGGAAGATTTCGCCTAGTGTGGTTGAGCTCACGTGCTCCCACACCTAAGACACGGTAAAAACGCAGATTAAAACTTAAACTGGTATATAATAGTTAAAAAAAAATAAAAATACAGAAAATCATATTAACGTAGGAATTAACTTCCCAGTCGTATAAAAAGTATAGATACAGTTCCAAATCCATTGAAAGTAATTTTCTATATTTATGAAAATTACAGTTTGACCCCAGATAAATATTATAAATAGCAATTAAAATTAAGTATTCATTTATTAATGAAAAAGAAATTACAGGGTGTTACAAAAGTTCTTAGCTACACCGACTTTACTCAAACATTATTTTATACACTCACGGTCTAGATCGACCAAACACCCATACATATACACAGCACAGAACTACGTACGGCCTGATTCTCGAGTTGAGATACGTATGCAACCCTTACTCGGGTACGGCCATAACTATTTTCTTTCAAACTATCTCGTGTCGAGACCCGTACATACTTTCAAACTCTCTCGAGTCGAGACATATACATAATTTCAAACTATCTCGTGTCGAGATACGTACATACTTTCAAACTCTCTCGAGTCGAGACGTATACATAATTTCAAACTATCTCGTGGCGAGATACGTATACATACTCTTAAAACTATCTCGTGTTGAGATATGTAAATCGGCAACCGCGTGTCACGGATACTCGAATCTAATTCTTGTATCTATACTCTATTACTTCGTACTTACGCCCCGTTACTATGAAAGTCATTAAAATTGGCAACCGTGTGTCACGGATGCTCGAGGGTGCCTAACACCTTCCCTCGGCATAATCGAGTCCCCGAACCCACTTCAAGAACTCTGGTTTCGCATGACTATTCGAGTCATACTTTTAAAGGTCCTTACTGTTCCAAAACGTTTTTCAAAAGTCAAAGATGATCATATCGATTGTCTTTGTAGGGATCCTAACTCCCGAATAAATGTTAGGTGGTGACTCTGAACTCTTACTTGGCCTTACTCCTACTTTTCATACACCTCACCTACTTCCACGCTTCTCGACGTAAACAGTCGCGACCCACGAGGGGACCGCCCCCCACCTTCGGGGCGGGCGCAACAGCTGGCGACTCTGCTTGGGATTGAGCTTAAGAGGACTCAGGCCATCACTTTGGTGGTTTTCATATTCTAAAGGGGCATTTCTTTCACTAACTACTCTATACTTCTATAATTCTTTTTTAGGTTATAAACTTGTTTGCACAGGTACCTACGACTCAAAAGACACTGCAAGGCCAACGCCATACTGAAACTACAAGGCCAATGTCGTACTTCACCGCTATACACACTACACACTTGCATCAAGCATGACATAACCCGTTTCTGAAACTGAAACCTTTTAAGATTAGATAGGAGGATCAATAAGTGGCATGGCCGTTACGGTAGTACCGTCGGTACCAACTTAGTGACATTCTCAAGGGAATGCTTACTCTAAATTAGAGGGTAGATTCTATCTTGACAATATATGTTCATAACCCTATGAACATGACATACCCAAGATACCCAGATGTTGATCTTCAATAGACCTCACTGATTGGTAAGTCAAAGCAGCCATATCCACAGTCTGTGTTCATAATCGTCTCAAGATTGGGAACACGTACCTTATACAAGTTATGAGTTCTGATCTTGTCAGAATCAAGATATAAAAGTATTCTTTACTTTTCAAAGGATTTGCAGTGTGGAAGTAAAGGTCGAACCCACAGAGATTGATTACTACAGCAACTTAATTTTAAAACCTAAGTCTAATTAATTAGGAAAAACGGATTTTGATTTGGATTTAATTAAACTAATAACAATAAAAATAAATCTAAACTATGAAAGCAATTAAAATTGTTTTAATAAATATTTAAGGGAACCTAGGATTGCAAATCCACCACTAGTTTCATAATAGGAATATCTATGAATTACTTTAGCTTATTACATTGGATGAATATGGGGAATTGTAGCTACAAGCCCAATTCCTCCGACAAGAAGATAATCATGGTTCAAGCACCAACATAATCCATCTGCGGATAGCACGAATTATCTCACACTAAACTAGGGTTGTGATCTAATCCGTCTAACCTAGGCATGGACTATTCGGATACTTGATAGCACGAATCAATAAAGCACCATCACATGTAAACAATCTAAACAAGCACAGCAAGAATAGATCGTTGAGCACATCACAGTCAAAATAGATCTAAGACAAGAATAAATTCTGAAAGCAATGATTTAATCAATAGTAGTACGATTTATTAATAGAAATCCTCTCAACATGTGACTGTCATCCATACATAATAGACTAAAACAAAAGCATAAATAAAACCCTATTACTCATCTAGGGCTTCATTGAAACCCTAGATCAATGATCTAGCCGTCCATAGAAGTAGTAGATAGCAAGAGGTTGATGGAGGAGGCCATGGAAACCCTTGGTCTTCTTCTTCTTCTCCTTGATTCCCTCCCTTCAATGGCTGGAAGTATGGTTGTAGAATGTGTGTATAATAATTGCCAACCCTCTTATTGAAGTAAAATAGAGTTTATATATATTTACAACATGTTTTGGAAGCCTTTACAACTCGAAACGGACTGAAACTGATGTAATTTACAGTCTGGACGTCGTTTAGCAGTCTCGTTTGCACAGGAGTCTTCAGTATACTGAAATACGCAACTTTGGTTTTTGGGCATATCGCGCGAGCGGGTCGCGCGAGCGCGACATTTGGCTTTCGCACGCGCGGATCGCGCGAGCGAATTATGGGGTTCTCGCGCGAGCGATTTCTCGATTCTCGCGGGCGCGGACCGCGCGCGCGACTTGGTTTTTTCAGCTTCTTTTCTTCTGCTTTTTCACCCTGTTTAGCCTGGTTTAGTTGATTTCTTCCAAAACCTGTCAGAAACTAGAAAACAAAGTAAAAATATACAAAAACAGAATAAAAAAGTACTAACAAATGCTCGTTAAAGCGTATAAATAGGATTAGTTCTCTCCCGATCAAGTTCCTATCGACTGTTTGACAGCCTTAAGTGTTAATAGGAAAGCTCAGGTCCGTCAATGCACTATAAGCACTAGCACATTAACTAAGAGCTACACTCTAGTGATTGAGATTCATCACTCCATCCAATGGTAGTTAATCATGCTATAGTGTATACCTGATAAGATATCCAGTCTCATCATCCACTGTGACAAGTTCTAAGTATTAAAGAATAGTAATTCGTATCTGTAATACCCTGTATTTTGTAATATATTATATAACTAAGACCTTGTATGTTTCTTTAATACTTGTATGAGCTTGGCCTTACCCTTGGTATATTTTTATACCAATCGATTGGCAAGTATATCAATCGATTGCTTATACCAATCGATTGAACTTTATCTCAATCGATTGATTTTTTCAATCGATTGACACTTATGTCAATCGATTGGAGGCAGCTGGGCAGATTCCTTTTGCTCTGGCTAGGGAGAGGCCACGTGAACACCTTTCCTTTATATATACAAGCCATTTTTCTGCGTTTTTCTCTTTAGAAAAATCAGAGAGAGTGAGAGGGAGGGTTTTGTGTGTGTGTTTATATATATATATATACACTTATATATATATACACACATATATACATATATTCATTCACACACACACAGATGGACTGAGAAAGAAAAGAAAAGAAGAGAAGAGAAGGAGACCAGAAAGAAGGAGAAAGAGAAGAGAGAAGACAGAGAGCAGAGGAAGGAGAGGGAGGAGCCACCATTGAAGCTCCAAGCTTCAACACACATTCCCAAACACGCCCTTAACGCCTAGGTGAGTTTTAAACTCACTTGGTAGCTTGATACTGATGTTAGAACATGTTTTGAAAGAAGAAATAGAGAAGGAACCATGTTTCCCGTTTATATGCTGCTGGGCAGTCTTCTCTGTGAAGAAGACGAAGTGTCAATCGATTGACACTTTATCAATCGATTGACATCTTTCATGTTCCAATCGATTGACACTTTATCAATCGATTGACATCTTTCATGTTCCAATCGATTGACACTATATCAATCGATTGACATCTTTCATGTTCCAATCGATTGACATTTTATGCAATCGATTGACATGGATTATGATCCAATCGATTGAACCTTCTTCCAATCGATTGACACTACTTTTATACCAATCGATTGACATATATATCAATCGATTGGAAGCTTCAGTTTACTGTTTTACTTGTTTAGTCAATGTAATAAGTGTTTAGTTGTTTATTTACTGTTCAGTATTTCCCAGCATGCTTTATTATTGTAATACAGACATGATAACGAGTTAATGCAGCGTAGGATCGTAGTAATAACGAGATTAACGGAGAATGTTTATAATGTTAAGACAACGGAATAGTCGTGAATCCTTTGGAGTTAACGTTCATTTCATTCAGAGTAGTCGGGCCACATTGGGATTGTTATGTATCGGTAATAGAGTTGAACTTAAGTAGGTTTGCTAAGATTCGGGAACCTTGCGTGGGCGGGTTTTGGTCGATCATATGTTCTTAAAAGCGGTAGACAGACGAAGGTGTCTATGACTTGCGGTGAACCGGACCATTTGCCCTAAGATAGCCAGATGATCTAATCATATGTTCTTAAAAGCGGTAGACAGACGAAGGTGTCTATGACATGCGGTGGACCGTGATCACTGGTAGACGTCGCTAAGTCGTGGCATAGAATGATGTACTGTTGTTTAAAGCGTTATATCCCTGACATGCGGTGGACTGTGCATATGTTCTTAAAAGCGGGGGATGGACTAACGTGGTATCCATGACATGCGGTGAACTATGCATATGTTCTTAAAAGCGGTGGATGAGCAATGGTGTGTTATAGAGTTGAACTACTGTCGAGTCTGTTTCCCCCTATCTAGACGTGTTATCGGTTTTATTATAAGTAAAACATTAGTAATCGGATCATCGATTTGATTAAAGGAGTTACCCTTACAGAATTCTAATTTGGTTACTATTTATAACTTGTGATAATATCAATAGTCGATACCCTGTTAGTATCTAACTCACTCGGCTTTCATTAAGCTGACGGCGTTTATGCCGCTGGACATTTCTACGTTCCAGCGCACCCTGGTTATGACTATACAGGTGAAGGGCCTGCAGGAGATGACTACTATACCGGTGACGGAGTCCCTGTAGAGGATTTCCCCGACGGAGGTCAGACTGAAGAAGACTACTACGCCGAGGACTACCTTTATGCCAACTGAAGACTAGACTAGAATTGTAGCTAATTGTCTTTACCATTTTAGAACCCTTTTTTTTGTAGTCAGGCATATGTTGCCTTGACATTTGTACTTCCGCTGCCTTATGTTTGATTCGAGACTCTGATATGTAATAGTTAGTAACTTCTGTTGACCTTATGTTATGTTGTGAATCAGAACCTAGACTTCATTGTTGTTACACTATTACTTTTGTTGCTTAGTACTGCGTGGAGTGGACAATCATGTGACTTCACCCATCATTCCCTATGGACCCATAAAGGAAATTTATTTTTCTCTATTTATGCTGCTCCGGGGCGTGACAGGATTTTTGGTATCAAAGCCTAGGTTGTATACCTTTTCGCTCACAGATTGTCCCACACCATCTGGTCCTAGAACCTTGAGATTCTATAGATGAGTATTAAGATTAGTTCTGACTTAAGATAGTCCCTTTTCAGGTAGCATGGCACCGCCGCTGTTCGTTCCAGACGAGTTCGGAGGACACTATGTGTATGAGAGTAGTATTACGCCAGCAGATCCAGAGTACTATGCCTGGAAGGTTAGGCAGAGAGCTATTGCAGAGACAGAGCGAGACATGCGGATCGAGCAGCAGAGATTTGGGACCCAGGACCCAGAAGTGATACGTCAGGAGATGATCTACCGCAAGGAGACCTTCAAACGCATCGAGGAGGATTCTCTACTGATGTTACGAGACCGTTCTTCGTACCAGGTTCTACTTGCACAGGTTAGAGCAGCACCTCCACCCCCACCAGAAGAGGACATGGCTGATGCACCCCCAGCAGATGAGGATCCGGAGGGTGATGATGAGAGCGATGACGACGATGAGCCAGAGGATGCAGATGAGGAGATGGAGGATGAAGAGGACGAGGACACCGATGACGAGGAGCCGGAGTATGATCCAGAGGAGGAGGACCCCGTGGACCCAGCCGGTATGGACGTGCCAGTTGGCGTAGATATTGTGGTTGCAGAGGGTTATCCGATAGAGGAAGAGGAGATAGCCGCAGACGATGATGCAGTAGTACCAGTCTTACCAGGAGGCGTTATAGCACAGCTAGCAGCTGAGTGGGCCGCAGAGATGGCTGCACATCCCCATGGATTCGAGATCGGAGCACCGGAGTTGGCACAGGCTATGGTACAGGCTGAGGCACTTGCAGCCGCATTTGATGCAGCCCAGGCTGACATGGCCGCTGATGCAGGGGATTTGGGAGCTGTTGTGGAGCATGATGGACCCGAGCTGATCGAGGATGTTGTGATAGAGGATGAGGACATGATGGATGACGATGACATGGATGAGGATGATGTTTTGTCTGAGGTTGCCCCAGAGGACGAGGCTTCCATCTATGGATCCGATGTGGACAACTTTTGAGTCCAGTACCTTTAGGACTTAGACTTTTACGTTTGACTTTAGGACATGTTGTCCGCTTACTTTTGACGCTTACATAGACAGCTATTAACCGTAGCCTTTTTGTATAGGTAGCCACCAGCAGTGGTTTTGTGTATATCTTTCTTTTGTTTAGATCTTGTATAGGATCATGTACTACGCGGTACACAGATGATCTATCGTGTACTCCGCTGTACATCTTTTGGGTATATATATATGGCAGATCGTTTCTCTTGGATATTTCTGTTATCACCTCATTATTATGTTATGGTTGTGATTTTGATTCATGTTACGCTTTCTGTTATTTAAGTATGATCATTTCCCCGAGGAGATTGTCGGCTAATCGTTAGATCCTTCATAGGTACACCTCACACGGATCACTATGGTGGGACCCACAAGGAACCAAGCACGACTGGGAGCACCCATTCCCGAGGGTATGGACCCAACTGGAGTCTTCAAAGCTTTCATGCAACGGATGGAGCACATCGGCGATACCTACAATCATGCCACCAACGACAATGGTAACAACCACTTTGTCCCTCCCAGGCAGACAGGCGATAAACTGTTGGAACAATTTCCTTGGCCTGCGACCCGAAAAGTTTGACGGCATGGCAGAGTCCTGGAAAGCAGAGCAATGGATACGGGAGTTGGAGCTAATCTTTGAAGCCCTGGAGTGCAGTGAGCTTGACAAGAGACGTCTAGCCGCATTTCAACTAACTTACTCCGCCGCGGACTGGTGGGAGGCCGAGAGAGCCACGATTGGGATTGACGCTGCAAGGAGAATGCCTTAGGAAGCATTCAAGACTCGATTTCTCGAGAAGTATTTCCCTGAGGACGAAAGAGACCAACAAGAGAGGAATTTCCTGAGTCTAACCCAAGGAAACTGGACAGTCAGAGAGTATACTACACAATTCGAGCGACTTTCCCGTTTCGCTCCGCATATGATAGACACCTCCGTCAAGAAGGTCAAGCGATTCCACCAAGGACTCAACCCACACCTCCGGCACATGATGATAGGCCATCTGGCCCAGTCGTTTAAAGGGATTGTCTGTCTTGCTTCAAGTTTGGAAAAGGATGCTTACTCTGTGCAAGGACCACAAGCGAATCGACCTCCAACCAAGGAACTTTCCCGCGCAATCATCAAGGAACAACCAAGGATGGAAACCCCAGACCAACAACTATCAGGGAACCAAGCGCACATGGGATGGGACAAGGAAGCCCCAAGCTAATTTTCCTCGACAACAGAATCAACAGCAAGGACCACCTCAGGCACAGCCCGTCGCTCAGCGACAGAATATTGATGGATGTTTCAACTGTGGAGTGCCCGGACATATTGCAAGGTATTGCACAGCCCCCAAGACCAACCGCCGTAATGACCTCATCTGCCGCAACTGTAACAAGCCTGGTCACATAAGCAAGGATTGTCGAGCACCACGTGGAGGCTACTATGGAGCGCCTGCTCAAGGACAGCAAGGACAGGTTAGGGTGAATGCCATCATCCCTGACAATGCAGGGTATAATGCTGAGGAACAGCAGAACTTGGAAGGTACACTCATTTTATTTCACTATCAAGTTAGAGCTTTGTTTGATACCGGTGCCGCCCGTTCTTTCATAGCTATTAAGATGGTACGTGAATTGGGATTGTTACCCCTAGCACTTGAGCCGACCCTTAATGTCGTTTCGCCCTTGGGAGTATCCGTTAAGTTAGATAAGGTGTGCAAGGATTGTCCCTTGACACTAGAGGATAGGAATTTTTCGGCAGACTTGATAGTCTTGTCAATGTCTGAGTTCGACGTGATCCTAGGAATGGATTGGCTTACTAAGTATGGCGCTAACCTGGATTGTGTTAGTCGGACCATTGTCTTTTCGACGCCTGGTTGCCCGCAGATCAGATTTCAGTGCCAACCGTTGAGCGACATGTTCATCACGAGCTGCCTAGCCAAGATTAAGACTTCAAGCACGGAGCTTACTATCAACCAGATCCCCGTTATTCAAGACTTTGAAGATGTGTTCCGAAGTATCTCAGGACTTCCGCCGAAGAGAGAGATAGACTTCTGCATTGAGTTAGCACCTGGAACGTTGCCGATTTCCAAGATCCCGTATCGAATGGCGCCAACAGAAATGTTGGAATTGAAGAAGCAAGTTCAGGAACTTGAAGACTTAGGTTTTGTTCGCCCGAGTACATCACCGTGGGGAGCACCAGTCTTATTTGTGAAAAAGAAGGACGGAGAGCTACGACTCTGTATCGACTACAGGGAGCTGAATAAGGTCACGATCAAGAATAGGTATCCACTTCCCCGGATAGACGACCTGTTCGATCAACTACAAGGATCAAGGATATTCTCAAAAATTGACTTGCGTTCAGGATACCATCAATTACTAGTTCGGCCGAAAGATATACCGAAAACTGCCTTCAGGACGAGATATGGACACTATGAGTTTCTAGTGATGTCTTTTGGATTGACTAATGCCCCGGCAGTATTCATGGACCTAATTAATAGAGTATTCAGACCCTATCTGGATCAATTCATTATAGTATTCATTGACGACATTCTAATTTATTCAAGGACGGAAGAAGAACATAAGAAGCATCTGCAAATTGCTCTACAGACTCTCAGAGACAATAGTCTGTATGTGAAATTCAACAAATGTGAATTCTGGCTTTAGGAAGTTAAATTCCTGGGACATGTGATATCACAGGATGGGATTTCCGTAGACTCATCTAAGATCGATGCAGTCTTGAGCTGGAACAGGCCAACCAACGCAACCGAAGTTAGGAGTTTCCTAGGATTGGCTGGGTATTACCGAAAATTTGTGGAAGGATTCTCTAGAATCGCAGGACCATTGACAAGCCTGACTAGGAAGGAGACGAAGTACGAATGGACTGATAAACATGAGGATGCATTTCGGGAATTGAAAGAGAGACTAACCTCAGCACCCGTGCTTGCGATACCTAAAAGTGGTGAACAATTCATAATCTATAGTGATGCATCACACCAAGGACTTGGTTGTGTGCTAATGCAAGAAGGGAATGTCATCGCATACGGATCAAGACAATTGAAGCCACATGAGAAGAACTATCCGACGCACGACTTGGAACTAGCCGCAATCGTGTTCGTCCTAAAGATTTGGAGACACTATTTGTATGGAGAAAAGTTTGACTTGTTCTCAGATCACAAGAGTTTAAGATACCTGTTCTCTCAGAAGGAGTTGAACATGCGACAATGGAGATGGATGGAACTACTCAAGGACTACGACTTCTCTTTGCAATACCACCCGGGTAAAGCAAATGTTGTAGCCGACGCTCTGAGCCGGAGGCCACGCCTTTTGGTTGCTTCGATTTTGATTAGAGAATGGCGAGCAATGGAGACGTTAGCCGAATTCGACCTTCGACCAGTGGAATCAGGAGAAGGACAACACCTTGGATGTCTTGTTGTACAACCGACTCTCATCAGCCGCATCTTGGAAGCTCAACAGTCGAACGAGGACTTCAAGTTATGGTTTGCCAAGATGTCCGCAAAGGAACCAGAGATATGGAGTATTAGTACGGACGGAGCACTAAGATGCAAAGGTAGACTCTGTGTGCTAAATGACGATGGTCTCAGGAAGAACATTCTGGACGAAGCACACAAGTCAAGGATGACTATCCACCCAGGAGGAAATAAGATGTATAAGGACTTGAAGAGAAACTTCTGGTGGCAAGGAATGAAGCGAGAAGTGGCCGAGTATGTATCGCAATGTCTTATTTGCAAACAAGTGAAGGCGGAGCATCAGAAACCACCCGGACTCCTACAACCGCTACCGATTCCCCAATGGAAATGGGAGCACATCACCATGGATTTTGTGGTTGGATTGCCAAAGTCTCAACAAAACCACGACGCTATTTGGGTAATAGTGGATCGACTCACCAAGTCAGCACATTTTATCGCCTACAGCATGACGCACCCTGTCGAAAGATTGAGCCGGATGTATCTACAGCAAGTAGTGCGACTGCACGGTGTACCTGTCTCAATAGTTTCAGATCGAGATTCACGCTTCACCGCAGAATTCTGGAAGAGCCTTCAGACAGCAATGGGAACTTCATTGAATTTGAGTTCAGCCTTTCATCCACAGACAGACGGTCAGACAGAACGAGTCAATCAAGTGATGGAAGATATGTTGCGAGCCTGTGTCATTGAATTCGAGAGTTCATGGGAGACGCATTTACCTTTGATCGAGTTTGCCTACAACAACAGCTACCACACGAGCATAGGGATGGCACCGTTTGAAGCCTTGTATGGAAGACCTTGCCGATCGCCGCTATGTTGGGCCGAAGTCGGAGATACTCAACTACTTGGGCCCGAGATGATTCGAGAAACCAGCGAAAAGATCTAGATTGTACGAGAAAAGATGAAGACAGCGCAATCCAGACACAAGAGCTATGCCGACAAGCGACGGAAAGATCTAGAGTTTGCAGTTGGAGATCATGTGCTACTTAAAGTCTCGCCAGTTCGAGGTATCGTCAGATTCGGACAGAAGAAAGGCAAGCTATCGCCGCGATTCATCGGACCGTTCGAGATCCTAGAACGTGTTGGGAAGGTTGCTTATCGACTTGCGTTGCCGCCAAAGATATCAGGAGTGCACAACGTTTTCCACATCAGCATGTTGAGGAAATGTGCCCACAACCCAGCGCACAAGATCAGTTTTGAAGATATCGAGGTGAACGAGAACGTGACATACAATGAAGGACCAGTGCGTATTCTAGACCGAGGAGTGAAGAAGCTCAGAAACAAGGATATTCCGCTAGTGAAGGTTCAGTGGAAGCACCACGACGAAGGAGAAGCTTCATGGGAATTAGAGTCGGAGATGCAAGAGAAGTTTCCATTTTTGTTTTAACCCAGTTTATTTCGGATTTCGGGGACGAAATCTTTTGTGAGTGGTGGATGATGTAATACCCTGTATTTTGTAATATATTATATAACTAAGACCTTGTATGTTTCTTTAATACTTGTATGAGCTTGGCTTTACCCTTGGTATATTTTTATACCAATCGATTGGCAAGTATATCAATCGATTGCTTATACCAATCGATTGAACTTTATCTCAATCGATTGATTTTTTCAATCGATTGACACTTATGTCAATCGATTGGAGGCAGCTGGGCAGATTCCTTTTGCTCTGGCTAGGGAGAGGCCACGTGAACACCTTTCCTTTATATATACAAGCCATTTTTCTGCGTTTTTCTCTTTAGAAAAATCAGAGAGAGTGAGAGGGAGGGTTTTGTGTGTGTGTTTATATATATATACACTTATATATATATATACACACATATATACATATATTCATTCACACACACACAGATGGACTGAGAAAGAAAAGAAAAGAAGAGAAGAGAAGGAGACCAGAAAGAAGGAGAAGGAGAAGAGAGAAGACAGAGAGCAGAGGAAGGAGAGGGAGGAGCCACCATTGAAGCTCCAAGCTTCAACACACATTCCCAAACACGCCCTTAACGCCTAGGTGAGTTTTAAACTCACTTGGTAGCTTGATACTGATGTTAGAACATGTTTTGAAAGAAGAAATAGAGAAGGAACCATGTTTCCCGTTTATATGCTGCTGGGCAGTCTTCTCTGTGAAGAAGACGAAGTGTCAATCGATTGACACTTTATCAATCGATTGACATCTTTCATGTTCCAATCGATTGACACTTTATCAATCGATTGACATCTTTCATGTTCCAATCGATTGACACTATATCAATCGATTGACATCTTTCATGTTCCAATCGATTGACATTTTATGCAATCGATTGACATGGATTATGATCCAATCGATTGAACCTTCTTCCAATCGATTGACACTACTTTTATACCAATCGATTGACATCTATATCAATCGATTGGAAGTTTCAGTTTACTGTTTTACTTGTTTAGTCAATGTAATAACTGTATAGTTGTTTATTTACTGTTCAGTATTTCCCAGCATGCTTTATTATTGTAATACAGACATGATAACGAGTTAATGCAGCGTAGGATCGTAGTAATAACGAGATTAACGGAGAATGTTTATAATGTTAAGACAACGGAATAGTCGTGAATCCTTTGGAGTTAACGTTCATTTCATTCAGAGTAGTCGGGCCACATTGGGATTGTTATGTATCGGTAATAGAGTTGAACTTAAGTAGGTTTGCTAAGATTCGGGAACCTTGCGTGGGCGGGCTTTGGTCGATCATATGTTCTTAAAAGCGGTAGACAGACGAAGGTGTCTATGACTTGCGGTGAACCGGACCATTTGCCCTAAGATAGCCAGATGATCTAATCATATGTTCTTAAAAACGGTAGACAGACGAAGGTGTCTATGACATGCGGTGGACCATGATCACTGGTAGACGTCGCTAAGTCGTGGCATAGAATGATGTACTGTTGTTTAAAGCGTTATATCCCTGACATGCGGTGGACTGTGCATATGTTCTTAAAAGCGGGGGATGGACTAACGTGGTATCCATGACATGCGGTGAACTGTGCATATGTTCTTAAAAGCGGTGGATGAGCAATGGTGTGTTATAGAGTTGAACTACTGTCGAGTCTGTTTCCCCCTATCTAGACGTGTTATCGGTTTTATTATAAGTAAAACATTAGTAATCGGATCATCGATTTGATTAAAGGAGTTACCCTTACAGAATTCTAATTTGGTTACTATTTATAACTTGTGATAATATCAATAGTCGATACCCTGTTAGTATCTAACTCACTCGGCTTTCATTAAGCTGACGGCGTTTATGCCGCTGGACATTTCTACGTTCCAGCGCACCCTGGTTATGACTATACAGGTGAAGGGCCTGCAGGAGAGGACTACTATGCCGGTGACGGAGTCCCTGTAGAGGATTTCCCCGACGGAGGTCAGACTGAAGAAGACTACTACGCCGAGGACTACCTTTATGCCAACTGAAGACTAGACTAGAATTGTAGCTAATTGTCTTTACCATTTTAGAACCCTTTTTTTTGTAGTCAGGCATATGTTGCCTTGACATTTGTACTTCCGCTGCCTTATGTTTGATTCGAGACTCTGATATGTAATAGTTAGTAACTTCTGTTGACCTTATGTTATGTTGTGAATCAGAACCTAGACTTCATTGTTGTTACACTATTACTTTTGTTGCTTAGTACTGCGTGGAGTGGACAATCATGTGACTTCACCCATCATTCCCTATGGACCCATAAAGGAAATTTATTTTTCTCTATTTATGCTGCTCCGGGGCGTGACAGGATTTTTGGTATCAAAGCCTAGGTTGTATACCTTTTCGCTCACAGATTGTCCCACACCATCTGGTCCTAGAACCTTGAGATTCTATAGATGAGTATTAAGATTAGTTCTGACTTAAGATAGTCCCTTTTCAGGTAGCATGGCACCGCCGCTGTTCGTTCCAGACGAGTTCGGAGGACACTATGTGTATGAGAGTAGTATTACGCCAGCAGATCCAGAGTACTATGCCTGGAAGGTTAGGCAGAGAGCTATTGCAGAGACAGAGCGAGACATGCGGATCGAGCAGCAGAGATTTGGGACCCAGGACCCAGAAGTGATACGTCAGGAGATGATCTACCGCAAGGAGACCTTCAAACGCATCGAGGAGGATTCTCTACTGATGTTACGAGACCGTTCTTCGTACCAGGTTCTACTTGCACAGGTTAGAGCAGCACCTCCACCCCCACCAGAAGAGGACATGGCTGATGCACCCCCAGCAGATGAGGATCCGGAGGGTGATGATGAGAGCGATGACGACGATGAGCCAGAGGATGCAGATGAGGAGATGGAGGATGAAGAGGACGAGGACACCGATGACGAGGAGCCGGAGTATGATCCAGAGGAGGAGGACCCCGTGGACCCAGCCGGTATGGACGTGCCAGTTGGCGTAGATATTGTGGTTGCAGAGGGTTATCCGATAGAAGAAGAGGAGATAGCCGCAGACGATGATGCAGTAGTACCAGTCTTACCAGGAGGCGTTATAGCACAGCTAGCAGCTGAGTGGGCCGCAGAGATGGCTGCACATCCCCATGGATTCGAGATCGGAGCACCGGAGTTGGTACAGGCTATGGTACAGGCTGAGGCACTTGCAGCCGTATTTGATGCAGCCCAGGCTGACATGGCCGCTGATGCAGGGGATTTGGGAGCTGTTGTGGAGCATGATGGACCCGAGCTGATCGAGGATGTTGTGATAGAGGATGAGGACATGATGGATGACGATGACATGGATGAGGATGATGTTTTGTCTGAGGTTGCCCCAGAGGACGAGGCTTCCATCTATGGATCCGATGTGGACAACTTTTGAGTCCAGTACCTTTAGGACTTAGACTTTTACGTTTGACTTTAGGACATGTTGTCCGCTTACTTTTGACGCTTACATAGACAGCTATTAACCGTAGCCTTTTTGTATAGGTAGCCACCAGCAGTGGTTTTGTGTATATCTTTCTTTTGTTTAGATCTTGTATAGGATCATGTACTACGCGGTACACAGATGATCTATCGTGTACTCCGCTGTACATCTTTTGGGTATATATATATGGCAGATCGTTTCTCTTGGATATTTCTGTTATCACCTCATTATTATGTTATGGTTGTGATTTTGATTCATGTTACGCTTTCTGTTATTTAAGTATGATCATTTCCCCGAGGAGATTGTCGGCTAATCGTTAGATCCTTCATAGGTACACCTCACACGGATCACTATGGTGGGACCCACAAGGAACCAAGCACGACTGGGAGCACCCATTCCCGAGGGTATGGACCCAACTGGAGTCTTCAAAGCTTTCATGCAACGGATGGAGCACATCGGCGATACCTACAATCATGCCACCAACGACAATGGTAACAACCACTTTGTCCCTCCCAGGCAGACAGGCGATAAACTGTTGGAACAATTTCGTGGCCTGCGACCCGAAAGGTTTGACGGCATGGCAGAGTCCTGGAAAGCAGAGCAATGGATACGGGAGTTGGAGCTAATCTTTGAAGCCCTGGAGTGCAGTGAGCTTGACAAGAGACGTCTAGCCGCATTTCAACTAACTTACTCCGCCGCGGACTGGTGGGAGGCCGAGAGAGCCACGATTGGGATTGACGCTGCAAGGAGAATGCCTTAGGAAGCATTCAAGACTCGATTTCTCGAGAAGTATTTCCCTGAGGACGAAAGAGACCAACAAGAGAGGAATTTCCTGAGTCTAACCCAAGGAAACTGGACAGTCAGAGAGTATACTACACAATTCGAGCGACTTTCCCGTTTCGCTCCGCATATGATAGACACCTCCGTCAAGAAGGTCAAGCGATTCCACCAAGGACTCAACCCACACCTCCGGCACATGATGATAGGCCATCTGGGCCAGTCGTTTGAAGGGATTGTCTGTCTTGCTTCAAGTTTGGAAAAGGATGCTTACTCTGTGCAAGGACCACAAGCGAATCGACCTCCAACCAAGGAACTTTCCCGCGCAATCATCAAGGAACAACCAAGGATGGAAACCCCAGACCAACAACTATCAGGGAACCAAGCGCACATGGGATGGGACAAGGAAGCCCCAAGCTAATTTTCCTCGACAACAGAATCAACAGCAAGGACCACCTCAGGCACAGCCCGTCGCTCAGCGACAGAATATTGATGGATGTTTCAACTGTGGAGTGCCCGGACATATTGCAAGGTATTGCACAGCCCCCAAGACCAACCGCCGCAATGACCTCATCTGCCGCAACTGTAACAAGCCTGGTCACATAAGCAAGGATTGTCGAGCACCACGTGGAGGCTACTATGGAGCGCCTGCTCAAGGACAGCAAGGACAGGTTAGGGTGAATGCCATCATCCCTGACAATGCAGGGTATAATGCTGAGGAACAGCAGAACTTGGAAGGTACACTCATTTTATTTCACTATCAAGTTAGAGCTTTGTTTGATACCGGTGCCGCCCGTTCTTTCATAGCTATTAAGATGGTACGTGAATTGGGATTGTTACCCCTAGCACTTGAGCCGACCCTTAATGTCGTTTCGCCCTTGGGAGTATCCGTTAAGTTAGATAAGGTGTGCAAGGATTGTCCCTTGACACTAGAGGATAGGAATTTTTCGGCAGACTTGATAGTCTTGTCAATGTCTGAGTTCGACGTGATCCTAGGAATGGATTGGCTTACTAAGTATGGCGCTAACCTGGATTGTGTTAGTCGGACCATTGTCTTTTCGACGCCTGGTTGCCCGCAGATCAGATTTCAGTGCCAACCGTTGAGCGACATGTTCATCACGAGCTGCCTAGCCACGATTAAGACTTCAAGCACGGAGCTTACTATCAACCAGATCCCCGTTATTCAAGACTTTGAAGATGTGTTCCGAAGTATCTCAGGACTTCCGCCGAAGAGAGAGATAGACTTCTGCATTGAATTAGCACCTGGAACGTTGCCGATTTCCAAGACCCCGTATCGGATGGCGCCAACAGAAATGTTGGAATTGAAGAAGCAAGTTCAGGAACTTGAAGACTTAAGTTTTGTTCGCCCGAGTACATCACCGTGGGGAGCACCAGTCTTATTTGTGAAAAAGAAGGACGGAGAGCTACGACTCTGTATCGACTACAGGGAGCTGAATAAGGTCACGATCAAGAATAGGTATCCACTTCCCCGGATAGACGACCTGTTCGATCAACTACAAGGATCAAGGATATTCTCAAAAATTGACTTGCGTTCAGGATACCATCAATTACTAGTTCGGCCGAAAGATATACCGAAAACTGCCTTCAGGACGAGATATGGACACTATGAGTTTCTAGTGATGTCTTTTGGATTGACTAATGCCCCGGCAGTATTCATGGACCTAATTAATAGAGTATTCAGACCCTATCTGGATCAATTCATTATAGTATTCATTGACGACATTCTAATTTATTCAAGGACGGAAGAAGAACATAAGAAGCATCTGCAAATTGCTCTACAGACTCTCAGAGACAATAGTCTGTATGCGAAATTCAGCAAATGTGAATTCTGGCTTCAGGAAGTTAAATTCCTGGGACATGTGATATCACAGGATGGGATTTCCGTAGACTCATCTAAGATCGATGCAGTCTTGAGCTGGAACAGGCCAACCAACGCAACCGAAGTTAGGAGTTTCCTAGGATTGGCTGGGTATTACCGAAAATTTGTGGAAGGATTCTCTAGAATCGCAGGACCATTGACAAGCCTGACTAGGAAGGAGACGAAGCACGAATGGACTGATAAACATGAGGATGCATTTCGGGAATTAAAAGAGAGACTAACCTCAGCACCCGTGCTTGCGATACCTAAAAGTGGTGAACAATTCATAATCTATAGTGATGCATCACACCAAGGACTTGGTTGTGTGCTAATGCAAGAAGGGAATGTCATCGCATAAGGATCAAGACAATTGAAGCCACATGAGAAGAACTATCCGACGCAAGACTTGGAACTAGCCGCAATCGTGTTCGTCCTAAAGATTTGGAGACACTATTTGTATGGAGAAAAGTTCGACTTGTTCTCAGATCACAAGAGTTTAAGATACCTGTTCTCTCAGAAGGAGTTGAACATGCGACAACGGAGATGGATGGAACTACTCAAGGACTACGACTTCTCTTTGCAATACCACCCGGGTAAAGCAAATGTTGTAGCCGACGCTCTGAGCCGGAGGCCACGCCTTTTGGTTGCTTCGATTTTGATTAGAGAATGGCGAGCAATGGAGACGTTAGCCGAATTCGACCTTCGACCAGTGGAATCAGGAGAAGGACAACACCTTGGATGTCTTGTTGTACAACCGACTCTCATCAGCCGCATCTTGGAAGCTCAACAGTCGAACGAGGACTTCAAGTTATGGTTTGCCAAGATGTCCGCAAAGGAACCAGAGATATGGAGTATTAGTACGGACGGAGCACTGAGATGCATAGGTAGACTCTGTGTGCTAAATGACGATGGTCTCAGGAAGAACATTCTGGACGAAGCACACAAGTCAAGGATGACTATCCACCCAGGAGGAAATAAGATGTATAAGGACTTGAAGAGAAACTTCTGGTGGCAAGGAATGAAGCGAGAAGTGGCCGAGTATGTATCGCAATGTCTTATTTGCAAACAAGTGAAGGCGGAGCATCAGAAACCACCCGGACTCCTACAACCGCTACCGATTCCCCAATGGAAATGGGAGCACATCACCATGGATTTTGTGGTTGGATTGCCAAAGTCTCAACAAAACCACGACGCTATTTGGGTAATAATGGATCGACTCACCAAGTCAGCACATTTTATCGCCTACAGCATGACGCACCCTTTCGAAAGATTGAGCCGGATGTATCTACAGCAAGTAGTGCGACTGCACGGTGTACCTGTCTCAATAGTTTCAGATCGAGATTCACGCTTCACCGCAGAATTCTGGAAGAGCCTTCAGACAGCAATGGGAACTTCATTGAATTTGAGTTCAGCCTTTCATCCACAGACAGACGGTCAGACAGAACGAGTCAATCAAGTGATGGAAGATATGTTGCGAGCCTGTGTCATTGAATTCGAGAGTTCATGGGAGACGCATTTACCTTTGATCGAGTTTGCCTACAACAACAGCTACCACACGAGCATAGGGATGGCACCGTTTGAAGCCTTGTATGGAAGACCTTGCCGATCGCCGCTATGTTGGGCCGAAGTCGGAGATACTCAACTACTTGGGCCCGAGATGATTCGAGAAACCAGCGAAAAGATCTAGATTGTACGAGAAAAGATGAAGACAGCGCAATCCAGACACAAGAGCTATGCCGACAAGCGACGGAAAGATCTAGAGTTTGCAGTTGGAGATCATGTGCTACTTAAAGTCTCGCCAGTTCGAGGTATCGTCAGATTCGGACAGAAGAAAGGCAAGCTATCGCCGCGATTCATCGGACCGTTCGAGATCCTAGAACGTGTTGGGAAGGTTGCTTATCGACTTGCGTTGCCGCCAAAGATGTCAAGAGTGCACAACGTTTTCCACATCAGCATGTTGAGGAAATGTGCCCACAACCCAGCGCACGAGATCAGTTTTGAAGATATCGAGGTGAACGAGAACGTGACATACAATGAAGGACCAGTGCGTATTCTAGACCGAGGAGTGAAGAAGCTCAGAAACAAGGATATTCCGCTAGTGAAGGTTCAGTGGAAGCACCACGACGAAGGAGAAGCTTCATGGGAATTAGAGTCGGAGATGCAAGAGAAGTTTCCATTTTTGTTTTAACCCAGTTTATTTCGGATTTCGGGGACGAAATCTTTTGTGAGTGGTGGATGATGTAATACCCTGTATTTTGTAATATATTATATAACTAAGACCTTGTATGTTTCTTTAATACTTGTATGAGCTTGGCCTTACCCTTGGTATATTTTTATACCAATCGATTGGCAAGTATATCAATCGATTGCTTATACCAATCGATTGAACTTTATCTCAATCGATTGATTTTTTCAATCGATTGACACTTATGTCAATCGATTGGAGGCAGCTGGGCAGATTCCTTTTGCTCTGGCTAGGGAGAGGCCACGTGAACACCTTTCCTTTATATATACAAGCCATTTTCTGCATTTTTCTCTTTAGAAAAATCAGAGAGAGTGAGAGGGAGGGTTTTGTGTGTGTGTTTATATATATATATATACACTTATATATATACACACATATATACATATATTCATTCACACACACACAGATGGACTGAGAAAGAAAAGAAAAGAAGAGAAGAGAAGGAGACCAGAAAGAAGGAGAAAGAGAAGAGAGAAGACAGAGAGCAGAGGAAGGAGAGGGAGGAGCCACCATTGAAGCTCCAAGCTTCAACACACATTCCCAAGCACGCCCTTAACGCCTAGGTGAGTTTTAAACTCACTTGGTAGCTTGATACTGATGTTAGAACATGTTTTGAAAGAAGAAATAGAGAAGGAACCATGTTTCCCGTTTATATGTTGCTGGGCAGTCTTCTCTGTGAAGAAGACGAAGTGTCAATCGATTGACACTTTATCAATCGATTGACATCTTTCATGTTCCAATCGATTGACACTTTATCAATCGATTGACATCTTTCATGTTCCAATCGATTGACACTATATCAATCGATTGACATCTTTCATGTTCCAATCGATTGACATTTTATGCAATCGATTGACATGGATTATGATCCAATCGATTGAACCTTCTTCCAATCGATTGACACTACTTTTATACCAATCGATTGACATCTATATCAATCGATTGGAAGTTTCAGTTTACTGTTTTACTTGTTTAGTCAATGTAATAACTGTATAGTTGTTTATTTACTGTTCAGTATTTCCCAGCATGCTTTATTATTGTAATACAGACATGATAACGAGTTAATGCAGCGTAGGATCGTAGTAATAACGAGATTAACGGAGAATGTTTATAATGTTAAGACAACGGAATAGTCGTGAATCCTTTGGAGTTAACGTTCATTTCATTCAGAGTAGTCGGGCCACATTGGGATTGTTATGTATCGGTAATAGAGTTGAACTTAAGTAGGTTTGCTAAGATTCGGGAACCTTGCGTGGGCGGGCTTTGGTCGATCATATGTTCTTAAAAGCGGTAGACAGACGAAGGTGTCTATGACTTGCGGTGAACCGGACCATTTGCCCTAAGATAGCCAGATGATCTAATCATATGTTCTTAAAAGCGGTAGACAGACGAAGGTGTCTATGACATGCGGTGGACCGTGATCACTGGTAGACGTCGCTAAGTCGTGGCATAGAATGATGTACTGTTGTTTAAAGCGTTATATCCCTGACATGCGGTGGACTGTGCATATGTTCTTAAAAGCGGGGGATGGACTAACGTGGTATCCATGACATGCGGTGAACTGTGCATATGTTCTTAAAAGCGGTGGATGAGCAATGGTGTGTTATAGAGTTGAACTACTGTCGAGTCTGTTTCCCCCCTATCTAGACGTGTTATCGGTTTTATTATAAGTAAAACATTAGTAATCGGATCATCGATTTGATTAAAGGAGTTACCCTTACAGAATTCTAATTTGGTTACTATTTATAACTTGTGATAATATCAATAGTCGATACCCTGTTAGTATCTAACTCACTCGGCTTTCATTAAGCTGACGGCGTTTATGCCGCTGGACATTTCTACGTTCCAGCGCACCCTGGTTATGACTATACAGGTGAAGGGCCTGCAGGAGAGGACTACTATGCCGGTGACGGAGTCCCTGTAGAGGATTTCCCCGACGGAGGTCAGACTGAAGAAGACTACTACGCCGAGGACTACCTTTATACCAACTGAAGACTAGACTAGAATTGTAGCTAATTGTCTTTACCATTTTAGAACCCTTTTTTTGTAGTCAGGCATATGTTGCCTTGACATTTGTACTTCCGCTGCCTTATGTTTGATTCGAGACTCTGATATGTAATAGTTAGTAACTTCTGTTGACCTTATGTTATGTTGTGAATCAGAACCTAGACTTCATTGTTGTTACACTATTACTTTTGTTGCTTAGTACTGCGTGGAGTGGACAATCATGTGACTTCACCCGTCATTCCCTATGGACCCATAAAGGAAATTTATTTTTCTCTATTTATGCTTCTCCGGGGCATGACAGTATCTCACTTATATGTATCTCATATACACACGAATTACTTACTATGATACTTAAGGATCAACAATCATCTCATGAAAGAAACATACATTATCAATTGTAAAACTGATATCCATATATTATAATGTCAATGTCTCATACATAAAGTAATGGTTTGAGGGCACAAACCCAACACCAACATGGGAACCTGAGTATTGCACTCTCCCTAAATGTAGGCTAAGCATCATGCTCCCCACCTATTTGCCTCACCATGCTCCCCATCACTTTGCCTCACCAAGGTTATATGAGTACAAACTTCGGCCACCGTTTCCAATACTTCTCCATAAAAAGGGAAATGATATAAAAAAAACATGTTAGATCAAATAAAAATCACCAATTACAAGCGCAAGAAGAAGAAAGAAAAATCAAATTCTCATTACAATGAATATGAATTACAGACCCAGTACATATAACAATACATAATAAGGATAAACATGTGCGGTTTATACAGACCCAATACATATAGTAAATGGGTACACAAATGATTCTACTGGGATCAGATTCGAAACGAGGAACAAAGTTGGAACCACCGTGTCACCTAAGAATGCCATTCATTTCAAAATCTCACAATGAGAACTTGTACAGCCACTTTGCATCCGGCCAAGGTCTCCTAAAAATAAAAATCCCAAGTTGCAGTAGCCTAGTACTTTCATGAGAGGAGGACTTGTAATGCAAAAGGACAGAAACATCAGTTATCACCAACTCATCCCAATGTTGCAATCTTCATCCCTAAAATAACAAGGAGAGAAGTGAAAAGCAGTCACTCATCCTAAGTACCACAAAGAAGTGTAGCACCCGGATAGAGCATATACTGCCTAATAAGGTATGTGCACTGCTAGAAAAGATCTCTCTCCATTTTTGCACTGAAAGAAAACATCCCTAGAAATACAGTAGTCAAAACTTGAAGCCCCACTCCAAGTATAAGCTTGATACAAGGCATGGTAGAGGTCCCAAGAAGTTTTTACCCCATGCCATCGCCAAAACACTCTGGCCTCACATGGTAATAATCCAGATAAGGAGCTCTCTGTAGCCTAGAGCATGTCTCACACTTTCACCAAAGAAGTAAGAAAGAAAATGTGCGTCGAAGAGATGGATACATGAATTCTCCAAAGCCCCCTTTTTATAGTTGTTATCCCAGAACGATGCATAATGGATATGGACATCGAGTAATGGATGTGGACATCGAGTGATACTAATATTTACTGGACCAATCTACTAACCAGATTCGCCATCAGAAACGTCATCAGAAGACCAATACTACCTGTAAAAGATGAGATGTCCATTCGCCATCCGAGATACATCTCAGGAGGATATACAAGGATTATGGTCGCATCCTAGTCGCTTCACGCCTAGAATGTGGACAGGGGGGCTAATGTATGTAATAGTTGATGATTCATAAACTTTGACCAATACACATCACCAACGACTCCACATGTAACAACATCACCACTGGCTCCACATGGGCCTCACCAATAGTAATTAAGAATGCTCACAAACAGGGTCCATCCTGTGAAGCCCAATATGAATCTCCACGACTAAAAATGCCTCACTTCGGACTAACCCACTTTCGAAGCCTCACCATTTCTGAAGCTAACCACTCCAAAAGTCGATGAGCCCACTTACGAGGCCTCACTACTCTGAAAGTCTATGAGACCACTTCAAGGCCTCACATCTCCGAAACCTCCACTAGCCCACTCCGAAGGCTTACTTCAGATGAGCCTATTCTGAAGCTTCACCCACCGAAGCCTCACCTCAAACAAGTCCACTTCATGGAGCTTGCTATAAAACTCCAGGACTGCGAAACCCATTTCAAATATACACACACTCACCACTCGGACTCCCACCCTTGGTCTAGAAGGAGTATCTAAGGGTGGTCAAGTCCATTGGGATTTCGAAAACTCTTGGTTATGTGGCTAGAGCCGAAGGCATCTCCCTAGTTTGTGCCTCACGGGCAAGGTTAGGGTTGGTCCCAAAGAGAGAGAGAGACACGTGATTATCATGTGCCTTACCCCAATCGGCCTCACAACCAATGAGCGAGACTGATCAGCGCAAAACTTGCCTAAACCCTTGAACAATAGTGCCCAATCACTTTAAGGTTGCTTAACATGGCTGCACCAATAAAAGAGAACCTACGTTCCTGTCCTCGCTTAACACTCTGTAGTCTCGACACGCATCCTCGCTTACCTTTTCAGATCTAATAGCAAAAGCCTTGGTACCCTCACTCGCTTAAACCTCTACACCAGTAGCATTTCTTCCCCATTTTAACCAACCAATGATATTGGTTCACCACCAGACGATAACACCTCCCTCTCACATGTCTTTACTAGCTGAATATATCACTTTGTCTACATCTCATTTAATGAACTCAACCACCTTAAACAAATACCCCATTAAGAGGATGCCAACTCGACTTCGCTCTATCATACCAAAGCTTTGCAACTACATCACGGCCTTAAGTATAAATAAGTAGCCTCATTTACTACATCCAACAACCCCAACCCAACTAAATCCTACACTAGAGTAAAGGGTTAACAATCATTCCTACTCTCGCCCACTTACAAAACATTCCCATTGTCTTGAGCACAACTAGACCCTTTGTACTATAAGACCCCTTTGCCTTACTTGACCCTTTGCTTCATCTTGACCCTTCATTTTCACCAATACCCTTCATCTCACCAAGACCCTTCGGTCTTACCATATCCTTTGTCTCACTCCACCCTTTGTTCCAATATTCACCCATCACCCTTTGACAAGATACATACTGCTTTCTCTCTCTCTCTTATTTGTGGCTACTTCGGTTCTCATCTGAACCCGAAGTCTCTCCGGATCCCATTATCTTCATTATTATTATTATACTTTATTAACTAATTACACCCCCACTTATACCCCACATATTATTCCACGTGTACTAACCTTAGCTTGCATGTTATATCTCTCTGTATCTTTTACATACATCACTAAAAGAACTGATCACACAAAGATCTCTGTTCACTTTTATATGTTAATGGATATGCATAGTTTGATATATAACTGTTTGAATAGGTATTGGATGGTTACATGATCAATAGTGGCTGGGGTAACTTAATTTACTTAAATGCTACGTGGAAGCTAGTTAAAGTATCTTCATTTGATTGCTTACATGTGGCGAAGGGTCTATGTTACATCTATACAACTTTGTCCTTAAGGTTCTTGTCAACCACTATTCTGACACCATTTCTATGCCTATCTTTTCCCGCATAGAATATCTTATACCCGGTCTTTTCTACCTCCTTAGCTTTCTCTTACCCACTTTGTTTCTTATAAACATACTACATTAACATTCCATCTAATCATAGTGTCTACTAGTTCCATAGCTTTACCTATTAAGGTTCCTATATTCCACATTGCTAACCTAAGCCTATAGTTCTAGACTAGTTTCTTTACCCTCGGTGGCCCAGATGAGCACAGGAACCCTTGCTTATTTAACACTACACTCGGTCATCAATGTGATGCCCCTTGCACATTTTTTGAAACACCCGAAGGCAGGCATAACGTGTTGCTTAAAGGGAACATCCTAGCATTTACACGAGTATTCATATTTAGATGCATGTCATAAGGATCCGAGGGTTTTTTTTACGTACTGGTTGTCGAGCTACCTAACGCACTAACTCTCCTCTTTTATCCAGGCTTGGGACCAGCAATTTTGAAACAACCCAAGTAGAGTTGAGGGTGTGTACATATAACTATATATATCTCTCTCTAAGATCTCTCCCAAAAATTTAGTAACCTCAGAGTGTGTGTATGTGAGTGATACATCATATATATAGGGAAGAGGGGCAAAGCTTGGCCGTACAAAATAAACTTGGATTGCAAGTTCAGTCACTTTCAATAGATTGAAAGTAGGTTCGATCGATTAAAATGGGTCCACGTATGGATTCAAGTCGACAGCTTTTCAATTGATTGAGATGGTTCAATCGATTGAAAAGATACAAGTTCAATTGATTGAAAATTATTTAATCGATTAAGAAAACTAAATGTCAATCGATGATACGAGTTCAATCGATTAAAAAGTGCAGTGCATGAAAGGTAAAGACAAGCATACTGAATCTTATTTATATATACAGAAATACCAAAGTATAGTAGAAATAGCGAGTATTACATCATCCCCATCTAAATAAAGATTTCGTCCCCAAAATCTGAACTAAGTGTCACTAAACAACTTAGGATACTTCTCATGCATGTCCGACTCCAATTCCCATGAAACTTATCCTTCACCATGAAACTTCCACTAGATCTTTACCAATGGAATTTCCTTATTCCTCAACTTTTTAACTCCTCGATCCAAAATTCGTACTAGTCTTTGTTGCAAGAGACATTGTCGTTTACCTTGATGTCTTCAAAATTGATCTCATGACTAGATTCTGAGTACACTTCCTCAGCATACTGCCGTGAAAGATGTTGTGCACTCGTAACATCTTGGGTGGCAGCGCGAGTCTGTAGGCAACCTTTCCCACATGCTCGAGGATTTCAAATGGTCCAATGAAATGCAGTGCTAGCTTTTCTCTTTTTTGTCCAAATCTGACAATTCCTTGTACCGGAGATACTATGAGTAGCACATGATCTCCAACACTAGATTCCAAACATCTACGGCATTTATCTACGTAACTCTTTTGTCTATTCTATGCTGTTCACATCCTTTCTTTCACGATCTTGATCTTCTCATCAGTTTCCTGAACTAATTCAGGTCCAAGTATTTGATTATCTCCAACCTCTACCCAACACAAAGGTGATCGACACGGTCTTCCGTATAATGACTCAAAGGGTGCCATCCCTATGCTCGAGTAGTGACTATTATTTTATGCAAACTTAATCAATAGTAGATGAGTCTCCCATAAGCTTTCAAAATCAATAACACACGCTCGAAGCATGTCATCCATTACTTGGTTAACACATTTGGTCTATCCATCAATCTGCAGGTGAAAGGTGGTGCTCAAGCTTAGCAAAGTTCCCAAAGCTAATTATAGATTTTTGTAGAACTCTATAGTGAATCTTGAATCACGGTCAAATACAATCGAGATAGGTACACCGTGTAGTCATACAACCTATTTTAAATACATCTAGCTCAAATGCTAGACCGGGTTTGACATACTATAAGCAATGAAATGTGCTGATTTGGTAAGTCAGTTCACAACTACCCAATCGTGGTTTTGTTGAGATCTCGGCAAACCTACCACAAAGTCCATAGTTATGTGTTCCCACTTTCATCCAGGAACTAGTAATGATTGTAGAAGTCCGGGTGGTTTTTGATGTTTCGCTTTCACCTATTTACACGTAAGATATTGAGACACGTGTTCCGCAACTCCTCATTTCATTCCTTTTCACTAGAAGTTCCTCTTCAAATCCTTATACATCTTTGTACTTTCTGGGTGAATAGTCATACATGACTTGTGGGCTTCATCCAATATGTCCTTGTGCTCCACGAAGTTAATCGAATAGATCATCAATTCTGGTAATGGATAATTGTTCTTGATTGTCAACTTGTTCAATTCCCGATAATCAACACACATATGCATCGAACCATCTTTTTTCTTTAAAAAAAATACTAGAGCTCCCCACGACGATATACTAGGTCGAATAAACCCCTTGTCTAGTAGCTCTTATAGTTGAATTTTCAATTCCTTCAATTCCACGGGTGCCATTTAATATAGTGCTTTCCATACGGGTCGTGAGTCCGACATTATTTCAATGGTGAACTCAATCTCCTCTCAATAAGAACATCTAGCAAGTTGTTTGGGAAAAAATTCAGATACTCTCATACTATCAGTTTTTCTTTTACTTTTAATTCGGTAGCCATAGTGTCAATTACTGAGCACAAAAATCCCTAACATTCCTTTCTCAACAACTCACCCGCTCGGATAGCTGAAATCAAATACCATGGTGGTGTAACCCCACTCCCTTGAAAACAAAAGTTCCCATGAATCAGTGATAAAAAAATGACTTATATCCGTTCACAATCTATCGTGGCTTGGTTAAGAGATAACCAATCTATTCCTAATATCATGTCAAAATGGTTCATGATAAATGGTATAAGGTCTATGGTCATCAATTTCTCTTCTAGTTTGATCTCATAATTCTTGTATATTGTAGACATTACTACTGGCTTACTAAGAGGTACAACTATGGATAATTCATATCCTAAAGGCATTGACCTAACATTCAAATGTTTAACAAAATGATGTGACATAAATGAATGCGTAGATCCCGAATCAACAAGTATGCGTGCTAGAAATGAACATATAGGCACCATATATGAGACCACTGTATCCGTAGCAGTCATATCTTTGGGATTCATCTTAAATGACCTCCCCTGACGCTGTTTTGTCCCTTATCTCCTCTTGTTGGACTACTTAGGCTTTAAACCACTTGAAGCCATAGAACTAGCTCCTTGTTGGTGATGCTTCCTTGGACAATCTTTCACTCGATGTCCAAAGGTACCACAATCATAACACTTGATTTGTGAATTCAGTATATAACTTGCATTGTTCATCCCTTGGATTGTTATTTTGGAGGTTAGTCATAAAACATCAACCTGTGTGTGGTTGATTGCAAAGTGGACACAATGGTATGCTACTTACTGGCTTCCTAAGTCTACTGAAACTAGAACTAGAGCCCCATGCAAATGGACTCTTGAATGATTCACCCTGGTTCTGGTCACCACCCTCACTATTCCGTTTATCTTACTGATTTTGTCTTGATCGTTCTATACCTTTCTCTGCCACGAGTGCGGTTTATTGCACTGCCCCAACGGACGGATGTTCTCCCTCAGTCCTTCTTCAAACTTCCTTACCTTATCCTCCTATGTAGGGATGGAACCCTTTCCAAACCTCAATAACGCGTTATATTTCGAAGTGTATTCAATCACGGCCATATCCCCCTGTTGAAGATTCCCTCTTCTTCGCATTATAAGCAGCTCTCGAAAAGAATCGGCAGTTAAACTCTGCCCTGAGTCCTTTCCACGTTATCGGTGCCCCTTGGTCCAACACATTTACCCACCAATATTGGGCTGACCCTTGATCTCGTTACACTTGCATTCTCAAAATTTTATGTATCAAACATCGGAAGAGATCAAAAAATCCTCTCCATGTCCATTACCCAATACTCTGCTAGTGTCGTGTCAGCTGTCCCATGAAACTCCATTAGTTTTTTTCTTGTGAATTATTCTGACACAGATCTCCTACCCTGATTCTTAGTTATAGGTACCACAGCTATTGGTGTAGCATCAAATGGATATGTTAGAGGTAATCGCTCTGCTATATTTCGTACCAAGTCTCTAATATTTTCGATCATCTCTGACAGATGGTCTATACGTGTATGTGGTGATTGCTCGTGGTCGTCACTCATGATTCTCAACCTATCATCTGTAATGCATAAATACTATGCATATATGATAATAAATATGATCATGTATGTATAACAACAAACCATATGCATCAAACATCTCTGCTATGTGTGAATGCATTCTAGAGTATACGCCAATTCATTCAACACTCCCCTCGACATCGAACATTCCCAAGGTTTGGTTACCTATTACTCTGATACCAATAAATGTCACCGCTATGGGCAAAAAGGACACATGGCATGCTACTAGGCTCATCTAATTCATTAAATAACTATAGCAGTGGAAAATAAATTTAAAAGTAACAATGAGTGTTCAACTCCTTTGAAAACAATACATATGTTAAAAGGGACCCTAAAGGTACCCTAAAAACTAATTAGAACATTTAAATATTTGAAAAGTTATAAAATTTGAAAAGTTTCAACTCTAAGTTATAAAATCTGTGTAAATTTGAAAAGTTAATTAAATTTCAAAACGAGAATAAATATGTTAAAAGGGACCCTAAAGGTACCCTAAAAACTAATTAGAACATTTAAATATTTTTCGGAAGAGGTGTAAAAAGTAAACATGCAGGGGGTATTTCAATTGATCGAACAGTCCCCTTCGACTGGTGGAATGACCCTCGGGCAAAATCCTTCTTGGAAGAGGGTACTTCGACCGGTCGAGTTGACCCCTTCGGCCGGTGGAATGACGCTCTGGCAGACTCTTGTCTAGGAGTCATCCAACCTTCACACCTTAGCAACATTTCAGATATACACCGACATGATTCCAATCTTTTCAAACTATAATAAGGATACATGAACATATATCATTCTTATTAATCCTTGAAAAGAAATAACAAAGAAACAAGCTAAGGCTTGTTTATCTCAATTCACAAAAGTACTACTAAACTTTCGTTCAAAATATGTGTTTGACAAGTTAAGTATACAAATAACACCCGTATTTGTGTACGTTATTACATTTCATTGCATTGTCATGCATGATAATGTGATATGTTGTGCATGTTGGCACATGTGTGAGTGAGTTATGACTCACGAGTTGATTTGGGTGTCTGTATTAGAGAACCTTTTGAGACTGTGTAGCATGAGTGTTTTGCTATTGTGAAGTCTCTCCGAGTATGAGATGTTCATTGTGGAATATCTTAGATGTTTATCTGAAAATAAATGTTTACTTGTGTATTTCACTATCTATATTTTTTCTGGTATAGAATATATTTATGTTGGTAATTTTTGTATCCTGGTGAGGACAAATTAACATGCTATTAATTTGGTGGGCTAATTAGCAACTTAAAAAAAGTCATGTACAAACTTGCGTTTTAGTAACCAAACGGAACTTAGTCGGAAACTTTTATAATATTGAGGTTTCACTTGTAAAGCTATGAATTAACTGTGTAGAAAGGTTCGGAGACTAATTAGGAGTATTGAAAACTCGTGAGGAGGTAAACATAATTTTCGAAAGTATTGCCTATATATAGATAGAGATGGCTTCGAAATTTTTATAAGTTTTAACCTAAAACTCAAAAGGAGGCCAAAAGGGGGATTTAGTTGCTTAGAGCTTCAGAGCGTAAAACGACGGACTTCTGCTCGTTTATTTTTCTCCTAGATTTCATATTCAAACTCCTTGAGGTAAGGGCTTCGTTTTGATATACGTTAGGCCTTGTTTGGCTATGTTTTCTGAAAAGTCATTTTCTAGAATTTTTTATAAAAGTTGATAATTGAAATTCTGATCGATAGGAATTGCACTAGAAGGATTACTGCACGTTCTTTGTACGCGGGTTTTCTTTGGATTGAATTGTAGGAGCGTTATTCAGAGGTGAGTGATTAAACTATGTGCTTAGAATTATTTCTTGGCATATATTCATGTTGTGATATAAAAAGCATGTGTGAGTTTATAGATATATTGTGTAGTTCATATTGGGCGATATTTATATTGATAAGTGGGTCCAATAGTACGGTGAAATATTTTGATTACCGAAAGCATGGTAATATGTGATTTGAGCATGTTGAGTTGTTATTTGGGTCAAAGGAGCACGTGGTTACTAAGACATCTTGTGGAGGCGATATAGGCATAAGGTCACACGATTGAAGAAAAGAATCATGGGTCTTACCTTTTCGCGTGGACTTATTGGTAAGGAGTCACAGATTAGGAGTATGGAACGTACACGTGAGACTCCGAAGACTAGTATGAAATGTAGAGATGTGAATGCGAGCATGTTTATCATTCATGTGCATTTGTTGCTTTATTCACTAAGTGTTAGCTTAAACAAATCGAGTATGTGTAGTTATTCAAATAACCATTTCAGGTGTTAACGCCAGCGAGGAATCGCAGAAGTGAGCACGTGGGTTTGGAAGTTCTTGTAGGAGGCAACTTATCATGTTTATTTCGTCACTTTGTAATAGACTTGTTGTAATAAGAATTTTATGACTTTTAGCTATGTTTAACTTAGGAATCATAGAATGGATTCTTAATATTGTAATAGATTGGAATCTCTTGTAATTATGTTTTAAGAATGTTTTAATCCAGTGGGAATCATTTTGGTATAAGTTTGGAGTGCGTATTTAAACCCTTGGTTTTTAATTTATAAATTCTGCAGAAAGGGGTTACTGCTGTAAAACAGTCGGCTAGACCCCTGTTTTTAGTCAAATCTCCCTTCAGTTTTCAGGACTTCAGTCGACTGATCCCCAAGATACAGTTGACTGGTTTCTACACGAAAAATACACATTCTGCTTGGATGGGTTCAGTTGACCGGACGAGCCCAGCCGACTGAAAATTTGAGGCATCAGTCGACTGGACCGAGGAGTCAGTCGACTGAAGGTGGCACTTGGGGATCTCTTGTTCTCTGCAACTCTAGGTCAGTCGACTGGAGCCCCGACCTAGTCGACTGGACTGCTTGTTTTAAAAATGATTTGTTTTGTTTTCTGTTGCGTGTTCTTAAAACTAATTTTTTAGAGCGTTAATGAATTAGTTAGCCTCGGTGGCATGTCACAGGTTCCGGTTCTGCTATTGTGGGACCGGGCTGTGACAACAAATATGAACTCAAGAGTTCAGATTCATTTCCAACATACCCAAAAGAGGTTTTTACAACATATTACAATACTACAAGTTCATTCCACGATTTCTAAATTAAATACATAGTTCAAATTTCTAAAAGCTCATCATCACATCCTTGGAATGGAAACAAAAACATATACATGGAGTGATCCCCGGCATTCCCAAGGCCTCACTCCTCATGCTTCTTCTTTCCTTTCTTTTTATCTCCTGCAATGGAGCAAAATTCTACTACTCAGCAATATATTGAGTGCACAATTCTAAATATATGCATATATGGTAATTCATGCTTTAAATATCTTAAAACGTATCAAATAGTCTTTAAGGATAGAGATACGCATTCATCCGATATATCAGCAAATCCTAAGTCTTAAATCGCGATGCCAATGACAAGTACAAAGTCTATCAACCACTGCACCCAATTCTTGGCCATTTTTTTTTTTTATAAATGTCATTGATTATTATATTCTTGAAATTAAATCAAATACTATTTTCCATTCAAAGGATTCATTACAAGACTAATTAAGCCTATCTTTGCCTTAAATATATAGTATTATCTTATTAGGAGGGAAAAGCTTAGAAATTACAACCAAAGGGACTCATCATACCAACTAGCATGCCGAAAAGTAATTTTGAATAGCGTAATAAAGACTTTCTAAGTAATTAAAGTGACACAAGACCAAAAAAAAAAAAAACCATTTTAATTTTGATTATGTTGACGAACCATTAATTTGATGTCTTCAATCAGTTGATCCAAATTACAATACGAGGATCCACCTTCGGACACAGATTGCCTCGCCAACTTTGATACCTTATTAGCTGATCCTATGAACTCATCTCTCCTTACATCCATTAGATCTTTGATCATCTTCTCAACAACGAATCTGTCACACGTGTCCTTCATGTCCATCCCAAGCTTCCACACCTCACCTACAAACCTACTATTCACTTGTTGGTCTGCATAATACGGCCAACAAATCATTGGCATACCAACGAATATACTTTCCAAGGTGGAGTTCCACCCGCTGTGGGTGAAAAATGCGCCAACTGTTGGGTGGGCCAGTACTTCTTCCTGTGGGGCCCAACCCACCATGTACCCCCTCTTCCTCGTCCCCTCCACCAACTCCACTGGAATTTGCCGGTCACCTGCCACTGAGTTTGGTCGTATGACCCACAAGAACCTCTTCCCACAATTCACCAGACCATACCAAAACTCTACAAGCTCGTCTTTTGTCAACACTGTCATGCTTCCGAAGCTCACGTAGATCACAGATTTCAACGGTTGTGCATCCAGCCACATCATACAACTCCCATCTTCTTGCCAGAGACTGTTTGAAGATCGAGGTGAAAGCGACGTTTTCAGTGGCGTTCTGGCTCTAAGGTTAGCATGGAGTGGTCCAATAGTATAGAGTTTTGGAAAGTGACTACGTATGAGAGCCAATGTTGATTCTTCAAGGTCTTCGAAAGTATTGAGTATCAGCCCATTGGCTCTAGTTGCTTGTTGAGTCTCAGTCATTACGAGTTGGAAACCCGGGTCAGCCATGTCACTTACTCGGCAAAAACTCGGCAAATCACGTAGTCGAAGAATACTTTCCATTCCCTCCACATTCTCCACTAAACGGTCCATATTGTCTTCTCCTGTAAAAAACAAGCGAGTAATTTGATTGAATTTATTGTATTTAGTTAAACAAATTACAAAGATAAGTTTGAAATGCATAATGTTGGATTTGTTTTTGTACTTTTGTTTTTATGGAAAACAAGAATTAATGCTTTAATTTAACAAAAATTAAGAGTAATTCTAGGACGACGTCAAACTCGTACACAATAAAATTAAGGGTGTGTTTGACAACCCAATTAAGTGCTGAAAATCACTTATTTCTTTTCAATGCATTGGATATTATACCACTTAATTGAAAAAGCGGCGAAAAAATCACTGAACACTTTAAGTGAAATTTTTCTACTGAAAATAATCACTAAATGCAGTATATTTCAGTACTTGAAATATTATTTTTAGTATTATAAATTTAATCACTTAAACTTTTCAGTACTTAAAATTCAGCACTTAATTTTCAGTACTTAATTTTCAGTTTTATCAAACGGACCCTAAGTTTTATCAAACATTTGGATATACAAGACAGGTTAACTTCTGTTTGGCAAGGTTCAAATCTGGTTCTGAAGTTTGTAAGTATACGGTCTATATATATTCTAGTGTTTGGTAACTGCATGTTTATTGTCTAGAAGACTGCGCTAAGTTGACAATTGTATTTGACAACCCAATTAAGTGGTGAAAATAAAAACTTTTAGCACTTATTTTTTTTAGTGCTTTTGATAACTTACCACCTAATTGAAAAAGCAACCAAAAAATCACTGAAAACTTTAAGTGAAAATTTTCTACTGAAAATAATCACTTAATGCAGTCAATTTCAGTAGTTGAAAAACTGTTTTCGGTATTACATATTCAATTGCTTAAAATTTCCAGTACTTAAAATTTAACACTTAATTTTCATTTTTATCAAACTCACCTTAAAATATGTTCTTTCATAATCTAAAGGACTGTTTGGGAAAGCACAAATTCGGATGATCTGTGATTAACAATTGAAATGATTCTATAATTATGTATCTGGTAAGAACCCTTTTGTTTGTATGAAGTCTGTGCCCCAAACTAAAAGCACTTGTTCTATATCAAACTAACATGATGTCAATTTTTCATGTATATATAAATATATATTAAAAAAAAAAAGGGTGATGCTATTTCCACTCCATCATTGAACTAAGGCACTCCATGGTACCACTTTTAAAGCATGTGGTACCATGTATGTCATGCATTACATATATGGTACCACATGTTCTAAAAATGGTACCATGGAGTGCCTTAGTTCAACGATGTAGTGGCAATAACAATTCCCTAAAAAAAAAAAGATAAAATTAGGAATCAGACTAAGGGTGCGTTTGATATAACTAAAAATTAAGTGCTGGATTTGAAGTACTAAAAATTTTCAGTGATTGAATTTGTAATACTGAAAACATTACTTCAACTATTAAAATAGAATGCATTCAGTGATTATTTTTAGTAGAAAATTTCACTTAAAGTTTTCAGTGGTTTTCTGGCAGCTATTTGTTTAATTAAGTGGTACATTATCAAACGCACTGAAGTGTTGAATCTTTTCAGTTTTAGTACTTAATTCGGTTATCAAACATACCCTAAGCATGATCCAATATGTGCATTCCTAATCATGCCCTAACATTATGCTGATTTTCGAATAAACTAGATGAAGAATGAGAATAGATCTGAACCTCATCTAATTTTTATCCATTTGTTTGAGCCTTCGTTATATTCTTTTTATCTTTCTAGTAATGACTATGAGACCATTTCAGTAATAGTAAAGTCACTTCATAAAGTGTGGGACCACATAAAATACACATAATTTAGGTGTCAATTTGACGACATTCGTACCTTTAATAGGAAGCTCACCGGCTTCAATTAGTTTAGGAATACAGAAAAACGCCCAGAAACAGGCCGCACTCACAGCCCGGAATGAAATGATCGGAATCCCAACCTCTTCTGCAGCATCAATGGCGAAACACATAATCCCATCCGCTATGACACACGTCACCGGATTCCTATTCTCGGACCCAAATCGACCCGAGATCAGCATTTTTCTGAATTGGGGTTTCGTCACAGCCTCAATCGAAGCGAACAATTCCCTAATCCGCTCGCCGGACCGAGGATGATCCGCCGGAAGACCATCGGAGATTGTCTGGAAATTGAAATCGGCGTAATGGGCGAACCGGGTTTGGACATTTGTGTAGATAAGGAGTCGCCGGTGGTTGAAATCGGAGTTGAGGAAGGTGACCTGAACTCCGGCGATGCAGAGAAGCTCGGCGAGTTTGAGCATTGAATTGACATGGCCTTGAACTGGGAATGGGAAGATGAGTACATGAGGAGGTGGGTTTGATTGATTATCCATTTTTGAAGAAATTTTTTGAGAAATTGGATTGAGTGTGGTTTGGTATTTATATTGGGGTGGTTGAATTGTTTGTTATGAACAGAATGCTGTGAATTTGCTTGTTTGTTATGGAAATGGGAATTGGGTGTTTAGTGAGAGAGAGAATGTTTCTGTGCTCATCTTTTTAGTGCCTTGTTTGGATTTACATTTTTTAAATTATCAGTGTCCTCTTTCCATGGCTTTAAAGCTGGAGGAGTGAACAATGCCTGGTTTTTAATTCAAATATTGCCTTATTGGATAGGTTTACCTACCATTTTTTTTTTTTGGGTAGAAAATTTTTTGCAACAGTTAGAAGATTGAACAAAACAGGAGGTTAAAGATTGGCTACAGAAACTGAAATTTGCAAATAAAAAAATAAAAAATAAATTAATTAAAAAGAGTAATAATAATTAAAATTTTTGGACTACAATTAGGCTTAGTTTGGCCCCCACGTGGTGCTTCTCCTTTTTTAAAGCTCAATTTCATGTTAATTCATTTGGTAACTAGGTTATGAGCTTTGCAAAAATTGAACTTAGGGCTTTTTTGGGATAGCTTTTAAAAGCTCCACAAAGCTCTAGAATGGAGCTTTTAAAAGCTTAAGGTTGCTTTTTGGTTTCATGATGTCTTTTTGAAGAGTAGTGTGTCACTTGTATAAAATTATCAAACAACTTAGTAATAAATTTCATAAGCTCCTTTAAAAAAGCCACATGGGGGCCAAACTAAGCCTTAATCCAATTACTTTTCAATGCTGTAAATTAGTGTTCATGACATCTTTGCTTGCTCCACATATACAAATCATGTTTACTTTCAAGTGATGAGAAATTTTGGAATGCAATTATGCAAACTTTCAACTATTCAGAAGCTAGTAATATGCTACCAAGTACCAAGCTGGCTTAGCGCAATTGGTACGACCTCTCTCTCTCCAGTAGGGAGATTGAGGGTTCAAATTTTCTTAGTGGGTTCCATTATTGACTATTATTACTCTTTTATTTTCTTCTAGTCTTTGGTCTTTTGTAGTAAATGAGCATGTACAACATTTAATATAAAAACAGTAGCGGATGTAAAAATGTGAATTTGAAGTTCACAACAGTAGACTATCCATATGTCTATATAAGGGGACTTGGTCTTGTATAATGGAGCATCTTGAATACTTGTAACATTTCTCTCACTATAATAAATACTTCTTTTGACTATCCTTTTGTGGATCTTTCCTACTTCTTCGTCTTCTTCTTTATTTTGTAGCTGGTATCAGAGCTGTAAGAGTCTATCACATCAAAGTTCTTCTGTAAGATCAAGTATATACTGAAGTTCTATATAGCATCTTTGTAAGCATTCTCTTTATTTATATCTTCTCTATGTACATTTTACTTGCTTATATAATTCTGTTTTTACTGTTGTTATTTCTCTTGATTATTAGTTGTCAAAGCCCATATATCGTCTGTTCATGACCATTTTATTGTTGTACTTAGGCTTGTTCAGGTCTTTTCTGAACTCTTGGGAGGTCTTAGGCACCAAACAATTACTAAGCTTGAGAAAGAAATTTTCATAATGACAAATAAGTATAAGATAGTAATATGTGTAGGAAATACTGTAGAATGTATAAATGACTCATATGATCATGCACTTCACATTAAAAAAGTGTCAGCTACAATAGGAAGTGTGTGTTCAAGTTTAAATAGTATAACAGATATTATGTATTATTGTTTTTCTAAACTAGAAAAAACCCAACAAATAAACCACAACTATCTAGAGTCAGTAGTAACTTCAATAGATCATAAGATAGATAATCTTGGATCTATTACTAGTATTGATCTGGAAAAAGAGACAAAAAAACCATATTAGTCTTTTTAATCAAAAGTTTGGAAAAACCAACTAACGAAAAAATAGATAATGGAATGAATAATCCAGGTGATAATAAAATCCCTCGATCATATTATGAATCCGAAGATATTCTGATGTTACAAGAAAAATCCTAACATAGGACTGAGTGTGAGAATATCGTCGAAATCCTAGATTATTGGCGTCAACTATATAAAGACCCAGATTTAACTGTTGAAGAGAGAGATAAGATAATAACCCAGATAAGAGACACTTCTCCGCAATATGAGGAATTATTAAGGCATTTTGAATATTCCATAAATATTTTATCAGATGATGATAGTCAATCATCCTCTTCAGAAGAATCCTCAGATGAAACACATGTGGATGAAACCCCAACTCCTAAGGGAAAAAGAAAAGCTAGTGAACCCTTAGATCCAGAATATTTTGGTGATTTTGGAATGAATGAGTTCAATCTGGACGAATTTATTCAAGCAGGGGATGATAGAAAAGCTAAGGTAGACAAACCCTCTACTTCAGAATCAACTCCTGAACCAATAGCAGCCAGGAGAGATGATAACCATAAGTACCCAATAGCCCAGAATGGTACTTATTTAAATTTTACTAATGTACCATTTAGAGACCAAATATCCGCTATTGAAAATTGGACACAATCACTGTCCATCATCATTACAAATTATGGTACTATATGGACTATAGCAAAGTTCCTAGATTATATTGCAGCCACCCTACAAAGGGATGCAATACAATGGTTAAAGCAATGGGAAAAAAATGAGTTAGGACAAGCCCAAAAAAATGAATTGCTAGAATATGACTCATTTGATAAAATCCTAGCCAAATTTGTCCTTCTTTTAAAAACTAATTTATGTGGGTTTGTAGGTGATAGTAATTTGCAAGAAGATGCAAATTATATTCTCGCTAAAATAGAATTATGTAATATATGTCTTTATGAAGACTATGTTACAACTTTTAAAAAGTACTTTTATCAACTTGATCCATCAGCCACAACATATTGGCTTGATCATTTTTTTCACAAACTCCCTAATCCATAGGATGAGTAAGCTATTAAAGGCTACCCAGACTTTCTTAAGAAAATAGGAAATGAAGATTTAGATAACTTAGGTTTTCGCATACAATATGTTCTTCGGTTGATAACCCATCACTGTTTAGAACTAAAAGCGAAAAAACAGGTAAAAAACCAGATTCCCAATAATAAATATGGTCAACGTGTTATGACAACATTTTAAGGAAAAATCTAAAGATAGGATGTTCAACCTCATCCTATAGGAAAAAGAAAGGATTTAAGAAAAAAAAAAAGTTCAAATGGAGACCATGGAATAAAAATAAAAATTTCTCCAAAAAGAAAAAATATGTTCGTAGGAAAAAGCAAAAAAATACAGGTATTTTCAAAAAGAAAACTTGTAGATGCTTCATATGTAATGAAGAAGGTCATTATGCACCTGGCTGCCCCAAAAACGGGAAGAGTGTAAAGAAAAAGATCAAAGTTCTTGAAGAACAAAAATACGAAGTACTCTTCGGAAAAGAAATTTCAGATAAGGAAGAAATTCTTTATGAAATTTCTAGCGAAAACTACAGTTCTTCAGATGAAGAAATTAATGAATATATCTTCATGATGCAAGATAAAATTCAAGAAGTTCTACAAGATGAATTAGAAAATATTCGTCTTAAAGATGTTGTAGGAGAGGAAGTCACTCTCACTGAATCTGAATTAACACGATTTGAAAAACTTCAAACTCTGGCTGTACCAAAAATTTATAAAAAATTTCGATTTAATTTTTTCTCAACACGAGTGTTGAAACAATATAGTGGAAACACAAAAGCTCAATTTTCTAGCGAAGGAAAAATTGATATTCCACTTTTTGACAAAAGAAAAGTTGCTAGATGGAAGGCAAAATACCCCCATATCCAATATATTCATATTGGTGTTATTTAGGTTACCATTACTGCTTTATTTAGGCAAGGGATAGACACCCAAATTTTAGCAGTAATTTTTGACAAAAGATTTTCGGACCTAATGAAAGCAATCACTGGAGGAATTCAGTCTAATATGGCTAATGGAGTTATTTGGTTTAACATTAGACCAAATTTCTTTATTTCAGTAAATGATCATAATATTGAAGACACAGTTAGAATAAGGATCAAGACTAAAGGAATTGCTATGAAAGCAAATTCCCATGACTTGTCAATTAATTGGAAAAAAAATCCATGAATTAATAAGGTTTACCGAAACTAGGGTCAAACAAACAGAAAATAAATTAGTAGAAATTTTTGAATTAACCTAGACCCTTTTTGACACAGTTATTCAACCTAGATTGATTGACTGGAGTGATCTAGAAATTCCTAGACAATGGTTAATTGCAGATCTCGAAGAGGAAGAAAATAGGGGAAACACAACTCCTATGTTGAATCTACAAGCTTCAGGAAAAAACTTGTATATTCAAAACAAAAGAAAAACAACTTCTACCTCCATATTTGAAAGATATTTTTCTAATACACATGCCTTAAAACCAAACTAATAATTAAATACAACAATCACCAAAACACAAACATTAAAATACAAAATAAAATATTTGTTTATGATCGGTGCCATGGGAAATAGCGGACTAATTTTGCTGCAGAAGGGTTAGTCGTACGCACATCCACACATATATAAAAAAAATATATGTTTTACTATTGAACCCCTAATTGATTTACACTGTATATAAACCCTTTACATACAAAATTAGAACTTAAAACAACATCTTATTTCTCTGTCGCACTTCAATCGATCGACAAAGGTTCGATAGATCGAGACTTCGATCGATTGTATGTTCAATCGATTGAACTTTCAGTTTCACAGAATGATTTGGAAAAATTTACAGAATACTAAAAAATTAAAGTATACATTTTAAAAAAACATTTAAAACTGTGAACAGAACACCGGGACAGAGAATCTGTCTCGATCGATCGAACCTAGTTCGATCGCTTGAGAACAGACGGACTTCGATCGATCGAGACTACTTCGATCGATCGAACTCACCATGCATCCAATGCAATCACAGATTTGTATTCTGCTGCGAAAACAATGCAAAAACAGATCGGTGACGATGCAGTTATGAAAACAGTTCTAAAATCAACATACAAATCAAAACTAGTGTTCCAAAACGTATCTATAGATCCAAACAAGCGTGGCTCAGATACCAATTGTTGGAAAAATAGGTTTAAAATTAAATTTAAATGCGTAGCAGAAAGAACAAGTTACAAAAACTTTATTGGTAGCCCGGATCTACTACTCGTTAACTCTATAGATGCGTATAAGAGGGGACAAGAATTATTCCTTAGTGTCTTTAACCCAATTCTGAAATATTCAAACTTCTTGATAGTGCAGCAGCTTCCACTAGGTTGTCTACACCCTTATGACTCCTACAGATGCTACCAGAGAGGCTAGAGTTGGTAGGAACTCTAACGGAAGGATAAGAAGGCTTGGAGAACCCTAAACAATTTCAGCAGCTTTTGTATAGGAAAAACAACGATTATTAAACCCTGTACGTAGCTGCCCTATTTATAGATTTCCAAAATTGACTTTAACCTTCGACCGATCGAAGTGGCTTCGATAGATTGAAGGTTCTTCAATCGATCGAACTTGCCTAGACTTCAAACGATCGAGAGTATTTCGATCGATCGAACCTGTCTTGACAAGATCTTCATTTGCCTTTCCAAGCATCCTAGCGGAGCTAAGAGTGGGACCTCCTAAGCTCTTTATTGTTGGCTCAGACTGTCACGCCCCAGAACCACCCAGATGATCCTAGGATACGTGGCACGCCACCAAGGCCTTACACAAGTGATTAAAGTTTCAAAAATAAATTTAAAATAAGCTGAAACCAAAGAAGCTCAACAATAATAAATAAAATAAAAAAAAACAAAATCCCTTCTTTGCAATCAGCCAAAATAACCCTGTTTTAACAGTTAGTAACTTCTCAAATAACATTACCAAATCATAGTTATGAGCTCCCAAAGTCCAAGCAAGAGTTTTTAAAGACTTTAAATAAAAATACTAAAAATAACCATTTATAACCAACCCAATAAATAAATCTCAAAGTTCAAATGTCCCAATCCAATAACATTAGTCATGGTAACACTACAAACAAACAATCCCAGCTAACACAGTCCAACTTTATACTACAGGAAACTAAAGTGTAAAATTTAACTAGAGATATTACATAAGCCTAAACCAACCAAAATATGACTTGTACTACAATCCATATTAAAACCGATTAATTACAACTATATTGCAAGCTTTAAACTAAAAAGCAGGTAATTATTAACAATGTTACAACAACTCCCAAAACCCATAAGCCAGCCAAGCCACTTCCCAGCTCACTTTCCTGATTCCTCACCACGATCACCTAGGATGGTTATTCAATAACCATTACAATATATAAGCTATATGCTTAGTGAGTAATGCTAATCATGATTATGGATAATAAACATGCTCAATTCAACATATTACACATAACTATAGTCTCTGGCAATTACTAGTTCACTCCCACCACTACCGGCTAGCCCGCGGCTCCACTCCCCAAGCCCACGTGACTAGTCATGACCCACGCCCTCACACGTGCGGTCCCATAGGCCTCTGGCGGCCGTGGTCGTCACCACAAAGATTACCTCATGGTGGTATAGAACTAGAAATTTCCATTGACCCAAATAGGCAACTCAACATGCTCATTTAATCATTACACCGTGCTTTCACAAATAAATTGGGCCTAATTTAACCACATGAATTTTGCCCAATAATAATCTAAATAAATTAAATCACGCTAATTAGGCATGCTTTGGCATCACAATTGAACCTAACATGAAAGTCATCCAAATATCAAAATTAACATCACTCACCTCTTGGGTTTCGCTCCTAATCACAATATTAGATTCCTATTATGATCCAGGTACAAACCCTATATAAAAATTACAAGTTATAAGCTTAAACCCTAAAAAGGGTCGCGGAAAAACTATCACAGAACTCAATAAAATTAGTACCAATAGATTAGGCTTACCCCCAGGAGTCCGAATATGTGATCAGAATCAAAAACCAACGTCGTTCGGCTCGACAATCGTCGTCGAGACGTCACCGTCAAAATGAATCTCCTATTCTCTGCGTACTAACAAGAATGAAGATTATGAGGATGTTGAGTCATCCTCTTTAGGTGTCATGTATATATATAATTCCCATTTTTATTATGAAACCCCCACTAGTTTGCTAATTTTGCAATTACGCCCCTATTAATTATGAAACTATATTAAAACTATCCCAAACCTAAATGGGTATTTATCTATGTCTCGCATGGGTCCCATACGTGGTCCCATATAATTAAATGAAGTTGCTAATTAGCCTACTAATTATATAACGTGTTCAGTTCGTGCTCACAAAGGTACCCCTAATTGACCCCAAAAGTGGTCACTACCTAATAACATGATATTAACAACAATAAAATGGTAAATCATTTAAGCCTTAATAAACATTTAGGCACATAGGGTGTTCCACATATAATGTCCCATCTCAACTGGGACCCATCAACACACATCCCAACTTGGGATTGCCATACTAGCAACAACTGGGTTCCCAACTGGACACCCATAATCAACTTAGTGGGTTAATTCCCACTTTCAATAAGCATATCTCATAACACATTAATTAACATTAACTCATAATTATGCATGCTAAAACAGTATTAAATATAAACCGCGGGAGCGGGTGTCACACAGACCAGTTGGCAATTCCCATGATCAAACTCTTTGATCAGCAAACTAACCAACTGGTCAGTTATCGTTTACTCTATTATAAAACGATAACTGAACTCCAATGCCAAAGAACAAATCCGAAGCGATAACTAGACTTTTATGGTGTACTAATGTCCCTCTACCGTTAGCATTCATAATCAGATTCAGGTAGTCGAATAACTATTACTGTCAACTTGAATCATGATTACTTCTTGTATTCCTTGAGTCCCATTCACCTCTCATGATTACCAAACATGTTGATAACTACTTATCAACAAGACTGCAGTTCTCAGTAATCAACTTGGTGACATTCTCAAGGGAATGCTTACTCTTTAACAGAGGGTAGATTCTATCTTGACAATATATGTTCACAACCGTATAGAACATGACATACCCAAGATACCCAGGTGTTGATCTCTTATAGACCTCACTGATTGGTAAGTCAAAGCAGCCATGTCCACAGTCTGTGTTCATAATCGTCTCAAGATTGAGAACACGTACCTTATACAAGTTATGAGTTCCTACCGACTTTTGACAGTGTTAAGCGTCAATAGGAGAGCTCAGGTCCGTCAATGCCTTATAAGCACTAGCATATTAACTAAGAGCTAAACTCCAATGATTGAGATTCATCACTCCACCCAATGGTAGTTAATTATACTATAGTGTAAACCTAATAAGATATCCAGTCTCATCCACTGTGACAAATTCTAGGTATTAAAGGATAGTAATTAGTATCTCACTTGTATGTATCTCATACACACACGAATTACTTACTATGATACTTAAGGATTGACAATCATCTCATGAAAGAAACATACACAAATCATTCTGTAAAACTGATATCCATATATTAAAATGTCAATGTCTCATACATAAAGTAATGGTTTGAGGGCACAAACCCAACAATTACGTCTTTTAAAATTCTCCCACGTTCTCACCGTCAAACTATGACCACTAACATGCCCGACTAAGTATTCAAAAAGAATACGAACAACCAACTTGACTTGCCTCGACATCCTTAACACTACTACCATCTATTTTTATAATTCGACATCATTCACCAACCCAAACACCTTTCACTAACCACCTCGTCACGAAGAACTGAAGTGCTGCGTAGTTCAAGGACATCCATTTCGTCACAAAGAACCGAAAGGAGTCTCAACTCCACGAAGCGCCACTTCATCACGAAGAATCGAAGTGTTCACCATATCTGTTTCGTCACGAAGAACCGAAAGGATACACTATTTCATAACCATCACTTCGTCACGAAGAACCGAAGTATTCACCATATCCGTTTTGTCACGAAGAACCGAAAGGATACACAATTTCATAACCATCACTTCGTCACGAAGAACCAAAGTATTCACCATATTCGTTTCATCACGAAGAACCGAAAGGATACACAATTTCATAACCATCACTGCGTCACGAAGAATCGAAGTATTCACTATATCCATTTCATCACGAAGAACCGAAAGGATACACAATTTCATAACCATCACTTCGTCACAAAGAACCGAAATATTCACTATATCCGTTTCGTCACAAAGAACCGAAAGGATACACAATTTCATAACCATTACTTCGTCACGAAGAACCGAAGTATTCACCATATCCGTTTCGTTACGAAGAACCGAAAGGATACACAATTTCATAACCATTACTTTGCCACGAAGAATCAAAGTATTCACCATACCCATTTCGTCACGAAGAACCGAAAGGATGCACAATTTCATAACCATCACTTTGTCACGAAGAACTGAAGTATTCACCATATCCGTTTCGCCACGAAGAACCGAAAGGATACACAATTTCATAACCATCACTTCGTCACGAACAACCAAAGTATTCACCATATCCTTTTTGTCACGAAGAACCGAAAGGATACATAATTTCATAACCATCACTTCATCACGAAGAACCGAAGTATTCACCATATCCGTTTTGTCATGAAGAACCGAAGTATTCACAATCACACTTTTTTCTCACTATTCTGGCCTCTGCGGCCTAGTTTACCTATTTGACACTTATCCTCAGCATAAGCTTCTTCTGACATTACACTGCTGATAGTCACGTATACCCGACCACGCACGCATCACTCATTAAGGAGTTTGGTTCATGAAATGAATTCCAATTGTAACCGTCAAGATTTCACTATATGTCCGACATTCTGTTTTACTCCTCAATATACTTACGATGGAAACATTCCTAATTACTATCAACGTTATAATCGTGCCATATAACATACTTATAGTTTCGGTATGAACTCTCAATGGTAATCATACTATATTCATAACAACGAAAACCTAGCATGTAGCTCATGGATCCATAACATGAATTTGATACCAATAAACATATAGATAAAATCCTTAACTTACTCATCTACGCGATAGCATTACCATAGTACAAGATTCATAACAACACAGGTACCGGAGAACTAGCATCATCAATCAACACAATGCATAAACAATACATCCTACAAAAGCTGTATAATCTGCCAGGATGTATTTTCACTGTGTTGACAGAATTAATATGATTTATTTGGGCATGATAAATTGCTTTGTAGATAAAACTCAAAACTAGAACATTATAGGTAATTGGATTATCTTCATGTACAAAAAAATCTAGCTTCATTCAGATTTTTGAGATGCTTAAAATGTTTATTTTACTTAGCCATTTCTTATATCTCGGACGGCTCTGTCACAGATTTTTAGCACTGCGTTGTATGTACATTTTACCTATGAAGGATTGATGTTTAGATTGAGATATAGGAGTGATTTGTAGGTAAATGAGTTAGATTTCTTCACAAAAAACCTAGCCTCATTCAGGTTTTTGAGCTGCTCAAAACGTTCATTTTACTAAACTACGTTCTGCTGGAAGTTTCTGTTTCTCAGATTTATAGCACTGCGTTTTACACATATTTTACCTATGAAGGATTGATTTTTAGACTGAGCTATAGAAGAGTTATTTGTAGATAAATGAGTTAGATTTCTTCACAAAAAAAACCTAGCCTCATTCAGATTTTAGCTACTTAAAATGTTCATTTTACTAAACTCTGCTGAAAGTTTCTGTTTCCCAAATTTGAAGATTTGTCTTGCATGTAATGGAAATCTAAAACTAACAACATCAAGAACTTACTAAACATTACTGCACACTATATATGTTCTAAAGTGAGTTAGAAAACTCACCTAAACTTGAAATTGAGCTTGGGCTTTGGATTTGAGCTTAGGAAACTTGAACACAAGCTTCAATGGTGGAAGGTTCTTCTTCTTCTTCTAACTTCTTTTATCTTACCATGGAGTTCATCTCCTAGCTCTCTCTAACTCTATATGTAGATTATAATCCTCCAAAAACTAGAAATATATGTGCATGTGCATGGTTATATAGAGAAATGCATGTGCTAGGTGTCTATTACATGCTTGCATGCTAGGACACATGTCCAAAATATGGATAAGTGCAGCCGGGGGGTTGCATGTTCCACAAGTCTGGGGGGTTGCGTGTTCCACAAGTGGCCGGCCATGGTGGGGCTCATCTCAGGTTTTGTGCCACTTTCTCAGTTTGCATGCACAAGTCCTCGTCATGCTTGTTAGTCTCGATTTACGTGCAATCGGGTATTATTTCTAATATCCGGGTCCGAGTACGGGACTAAGCTAAGTCTAATTACAGTCGGGTCAGTGCGGTGCTTACATTCTAATTAGTAATACTACAACATGTCAAAACCGTCACATAATCAAAATAATATAATAACCGGTCAAATATGGAAATTCAGAAAACTGATATTATTATAAGTAGAGAAAAATTACAAGTATTACACTATGATCTATACCAGACAAGATATAGATGAATTTGATATTCAAACTCAAGAACTTCTATACAAAAAGCTTAGAGAAGAAACCAGTAGCCCTCACTCTAGTCCAGCCTTCATGGTACAAAACCATGCAGAGATTAAGAGAGAAAAATCTATAATGGTAGTAAATTATAAAAGGCTAAATGAGCAATTAGAATTTGTCGGATATTTTATACCTCGAAAAGATGTTTTGATTTCCTTAACCCAAGGATCAAAATACTTTAGTAAATTTGATTGTAAAAGTGGATTTTGGCATATCCAACTAACTAAAGAGTCAAGACAGCATTTAGCACCCCTAGAGGTCATTACCAATGGAAGGTTATGCCCTTTGGATTAAACATCACCCCATAAGTTTATCAGAGATGGATGGATACAATTTTTAAAGATCTAAAAGTTTTTGGTGTTGTATATATTGATGACATACTCATCTTCTCCAAAACCAAGGAGTAGCATAAATATCATTTGAAAATTCTCTGTGAACGATTTCAAAAACATGGAATCATTTTGTCCCCAAAAAAGATTGAGCTAGAAAATGAATCAATTGAATTTTTGGGAATAATTTTAAATCAAAACTGTTTAAAGTTACAAGAGCATATTTTAGCAAAAGTTCGTGATTTTCCTGATATACTAGAAAACAAAACTCAATTACAAAGTTGATTAAGAATTCTAAATTACGGATGAAATTTTATTCAAAATTTATCAAAAATAGAAATTCCTTAGTTAGCCAAACTAAGGAAAAATGTTATTTTTGATTGGATTGATAAGGATGTTACCTTACTCAAACAGATTAAGGATAATATCTCACAATTACCAGATGTTTATCTTCCAAAATATGGAGATAAATTAATTTTAGAAACATATGCTTCTGATACATGTTGGGGATGTGTATTAAAAGTTATTCCTGCTTCTTTATGGCCAGAAGAGGAACCACCTCTTTCAGTTAATATTATAAAGCCAAGAAAGAAACCAATTCCTTGGTATCTTCAAAAAGAAGAACTTATTTGTGGATATAATTCTGGTACGTTTAAACCAAACGAACAGAAATATATCATTTTTGAATAAGAATTACTTGCTATTAAATTAGCAATTAAAGAATTTCATATTTACTTAGCACCAGAAAACTTTATTGTCATAACAGACAATAAAGCTATCAAAGATTTCCTTGTAAATAAAAAATCTATTGAACAAGGAAGAAGATTGGCTTGGTATAATAAAATTTCTGAATATACTTTTGAGGTAGAACATCTTAAAGGTACTAAGAATTTACTTGCAGATTTGCTTAGCATGAACTGCTATGCCAAGGAGCATGAATAAGTGTAAACAACCCCCACAAGAAGATTGGGTTACCATTGCCAAAAAGGCAAATGAACTCCAAAGAAAAGTCTATGTTATTTTCACTGGACGCAAACCAGGCATTTATCAAGTATGACCAGAATGCCATCAACAAGTTAATCAGTTTCATGGAGCATGCTATCAATCTTATGAAAGCATGACAAAGGCTAGAAAAGGCTACTACTCTACTATTCCTATGCCATTGCTAAACAAGCAATTTGAGCATATGCAAAGATTTGAAAATACCCAGATACCAAAAAATGATGAATCTGGGAATTCCAATTTTTATAATCCTGGGCTACCCATGGAAATTTATGATGAACTCAATGGTGCATGAAAAACCCATTGTGCCAATGAAAAATCAAAATTTTGAAAGCATATGAGTGCTTTGACAGATAAAGTAGCTGAAAAAACAGGTAGACTAGATGAGAAAATCGGCAAGTTATCTAATCTTCAAAATCTTTGTTTCAATATCATTAAACAAATGAATTGGGCAGAAGATTTTAATTTTGAAAAAATAAACAATTTTCTTCAAATATCTGATCTCATAAGCCATGATTTTTTAGATCCAATTTTGTAAAATATTAAGAGAATGTCTCTTTGAAAAAGCAAGACATCTTCTACCAAGAGATGTTTTTATTCAAATTAAAGAAATGGTGGAAGATCATCAAAAAATGATTTGAGCATTACTTTTTCGATCCTATGAAAAAAATTAATTTTCATGATGGGATTCCTAAAATAACCATCTTTGTAAACCACGAAGAATGGTTTTATGAAGATATTCAATGGGGAATAGCAAATCAAGTTATTTTTCAGACTCTTGAATCACATAGTTAGATTCATTTCGCAGCTATGATTAAGTGCATGCTTTCCTATATAGTTCAAACCTATATGTGGAATAAATATTTTACTTTTTGGATAGCAAGCACTGTAGGATGGAGAGAAAGAGAAAAATTCTTCCAACCATATCAGATTTGGTATCTTAAACCCACAGGAGAATGGGAATTCAAAAATTATTTAATAAAAACTGATTCATCAGATGTGGTCAGAAAACTCGATCCGGCACAGTATTGGATAGATAGTATTTTATCTATCTCATCAAATGCTGCAGATATTAACGGATCAGCGACTCTCCCATTTATGGTAACAGATGGTAGAATACTATTTGTTACTTATCATGCCATGACCTATATAAGGTCAGATGAACAAGTCAGAGAAGTAGAAGAACTGCTACTAAGACTAAGAAAGAGAGATTAACTAGATCTTCCTCTAGATCTGTCTATGACAGCAAATGATGTGGAGCAATTTCGTTCACAATAGTTCAGCCAGGACCCAGATAACGAAAGCACCCACGACTTTGAGGACGAAGCATACCAAAACTTGGTAAACGCAATGGAAGCATAGTGGGACCCAGCCAAGGTTGAATTATTGTAAAAGACTCCGGAACGACTCTAACCTTATCCAGGACACATGGAGATTTCTGCAAGAAGAAGAAAAAGTAATCCAAACAAGGTCACGTTTTAAAACGCGGGAAAGAGGACACGTGGATGTATAAATCCATTATTGACTATTACTACTCTTTTGTATTCTTCTAGTCTTTGGTCTTTTGTAGTAAACTAGTCGACAACCCGTGCAAATGCACAGGAATTCATTAAAAAAAATATAGGATTACATTTCAAACTAAACTACATTAACAATCAAACATTTGTATAGACGAATATTAGTAGTTCTTCAAATACCTTCTACTACATTGTAGTAAACTTCCCAATAGTCAGTCAATTGTGAAACACTAAAATACTAAATAAAAACTCACGCCATATGACACAGTTTTCTATCACTGTTGTCAAGGTAGTTTAGGAAAAATCGAGGCATGTTGCCACTCTTTCCTCATCACTAAACATACATCTGCACGGAAGAAAAAAGATATAAAGCAACAACACATCATAACAAATACTCATTTAACCTTTGTAATAAACAAATGCAAACAAACTATTGAAGCTTGTAATTAACTCAGAAGACTATTGTCATTCCCCTTGTGGGCATATATTTTTAGGATATTCAGAACCGTGTGAGACAGGTTGGTTGTATCAGTTCCCCTTGTGAGGAGGAAGGCAAATGTTGTGGCTCGTGAGCTTGCCAGGTTGAGTGGGTGTGAGAGGACAAAGAATTTTTGGAAAGGATTTGTCCTTCTGTTTTTTCTCTCTTTGTTAGAGATGTTCCAGTTCCACTTCTTTTGATCCAAAAAAAAGAAAGAAAGAAAGAAAGAAAGGAAAAAGAAAAAAGAAAAGCAATGCTTCACAAATAAAATATATACACCACATGTATTTATAAATTCCTGTGAGCGGAAAATCATAATAAAGGATGGTTATCACTTGATTCACTTTGAGGGTACCCTGTGTCTATAGTACACTTCGGGGTCCCTGAAAAAGTTGCAATCTCTAGTCTCATCAGCTCTTTCACCCAAAACAATAAATTATCAATATTGATACATGTGAAACAAAGGAACTATTTGAGCGTAAAATACTTATACAAAATCTTAAATTGACATAAAATTCAAAATGGGATTGGATACAATAAATTAAATATAAATTTCAAATGCATGTATGGACACCACAATTCCTGCATGAAACCTAAATTCTCAATTAGAACACAGCAAGAAGATCTATATTAGAACAGATATAAGAAACTAACATTCTAAAGGAACAATAAAACGTATAAAGCTGCCATTTAATTTATTGATTCTCTTCATTTTGTAAAATCTGTTTTTTTAGTCTTTATATGGTCTTTTTTCCTGTTGTATGACAAAGTTGTTTATTCTCATTTATACTTTTGCACCATTATGTGTCCATTGCAATTAACCCATTTTGGCAGCATTCCCCCCATTAATTAACCAACCTTTGTGGTCAAAGGAAAACTCAAATCATTAGATTACTAAACTGATTAAGGCAAAACATCCAAATTTGCAGGGATACTATTTTAATGCCCATGTTCTTTTGAAAGCTACATAATCATTACCAATACTTTTTTACCTTCTGGATAAAATTCATAGAAGGCAACGCACTTGCAATTTCATATAGGCGTATAACCTTAGATGCAGAGTGATCTTATGAAGAGACAGTCAGAGTTCCAGGATCCTTTTCACTCACTAAACATTTCGGAATACACAAACGCACAGTATTGTTGTGACTTCGTCAAAGGAGATAAATTTCACCTGCATAGAAGAGTACTAAGTTAGCATTATATGAGAATTGCAACAGGAGACCACACTGATTTGAAGGGAAAATATGACATCAAGTTCAAATATTATTAAGCGAATATTTAAAGCACGTAATTTTGAAGCAAAATAGAAAGAAAAAAAAAAAAAACATACCACTGCAACATACTTACTGGTAGAATGATTCTCCTTGAATTGCTTCAAGAATTCCCCCTAAATTCAACATCAAAGCTTAAAATTTTCAGGAAGGTAGCCCCATAGAACAACTAATCATGAACTATACTTCATATTTTATTGGATTTTTTTAATCTATACAATTAAGGACATCACCAATGTATGATCCACAGGTTTCCTTTCTTTACTTTTCGTTTTTTTTTTTAGGGAAAAAAAACTTAAAATGTGTCTGCTTTCCACTAAATGCATGACACACGCATTAAATGATAGAGAGAAAAATGTTGAAAGAGCAGACCAGGACAGTGCACTGTCTGAGAATAATACACATGCATACCACAAAAACAAAGAAAAAAAAGCCCAAGCTAACTGAATAAGTAAGCCCGGAAGTCCCAAGGTCATTAAAAATTTCTTGCCTAATTCTATAATGTCCATAATCAATCAAGAAAAACATCTTCTGATTTGAGGATTTTTGTTACTACATACAGAGATTCAAAAAGAGAGGAGAATCGGGAGATAGATGGAGGGGCTAGCGCACATATTCATAGAAAAGGCAAAATAGAGAAATCTATTCCTTCTCCTGAACATGAAGAAAAATACATACGGATCACAAAAACTAAACATAAATTAAATTGAGAGGCTGAACTAACCAATCACCACACAATCAAACCTAAAAAAACAAACTCAAACCCACGGTAGGGAAAACAAAATGACAAAAATTAATCATTGCAAATCAAATGCTAAGTAAAATACCTGGGCCTTTGAAATTAGGAATTCTCGGTTGCAAGAGTCGTGAGATCACCAAAATAGAATGAATCGACAATTTGCGCACAAAGCAAATTAAAATTGAGAGATAAAGAACATGTGATACTAATACCTTTGGGGCTAAAAGAATAATGCCCGTCAAAATGTGGCCATGTCCTGGGTCGTCGATCCATGTGCGTGTGCGGAAACTCAATCATATACTCTATCTCCATGATCGTAGACGAACACAGGGATTTAGAGAGAGAAAGTCTACAGACAGAGTTGCACAGAAAAACCAAGAAGTAGACAAACTGCTACATACACATATACATAAATATATATATATATATATGTGTATGTGAAAAAAAATGAGACGGATCTATAGAAAGGGAAGTGTTCATAAAGAGGATACCTAAGAGTGTTCGCTGTTGAAGGCGGTGATGGTGCAGCTGCTGCGATGATCGAAAGGTTAGGAGTGCTGATGGAGAGGAGGAAGAAAATGGGGGAAGGGATAGATTGAGAGAGAGACAGAGAGGCAATTGACGTTGAGCATGTGGAAAGGATACGTTCACGGACATACAATAAATACAGTTGATTTTATGTTTTGTAACTTCATTTACATGTGAATGAAATGCACCGAAAAAGAGGGAAATTAGAAACACATACTCATTGTCATAATTTTCAACTTGGGTATCACCATAATCAGGAGAAAGAATAGTGTCTCCTTCGTTGGCAGCCACTCCACTTCACCACATGTTCCTGTCCCATAGCCACTGCCTTCTCGGAGTTTGGCTGCATTGAATCCATCTACAAATCCAATTTGATTAATCACAACTTACCATTGATATAGGAAAAATTGATGCCAAAAAAAAAATATCAATTTTACCGAGAAAGTTGCCAACAAAAAAAAAACATCGGACTTACCCAGTATTAAAAATAGCTCACTAAACATAGGAATGCAAGCCTAACAAAATCTATAGCACATATCCTTCACATAATCTGAAGACCAAGTCAAAATGAACAAACAAGAAACATATTCTAATAACACTTTGAACACTTGTCACATTCAATTAAAATGTAGAATGGACAAAAAGATGTAAATTGTAATCATAAATCAAATCATTGATTTTTACATTAACCTACAAATAAGAAACCAAACGTAATTCCCAACATAACGTATACGACATATGTGCATAAAATAGTCTATGAATATAAGTTTAGAGATTTCATACATTGTATAGTCATTGATCATACTATAAGCAGCTTTACAAATTATTGAATGCAGCAGGCATATAAGTTTGACCCAATAGTAATTCATACACAAATTGTAGATCTACAAAGTAAAATAAAAAGCGGAAAGAACAATTCGCGAGATTTTGGGTCATCACAGCAGTTCAGTTTTTGTTTGTAAATATCATGTTCAGAGCCACAAATCCATGACGATTTGCATATCAATTAGGGAACCAATATAGATTTTTTCAACTAAAGTAAACCAAAAATAGAAGGATGTTTTCTCAAACTTATTTCACTATTTCATATAATATAAACATATGACCCCTCACACTTCAAAACAATAATTGGAGTACCTAAGGGCGTCTCCAATTCTTATCCAAAACCCATTTATCAAATATTAATTTGGATAAAAGTGCTCAAAAACCTCTTTCAATCCTTGACTCAAACCCATATCATGTTAAGTGTTACTCAAGCATAAACCCAAATTGAAATACATGTATTCAGAAACTCAGTTTAGATATGGATTTGAGTAATGATTGGAGAATGTTTTCACTCAAATTTAATTTGAGTTGAGTTTGAGTAAGGGTTGGAGTTACTCTTACTCAAATTGTATACTCAAACTCCACATCCTATGAAGCTGCTAGTCGGATTTTTTTCAAATTTGAGTAAAAAATTGAGTAGTAAAGGTAGAAGATGGCTAAGGAAAAATACCAAAGTCTTTCTTATGTGAGTATATAAACACACATGTGACAGGGATTGTACTACCCAGGCCCAAATTAAATACTTGCTGCAGATGTTAGAAAAGAAAAAAGACAAAAAAGAAAAGAAAGGTTCTTTGTTTGAACAATCTAACCAAACATGAATATATATACATGAATGTATGTATATATGTAAAAAAAAAAATGATGGTTTGGCCAAGGGAATTCAGAACAAATGAATTTATATACACATTATCATGATCCAGAAAATCCAACAGTTCAAGCATACATGCAAGTCCGAAAATACCTTCAAGAAGCAGAAATTGCAGTTGTAACACTTCCAGGAAAGTAATTGTATTGAAGGACTTATATGCAACAGCCAAGCAATTAACTAAATCACAGATCACAAACCATGAATCTATTACATATGTTTCTATAAATTACCAAGGTGCAAAATCTACAATATTTCATGATGCAAAATCATACCAGTACGCAGAAATCGGAAATTGGAAGTTGTCTGAGCAAAGAGGGTTTTTCAAGGCCATTATTGGATGGATCTACAGGAGGAGAAGGTGGGCGTTGAAGAGGAATCGTCGTCAATGGTTTTTCAGTGTTGTGGGAGAGGAGGGGAGAGGCGCGAAGATGATCGGACTGGGAGATGAGGGTTTTCTCTTGAGGCTAGAAACAAACATTGCTTTGATGAATCTATGTTAATGCACAGAGAAGGAGAAATATATTTTGGGCTTTTAATGGCCATTATGGGGAGGAGTAATGGCTGGAGAGAAGGGGAGGAGGCCTCCGTTTAGAGTAGAGGAGGCGAACGGATGAGGGGAAGGAGGAAGAGAATCACAAAGGATGGGAACGTTAGGGAGAGATGAGGTGGCGTAGAGGGCTGGGAAGTTTGGCCACACAGATTTTTAAAGGTTGCTGGAGGTAGCCACGTAGGATCCACTTGGCGAGCTGTGGAGAAGGATTTGGCCTTGACTTTTATATATATGTAATAGATGACCATGTACAGCATTTAATATAAAAAAAAAAAAATAGGGGATGTAAAAATGTGAATTTGAAGTCCACAATAATTGACTGTCCATAAGTCTATATAAGAGGACTTGGTCTTGTATAATGGAGCATCTTGAATACTTGTAACATTTCTCTCACTATAATAAATACTTCTTTTGACTATCCTTTTGTGGATCTTTCCTACTTCTTCGTCTTCTTCTTTGTTGTTCGTCAGTTTGAATGATTAATTTTTGTTGAGCTTTGTTGTGGGCCAATATAGGGCTTGAGTTGAAATATGATGAATGTGTTATGTCTTGTCATAATCCAAATAATTAAAAAAAAAAAAAAAACACAGTAATATGTTCCCAAGTTGGAGGCCAACTTGAGCCTGACATGAAATTTATTCCTGTTTAGATAACCTTCATATGTTACAAATTTACATAGATGGGTCTGACTAAAAAGACGAGGTCCGAATTAGATTTGGACGGTGCTTGGACAAAAACATTCTTTTACTCGGATAATCAAGCCCAAAAAAAAATACATGTACTTATGCAAACAAAATGTGCTCTGTGTATAAAACCTGATACTGAAAACATTTCTAGTCGGGAATTTATTTTTTTTCATATAAAAATAAAGTTAAAGTGATATAAATATTATGCATAGTAAGGTTTTGTTTGTGAAATTCTCTCTCATTGTATAGATGGATGAATTATATACCAATATAGTTGTGGTGGAATCAGTATATAATAATAATAATAATAATAATAATAATAATAATAATAATAGAGTTGTGGAATCTTCTTTTTCTTTTTTTGCTTCTCTTTTTTTCTTTTTTCTTTCTTTCTTTTTTCTTTTTTTTTTTTTTTTTGCAATTTTATAAGACTAAACTAGTTTTACATATTTTTCTCTAACAATCTGAACCTAACCGAGTAAATTAAATTTATTTTAGCAACAAATTTTTTTTTTTAAATTTAACTCAAATTTAGACAGGTTTGTGGAACAAGAAACCTTAATGGGCTTGTTGAACATAATTTGTTAAAACTAGGCTGAACTTCAACAAGTTAGATCGATCTAAGGCGTGTGAGTTGCAATCCTTAAAAAGCTACAAAAAGGTGTAAAAAAAAAAGCAAAGAAGTTTTTTTTTGGGTAAACTGCCTTTTTTTCTTCCTAAAGATTTGGATGGTGTAGTAATTTAGACCCTAAAGATTCAAATATGACAAATTAGTCCCTAAAGTTTGGGATGAGTTACAAATTAGTCTTTGAAAATATTGTTACAACAAAATTTTTACTTTTAATAACAAAATTATTCTTTAGCAAATTAGGTTTATTTACTGCCGTTCTGAAACTTTAAAAATCAAAAAGCCACATTTATAACTTTAAACCCTAAAGTTTCCCCTATTAATCTATTATACTTCGAAGGCAAAGAAGATTTTGGGCCCAAGAAGCTAAAAGAATTGGTTCTCACAATCATGAATTAACCTCTTGGGTAAGCACAACACAATTCTAACAAAATTCCCAGGTGGCGTAGGTGTCCTCTGTTAAGACATGTCTTTCCGTGCAATTTATACCATTTTCTTCTCCTGTCTTTTTCTTCTTTCCTTTTTAGAAAAAGATTAGAGTGGACTGGCTCTAGAAATGCAATTTTTTTTTTTTTTGGGTAAATATCACTTACATCTCTGGAGGTTTGGTCTATTAAAACTTACCTCCCTCCACGTTTCAAAAGTAACACTTACCTCCCCTCTCAGTAGACACCGTTAATAGAGACGGTCTTTTTACAATTTTACCCCTAAACCCTATAGTTTGTTCAAATAAAAAAAAAATTCAAAATTGAACATATCGATGAATCCAAGCTCATTAGTAACATATCGATGAATTTCCTCACCAAGTTCCAAATTTTTCAATGTTGTACACGTCGAAAGAGTACTTGCAATCGTAGCTTCATCGGGCTTCAAATGGCTTTCCTGTTGCATCCTCCTAAAAGCTTTGACAGCATCCTCAAATCTCTTACACCTAACATACCCGGAAACCAAAACATTCCAAGAAACCAAATCTCTTTCCGGCATTTCATCAAACAGCTTCCTCAAAATATCAACATAACCCAATTCAGCATACATGTCCATTAATGAGTTACATTGTCAGAAGATATAAGAGAGAGAGGGAGAGAGAGGGAGACAATACTATGAACTATGTATTGAATGGTGTAAATGTCATTGCAATTGGTAGCCTTTGTATAGGCTAAGGGAGAAAGCAAGAAAGGAAAGAAAATGTACTACACTAGTAGTACAACTTGTGTAGTACAATGTATTTAGACATTATGTATGATAATGTACGAAAGCTACATAAACCTAGACTAATAATCTAACACGAATCTAACAACATACATAACAATCAAATTCAACCTCACTTTTCACAACAAACCCAGGAACCTTTTCGCCTTCCAGAACGTCTTTCAAGAATCCGATCGCCTTAAAAACAAACGGGTACGTGAAATTATCGGGCCACAGACCATGGACCCTCAACTCATGGAAGAACAACAGAGCTTTTTTGAAGCTACCACTCTTTGCAGATGCTTTGCTCATCACATTGTACATAATAGAGATGGGTTTTTGATGTAATTATAAATTCTCTCTGCGTAAAGTAAGTTTCCAAGAGATGGGTCTGTGTAGAACACCATGATTTTGTTGATGGTGTCTTGGTTTTTGTGGAGACCAATCCTGAGGACTTGGGTTTGGATTTACTTCAGTTCTTTCATGGATTTGCAGTTTTTGACCCAATCTATACATGTTTTCTTAGTGAGTCTATGTGTATGTATCAATTTGGGGGTGAATCAATCATATGTGTGTATATCAATGACCCCTGTTTCTTGCAATTGGCAATGTCTTGACATGGCGAGTCTAATTTTGAGAGAGAGAGAGAGAGAATCGGGGGTGAGAGAAAGAAGAAGGATGAAGAACTAATGGAGGGTAGTTTTGGCATTTTGAATTGTTATTATTGATGTCATCAGTCATTCCGTTAATTTTTTAACAGCCGGTTAACGGAGGGGAGGTAAGTGTTAGTGAAATTCAAAAATAAAGGAAGTAAGTGTTATACTTGAAATATGGAGGGTGGTAAATATTATTAGACTAAACCTCAAGGGAGATAAGTAATATTAATTACCCCTTTTTTTTTAACGTGTTATAGGAAAAAAAAAAAAAAAAAAAAGACAAGACAACTGACAAGTCTTAAGTATGAGCAAATGGTAACTAATTAACAATATCATTTGGTGAATTTTCCCAGTATCTCTTTGAGGTAAACCACTACTATTCAATATGAGCTGAAAGTACTTCTTTCAAGGAAAAATACTCTTTAAGACATTTTTTTTCTTTTTTCTTTTTCTTTTTGTAAATTTTTTTTTTTTTTTTTTTTTTTTTGTTAAGACTAGAGACATTCTTTCAAAGGTAAAATACACTTCTAAGACATGAATCTCAAAATAAGAATAAAAAAATTACTCTCTGAATTAAAGACACGGACCTCCCACTTGGTATAGATTAGTAATTATACCAACTTCCCCCAAAGTTTCTAGTTCCTACTCCCTAACTAGTAACTACACCAACCTCCCTTAAAATCCGCTGTTCCTCCGCCAGTCCACATTATATTGGTATTATCTTGCGAGAAATGCTACACACACATTCCAAACCACACCTCAAACCACACCTCTTGCTTTAAATACATGTACCTTGTGCTGTTGAAATTTTCACACTTTTTTGTGCACCACTCACACAGCACAGGGTACATACATTTAAAACAGGGGTGTGATTTGAGGTGTGGTTTGGAATATGTGTGTAGCATTTCTCTTATCTTGCATAATGTGCGCCAGAGTTTCGCAGTGAATTGAAGAGCTGGTTGTGATCTCACACATGATCTTCTGGAAATAGTACAAAATACTACATTTTACTATTGCAAAATAGTTCTCTACAAAAAACAGAAGAAGTATTACGCTAGAAGAAATCACAACTTATTACAACACATTAACAAAAAAGCAGCTGTGATTTGACACACAAAAACACACTATAAACAACACATACATGCAAGAAACTGGCCATACAGCTATTAAAAAAAAAAAACACCACTTTTGATCTAGCCCGAGAAATCGGCCGACTTAACCTTGGACTCGTCCTCCGGCAGGACCGCCGGCAAGACCACCGGCTTCTTCTCTTCCTCTTTCACTACCCTCACCAATGTCGATCGACTTCACCTCTGTGGGCCGCCTCTGTTCCTCTTTAGGTACAATCACAGTAAGCACACCCTTCTCCATATTCGCCTTAATCTGATCCATGTTCGTATTCTCCGGCAACCTAAACCGGCGGACAAACCTCCCCGTGCCCCGCTCCACACGGTGCCACTTGTCGTCCTTCTCCTCCTTCTCTCTGGTTTTTTCACCTCTAATTTGTAAGACTCGGTCATCTACGATCTCGACCTTCACTTCTTCTTTGCTCAGACCCGGAAGCTCGGCCTGGATGATGTGTGCTTCGTGGGTCTCTCTCCAGTTGATAAGAGCAGTGGTGTCGCGATCGGCAGAGGTCGGAACGTTGGCGAGGGTGCCAATGAGTCCCTCGAATGGGTCCCATATGTCGAGAGAGAATGGGTCGAATATGTTGCTTCGTCGGCCAACACCACCGAAGATGCTAGGAATGAGTGCCATATCGATCGGCCTGATTGAACTGTGAGATTTTGATTTGGGTTTGAGAGATTTTTGAATTTGAGAAAATGGGTTTTGGGTATTGTGGTTTATATATAGAGGAGAGAAGATGATATTTGTAGGTGTTTTTGAGATAGAGATGGGGATTGAGCAAAGACAAAGAGTACTGTTCTAAGCTCCTTTCACTCACATCGTTGTCCACCGCTTGGGAAAAGAAAGAAAAGTCTGTTTTTGGTGACAGTGTCCATGAGATCTATCAGCTTCTACAATCTTCTTCCTTGGAATTGTTTATCCTTGGGATGATGTTCAAAGAGACCTTTTGTCCTGTTTGTATAATCCGACCTTATCAGATAGGTGTCCAAGTTCACAACTCAAAAAAATCACATACAAAATTTGCAACTATTCTTCTCAAATTTGAAGTTTAAATTTAAGTGTTGTATGCTAGTTGAGTCATTCAACAAGTTCTCGCGAATATGTTACATAAAGCTCGGATTGTCTTGTTTAATAATCACGCATATTTAGTCTTAGATTTTAAGCTCGTTTAATAAACGAATCTAATTCAAAAACACATGGGCTCGACTCGATAGAGTTCGTGAAAAAGCTTGTCAATACACTCGATAAAGAGCTTGTACTGTCCTATATGTGTATAACTGTTAAAAAAAATTATGTAATTTTGGTGGACTCGTGAAAAAGCTCGTGAAAAAGTTGTAAATAGACTTGATAAAGTGCTTGTATACTAGTTTACGTACGTAAATCTATTACACCCTCCGTTCCATTTTATGTTTCAGTACTCTTTCTATTTTTGGCCATCCCAAAACTTGTCGCGTCCCGACGTAGCATAAATATGGAAAGCATTTAATTTCCTTTATGGACTCGTAGGTCGCGACAGTTTGAAGGATCGAATCCGTCCCAAATGTCGAACAACATAAAACCATAAATCAGAGTAGAGCAATCAAGGCTTACAAAAATTTTCTAACTTAATAATTATTACAGTACGGAATCCCCTAAAAGCACAGACCACCTTGAAACAAAATAATAACTATCATCTATTACAGTCATCCTTATTACAAAATCAGTTCATAATTTAAAACATATAATAATAGTGCTAAACAGTTTCTCTTCATAAGCAGCATTTCTCAATTAGCATAGTTATAAGGTATCTCCTGATTATAACCTGAAAAGCCTAAACACGAATGTCTAGGACGCATCAACGTCGTCAGCTTCGAGAAGTTGGTGAGTATTAAAGACACAAGCTCGAATGTAAAACATACTCATTTACAATTTTCCATTTTTCAACTTCATTAGTCAACGGATTAGTCATCGAAATGAATTCAATTGATATGACAGTAAGAATCGCATTATAAACTTTGGTTCATAAAACATGTGACCGTGCATGAGACCAATACCACCATTCTCATCTTACCGACTATTTTCTCTCGACAATACAATACCCAACCCTCTCATACCAGTATCTTTGAAATACTAAGATAACCACACTTTAGTAACGGGCAGTGGCGGAGCCACATGGAGGCCAAGGGGGGCCCTGGCCCCCCCAAAATTTTCAAGAATTCTCATTTTGCCTCTAAATTTTTGGATATTATACATTTTGGCCCCAGCAAATGAAATGAATTTATATATTCACCCCTCAAATTTTTATTTTTTATGTAATGAACTATGTAAATGTACATATTGCACCACTAATTCGATTTTGCCTCTAAATTTTTGGGTAATATACATCTTGGCCCCTACAAATGAATTAATATGGTCTATGTAAATGTGTGTATTGCACCACTAATTCTATGCAAATATGTAGTTATTTTGACATAGAAATCCTACCAAAAAATATGGATAAACACTAAATAGACCCAAAAAAAAATTTGCTCGGGGGCAGCCCCCGTAAGACAAGCTCAGCCCCCCAAGTGTACATTCTTGGCTCCGCCATTGGTAACGGGGTACCAGGGAGTATCCAGTTTGCCTCACTTTAGTACGGGATACCAGGGAGTGTCCAATGCCTCACACTTTAGTACCTAATCCGCCTCGCAAATACCGGAGAAACCTCATGCAGTATCCAGACTCGGGTACCAGGGAGTGTTCGTAGGCCACACTTTAGCACTACCATGGGTGACAGGGAATGCCCAAGTTCGGCCTCACACACTTTAACGCTACCATGGGCGTCAGGGAGTGTCTAGTTTTGTCACCGTCGCATTTCAAAGATACTATCGCCGCAATCTCAAAATATCACACTTTGGTACACAATTACCAGGGAGTGTCCACAACACAATCTCAACCACATACTCTTTTCCACACTGATCAACACGCACCATGCATGTACCACTGATTCCACATGAATGTCATGAAGCTTTATACAGAAAGTGTAAACAACTAGAAATAGGAACAACGTACGTATTAAGTCGTGGTTTATCACTTTTATAATCCAAACATAGTAACTAATATCCTGATTTAGTAAAATTCCCAAACAGAACCTTAACTGCCTTTAAAAATTATTCCAAATAGTCATTTAGCATAAAACAAACAAAAAATGAAAACTGCCAGGTCGCGCGCGGGGCCACTCGCACGGGCAGCTCGTGCGATATGCCTATTTTTCAATTTTCTTTATAAAACTTTTCTATCTGCTAGGAATCACACACATCGCGCGCGCGATCGCACGCGCGAGGTGAAGCTGAGGCTTCTTCTTCTTCGTTGAACAGTCCTCTGTTTTTATTTTCAAAGTCAATTTTGACCCATTTTACAATTCCGAAGTAAATATAACATGTAATATATGGATTTCTTCATTTTTTTTGCAAGGATTAAGAATTTACGATTAATTTAACACGAATCGATCCATAACTTTCAAATTTTACAAAAAATTAAAAGATGACAAAACTTAATTTCTTATATACTTTTTCATATGAATGAATTGGGCTCTAAAACTTAGAACACAGCATCTATGATGTATAATCTTTCATAATTATCTCTAAAAACGGATTTTGGTTAAGTTAAAAAATTCAAGTTTTCAAGCTATGGAGTTCATACGTAAAATCAACAGTGGTGATCCAAGATTCAAGCATATAAAAAGTAATTGAACTATGTATTACATATCAAGTGAGTTAGAAATGCTCACTGTTATTGTGAGAGAATTATGTGTTGAGAAAGAATAGCAAGCTAAGAAATTCAAACCCAGGCTTTGGCTATGGGGATTGAGGAGCTTTTTCTCTCTCTAAAAATTCTGAAATTAAACTCTCAAGTTCTCTCTTCTCTCTATATTGTGTAGTTCATAATGTGTATCTGAGGAAAGGGTGAAAGTGTATGAGGCCGATATAGACATCAAGAACTTGGCCTCCAAGTTCCTTCTCAAAGCCTTAACAATTTAGTTTAAGTACTAATTTTTAAAACAAATCTACAGATTAACAGGATAAATACATACGTATATACTCTCCCACATATCTGAAGAGGCAAATTAGACTCATAGGGTCAAATTGAAGATGTTTGGGTAATTAGCTTATGGCACAAGAATTAACCAATTCTACAATGCATTGCCAAACAAGACCTAAGTCAATCATTAGTTTCCTTAAATGGAAATAAAGCATAAGTCATTTCATGCTTTATGTCCATTCCAAAGTCTATGGAAGTTTAACGTCGTGCGGACAGTTTGAACGTAAACTGGTATTTTCATGGCGCGGTAATCACCACAAAAATACAAAAAATTCATTTTAACGTAAGAAATGATTTTTCAGTTATATACAATACAGTTTGAGTCGAGATAAGTTATTTTCACCATTTTGAAAATACAGATTTGAAATCCAACACAGGCATTACTAAATTCATAGAATTTACGGTTTGACCCCAAAAGGAATTTTAATAAGAAATAAAACAAGTAATAAAATTCCAAACATGAGAATTGTAATTAAAATAAAAGCAGACAATACCAATTGAATTTAAATATGACAATGCAAATACAAATAATTAAATGAAAAAGCAGGTTGTTACAAAACTATTATCCACCTAGCGTATTGAATCATCAATTTTTAATTACTTTCCAATACTATCCTTAATGAGTTAACACATCAAACTACTTTCTTAAACAACCAATTGTAGATTTGGAAGAAAAAAAAAACCTTATTTATGCCCATGTGAAACACAATCAATCATGATGTTCCCTTAACAATTTGGATTCCCAAGAGGGACAAATAAAATGGGACGGATGGAGTATAAACAAGACGGGCCCACTATGTGGGAGCGAGTGGAGGCGATCACCCCTAGTCAATTTTTGGAAAATAAGGGTATGTATGATAATTTTAAAATATATATATCTAGACTTGAGTGAATTATTTGTTAACTGAACTTGTCTTGCAGGAGATCATTTCCTAATTCGATCCTTTGGTTATCAAAAAAAAATTTAACATTTTATAGAATTGTAAAGCTTTAACAAAAGTAATAAAAGTTGCTCTTATTTAATCTCCAACCAATTATTGGAGAAAAACTTATTGGCTCTCTACAAGGGGGAGAGAGCACATGCTTGGGGAGCTCTCCAAAATTAAAATACTAATAAAAGCAACAAAATTGTGACTCATCTTAGGATAGAGTGTACATTGGAGTCACCAATTTTAATTTAAAAATCTTAGGGTAAATTACACAAACCTCTCCTGAGGTTTGCCTTAATTATACGCTCTTGTTTTAAAAATTACACAGACCTCCCTCGAGGTTTGTAATTAGGTAACAAAGCGTCCCCTCCCCTAACGGTCCGTTACTTTTTTTTACATTAGCCTCCCCTAAAAATTACAATTAGCCCCCCTAATATTATAAAATTGTCATACTAAGCCCCCTTTCTCTTATATTTTTGTTCTAATTATAAAATCCCTCCTCCCTCCTCCCTCCTATATTTTTGGGTTAATTTTTTTAGCATCAATTTATATCATCTACACAAAATACATATAAATAGATCCAAAAAAAAAAATTCCCAAACAAACGTCTATCAAGCCCCCCATGTATTAATTTTCTAGATCCGCCCCTGTCCCTATGCTTCAAAAGTGGACACTTAAACCCCCTGTGATTGTGGACTAAAATGGAATTGTTATGATTTCACTCAAAACTGACAAAAATTCTAAACTTAGTTAAAAATATAAACACTTAACCCATTTTGTGATGTTAATTTTGGGGTTAACGCTCTTTGAGTGAAATCATAACAGTTCTATTTTAGTCCACAATCACAGGGGGTTAAGTGTCCACTTTTGAAGCATAGGGACAGGGGCGGATCTAGAAAATTAATACAGGGGGGGGCCTTGATAGAGATTTGTTCGGGGGAAAAAAAATTTGGACCTATGTATATATGTTTTGTGTATATTTTGTGTAGATGATATAAATTAATGCTAAAAAAATTAGCCCAAAAACATAGGAGGGAGGAGGGATTTTATAATTAGCACAAAAATATAAGAGAAATGGGGCTTTAGTATGACAATTTTATAATATTAGGGGGCTAATTGTAATTTTTAGGGGAGGCTAATGTAAAAAAAACTAACGGACCATTAGGGGAGGGGGCGTTTTGTTACCTAATTACAAACCTCGAGGGAGGTCTGTGTAATTTTTAAAACAAGAGGGGAGGTCCGTGTAATTAAGGCAAACCTCAGGGGAGGTTTGTGTAATTTACCCAAAATCTTATCTAATCTTATTATTATATCTTATTTTATTATATTATTATAATATGAAAGCCTCAAGTGCCACATGGCACAAAGAGAGGCATTACTAGAAATTTTTTAAAATTTTGCTCATTAAATTACTACAAACACCTCATTATTAACATCAATACCTAATACACCATTGATTATATACACACATATATGCACCTAGATATAAAAATACTATCACCAAAACTATACGATCAAGGTAGGATTTTCTACCACCTGCGATTTATGGACTTTTTTCTTTTACATTTTTTTAAAATCAAAATATCATACCAACACCAAAAAATTTTGATTAAATATTTCTCCCATACATTGCACGGTCAAGAGCTAGTTATTATTATAATATGGAAGCATCAAGTGCCACATGGCACAAAGAGAGGCAATGCTCGAAATTTTTTAAAATTTTACTCATTAAATTACTACAAATACCTTATTTTTAACATCAATACCCAATACACCATTGATTACATACACACATATATGCATCTAGATATAAAAAATAATACCACTAAAACTATACGATCATGATAGGATTTTCTACCACCTACGATTTATCGACTTTTTTCTTTTATATTTTTTTAAAATTAAAATATCATATCAACATCAGAAAATTTTGATTAAATATTTCTCCTATGCATTTCACGGGTCAAGAGCTAGTTAGTATAAAAATTCAAAGCTCATGGTTGGAGCAAGAAGCTTAAAAGTGACTTGTTATAATAGCTTTATAGCAATTTACCCAAAAAAATTTCTTAAAATTTAGAGAGCATTGTTGGAAATGCTCAAGGTTAACTTTCGTAACATGTTGTAGAGCATGGCAACCTTAGGTGCAAGTATACCAAATCCCATGTAGCCTAGTGGTAGACGGACTAAGACATGGAGTGTTCTACCCCCTTGCTCTTGGGTTCCAGACTTTACATAGGTAAATACAAGGGACTTGGCCAGGTCCTTTGTCCTCCTAAGGGAGGTTAGGGGTTCGAAACCTCCCAGGGGTCGTGTAAGCTAGTTGGAGAGATGGATCTCAAGATGGACAATATCCAATTTGGTGTGGATTCAAATCCTACCGCTAGCTTGCCTCCTTGATTAACCTGGCGCATGTGTTGTAGGGTCAGTGCACGTATGTCATGCCCCGGATCCACACATATGAAACTAGGACACGTGGCACACCACTAAGGCCTTCAAACACCGAATGAAAAGGAAGGAAAATAAGCCCAAATAAACCTTTAAACTAGACAAAACAAGCCCAAGGGCAAAATGGTCTTTTTAAAATATGGAAAAATTTTATACCAAAAGATAGCCCTTTGAGACCTGGTTCCAACGCAAAAAATGGCGCGCGAAGCTGAATTTTCTAGAAGGAGTTATATCCGTTTTCGTAAACGTCGATGGCTGGAAAAACTGTGAGCGGATCGATCCGGACTTTAGATCCGCCCTAAAGTCCGGATCGATCCATCTTGCAGTTTTCTAGCAGAATGTCCCTCGAAAAGCCCGGATCGATCCTCCCTTTAACCCTGATCGATCCGGGTTCTGCAGAATGCATTTTTGCTGCTAAAACTTTGCTCAAACAAGTCCCAAACAATACCAAACCAAACCAAACCTCATGGGAACTTCTAAAACCATTACAAAACCACTTTTAAATTATTTGTAAACCATTCAAGACCATTCTCATGAGACACCAACATGGTTATATACATCAAACAAGATCCACAATGCTATCTCTCCCAAATCCCAATTCTCACAAGATCAACCAAAACATACCAATCAAACATGCTCCAAACTATATTAACAAAGCATGAAGGGTACCAACAACATTCTAACCTCCGATTACAACATTTACATGAGTCTTGGAGCGATAAACCAAAAAACTAACATAATTTACCAAGTTTGGTACAAACTCAAGTTAACTGTTACAACTCAGATTTTACACCAACTATAAGTTTTGCTCAAAAACAACTAGGTACATGAAGCTACTATATGCACAAGCTTCCTCGACACTACGATCCCTGAGCTCATCTCCCCGGATTCTCACCGTCGTGTTCACCTACAATGGTTATTCATAACCACTATAATATATAAGCTATATGCTTAGTGAGAGATATCAATCAAGCACACGGATGACATATCAATGCCTATATTCAACTCAACAAATAAAAATGATCTCCCGATAAGCAAGTATTTCCTCCGCCACTACTCGCAAGTCCGCGACTCCCCCAATAGTCCACGGTAGAAGCCAATGACCCACATCTCACACGTGCGGTCTAATGCCATTGTTGGCAACAAGTGGTCGTTACTACAAAACAATCTCATAGCGGATTCATATGAGCTTTCCTTTGACCCAAGTAGGCAACTAAGCATGCTCATATAAACATATCACCGTGCTTTTCATATAATTATAGCTAAACATGGGTAATTAAGCTAAATAGGCATATAATTAACATCCAAATGAACATACCCATGAATCTCATCCAAAAACAAGATTGAAATCACCACCTATTTGCAATTCGCTCCTAGTTGAGAAATTAAAGCCCAAATTTACTCCGAGTTAAAATCCTACATGAATTCGACCAACTACGGATTACCGCTCCGAATTGGGTCGCAAAAATTATGACAATTAAACTCAATAAGAACAGTACCAAAATGTAGAACTCACCTCTACGAGTCCAAATCGGGTCTCAAAATTGAAATTGGAAGTCGCACGGCGCGTCAATCAGCGTCGAAGAGCTCCGGCAAACCCTCGTCTCTTTTCTCTCCAACAGACCCAAATGAAGAAGAAGAAGATATGTATCTCTTCCTTTGATTTACAGCACATATATGGTTATTACCATTTTATTATGAAACCCACCCATTTTCTGGTTATTTTCATTTATACCCCCGACTAGTTTTATAACCAATTATTGTCTATGTCTCGAGTGGGTCCCATAAGTGATCCCACATAATTTTATAAAGTTACTAATTAGCCTACTAGTTATGTAGCGTGTTCAATTCGTTCTCACAAAGGTATCTCAAATGACCAAATAAATGGTCCCGAACAATAACCAATACATTCTAAACAACATATAAATATTCCACATATGACTTAATAAACATTTAAGCATGTAAGGGTGATTCCACAACCTTGTCCCATCACAATTGAACTTTCTCAACTCTTGTCCCAATTTGGGACTGCCACATTGGCCAATACTGGGCTCCTAACTGGACTCCCACAATCAACTAGCGAGCTAAAACCCACTCAAATATTTGTTAATAAATACCAATTAATTATGTTAATGCATGCTAAATCATGTTTAACAATTAATCGCGGGAGCAGGTGTTACAACGTGCCCGAGGTATATCCCCTGTTCTACTCCGTTAAAAATGACAATATGTTCTTGTCACACCCCAACTCGCCTCGGGCGAGTTAGGACACGTGTAACAAGCCCACACGCCAAATTATCCATATAAAGCTAAAGAAACCATGAATTAGTCCTCATAACATAACTTTGGTGACACAAAACAACCCCAAGGGCAAAATTGTCATTTATAAAGTATATCCAAATTTTATCCCAAAAGATAGGTCTTTGAGTCCCGATTCCAACGCAAAAAACGGCGTGTGAATCCTAGTTTTGTAGAAGGAGATATGCTAGTTTTCGTAAAAGTGGACAGTCAAAATCTGCAGGGGCGGATCGATCCACCCTTTAAGGCTAGATAGATCCGTAAGGCCATTTTCAAGAAGATTGTCCCCAAAAAGGGGCGGATCGATCTGCGGGAAAGGCCGGATCGATCCGGCTTTGGAAGAACTGCTTCCTGCTGCTAAAAACATCAGTTTTTCATGCCTAATTATTTCCAAACTTCACCAAACTTTATGGGCTTTAAAGAAACATCTCAAACACATTTCTAAGTTCTTCCCAACATTAACACATGATATGTAGGCATGATACAACAATCAAACACACCAAATCCTCCCTAGGATCATGAACTTACATCAAAATTCACATTTTAACCCAATACTTGCATAATTTCTCAACCAAAGGAAACTAAGTTTAATTGACTACCCAAGTTACTTACTACTCCAAGTTTCCTTCCCAATATACATAATATATGACTTGCAAGTGTAATTTGTACCAAAAGATCCTTATTACCCAAATTGAATTTACATATTACAAAAACTTTCTAACACAAGTTGATCCTAACATTCTCAAAACACAAGTTGTTTACAACACTTGAAGTACAAAGATTACAACCAAATCCAAAACATCTATACATATGAACATGGAACACATCTCACAACTCCCACGCCCCAACCCATTGCACGTGTCATTTCCTCTTTTCCTCCCGTGCCATACCTGCGGTGATTATTCAATAACCATAACAAAAAGTAGTATTTGTTTAACCTTTCGCTTAGTGAGAGAACTAATCATGCTATTGGATTGCTCAATATGTAAATGCAATAATTATCATGAACATCGACAAATTGATCTCTGCAAAGTCAAGTAACTTCAGCCACCATCCTGGGTCCTTCTCATCCCGGATCTTTCTCACTTTTGGGCGCATATAGCACATTACACACTCTCTTGTGACCTCGAAAGGCATCACTGGCATTTCATCGTGGTCGTCAACACGCCCTTTCTCTTGAGGGCTTACTATCCCTTCTATATGGGACCTATAAATGGTGACCGCTACCTGACTTTCCTTTGATCCATATAAGCACATAAGCAACTTTAACACATAAGCATAGTAATTTCGTAATTTTGACATGCTTTTATCCAAATTCATCAACACATATATACACAAGCATGAGTTAAGCAACTATGAACAAAAATTATCACACAAACATAACTAAACACCCAATTTTGGGATTAGGACACTCACCTCCTCGATTTACTAGCGATTAAGCTCCTAGAATCCAATTTCAAGCTAGATTCAAACCCAACTCTTGTTCTAGAGTAATCCTACATAAGTTTGATACATCAAACATCGTCTATCAAGAACAGTCGCCAGAAAAATGTTATCGAAACTGAAATTAAATTACGTGCATGTGACCCTCTTACATCCACAAGTCCAAAAATGGTCTCGGTTCGTGAATCCGGCGCCAGTCGGCGAAGGAACGACGTCAAATGTCATCGGAAGTTCCGTCGTCGTCGTCGTCGTCGAGACTTTGGTTCTCTAATTCCCAATTGTGTTTTACAAATGAGAGACACATGTGCACACATGCATGTGTTGACACAACTCTCCCTTATTCCCATTTACCTCCTCCAACTTTCTTTAAGTTTTATTATGAAACCCCTACATTATTTACATTCACTACCCACCTTTTTCTAAATGAATTTAATCTAAGTCCCGCATGGTTCCCAAATGTGGTCCCACATAAATTATGAGGTTGCTATTAAACTTACCAATTATGAATTATTTTTAATTACGCCCTCACATGGGTACCCAAACTGGTCCCCTTACCTATCATAAGACATTATAATATTTTTAGGCCTAATTGCATTTTACACCCTCGAACTATACCCGTGTTTTTAATTGGGTACGTGAACTATTTTTTTTGCAATTAGGTACATGAACTACCAATTGCTTTGTAATTGGCTCAAGAAGATAACGTCGTCCATATAAACTAACGGACACCGCATGTGCCATGCACGTGACCTCGTCTTCTTATATAACTAAGAGTGTTCTTGAGGCAGAGGATAAATGGCGCCAAAATCAGAGTGAGCTATGAGCATTTGGCGCCAATTGCTGAGGAATGGACTATATCGCAGTTGACAACAAGAAAGGACCACTTCTATTTGCATAATCTAGGTACGGTTTAGTACTCTTGTGATAAAGTTAGGTTTTTTTTTTGTTCTATATAGTGAATCGAAGCTTCCATTTGTTGGTTTCAACTGTTTGTTGTCAAAATTATAATGGGAATTCATTTTAGTGTTTAAATACATCGTTATTTATTGCAGAATGGGTACCCTTTTCACTTTGAAATTGTATCATGGAGGTGCTTTTATTGGGCACCCAAATATTCAATATGTTGATGGAATTGAGTCAATGTTTGACGAATGTGATGTAGATATGATGTCATTTTTTGAGTTAAAATCCATAGCTGTTGAGTTAAGGCACCAAAATGTGAGTAAAATTTTTACAAGGTGCCTGGAATGAATTTATCTATTGGTCTACGAGTACTATACAGTGATGATGATCTGAGAGAGATGTTGAAGCATGCACTTACAATGAGATGCATAGAGGTGTATGTTGAGCATCTTGTGAAGGTTGCATTAGGTTCAAGTAAGGTTGGATAAGAGGCTGCACATGAGGGTGTAGAAGAGGTTGAACATAAGGGTGTAGAAGAGGGTGAGACTAAGAGTAAATATTATTGTGAAACAACAGAAGATGAGGATTTTATTACAGACATTGAGGGGGAAGATGACGATGATCGTAGTATGATGAAGAACTTATCCAAATACAGAGAAGGCTTAAAAAAAAGTTTCACGTGCAACACAACCTAGTGGTATGCTTAAAAACAAAAAAGGTCCATGTGCAACACAACCTAGTGGTGTGCTAAATGAAGATGAACCAAGAACTGGGATTAATGAAGCTACTAGAGACCAAAGCTCTGTTCAAGGGTACAATAGTGAGTCGCCTTATTCTAGTTCTGGAGATAAGGTCCCAGCTATTAAAAAGAGGAAAAAATATCCAGATTTTAATCCAAAAACAGGGATGGATAAAGTTGAGTTTGTTATTGGGATGACATTTGCAGATGCTAGAGAGTTTAAGGATGCTGTGACTAATTATGCAGTGGCAGGAGGGTATCAAATTAGGTTTAGCAGGAATGAAAAAATGAAAGTATGTGCTGTGTGTATAAATGGATGTCCTTGGAGGTTTTATGGTAGTGGTATGCAGATGGAAAATACCTTTCAAGTATGTGCTGTGTGTATAAATGGATGTCCTTGGAGGTTTTATGGTAGTGGTATGCAGATGGAAAATACCTTTCAAGTTAAATCCTTTATCCCAGAACAAAAATGTTGTCGAACATTTAAGAATAGGTATGTAACTTCGAAATGGCTTGCAAAGAAGTATGTGGATAAGATAAGAAGCAACCTAGGAAATTTAAGGCTGATGTACAGGAAAAATATGCAGTGAATGTCACTACAACTCAGTGTTATAGGGCCAAGAGGAAGGCACTTGGAGAAATAGAGGTTTACAGGAACACTATGGTAAGCTATGGGATTATGCTGAGGAAATTAGAAGAACAAACATTGGAAGTACCATAAAGCTTCAAGTTAACAAACCTACTCCAAACTCAAGTCCTGTACCAGAGGTTTTATGTAGGATTTGAGGCTATTAGAAGAGGCATGTTAGCAGGTTGTAGGAAAGTAATTGGATTTGATGGATGCTTTCTAAAGGGGCAGTGTGGGGGAAAATTATTATGTGCAGTAGGTCACGATGGGAACAACCAAATGTTTCCAATAGCATGGGCTGTTATGGAGGTGGAGAACAAGGACTCGTGGAATTGGTTTGTGAGTCTAGTTGCTGAAGATCTTGGGATACATGATGGTTATGGATGGACAATTATTACTAACCAACAAAAGGTATGTTATCGTGCACTTATTGACATTTTTATGCAATTCAGCTTGATTTGTGAGTCTATTCTTGATGCATTAAGGTTGTTCTGTTACATTTTTATAGGGTCTTGTTCCAGCTGTTGAGGGGACATTGCCATGTGCTGAGTATAGATGTTGTGTAAGGCATATATACGCAAACTGGCTTAAAAAACACAAGGGCCTGATGTTGAAAAGACTATTCTGGAAGGCAACAAAAAGTATAACTATCCCTGAATTTGAACATGCAATGGCAGAGATAAAGGATTTATCAGAGGCAGCATGATGACTTACTGAAGCAGAATCCTAAGTATTGGTCGAAAGGCCTTTTTTGCCACACTCAGTAAATGTGATGTGGTAGATAACAACATGTGTGAAACTTTTAATGGGTATATTATAGAGGCAAGATGCATGACCATTGTTTCAATGTTGGAAGAGATCAGATAAGCATTGATGATTAGGATGCAGGAAAATAGAGATGAAATTCTATTAAGGTATAGTGGTAATCTTTGCCCAACAATACAAGAGAAATTAGAAGAAATCAAGCTTGAAAGCAGGCATTGTACAACTATATGGAATGGTGATACATAGTATAAGGTTAACTATTACTCATTACGATTCATTGTTGATTTGCAGCAGAGGAATTGTTCTTGCAAGGCTTGGGAACTATCAGGTATACCTTGTTGTCATGCAGTATCTGCCATATTTTACACGAAGCAAAATCCAGAGGACTACGTTTCTGAGTGGTATAGTAAAGAAACTTATCTGAAAGCATATAGTTGTGTTCTGCAACCATTGAATGGGGAGAAGTTATGGAAAAGGACAGGTCTTCAACCTGTTTTGCCACCAAAGAAGAGATGGATGCCTGGTAGGCCAAAGCAACTTAGAAGGAAAGATCCATCTGAACTAGCCAAATCCAAAATTTCTCACCAAATTTCAAGGAAGACACCAAGTATGAAGTATAGCAAGTGTGGGAAGTATGGACATAACAGCAGGACATGTAAAGGACCACAGATTAGGAAAAGCTATACTAATACTACACATCTTGGCCAAAGCACTACTAGTATTACACATGTTGGCCAAAGCACTCCTAATACTACACATGTTTGTGGCTCTACCAACACTATCAGTGCTGGGGCAACAAGGTTACGTGTAAGTGCAATTTATTCAAAACTAAGTTATTTCATCAATTCAGCAACAAACTTTGTTCAATTTTAGCAACAAAAAAAACTAACTTTGTTCAAAACTAACTTCCAAGTTAGAAGGTATGCTGGAACACCATGTCCTAGGAATTCAAGGGAAAGAGATAAAGTGCCCCATGTATTTGGTGTCTATATTTCACCACAAATTGGAATTACATTTGTTTGTGTGAGTAATTGTAATACCCTGTATTTTGGTATACCTTGAAGGACTCGTAGACAGTTTCCATCAAACTAGCTGCAAATAAGTAAGAAACAATAAAATAGAGGAATGACAAACAATATCATACAATTACTTCATATGAGCTACAAGGCTTGAAAATTTACATGTCTGAGGTAAGGTATTCTTCACGAATACAAAGAGAGCTTTCCTCGGAGCTAGTTGAAGCCAGGAACTCAAGATATGGATGAATAGCCCAACACACATGTCTCGGGGTACCAGGTATTTGTTAACAAAAGAAAATGTGAAATGGATAGAGATGCTCAAATAAAGTACATAAAAATAACAGTAGCATTATGGTGTTACTGAGTATTACAACAATGGGCATTATTTACATTTGGATGAGGTACAGGCGCATGGCTAAAACCTACAATTTGCACAATAGCAATTAAACGAAGAAAGAATATAGGTGTCACATGGTAAAATGGCAGCAACAATCCTGCATAGCACGTGATGCAATGCGACTCTTACAGTAGTTTCCTTCTCCTTCTTTGGTTGTTTGAAACTCTAGACTGCGTTGAACCTCCCCATTGACCCCCAAGTTTAAAATGTTAATGGGCAAATGACTCAAATGATCTTTCCAAAATAACTATAGCATATTACCAAATGTACCTTGGTAGGAGAATTAGTAAATCACAGACCCCCTTGGCTCATTCCTATATTGTCCTAAAAAAAGGACAAACCTTCCAATGCACTGGACAGGTATGAGAAACTGCAAAACAGGCAAGTAGGCAACCAACAGCTAGACTCATTTTGCATATACCATAAGAGAAGAATTTTGTTTAAACGGCTATTAGTGAAATCCATGGCAAGATTGTGTGGAAACTATTAACCAAAGTTAGGCCAATGAACAAAACACTATAAGAACCCTGCCTAAACGATGGCCCTTTTATCAATAATACACCTTGACATTTCCTGCAAGATCACTCCAGGTGATCACCCTCTTGGCAAGAATGCACCATGGCATCATTTTCCCAGCAGGACCCTGGACTTCGAGAAAATATAACTCACGTATATGATACAGACAACAGCATCCATAATACCACGCTACAAATTTGGAATAAATTAAATGAAGAAAGAAAATGGAACAAAGGGAAGGTGTATCCTTGATATCGCTAAGAGTCTTGATACTTAATAGCACTTCCACGTTGGCATGTGCAATGGTGCCACAAAGATGGTAAAACTTTCTTTTATGTTTCAGATAAACTCAATCGTACTCAAATTATATGAGAATAAATTGCAGCCCTCTATTGGAATAGTCTAAGAATGAGCAAATTAGATTACAAAGATCACAAACCAAAAATAACTCTACAGATCTAAACGAACAAGAGACACGCATACCTAAAGACTATACAAAAAAAAAATTATTAAAGCATAAAGCATAAATAAATAAATTCGAGTGCGCAAACATTTCATCCCTGTCATTTAGGGGTAGCCAATGAAATGCATGATTCATCATTAGCAATCTAATTTATGATATTCGTATAGCTATAGAAGAATAAGTGCAATTTAGGAAGTCGAGTAAAAACAATAACCTACTTTTTATTTTCCATATCAGGGAGGTCCGTTTTGGAGTACCTTTCAACCACCACCTAAAAATAGAAACAAAACAATAATAGTTAACAATAGCAACCTCATCTACTAAAGTGTGTGAAGAACAATAGATATAAGACCAGGCATAATGCACGTGTTTGGTGGCTACGGAAGTGCTTGAAGATCCATCTGTTGAGGAATATCTGACAGTGGAAGAAGGGGAAAATAGGTTGTGGATGAATTCCATCTTTTGTAGCTTTACTTTGACAACCTCTCATTCCATGAACAAGCACAACAAATTTGAGCTCAATGCTCCTCCTTATTGCTTAAAAACCTATCTACGTAGGAGATCAATCAGTTTCTAACCTAAGAACTTCAATGATTTACAAAAGTTAGCTCCTTTACTCAGATTGGTCAAGTCTCCTCCGCATTGGAATTGTAATTCTAATTGTATAAACATGAAAATGTTTATTTATTGCACAATCCTGTCTATCTATCATTGCTAAGGTTAGCATGTATGTAATAGCTTAGAAGAATACTACCGTCGTGCTTTCACATCATATAATCAAGTAGACGCAATACAAATTGAAGTTACAATTAGAGATTTAGAAAGAAAAAAAAAATCTTGCTTTATCAAAAAAGTTGGAACTACAGAATTTTGACTATAAAGTTAAATGCATAAATAAATGAGAATTGAGATGCTACTGAACAATTTCTAAAGTGCAATACATTTCTTGACAGGCCCAAATATGTATATACCTAAACAAAACCTAATAGCATTCCACCTTTTTTTTTAATGGTTGGGTCTCCCTGTGACGAATTGTGCACAAAAAGGGTATGAATCTCAACAAGTGTTTACTGTTTAAGCATAAATGGGTGATAAGCTTCATGAACAAAATATCAGTCCCCCCAAACATCCCAAAACCACGTTGGTCAAGGGGACAAACAAACAAACAAATGATGCAGCCAAATCACAAAAAAAACATAGATAGATAGATAGACAGGTAGATAGATAGATATGGAATTGAATTATAAAAAAAAGAAAATGAAAAAGAAAAAGAAAAAGAAAAAGAAAAGAAAATCGAATAGGTGGGCTTACGGGCAGTTGATCAGGATATTTGGCAACTATATCTCGTGAATCTTTGCATTATTCTTCTACAATTTGATTTCAAACCAAAAATATAACTAAAAAATAATAGGGAAAAAAAGGCAAAGAAAGGGAAAGTAAGATGGAGAAAAGTGAGGAGAAGACTAATAATACGTACCGAATGTGAACTCTTCTTTGAAAGATCTTCCCATGTCTCACTCTCTTTCTCTCTCTCTCTCTCTCTCTCTCTCTCGATTCTCCAAGGAAACGATACCAATTATTTTTTGTTTTTTAAAAAGCTTACGGGTAATTAAAGAAGATAGCTTTTATACGGTCTTCTTTTGTTTTTTTTTTAGGGTTCAAAAATTTGTTGAGAGTTGTTATATACCAATTTATTGGCTTGGTTTATTTTATTATAAGTTACAAAGTTACATGACTTAAATCTTACTTATAATGAAGCTCTAATGATCATTTTCCTAATGCTAAATAAGGAGGCTTTTAGGCCATCATAGATACACAATATTATGTAAGATCATGATAGCCTTATGCGCTAGTATATGTCACGATCTATCTCGCTACGTGCGAAAATAGGACACATGGCACACCATCAAAGCTTATCCAATTCCATTAAAGTATAAATAGCAGCAGAAAACATAAGTAAAGAAACATAAAAATTTGAGTTATAAAAAGTTTTGCACATTTGAAACACTTAAAGAAAACATTCTAGTTGAAAAATAGCAATCCAGTCGACTAATCCAAGGTCTGGTCGACTGGAAATGGAAGATACAGAGAGCTTTAAAATCTCAGAGGTTGACCAGTCGACTGTGTCAGGGACCCAGTCAACGGGGTCTCCAATTCTTAGTCGACTGATTCTTCCAGTCGACGAAAACAGAAAATCCAAATTTGAAAACCAACATCCAGTCGACTCATGTGGTCTCTCACCCACCCGAATGTTTCTTTCACAGAATCAAAAACAACAATTCCATCAATAGTCCAGTCGACTGTGTCGGGACCCAGTTGACTGTTTCCAGTATATCAGGGCAAAAGCTGGATCAAACAGGCCTCCAGTCGACTGTTTTCATAAACCAGTAGATAGGTTTACCTCATAATCCAAAGTATTCTACAGATTCCAACTATGATTGCCCAAGCTCAAATCCAACACATACGCTAATGTATATCAACAACTTCAACCTAAATACAGAAGTTTACTACAGATTACAATACTATAATTCCTTCCCAAGATTCCAATTACAAAATATTATGAATTCCAAGGTTCTTATTACAACATTCAGAAGGAAAACAAAAATATGTACAACAACAGTCCTGTTGTCCCATCGGCCTCACTCTTCTCGCTTCTTCTTTCCTTTCTTTTTCTCACTTGCAATGGAGTAAAGCTCCACAGCTCAGCTATATGCTGAGTGTACAAATTCTAACATATACAATATATGATAAAAACATGCATTAATCTTATAAATCACATCAAATATAGTCTCTAGGGAGAAAACACGCATTCATCAGGTGGCGGCAAGTCCAAGTCTTAAACCGCGATGCCAATGGCTAGTCCAAGTCTAAAACCATTGCACCCCAAGTGCCCTAGCAAGTCCAAGTCTTAACCCATGCACAGTAACCGTCACTACTAAATTCTTAAACATCGAGAAGCTTACTCCGGCATGAAATTGTATAAAACTTCCCTTTGACCCACATAATCAATTAACGTGCTCGCATAAAAATTAGACATGCTTTTCATAGATAAGCCGTGCATAATTAACGGCCTACCATTAACACATTAATTTTGTCCAGATCACAATTTCGTCGTCAAAAGTCAAAACATGTATATTTCCTATATAACATAGGGTAAAAGTTCATACCTCGTGCTAAATCTCTCAAACTTTGTGGGAAGTACTAGAGGCTCGATTAAACGTCTGATCTCAAATTATACGCAATTCCTACAAGTTTATAGGTGTTTTCTCTAACTTTTTAGAAATTAGATTTCATGAAAACTTAGCCAAACAAGGCCTAAGAGGTATCAAAATGTAGATCTTACCTCCAGGAGTTCAAATATGAAATCTGGTTGAAAACTGACGGACGAACGGTCGTCGATCTGCGTCGCCAAGCTCGGGGGAATAAATCTCCTCCTCCTCTCTCTAGATATTTGAGGTTTGATATTTATGACAAAATATCTCTTGCCTTTCTAGTTATAGCCACGACTTTCAAAAATTATGTTTACCTCCACAAGAGTTCTCAAAGCTTCTAATTATCTCCTAAAATGTCCTAAACGTCCATTTTATCCATTCACAAGTGAAAACTAAAAATTGTAAAAGTTTTCGTCAAAGTTCTATTTGGGTCCAAAAATCACGTTATGAAACATCTTCCTGCGGAATCTCTATAAAACCTACTTTTTATGCAACGTGTCACCTATGTTTTCATTATAACATTCAACATGATCTGAAATAAGATCAAAACTATCAGAAATTTACTCTCTATAGGTAAAATCACTATTCACAAAATATCAGATAAGTCAAATAACATTTAAATCACATAAATGTAATTTAATCATGCCAATGCCTCATGAATTACCAACTTCCCGTGTCCTCACTTGACACTCACCGTCAACATCATCTCAATAATTAATCAACATTAATAATTTATAGAATTTTAAATATGCAATTTAAAATAAAAAAAAAATTGGGACGGGTGTGACAACTCTCCCCTCCAAAAAGGAAGTTTGTCCCCAAACTTATACCTCATGCATCGAAAAGGTACGGATCCCATTCCTCATCTCTTCCTCGTTCTCCCATGTAGCTTCTTCAACCGTGTGACTACGCCACAATACCTTTACCATTGGAATCGTCTTAGTTCTCAACACTTGTTCTTTTCGATCCAAAATCTCTATCGAATGCTCCACATAGGTCAAGTCTTCCAGAATCTGTAATGGCTCCGGTACAATGATCTTACTCATCTCTATTATATACCATCTCAACATAGACACATTAAATACATTGGGTACATGCTCCAGCTCAGATGATAAGGCTAATCGATAAGCTACTGATCCTACTCTCTCTAGGATCTCAAATGGTCCTACAAATCTCGGATTAAGCTTTCCTCGCTTTCCAAATTGAACAATGCCTTTTGAAGGCAATACTCTCAAGTATACAAAATCTCATACTTCGAATGTCATCAGTCATCGCTTAGAGTCCGCATAGCTCTTATAACGACTCTAAGCTACCTTAAGTCGCTCTTGGATTAACTTCACCTTTTCAGTAGTCAATTTTATTATCTCTGGTCCTATCAACCTTCTTTCTCCAACTTCGGTCCAACAAATTGGCAATCGACACTGTAACAACCTGTAATTTCATTTAAATTTCCATTTTTAAATTGCATTCCTGGTTTTATTTTTATTAACAATTCTTTAATTGAGGTCAAACGATGATTTTTCATTATTTGAGCTATACCTGTTATGGTTTCTAACCACAATTTAAGAACACCTATGTTATGTTTTAATAACTGATTATTTTCGTAAGAAATACATGTGATGTGATTTTAAATCTGTATTTTTAAAACGGCTAGAATATTTACTTTTAACTTAAACTGTATTTTTATGAAACCAAAAAATTATTTCTGACGATAATATAAATTTTCTGTATTTTTGTGGTGATCACCGCGCCGCTAAAATACCCGTTTATGTTTGAAAATTGTCCGCGCCGTGATGAACTTCTACAGATTTTGGAATCGACGTAAAGCAAGATTAGACATTTGCTTTTAACCATTTAATACTTGTAATCATTGGTTAGGTTTTGTTTGGGAATGCATTATTGGAATATGTTACATTAGTGCCATAAGCTATTTTTCTCAAACATCCAAAGTGATTCCTAGACAACTTGTTCTTACCTTGTTTGGCAATGCTTATAAGGTGTGTGTTGTTTTGTGCCTATAAGTTACATTACCCAAACACCCACTTAACTTGATCCCTATGATCTGTGTATATTATGTATATACATATGAGTGTGCTATGTATTATATGCATATATGTATATTGAAAAATAAATGATTTTGTAGAGTATGATGCCAGGATCTTGGGCACCAAGTTGTGTAATTTTGATTTGTATATATATACACACACTTGGTCACACAATCTACACTCTTACAAACCAAAATCAGAGAGAAAAATAGAGAGATGTAGAGAGTTTTACAGATATTGGTAGAGAGAGAAAGCTTGAGTCCTCCATAGCCAAGCTCAATTGGATTTCTTATCTTTGATTCTTTCTCAACTATTACTTCAACCTTGTATCACAGTGAGTATTATTAACTCACTTAGAATGTAACTTCATGCTTATTTACTGTTATGTTAGTTGAATTTTAAAATCATCATTGTTGATATTGTCCATGGAAGTTCAAGCTTGAAAACATGAATTTTCCAAACTAACCAAAATTGGTTTTTAGAGATAACTATGAAAGATTATAGTACATAGAGACTACGGTTTAAGTATTAGAGCCTAATTCATTCGCATCGCGACGTACATTAGAAACATAACTTGAGTAGGAAGCCGATTGATTAAATAAGCAGCAGTTAAGACTGCTTCACCCCAAAAAGGCTTCGGAGCTTGGGCTGAGAATAACATCGACTGGGCAGTCTCTAAGAGGTGATGATTCTTGTGCTCCGCAACTCCATTTTGTTGTGGAGTATTGGTGCAAGAAAATTGGTGAATTATGTCATTCTCCAAAACTACTTCTCAAGACCAAATTTAAAGTACTCTCCCCCATTATCTGAACGAACAATTTTTACAACTGCACCAAACTGCGTACAAATCATTTTGTGAAAGGTTTTAAAAATTGAATGGACCTCACTTTTTTCTTTCATCATGTAAACCCAAGTAGTACGAGAAAAATCGTCTATAAATGTGACAAACCACCTATGGCCTTTAAGTGCAACAACACGAGAAGCACCCCAAACATCTAAATGTATAAGAGAAAAAGGAACAATACTTCTATGATTACTGGGATAAAAGGTAGCATAGTAGCGCTTTCCAAGTTCACAATCATCACACCAAAAGTTGGATACATTTTTATTATATGACAGATGGAAATAAATGCTTTAGTAAACCAAAGGAAGGATATCCTAGGCATTTGTGCCAGAGCATGATATCACTAGATGTAGAGCCAGTGAGAGTAGTATGATGAGCCAATTATTGTTGATCTTGTAATCCCAGAAGATAAAGACCAATCTCCTCTCTACCATTGTAAATCGTCCGCCTCGTGATAAGGTCCTAAAACACACAATGAGAAGGAAAAAAGGTGATGCTACAATTTTGATCATGAGTAATACGACTAATAGATAAGAGGTTAGTGGTATAGCTAGGAACATACAATATAGAAGATAAAGACAACGAGGGAGTGACATGGACTAAACCTTTACCCTGAAATCGAAGAGACAGTTCCATCAACAATCCTGACTTTATCTTGACCTGAACATGGTTTATAATCGAAAAAAATAGGAGATGAACCGGTCATATGATTTGATGCTCCGGAATTGATAATCCAAGGAAGACTAGTATGGGAATTGACTGCACTCACTGAAGTAGCTAAATTACCAGACCGAGCAAAAGATGATGAGGTAGTAGTAGGTGTATCCAGACGAGTCATCAGGCAACGAAGAGCCTCCAACTCAAGTATCTGAGCAGAAATTTCTGGAATAAGTGTTAGGCATGGTCTCCCAAATGTCTTAGCCAGTCGCCATATCTAAGAAACCCTCACCAATTTCAGGGATCACAGAGTGTATTAGCCAAGTCATGACAATGGAGTTCTCCATCTCCCATTAGTTGTAAGTGGCATCCTCGGTGCTTGGTGCTTTGATTTAGTCGTTGATGTATCCCATCTTTCCTCTGCCCTTAAGAAACAAATGTTGGAAGTTATTTTATTTTTTATATTTCTTTTCTTTTTTTAAGTCTTAAGGACCATTATGTAATTTCTCTATTATTATTCCATTTAATATAAAAGGGTCTGACAAATTGTCAACCCTGAGCTTTGCCAAAATAGTATTCAAATGGTATCAAAGCCATCCATAATCAATCCCAAACCCTAACCACCATACTATTCATCGCGACACTGTTCACATCACTGTTCATCGACACTGTTCACAAGTTACTGTTCATCAAACACTATCCACAGATACTGTTCACTACACTATTTCACAAATTACTATTCACGGGTACTGTTCATCAACTTTACTATTCATCCAATCTGGCCTAGTTTTGCATACCCTAGCCAATCCTAACCTAAAATCATCCCATTTGTGCTAGTTTGATCGAAGTTTAGTTCTACTATTTCTTTGGTCCTTGTATAGACTAGAACTCAATTTTTTATTGAGTTAATTGCACCCTGAATGGTGCTATGATTTGAGAGTGTACGTGCCTTGGTCTCGTTGGTGAGTCTCCATATTCTCTGTTTATTTTTTATTGTTGAGGGTTTCTTTTTTTGCGTTCTGGAATTATGGGTAACACTACTAGTCAGTCCATTGTCTGTTTACAGACACCTAAGGTCGAGAGCCCCTTTGTTGCTCCACCAAAAAGCACTAACCTAAAAAAAACACATCATCTTTCTTTATTAATGGTCAAAACTACTTTGCTTGGTCAAAGTCAATGACCATTTTCTTGAAAAGCAGAGGTACGATGGACCACGCAAATGGGATAATCAAAGCACCTAGTGCTAGAATGAGAAGAGTTGTCATTCTGTTATTTATACTCCTTCTGAGCAGTCATCATTCATTTCCATAGATACAACCTTTCCAGCCTAGGGTGATCAACCTGCTTCTGCTTCTGCTTCTGCTTCTACTTCTACTTCTAGTAGAGAGTTTGAGGATGCTTCCCAGAATCTGATGGCTTGTAGTGCTTCGTCTACATCTACAGTTGCCTCCTCTTCATTTGCCCATTCAGGTAACTCAGCCACCTCAGCGAGAGTTTTCCTATCTCATTCTTCATTCCCATAGATTAGTGATTCCGAAGCTTCTAATCATATGTCTGGACCTTCAAATATTTTTTCTGCTTATAAACCCTATTCAGGTCAGGATAAAGTTAGAATTGCTGATGGAACTTTTTCCTCAGTTTTGAGAAAAGGTTTAATTCATGCTACTCCCTTATTACCATTGTCATCGGTTTTACATGTCCCTAGTTTTTCCAATAACCTCTTATCAATCAGTCGTATTACTCGTGACTTGAATTATAGTGTAACTTTTTTCCCTGAACATTGTGCCTTTCAGGATCTTATCACGAAGAGGTCGATTAACAGTGGTAGAATGGAGAATGGTATTTATATCTTGGATTTAGAAGAACAGATGGCACATAGTATTGTGGTCTCTAATAATAAAACCGAAGACCTATGGCTTTGGCACAAGCGGTTGGGACACCCTCCTTTCTCTTTACTTCAACATTTTTTTCCTTCAGTTGTACTAAATAAAAAGGCCTCCGAGTTTTGATGTGATTCTTATAAATTTGGAAAGCATCACCGTGCATCTTTTCCTCTAAGTTCCTCAAAAAGTTCTGGCCCTTTTGCTTTAGTCCATTATGATGTTTGGGGTCCATCTTGTATTATGTCGTTAAAAGGTCATAGATGGTTTGTTACATTCATTGATGATTTTTTTCATGTCACATGGATTTATATGTTAAAGGAAAAAAGGGAAGTCTTTTCTGTTTTCAAAGCCTTCAGTCAAATGATTCGTACTCAGTTTAGGACAGACATAAAAATTTTGCGTTCTAATAATGGGGGTGATTATACATTGATTCTGGCCTTGGAGATTTTTTTTTGTTCTCATGGAATAATTCATCAGACTTCTTGCACTGATACACCTCAACAAAATGGGGTGGCCGAACGCAAGAGCCGTCACTTGTTAGAAGTTGCTCATTCCATGCTCTTCTCAGTAAATGCTCCCAAGTCTTACTGGGGTGAGGTAGTCCTAATGGTTGCTTACCTTATTAATCGTCATCTTACTTGTGTGTTGAACAAGAGAGCACCAATTGAAGTTTTACTGCCCTCTTTAACACTCTTTTCTATTCCTCCCCAGGTTTTCGATTGTGTATGCTTTGTTCATAATAATTCTCCCACTCATGGGAAGTTAGATCCTTGTGCCCTTAGGTGTGTATTCATAGGTTACTCTCTTACTCAAAAGGGGTATAAGTGTTATCATCCTCCGTCTCAAAAATGGTTTATATCTATGAATGTCACATTCTTTGAGTCTCAGTCTTACTTCCAAAATTCCCAGGATTCCCAGCCATCTCTTCAGAGGGAGCAGAGGTTAGAGGAAGAGATGCATGTGTTCACGTTGCCTATAATTATTGAGGCTGAAATAGAGACGATCACAAAAAAAAGGTGTGATGAAAAGGAGTCAGAGGGAGAAAAAATGTGTGAGGCAAAGGAGTCAGAGGAAGAAAAAGAGAGTGAGACAAAGGAGTTAGAGGGAAAAAAAAAAAGAAATTACTAAGGAGAAAGAATTGTTGGTCTATTCAAAAGGAACATGGAGTAATAGAAAGACTAGAGAAACTCCTTCTCCTGATAAAGAGGCAACTTCTCCTATTCTTTCACTGCCATTCCCTCTAACTACTTTTCATCACACCCTTTTTTTGTGATCATCTCCGTTTTAGCCTTAATACTTATAGGCAACGTGAACACAAGCATCTCTTCCTCTAAACTCTATGGTATCAGAGCAATGGGAAAAGCCTGCGTCAACCTTTTATCTAATAAATGCATCCCTTTGAAAGTTGATAGAGCAAAAATTTGAATGATGCATCGCCAGCACGAAGGCTGTGTGATTTGTTCTGATACACCATATCCTTTAGAGTTTGATGATCTAGATGTACCCATTGCTATTCATAAGGGTGTTAGGTCTTGTACTCAACATCCTATATCTAAATTTGTGTCTTACTCTCACTTGTCGCCCTCCTATAGAGCCTTTATTTCAAATATTTCCTCTATTTGTGTACCTAACCATGTTCAGGATGCTCTTGTTGATCCCAAGTGGAAACATGCTATGATTGATGAGATGAAAGCTCTTCGTAAGAATGGTACTTGGGAATTGACAGAGTTACCCAAGGGCAACCGAACTGTGGGATACAAGTGGGTGTATAGAGTGAAACACGGGGCTGATGGTTCTATTGAGCGATAGAAAGCATGTCTTGTTGCAAAAGGCTTTACTCAAACTTATGGGGTGGATTATCAGGAGACATTTGTATCGTGCTAAGATGAACTCAGTTAGGATTCTTCTCTCACTTACAGTAAATCTAAATTGGCCCCTTCACCAGTTTGATGTGAAGAATGCTTTCTGGCATGGTGATCTAGAAGAAGAGGTGTATATGGATGTGCCTCCTGGCTTTGAGGACTCCAAGACAGAAGGGAAGGTATGTAGACTCAGGAAGTCATTACAGGGTCTCAAATAATCCCCACATCCTTTATTTCGAACTCTATGGCCAAATAATTCTTTAATTGTTGCATTTCCTCCAAATCATCCCCTGTAAGTACAATATCATGAACATATACTATGAGGGCGGTGGTCTTACCCTGTGAGGAATGCTTAATGAACAGAGTACGATCAGCATGACTCTGCTTGAAGCTATATCTAAGCATTGCTTGAGTGTGGTTAGCCAATTTATGCATGCTCCGCATGAGACTCATCTGGAGGCTGTCTTTCGGATAATTTGGTTCTTAAAGTCTGCTCCGGTGAAGGGCTTGTACTTTGCCAAACATGAACATCTTAGGGTGGAAATCTTTACTGATGTAGATTGGGCTGGCTTAGTGAGTGATAAAAGGTCCACCTCGGGATACTGTACCTTTGTAGGTAGTAATTTAGTTTCTTAGAGAAGTAAGAAGCAAAATGTAGTAGCACGGTCCAGTGCAGAGGCAGAGTTCAAGGCAATGGCCCAAGGCATTTGTGAACTTTTGTGGATTGGATTAAGTTCTTCCTGAAGGATATAAGGTTAGATTTGACTGGACCTATGAGACTATATTGTGACAATAAAGCTGCTATCACTAGAGCTCATAATCCAGTACAACATGAACGTACCAAGCATGTCGAGATTGATAGGCACTTTATTAAGGAAATCTAAACAATGGTACAGTGTGCACTCCTTTTGTGAAGACTGGAGAGCAATTGGTAGATATTCTTACCAAAGGGGTTGGGAGTAGACCATTTCACTCCGCTCTTGGCAAGCTGGGCATGAGAGACATCTTCGTACCAGCTTGAGGGGGAGTGTTGGAAGTTATTTTATTTTTTATATTTCTTTTCTTTTCTTAAGTCTTAAGGACCATTATTTAATTTCTCTATTATTATTCCATTTAATATAAAGGGGTCTGACAAGTTTTAATAACCCTAAGTTTTGCCAAAATAGTATCCAACAACAACGTCATAGGCTGGGACCATGCCAGGAATTTCTGACCATTGAAGAGGGAAGTGGTGATCTTTAAGTTCAGGTTATCGGGTTAAGTAACAATAATACTCTCACTTTGAGGTGGCTGCGAATTGACAGAGGATTTTTCTGGATCACCTGACATCGTAAATCAGCCCGCAACAATTACTGAAGAAAGAGACTAGAAACTGGTACCAACGGATTTGAAGCATGCAAATAAGAAATCAGAGCACCATATAGGATGCCGAGGAATCAATCATGGCTGATCAATAGTCCATATAAGGATCCAAAAAAAAAACTAAAAGAAAAGAAAGTAGACCCCGATCAACAAAAATCTATCAGAAAAAGATTTAAGAAAGAAGGCTAAAAAAAAGGTTGGAGCTTGGCTAATATGGGTCAACAGGGATAGTAAGGCATGGAGAGGTTGCGGCTGGGTGTAGAGGCTGAATCTGGTGAGCCGAAGCCTGGGGGTTAGCGCCTGGTAGAGTCGAAGCCGTAGGAGACTGTGTCGTAGTGCTGCGAAGCCCCTAGGGGTTGCGGCTTGGTGTTGTGGTTCCCAGGGGGCTATGGCTTGGGCTGTGATGCCCTGGTGGGCTGCGACTAGTCTTGGGTGGTGGTTGTGGTGATAGTTTGTGGTGATTTGTGGTGGCGTATAGTAACCCCTCTTAGGGAGGCTCTTATACCATGTAGAATTAGATTAGGGCAAACTTAAGTTGAGACAAGAGTCTCAACCATATTTATATTAAACATACAGAGAGAAATTATAATAGGGCCCTTAGGTAATAAACCTAAAATTAAAATAAATAAAAATGCTAACAACTCATTCAACTAATTGACAACCATAGGCAGCACATCTCAACAATATATTGCAATATTTGGGTGTGTTAAACTTGGTCTTTAGTGAATGGAATTCCTGATTCAGTGACAAGTCACCCTAATTGCTAAAATAAAACCAATCAGTCACCAATAGAATATTAAAGCAGGTGCTAAGTCACAACTGACCTCAGAAGCAAGAACCTTCTAAACTACCACCTCAGACTCTTGATTCCACACTTGTCACTTGGAAGCTTGTCGGAACCTCACTCCCTCATGCTAGAACCTTGCTCCCACTTTGTTCCCATCACAACCCAGTCTCAAAATAGCTTATAAATAGATTCAAGTTCTTATATTGCTCAAACATTTTATCAATGAAGTATTTTTCGACATAAAAATATGGTTTGAGACTTTCAAAAACAAAATCTATGATCAAAATATCTTATTTCAGTCCAAATTTTTTTTCACTAATTTAACATGGAATATATCTTTCTAAAATATTTGGAATCTTGTACTCTTCTTGGACGCTCCAAACTGTTGAACCTCTTAGAGTATAACGCTTCCCCGCCCTCTCCCTCCTGCTTCGTGACCATTTGCCTAATAAAATTTTTTTGCTATGTTGTTTGCAGTAATGGTGCACTTCTTCAAGTACTCACTGGAAGTTATTTCTCTGAGAAGATAACGAAGGTTTGGTTTTTTCATTTCTCTAGCTATCAGAACATCCTTGTCTAGCTGGAGATATTGCTTTGGATTCACATTGTTGACACAGCATGTGCTTTCTTTGTTCCTTTTTTAGAAATATTATGACCAAATCTTCAAATGTGACAATGAATATCTAATCTCTTGTGGAAGCCTAATGCTATTGTATCGTACAACAATAGGCCTACCACAGAGGTAGTACCCTACTTTGAATAGGTAATATTTTCACTTCAGAACATCTAGTATTCATATTCCAAGATCATTATGGTAGCTTCATAAATTGATATCTTTTTGTGGTTGGATTGCCTGCAAATTCTAACTTACCTATACTCAACAAGCCTTCATTATTATCTCAATAGTAGCAACTATCATGTCAGTGGTATGCTTGAATCTCATCTGATTGCATTCGGAAACATATGTTGTGCCAAATAAACTGTTTTTTTATGTTATTGTGTAGTTGGGTCCTATAGTTAGTCAGGTGATGCCTGTGGTGGAAGCATCTCCAATGAATTCCTTGGCTAGAAGTGCCTCAAGTAGATTAGTCTGGTTTCGATATCTTGGTTTTGTTTATTCCTATTAAAACTTATTTACCTGCTCTATTTTGATTCTAATGTTGTATAACCTACTTAGATGGTCATAACTTAATATTGATGCCCAAATTGCACGGGCAATTAATACTTAGAAAATTAAAAGGAAGCAAAGTATGTAGGTACTTGAAGAGAAATACAATTACTTAAATCTAACCCTAAAAACATGAGAAATATAATGAAGGGCCTTTACTAGTCTATTGACACGTAAAGTTCACCTAGTTAAACCTAGAATTCACTAATATGTCCATAATACCAAAATTTCATGTAAAGACTCCATGAATTTGAAGAAATCAATAATCAGCAAGTGATGTAGTATATGAATAACGAAATATGAGTCAAATCATGACGGATCATGTAGAATAACAAACAAGTACAAAATGTAGCCCTAAATATAATAAAATATCATATTCAAGCAGAAAAGCTCTTTTGATATGTGTTTTTATAGTTTTAGAAATAACAGAAGTTTAACCTGGCCAGTGACCATTTCTCTCTCTTTTAGATAAGCTAAAAGAAAGTAGTCCCAACATACGCTGATACACCCAAAATTGGCTTTATTATATGACCGAGCGGGTCCCTCCAGGTCTGACCTCCCGACCTCCGGGTCCAACCTCCCGACCTCTAGGCCCGAGCTCCAGACCTCCCGACCTCCAAGCCGACCTCCAGTGCTCCGACCCCGACCAAGTTCGACCCTACCAACTAACCGGTTCCAACCCTGACCTATGGGTCGGAATACACAGTCCAATTACAATACAATTCAGGTCCAAGTCAGCTAACTCAGAGGTGCGTCCCAAACTACTCAGCCTCCAGCTGTTTCCTATCTCAGCTAGAAGACTAATGGAAAGTGCAAATTGTTTCCTAATCCAATTAGGAAACCCTACCACGATTGATGCCAATCAATCCTAAATCAGATTGTATTACCTAATCGGTATAATTTCCATGTACGAGTAGGTCTCTTGCATTTATAAAGCAACCACTCACCCTCATAGAAGGGGATCAACTTTTAGTCTGCATAGCACCCCTATAGCGATCACAATCGTGCCCGGCCGACCTCTGGTAGCTCCAAACTGTTGTTGGTTCACCAAAGGTCCCCGGTTTTTAACAGTATAGTGAACGTGCTCAGACACACACGTGGACGTAGGTTCCTTTATTAACAGGACCGAACCACATATAAACATGCTGTCTATATTTCTCTCTCTCTCTTTTTTCAATGCTTTTAATATGCTCTTAAACACTAAATCCAACCAGTACCAAAACTTACATCATCATACGCTAATGTGCTTTATGCAGATTCTGAAAGGAAATAAACTTGTCATGCTGCTTGCTTCGCATTCTTTTCAACTCTTTAAACATACTATCTATTTCCTACTGAAAAGGTGACTTGGAAATAAGAGTGTGTCATTAAGATCTTACTTCTTTTCCTTTATTTATTTAATTTTTTTTAATGTGTTCTAATAGATGAATAACGATTTACAGAGGCATGGAATGGATTTCTTGACACAGCTGGAACAATGATACCAGGTTATAATCAAGAAGCTGTGGTATCTTTAACCAAATTTGTGGATCAGTTACCCTCAGTATTCCATCAGGTATTTTGGTTCCTTGTCATACTATGAATCCAAATATAAAATGCAATTCTGTGGCTTTTTTGGACCTTTACTTCACAACTTTCTTCACCTTTTGTGGGTGATTTCCTCCCCACTCCCCGCTCTCAACGCCACCCAGCTCTATGGGCTGAGCTAAGATGGCTTCTTTTGCCTTTCGTTTTTTTTTAAGAAATCAAATTATTTTAGCCAATATGCACTTCATTAGATTATAGAAGTAGAAAGTAAGTTTACAAATATAAGTTTACTGATATTGTGGTCAATTCTATGGTGCATGATTGAGAGCGTGAGAGCATCTAATGTGAAAATACAAGTTCCAGATTGTTGTACATACATGTATAGACACTTATCCGTACATCTGTTTGTATAAATGTCAACGTGAACATATATACATATACTTATGTTTATTACACAACAGAACTGTTATTAGTACGTTCAAAATCAGTGTCACATCAAATGAAAAGTGGGAGAGCTTTATCTAATAAGGGGTATACTTGGAATATATATATATATATGCATTGTTAGATTATTATTTGGTAAAATCTTCGATTTCTAACATTGTTGGATAATATGTGTTTTGGCCATGTTTAAGGGCTAATAAAAGTGGGATCCACTTAGAGTTTAAGTGGGGTCCTTGTGGATTTGTGTTCTCCTCCATGAGGAGATGAAGTTTGGATATTCACATGTCCAAAACTATTGATGGGTGAATGAGAAATTAAAGCTCAAAGGTTGCCCCTTACAAAGAGTTGTTGAAATGAAAGAGGTTCACAATTTGTATTGTCCCACATAGGAAAACTAGAAGTAGCCTTTAGTGTATTTATAAGGCTACTTCATGTTTTGGGTTTGGGCCCCAATGGGTACCCAGTTTTGTGGAAGGGGGAGGACCTAAGGCCCTTTGGGTTTACTCCACACACGCGCGCCACCGTCGCTGTCCGGCTGGCCGGGCCGTGGGTGTGGGTGTAGCCCGCATAGAATATTTCTTTTTGGACCCCATAATTTTCAGAGTTTGCAAAAACCTTTGGAATTTTTTCACACTTAACATGTGACAGAAATTGAAAGGTCTAAAGAGTTACAGAACTCCAAGAGGTTGTTGTTACAACCTTTGGAATTTCTGAACTGATTTGGATTAATCCACAGATATATTCCAACTCTCCTTCAGTCTATACACACCTCCAACACAGTTTTACAAAATGTTCTTCAAAAAGAGTTCCTCCTTCTAGTCCCAGTTTTAGAGAAAGAGTCACAGAATATAGTTGGTTCGTCGGAGCAGTTGTACATTGTGCAAGTACCACTGTTAGAAGCCGTTGTATCCTGAGAGACAGATGCCAACGATTTCCTCAAGCACATCCGGTGAGGCAGCGAATCTGTTTTAAGAAAACTGTGAAATTTCACAGGCCTCGGTTTGATCAATTTTAGTTTTTAGTTCCTGCTTTGATTACATATTGTAATTTTGTTTCTGTTCCTGTTCAAGTTCTATTTTTCCAATTTGTAATCTAGAATCTGTTACTGTTTTCCAATTATATCACAATCTTTTTTTCCAACAAGCTTAAAACGAATTCTATATATTTTACAAAACAAAAACAGATTCGGTTTTGGAAAAATAGAAATTATTTTTGAAAAACAGTTTTACAAACAAAAAAAAACTGCTACTGTAATCCTCGTTTTTTGCCCAAACGGTGCAGAATCAGGAAAAATAGCATTAGACGGAAATTGTGCAGAATCGCGTTTTGCTTGGGTCTAAATAAGCAGAATCTTAAAATTCCTTCGTTTTCCTAACAATAATCTGAAAACAAAATTCTGCTACTGTAGGAAAAAAAAATAAGGAGAAAAAAAAAATTAGATTTAATTTATTTTCTCCTTTGATAATATTTTCATAAATGGAAAATCAAAATGTGAACACTGCTGCAAACCCAACCTGTTGCAACCGACAGTTCTACTGGCTCCAACACCGTGGTGATTGGCTCCATACCTATGAAGGTTCCCTCAATCCAAACGGTTCCTATGAACCATGGGGATAAACCTGAGAAGTTTAATGGTGTGGATTTCAAGAGGTGGCAGCAAAAGATGATGTTCTACCTTACCACCTTGAACCTTGCGAGGTTCTTGAAGGAAGAGGCCCATGTGCCTAACGAAAATGAACAAGATCGAGAGGTTATGCTAGCTATTGATCCTTGGAAGCACTCGAACTTTCTGTGCCGAAACTATGTGTTGAATGGCTTACACGATACACTCTATAATGTGTATAGTGTTAAGACCACTGCTAAGGAACTGTGGGAGTACTTAGATAGAAAGTACAAAACCGAGGATGCCGGGTCAAAGAAATTTGTAGTGGGGAGATTCCTCGACTATAAGATGGTGGACTCAAAGACTGTGATCAGTCAAGTTCAAGAGCTGCAAGTAATCTTGCATGAAATCCATGCTGACGGAATGACCTTGAGCGAAACTTTTCAAGTTACTACTATAATTGAAAAGCTACCCCCTGCTTGGAAGGATTTTAAGAACTATTTGACGCACAAGCGAAAGGAGATGAAAATTGAAGATCTCATCGTCAGGCTTCGAATTGAAGAAGACAACAAAGAGGCTGACAAGAATTTGGGGAACTTTGTGGCCAAGGCTAATGTGGTTGAGCATGGTCAAAGTTCAAAAGTGAAGAAGAAATCCTTTTTTGGCAAAGGATACAAAATGGGGCCAAAAGGTGGTATCGTCAACAAGCCAAAATTTCAGTTTCAAGGAAAGTGCTACAACTGTGGCAAAACTGGACACCGGGCTTCTGAATGTCATCTGCCATAAAAGAGAGTCCAAAATAATCAAGCTAATATGACGGAGTTAGATTCTATCTCAAGGGATGTCTCTGACATTAATTTGTCTGCTGTGATCTCTGAAGTAAACTTGGTGGATTCAAACCCAAGGGAATGGTGGATAGACACTGGTGCTACTCGCCACATATGCTCCGATAAAGCTATGTTCACTTCCTTCGAACCAATTACAAGTGGTGAGAAGATGTATATGGAAAATTCTACTTCCTCGGATGTTGAAGGCCAAGAAAAAATAATTCTGAAAATGACTTCAAGAAAGGAGCGAACTCTCAATAATGTCCTTTATGTGCCGGAAATTCGCAAGAATTTGGTATCTGGATCTCTCCTAAGAAAACATGGCTTTCGAATGGTCTTTGAGTCAGACAAGGTGGTGTTGACCAAAGCGGGAATGTATGTGGGGAAGGGGTATATGTGTAATGGGATGTTCAAACTTAATGTAGCAACTGTATTCCCAAAAAATAATAAAATGAGTACCTCTTCTGTTTACTTGCTTGAGTCTTCCAATTTGTGGCATGGTAGACTAGGACATGTTAATTTTAATCCTTTGCAAAGATTAATTAAATTAGATCACATACCAAACTTTCATATTGATGCAAGTTATAAATGTGAAACTGGTGTTGAAGCAAAGTTAACAAAGATTTCATTTTAATCAATTGAAAGAAGCACTGAACCTCTGGAATTAATCCACACTGATGTATGTGATTTAAAAATGGTTCAATCTAGAGTTGGCAATAAGTATTTTATTACTTTTGTTGATGATTGCACTAAATACTGTTATGTGTATTTGCTAAAAAGTAAGGATGAAGCTTTGGATAAGTTCATTCTATACAAGACAGAGGTTGAGAATATACTAAGTAAAAAGATTAAGGTGTTGAGAAGTGATAGGGGTGGTGAATATGTAGCGCCATATGGTGAGTTTTGTGCGCAAAATGGAATTATTCACCAAACCACCGCACCGTATTCGCCTCCATCAAATGGAGTTGCTGAAAGAAAAAATCGTACCTTAAAAGAAATGATAAATGCTATGTTAATAAGTTCTGGATTGCCACAGAACTTGTGGGGGAAGCAATTCTCTCCGCAAATTATATTTTAAATAAGGTACCTCGAAAGAAAGTTGATCAAACCCCATATGAACAACATAATGGTCGAAAACCTTCCTACAAGTTCTTATGAATGTGGGGGTGTCTTGCAAAGGTTCTTGTACCTACTCCTAAGAAAGAAAGGATAGGTCCAAAAACTGTTGATTGTTTATTTATTGGCTATACACATAATAGTAGTGCGTATCGATTTCTTGTACATAAATCTGAAAACCCAGATATACACAAGAACACGATCATGGAGTCTAGAAATGCGTCTTTCTTTGAGAATATATTTCCTTGTAAAGAGGAATATAGTTCTAAAAAACGCACATTTGAGACTGTTGGGGAAACTAGTAAAACCCAAGAAGAAAATGTTGATATTGAGCCTAGACATGGGAAACGAGCTAGAACCTCAAAATCTTTTGGTCCAGACTTTCTAACTTATGTTATAGAAAGTGAGCCTCAAAGCTATAATAAAGCTATTAGATCACCAGATGGTCCATTGTGGAAAGAAGCAATCAAGAGTGAAATTGATTCTATCCTACAAAACAATATTTGGGAACTGGTAGATCTTCCTCCTGGTTGTAAGCCATTGGGCTATAAATGGATTTTTAAAAGGAAAATGAAGACGGATGGTACTATTGATAAGTATAAGGCAATGCTTGTCATCAAAGGGTATAGACAAAAGGAGGGTCTAGGCTACTTTGATACGTATTCTCCTGTTACGAGAATAATATCCATTCGTATGATTATTGCGATCGCAGCATTGCGAGATCTCGAAATACATCAAATGGATGTTAAGACTGACTTCCTTAATGGAAATTTGAATGAAGAAATCTACATGGAACAACCTGAAGGATTTTTTGCTCTAGGGCAAGAAAATAAAGTGTGTAAGCTTGTCAAATCAGTGTATGGCTTAAAGCAAGCTCTAAATCAATGGCATGAAAAATTTGACAAAGCTATACTCTCTAGTGGATTTAAAATCAATGAGTGTGATAAATGTGTTTATGTCAAAGACACAATTGAAAGCTATGTCATCTTATGTCTTTATGTTGATAACATGCCCATAGTGGGTAGTAATGATAAGATCATTAAATCTACTAAGAAAATGTTGAATTCTAAATTTGACATGAAAGATATGGGACTTGCTGATGTTATATTGGGCATCAAGATCTCTAGAAATACTAATGGACTTGTTCTGTCACAGTCACACTATGTAGACAAGATTCTAGAGAAGTTCAACAAGTCTGATACTAATATAGCCAGGACGCCTGTGGACTTAACTCTACACCTATCTAAGAATACTGGTGAGAGTGTTTCTTAACTAGAATATTCTCAAGTGATAGGAAGTTTGATGTACCTAATGAGTTGTACAAGGCCTGACATTGCTTACTCCGTTAGTAGACAGAGTAGATACACTAGTAATCCTAGTGCTGAACACTAGAAAGAGATAGTAAGGGTACTGCGGTACTTACGATATACACATGATCAGGGACTGCAATACATGAGATATCCAGCTGTATTGGAAGGATACAGTGATGCAAATTGGATATTCGATATGAAAGATTCAAAATCTACAAGTGGATATGTTTTCACACATGGTGGTGCAGCTATATCATGGAAATCTTCAAAACAAACTTGTATTACTAGATCGACAATGGAATATAAATTCATTGCGCTAGACAAGGTAGCTGAAGAGGCTGAATGGCTTTGCCATTTTGTAGAAGATATTCCTAGGTAGTCAAAACCTGTGCCAGCTATTTGCATACACTGCGATAGCCAATCTGCTATTGGAAGGGCACAAAGTAATATGTATAATGGTAAGTCTAGACATATTCGATGTAGGCATAATACCATTAAACAACTACTCTCAAGTGGGATTGTCACAATTGACGATGTAAAGTCAAAGGATAATATTGCGGATCCGCTAACCAAAGGGTTAAATCGAGAGTTAGTTAATAAATCATCTAGAGGAATGGGACTAAAGCCTATGATGTTACAAGGGAATGGAATGGAAACCCAACCTAGCTGATTGGAGATCCCAAGATCTAGGTTCAAAAGGACAACCTAATTTCGTGTACCTTAAGAGAATCACTGAGAAGAAATGTTCTTCTGCCCATTTCTATGATTCAACAGTGATACCTGCATAGTGTGAGGGTAAGCTTAGGTTTTAATGACTATGTACGTTGGTATATCCAAGCGGAGTATAGCAGGATACTCTAAATAGTCACCTATGTGAATGTGAAGTGGGGCCGCTTCTAAAAGAATTTGAGAAAGGCAAAATTCTTTGATAAACATTCACTGAACCAGGCGAGTGTTCAAGGCCAAAATGAACACAAGTGTAAGAACTAAACTATGTTTGGAAAGCTCCTGTGTGAGGTCTGTCGGTTGTTTACATTATCGGCAATCAGTTCAAGACTACACGTTCACTGGTCAGTTAGTAAATCTAATAGATTGTCACAAGGGAAGGTTCAAAGCCAAAAGCTACCTATCCTTTGCAGGAGTGATCCGTTGTGCTCTCTCTTGTCGAGTCTATGCTGTCTCACATCGTTTCGGTTAATTTCATTCATGTGGGGGATTGTTGGATAATATGTGTTTTGGCCATGTTTAAGGGCTAATAAAAGTGGGACCCACTTAGAGTTTAAGTGGGTCCTTGTGGATTTGTGTTCTCCTCCATGAGGAGATGAAGTTTGGATATTCACATGTCCAAAACTATTGATGGGTGAATGAGAAATTAAAGCTCAAAGGTTGCCCCTTACAAGGAGTTGTTGAAATGAAAGAGGTTCACAATTTGCCTTGTCCCACATAGGAAAACTAGAAGTAATCTTTAGTGTATTTATAAGGCTACTTCATGTTTTGGGTTTGGACCCCAAGGGGTACCCAGTTTTGTGTAAGGGGAAGGACCTAAGGCCCTTTGGATTTACTCCACACACGCGCGCGCGTGTGCCGCCGCCGCCGTCCGTCCGTCCGACCGACCGGCAGGCCGGGGAGGGCCGTGGTCGTGGTCGTGGGTGTGGGTGTAGCCCGCACAGAATATTTCTTTTTGGACCCCATAATTTTCAGAGTTTGTAAAAACCTTTGGAATTTCTTCACACTTAACATGTGACAGAAATTGAAAGGTCTAAAGAGTTACAGAACTCCAAGAGTTTGTTGTTACAACCTTTGGAATTTCTGAACTGATTTGAATTAATCCACAGATATATTCCAACTCTCCTTCAGTCTATACACACCTCCAACACAGTTTTACAAACTGTTCTTCAAAAAGAGTTCCTCCTTCTAGTCCCAGTTTCAGAGAGAGAGTCACAGAATATAGTTGGTTCGCCGGAGCAGTTGTACATTGTGCAAGTACCACTGTTAGAAGCCGCTGTATCCTAGGAGAAAGACGTCGACGATTTCCTCAATCACATTTTCTGAGGCGGCGAATCTGTTTTAAGGAAACTGTGAAATTTCACAGAACTCGGTTTGATCAATTTTGGTTTTTAGTTCCTGCTTTGATTACATATTGTAATTATGTTTCTGTTCCTATTCAAGTTCGATTTTTCCAGTTTGTAATCCAGAATCTGTTACTGTTTTCCAATTGTATCACAATCTTTTTTTCCAACAAACATAACTTTAGAACCTTTTATATTAACCACAAAAGGAGAAGAAAAGAAACATTACAAATAGATCCCTGAACTAATAACAAAATAAGAAATAACAAAATAAGAACAAATAACTAAATAACTATAACACTCCCCCTCAAGCTGGTACAAAGATATCTCTCAATTCCAGCTTGTCCAGGATAGTATGAAACGGACGACTTCCAACGGCTTTAGTGAGAAAATCAGCAACTTGATCGCAGGACTTCACAAAGGGAACACAAATAGTACCACTACTAATAGTATCACTAGTATAGTACACTAGGTATTGTATTCCGTGTTCCTCTCTAACCAATGCCAAGCTAACCATCGAGGGTGATACTGCCAGGTACAAAAACAATTCTTCCTTTGGTACGGGCATTGAGAGTAGAGGGGGTATGATCAGGTACTTCTCGAGTTCCTAAAACGCCTCCTCACACTCTTCCGACCACTGAAATGCCTTGCATAGGATTTTGAAAAATGACAGACACCGGTCGACTGCTCGGGACCAAATCTTTTAAATGTTGCCACTCGTCCTGTCAGACATTGAACTTCATTGGTTGATCTGGGTGACCACATGTTGATAATGGTCTAAATTTTCTCCGAGTTGACTTCGATTCCCCGTCTGCTGACTAAGTGCCCCAGGAACTTCCAGGACGAGATCCCAAGGCCTCGTTTGGCAAGCCGAATAAAACTGTCGGATTGGATTGGATAAGGTAGGATCAGACTGGATTAGTAATCATGTCGGATAAGTTGTTATGATGTCCTGTGTTTGGAACGTGCTGGTTAAAACTGTCGGATAAGCTAGCATATCCTAATCCTGTGTTTGGTGATGCTCGGATATAAGTTCCAAATCTAAATTATTGTTTTTTAAACAACCCCCCCACCCCCCCCCCCCCCCCCCCCCCCAAAAAAAAAAAAAGAGAGAGAGAGAGACCTAAAGTGGAAAAGAAAAAAAAAATTGAAAGTTTTTTTTTAAAAAAGCAAATCTCAAAAAAAAAAAAATATATGAAAATAAAAATAAAAAAGCAAATTTGGAAAGGGAAAAAAAAGATCTGAAAATAAAATAAAAATGTAGATCTAGGGGAGGGAAAAAAAAATATGCAAATCGGGGGGGGGGGGGGGGGGGGGGGGGTTGTAATAAAATTAAGGGTAAAAAGCACTTTGTACCCCTAATTTATATACGGTTTTGGACTTTGCACCCTAATGTTTCAATTTTCTCAAACTAGCCCTTAATGTATATAACGCGTTGCAAAGTGGCCCTTCCGTCAGAATTTCTGTTAAAAACTAACGGAAACTGGCCCATGTGCAAGTCATGTAACTTATTTAAGGATATTTTAGTCAGTCACCATAAATTAAAAGCATTTTGCACCCTTGATGTTTGGTTCATTTTGCGATTTACACCCATAATGTTTGAGTCGTTTGGACATTTTTTATTTTTTTTATGGGGAAAAAAAAGGTGCTCTGACATAATTTTTGGGTGCTGATCAAGATGGTCGGTCGAGAGTAATGGATACTCTGAATATTCTAGGATATATCACTATATATTTTAGGCTATATACATTTGTCTCCCTCAATGTTTGAATTGTTTTTGCCCTATATGTTCACATATTATATGTATTCATGCCCCTCCCAATTTATCCCTTTAACTTTTTTTTTGGGCCAGAATTTATCGCTTTAAACTCAAAAATCTCACTTTGATACACAGTTTTTTTTAAATAAATAAATGACTTTTATCCATAAATCTCACTATAATCCTAAACTTCTAAAGATTCTTTGTTTTGTAGCTGAAACTAGTGTTAAAAATAAAAGAAGAAATAAAACATATGATCCTTTTTATAAATATATATATATATTTATAAATAAATAAAAAGAGATTTAATTGTTTGTTTTTGGGTAATTCCAAAACTCACGGAATAATGATACAATTTTTTAAGCCCAAAGGTACAATTTCCCAAAAAAAAAAAAAAAGAAGAAGAAGAAGAATAAGTCAGGGCGCTGCCCCCAAGTCGCCCCCAAGCTCAAATCATGACTCCGCCGCTGGTTGTAACACTTCTTTGAATCAACACTAATTCCCATTGCGATTAAAAAAATTATATATATATATATATATATATATAAGGTAAAAGTAAATAATGTACTCTCAAAATGTGGAAAATTTGGCAAAAGAGGTGGTGGATTTAGCCCCACCTTTTTAGAATTAGAGTTTATTTAAAATTTCAATTTGGAAAGGGAAAAACAAAAACAAATCTAAGGTATTTGAAAGGTTTTTTTTTTTTTTTTTAAAGCAAATCTAAAAAAAAAAAAGTAAAAAAAAAACAACAACAACAACAAAACAAAACAAAACAAAACAAAACAAAACAAAAAACAAAAAAAAGCAAATATGGAAAGGGAAAAAAAACAGAGTTCTGAAAACAAAAATAAAAAAGAAGATCTAGGGGAAAAAAGAAGCAAATTTGGGGGGAAAAAAGAAAAGAAGAGATCTGGAAAAAAAAAATGTGTCTCTCCCTTATCCCAAACTCATTGAGATAAGATGAGAGTTTGGGATAAAATAGTCATATCCAGTGTGCACCCCAAACACTGGATTGGATAAAAGTTATCCAATCCGACCCCCTTATCCTGCTTGCCAAGCATGGCCCAAATGTGCACTTCGCTGGATTCAACGCCATCCGGAATCTTCTAAGGATGCTGAATACCCCGGCCAAGTGCTCGAGATGGTCGGGCTCATCCTGGCTCTTGACCAGGAGGTCATCTATGTATACTTCCAAAGTCTTTCCGATCAAGTCCCTGAACATATGATTGACCAAGCGCTGGTAGGTCGCTCCCGCGTTCTTGAGTTCGAAGGGCATTACTTTGTAGCAGTATGTTCCCTGGTCAGTAATGAAGGAGGTCTTTTCTTCATCACCGGGGTACATGCAGATCTGGTTGTACCCTGAGTAGGCATCCATGAAGGAAAGGAGTGAGTGGCATGCTGTTGCGTCTACCAGGAGATTTATCCTGGGTAGTGAGTAGCAATCCTTGGGGTAGACTTTGTTTAGGTCGGTAAAATATATGCACAGTCTCAACTTTCTGTTACTTTTTTTGACTAAGACAACATTAGCCAGCCAGTCGGGATACTGCACTTCACGGACTGACTTTGCTTTGGGGAGTTTCCCAACCTCCTCGCGTACCTCTTCCTATCTTTTAGGGGCCATTCCCCTCCTCTTTTGCTTAACTGGGCAGAATTGACACAGTGGGACATGACCTCCTCTTTTGCTTAACCGGGCAGAACTGACACAGTGGGACATGACCCGAGGATCAATTCCAAGCATATCTTCGTGGTTCTATGCAAAGACGTCTTGATTCTGTCTCAAGAACTGGACTAGCTTATCTCGGAGGTCTGGTTCCACAGGGAACCAACACTAACGGACCAGTCAAGGAACTGGGGATCTAGTATCACTTGGCTAAGTTCTTCGACTGGGCTGACTCTGTCCTTGTTGTCCCTTGGGTCCATCTCCTCAATGTTCAATGCTTCGGAATTGCATCCTTACGCAAGGAACTGACATAATAGCTCCAGGCGATGGCTTGATCTCTTCTCAAGCTCCTCAGTCCCTGCGGAGTTGAGAACTTGATGACCAAGCTGTAAGTCGACACGAACGCTCTAGCCCTGTTAAGTGTTGGCCTCCCGAGAATGACATTGTAAGCGGAGAGGGTTTCTACTATAACAAAGTTTGTGAGTGCGGAGACCTGCTGCGGGTAAGTCCCCATAAGAACCGGTAGCTTGATCATCCCAAGTGATTATGTGCTGGACCCGTTGATCCCCACCAGTAGAGTAGCCAGTAATCGGAGCCAGTCTCTTAAGATTCTAAACTGATCAAATGCCGAGGCAAAGAGTATGTCAGAGGAGCTCGATGTGTCTACGAGTACCCTTTTGACCATGCGATTGGCTATGGAGAGCGTTACCACCAGTGGGTCATTGTGGGGGTAGTGTAGATCTCGAATATCACGGGATGAAAAGCTGAGGGTGTCGGTCAGAGGGCAATTAACTGGTTGGACATGCACAACATCCGCTCGGGATGCCCAAACATGCCTTTTCCTCGCGGACTGCCAGTCTCCTCAACCCAATGCACCTCCGGAGACTACATTGATGTAACCGAGAGGCTGTTGCTGCTCAAGGGCTCGGGTATCTTGTCATTGCTATAGTTGGTGACAAACTCGGCTAGATGGCCCTACACAATGAACTTTTCTATAGCAATTTTGAGTTTAAAGCAGTCCTCGATGTCATGGCCGTGGTCTTTGTGGTATTGCTAGTACTTATCCCTATTCCTTTTCTCTAGTGGACTCTTCAATTTTTTCAGTTTTTTGAGTAGCTTCTGAGTCTCAACGGCTACCATGACTTCTTGGATGGGCCAGGAAAGTGGCGTGAAGGCGATTGGGGTCTGATCTCGACCACCCTTCTGCTGATCTTTTTTTGGCTCTCGGGGACTCATCTTTCGTAAAGTTTGAACACTTGTACATCAAGAACTTTTCGGTGTCAATGTACTTCCCAACCCTCTCTAAAAGTTCAACCAAGGTTTTCGGTCGTTGTTTGTGGATTGACGTGGCGACCTTGGTATTCTGAACCCCTGAGCAGAAGGTTGTAATTGCGACGGTCTCGTTTAGGTTATTAACTTGAAACTTTTACTGGTTAAATCGATTGACAAAATCCTTCAAAGATTCTCCCTTTCGCTGCCTGACAGCTAGTAGCTGAGTGTCAGGTTGGGGTAGATCGAGCATACCCATGAACTGGCTGACGAATAGCTTGCTGAGCTCCTTGAAATCATCAACCGACTGGGGTTTAAAGGAGTGGAGCCAATGCGCGACTGGCCCCTTTAGAGTGCTAGGAAAGGCCAGGCAGTATAGTTTATCGGCATTGGTTACCAGTGCCATCTAAGCCTTGTAGGTCCGAATGTGGTCGACTGGACTTCCTGAGCCGTCATAGGAATCGAGATGAGGTTGTTTGAACTTGCGTGGAATAACGAATCACATGATTTGGTCAGAGAACGGTAACTCAATCTCAGTGTTGGCATAATCATGACTTGGTTTTCGGCCTAGCTTTTCGATCTGTTTCTCCAAGTCCTTGATGCGGGCTTCCACATCTTCCCGACCGGTGTCCGTGTGGTAGGTTAGGTCGGAGGAAGAGGCTTCCTCCTCAAAGTATGTTGTCCTCAGGGATAAGGCTCGGCTTTGACTCCGGTTGATCGTGTGCCTAAAGGTCACTTCAGCTCCTAGCCGGGTGATCTTGGGCCGATTCTCGGGTTAAGCACTCTTGCCTCTCCACTCTGGAGGCACGCCTATCGTTGATGATGTTTCTGGCATCCCCTACATATCTCGTCCATATTGGATCCCGACCAGGCTCATCGTTCCTGGGCTGTCCTCGGGCACGCTATCGGGGCCGTATTGGTATCTGACCACCCCCAGAGCTCTCGAGTTGTACCTCAGTTTTAAGGAGGCTTATTCTATTGAGCCAGCAGGGCTTCGATTTGTTGCTGGGTTTGACACTGACCCTCCAGAAGTTAAACAAGAGCTGCAGTGATTTGTTTTGGAGTCATAGGTCCCGCCGGATATGGGACTGGTGGATCCACATGACCGGTTTACTGAACAGCTTTCTTAGCCTTATGAGGAGCCATGGCGATCAATCAAGAATTTTTATTGCTGGAAAATTGTCGTTCCCACAGACGACGCCAAACTGATGATGCCAAAATTTGGTGCAACGTAAGAGAAAGAAAACAGGAGAAGATTTGTATATGGTTTAGCCCTGTTAATGAAGAGACCTACGTCCAAGGGTGCGTCTGAACGCTTACACTAGGGTGTAAAGTGATTGAAGACCGCTGGTGAACCGACAGATGATCGGAACTACTAGAGGTCCCCCGGGCGCAATTATGTATTGTTTATTGCTTTAGATGTGCTCTCTAGACTGGAAAAATAGTCCCCCTCTTGAGAGGGTATGTCGTCTCTTTTATAGATGCAAGAGACGCACTCATGCAAGGAAACTAATACAGATAAGATAATACAATCAGATTAGGTTTGATTGACACAAATCATGCAAGTTTCCTAATGGGATTAGGAAACTTGTTTACACATTCCATAAGTCTTCTTGTTGACGTCGGAAACTGCCTGGGAGGTTCCGGATCACGTCCACGGGTTAGATGAACCATGCCTGAGATGAGCCGAGTTTGGGCAATATTCCCGACCTGTCGATCGGGCCTAGCAGGACCAGATAAATTGGCCGGGAACCTGGACCGTTCATTGGAGATAGGGTGATCCGCCCCCTGCTGACTTGGTGCTCCTTGACATGGCACAGTGTTATGCTTCCATTCGTTGAATATTTTTGGTCGTATCATGTTGGTTAAGGACAACTTAAAAAAAATATGTTGCTTTAAGTCTCTCAATTTTTTTTTTGGACAAAAATTCCCACCATATCAACAACATGTCACACGGAACCAAATTTCATGTGAGAAAGATACTCAACCACCCGCGTGGGCTACCTTTCTAACTACTCGCACCATGTGAGTGCGCACACCATAGCATGGCCCCTTTCATTTTTTTTTTTAACTTTAAATCTCCATAACTTTTGATCTACAACTCCATTTTTTGAAAATTTTATACTGTTAAAATCGTGTCGACGATACCTACAAAACTAGTAGCATTATTGATATATTTTGAGGAAAAAAATGCAAATTTTTACATGCCTTGTTCCTCAAAAGACTGGTAAAATTTTCACCAATGTAAATTTCACCACTATTTTCACCACATTTTAAACCCTAAACCAAATTTTAGAAGTGGTAAAATTTCAACATTATTTTGAGCACATTTTAAAAGAGAATTGTTATGTACATCCGTGTATTTGCTATGTACACCTAAATGCTTTTATTTTAATCATTTTTCTTCTAAAAATTCTCACTTTTGTAAAGTTGAGCGGTGTACATAGCAAAACTAGCAGTGTACAAAGTAATTCCCTTTTAAAATAGTGGTGAAATTTCACCACTTCTAATTCCGGATGTCAAAACATTTGAAGTTTATGAAAGTATTCACATCATAATTTCACCACTTTGATAAACACAAATTTCTCCACATTTAAAGTAGTGATATTTCACCAGTGTTTTGAGGTACAAGGCTGTCGAAGCATGTATTTTTTTTCCTCAAAACATATCGACAATTGTACTAGTTTTGAAGCTCTTGTCGACACAATTCTAACGGTATAAAATTTGTAGAAATTGGAGTTGTAGATCAAAAGTTGTGGAAGTTTTTAGTTTGAAAAAAAAATTCAAAATTAGGTTTTATATGGTACACACTCACACGATGTGAGAGGTTGGGCAAGGTTGGTGCTCACTTGGGGTGGATTCTCACACGAGAACAGGATAGTGGGCACGCGTGTAACAGGGTAATTCTTAGTTTTTGTTTTTATTTTGTCTTTTTGTCCAAGATATTTATTTCATAAGTGACCTAAACTAAAGTAAAAATAATTAATTGTCTTTAAACTACTATATTTCCCTAATTAGGGATCTCCATTTAATTTTTCCTTATTATTATAATTTAGCAATTATTTTACTTATAAATTTTTTTTTTTTTCTTGTCTTCAATCTTTTTTCACACACCCACAAAAACATAAAAAGTAAAAGAGGATAGAATATGCCTCTAATTTTTCCTAAGTAGACGGCTTCAAGAGATTGAGAAAACCCGTTTGACACAAAAGCAAGTAATACTAACCACCGGTGCAAAAACTCTATGAGATCGGAAAAATCATCATTGACAAAGACGAATTCCAAGAACTGGACAGAAGTAGGGGTGGTAATTTTTGACCCGATAATTTGTTTTACAGAGACAACTCGAACACGACACGATATGACACGATTAATTTAAAATAGTTTACATTTTAGATGAATAATACTCAAAACTAAAAATCAAACCCAAAGCACACAACCCAATTAATAACATGAGAACCCGAATTACCACCCCTGGACAGAAGGTCATTCTGGCTTTCAAAGGACGAGTATGGCACGGAAAGGGGCAGGGAGTTTCGGATCAGCTCTACCCGCTAATATCTTTTCCCTATCTAAACTAACATCAACATAGCCAACTAGAAAAGTCATCCACCTGTCAATCTTGTTTCTCTAGAAAAAGAAAATTGTAATTCTGTCTTCCATAGAAGAGTAATTTTATCTTTCTCAAATTTTTTTTCTCAAAGAGTGTTTTTCAAAACACGTGATAATTGGAGCCTCTTTATTAATGGTAGGACTGCTTCAACATCAACTAATCAAAATCAACTGGGTTCACTGCCACCAGTATTAAGAAATACTTTTGGGAAAAAAATTTGAGAAACATAGCATTACTCTCCATATAAATTGAATAAATTTTTGCTCACCAAAATTACTCACCCATGGTTAATACAGTGGGATCCAAGATTGAATAAGAAATAATTAATGATAAAAAGTTAGAAGTCCCACTATATAAATCAATGAGAGAGTTAAGTGAGTAATAGATGAACAATTTTATAGTGAACAAAACTGTCAAAAAATAGAGACAGTCACAAGAGACAACTCAAATTTCGAAAACATTTTACCACTATTCTTGTACAGAGCCATCCTTGAAATAGATAGAAATATAGTATTGTTGTTTTAACAAATCAAAGAAAAAAATAAATGATAAAAAATACTTCTTTCAAACTTGATAGTTGGCTCCCAACCCTGCTTTTCCTTAGTAGCACAACAACAATAATGATGGCAAAAGCAAAGCACAATATAGCTAAATTGATAAAGGTGCACTCTAGAATAACATAAATTTTTTGTCCAAAAAAAAAATAAGGAACATTTCTGTTGGATTAGCACCCACATCCAACTGGGACCTTTTGCTCCAAATGAAATAGAAATTAACTATGTGTGAAAAAGGTATTTATCATCAATTTTATTGAAGGGGTCAAACTAAATATACCATATTTGATTGATGTTCCTAAATAATGAGATAGTGTATATGGCATAAAGATAAGAAAAAACTTAACACATTTCCTTGAGCATATTTCATGCTGTTTCTCTCACATGAAAAATAAACATAATTTGGACAAAATTATAATATCACACTATTTTTACTGTTTAGGGAACAAAATGTATTAAAAAAAATTTATAGAAGTTGTCCTAAAGATACCATATAAACATTCCGACAGAGAAATTGGTAATTATGCTTGCAATTTGAACAACAATTAATACATATATTGATGAGTAATGTAATGCTTTCCAAATTTTAAAACTCAAATACTTTCCAAATACATGTGAGAGAGACCACCTTTCATAATAATTAAATCGCTTCAACATCCTCCAATCAAATTTTAATAGACCCACTACCACATGCATTGAAAAAGTATTTAAAATTCAAATTTGGAAAGCATTGCATTACTCTATAATCTATATTGACTAGCTCAGCAATGCTAAAAAGATTCTTTGGCAATTATGCTCAGTTTGCAATTTAACAACAATTAATACATGTATTGATTAGCTCAGTAATATACAAAGATTCTTAGCCCAAGAAACAATCTACCGTAATTGTATCGTTCTCTTCCTATGTCCTTAAAATTGCTCTTCCTACGTACTTCAAATTGAAACAAAGAGTGATAAAAACATGACATTACCCAATTCAAGCCAAACTTTGAACTCAAAATACAAACATAATTATACATCTATATGGACAAATATATATTAATAAAATTGTATAATAGAGAAAAACTAACATTAAATAGACTGAGGATCCTCGGCTCTCCTTTGGGGCAGCACCATGTGAGTTTTACAGGATCATAAATTTTTATTTATTAAAAATTTGTGATCCTGCAACACCCACATGGATGCTATAAATAAAAATTTGTGATCCTGCAACACCCACATGAATGCTGCCCAAAGTGCTACCAACACTTTCGTTGCCGAAGATCCCAACCCTCTTAAATAATGAGGTGTATGGTAACTATGGAATTCTTAGTTGTACGATTGACAGGAAAATAAATAACCAGAGAAAACTGATATGAATTGGTTGAATCAAACAAACGTTCAAAATTCAATTATTAGGATATTTATCATCTTATTATTATCATAGCTATCAGCCTGTCAAATATATTAAAATATATATATAAATAAATAAATAAAAATAATCAAACCTATGCATATATAAATGAAAAACTAAAGCTATATTCATATGAACATATTGGATATGCAATGCACAGGATCTAATATTTTCCAAAAATAGCTAATTAAGTTCATTGTTTTAATTTTTATAAATTATACTCAATCTAATTAAATACACAAAATAGTAGTGAAATGCATGTGACGGCCATACTATACATTTAAAATACATGACCATATACAAGTATATATAAACAGTTTATTTGAATAACCATCAAAATTTAATCAGAACATGTGTTGATAAACTTATATAACGTGTCCAATCAAAATCATACCTACCTTATATCTTATCAAAAATATATATATATAAAATAATTTTTTGAATTATAGAATTGCTTTGCAAAAAAAAATTGCCCAGTAGCAAAAATAATAGCTTCTGTTCTCATATATATATATATATAAGATATCGAACCATATAAATGTGTTTACATAAAAGTACATTTGCACATAAAGTAATATATGATGCATATAAATTTGTACAAATACATATGGATGCACATGTATATAGGTGTGCTTGACCGCACACAAATGCGTGTGTATATATATATATGTGTGTGTGTGTGTATGTGTGTGTGGGTGTGTGGATGGGTGTGTATAAGAAAAGGGGAATGATAATGCAAACTTGTAGCACGACGCCCTTTTAGCAACGAAAAAAATGCTTTTAACGACAAAAAGCTAAAAGCGTCTTTTTTTTTTTGGATCGCTAAAAGCTAGTGTACGCGCTGCTAACCTACAACCACTGTGTTGCAGGTTAACAGCCCCCATAAGAAAATGTACATGTATCTATGCAACACAGTAATATTACTTCAGAATTTAGCATTTCAGTAATATTACTTCCGGAAAATTTTCCCGCAATCATTTTCAGTCACCTTTAATTTCTTGAAAAACATTTCATACAGCATTTTCTGGAAAATATTTTATATCAAAACAAAGAACGTGAATGCTAAAAACTAGTTCGAAACAAGGCGCTACTCAGCCAAGTCAAAAAAAAAAATAGAAACCATGTCAGCAAAATGGGGCATCATTTCCTTCAAAAAAATATATACATTAGGCAATATAATTATGTTAGATAGCAGAAACATAGACCAAATTAGAAAGACTTTGGATCAATCACGTTTTAGTAATGAGGCAAATCCATGTCACTAAGAACAAAATGAAGACTTCCAGTCTAGGCATCTCATAATATCTTCTCCTACAAGTAGCACTAATTCAAAACATACTTGGAAGAATATTAATTTGTAGAACCAGAAGCTACTGTGATCTGGCAACTGGTTCCAGAGCTTCAACTGTGACAACACTGTTCCCCCTGATAACCTGAAGAAATATGTGTCACATCATCAAAAGAATTTTTAATCAACAGACGATATGGTTGAAAACTAAAAGATTTCTTGTACGTCTTAGGTCATTCATTCACAGTAACAAGTGGCAAGCTAAAAGGGCTGAATTCATTATTTCACCATAAAAGGACTAAGAGCATCTCTAAAAGCCTAACATCAAAATGAGACCAACTTAAATTGGAATAATTTTTTATTTTTATTTTTAAGGGCGGGCCCTCCAACCTTTACTCAAAACCCAAATCAAACTTGAGTATGTGAATAGTATGTAGTGGGTTTTGGTTTACGTTTGAGTAAAACTCAATTTGGGTATGTCAATTTACATTTATGTTTGATGATTTTTTATCCAAAATTGAAGTATGATGTGAGTTTTGAATAAGGGTTGGGGATGCCCAATCTAAAATTTTTATTTATTCATGACCATGATGAGACAGCAAGGTAACAAATCAATCAGAGCCCGTCAAACGAGAGACAGCTAAATACGAGCATCCAAATATAAAAACCAGAATAAAAACACAAAGGTAAAAACCAGTGACTGACCACCATGCCAATATCGTTCCTCTCATTGCCATTAACTTCAACGGTGTTGTCAACCACCAAATTCATGAACTGATCAAAACCACGAAGAGTGCCAACAATCATCCTGTTTGCATTCAACTTGACTGCAACAAAGAAATCGAATTCAAGTATATTTATAGAGCCAACAATTTAAAATAAGTAAAATAGAACATCATAAAGTTCTCCTGTAGCAAGAGTTCAATCGCAACGTTAGGACAAATCACAAAACATGTACAGTACATTAAGGATACTAGTAACATGATATAGGCCACCAATGTCTGCTGTGTTAAGGCGGCTCCAAGTAGGAAAAATTGCACTAAGATGTTCATCGCCCACTTGTTATATTTGTTTATATAGTGGAGCATACAAATACAAAACTAACTGAAAGCGCCAGCATTTCCATTCATAAGGAAGGGAGGTTGGATACCTTTGACAGGGTTGTATTTTTGGTTGAAATGGGATTGGTTTTCAACCTCCTGAATTGCGAATTTTTTACCCGACCCATCAAATTAGCGGGCTTATTTCCCCCACCATCAACTTTTCAACTTATTTCACAAACCCATCAACTTTTTTAAATTGCAAGTTCATATTGCGACTTCATAAAAATAGAAATAAATAAAAATAAAAAAAATATTATGCAGAAATCGCAATTCCAAGAAGTAGCAATTTGAAATTGCTACAGTATAGGTTTCCTCAATTTTCACATCACTAGGAACCTTCTCTCTTCTTTTCATTTCAATGGCTGACCATGTGCTCTCTCTTCCTCTCTCTCTAATATACTTGACAGCATGTGCTCTCTTTCTCTAAAGTTTTATTCTCTTCTGAAATGGTCCCATGTTAACTACGAGGTGGGGCTAACGTGTCACCAATAAGAACCATAAATCTTGTGGTTCTCAGGTGCAGACACAATACGTCCGTGTGGACCGACCCACCCACCATTTCCAGAATAAAACTAGAGAGAGAGGATTGGGACTAGTGAAGTGAAAGTTGAGGAAACCCATGAAGTCATAATTTCAAATTGAGACTTCTTCAGAAAATTGATGGGTTTGAGAAATAAGTTGAAAAGCTGATGGGTTTGAAAAATAAGCTGCCCCATTTGATGGGTCGGGTAAAAATTTCCCTGAATTGCAGTCTAGACAGCCCTATTAAGAAGGTCACTTCAGGCCAGGAGGCTAGCAACCTACTGAGACTGAGACCGCCTGAAGTGGGCACACCGACACTATCCTGACTTTAGATTCAGACTGCACTTTACTGCCCAGGAATATAGAATAAAAAGGGCAGCGCAGTGCACAAGGCTCCCGCCATTGTGGGGTCTAGGGAGGGTGAGATGCAATGTCGACCAGAATTCTGTAAGTTAAGATTTCTTTTTAAGGTCCCTCAAAAGTGCATCATGCAGCACATAAAGTTGATTTTGAGGCTTAGAGGTTCTGTGACAAAAACCAGTCAAGAACATGGAAAAATTTTAAGTGCGGCTAAAGAAAAGATGTGGGTTATCTTTTAATCTGAAACCAATGACCATTTATGAGCAAAGGGATAGTGCGCACTCCATGACTAGTAACCATTCTTTCTTCCGTTCTTTCTTTTTGAAATTGTTTTCAAATTTTAAACCGGAAGCAAAAGAAGAATTTAGCCTACATTTAGCTTATTGTCACAAAGTGTAACAACTGTTAATTTCAATCGTCATCTGAAAATAGAATGACACATTTCTAATTCTCAAAGTTGGAGGCACAAACAGAACTGGCACATACAGAACTGCTTTTTTGAGAAATATCGCGTCGCGTCGCGTCGTGTCCGTGTCGATGCATCTTAGGCTCTGAGTAATCAGTTAATTTTTCCCGGGGTAAAAAAGGATAAGACCTCAATATTAAGATAAAGATGAAGATGCACAGAACAGAAAACTCTTAATACAGACAAATTGACTATAAAAAGGTATCCCTATAGGCTATCTATCTATTAGTCATTCTTACATCTACATATTTAGCATTTAAAAAAAATAGGAGAAAAGGTACTTAAGAGCAATGGACTATATGGGAAAACTGTAACGCTTGTTAAGTTTAAAGAACCATGAGAAACGTTGCACAACAAATATTTTGCATTACTATAAAACTTCAAACTCTCCCCATATCAAATACTTCGCGTGTTCTCCTATACAAGGAAGAGAAAATAGAAATTATCAACACTATCTCTTGGCACTGCATCAATCGATAAACTCCTTTATAGAGGTTGAAGGATGCGTCTCTTTTTCAAAAAGAACATTGGAGGTTAGGTTATGTTTATCTTGTCAAGCTTGATTTGTAATTCTCTACTATAATATCAACCAAGTAAGATGCTATATCTGAACAAGGCATCATGATGTGCTAAGACGAATATGAAAGCTTCAGAGCCAAACCAATAATTGCAGTTCCAACTTCCAACAATTATCAAGAAGTCTCTTTTGGTCTAAAAGAAAGTCACATGGTAGTGACCCCAATCGTGATTTAAGTAACCCAAGGCTAATGAGAGCTAGTTTAGTTTCATATCTATTTGAAGAGTTAAAATGTATTTTTGTGATTTCCAGATTTACTGACTGAGCACTGGTTGCTGGTCCATGGACCTTTTTTCTAATTTTTTGACACACGCGTCCCAATTGGGACTTGAATTTGAATACTATACCTTCCCATTCCTTACGACAATAGATAGCACTCAAACTATGTGGTGGGTGATAGATGTGGTTTTATGTGTATTCTATTTGGTCTAGTAAGACATAGGATCCTAATGCATGGCTTTCAAAATTTTGAGGTTCTAGAATAATATTTGTAGTCAAAATTCTGATTGAGAAAACCTAATTGTTAGAATTAGTACAACTCCACGTCTCCTCCAAAATGAACTACAAATCTCTTCAATTTAACAAACTTGAATTTCAAATATTTGAGATCAGTCAATCAACTATTGAATTATTGATAGATTTCCTCAACTAACCCTACCAAAATAGCAAAGATAATGGATCATAGGTGAGATTCCCAAATATTCTTCTCCTCTTCCTCACACTACTTCCCATAGTTCTCTACACTCAAAATTTTCTATTTCGGTCACAGCCATCCATTTATTCCTACACTTCATCTCAAACCCGTAATTTTTTTCTTTCCGGCTTTAAGTTTATCACCTGTAATTCCTATTTCTAGTTGCAAACAAGCCCTTTCTTCCGAAAGAACCTATTTGCCCACTTGGTTTTAGCTCTGTAAATTGTCAAAGAACCCATTCTTATATATTCATGATTGTCAGTGTGAGGAATCATGTCTTAACTTTACACATTAACAGTGAAATTACAGAGATTATGAAGATAGAAGAAGATGAGGATCCAAGAATCGAGGAAGAACAAGAGAGAGAAATTAGAGAGAGTGGAAGAGATAGAAAGAGCTAGAGAGAGACGGAATCAAGAGAGAGAATATCCATTTCCTTGCATAACCAACTGAGAGATATACATCGTTGTGTTCAGTTCGGTGAAGCTAATAAAACTAACGGCTAACCAACTAAGCAGCCAATAAAAGGACACGTGTTCTTTTTGTTTAACACGTTGCAACTTGCTTGGACTAAAATGACACCGTTTAAGCTATGCATTAGCACGAAACTACAATCTTCAAATCCTCTAACGGCTATGAGAGATCCGTCGGTCTCGATGCTAGGATCATGATCCAATGGCTAAAAACTCTTCTTCAAGCTCCAGCATGACAGCCAAACAAGAAAACTCCAAGTAATTTTTCCTCCAAATCCAGCACCAGCATCTTCTCTCTTCAAAAACCAATTGCAACCAATGTCCATCTAATTACCAAAACTTTTATCCAACGAACCAGACACGGGCAAGTCGACACGGCAAAATCCTAAAACAATGCACATCAGACTTTGAAGGAAAAGTGTCTGTGCATCTTAAGACTATATGACACATCAGTGCTTCCTACCTTTCGTCCAATATTTTTTAAACTTTTAACTTGTTTTTCTTTATACTGTCTTCATCCATTTCTTCAAAATTACAATTTTTCCCCCTCAATTTTTGATATTATAAACGACGCCCTAATTCTAGAAAGTTTTCATGCAAATCCTGTGACGTCACAGCAGAGGCAAATTTTCATGCAAGTCCTGTGACGTCACAGCAGAGGCAAACAGTTCCGACCAAGAATCAAACCAATTTTAAGAAGATAACATAAACAGAATAGAAAGAAGAAGAAGAAGAAAAAAATAAAATAAAATAAACCGTAGAACTACAGATACTGAGAGGAGCAAATAGTTCATTATAAAGCAAGCAAGGGTAAGATTGAGGTAAAGTAACTTACTCTGAAGCTTCTTGTCCATATACCTGCTCAAAATTAAGCGAAAAATAAAATAAGTACATGAACATATATACATATATATCTGTAGGATATGTATATATACTAGTGATAAAAGCAACAAAAAAGGGAAGAGAGTGAAGATTGAAAACTTACTTCTTCAGATCCGGAGGTTGACCTGACCTGCTCATGGTGCTGTTGAAGGAGGCTGCAATAGAGAGAGAGAGAGAGAGAGAGCAAAGAGACCTAAGAAAGAGTGAAATATCCAGAACTAAACAGGTCTATTTCATTTCAAAAATGTTAGGATGCACACCAAACGACACACCAACTTTAAATGCATGTACCCCGTGCTTAGGGATGGCAACGGGGCGGGTATGGGGCTCCCCCGCCCCCGCATAAGGTCTCTTCCCGGTCCCGCCCCGCACTCGGAATCCCCGACCCCGCCCCGCCTGATTAAGGGGTCGATTTTTTTTTTTTTTTGGTAATTCAAGAATCAATTGGGTGGTGAAAGGGAAAAAAAAAATTAATAATAGTGGTACATACTCAGATTTTCCCCCAACTAAGGTAATAAGATTTGAACAACTAAAATCCTTTTTGCAAACATGTTTCTTCAATTTCATGAACACGTGAACATTTTTATAAAACATTTTTATCACACGAACACACAGTGACAATGTGTGTGACAAAGAATAGAGGGTTGGCAATTCCCTTTGCTATTGTGGGATCAATCTATGATTCTTGATCTCTTGTTCTGGGTTTTCCAATTAAAAAAAATAAAAAAACAAAGAAAAAAAAAAAAGAAATGCAAAAAACAAAGAAAGAAATGCAAAAACCCTTCCCTTAGTAAGTCAACTATTGCCATTCAGAAGCATATAATTAGTGACATTTGAAATCAAAGCTCAATTCGGTCAGATCTGTACATATATATATATACACACGGAACACACAGTGACATATTCGGACTGACGATTCACGAACACAGATCTGTACATACATATTACCTGATTTGGGATGCTAGGGTTTGAAGTGGACGGCGAGAGCTACTGGCGATGACCGGGTGGCCGCGGTGCTGGGGTCCTGTGGAGGAGAGAGAGAGAGTCATATCGATGATTCACAAACACATAGAGAGAGGGGAGGAACGACATACATACAGAGAGAAGGAGAGGTGCTGGCTGGTGGAGTGGTGGTGGTCCGGTGGAAGACGCTCTGCGGCGGCGGAAGAGGAGCTGCTGCTGACTGTGCGTGCGCCGTGCGCCGTGCGACGTGCGTCTGTGCCCTAAATGAGGCTAAATCCCTTGAAAAGAGCATTTATACTCGAGGGTTTTATATAGTAATACAGTATATTTGATATATAAGGGCATAATAGTAGTTTCTCAGTAATCAGGGCGGGGTCGGGTTTTTTTACCCCAATCCAGATCCGAATCCGACTCGGATTGAGAAAACTCCCCTTATACCCGCTCCTAACCCTTATAAGTATCTCCCATACCCTACCTATTAGGGGCGGGGCGGGGAACTCGGGAAACCCGCCCCATTGCCATCCCTGCCGGTGTTATGTAAGTGATACATAGAAAAGTGTAAAAAGTTCAAACAGCATATGGTACATGCATTTAAAGCACAGTGTGTCATTTAGTGTGTATCCCTATCATTGTCAATTTCATTTACGTAAGGAAAAAAAATAAAAGAAAAGATTAAGGGTTAATTACACTCACCGCCTCTGAGGAATAAATAATTACACAGACCTCTCACGTATATTGAAATAATTACACCCACCTCCCTTTGTCTGGTAGGAGTGACATAGGTGAATTATTTACTAATTGGACAATGCTAGAGGCTGCAGACCACACAGTGACACTAAGAGAGAGATAGAGTGTGTTAGTAAGTATTAATGGATTTTGTTAGTGCCTCAACTATTACTCTTTACTAATTAGCGCTTATTTGATTACCAATTTTGTAAATCTAAAATCTATATGTCTAGATCAAAGTCAAAAAAAAAAAAAAAAAAAACCCAAAACATAATATATATATATATATATTTCAAAAAAAAAAAAAAAAACCAAAACATAATATATATATATATATATATATATATATACAGAATCCTTCTAATGAGGGATCCATCATTTTAATAAACAGAGGACTTATGTTGTGACCGTTGGATTGTCATTTAATTCAGGTCACGCTAGTGAAGTGACAGAAGTACCTTTAATGATGTAACAACCTGTATTTCTAATTAAAATATTTGTAATTGCATTTAAATTTAAATTGTATTGTCTGCTTTTAATTTAAATTCTCATACATAAATCTCGTTATGGGTTTTATTTCATATTACAATTCTTATTGGGGTCAAACTGTAATTTCTGTAAATTTAGCAATACCTGTGTTGGATTTTAAATCTGTATTTCAAAACGGTGGAAATATTCTTCTATTAACTCAAACTGTATTTTTATAAAACCGGAAAATCGATTCTTACACTAAAATGAATTTTCTGTATTTTTGTGGTGATCACCGCGCCCCGAAAATACCAGTTTACTTTCAAAATTGTCCACGCTGCGATGATCTCCCACAGTATGGGATACTCCACCAATCATGAAGTGACACATGCTTTATTCCATTTATGGCAAGTAATGATTGATGGTGCCTTGTTTGGATAATACATTAATGCATGTGTAATTTTTATGCCAAAAGCCTAATTGCCAAACACCCCATTTGACCCCTAGTACTCTATATGACCCCTACAATCCCATCTCCTCCAGATTGTATAATCTGTAGGTGTGTATCCTATATACGTATACACATATTGGTGTACTTGATATTAAGAAAACAAAATTAGTTCGTTGAGTACTTGAGGTTGAACTTGGAGGCCAAGTTTTGATTTTGGGAATTCTATATAACTCTCACATACTCTCTCTATTCACACACTTTCTGCACAACACTAGATACACAGAGGGTTGATAGAGAATTACTCAGTTGGTTTTACAGATTTTAGAGAGAAAAAGTAGAAGCTTGATCATCCATAGCTTGCAAGCCCAATTGGATTCTTTATTTACTTCTCTTTCTCAACACACCACTTCAATCTTTATCACAGTGAGTATTTCAAACTCACTTCGAATGTAATTCGTGTTCAATTACTATTTATATGTATATGTATGTTAATCTCCATTGATGACTTACGTTTGAAACATGAAACTTGAAAAACATGGATTTTCCAAACTTAACCAAAATTCGTTTTCTGAATGAAATTTAAAGACTATGGTATGTAGAGTATACGGTTGTAATATTATAGCTTAATTTGTTCGTATCACGACGTATGATTAAAACGAAGTTTCCGTTAACTCTCGATTTTTCGTAAAATCTGAGAGCTACGGATCGATTCAAGTAAAATTGATCACAGATTCTTAATCCTTGCGAAAAATCGAAGAAAATCATATATTACATCTCCTATTTACTTCCAAATTGTAAAATGGGTCAAAAGACCCCTTAATTTCTGAAATAGGGGAAAACCAGCCAAGAAGACGAAGCTTCTGCCTGAACTCGCACGCGCAAGGTGGGTGATTCTAGGCAGAAGGAAAAGTTTTATAAAAGAAAATTGGAAAAATAGCAAACCGCGCGAGCTATGTATTTTCAGGTAGAAAGAAAAGATTTTTAATAAAGAAGAAGAAAATGAAAAATAGGCACATCGCGCGAGCGACCATCGCGCTAGCTGCCCGCGCGCGCGACTTTGGACAGTTTCTGGTTTTTGCTTGTTTTATGTTAAGGAACTGTTTAGGTGATGTTTCATGGACTTTTAAAGCTCCGTTTGGGAAATTTACTAAAGCAGAATTCGATTTGGTTATGTTTGGACGATTAAACCGATGTATTATGACTTATCAATCCCCGTACGCATGCTATTTCTATATTTCAGTAATTTACTTTATGTTTAAAGTTTCATGACATACATGTGGAGTCAATTATACATGCATGGTGAGCGTGAATGTTGGTCAGTGTGGTGTAGAGTGTGTGGTTGAGATTGTGTTGTGGACACTCCCTGGTAAGTGAGTACTGTCGCGCCCGCGCTTTCGGCGCAACCTGGCTGTCGGTGTGGGCCTGGCTTCTTTTTGAAAGTGGGTGAATTGCGACTTTACTTTTATTGGAAGTGGTGAAAAGAGTATGGTAGAGCCAATTTGAAATGTTCAGAGTCGCCACCTAACATATGGGAGTTAGGACCCCTGCAAAGACAATTAAAGTAATTCATCTTTGACTTTTGAAAAATAGGTTTTAAGAAAGTGGGCCCTTTAAAAGTATGACTCTGAATAGCCATACGAAAACCAGAGATCTTTTAAAATATGGGTTCGGGGACTCGATTATGTCGAGGGAAGGTGTTAGGCACCCTCGAACATCCATGCAATGCACTGTCACGCCCCGGAAGCCGAAGCGCAAGGAAAGAGAAAAGATAGAGAGAAAAGAATTAAAATACAATCACAAAATGCGGAAGCGACATTAGGATCCCACGGGGATTCCTACAAGGATGACTTACAAACACATAAGCCCAAATGGACTTACATATCAACGAGTCAAATAAAGGTAAAAGCATTTGAAATATTAATAAAAAGGCTATCCGAACAAGCACTAGTTCAAGGAATACAAAAAATTGATAAAGGACCATTTTTGGATAATTGCTGAATTTTAAAACATCTGTAAGTGACTATGTCTTTAAAATTTTTACATTCTGTTCGCGTTGGTCCATGTAAAATTCAATTCTGCACAACTTTCGTCTAATGATATTTTTTCCAAATCTTCACCGTTTGGGAAGAAAATAAAAAAAACAGTAGCAGTTTTTTTTTTACAGCAGCTTTTGACAGCATTGTGACAGCTTTTTGAAACCTTCCCAACTTTGCTAAATTCTCGATTTTAAACCTCAATACATGACTAAACAAGTCCTAAATGACATATAACACATGCCTAGACCAAACGGAACTTCATATACTCGAAATTTATTGAAAACGAGAAGTGAAAGAGATAAGGAGAGGAAGAATGGGAGGGAGAGAGATTGGGAGAGAGATATAGGGAGAGATAGGAAGAGAGATAGAGGGAAGGTATTCTAAACACACACACACACGTATATTTTCACATTCGGAAATATTTTAAGAATAAATATAATTCCAACATAAGCAAAAGAAAAGAAAGTTTGAGAAATGGAAAGAGATCAAAGAGAGGGGAAAGAGAAAGAGAATGGGAGAGATTGGGAGAGAGAGAGATTTTGAAACATTTCATTTGAAAGCAAAAATGTAAATCCGGCAAGGATTCCATTGACATGCGAAGAGTCCGGCAAGGACAAAATAAACATAACCGAATCCGTCAAGGATTCAAAATGAAAGAACAATGAGTCCGGCAAGGACAAACCAAACACAACCAAATCCGGCAAGGATTCAACTTAACACACAAACATAAAACCTTAGAAGGAAAACTACAGTCTCGGAAACATAATTACATACTATAAATAAGTTGAACAAATATAAAAAATATGAGTACTAACACTTGTCCATCAAAATTACAACACGGCTTCCCGATGACAAAATATGGAGGTCTATGCCCAAGAAGTTTCGAACAAGAATAATACAACAATTTTCTTGAAGAGCTCTAACTATTACAAACTTCTCAAAAGACTAAAATTTACATGGAAACTATCCATTTACATATGTAGACACGAGTCCTCAAAATAGAACAAAATACACCAACGTCTATGCGTTGGTCACATGTGCCCTTTTTGCCCTTATCACGTTCACCTGAAAAATGTTTTGTCGTTTTTATGAGAACGACGGCTCGTAGACAACATTGTAACAAATCTACATGCTATCCATGACTAAAATGAAATGAGGTGCAATGAATCGCCACCATGGCTACCATGAAATGTTTAAAGCCGCAAGGCTATGCGTGACAAATGCACATCTCTCTCGTTACCGGACCATGAGCCACCCACGCATGGAGTGTAGCATACCAACTTCCGAGAGCTACCCGAATATAGTTTGGAGTTTGAATGTTTCTAAGGGTCATTCTCCCTGTCTCACATCACAACCCACGTCCGGATTTCTTAAATCAAATTCCCACACATGGGGCTTTTCTCTCTTTTCCAAATAAACTTTTATGTCGTGATACATGAGTGCTTGCCGATTAGGCCTCAATGCATATGATGTTAACAATGACATTAAAGATGATCCACTACGATAGACTAAGCAATAATTTATTCCATTAGACATGATATCAAGAACTTCAAAGAATGTAATTAAATTTAATAATTTAACGTTCCTAACAAGGGTTTCTATACTAACGTCCTAGCATGCTTTTACACATAAAGGGAGCATCCTAGGCACGTCTAGCATCACATAATCAATTATAGGACAACCAAAACATGTAAATTCACAATTAGGCATATAACCCTAAATTTACAACTTTGGGGAAAACCTAATGCATGCGTCTAAATTATTCTCATAACTTCATTTTAATTACATTTAACACCCCAAACTTTCAACTAGTACAACCAAGGCATATAATTCCACAATCTGGCATACAACACTTACATTACAACTTTGGAAAATACCCATTGCATGTGTCTAAATTATCTCCTAGCACATATATATGAACTCAAAACACCTTAGGCAAGTATAACATATATAATTGCACAATGTAAATCTACCTCAAAGCTTAGCTTCCAAACAAGGAAATATTCAAGAGAGCTAGAAAAGGAAAACCCAAGTAGCTCCAAAGCTTGCCAAATTTTGAAGGATGCTTCAAGAAGACTACACTAAGCAATAACAACCCAAGGTTATGATAGAAACATAAAGCTAGTAAACCCTAGGTTGCTAGAGATTGGGAAAACTTATCCACACTAGAAATCCTCCATAGAAATGGTTAGGATGTGAAAGAGATACTCTATATACTCCAAGGAAGCTATAAAAGAGAAGAGAAGTTCAATCAAAACCTAAAATTTTGAAATCTAGTGAAACACTAGAATTTGGGGGTTTTCTAGAAAGCTTACCAAATGATGCTTCCATGCTCTAGGATGGTTAGAGATGCTAGATAATAGTCATCTTGAGCTTCTCTTGAAATCTTGTAGAAGGAACCCCAAGGAAGAAGGAGAACTTTGAATTTTCATGGCTCTTGAAGTGTATAGAGAAGAAGAGATGAAGAGGAATGCTTCTAATCCTAAAACTAACGTGAAAATGAAATGGGGAGGAGGGGGTGGCCGGCTATAGTGGTGTGGGGTGGGACCCACATCACTTATTTGGTCAATATTGAATGTCTTGATACCCAACGGACAGTCTGACCCAACGGTGTAACCCCAAAATTAAATAAACACATCCACGGGTACAGAATTTAATTTCTAAAGCATATGAAAGACAAAATAAAATAATTTAATCATGCTCTGAAAAATTTAAATACAGTAAATTAAAATACCAGTCCACACAGAACATGCGAAATTACCCAATTACCCTTATTAAAATTCTGAAACATTACATGCACGGTTGCCAATTCTAGTGATTTTCATGATAATAGGGCATGAGTAAAAGAAATAATGTGTGAGAATGTACAAGTATTGGAAAAAAAATGCGGTTATGGCCGTACCCAAATGAAGGGTTGCATACGTATCTCAAGCTGAGAATCAGGCCGTACGTAGTTCTGTGCTTTGTACATGTGTGTGTGTGTGTGCGCGTGTGTGTGCAAGTGTTTTAAAAAAGTTAGTCGATCTAGACCGTGTAAGTGTGAAGTAGTATTTTGAGCAAAGATGGTGTAGCTAGGAACTTTAACCTGTACGGTGTAGTCCTAGGCTTTAACCTTTGAAGTAGTGAGTTTTGAAAAGTGATTTGAGTGAAAAATGGTGTAATTAAGAATTTTGAAAAATGATTGAGATTGAAACGAGTTTGTGCAAGTGAGTGGAGAGTGAAGTGTTTTTTTTTTTTTGTATTTTTGATTTTTTATGCCGGAAGTAAGGGTCGGTACCCAAAAGAAAGAAAAGAGAGATTTTTTTGTATTTTTATTTTTATGCCGAAAAGTAAGGGTCGATGCCCAAAACAAAGAAAAGAGATTTTTTTTTTTTTTTTGTATTTTTGATTTTTTATGCCGGAAGTAAGGGTCGGTGCCCAAAACAAAGAAAAGAGATTTTTTTTTTTTATATATTTTTGATTTTTTATGCCGGAAGTAAGGGTCGGTGCCCAAAAGAAAAATGTTCGAATTTCCTTTTATCAAAGTTATTGATCAACTTGATAAATTAGGCATATTCGATTTTAGTAGAAGTAGAAAGATGCTCAAATTTACATTTATCAAAGTTATTGAACAACTTGATAAACGTGAATATTTGGTAAAAAAGAAAAATAAAATTTCTTTTTTTTTTTTTTTTTTTTTTCTGTTTTTTGTTCTTTTTTTTCTAATATATTGGACTTTATTCACTTGAAAAAGATCAAACCCCAAATGAAAGAGATAAAAGAAAAGTTTTACAAAAATTCATGTCAAAATGCAGTTTTCTTACAGCTTTGAGAGAAGTCTCCCAAAAATGGAACGGGGGGGTTCCGGTGCTTCTAATTTTTTGAAATTTTTATGGAAGGCTCCCAAATGAGTCTAGTTTCCATGGGAGAAAACCGTTTTGCAATACCTTTTGTGAATTGGGGGAAATTGAATTTAGAAGCACCCTTACTCAGAAATAAGGACTGCACTGTCGACTGAATTTAGACGATTTTTTACAAAAATTAAACGGATCCAAAAAAAATCAAAAAAAATCACAGACGTAGTTAAGAGGCTATATTAAATGGACAAAAAACATGGAGTGAAGAAAAAATCTTGAAGTAGTCCAAACAGTGGACGTGATCTGGTGTCACTGCTGTGATGTTTCTGGCAGATTGTATGCCTTGTGTGTTTGTGCTTTGAAAATGGGTCATATGATTTTTTTAAATTCTGAGAAAAATCATAGACCAATATCATTGAGTTAAGAACACTCTCCAATTGGTTTCATTTGATTTGAATCAAAAATGAATTCGTGGTGATACTTTGATTATCATCACAGCAGTGGACTTTAGCAACATTGACTGTTTGGTACTTCAATGGTGATTGAATTTTGGAGAAGAGAGATGAGGAAGAGATGAGGGAGTGGGTTTCTCCCCCCTTGGTATTTGATGGGAATGTGGTGTATATATTGGCAAGAAGAGAAGAGAGGGAGGAATAAAGAAAGAAAAAGAAAGGAGAGTGGGAGACAAATGTGAGTGATAGAAAAAAGAAAAGAAGAATAAAAGATGGGATCCAAACATTGTTGGGTGTTTTTTTTTCTTTTTTGGTGGAAACCACCGAAAGTTTTTTGTCAAAAAAAAAATGTGGAGCAATAGTTGTGGAGCAATAGTTATGTGTGGTTGGGTGCATGTGAGATTGTTGACCTTTTGACCCCATAGTTTTGACTTGCAATATCCTTTCCATTTGAGATCAGATTGAGATGATTCAAAAAAATGACATGCTAGTGTCAATGAGCACTTTATTTTAAAATGATTGGGTTGGGCAAAAATGGGGTGTCTACAGCTGCCCCTCTTTGTCATATTTTGCGAAGCAAATCGTGACAAAGAAACTAGACGACCCATTTTTGTCCCTTTTCTTTTAAGTGATGAGAATAACTAAAGACGTGCCAGAGTAGGCAAGTGAGTATGCGATGCCACCATAGGCGAGTGAATGTGAAATGCCATCGTAGGCAAGTGAGTACGAGGTGCCAATGTAGGCAAGTGAATGTGAAATGCCATCATAGGCAAGTGAGTACGAGGTGCCAATGTAGGCAAGTGAATGTGAAATGCCATCGTAGGCAAGTGAGTATGAGGTGCCAATGTAAGCAAGTGAATGTGAAATGCCATCGTAGGCAAGTGAGTATGAGGTGCCAATGTAGGCAAGTGAATGTGAAATGCCATCATAGGCAAGTGAGTATGAGGTGCCAATGTAGGCAAGTGAGTGGTATGCCAAGGTAGGCAGTTGGGAATTGGGAGTATTGCCCGATTGGAAAAATAGCTCCGCTGGGGATTCATGTGAGAATCGAACAAAAGAGGGATGGTGTAGTCGAAAAGTGCGTAGCCGCGTAATCTCGAGCTTTAACCGAGAGCGTAGTAAAGTGAGGGTATGGTTGAGCTGCTGAGCTGCCTACGTATCTCCTACTAGGAGAATCAGACCGAGCATAGTTCGCGCGAACCTGGGTATCTGATAGATGGTGAGAGACGGTGTAGTTGAGAAGTGCGAAGCCGCGTAATCTCAAACTTTAATCGAGAATGTAAAAGTAAGGGTATGGTCGAGCTCTTAGAGCTGCCTACGTATCTCCCGTCGGAGAATCAGACCGAGCGTAGTTCATTCTTTGACGAAGCAAAAGTGATGAAAAGTAGAGAGACAAGAGAGCAAAACGCCAGGTTGGGTGATTGCTATGGATGTGATAGAGCGAAATGCCGCTTGGGGCGTGATTGCTATAGAGCGCGAGATAATAAGGGAAAATGCCTGATGCTTAATGATATGGACAGGACGCCACTTGACAGACTTGTACCTGATGTTGAATGAGACGAACAGGACGCCACTTGACGGACTTGTACCTGATGTTGAATGAGACGAACAGGACGCCACTTGACGGACTTGTACCTGATATTTGGACGATGTAAACAGGACACCACTTGACGGACTTATACTTGAGTTGAATGATATGAATAGGATGCCCCTTGACGGACTTATGCCTGATGTTAGACGAGATGAATAGGATGCCACTTGACTGACTCACACTTGATGTTAGAGGAGATGGACAGGATGCCTCTTGACGGACTCACACCTGATGTCAGAGGAGATGGACTGGATGTCACTTGACGGACTCATACCTGATGTTGGATGATATGGACAGGTGATCCCTAGATGGGAGGTTGATTTGACTGAGAGGTTGTTGCAGAGTTGGCGAGCCTGAGCAAAGGTTGCATGTAGTGAGAGGTCTTGGAAGTATGTTGGGCCAGTGGTTGAGCTTTGGGAGTATGTTGGGCAAGTGGTGATGTTTTTGAAAGTTAGGCCAGTGGCTGGGCTTTAGAAGTTGGGGCTTTGGAAGCATATTGGGCCGATGGTTGGGCTTTTTGGAAATTGGGCCAATGGCTGGACTTTTGGAAGTTGGACCAGTGGCTGGGCTTTAGAAGTTGGGCTTTGGAAGCATGTTGGGCCAGTGGTTGGGCTTTTGAGAGTTGAGCCAACAGTTGGGCTTTGGAAGTTGGGCCAGTGGTTGGGCTTTTGGAAGTTGGGCCAGTAGTTGGGCTTTGGAAGTTGGGCCAGTGGCTGGGCTTTAGAAGTTGGGCCAAGGGTTGGGCTTTTGAGAGTTGAGCCAACAGTTGGGCTTTGGAGAGTTGAGCCAACGGTTGGGCTTTTGGAAGTTGGGCCAGTAGTTGGGCTTTTGGAAGTTGGGCCAGTGGTTGGTGTTCTCCTTACAAGGATGATGGAGGTATCAGGACCAGTTGCCCCTATTACAAAAGATATGCATTTTCTGCTATGCTGTAAAGTATGAATGATTTTTTTTTAATGCAATGTACAGAGTATTTACAAAAGTATTTGATGCATGAGTTAATCATCTGCGAAGGAATGTTCATAAGTTAGTGGATATTGTCTGTCTCGTTGCTTGTTGGAACACTAGAAGGCAACGTATTTGACCATATGAGCTCAGTGCCCCAGTATTCAGTGAATGCCCAGTCCTTGTCCGTATTTGCTGCATCGACAGTTTTGCCATAGTCTTGATTCATAGCACCTTTTTTATTAGGTTTTCACTACGCCCACCGGACTATCTTGAAATTGACAGTATGTGATGGCCCATGTCTTTGAAATGATGCAAAAGTATGATTTAATAAATCCAACAAGACTTGTGTCAATCAGAGTGGACTTTTAGTGGGTTGTATTGTAGGCCAAGGTCATGGGTTAAGAAATGAAGGATCGCATGAAGGCTCAAAGTTTTTTTTTGAAAGGTCAATGCCCGAGATCACCTTATGCTCTATTGTTTTCTTTTTGCCTGCCCCAATCTAGTGTGGGGTGAGTATTACTGAGTGTAATGTGACTTGGGGGGAATTGCCCCAGTTCGAAGCCAGTATCCAAGTTAAATAGTATTTTGTGGATTTGTCCAGCTTCTGTATTTTTTTCCTTTTTCGTTGAGCTTCGTTTTTTTTTTTTTTTTTTATCATTGCCCCAGTGTGGGGGTGATCCTCAAGGGGTTTGAATTTGGAAAGAGATTTTTATTGTATTGTTCAAGTGGGCTAACAAGTGGATAATAGTGTATGGATAGCTGAAATGATTGCCTCTCATCATATTGACACAAACATAGTTGGATTTTAGAAATCATATATGTGCAACATTGAAGCTTGTGCAATGTTATGGGGAACAATGGGCCGCCCCGCTTGATATTTGATGATGTGTGGCATGCCTTGAGGTATTTCTACCCCTGAGAGTGTGCTGTCCATATGCTACAGCAGTGAAGCAGTAGCATGTACTTGCGATGATAAGCAGTGCAAGACTCTGTAATGATTGATTGTGGACTTGAAGCCTTTTTGGCATATTCTATCGTGTGTTGTGTCCAAAAGTCCAATGCGATGTCCAAATTGGCTTCAACCAGTTACAAGACAGCCATATCCAATGAATCATGAGATTTTAAAGCAAGATGATGAAAAAAAGTTTTTTTTTTTTTTTTTTATAAAAGAAATGTATGTACTTATGCAAAGCAAACAATGCATATATTTAGTAGTGGAGAAACTGTGCCTGTGTGACATTTTGATGCCTTGTAAGGAGTGGAATTTTAGGCAATGGGTGAGGTATTGGCCTTTTGCGAGAGTGACCAAAGGCTTGTGGGTGTATTAGACCGTTGGTAAAGGGTTTAGAAACAATGCATGTACTGGATGGATGGGAACAACACATATGATTGGATGCCCATGTATTTACATAATCCTTGACATTCTCTTTTTATCGATGATATTCTCTAATACATATAAGAGAAAAAAGAGAACAACAAGAAAACCCTTACACTTTCATCAACCTATTGTTCATTGGTAAAGCCACCCCATCCAACAAGTGATTCGAATCACAGGGGCGGGCCGAGTTCCAAGAACATTCTTTCCTAATCTTTATGGCCTTCTTCATTGCCAGACGGTTCTTCATTACCAGACGGTTTGAGCCAGAAGTAAGCTGCAGCCGCCCAAGCTATCCAAAGAAGAATGCATGCTTCGCAGAGTAGAATTATCTCACCCAAATCCATGTTGTTCTCCAAATTGTTTTTTTTTTTTTTTTGAAAGAGCACCCCCACGCCTAAAACAAGATCAAACTTCTGGTACAATGGTGAAAGACAGTGAGTATGGTGAGGGGAGAGAAGTGAGAGAAAGATGAGTGAGTAAGAAGGGAGAGGAGACAGAGATGCAGAGATGAGGGAAGAATTGTGTTCGAGGGGGAGGAGTGAATGAGAATGAGGGAGAGAGAGAATGTTTATACTATTTTTTTTCTTTCATCGGCACGTTCTCTCTCTCTCTCCCCGTCTTTTCTTCTTCTCTTTTTCTTTTTCTTTTCTTTTCTTTTTCCGACAATCTCTCTCTCTCCTCCTTTATTCTTTTGACTTCTTTTTTTTTTGCTTTTCGTGACCGACAATCCCTCTCTCTCCTCCTTTACTTTTTCTTTTCCTTTTTTCTTCCTTTCTCGTGACCAATGCACTCTCTCTCTCTCTCCTCTTTTTAGTTTTCTTTTTCTTTTTGCTTTTTCCTTTTTCCTTTTTGATTTTTGTTTTGTTTTGAAAGGGAGTAAAAGTTTTGAGAAAGTAGAGCAGTCTATTGATTTGGCAATGAGATGATTTGGACAGTTGCGAATGCACTAGTGCTGTTTGGATTTGGTAATATCAGTGTTCGCAGTATGGATTTGCATGTGCTGCCATTGTATTGAATTAGGCTTGAATGAAGGATTAGGAATGACCAAACATGCCTTTTTCTGACTTGGGACACATGTCTGCCTTTAAGCTGACTCAGATTGATAATAGCAAACACAAGTGGATTATGAAAGTGATGATGAGGGAATAGAATCCTCATTTTAGAAAGTGCACTTATGTTACCAACAAGAGATAGTATTTCCACAGCTGATTCTTGAACTGATAGCCCAACGTGAGGGTACATTGCATAAGAAGCAAAGATAGTACGAAGGAGGATTTTTTTTTGTTTTTTTTAATATGAAAAGTTACAATGATACAAATGTACATTTGGATTTTGCTGAGTGGGAACTGAGTTCTGCCAACGTGAGGCCTCCTTCCAGAGATCGAATGCTAACGACATCCTACGCGCTTTTCAGCAACCATATAGATCCTATAGTCCGTTCCACAGAACCCTGGGTTAATGTTCTTCAGGACTTACTTCTGAGGACAATACCGTCCTGGGATGCTTACCCTCCCAGTTGCCCTATAAAACAATACCCAATGATCCAAACTACATTAAGCTGGTGGAGGGACACTCATAGTAAGACAAGTAGGCTCAATCCCACGCACACTCGACGTACAGGGACTACCTCGAATACGGACCATGATGTTCATTCCATTTTTTTGAAATATATTTTTTTTTTTTTGAATTTTTTTTAAAAAAAAAAAAAACAAAAATAGCCTTAATTCTAGCGCTCATACCACCCCGTGAATTTTCTTCTCTTTTCTTTGAAGGCATGTTGGTTCTCCATCTTGTCAATTAAATCCAAGTTTTGAGCTAAATTATTGACAGTGAGGAAAGAGTAAGGATCAGTGGATGGAGTAGGTGGTTTTGACGAACTCACTTGAAGATTTAGAGAGAGATTTGGATATTTTGGGACCCCTGATTTTTCTGTTTGATTCAAGGGAATTTGAGACTTACCAGATTGCAAGTGTTGGACTAGATCAGACCAGTGGGAGCAATTTGGAGTAGCAGAGAGGGCATGGGTAGGACTAGAGGTTGGAGAGCTCGTGTTGGAAGTAGAGAGATCTAACAGACCTGGAGAATTTTGGTGGTTGTTGCTAGATTGCGCGTGCTGGGCTGGATCAGACCAACGAGAATGAGAAGATATTGTACGAATTTGAGTGACAATAGGAATATGGGTAGGGCTAGGGATTTCAGAAGAGATTGGAGCAGTTGTGATGGGAGAAACGAGATTGGAGTATTTTTGAAGAATTTCCATGTTGCAATTCGGATCTTCCGTGGCGTACTTGAGCCAAGGATCCAGATCAGGCTCTTTGGATTGTTTGGGTGATTCTTCTTTTGATTGAGTTTGAAGTTGTGAAACCTGTTCCTTCAGTTCTCGAACTTGTTGTTCAAGGAGAAAGATATAAGAAACACATCCTAAGATGGGATTTTGAAGCCTAGCTGTGGCTTCATATACAAGGGAGTTGATAGTTTGTTGGTGATCTGCCTTGGATACATTTTGAATAAGGCGTAAAAAGTTCATGTATCCAAGAAAACTGTGAATTACCTCATAATCCTCGTTACTTCCTTCGTACTGAAAGTAGGGAGCCAAGGGACAATCAGTTCGGCACTGTCTTCTATTATATATACATGCACCACAACGATGATATGTTGGGTCCATAACTCTCTTCACACCCATTTTTTTGTTATGATTCTCTGTTCCTCTTCTTGATCTCTATGAGAAGCTCCTGTACAGGGCTTGTTTTAGCTTCCTCTTATTAGAGCTTTTTTTTTTTTTTTTCCTGATTTTCCCAAGAAGAAGGATGAGTTTCTATAGAGAGATGGAAGGAGGAGGAGAAGAAGAAAGAGGGGAGGAGAGTAAAATAGAGACAGGTTCATCAAAGAGAGAGGGAGAATGTGTGAGAAAGATAGATAAGGAGGGGGATGTGGGGGGTTTTTAAAACGAGGAGAAGAGAGAGGTCATTGAGAGTGATAGAAAGAGAGAAAGGGAGAGGGCGTTGAGAAAGAGAGAGAGAGTCCGTGAGAGCAACAGAAAGAGAAGGAGCAGGTGAGAAAAAGAAAGAGAGAGTGGAGAGAGAGAGAGGGGGGGTGTCCATGCTTGTCGGCGAGAGAGACAGAAAGAGAGGGAGCAGGTGGGAAAGAAAAGAAAGAGAGAGAGAGAGAGAGAGAGAGAGGGTCCATGAGAGTGACGGAGAGAGGGACCCGGTGGGAAAAAAAAGAAAGAAAGAGGGAGAGAGAGAGAGGGGGTCAGTGAGACTGACACACAGACACCCACACACACACACACACACACACACACACACACACAGAGCACGTGGAGAGAGTGGGAGCACGTTCAGAGAGTGACATCACTCGATATTGATGCATACATAGACAGTGAGAGCATGTGGAGAAAGTGATGTAACAACATTGATGCATGTGTAGAGAGTGAGAGCATGTGGAGAAGTTGATGCCTAGCACGACCTTAATAAAGCCCGGTTCCCGAACCTTCAAACCTCCGGTGCCGAAGCACTTTCTCAGGTTGGTGGCTCGAGCGGGAGAGTTTTCTGTGCGGTACCGACGGTGACACCGCGACGGCCATGCCACATACTCATCTCCCTATCTAATCTTACAAGGTTTCCTCTTGAGGAAGGGTTATGTTATGCTTGCATGCTAGTGTGTAGTGTGCAAAATGATTTAGGCATTGGCCTTTGCAAAATTTGGCATTGGCCTTGCAACTTTATTTCAGTCTGAGTCGTGGACACCTGTACAAAAGAATACGAATTCACAAAAGAAAAGATAAAACAAAATTGTTAGTAAAAAAAGAAATGCCCCATTGTAATGAGAATCACTAAAGTGACGGCCTGAGTCCTCTTAAGTATGACAATCCCCAACAGAGTCGCCAGCTGTCGCGCCCGCGCTTTCGGCGCAGCCTGGCTGTCGGTGTGGGCCTGGCTTCTTTTTGAAAGTGGGTGAATTGCGACTTGATTTTTATTGGAAGTGGTGAAAAGAGTATGGTAGAGCCAATTTGAAATATTCAGAGTCGCCACCTAACATATGGGAGTTAGGACCCCTGCAAAGACAATTAAATAATTCATCTTTGACTTTTGAAAAATAGGTTTTAAGAAAGTGGGCCCTTTAAAAGTATGACTCTGAATAGCCATGCGAAAACCAGAGATCTTTTAAAATATGGGTTCGGGGACTCGATTATGTCGAGGGAAGGTGTTAGGCACCCTCGAACATCCATGCAAAGCACGGTTGCCAATTCTAGTGATTTTCATGATAATGGGGTATGAGTAAAAGAAATAATGTGTGAGAATGTACAAGTATTGGAAAAAAATGCGGTTATGGCCGTACCCAAATGAAGGGTTGCATACGTATCTCAAGCTGAGAATCAGGCCGTACGTAGTTTTGTGCTTTGTACATGTGTGTGTGTGTGTGTGCGCGTGTGTGTGCAAGTGTTTTAAAAAAGTTGGTCGATCTAGACCGTGTAAGTGTGAAGTAGTATTTTGAGCAAAGATGGTGTAGCTAGGAACTTTAACCTGTACGGTGTAGTCCTAGGCTTTAACCTTTAAAGTAGTGAGTTTTGAAAAGTGATTTGAGTGAAAAATGGTGTAATTAAGAATTTTGAAAAATGATTGAGATTGAAACGAGTTTGTGCAAGTGAGTGGAGAGTGAAGTGTTTTTTTTTTTTTGTATTTTTGATTTTTTATGCCGGAAGTAAGGGTCGGTGCCCAAAAGAAAGAAAAGAAAGATTTTTTTGTATTTTTATTTTTATGCCGAAAAGTAAGGGCCGGTGCCCAAAACAAAGAAAAGAGATTTTTTTTTTTTTTTTTGTATTTTTGATTTTTTATACCGTAAGTAAGGGTCGGTGCCCAAAACAAAGAAAAGAGATTTTTTTTTTTGTATTTTTGATTTTTTATGCCGGAAGTAAGGGTCGGTGCCCAAAAGAAAAATGTTCGAATTTCCTTTTATCAAAGTTATTGATCAACTTGATCAATTAGGCATATTCGGTTTTAGTAGAAGTAGAAAGATGCTCAAATTTACATTTATCAAAGTTATTGAACAACTTGATAAACGTGAATATTTGGTAAAAAAGAAAAATAATTTTTTTTTTCCTCTGTTTTTTGTTCTTTTTTTTTTCCTAATATATTGGACTTTATTCACTTGAAAAAGATCAAACCCCAAATGAAAGAGATAAAAGAAAAGTTTTACAAAAATTCATGTCAAAATGCAGTTTTCTCACAGCTTTGAGAGAAGTCTCCCAAAAATGGAACGGGGGGGTTCCGGTGCTTCTAATTTTTTGAAATTTTTATGGAAGGCTCCCAAATGATTCTAGTTTCTATGGGAGAAAACCGTTTTGTAATACCTTTTGTGAATTGGGGGAAATTGAATTTAGAAGCACCCTTACTCAGAAATAGGGACTGCACTGTCGACTGAAATTGGACGATTTTTTACAAAAATTAAACTGATCCAAAAAAAATCAAAAAAAAATCACAGACGTAGTTAAGAGGCTATATTAAATGGACAAAAAACATGGAGTGAAGAAAAAATCTTGAAGTAGTCCAAACAGTGGACGTGATCTGGTGTCACTGCTGTGATGTTTCTGGCAGATTGTATGCCTTGTGTGTTTGTGCTTTGAAAATGGGTCATATAATTTTTTTAAATTCTGAGAAAAATCATAGACCAATATCATTGAGTTAAGAACACTCTCCAATTGGTTTCATTTGATTTGAATCAAAAATGAATTCGTGGTGATACTTTGATTATCATCACAGCAGTGGACTTTAGCAACATTGACTGTTTGGTACTTCAATGGTGATTGAATTTTGGAGAAGAGAGATGAGGAAGAGATGAGGGAGTGGGTTTCTCCCCCCTTGGTATTTGATGGGAATGTGGTGTATATATTGGTAAGAAGAGAAGAGGGGGAGGAATAAAGAAAGAAAAAGAAAGGAGAGTGGGAGACAAATGTGAGTGATAGAAAAAAGAAAAGAAGAGTAAAAGATGGGATCCAAACATTGTTGGTGTTTTTTTTTCTTTTTTGGTGGAAACCACCGAAAGTTTTTTGTCAAAAAAAAAATGTGGAGCAATAGTTGTGGAGCAATAGTTATGTGTGGTTGGGTGCATGTGAGATTGTTGACCTTTTGACCCCATAGTTTTGACTTGCAATATCCTTTCCATTTGAGGTCAGATTGAGATGATTCAAAAAAATGACATGCTAGTGTCAATGAGCACTTTATTTTAAAATGATTGGGTTGGGCAAAAATGGGGTGTCTACAAGTACCAAAGTGTGTTGTGGTTGAGATTGCGGCGAGAATGTCTTTGAAATGCAACTGTGGCAAAACTGGACACTCCCTAACGACCATGGTAGCGTCAAAGTGTGTGAAGCCGAACTTGGACATTCCCTGGCACCCATGGTAGTGCTAAAGTGTGGCTTACGGACATTCCCTGCTACCCGAGTCTGGATACTGCGTGAGGTTTCTTCCGGTATTTGCGAGGCGGATTAGGTACTAAAGTGTGAGGCATTGGACACTCCTTGGTACCCCGTACTAAAGTGTGAGGCAAACTGGACACTTCCTGGTACCTCTGTGCTAAAGTGTGGCTATCAGAGTATTTCAAAGATACTGGTGTGAGAGAGTGGGTTGGAGTGTGGTTGAGGGAAAAGAGTCAGTAAGATGAGATGGTGCATTGTTTTCATACACGGTCACATATATGTGATTTATAGCTTTCAAATGATACTGTGGTTGTTCTCTAAAATGAACTCTTTACTCTAATGTAAACTTATTGAATTAAATAGGAATTTGAAAATGGTAAATGAGTATGTTTTACATTCAAAGTTATGTTTTTAATACTCACCAGCTTCTTGAAGCTGACGGCGTTAATGCGTCCTGGACATTCGTGTCTAGACTTTTTAGGTTTTGAGCAAGCAGAACATTACGACTATGCAAACTAAGAACAACTGCTAGAAAGAGAATTTACTTTACATCTTAACTATTTGGATAACTGTAATAGATGTTAAGTTATTGTTTTGATTTAAGGCGGTTTGTGCCTTTAGAGACCCCGTGCTGTAATAACTATTAAGTTAGAAAAATATTATAAGCCTTGATTACTCTGCTCTGATTATTGTCTATTGTTGTTCGACGATTGGGATGGAATCGATCCTTCAAACAGTGGCGACCTATGGGTCCATAAAGGAAATTAAACGCTTTCCTTATTTATGCTACGTCGGGGCATGATAGGATTTAGTGGTATCAAAGCCTGGTTTTCTCAAGACAATTTAGCCAGGTTAGGGATTACCAGTTTAGACCCGATTCCACGATCTGTTAGCATTAAGCTTCACACACCCGATGATACGACAGGGAGGATGGACTCAGAACCCAAACGCTTAAGATTACCTCTTTCCTGATTAAGTTAGTACCTTTTATCAGGTATGGACCCAGCTCAGCCACTGTACGTACCAAATGGGTTTGGAGGACATTTGGTGACTCCCGAGGCAGTAGTCCCATCTTTTCTCGATTTATATCATACCGTCGTTGAACAACTGGCCACGACGACTGTAGTATCAGAACTGTGGCACCAGGTTCATGTGTTGGGGATAGTTGATTTGGCGCGTATTCGCCTTGAGATACGCTCTTTCGCGAAGGCTCAGCGCTTAGTGCTAGTTGAGATACTGAGACTAGTTGATAATGATGCTCTCTATTTCCCCTTTGAGATCCAAGTTGTGCACGCTCATCTAGCACAGCTGGAGATGCCCCCGCCTGTAGTTCCTATGGTTGAGGATGACGGTGACAACGCCGTCATGGTTATCCCTATTGCCGGAGATGTTGTAGGAGAGGATGGCATAGGTCTAGATGGCCTCGCCGCTGAGCTCGAGGAGGAGCTAGCACTTGAGCTAGTTCTACCTGAGGAGGTGCCAGTTGAGGCAGATGGCACAGCACCTGCTTCCTCGTCGACCTCTCAGAGCTCTGATTTTGATTTGGTGGACCTGTTCCTTGTTCAGCGATTTCGCCCAGTCGATTCGCTAGATCTTCTGATAGTCGCCTACGGAGACGACTGATTTTTTAGATATCACCTTGTATATATTGACTATTTTGACTAGTAGCTCTATCTCTTTTTACAACTATTCTTACATGCATGTGAGTATAGGGCAATGACCCCATTTTTGTAACATTAACTCTTGCATGGACATATGCGTCCTAACCCATATAGCTAGGGTAGACATTGACTGATCATACATGCTTTTTGTATCAACTTGACAAGAAGTTATATATAGAAATACTCTTTTGACGTTGTTATTATTTAAACTGCTTTATACTTCTGTTGCATGCATTTTTCTCATTCTACTATCACTATCACGCATAGAATGGCTGGAGGACTAAGGAGGAATCGGAATTTGATCGAAGATGCACCTTTAGCTGCCGACCCCACCGGAATGTTTGAAGCTTTCGTCAGACGTCTCAAAAGGGTTAGTAATCAGAATGAAAATCGACGAGACCGACAAACTGGAGATAAGCTGCTGGAGAGATTCCATGTGCTAAGGTCCGAACAGTTTATGGGTACCGCGGAACCATGGAAAGCGGAATAGTGGTTAAGACAAATGGACCGCATGTTTGAGGTTGTCCAGTGCAATGAGATGGACAAGAGAAGGTTAGCTATTTGCAATTGATTGATGCCGCCGCAGATTGGTGGGATTCAGTCACAGCTACCATAGGGAATGAAGCTACGACGAGAATGACATGGACTGCATTTAAGGGGAGGTTTTAGGGAAAGTATTTTCCGGCTATAGAAAGGCACAGGAGGGAGAAGGAATTCATGAACTTGACTCAGGGAACTAAATTGGTGCAAGAGTACACCACTCAGTTCGAGAGACTGTCCCGGTTTGCCCCTCATATGGTTGATACTGAGGAAAAGAGGATCTGTAAGAATAACCAAGGGTTGACACCGCAGATTCGTCGCCTGACTCTCGGCCACCTAGATAAGTCTTTCGAAGGACTAGTTGGCCTGGCCACTGATCTGGAAGAAGATGCTCGAGTGAATCGGAAGCAATTCAAATTCCGGCTGCCTCAGAGGGGTAATTTTGGAAGGTCCGAGCAGTCCAACCGGGATGTTCCTCCGGCTACGGCAGTCATGACATCTGAGCAGATCACTGCGACCCTCACACAACTCTTGGAGGGCCAACGTCAAATCCAGCAACAGATCGGAGCCCTGCTAGCCCAGCAAAGCAGTCCTCCAGGGGCCGGGAACCGACCCGGGAACGTTGCGTATGGTCAGGAACCGATCTTGACCAGACAACGCGCCCGAGCCAACCCGTCCCGTGTTGAGGATGCCAGAGACATCAACAGTGGGCATGCTGCCCGAAAGGAAAGGTAGGAGTATATGGCCCGGGAATCAGTCCAGGGTCACTCGGTCAAGAGCTGAGTTGTCCCTAGGCGAACGGTTACCCGAGGCCATAACTGAGCCCGATCCCAGAGGACAGCAGACCATCATAAAGAAAAAGCCTCTTCCACCGAAAACGGTCGGTAAGGAGTGGAAGCCCGAATCAAAGACTTGCAGAAGCAGATCGACGGAGTGGCCAAGAAGCTTGGTCAAAACCGCGCTCAAAATCAAGCCAATACCGAGACAGAGTCACCGTTCTCCAGCCAGATCACGAGGTTTGCCATCCTGCACAAATTCAAACAGCCTCGCCTAGATCCCTATAACGGCTCGGGAAGCCCGGTCGACCATGTCCGGACCTATAAGGCTCAGATGGCCCTAGCCACCTACTCCGATGAACTACACTGCATAGCCTTCCCCAGCGTTTTGAAAGGCCCGACCGCCCAATGGTTCTACGCGTAGGAGCCCCGATCGGTCCGCAGTTTCACGCAACTCAGCAAGCAGTTCATCAACCAGTTCATCGGTATGCATGAACGGCCAAAGCCTGACAGTTATACAAAGGAATAATGAGACCCTTAAGGAGTTCACCGGCCGGTTTAATCAAGAGAAGCTCAGCATCTACGATCTTGATGAAACTGCCACTATCATAGCCTTCTGCTCGGGAGTTCAACACACCAAGTGCGCCGCGTAGTTCCACAGAAACTGACCGAAAACTTTGGTTGAGCTCTCTGAAAGGGTTGGAAAATACATTGACACTGAAGAGTTTCTGAAGACCAAAGACACCGAGCAAGAAAGCAACGAGTCTTCCAGAAGTAAGCGAAAGCGAGATCATCCCGGGAGTTCTGACAGTTCCTTCAGCTCACAGCAGGCAGGGTCTGGTAGTCCCGACCCAACCTCCAGTTCACAGCAGTCTAAGTCTGGTAGCCCCGGCCCGATCTCCAGTTCACATCGGTCAGGATCAAATAGTTCCGACTTTGCCTCCAGCACAGAAAAGTCAGAAGCCCGACGATCCTGATCGGACCTCCTATCTCCATCGGTCTAGAAGAGCCCGACTATAATGGTACTTGCTTGATCACTACATGAGGCTCCACCGATTGTCAGAGAACTCATACAAAGACCTCGGGCCTAACCCCGAGGCATACAAAGACCTTGGGCCTAACCCCGAGGCATACAAAGACCTCGGGCTTAACCCCGAGGCACGAAGAAGACCTCGAGCTCCGAACTCAGGCACTAAAAAGACCTCGGGCTCCGAACCCAAGCACCAAAGACCTCGGGGTCACGCCCGAGGCACCGGCTTCGCTTAGGTCCAACCGACGATGGAGGCAAACCTCCTAGGTGGCTGATGATGGCAAGCTTCAAAAGACCCTGCAACCACCTTGTTCCAGGTCAGTTACCTACAGTTCATAGCCTCTGTAAGACCCTCGTCTTAGCGAAAGCTTGGGGGGCAAGACGACGTAGTGAACTAAACAGGCAATCATACTGGGTATCTACAGGCCTCGAGGATAACCAAGTCAAAATCTTAGACAACCCGAGCACCTACAATACTCCGAGGCATTAACTCCACTTAGGTCCAGACCGACGATAGAGGTGACTAAATCTCTTAGGTTGGCCAACGATAGAGGAGCAAAAAGACCCTAAAGCAACGTGATTTAGGTCAGCTCCACCAACATGGTCAAGCTCTTCTCCCAACAGTCTTGACGAAAGCTGACCGGGCGGAAGACAACCATCCTGGGGAGTTAACACAAAAGGACCCTAAAGTGATACGCTTTAGGTCGGCTTTTCCAACATGGTCAAATTCTTCTACCCACAACCTTGACGAAGGTTTACGGGTAGAAGATAACCATCCTGGGAGCTAACTCAAATAAAAAGACTCCGAATTAGGCCGGGTCTCAACTCCCGGTCAGTTCCCGAGCACCTAAAAGTTCTGAGCTAGGTTGGGTCTCAACTCTTAGTCAGTTCCTGAGGACTTATCAGGCTTAGAAGCCCCGAGGCAGCTTCTCCAAGCACTCAGACAGTGGCAAGTAGCATCAAACTGATTTCCAAACTTGCCCCGATATAGCATCTGGCCAACCTTTGAAATGGGGGCAGCTGATACACCCAAATCTGGCTCTATCCTATGACCGAGCGGTTCAAACCAGCAGCGAGTCCATGTCCCAGTCAAATCGTGCACAACTCCTCGGACAAGCATCATCCTGAGTGGTCTAGTCTACTCATCATCCCAAGCGGTTCATCCCCGACCCGGCCAACAGGTCGAGAAAACCGCACAGGCACATCCCACTGTGGGAACAGCCCATCCGGGCCCACAAGCATGATCCCGAGCCTCACATGCGTGATCCCGAGCATTACGGGCAATTTCCTACTCAAGCTAGAAGACTAATGGAAAGTGCAAGCTATTTCCTAATCCAATTAAGAAACCCCCATAATTAATGCCAATATATATTAATTGGATTATGTTTCCTTATCCATGTACGAGTAGGTCTCTTACATCTATAAAAGAGACCACTCACCCCCCATGGAGGAGGCCAATTCTTTAGTCTACACAGCACCTCTATAAAATTCACCATTATACGCATACACCCGGCCTGTATTACTGGTAGTGCCGCCCCTCTTTGTTGGATCACCAGGCCCACCGATGATCTGCTAGTGAACGTGCTCAGACACACCCGTGGACGTAGGTACCTTCATTAACAGGGCCGAACCACATACAAAAAATAGTCTCTCACTCTCTCTCTCTCCTAAAGTTGCTCTACTTTACTCTTACCAATTTCTGGCATCATCAAAAAGTAATGAAGTTTGCTTTAAAAGTTTATCACTAAAGTGGTTTTTGAAGGAATACGACCAAACGGTCCTTAGGAAATTGAAAGTAGTAATTTTCCCATAATAGGGTAACCATGGGCTAAGAAATGCTAACAAGTATTAAAAACATAATTTAATAAGGATCTTAGAGGATCCAATATCAAGATTAAGATTAAGAGAGGGATAACTAGGATCCCTAAATATACAAGATCATTAAGTCTAATAGAAAGAGTTATAAAGCAAGGGTTAAACATATACCCGATTACCGCTTCTATGATAACCATATACATGATTCAATAACGGATACAAAAAAGAAAGGAAGGAAACATATAAGCTTAGTAATCTATCAATGTCTAGGCATTAGATTACACCTATTACAAATCCTTTCTATCCATTTACTATATATGAAGTTGCTTATCAAAATAAGACTCCTCAAGGGACGTCTTCAAAAGATACATCTGAGTCGACTACTTGTGGGCTTTGCCCTTGTCAACTTTACCTGAAACAAAGTGGTTTTATAGATTTATTAAGCACGACGGCTCAGTAGATAGCATTGAAGAAATATACTACTACTTATAAAATCATGCTAAGACATGCGGTGCAATGATTCACCGTCGTGGCAATGCAAATAGCCGTAAGGCCAAACCGTGCAACTTCCCAATACCATGTTCCATAACCACTCACTCTCAACACCGAATGCGAGCCACTCCAACGTGAGTGTAGCATATAAGATCTCCGGTAGCTAACCGAATATGACCTTGCATTTTCGAATGTTTTAAGGATCACAAACAACCTTTCTTACCTAATAACCGCTTTTGAAATTTCATCAAATTACAACCCCAAATGAGGATTCAAAAGACATTCCCCAATGGTGGGAATTCTAACAAAATTCATACTCCTCAAGCCAATGCCATGGATGATATGCCGACTTGGCGATTATGAAATGTGACTACAACGATTATGCAACTACAATGTCATTTCTATGGTTTCAATATTATGAAGTGAACATAATAGCTCATAACGACTAACCAAGAAATCAAAAATCTCAAGTAGGGCATAGATATCATTTAAGTCATCAAAGAAATTACTAACAACAAAGAGTAATTTAAATCATAACCACTCATTTAACATTAAGGTTTAAGCATTTAAATCAACTAAGCATATAATGAACAACTAACCATCAAAGCTAAATGACGACATCCTATTGACGCGTTTTCTTATCACACCCAAGTGTAGGTGATCGTACAAGTAATAAAGTTCTGGAAATCCAGGTCGAACCCACAGGGAACGGAATAAAATTTTATAAAGTTAAGCATATAACTATTTTGTCACTAAAAAGAAAATAAAAGATGATGGATTTTTGTGGGATTTTACTAAACTACTAATTTTTATAGTTTGCAATAAAAGTAATTAAAGCTATTTTTTTTAACAGTTTATGGTAAAGATTTTAACAGTGCAAAATAAATTAACTAACATACTAGTAAGAAAAGGAAGAAAAATAAATAAAAGCTAAATTTTTGTGAGATAAACTTTTTAGATTTAATAATAGCAAAAGATGGAAATAATACAGATATTTAAGCAAAACTATTATAAAACAGGAAATATTAATTAACTAGGGGGAAATGATTTAAAGGAATTGAGAATATGCAAACCAACACTAGATCCCACAACTTTTGTGCATTTGAAAAGCATTTGGCATTTAAGATCGCAGAGTCATTCTTTATTTAAAAATAAACTTTCACTAATTAGGGTCATATCAAGTGTGTCAGGTTTGATATGAAACGACGTCGTTTGGTTTAAAGAAAAATAAAAAGGCAATTGGGCAGTAGCCAGGTTCGAACCGTGCCCCGCCGCGAACGTGGGTTATTCGGCGTCCAGTCCCCACCACTCTGCCACTACACAGTTGTCTATCCATTATTGGATAGAAATATATATAAACACATATTTGAAATATTAACTTTGTCATATGAGTTGTTTGAGTATGCTAGGTGTTTTTTATGACAAAAGACATAGTTTGACAATCCACATAATTAGGCTTTTTATTTCAAATATGTACTCTTTTGAGCCCAATATAGCCATAGTATATAAACATGTTAAATGGTCATAAACTATAGATACATAGATATTTTTTTGCCATAAATAGAAAAACAACCCATCTAGATAAATTTGCCCATTTAAGATTAGTGCACAGAAGAAGCTGTGGTTTCTAAGTTTTTATTACATATCCCCAATTAAAGTTTTAGCCTACCATTTTGGAATTGAAACTATCTTAAAAAAAATAAAAATAAAAGATAAATTAAATAGATGCACGCAATCACCGTCCAATTAAAATTAAAGTTGTAAAACCAAGGTAAGGGTGAAAACTAATATTATATATTATTTTTTTTTACTTAACATGAGCTGGGATTGAATTTGTGGAATCTGCAAAATAGCAAAGTTTAGTACAATTAGGCTAATAAAATATACATAAATGGAAATACTGAACCAAAAATAAAATACTAAACCTTTAACTTTAACTTCTTGTGGGGTCACAGTGGTTGAACTCCAAGAACACAAGCAATGCCAAATCAAATCCAAATCTAATTTGGGAGTAAGATATGCATATGGTGTGCTTTTGGACTTTAGTAGGTAATTATAACAACTACGTGGCTAAGAAATCTGGCATTTAATCGCAAAAATCTGTCTTCTAGTGAATAAAAATATTGCTATAAAAACTGAAAATTTGGAGTTTCAAACTATTTTAGGGGGCAACGATAAGTACTACTAGACTAGAAATATTAAATCTAATTTTAAATAGGAATATTTTACTACTACAAATTGCCAAAGGTCATACAAGAAAACAAATATTTTAAATTTAAGAAATACAGTACACAAAGTTTTGCTACATATTTTTGAACATGAAATCATCAATTACATAAAAGTAAAATTTTACAACTACTAGAACTAGAAAAGTCAAAGAAAAATTAAAGTTTCCTATTTCTAGGGACAATATAAAGTGCTCACCTAATAACCTCCCCTAAACTATTCTCTCTATGATGGTGCGTAGTATAATTTCTCGTTGTTGTCAATTGTGTTGTTGAAGCTGCTGCATGCCTCATTTTATAGACGAAAGGAGAGGAAAAATTCATCACTGCGTTCGTCAGTTTGAACAGGAGGTTGGCAGTTTTTCTTCACGCGTCTCATTTTTCTCCCCTCTTCTGACATTCGTTGATTTTAAGCCTGCAGAGCAGGAAAGAGAGAGAGTGAGAGAGACAGAAATGAGAGATCCAAAAGAAATGTCGCTTTCTAAATTATTTACGTAATAGAGTGAACGCAAAAATGTCGCTTTCATTCTTAAGTTACGTAAATAATTTAGAAATAATCCTGTGTGGTTGGTACTTCTTTTCTTCCCTTTATTTTATTTCATTTTTACCTAAACATATAAAATAGGTAAACACAAATAATTACATGCATTTGAGTGACATCACCATTAAATTATATTAATTCAAATATGCATATAAAACTAGGAATTTGGGGGATTAAATGAGCACAATGTCTATTATATTGGCACATAAATGTGCAATATTCAGTGTTTGTCACACCCCTCAACTAGCTTATTGCTAGTCCCTAGCAATGAAGTGAAAGAGAAATTGTTCTAGAAGTTTTATTAAAGAGTAGGAATAAACTAAGGAAAATAAAATCTAACTCACTATCGCAGGAATCGCGATTGCATATAGCGTATGCAATAAGCCGTTAAACCCCTAGCTTACCCCTAGTGGACGAGTGTTGTCTCGTGAGGGTTTGCAGTGAATATACCCACAAAATTCAAATTATTATTATTATTTTTTTAATGTAAAAATAAAATTAAATAAAAATAAAGGTAGATTTTCTCCTTTTACAACAGATAAGATTAAATTTGGCAATAAAATGAAATTTTCAAGTATGTAATAATAATGCAACACATATACTCACAGTTTTGTCAATGGCAGCATTTTTTATACTCTTTAAACTGACAGTGTGTACTTGAAAAGTCAAGTAACTGATCTTAACTTCAAAGTTTACATAACTATTAACAGTCATAAAACTTGTAGTTTTAACTCAAATATCACTAGGATTTCACTCTTTTAAGGAGAAACTTTCAGAAATCGGTGTAGAGAACATCTCACTTGTTAGGGAAGCAAAGGTAGAGGAATTGCTTCCATTTTAATGACTCAATATATAGGCATTTGGAGTACAATAAGTCTCATGAAAGAATACTTAGCATTAGAAGAGCGATCTACGATGGAGAACATCCTTATCACTTAAATTTAAAAATCAATTTCTTTTAAATCATTAGGACTTTGACTGGTAGGTTAGAAATTAAGATGAGTAGGAGATTTGGGGTGTATTTATTCTAAGCATGTGATTGGAGTGTTTGCGCAATTCATTCCAACCTCTTCTTTTTCTCATTTTTATCATATGTACATTTGATTTTTTTCTTTTTAGTTTCTCATTTTTTTTTCTTTTTATTTTTTAAATCAACTCCTTTCTTTCTTTACCACTTCTTGCAATATTAATACAGTCCAATCACATACCTAGATATAGAAGTGAGGTTTGTACTCCTAGGTGGAGCAAGGCATGATTTGGATAGAACTGAGAATAATGTAATATAAGGTGAAGGGGGGTGCATTTGAAAGAAAAGATGGCCTAAATCATTTTAAAAATAGATTGACTTTGTTCATTTAAGCAGTTTAGACGTTCTAATGGTAAATCTTGAACGTTCTCTTCTAATGATCAGTCAAAGAAAATAATGAGACTTGAACGAGTGATATGATAAAGAGAATAAGATGAGACTGAAAAGAATAGTAACCCTCATAAAGGAAGATTGACACAAAAGCTCACATGGGTTAATTAGTTTCCACTACTTGTCTTTAAACTGCATAGTTTATGCTTACTCATCCATTTAGATTCAGTAAATATTTTCACACTGTTTCAAAAAGTGTTTTAAGTTTAAAGAGTTTCTAGCATTTGAAAATAGTAAAACATGTAACAATGTGTTGTATGCTATTAACATACCCAAAATAACATTAACGTGTCAAATTTATCTTATATAAAGTAAAAAAAAAACTTCTGAAAAATCCTAAGCATATCCACTAAGTTGGATACATATATGGTGCGACTAGTATCCTCTGCACCTATACAAAAGATGCTATGCAATCCGGAGCGTCCAAGTTGTCATGATAGCCCATCCACCTCTAGTAAAAGAGATGGGTCTAGAATCACTAGCAAGCTAAAAACATCAGTAAGATGCTAAGAGATAACTCTGGCTTTACCTAGTTTTTTTTTTGCTACTTCTAGAGTCATTCACTGCACTAGACATATCTGGTGATGATGTGATCATGCAAATTACTCCTATCGAACCAGCTAATGAAAGCCAGGTGTACACGTAGGATCATTTTAGAGTCTGACCTGACTGAAAATTATTGACTATACAAAAACTAAAAATAAAAATAAAAATAAATGAGGGATGGGAAAACAAAATTTATTTGGGTATCAAAGGATCCAGTCCTCTTTCTCAACCAAACTTTTCTTTTTTTTTTTATTTGAATTGTCTTTTATAGCAGTAGTAAACTTTAAAAGATGTGTCATTATGAGCAATTAAACTAGGACATTCTTCTCTATAACAATTCAAACACCATCCTAACCTTTTAACTTTCCTTTTGATGGCATAAAGGCTAGTGCCAGCAAAGGGTTTCTTCTGCTCAGAAACAAGTGAGCGACCCATTAACGTCTGGTCATCGACTATTGGATCCATTTTTTATACTCTCAGCCAACAAGAGAGGCTAGACTCAACCCTCCACTCCTTCCAACTTTCAACTAAGATCTAATTAAAGAGAGCTTAGAGGGGGTGGGTGGGAATTTATTTAAAAACTAAAAATATTTATATTAAGAAAAATATATACATTCAGAAACTAAAAAAAATAATTTTTTTTTAAACAAAAAAAAAAAAAAACTAAAACACACAAAATGAAAAACTACATTTTTTCTATATATATATATATATATAAATAAATAAAACAGAAAATTAGAAACTACATTTTTCTCTCTCTCTCTTTTTTTTAAGAAAAGTCCAAGACAACGTATCATTACAATAACAATAATAAGGAAAATTATGGTGTAAACTTCGAAAATCATAAGAGCGGTGACGTGTTCGTCATTCATTTTTTTATTTTTTTTAACAAGGGCAGCGCAACATTATCATAACAGCAATTAAGAAAATGTCAAGATAAAGTTCAAAATACATAAGACCAATAGCTAGCGCGTTGTCCATTTTTTTTTTAACAAAGAAATGGAAAAATATCACCTGTCTCTTGAAAATCTGAAAACCTGGTAGGGCCGTAGATCGAGTGATATTTCCAAGCTTCTTTGGTGCGTGGGTACCTACAACTTATGGATATCATTTTTGTTAAATAATGAAAAAGAGAGAAAATAAAAATCTAAAATAAAAAATAAAAATATAAGCTGAATCGGAAAATAGAGAATAAAATCAAAATCAAGCTTTTCTCTGGATTATAGATCTTACATTTAGTGATCAGCAGAGTAGATCTTGATTTTGGATCAAAGAAAATTAAAAAAAAATGAGATATTGAGAGAGATTGAGAGATCGGGGGAAGAGAGTGAGAGAGTTGCAGAGAGTGAGAGAGAGATCACGGCGAGAGAGTGAGAGGAAGAAGAAAAAGAAAGGAAAAAGAGAGACAGGGAAAAGTTTTTAGGGTTCAAAGCCCTATATAAAGCCATTTTATCTTTTTCAGTGTATCTCTCTCTAAAAAGATTAAATTTTTTTTTTTTTATGAAATAAGGATAAAATAAACAAACAGGTGTTAATCGTGAAACCGTTGTTAATCGTGAAACCGTCCCCCCCAACTGAGTCTGACATTGTCCTCAATGCGTGAGATGAGAAAAAGAAGCTAAGGATAACACCTGTAATAAAAAGAAATACAAAAAGAAATTATAGAATAATAATGACCAAATTAACTTATATATAAAAAGTTATCTAATTAAGAGTATATGACTTATGAAAATATAAATACTCTGATACACTATGTCCTATACCAATTATGATTTAAGATATTAAACAGCATTATAGTTGGAGTCCTCCAAAGGAATGGACTCCAACTCAGGTTCAAATCCTTCTAAAAATGGCTTTAATATGTGTCCATTAACTTTAAATGTATTTTCATCTTTAGGGTCCTCAATCTCGACAGTTCCATAAGGATAAACATTTTTTACAATATATGGACCAGTCCATCGAGATTTCATCTTTCCTCTAAAAAGATGTAGTCTTGAGTCATATAATAGAACTTTTTGCGCGTGAGTAAATCTTTTGCGCAAAAGATTCTTATTATGATACATTTTAGTTCTTGCTTGATGAATTCAAGCATTATCATATGCGTCTTTACGAATTTCTTCAAGCTCACTTAATTGTAATTTTCTTAAAATTCCTCCCTCTTCAATATTACAATTTAAAGTTCTAGTAGCCCAATATGCTTTATGTTCTAATTCTACTGGTAGGTGACAAGCTTTTCCATAGACAAGTCTGTATGGAGACATCCCTAAATGGGTCTTATAAGCAGTTCTATATGCCCACAAAGCATCTGTTAATTTTGAAGACCAGTCTTTATGATTAGAATCAACAGTTTTTTCGAGAATATGCTTAAGTTGCCTATTAGCTAATTCAGCTTGTCCATTTGTTTGTGGATGGTATGCAGTTGACACCTTATGGGTCACTCCATATCTTTTCATTAATTTTTCAAATGGTTTGTTACATAAATGAGTTCCTTGATCACTTATTATTGCTTTTGGAGTTCCAAATCGAGAAAGTATATTATCTTTTAAAAATGCAATAACTGTACGGTGATCATTCATTCTTGTAGGAATAGCTTCTACCCATTTTGAAACATATTCGACTGCTAATAAAATATATTCATATTGGCAAGATGGAGGAAAAGGTCCCATAAAGTCAATGCCCCAACAATCAAATATTTCAATTGTAATTATAGGGGTCATTGGCATTTGATTTTTTTTGGTAATACTGCCCAACATTTGACAACGGTTACAAGCTTTACAGTATAAATATGAATCTTTAAATAGAGTGGGCCAATATAAGCCACTTTGTAAAATTTTCATGGCAGTTTGTCACGCCCCGGAGCAGCATAAATAGAGAAAAATAAATTTCCTTTATGGGTCCATAAGGAATGACAGGTGAAAGTCACTAATAATCCACACCACGCAGTACTAGTCCAAAAGAAAAGCAACAGTAATCAACTGAAAATAGCACACAGTGCTAACTATTACAAAATATCAGAGTATGGTCCACAGGATCACAACAGGTCTGAAGACAACAAATGCCCAAGTACCCGTTAACAAAAGATTTAACAGAACAACTGAAATTAAATCTAATTATAACATCTTCAGTCTTCAACTGGCATAAGGATAATCCTTCCTGGCGTAACTGTCATCGGTGGGGCCCTCCTCTGGATAATAGTCATCAGTGTACTGGTCCTTACCTGCAGAATAAGGGGCAGGATATTCTGGACGGGGAATGTCCAGGCAATAAAAGGCCGTCAGCTTACTGAGAGCTGAGTGAGCATAAACTAACGAAGTACCAGTTATCTGAAATAAACACAAGCTTATGAAAACACGAGTTAACATCTTATTATAACCATATCTTGTTTCTCTATTCATTCTTGTAACCCGACCCTTAACGTCTTGTTACTCGAATACTGAACTCAACATATTCTGATCTTTCCTGAACAGACTCAATCGTTTAACTCTAGGGATACACCCTTATTCTGTCCATCGCTTTTAAGAGCATATGAACAGCTCACCGCATGTCATGGACTCCACGTCAGTCTGTCCCCAGCTTTTAAGAACAATGGTCCTGTTCACCGCATTTCAGGGATATAACGTTTCGAACAAGGCATATCAATCTATTGCCACGACTTAACGTCATCTACTAGTGATCCCAGCTCACCGCTTTTAAGAACAATGGTCCTGTTCACCGCTTTTAAGAGCATATCATAGATCATCCAGTCTATCTTAGGACTATTTGGTCCAGCTCACCGCTTTTAAGAGCATATGCACAGCTCACCGCTTTTAAGAGCATATCACGACCGAACGTCCATCCACGTACCATTCCCAGAACTTACCAAACCTACTTACGTTCCATTCTATATCGACACATGACAGACTCCCAATGTGGCCTGACTACTCGGATTAAAAGAAATCGGATATCAAACTCATATCAGAATCAACACGTCACCCAGGTCTTCATATTCTTTTTATTTATTATCCATTAATCTTTGGTGTCACATTACTCCTGTCTACCCCATAGTCGCATAAGGGAAATCCGAATCAGGAATCGAACAACTAAACCTCTTATATAATAAACAGGCAAAAGAATCCATGTCCTGATCATGTCAATCGATTGGAACATAGGTTCAATCGATTGGAGCAAAAGTTATGTCAATCGATTGATAAACATGTCAATCGATTGGAATAATGTCAATCGATTGAAAATCCTATTCAATCGATTGGGATGCAACTGATGTCAATCGATTGAGATTATGTCAATCGATTGGCACTACGTCTTCTCCAGCAGATTGTAAAAACAGCATATATAAACGTACACAACATGCATGTAACCCATCTAAACATCATAATAGCTTATATAAACTTCATATAAAGGGACCAAGTGAGTTAGTACTCACCTAGGGTGCGTTTGGGTGGGTTTAAGTTTGAAACCTCCAAGCTCTCTCTCTTCTTCTTCTTGTCTCTGCCTTCTTTCTCTCTGTCTTCCCTCTCTGTCTCCTTCTCTCTTCTTTTCTGCTTCTTCTCCTTCTTCTTTTCTGCTGCCGAAGGAGTGAGTGTGTGTGAGGGTGTGTATATATGTGTAAATATAGATATATGTATATATCTCACAAGAGTATGCCTCTCCCTCTCTCAAGGTCTGAAAAACAGCCCCAAGGCCACAAAATGAAACATATATATAGAGATAAGGGAGTGCCACGCGTTTAAAGCCGAAGGAAAGAAGAAAACATTTCTCAGGTTATGTCAATCGATTGGTAAACATGTCAATCGATTGGCAACAGATATTTGTAGTCAATCGATTGGAAACAATGTCAATCGATTGGGAATGTTGACACGTAATCACTTTTAGTCGGTTGAATGTAAATCGATTGGGATAACTTATCAATCGATTGGTATCAGAAAGTGTCAATCGATTGGAACAATGTCAATCGATTGATATCAAAAATCACCAAAAAGAAGGGAAAGTTTATACGAGTATAGAAATGAAATACCATGTCTTATTAATATACCGAAATACAGGGTATTACACAGTTACTCGAGATGAAAAATGTCCTCCACAAAAGGACGAATGACACATGAAAAGTACATTTTCGATTTCTTCATTAGGAACACATTTCCTAATTACCTGATCGGCACAATATTTAAACAGATATGGGTCATCGAAGTAGAAATGCCTAGCAATAGCTAGGAATCTCTTTTTATCTGATGATGACCAATTGCTTGGTATTTTTCCAGTTACTAAATAATTAACAAGATCAGCATACCATGGCAGGGAAGTCACAGAAAATAACAGTTCATCAGGAAAAGAGTCTTGAATAGGTAAGGGTTCACTAGTATTGTCTTCAAAAGTGAGGCGGGATAAGTGATCAGCTACCACATTTTCTACTCCTTTTTTGTCTTTGATTATTAAATTAAATTCCTATAGTAGGAGTATCCACCTAATAAGCCTAGGCTTACTGTCATTCTTTGAAAGAAGATATTTAAGAGCTGAGTGGTCAGTAAAACAGACAATAGGGGAACCAATCAGGTATTGCCTAAATTTATTAAGGGCGAATACCACGGCTAGCAATTCTTTTTCAGTAGTTGAGTAGTTCAGTTGAGTACTATCCAGAGTTCTACTGGCGTAGTATATAACTGATGCATTTTTATCCTTTCTCTGCCCTAGGACAGCTCCAATGGCAAAGTTGCTAGCATCATACATTAATTCAAATGGTAAACTCCAATCAGGAGATTGTATAATAGGTGCAGTAGTGAGATGCTCTTTTAATTGCTCAAAGGAGTTTTGACGTTCTTTAGTCCATTCAAAAGGTGTGTCTTTAGCCAATAATTGACATAAAGGTCTGGAAATAGTACTAAAATTTTTTATGAATCGGCAATAAAAACCTGCATGTCCTAAGAATGAACGGATGTCTTTTACAATCTTGGGAATGGGTAAATTAGCGATAAGATCTATTTTAGCTTTGTCTACTTGTATCCCATTTTCAGAAATAATGTGTCCTAAGACAATACCTTTAGTGACCATAACATGACATTTTTCCCAATTTAAAACTAAACTTTTTTCTTCACATCTCTGGAGAACTTTTTGAAGATTGCTAAGGCAATCATCATAAGTTTTGCCAAAAATTGAAAAATCATCCATAAAGACTTCTAAATTCTTTTCTACCATATCGCTGAAAATACTTAGCATACACCTTTGAAAAGTCGCAGGTGCGTTGCAAAGACCAAAGGGCATTCGGCGATAGGCGAAAGTTCCAAATGGACATGTGAAAGTAGTTTTTTCCTGATCTTCTAGTGCAATCTCTATTTGATTGTAACCACTATAACCATCTAGAAAATTGTAATACTTATGACCCGCTATTCTTTCTAACATTTGATCCATAAAAAGGTAAAGGAAAGTGATCCTTACGAGTTACAGCATTGAGTTTTCTGTAGTCTATGCATACACGCCATCCAGCAGTGACACGAGTGGGAATTAATTCTCCCTTTGAATTCGGAACAACTGTAATTCCTGCTTTCTTCGGCACAACTTGTGTTGGACTTACCCATTTACTATCGGATATTGAATATATAATGCCCATGTCGAGTAGCTTGAGAACTTCCTTCTTAACTACTTCCTGCATAATAGGATTAAGTCTTCTTTGCATTTCTCTTGAGGTTTTAGCATTATCTTCAAGATATATATTGTGAGTGCATATTGAAGGGCTTATTCCTTTTAAATCTGCTATACTCCAACCAATGACACTTTTATGCTTCTGAAGCATACTAATGAGTTTATTTTCTTGACTAGAGTTTAAAAGAGATGATATTATTACGGGATAAGTATTATTATTATTAAGGAAATCATATTTAAGCTCTTTAGGGAGTTCTTTTAATTCCAAATGTGGAGTTTGTAAATTAGATGGAAGTGTTAATGTAGTCTTTGGTGGTAAAGGTTCAAAATATGTGGTCCACATTGCTTCTTGAATTATTTCTTCTGTTGAATCTTAATTAAAACATACTTGACTCATAAGATGTTCTTGTAGATTATTACTGTCTAGCTTCTGAATAGAGTTATTAATAACAGATTCTACTGAATCATTGTAACAAGTCAAGTTAAAGTATTCTCGTGATAGAGATTCAATAGCATGAACTTCTTCAATATTCTCATCTTCTTCTTGATGTTGTGGATTAGAAAAAACTTTAATATTTAAAGTCATATTTCCAAATACTACAGTCATCATACCACTGCGGATTCGAATAGTGGCATCAATGGTAGCCAAGAAGGGCCTTCCAAAAATGATTGGTATTTGCACATTAGTATCTAATACTGGTTCTGTATCAAGGATGACAAAATCTACTGGGAAAATAAAATTTTCAACTTTGACAAGAACATCTTCCAGAATTCCTCGCGGGTATTTTGTAGATCTATCAGCAAGTTGTAATACCATGCGAGTAGGTTTTAGCTAACCTAATCCAAGTTCTTGATAAACAGAATAAGGAAGCAAGTTCACACTAGCTCCTAAGTCAAGGAATGCGTGATTAATTTTGTGATTTCCAATAATACACGATATTGTTGGTGTACCTGGGTCTTTAAATTTTGTTGGTAAATTATGTTGTACGATGGAATTAATTTCTTCAACGAAATCAGTAGAATACGCACCCTTTCATACATTTTGCTTACGTTTTATAGTACATAAATCTTTTAAGAATTTTGCATAAGCAGGTGCTTAATTAATTGCATCTAAGAGAGGAATATTAATATGCACTTGTTTAAATAATTCTAAATATTCCCGATTCTTATCATTTTGGTGTTTTCTTAAACGTTGTGGATAAGGAATTTGAGGAGAATATTTGGGAGTTTCCTCCGTTTCTTTTTCCACTGGTAAATCAGATGTTTCAATTTTTTGAGAAATTTATTGTTTTTCAAGGGTTTCAACTTCAACTTCAACTTCACCAGTAATTTTATCTTCATCTATTTCTTCCTCAATTTCTATCATATTATCTTCCTTATTTGTATGCTCAATTTCTTCTAAAGAAGGTGAAATTTCTTGTCCAACAGCCTTACCACTTCTTAGTATAGTTATAGTTTTTACTTGTTCATGTTGATTATTACCCCAAGTTGAGGAATCAACTTGTGGTTGTCCCCTTGGATTAGGTTGTGGTTGGGCAGGAAAAATGCCTTTTCCTTTAGAATCGTGTTGATTATTAATCCTATCCACAGATGTTTGTAGTTTCCCTATGATTTGTATTAATTGTTGCATCATAGACTGTAAAGGCTCTTCTTGTACTTTTTTGTGAGGAGGCACATAAACATTAGAATTTTGCTGTGTATTAGGATATGTATTTTGTATTTGTTGAAATTGAGGCGGAGGAGGTAAATATTGATTAGTGTGAGGAGGTTGGTGTTGAGTTTGAAATTGTAGAATACCCTCTTTTGTATACATATGATTTGGAGGACTTCTCCAGTTAGATTGATATGAATTACCATAGGCGTTTTGGGGACCCCTATAATTATTCACAGCGTTTATCTCTGCTGGAGCTGTTTCCTGACAATTTGAACTATTAGGACATTCATTCGCAGAGTGTCCTAAAGTATGACAACTGTCACAAAGTTCTCTTTTCTTCTTAGGTAGATTATTTTTTTCTACTGTTATAGCTTCTACTTTACGTGCTAATTCTTCATATTTCAGTGTTAATTCATCTTCTGATTGTAATTGGAATAAATTTTTAGCTTTTTCCGTTCTACCAATTTCTTCTTTTTCCCATTGGGAAGCACTTTCGCTAAGCCAAACAAAATATGATTCAGCTTCGTCGGCAGTTTTACTCAAAAATTCTCCTTGACACATAGTTTCAACTAATTTCTTTGATTTTGGTTCTAATCCTTCATAAAGAAAATTAATTAGACGCCATTTTTCAAATCCATGATGTGGACAAGCTAGTAGGAGATCTTTAAAATGTTCCCACACTTCAGTGAATGGTTCCTTTTCTTTTTGAGTAAAAAGTTTAATTTGACGCATCATGCAATTAGTTAAATTTTTTGGATAGAATTTTTTTAGAACTGCTTCATTCATATCATGCCATGAAGTTATAGATCCAGGACGGAGAGATAAAAGCCAAGTTTTAGCTTTATCTTTTAAAGAAAAAGGAAAAAGCTTAAGACGGATTATTTCAATAGGACAGCTTTGATCAGAGAACGTACTACAAACATCTTCAAATTCACGAATATGAAGATAAGCACGTTCTAACCCCATTCCATGGAAAGTTGGTAAGAGTGGAATCATGCCATGTCTAAAGTGAAAATTTCCTGTGTGTCTAGGTAGAGTGATGCAAGAAGGAGTGATGTTTCGTTCTGGGGTAAATCAATCACGTAAAGGACGTTGTTCACGTTCTGGTAAAACAAATTGTGGTATATTTTCCCCCTGCTCACTATGAGCATCATCAATGATTCCTTCTGGTCCTACAATTTCTGCCATTATTCTTGGAAATTGTATACTAGATGAATCAGCAGAAATATTAGAATTATGTGGTACTTGATATAAAGCCTCAGTAGTATCTAAGGACATAAGAAGTAAGTGAAAACTAACTGATAATAATATTATTATGATTATTAATATTATTATTAGCTAAGTAAAAATAATACTTTTTTTTTATTTTAATATATTATATTTTTTTATGTTATCATTTTTTAAAAAAAAAAGAAAACTAAATTATTTATAAAGTAGAATAAGTATATATATAGATATAGATATAGATATAGTAGGAGAAATAGTTTTAAACCTAACTTATTTATTTATTTTTTTATTAATCGTTCCCCGGCAACGGCGCCAAAAACTTGACGACATCCTATTGACGCGTTTTCTTATCACACCCAAGTGTAGGTGATCGTACAAGTAATAAAGTTCTGGAAATCCAGGTCGAACCCACAGGGAACGGAATAAAATTTTATAAAGTTAAGCATATAACTATTTTGTTACTAAAAAGAAAATAAAAGATGATGGATTTTTGTGGAATTTTACTAAACTACTAATTTTTATAGTTTGCAATAAAAGTAATTAAAGCTATTTTTTTTAACAGTTTATGGTAAAGATTTTAACAGTGCAAAATAAATTAACTAACATACTAGTAAGAAAAGGAAGAAAAATAAATAAAAGCTAAATTTTTGTGAGATAAACTTTTTAGATTTAATAATAGCAAAAGATGAAAAATAATACAGATATTTAAGCAAAACTATTATAAAACAGGAAATATTAATTAATTAGGGGGAAATGATTTAAAGGAATTAGGAATATGCAAACCAACACTAGATCCCACAACTTTTGTGCATTTGAAAAGCATTTGGCATTTAAGACCGCAGAGTCATTCTTTATTTTAAAATAAACTTTCACTAGTCAGGGTCATATCAAGTGTGTCAGGTTTGATATGAAACGACGTTGTTTGGTTTAAAGAAAAATAAAAAGGCAATTGGGCAGTAGCCAGGTTCAAACCGTGCCCCGCCGCGGACGTGGGTTATTCGGCGTCCAGTCCCCACCACTCTGCCACTACACAATTGCCTATCCATTATTGGATAGAAATATATACATATTTGAAATATTAACTTTGTGATATGAGTTGTTTGAGTATGCTAGGTGTTTTTTATGACAAAAGGCATAGTTTGACAATCCACATAATTAGGCTTTTTATTTCAAATATGTACTCTTTTGAGCCCAATATAGCCATAGTATATAAACATGTTAAATGGTTATAAACTATAGATACATAGATATTTTTTGCCATAAATGGAAAAATAACCCATCTAGATAAATTTGCCCATTTAAGATTAGTGCACAGAAGAAGCTGTGGTTTCTAAGTTTTTATTACATATCCCAATTAAAGTTTTAGCCTACCATTTTGGAATTGAAACTATCTTAAAAAAAATAAAAATAAAAGATAAATTAAATAGATGCACGCAATCACCGTCCAATTAAAATTAAAGTTGTAAAACCAAGGTAAGGGTGAAAACTAATATTATATATTATTTTTTTTTACTTAACATGAGCTGGGATTGAATTTGTGGAATCTGCAAAATAGCAAAGTTTAGTACAATTAGGCTAATAAAATATACATAAATGGAAATACTGAACCAAAAATAAAATACTAAACCTTTAACTTTAACTTCTTGTGGGGTCACAGTGGTTGAACTCCAAGAACACAAGCAATGCCAAATCAAATCCAAATCTAATTTGGGAGTAAGATATGCATATGGTGTGCTTTTGGACTTTAGTAGGTAATTATAACAACTACGTGGCTAAGAAATCTGGCATTTAATCGCAAAAATCTGTCTTCTAGTGAATAAAAATATTGCTATAAAAACTGAAAATTTGGAGTTTCAAACTATTTTAGAGGGCAACGATAAGTACTACTAGACTAGAAATATTAAATCTAATTTTAAATAGGAATATTTTACTACTACAAATTGCCAAAGGTCATACAAGAAAACAAATATTTTAAATTTAAGAAATACAGTACACAAAGTTTTGCTACATATTTTTGAACATGAAATCATCAATTACATAAAAGTAAAATTTTACAACTACTAGAACTAGAAAAGTCAAAGAAAAATTAAAGTTTCCTATTTCTAGGGACAATATAAAGTGCTCACCTAATAACCTCCCCTAAACTATTCTCTCTATGATGGTGCGTAGTATAATTTCTCGTTGTTGTCAATTGTGTTGTTGAAGCTGCTGCATGCCTCATTTTATAGACGAAAGGAGAGGAAAAATTCATCACTGCGTTCGTCAGTTTGAACAGGAGGTTGGCAGTTTTTCTTCACGCGTCTCATTTTTCTCCCCTCTTCTGACATTCGTTGATTTTAAGCCTGCAGAGCAGGAAAGAGAGAGAGTGAGAGAGAGAAACGAGAGATCTTACGTAATAGTGTGAACGCAAAAATGTCGCTTTTATTCTTAAGTTACGTAAATAATTTAGAAATAATCCTGTGTGGTTGGTACTTCTTTTCTTCCCTTTATTTTATTTCATTTTTACCTAAACATATAAAATAGGTAAAAACAAATAATTACATGCATTTGAGTGACATCGCCATTAAATTATATTAATTCAAATATGCATATAAAACTAGGAATTTGGGGGATTAAATGAGCACAATGTCTATTATATTGGCACATAAATGTGCAATATTCAGTGTTTGTCACTAAACATGTAGGAAAAGTCATAACACAAGATTAGTATGTAACATCTCTAGTCCAACACAGGTGATAATATTGAAGAATGTGACAGAAAAAGGGGTAGAGAGGGAGTTGTACACCAAGACTAAGAAAATGGGTATAGAAAGAAATCTCCTCGGGCTAGGGACGATAAACAACTTCGTTTGGTTCCGGTATCCTACACTCTAGGTTAGAAGGAATAGAAAATTTCTTCTTTATCCTCTCAAGTTCCCCTAAAGTGAGAACAGATACTTCACTCAGCCCAGAGGGTGCAATGGGGGCGCCTTTGAGATGTTTGGGCATTTAGTTCCATTCCCTCGACTATAACAGTGCTCCTTGGTTCAAGTGAGAGTTGCTCAGAGGACTGAGCTCCCTGTTCCCCTGTCGATGATTGGGAAGGACAAATATGCTCCAAAGCCTCTATACTCTCAGTTTGAGACGAGGACATGGTGTTCAACAATAAAAGCAAAAGATAGTAGAAGAAGGAGAAAGAAACTGACCTAAATGATAAGGTGAGTGCCGATTTGCAGGACGAGACTCTTAATCCAACGCTGTAAGGGGATGATGATTAAGTGAACTAAAACAAAGAAGAAGATGTCTGAATACATTTGAAATGTTGTCGTATCTCTTCTTTGAATACCCCTTCAAAATGACGGTTCATTTCATTATCCCTCCAAACGCGTGAAGGAAACACGCCTCCCGCTGAGTGTCTTTTCAATAGCCTTGATCCAACGGTTGGAATCAAGACTTAAGGGGGGAGTAGCTGGAGTGCCATAATTAAGAGGCGCATCTTAGGAGAGTGCCACATGTACAAACTGGAGTATTAGCTTGTTGGGCCTTAATGGACAAGACGTAATAGGCTCTAGGGATAAGAAGTTAGGTAGGTGATTAGATTATTGGGCTAAAACTCACTCAGGCCCAGAAGTCTGATAGTTTAAGGCCCAAATAAAAAGATAGCAGAAGCCTTGCATGTACCCACCCAGATCACGATGAACCACTTAGGTGATGGAAGGAATACACGATCTGGCATGACCCAGAAAGACACGAACAGAAGAGCACGACGTGGACCGTTAAAAGAGTGGGACTGAGAGAAGTTATAAAAGAGGAGTATGTACAACAGAGGAGGTAATATATATATATATATATATATCTTTTTTTTATTCTCTTAAAGGAGAGAAACAGAAACTAGTCTAATTTGATCGTCGGATGAGATTCAGGTCATAACCCCCTTGAATCTTTCTTGTTTACTTTTCAGGTTGGTAGCAAAGCAAAAGACTGAGGATAACCAGCGCCTTGTAGTCGGGTCAAAAACGTACATTCTCGAAGATTCTCGAAGTGAAGATTGATAGCAAATTCGGGCAAAATAAGTGAATATAAATTCTTTTTATCTCCTTAAGTTCCGACTCAAAAAATTGGACGAGGGGTATGATTTTTTTTCACTTTTAAAAAACATTACTCCCTCCGTCCCTTTTTTTGAGTCCATATTTGGGAACTCAACTTATTCAGGGGACAAAAAGAATCTACACCTCCTTTCCACAATTGCCCCTAATCATTACAATAACTTTTTTAGTTTTGTCTTAGTGTAGATTTCAAGGAAGGGTAGTTTTGGAAAGTAAGTAAAAATTGTATACCAATTTAGGAAAGTGGACACTAATTTTGGGACATCCCAAAACGGAATATAGGACTCAAAAAAAGGGACGGAGGGAGTAAAAAAAAAATGTACTAGCAAGTCTATATATACACACATACCTAATTATGAGAATGTCTCTTTGACAGACGCCCATCATTTGTAATTCACGGACCCTTTTTTTCTTCACTAATGTCTCTCTCTCTCTCTCTCTAGTCAATTAGTGGGCCAACATGATTATTTTGCATCTCTCGGCTCTCCCTGTTTCTCTCTCTTTAGTCAATTGGTGGGCCAACTTTAGTAAATTTTACTTTCTTTCTTTTTTTTCCTTTTTTTTTTTGGTAGTAAAAAAAACAATAGAAACCTACGAATCAGTCCTTCATTTAGAGTCTAAAATAGATTAAATCCAAATTGAATTGGGTGAAAGTAAATTGATCCCTAGATTTAAGATTACATTAAAAATTAGTCCTTTGCATAATTGTCGGATATATGTTTTGGACGAATATAACCTTATCCGTTAATTATTTTTAAAATATGTTAATTAGCAGTTTGGATTAATGGAGGTGCTGATTTTTAGGCTTAACTTAAGAACGTGATAATGTTTGCTGAATTATAGGGATGTGGAGAAATGTGCCATATTTGACTGCATGATTTTAGGAGTCGTTTGATGAAATCTAGTTGCTTGAAATTTGAAATTTTGGTTGGATATGAGAAATCTGATATTATATATGTTTAACAATATAATTAGATTCATAAATTAGTAGTCAATCGTTCGATTCATGATTCTTTCAGTTTATGAGTTGTGATTGGTGAGAAATAGCACACACTTTTTGCCGGTTGCTGAGATTGGTGTGTATTTTTGTATTTTCGGTGTGTTTGCTTATAAGATGGAGAGTAATATTGATATGTTTTGTTCCTTTGGAGGAGAAGACGCAGTCATGTCTGTTGCGGAGTATATGTGTTATGCTGAACTTGTGTCTTTTATCGCTGGAAGATGGCCTTTTATCAACCAAGATGAGATGACGCTAACGTATAGAATTGCTGGTTATAGCAAATGTATGTTAGCTGGTGATGGTGATATTCAAAAAATGGTTATATTGTGTAGGCAAATGAGTTTGAGCCGGGTGGAAGTGCAAGTCACAGTTATGGAGACGGACGATGATATGTCTGAGTTGGAAGAGGATGTGTGTCCTAATGATTGTCGGTCGATACAGATGGTGGATGTGTTTGACGATGAACCAAATTTTTTTGTACATCGTCAAAATTTGCTAATGGGTTCATTGTGGAGTAGTTGTATTAAAGACGTGGGTCAAAAATTTGAAGGTGGTGTGGTGGAGTATCGTCAAGCTCTGTGTAAATTTTCAATTGAAGTTGGATTTCAGTTCAAGTATGTGAAGAATGATAAGCAAAGAGTCACTGCTGTATGTAAGTTTCATGAAGAGAAGGGCTGCAAATGGCGTATTCATGCTTCGAAGGAGTCGATTAATGGATTTTTTTATATACGGAAATTTGACAAGGTTCATACACGCGGTTCTGTTGTTCGCAAATCTAAACATCCGCGTGTAACCTCGAAGTTGGTTGGTGATCTTATTGAAGAGAAAATTCGTCGTGAACCTTTGTTCGAGCCGTTTAAGGTGATTGGTGATATTAAAGACAAATATGGTCTTGATATCAAATATCATCATGCATGGTTTGGGGTTGAAAATGCAAGGAAGAGTATTTATGGAGACCATTTCTCATCGTTTGATAATCTTAGATGGTATTTTGAGGAGTGTGTAAGGGTTAATCTTGGCAGTCACCTTGTGTTGGACGTGGATCAGAACAGTCGAAGGTTTAAGCGGTGTTTTGTTTCATTTGTAGCATGCATAAATGGCTTTAAGTACATTAGACCTATGATTTTTTTGGATGGGACATTCTTGAAGGGTCGTCACAGAGGCGCTTTGTTGGGTGCAACCTGCAAAACTGTTGACCAAGGTAAGTAACTGAAAATTGATGCCATTAAGTAAATGGTGTGAATAAATTGACATATTTATTGTCTTGTATTGGTTTTATGTGAATTAATGGTTAGGGAAACTTAATAAAATGGTGTGATAATTTCATATTTTGTAGTAGTTGTGTGAAATTAAAATAACAGTGCAAAAGTTTCAGTGGCAGTTAGTCGAGGGGTAAATTTGTTATAAAGTTGTGAAAAATTAGATTTGGTCCTAAGTCTTATTTTATGTTTCTTATAAAGATTGGTGAGACAATGTTTATAACTGCGATTTTTAAATAAGTATCTAGTCAATGCTTTTTTTGTGTATGTTTTTTACTATTATTGACAATATTCTAATTTAATACAGAGGTGTTCAATCTTGCGTTTGCTGTTGTCGGGTCTGAGGACATGGAAAATTGGCTTTGGTTTTTAAGGGAATTGTTAATGATTGTTGGTACTTCTCGGAAGATTATGTTCATTTCTGATAGGCACCCAGGTATTATTGAAGGTATAAATACTATTTTCCCAAACCACTTCCATGGTTTTTGCTTGTTTCACATGAAGTATAATCTAATGGACAAGTTGAAAGGGTTAAAATCGAAGTTTCGTAGTCGTATGGTTTACTTGTTGTCAGAGTGTGCGTATGCGCCCGACTTTGATAGTTATATTGAAAAGTTTGATATGTTAGTTAAGGAGGGTGGTCAGAGGGTTTATGATTTTTTGAGTGGTATCCCTGTACAGAATTGGTGTAATGCGTTCTTTAGAGGACAGAGGTACGGTGAGATGTCTTCTAGTCTAGCGGAGTCTTGGAACAAAATGATTAATGAGGCACGTCATATGCCCATAACTAGTATGATAGACAGTATACGGATTAAAACTATGAAAGATATGGCGCAAATGAGAAACCAGTGCAGAAATTGGCATGATGATTTATGTCCGGTGATGCATCGACGTTTACAAGTAGCTTTAGATGAAGGGAGGACTTGGAGAGTTAGTTCTGCAAGCGAGTACTTGTATGAAGTGCATTGTGAGCCGTCTATGGTTGTGAACATTGGGCAGATGGTTTGTTCTTGTGGTAAGTGACAGCAAGATGGGGTCCTATGTGGACATGCAGTTGCTGTCATTAATTGTAGCAGCAATGAAACTGGGGAGGAGTTGCGTGATTTTATTGAGCCGTATTTCTCCAAACAATACTATGAATTATCTGTTTCTGAGGCAATACATCCAATTGCTACATTTGGTAGGCGTGAGATTGCTCCAAACTTGGTTCAAATTTTGCCGCCGATTAGTCGGAAGCAACCAGGTAGGCCCAAGAAGAAGAGGATTCCATCTAGGGGGGAATATTTGCGTTCAATTAGATGTGGAAGATGTGGGAAGAAAGGTCGGCATAATCGGAAGTCATGTAGGGAAGTTATATGCACTTGAGTTTGACATAAGTTGACTGATGTAATTAGTTCATATTGGTTGTTATTAGTTTCAGATTTTAGTTAACATGTATGTAGTTGAATGCTGGATTTGGTATTACATTATTGATGTTTAGTGTGTTATGTCAGAATTATGGTTTGTATGTTGTCAAATTGGTATTGGACAACTATGTATGAATGTTTTGGTTTGTTATCTGAAGATTCTCATGACTTGTGATATCTAAATTATTAAGTTTTAATCATAGCTTTTTATATTGATAGCATTTATCAATGTTTGAGTATCATATTTTATCATGGAAATTTTGGTATAAAAATTTAGTACATAAGTTAGTATGGTGTTTGTGCAATTATGTGTGTTTGGTAATAGTATTTTGTTGCTTATTAATTTTTTCATTAATGTGAAAATTTCTCAGAAACTTTGTATCATGTTATGACGGGTAAAATAGGACTGGGTTTGATATGATTATTTATTTGTTTATTTCAATCTTCAGTATATTGTGAGAAATTTATCAATGTTTTAGCTTGAACATTTCCAAAATTGGGAGAACTTTCTCACTGTTTAGGTTGCACATTTCCAATAATGGGAGAATTCCTCTTTTTAAAGTTTTGTAGCCGATGATAATACTGTGTGAAATTTCATTCACACAGTACTAGCATGACTGGGATATTGTTATTAACATCTTCCATTTACTTGCAATTTCTTTACACAATGGATATTTGGAAGTCATGTAGCGAAGTTATTTGCACTTGAGTTTGACATAAGTTGGCTGATGTAATAACTTCATATTGGTTGTAATTAGTTTCAGATTTAAATTATCGATGTTTAGTGTGTTATGTGAGAACTATGATTTGTAAGTTGTCAAATTGGTACTAGACAACTATGTATGAATGATTTGGTTTGTTATCATAAAGTTGTCATGACTTGTGATATCTAAATTATAAGTTTTAATCATTGTTAAAATATTGATAGCATATAGCTATGTTTGAGTATCATATTTTACAATGTTTATTATGTGCCCTATCATGGGAGAATTTATCACTTTTTACGTTTTTAAGCCAATGATAATTACTTTGTGTTTTGATATAGTATTCTGTTGTTTATTAATTAGTATATTAATGTGAAAAAATTTCTCAGTTCACTGTGTATCATTGTCATGATGGGTAAATTGGGATTGGGCTTGATATGATTATTGACCTGTTTAATATCAATCTTAACTACATTGTGAGAAATTTCTCATTGTTTTATTTGAATCATTTCAAAATCTGTGAGAAATTTCTTACTGTTTAGGTTGTTAATTGCCATTATCGGGAGAATTTATCACCAATTACGTTTTTAAGCCAATGCTAATTACTTCGTGTTTTGATATAGTGTTCCGTTGTTTATTAATTTGTATATTAATGTGAGAAAATTTCTCAGTTCACTGTGTATCATTGTCATGATGGGTTAACTAGGATTGGGCTTGATATGATTACTGACCTGTTTAATATCAATTATAACTATATTGTGAGAAATTTCTCACTGTTTAAGTAGAAACACTTTAAAATCTGTGAGAAATTTCACTGTTTAGGTTGTACATGCCATTATTGGGAGAATTTCTCACTTTTTACGTTTTTAAGCCAATGATAATTACTGTGTGTTTTTCTCACTGATTTAGTTTATTGTCTACCATATGTATGCACTGACTGGGACATTGTGATTAACATCTTCCATTACTTGCAATTACTTTGCACAATGAAGATTTGATGCTATTTGTAATCTTGTTTGTAAATACCAAGATATTGGTCATAAGTATTAAACATGGCACATTGTTATCATAAAGTTACAACAACCAAATATAAAGCAGCTAAAATATTATTATAATTTACTGTGAATGGAACATGCTTTGTTAAACCCATGATTGACCTTTATGCTATTAATACATGATGGTAATTTATAGATATCAAGTGCAGTAACTAAATATATCACCAAAAGAAATTTAATACCACAGAAGTTAAGCTAGCAAAAACATAGTCATAGTTTCATGTTTCAAACATATATTTTGAAATGATGAGATCCTTCAATCTTGCAGCATATGGAAATCTCTTGCAGCTTGAAGTGTATTGTGGTGTTCCTTTGTCCATGAACGGCCTGGTGTGTTCAAAAGTACATGGACCAACCCAGCACGTGTTGCTGCCCCATCACATTTGGTATGAAGTTTAGTGCGGAGGGTGATACTTGCCATTATTTCGCACACTATAACTCCATAGTCAACGGTTCCTGGTTCTTGTTGAGGCGAATTGATTATATTTTGTATAACAATTTCCTTAGTTGGTGTTTTAGCTCCATCTACCTCTCCAGGTTGTTCTAGTATCTGCGATTTTGCATGCCTTGAGAAGTAGTTGCTCTACAACACATAATATTTGTCATATGTTTCTTTTTGTTATTTGGAAACAAGGTGAATTATTATTGCATTTGAGTGTTTACCATATTAATCAGCCCTGGCAAGTATCGGTCCTTGGTTCCAGAAGTCCTTGGTCTCATTGAATTGAAGTAGCTCCACTTGGATTCTGTTGTGACTAATACACCAATTGTCCAATGCTGCCCTCTCCCTGTATCATTCTGATGTAGCAGCGGCAAGATTTTGTATCTGTAGTCCCCATTTGCATTTCCGATATATGGATCGATGAATTTAGCTAGAGAATCTTTGTCTCCAGCTTGGACCCATGGCTGCATGTTATAACACGAGTTAGGATGTATTGTGAAGAAATTTTTAATATATCATTCTGAGATTTGACATGAGTACCAAGCATAAGCTGTGGAAGATGAATGACTGGTCGCTTTTGTTTTGGTCCAAATTACCCATATGTCCTTCCTTTTGCTTGTCCATTAGATAGTCTGCGAAGCAGTTGATCACCTTGAAGTTTTTGAAGATTAGTAGATATAAGTATCATCAATTGTTGGTATCAGTTCAACCATAATGTAAGTTAAAAATTGTTTGTAAAAGTGTGCAAGATTGAATGGTGTATTTTACATTGTATATGTTAGTGTATTTGCTTATCATTTGCACTTACATTACTTGAAATTTCTTTCATTAGTAACACTGAACAAATATCTGCAAGCGTGACACTGTCAACCTCATCATCTCTGGTGTACACTGTAGTGCTGTGGTAACATCATATGTATTAGTGTTATATTGTAAAATTAACCGAGGTGTTAAGAGTTTATTGGAAAACTAATTGACATACCATAGAGTTGAATTTGCTTCTAGGATATCATTGAGTAGTATCTTGTCTGCTTTTTGCAGGAGTTTGTACACTGCTGAATTCTCCTACAACAACTTCAATGCTTTGAAGTTCTTGAACTTGTCAAAATCAATTTCATCGACATCGATTGGTTCATTGACTTCACCAGAATTTGTTTGTGGGCATTTTTGGTCATCCATCTGTTGAGCCACTTGTACTTCTGGAGCTGTTTTTGCTTTCTTTTTCCTCCTCCAATTGGTGTACACAAAGGGTGATTTTTGTGCTGCCTTCCTACTTCGCATTTGTAGTCTTTTAACCAATGAGCAAGTCGGTCGATGACTTCCTCTACGTTTTACAGCCCTTCGTCGTATGGTTGGTGGAGTTTTCATGAGCTTGTGAGAGCCAGTTGGACGTATTGGATGTTTTTCAACCTTTGTCAAAAAATTGGAGTGTTATATATAAATGTAGTGATATTAGAATTGATATCCTAATTTCTGGTATTTAATAGTCAGATGCAACTCACATATTTTCGCTTTTTTGTTGGTGAAGACTCCAAGTGTATTTCTGAAGCATCTGAAGTAAGACAGTGTTCATCCCCAACCTATAAAAAAGTTTCAAATTAGTTAATTTTAGATGATTATTCTATGATTGTTTAATAGTCAGATGACATCTTATATATATGCTAAGCTATGTTTGAAGTTACTAATTGCAGGATTCAATATTATAACATCATATACTATTTATAATTGTTCATTATCACAGTAAATACCTTCTGCTTGATAGTATCAATTGTTGTGCGAAGTTTTCTTACTAGGGACCTCTCATTCTCCAACTCATTACTTAATTTGTTTATTTCTTTATCCTTATTTTCCATGCTTGAGTTATATGCATACACAGATTTCTCCTCCCCTTTTCTAAGAATCTCATTTTCATCTTTCAAGAACTTGATTTGCATAGGAGCCTGATCTTTGTCAAATGATTGCACTTGCTTGTTTAAGATGGAGCTGCCCTGTTTTTGGTCAAATAGGTTGTTTTTATTTGGCTTTTTCTCCTTCAACTCATCCTTGAGTTTGATGACTTCTTTTTCAAGACTCGTGGCAATGTCCGAAAGGAAGGTGTTGTCACGCACAAGTTTTTTAATGATGGTTCTGGGATTGCTGTCATCTGTTTTCTTCTCTTCGAAGAAAGAACGGCATGTCCCGTCACTAGGAGATGAGTCATCAATTGTCAGTGCAGTAGTATTCACAGCTTTGGGTGTCATGCAAACATCTTCATCAAATGACAGACACTTTGAAACATTTTCAATTATTCTCTCTGAGCAATGTTGATCAACTGAAGACATTTTGTCTGGACTATAGGTTAGGTGCTTCTTCCACATGTTATCAACCATCTCCTGAGTTGAAGGCTCAATTCCCTCCTGTGTGGTAGTAATAACTTTTGCAACTTTCATGCTTTTGGACTGTGAGTCCACATTTATTATCCTCTGTGGAAGCTTATTTGACTGCATTGGTGTCCTTGATTTCTCATTTGTTGTCGAATCAATAATTACATATGTTGAAGACACATCATGTTTTTCTTTTTGTTCATTGCCTGATGTTGGACAGCACCTTGGTGTCATGAGTGTTGTTTGTGCTTCCACCTCTTTGTCATCAGTATCATTACACGCATTTTCCTTATTAGTTAATGTGTGCTCACTCTCTGCAGCAATTATATCCTCAGATTTACTGTGTGTGCTATCTTCATCCAACATTAGAGCATCTTTTACAATATTTGGTGGGAAATTGTTGAATGGTGGCACAGTATTTGCAGGATCTTGGAGTCTCTCTAAATATGGTTGGTATATCACTGTCTCGGACAATGTTTCATAGATTTCTTCTGAAATAACCTGCTTGTAAATAAACGTTTAAGGAGTTCTGAATATAATGCATGTCCAAGTGTGAAATGTATTAATGGGATTGAAAATTGGATTTTAACAATTCACTTATACCTCGTTGTCCTGTAGTTCTGCAAGTTCCTTTGCACGTAGCTTTCTGTGTAGCTTAATCAAGTCCCATTTGATGAAACGAGGTATAGCGCTACTGTCAACCTTTGGACATCTTGGTTTTTCATCATCTTTGAATTTTTCAGTAAAATCCTTCAAATGCTCGCATAGCCAAATCTGTAACGTACATGTCATAATAATATGTCAATTGATGATTAAAACAGTATACAATTGTTTATTAGTAAGATCTATTTCATAAATACCTGCAGCAGTGTTGTGCAGCCAGTAACATTTGATGTTTCAATGTTTGCCTTGCTTATAGAAGCCAACAACTCATGTATTATCGCTTCACACCAATTGTACTCATGCATTGATTCTATGTCCTGTGTGTATTTAATGAACCTCCACTTTATTCTATCTCCACCTGTGGCGAATAGTACCTTAGAACACAAAAGCAAGCACAATAATCGAAATGTATCTCTAATGTCATCTCGTGTTACTCCATTTGCGGCTTCATGAATAATTGTGCTTATTTTTGACACCTTTATATCGGGATCATCTGGAAAACGCCTTGTTACGAAACTGGAGTATACTCTTTGAGAGTATGTGAGGTCAATTGCTTTTGTCCCATTAATTATCCCAAAAATTAGTGACACGTCCTCGTCTCTTATCCTCAGTTCTCTTGTCCCCAAAATGAATGATTGATTTTTAGGATTGTACTGCGCAATCATTTGCAATGTTGCGCTGTCATACTTTCTCCGATATGGGACTCTATTTGATATGAATGCCTCATATAAATGCCAGAATGGTGTCTTCTGCATCTCATTAGTGTGTTCTGGGCGTAACTTCAGTTCATTTATTGCGTCCCCAAATCCCTGCAATGTGCATCGAATTTTTTTCCCTGGTGGCAGTTTCCACTGTCTTTTTTTTTTTTAGGCTTTGATGAGTTTGCTGAACACAAGAGTGTTAATTAGTACAAATTAGTGTGTATTCAATTACGAAAGAGTATATTTATCATAATCTATAGTATGATTATGTTATGTATCTATATTTAAATTTCGCACTGAGTAATTAAATGCTGAATGTGAAGTAGAATTTGAAGTTGAATGTATAATGTTGATGATTAGGTTTATATGCTATTTTGGTGAGTAATTTGCAGAATATACAAGCAACGATCAAAACAGATGTGATGTTTGGTAACAATTTCAGTGTTAAAATTATCAATTAAAAGTGTAAATAAACAAATGTATAACATATATTAGTTACATGTCTAATTAGTTGGCTAATGTATCTGTATAAAACATAAAACGAGAAGACTGTATTTTATCGAATTAGAACAACCACTAATCCCCTGATGTTAGTGTTTTATACAGCATAATTTTCGAAACCATAATATTCTGAATATCATCACAACTATATGGCAATTTTGAAGCAGGAATCAGAGTTTAAATGCATTATGTTGATGATTAGCTATATAGGTAATTTTGGTGAGTATTTTGAACAATATCACACCATTGATCAAAAGATGTGATTATTTGGGATTGATTTTAGTTTAAAAATTATCAATCAAAACGGAAAGCCAAAGAAATGTATATCAAATATCAGTTTCATCTGTATATTGAGTGGACTAAGGAGAACGGTACAAAATTGAAAAAGAGAAGACAATCTTACTTAGATTTAGAACAATCACAAATCCCCTGTAATATATGTTTATTATTGTGCCACACTAATTATAAAGCAAGTCAAAATTCAGAGTATTCCAACAGAATAATACTTGAAACCCTAATGATCTCTATATCATCATAAGTATATAAAATGAATTTTTGGAATGAAATTCTAAGCGTATTCATCATAATGAGTATATAATTCTCACCTTTTTTCCCCATCGGTTTGATGATTGAAGAACAACGTAGGAACTTCGACGATATCGCAAAATCGTGAATTAAACCAATTTGATACGCTGAAGAGTTATGGTGAGAAATTGTTGGAAAATTATACGGTACTGGTTTACGAACTCCTATGTAAAGGATTTGATTGAATATGAAGGGAGAAAATCTTGGAGTGGATTCCGTTGGTTGATCACAAATCGGGATATTTGAATTTGAATCCCTAAATTCTCGCAAGTAATGGTGAGAAATTGAAGTCTGTTTTGATTTGAACTGAATACACCCATTGACAGTTTGAGCGCTCTAATGGGAGTTGTGGGGGTAATTTGGTCAGAATTTTGTGTGAGGGACGTAATCTTAACTCTTGTTATGACAAGGATCTATTAGTATAACGAGTACTAACTATGGTCTAAATACTAACTGACCCAAAAAATAATATCATACTTCAGGCTTCAGCCATACATTGACACTTGGCAGCACACCGAAATTCCAAACCAACTGACATAAACTAATCCAAAAGGCAAGAATATGAACTTGACATAAAACATCAAAACCAAATGTTTAACTAAATTATTAAAGGTTGATTTAATTTTAAGTTCACTATTCCATTTTATTTGAAAGTTAGGGAAAATTAAGATTTCCAATTAAGTAAAGGTCCTCCAAGTGAACCGACTCACGTTGAGCTGTCACAAATGTTTGAGAGTATGTTTCAAGTGTGTTAGAATCTGTGAAAGCTTTTGTTATTGTGTTAGAGATACCTATATACGTCCTCTATATTCTCAAATTCAAGCAATGAGATGGAAATTCATGTAGTGTCAATAACTATGCTTTGTTTTTTGCTTTCTGATTCTCTTCATGGTATGAGACTCCCACTCTTGTGTTGCATTTTACAAAGGCACATAATTTTCATCTCACAGCTTTTCACGAATGTTGATTGGGTTGGTGACCCTAACGAGTAACGATAGAAGATATACAACTGGTCTGATCCTATAAGCTGGGGGAGCCGAAACAATCTATTGTGGCTCAATCATCAACAGATGCTGAATATCGAGCCTTATGCTATTGTAGCTTCAAAAATGGCCTAGGTTTGAATGTTGTTTTGTGACCTAAAAATTCCCTTATTTCAGCCTCCAACTCTGTTTTGTGATAACACAGTAGCCTTGGTTCTTGCATCTAAACTAGTAGTATTTCACAGAAGAACCAAATACGTCAAAATATATAGTCATTTTTTTGTCCGTTATTCTATATGTAGCTACGGAAGATCAATTATTATCAATTTTGAGACTAAACTGTTAGTTATACACAGTTCAGATTGTTATATCTTCTTCTTTTTATTATCAAATTCAACAACTGAACATGAAAAACATTTCACGTTCATCATCGTGCTTGTGCTTTGTGTCTTTTCTCTAATTCTCTTCACTCCATACATAAATAAGTAAAATTTTGCTTTATAACAAACTAAAAATCTAATTAAATTTTAAACTCTTTGCAATTACTTTTAAAGAAATTTAATTAAAAAAAATATACTTTCATAAACTATGCAGTGTCTTCATAAACAATACTGACATTTAATCCACCTCCCAACATTTTTTTTTTTTTTTTTTATTACTTACCTTAGTTCGGACTGGACACGCACACACACCCCAACGCACACACCCAACCCAGCCCAAACCCAACCCCAAGCCCTACACAATTGGCCCACCGCAAAGCCCACACAGGCCACTCGTTCCGACTGACGCACACAGGGGGACAAGTAGAGAAATCCCACGAGAGGATTCGAACCCCAACCTCCCACTGGAAAGCAAGGGGGCGGTGCCAACCTCTATAAAAAAGCTAATTTAAAAAAACATAATGTCATCTAGAAGAATCAACACTAGTTCAAGTTGAGGTGCAAAGGCTGAGACTCGTTGATATCTTTTAGAAAGAGTCCATACTTCTTTAATCTATTCCCTCCCAACAGATGCCTAACTATTTCCGAATTAAAATAACACTTATTTTTATTTTTTCAGCTTGTACTAAATTGAGCCTCACTATAGAAGTGTTCCTAAATTTTTATTCCAAAATACTTCAAATTTAATATAACCCTAACCCTAACACTTACCCATTACCCAAATCAAATTCAAATTTGGTACAAAAGACCCAAAAATCCTCTCCAGCCTTAGAACCAAACCAATACAAAATTGAGTTTTCCCCAAATCTCAGACCAAATTGAAACTACACTGCTTATGGAACACAGCCAAAACAAAACATTACACGCAAGACACAAAATTCATTTCGATCATATATATATATATATATATATATATGTTTACTGCAATTAAGCATCTACAGAACAGAACACACCAAAATAGACACCACAGACCATAAAAGCAACAATTAGACATCAGGAGACCACACACTATTAACAAACCCTAAGGAACAGCCACATTGCAAACCAGAAACAAAGTTAAAACAGAGGAACAGAGTATTGTTTGAAATTAACAAAAATCAACCAGAGATCTCAATTGACTGGACATTGCTCTTCTTAACCTCCTCCACCTTTGGCACCGTAACGGTTAGCACTCCGTCCTCCATCGCCGCCTTGACCTGATCGATCTTCGCGTTCTCCGGCAGCCTGAACCTCCTCGAAAACTTCCCGCTGCTCCTCTCCACTCGGTGCCACGTGTCGCTCTTCTCCTCCTGCTCGTGGCTCCTCTCTCCGCTGATCTGGAGAATCCGATCGTCCTCAACCTGGACCCTCACCTCCTCCTTTTTCAGCCCCGGCACGTCCGCCTTGAACACGTGAGCCGTCGGAGTCTCCTTCCAGTCGATGTTGGCGCGCGTGAACGACGCCGTCTCGGAGGGGAAGTTTGATCGGAGCTGATCGGAGAGTGATCGGAAGTCGTTGGTGTTGAACGGCGATATATCAAAGGGGTCCCACACATCGAGAGAGAAGGGGTCGTACACGTTCGATGATCGGCGTCCGAAGAAGTGTGGTATCAGCGACATTCTTAATCGGGAATTTGCGAGTGTTGTGTTTTGGAAGTGAGAAAATTAGGGATTTTGCTGAGAAAATGGTTTTGGGAATCAATCAGTTGACGATGATTTGCCGAGTTTTGCGATTGACGAGTTCTCAGTAGAGAGAGTGGCTTATATAGGTGGGTTTGGATAATATCTGATGATTCGAGAGAGTTCTAATCAGGAGAGTTCTAGACTTCACGCGTTGCTCTAACGCACGGTTTATTCTAACTTCATTTAATTGCCAAAGAGGACTACATATTCTGGAATTTACTTTTTTGGAACCTCCCCGAGCTTTCTAAATTATCTTTGAACACCTCCTTATATAGTGCATAATAAAACGGAAAAATTACACTTTAGTCTATTAAACTATACACATGTTTTCAATTGGGTCTATAAACCTTTTTTTTTTTTTTTTGTCCAATTGGGTCATTGAACTTCAAAAATTTATTCAATCAGACCCAAATTCTGACACTGTTAGCTTAAATTATTAAAATTTGTCATATACGTTGTGCGTAATGCTTACTTGTCACATGTTAGGTTAAAACAAACACGAGAGATTGTGAATAGAGATGGCAACGGGGCGGGTATGGGACGGGGCCCCCATACCCCTCCCCCGCCCCGCTTCAGTAAACCCTCCCCCGCCCCAGCTTCGCCCTGCATAGTACCTCACCCCGACCCCGACCCCGCCCCCGCCCCGCACTCGGGGTCCCCGACCCCGCCCCGATTATGATTTTTTTTTTTTTGGTGCACAAATTGAAAAACAGTTTTTTAATGCATTTTTTTCCCCAATAGTGCAGTTTTTTTTAACTTACTCAATTAGTTCTCCAATACTGCAGTTTTTTTTTTTAAATGGTAATACACATAACTATTGAGGGGTAAAAATATAAATACAAGTATGTTTGGGCCCGGGTTCGGGTTTTTTGACCATACCCCGACCCCGACTCGGGTTTTGAAAACCTCCCCCATACCCGCCCCTAACCCTATTAAGTCCCCCCCCCCATATCCTACCTATTAGGGGCGGGGCGAGGAACCTGGAAAACCCGCCCCATTGCCATCCCTAATTGTGAATATTGTGAAAAATCGTATTCAATCAGATCCGAAATCGCGTTCAAACAAATTCAAAAACACATTCGACTAAACCCAAAATCGCATTCAATCATATCCAAAATAGCATCTTTTTTTAGTCATTCACAATTTCCCTTGTTTGTCTTAACCTAACATGTGACAGGTAAGCAATATGTGCAACGTATATGACAATTTCTAATAATTTAAGCTAACAGTGTTAGAATTTGGGTCTGATTAAATGAATTTTTGACGTTCAAAGACCCAATTGAAAAAAAAATTTATGGACCCAATTAAAACCAGGTATATAGTTTAATGGACTAAAGAATAATTTTCCCGTTTTATTATGCACTATATAAAGAGAGTTAATGCTCTCTCAATCCATAATCCTCTACCCCATTAGACTCAAACGCACAACCAGATGAAATTCATCAGTCATTACGTACAGAAATTTCAATAACTTCAACAATGGCCAAATTATGTATATAAATATTAGCTTTATTGTTTAGGTTTGGTTGCATGAGTTATATTTTACATGCATTATTATTATTAATGGGTTAATTACGTTTGACCCCCTGTGATTAGTTCTATTTTCATTTTATTCTTACGTGCTTTAAAAGTGGACACTTAACCCCCTATGTTTCGAATAGAATGCATTCTTATCAATTATATTTACATAATCATCTTTTTAAGCAACTTATTTTAAAGATTCATTTTAATATAATTCTTACTATCTTTGAAAAAACAAATCTTACTTGCTTCTAGTTTTGAAGTTCAAGTTGATGTTATACAGATGAAAACATGAGTTGGGAGATGACAGAACACTAACACTGTGCTCAACTTTAAATCCTAACACGTGCGATAGTAGAGCCATCCAAAAAACTTTCAATTAAAATTCAAGTAATCTCACTCTTTAATGTGGTCATATTATCACTTGTATTGACAAACAAATTACTATTATCACTTGTATTGACAAGCAAATTTGTTAACCATAGCAATTACTAGCATCATTCATGTCAAATTAAGCGCAAGCCTGCTCAAATGAAGGATGAAAACGCCTAAGAAAGAAAATGAAATGACCTGGAACAATATACATAGAAGATTGATAGAAGGGTCAATTTTTTGTAACCTAACTTTTTCAATTGTTCTGAAATGATACTTGTGGCTTGCGAGTGATTACTAGAGGTTTTACTAACAGGATTGAATTATATGGCTCGGCCTTACGACTTATGAGGTTCTCTCACCCAATAAAAGTAGTAAAATAAAAAAAAAAAAAAAAAAAAAAAAATTTAAATGTCCTGGAAAAGAAGATTGAGTTAAAATAAAAATTAAATTTGTTGAATTTTGTATTATGTAAGTTCATGGGATCATTAAGATCGCTATGGACCGGTTTAATGCTCAAGGAAAGACTTGAAACATTAAGTTTTAAGATTCTAGATGAGGGGTTTTCGACCGGTAGACCGGGTCCCTTCGACCGGTAGACCGGGTCCCTTCGACCGGTCGACTGGGTCAACGACTATGTGAAGCTTTAAACAAGTTCTGGCAGAGGGGCATTCGATCGGCCCCATTCGACACGTCGATCGGACCCAGTTTGTGAAGAGTTGCAACTTTTCAAGTAGAAACTTCGAATTTGTTTGAACTTCATCTGTTCTAATGGTTGATAAATGAGTATACACTGTTATACACTTCGTGTATAAGTGTTGAGACGCAACTATTTGTGTAGAGAGACACCTCTTACCCAATAGACACCTCTATATATATAATATAATAAGGTAGTTTGATATATATTTTTCACAGATTTTATCTTATCTTCTTCATCTGTTCTAGAGTTAATTGAGAGCAATTTATATACATATATTATGCAGAACAATTGATGTTTAGTTGTACTTCAATTGTTAGATCGTAGTATCCTCAAGAACAAGGCATCGTAGTACACAAAACAACGGTGTGTAGGACGTATACTAGTTTTTCGGACAACGTATTCATATGTGCTTCGATCTTAAGTTTAGTCATTGTTCATTAGTTTCATATCCTTTGTATCCAACAGTCGAAAAATAAGTTTAATAGTTGGAATAATGGTCGGAGAAACTCCTTCTACTACAACTATTGTAAAAAAATACTCATGCCGAGAAGCCAGAGAAATTCAAGGGAGAAGACTTCAAACGATGGCAAATGAAGATGCTTTTCTATCTCACAACCCTCAACCTTGCTCACATCTTACGACAAGAGAAGCCGGTGGTTCCTACCGAAAATCCGTCAAAAGAACAAGCCGCATTGGAAGCATGGAACCTTTCTGATTTTCTCTGTCGTAATTATATTCTAAATGGAATGGAAGATGTTCTCTACAACGTCTATTCAACTATTACTACCGCCAAAGAGTTATGGGAATTCTTGGAGAAAAAGTACAAGACCGAAGATGTCGGTACAAAGAAGTTCATTGTGGGCAGATTTTTACATTTCAAAATGGTGAATTCAATTCCGATGGTCAAACAATTGGAAGATAGTCAAGTGATCATCAACCAAATCATCTTAGAGGGGATGGCAATTAGTGAACCGTTTCAAGTGGCATCCATAATTGAAAAGTTGCCGCCTTTGTGGAAAGAATTCAAAAGCTATCTCAAGGACAAAGAAATGAACTTTCGATGGAGGATTTGGTGGTCCGTTTGAGAATCGAGGAAGATAATCGTAAAAGAGACAAGAAGGGGCTGCAAGGTACTACGGAACTAAAAGTTAATCCCGTTGAAGGTGAGTCCTCAAAACCCACTTCTAAGTCTAAGAATAAGGGAGAAAAAAGTAAGTCTACATACAATGGTCTAAGGACTGAGATCCCAAGAAGATAAAAGGGAATTGTTGGGTATGTGGAATACCAGGACATCGTGCTAGCGAGTGTCGTCATACGAAAGGACCGAATGGGAACAAGAAGCCTAACCTGTTAGGAAACTACGTTCCCAGAATCCGTTGACAGTGCGTATAAGTTGGTATTGCAAAAAATTTAGGTGAGAGCTACAATAACCCTACAAGGGCGAAAACTAGGGTTACCTTGAACTGCAAAAACGGATTGCTGTAGTAGACGAATCGAGAACACGGGCTCGATAACAGCACACGATTTTCTACCGTATTCCTTTGCTGCCAGAATATCGAACTGAGTGTGGGCTCTTTCGAAATCCTTTATGTTTTCTGCTCTTCCCTCTTTACGTTCTATTTTCTAATCCCAGTTATAACACTCTCTTTGATTGCTGTGACGATTCAATCCCGATCACATTGATCCGACAAAGATGTGTTCGTCAGGAGGACTAAACGATCTCCGATTTACTTGAATTTTTTTACAGCAGCTCCGTCTCGACGTCAGGAACGTCGTGTAAAAAATTCAGCAACTTTCGATCAGTATCGTGCAGTCCGAAGTTCTTTTAGTAAGCGTTGTCCGACGCTAGCGATCTTCACTCCTATGTCTCTTGAATGCTCACAGAGACTAGGGTTTGGTGGAAACCCTTCTAGAAGAAAACTAGGAGGTCAAGGGAAGCTTAGAATGTGAAATCATGCAACCTGAGAGAAGAGCCAAGGCAACATATATATAGGCTACGATAGGGACCATAAGAAGTCAATAAGGAATAGGCTTTCTTATGGAATTAGGAAACCCTAATTCAAACTGAATCAGATTCCTATTTCCATAAATTATAATTCATACCACTAAAGAATTATAATTGCACTCCTACCCTTATCTCAAAAATATATTTTGAGCTCCATGTTATTAAATGCTTATTATCTCCCCATGTTAAGATTACAGATATCCATTAATTAAATATAATTACTGACAATCATATTTAATTAATTTCTTAAAATTCCTTGAGATCCTCTGCTTAACTTATCTGATATGTCGGATACAAAATCCACCTGTAGGGTTTGACATAATCAAAACTTATAAGCTTTCTCAAGGGGATATCATCAATCCCAAAATTGAGACATGGATTCCATCATTAATTAATATCCAACACACAATTAATATTGCCACCCAATCCAATGAGATATTGACCCATTTAAGGATCTCACCCTTTTAGGGATCAAAGTGTAAATATCAAATGTACGTGTCTACAAATTAACTTAGGATTTAGAGCATAAGCACTCATAATAGCCATGAGGTATTAATTATCTTATAAGTCAGTATAAAGACAATTACCCCAAGTCAGTCCCGTTTAATACACAAAGTGTACCAGCATAGTGAGTTGAAACTATACCGCTTTCCGTAGTCAAGACAAACCTACTACAACACCATGCTGCAGTCCTACCGATGGTGTGTCCAATCCCATCTAAGACTGTAAACCAAAATCTTACATTCTATAATATCTGATGGCCTGATCTTCAATGTGTAACCCGAACTCTACACACCAAACCACCTACTATATAGAATGAGAGACACACATGCATAATATTAAATAAATAATATAATACAAACATTTCCCACATAGATTCTCATAAAAATGGAATAACTGATTTTATTAAAATAATAAATTAACTACATAAAGCATGGCTTTTAGTATACATCCCTAACAATCTCCCACTTAGACTCAAAGCCATGAAGTGACACTCCTCACTCCAACTAATGGCTCTACCTCCTAGGGTAAACATATATCCTGAGGTAGACTTTCTGGAATCCCTATCTGACATGAAATCAGAATCTGTGTACCCAATGGGTACAAGACTGTCTGCTTGGCAAACTAACATATAGTCTCGAGTCCTTTTCAGGTACTTAAGAATATTTTTCATCGCAGTCCAATGTTCTTGCCCTGGATTAGACTGATATCTACTAACCATGCCAACAGCAAAGTAGATGTCAGGTCTAGTACATAGCATAGCATACATTAAGCTTCCTACTGCCGAGGCATAAGGAACTGCCTTCATCTTCTCTATCTCATCAGGTGTCTTAGGACACTGATCCTTAGATAGAGTAATTCCGTGTCTGAAGGGAAGGAATCCCTTCTTGGAATCTTGCATGCTAAACCTTGCAAGAATATTGTCAATATAAGTGCCTTGTGACAAGCTCAACATCCTATTCTTGCGATCTCGCATAAGCTTGATCCCTAGGATGTGACCGGCTTCTCCCAAGTCCTTCATATCGAATTGACTAGATAACCATACCCTTACAGAAGATACTACCCCCACATCGTTTCCGATTAGCAAGATATCATCCACATATAGTACTAAGAACACCACCACTCTTCCATCATGTTTCTTGTATACACAAGATTCATCCGCACATTGATCAAAACCAAAAGACTTGATTGCTTGATCAAAGCGGATATTCCAAGACCTAGATGCCTGCTTAAGTCCATAAATGGACTTCTTAAGCTTGCACAACATGTGTTCTTGGCCCTTCGCAATGAACCCGTCTGGTTGCATCATATAGATGCACTCGTCAAGATTCCCATTTAGAAATGCTGTCTTGACATCCATTTGCCAAATTTCATAATCGAAATGTGCAGCAATGGATAAGAGAATCCGGATAGACTTCAGCATTGCCACCAGCGAAAAAGTTTCCTCATAATCGATTCCTTCTTTTTGAGTGAACCCTTTCGCAACAAGCCTTGTTTTAAAGGTTTCCACCTTACCGTCTGCTCCTCTCTTCTTCTTATAGATCCACTTACATCCAATGGGTTTTATTTCATTGGGTGGTTCTACAAGATCTCAGACTTGATTGGAGTACATAGACTCCATTTCAGATTTCATAGCCTTTTGCCAAAGATCTGCATCTTTATCTTGGAGTGCTTCATTGTAGTTACAGGGGTCGGTACCTTGTTCATCAGGGACCCGGTCATAAGACTCTCCCAAGAACATATACCGGTCAGGTTGAATAATAACCCTCCCACTACGACGAGGCACAACCCGTGTCTGTGCATCACTGATATTTCGTTGTGAAGATTCTGAACCTAATACATCATTATCTACACGTTGTACTGGTTCATGAACCTGCGTGTTAATGGTTGGTTCGGGATCTACACGAGTTTCGATAATCCTCCCACTACGACGTGGTAATGGAATATCGATAACTCTTTCTTGTGGTGTTTCTTCTCGTACCGTTGGTATCGAAGAAGTATGTCTCGGTGTCTCTCCTCTCATTTCCTCTAGAACAATACGACTTCTGGGCTTGTGGTCCATAACATAGTCCTCTTCTAAGAATGTGGCATTGGTGCTAACAATAACCTTCTGATCCTTAGGACTATAAAACAGACCACCTTTAGTTCCTCTTGGATACCCAACAAAGAAACATACTTCTGTTCTTGATTCCAACTTTTTTGCGTTCCCTTTCAGCACATGTGCTGGACTACCCCAGATCCGAATATGCCGTAGACTAGGTTTTCGCTCAGTCCACAATTCCGTGGGAGTAGTAGGTACTGACTTAGATGGTACCAAGTTTAGAATGTATGCAGCTGTCTCTAATGCGTGTCCCCAAAAGGAAATTGGTAAATCCGAGTAACTCATCATAGATCTTACTATGTCCATGAGAGTTCTGTTCCTTCTTTCTGCTACACCGTTCTGCTGAGGCATACGGGGTGCAGACAATTGGGATATAATCCCTTCTCCAATAAGTATTCCCTAAACTCTCCCAAGAGGTACTCTCCACCACGATCAGATCGTAGTGTCTTGATACATTTATTTAGACGCTTCTCCGTTTCAGCCTTGAAGTCTTTGAATTTCTCAAAGCATTCAGACTTATGCCGCATCAAGTAAATGTACCCATACCTTGAGTAATCATTGATGAAAGTGACAAAGTACTCAAATCCCCCTCTTGCTTGAACAGTCATAGGACCACACAAATCAGAGTGAACCAATTCCAACGCCTCTTTAGCTCTATAGCCCTTGGCTGAGAACGGCCTCTTGGTCATTTTACCTTCCAAGCAGGATTCACAGACTGGAAGTGCCTCCACTTCCAATGAGCCTAATGGCCCATTTTGAACCAGTCTTTGAATTCTTTTCAAATTAATATGACCAAGGCGTAAGTGCCAAAGATGCGTTTGGTTCATCCTCGAAGGTTCTTTTCTCTTAAATGGCAAACTATTTGTGTTATTCAATTCATTAAGTTGCAGTATAGGAGAGATAGGATTTATAATATAAAGATCATCCACCAATTGACCAGAACAAATAAAACGTTTATTTTCTTTAATAACTACTATTTTATTAAAATGAACTGAATATCCATTCTTTACTAAACTAGAAACTGAAACTAAATTCCTTCTTATAGAAGGTGCAAAAAGGCAATTTCTTAATATTAAAATCCTATCTCTACCAAAACTAAGATGTAGATCTCCTACTGCAACTGCCGCTACTCTCGTAGCATTTCCCATATATAGATAAATCTCTCCATCACTGAGCTGCCTGGTTCCCTGGAACCCCTGCAAAGAATTGCATACATGATCAGTGGCTCCCGTATCTACACACCAGGTACTGGTAGATCGGACCGCTAAACACGATTCAACAACTAGTAAATGAGATTTTCCTTGATTGTTTTGTCTGGCGAGATAAACTGGACATTGCTTCTTCCAGTGTCCTGGCTGCTTGCAAACAAAACATTTGCCTTTAGGCTTTCCCGGTTGTCCTCATGGCCTTTGGATTGGCGGAGGACCCGCGGCCTTCTTTTGAGCCTTTTTCATTTTCTTCTTGCCTTTCGACTTTGAAGCAGAACCTTTCTCAAACACAAGAACACTCCCTGACTTTCTGTTGAGACCCTCAGCTGCCTGGAGTTCTTTAAGCAGCTCCGCCAAAGTATATTTAAATTTATTCATGTTGCAATTGAGGCGGAATTGCTTAAAAGACTCTGGCAGTGACTGGAGTACGATATCGACCTGGGTTTCCCCGTCGATTTCAGCTCCAAGGATCTCTAGTTCATTAAGAAGAGATATCATCTTAAGAACATGATCCCTTACAGGCGTCCCCTCAGCCATGGTTGTGTTCATCAAGTCTTTCATGGCAACCTGCCTAGCAGCACGACTTTGATCCCCGAACATCTCTCGGAGGCTCTCCATCATGTCATAGGCACTGGTCATTGACTGATGCTGATGTTGCAGAACATTTAACATGGATGCCAAAATGTAACACCGCGCCATCTCATCAGCCTTGACCCATTGCTTGTGAGCTTGGGTTTCCTCAGCGGTTGCCCCCTCACCAGGTTGCTCAGGACATTCTTGAGTAATCACAAACTTGTACTCTTCAGCAGTTAACACAATTTCCAAATTCCTTTTCCAGTCTATATAGTTTAGTCCAGTAAGTTTGTTTTCTTTAAGTATAACAGCAAGTGGATTGAAAGTACCCATTTAAAAGCCTGAGAATCACATAACATAAATAATTACGTTGGGATAAAAATTACTATGGATTCGAGTTGAAAATATTGGTTCCCTCTACCATATTTGAAAGGAATCCGCCAGCAACCTGATACACTGCGAATAGTATGACTCGATGGGAAGCCATATACTATCCATCATTTGTTCAGATAGACAATTGTCTTTTAATTTTACTATCCAGGCAATATACTTTGCCTAATAAAATTAAACTGCTGACTTGCTTTGATCCTATAAATAATAATAGTGACTCAGATGGAGAGGATATTATTATTTATAGCTAAGTGTATACCATCACTTAATTCTAGGTCAAGAGTTCCATGAGAAACACCTCTGATGGAGAGGTGACTCACACTAACAATCACCCAAAATATTATTTTAAAGTAGTTTGTACTGATGATTCCATGATCAACTACATCCGATAGGGAGGATGACACTAGAGCCATCACACAAAATTAATCATATCATCTACAAACTAGTGATGGAGACCATGTGATTTATACTTGATAAATTCCCTCTCCCACTTAGAATTTTAAAAAAAATTTGAGGGTTATAATTTTTTTAGAAAAAACTTTTAATTTAATTAATAAAAAATAATGGAATACTTGACAAGGATTAATTCATCCTTACTAGTGAAACCCACATGTGTAGATAATAAAATTATTCTATTCTCATGATTTTAGAAAATAAGTACTTATGTTTTCAAATTATGGAATTAGTTTTATTTCTAAATACACATGTAGTTGTCCATCATTTTAAATTAATATAAATTAAACATGCAGCTAGACATCTGAAATAGGTCTAGGAACAATTATCCATGTTGTCCCATTCATTAAACATGAAACAATAATAATAATTCAATCACACATGAATAAGGAAACCACAATAAAATAGGAATCTCACTATTATGGTCAAGTTGCAACTCTTATGAAGAAATCTTCATTGAACCCGATTAGCTCTATGTCGCCACTACACACGGGGTTGAGCTGCCTTCCAGAATAGTTTTCTGAAACTGCCTTCTGAAACTGTGTTCTGAACCTGCTTCCAAATCGCTTTCGAAAATTGCTTGTAAAATTGCTCTCACGAACCATCTTCACGGATTTACTTGAGATAAATTACATAAACCCTATGCCTCCATGAAGGAGTTCACATGCTATTTATTTGCAGTAAACTAACCACGCATCAATCAAGCGTGGAATCCAATACATACAAATCCTATGCCTCTATAAAGGAGTTTACATGCTATATCAAAACAGCAATATTACCCACGAATAAACCCATCGTGGGATCCAATCACACAAAACTAGTGACCATAATAGTGGAATAAGAACGCTGCAAAACAAGGGTTAGCATAGTTCTATGTTCTATCCAACCATCAAAACACGCATAAGATCTGTTTTATTGGACAACATGGTTGCGTCCAACCCATACGCCGAATCAACGTTGCTCTGATACCACTGTTAGGAAACTGCGTTCCCAGAATCCGTTGACAGTGCGTATAAGTTGGTATTGCAAAAAATTTAGGTGAGAGCTACAATAACCCTACAAGGGCGGAAACTAGGGTTACCTTGAACTGCAAAAACGGATTGCTGTAGTAGACGAATCGAGAACACGGGCTCGATAACAGCTCACGATCTTCTACCGTATTCCTTTGCTGCCAGAATATCGAACTGAGTGTGGGCTCTTTCGAAATCCTTTATGTTTTCTGCTCTTCTCTCTTTACGTTCTATTTTCTAATCCCAGTTATAACACTCTCTTTGATTGCTGTGACGATTCAATCCTGATCACATTGATCCGACAAAGATGTGTTCGTCAGGAGGACTAAACGATCTCCGATTTACTTGAATTTTTTTACAGCAGCTCCGTCTCGACGTCAGGAATGTCGTGTAAAAAATTCAGCAACTTTCGATCAGTATCGAGCAGTCCGAAGTTCTTTTAGTGAGCGTTGTCCGACGCTAGCGATCTTCACTCCTATGTCTCTTGAATGCTCACAGAGACTAGGGTTTGGTGGAAACCCTTCTAGAAGAAAACTAGGAGGTCAAGGGAAGCTTAGAATGTGAAATCATGCAACCTGAGAGAAGAGCCAAGGCAACATATATATAGGCTACGATAGGGACCATAAGAAGTCAATAAGGAATAGGCTTTCTTATGGAATTAGGAAACCCTAATTCAAACTGAATCAGATTCCTATTTTCATAAATTATAATTCATACCACTAAAGAATTATAATTGCACTCCTACCCATATCTCAAAAATATATTTTGAGCTCCATGTTATTAAATGCTTATTATCTCCCCATGTTAAGATTACAGATATCCATTAACTAAATATAATTACTGACAATCATATTTAATTAATTTCTTAAAATTCCTTGAGATCCTCTGCTTAACTTATCTGATATGTCGGATACAAAATCCACCTGCAGGGTTTGACATAATCAAAACTTATAAGCTTTCTCAAGGGGATATCATCAATCCCAAAATTGAGACATGGATTCCATCATTAATTAATATCCACCACACAATTAATATTGCCACCCAATCCAATGACATATTGACCCATTTAAGGATCTCACCCTTTTAGGGATCAAAGTGTAAAGATCAAATGTACGTGTCTACAAATTAACTTAGGATTTAGAGCATAAGCACTCATAATAGCCATGAGGTATTAATTATCTTATAAGTCAGTATAAAGATAATTACCCCAAGTCAGTCCCGTTTAATACACAAAGTGTACCAGCATAGTGAGTTGAAACTATACCGTTTTCCGTAGTCAAGATAAACCTACTACAACACCATGCTGCAGTCCTACCGATGGTGTGTCCAATCTTATCTAAGACTGTAAACCAAAATCTTACATTCTATAATATCTGATGGCCTGATCTTCCGTGTGTAAGCCGAACTCTACACACCAAACCACCTACTATATAGAATGAGAGACACACATGCATAATATTAAATAAATAATATAATACAAATATTGCCCACACAGATTCTCATAAAAATGGAATAACTGATTTTATTAAAATAATAAATTAACTACATAAAGCATGGCTTTTAGTATACATCCCTAACATAACCAAGCTAACATAATGGATATCGACGATCTTGTGACAGTAATCATGGAGTCTTGTGTTGTAACCGACTCAAAGGTTGGTGAATGGAAACCGGGGCTACCAAGCACATTTGTGGGCATAGAAACATGTTTTCCACCTACACAAAGTCGGATGGTAGTGAGAGGCTTTATATGGGATATGTTGCGGCTGCAACTGTTGAAGGCAAAAGTAATGTGGTTATAAAGTTCACTTCCGGAAACGAAATGACTCTTATACATATATTGCATGTTCCCGAAATTCGTAAGAATTTGGTTTCGGGTCCTATGCTTAGTGAAAAGGATTCAAGCTTGTCTTCGAATTCGAAAAGTTTGTATTAACTAAAGCAGGAATGTATGTAGGAAATGGTTACCTCAATGAAGGGCTCTTCAAGATCAATTGTACTCCTAAAATTATTATTAATGAGAATACTAAAACTTCTTCTTATATTGTTGAGTTGAGTTCATTGTGGCATTCTAGTTTAGGACATGTGAATTTCAAATGCATGCATAAAATGATTAATCTTGGATTATTGCCTAAATTTGAAATTGACAAGTCACATAAATGTGAAACATATGTGTAGAATCAAAATTTTCTAGAAAGCCATTTAAATCCATAGATAGATTAAGTGAATTACTAGATTTAATTCGTACCGATGTATATGATTTAAAACTAACTCCAACAAGAGTTGGAAAGAAATATTTTGTTACATTTATAGATAATAGTAGTAGATATTATTACATTTACTTACTTAGTTCTAAAGATAAAACTGTTTAAGTACAAGGGTATTTTTGCAAGGGTATTTTTGCAATTGTTCCTCATTAATATATATATACATATGTTGGCTAATCTGTTTGGTTAAGCTTCATTCTCTCTATTTTCTCTTGTTAACATTGTATCAAAGCCACCATAGAGATCAACCATCAAACTCTAATCACAACCTAACCCAACCCATACATGACCTTCGCCGAACCACCAAGCCCTTCCCTGGCCTGCGCCGAACCACCCAGCCCCTCCCTGGCCTGCGCCGAATCACCCAACACCTCCCTGGCATGTGCCGCAGCACCCAGCCCCTCCCTGACTATCGCAGCAACACCACCCATCTCCCTCCCTGGCCATTGCAGCAACACCCACACCCCTCCTTGACCTAGGCAACATCTTGGCTTGCTAGCCGAGCCCTCATCTCCATCTCTCAACCCTAATTGAGCACTCTGGGTACAGATTCACATAGGTCTACCTTCAAAGTGCAGTTTTGATTGGTGTTTTCTCATTCATACTATCTCGGTCTTCCATGGGCCTCATTGATTAAATTCTAGCATGAGTTTTTTGTGCATGCTCTTCTACGTTTGTGTTAGTGTGTTGGTTGAAGACTCCCATTCAATAGTTGGTATCAAAATAGCTGATTCCGGTTCCATAAAGAATGTTAATGATATTGTAAGTACGCAAGTTACCATGACCAAATTGAATGAGGCCAACTACTTGTAGTGGGCTCAAGCTATGAAAGTTGCTATAGGTACTAAAAAGAAGCTAAAATATACTTTGTCTGGACCTCCCTTGAAGGATGATAAAGGTTATGATGATTGGGTTTCTAAAAATTATACTATTGTCTTGGTTGTGGAAGTATGGATCCAGCTATTTCATCAAATGTCATGTTTTTGTCTTGGTTATGATGTTTTTCATGGACAATAATGTTTCTCGAGTCTATGATGTTTATTAGAATTTGTTTCTTCTTCAACAGAATGAGAAGTCAATTAATAATTACTATAGTACATTCAGAGGTTTAATGGATGAGTTAACTCAATATTATCCGGTTACAAATGATGTCAAAGTTATGAAGAAACAACGCGAGGAATTTTATGTCTCTAAATTCCTTGCTGGGTTAAATCCCAACCTTTAGTCCGTTAAGTCACAAATATTAGTAGGAGATGGTAGCATACCGTCGTTGAGTAATGTGTATTTTCGCATCCTTCGTGTGACTATTGAGTCTTCCACTTGTCACATATTCAGGCAATTAGGGGGCCTTTCATGGTCGTGGTAATTTTTATAATAATCGAGGGCGTGGTGGTCGTGATTTCGGTAATTACCAATCAGGTTTTAATAGTAATCGAGCAAGAGGAGATCCTCATGGTCGTGGTCGTGGTCGTGGTTTTGGTAGAGACCGTGGGAGAACTGTCTCTCTTTATTGTACCCATTGTAGGGGTGACAATCACACAGTTGATCGATGTTATGTGACACGACTAAAAAGTTGTGCACTCTTGTGCAACTCCCAAGTGTAGGTGATCGTGCAAGTAATATAGTACTAGAAGTCCAGGTCGATCCCACATGGAAGGAATATGAAGAATGTCTACTAAGTTATAACCTAAAGCAAAAGAAAAGAAAGTAAGAATATAGAAGTGGAGGTTCTACGAATCCTAATTAATTAACTTAAACTAAATAGCAAACTAAATCATTAAGAAACATAACTAATTAAACGGATAAATTAAATGTACTGGAAATACGTGAATCCACATTGATCCTAACCACCTACCATGCATACTCATCAATGTTCTATAGAGTTCATTCCTTTTCAGCATTCCGTATTTTTCTAAAGATAAAGAATCAATAGCCCTTTCATGACCGGGACTACATCATCACAGTTGATTTAAAATATTTGGAAGACGGTTTAAAACAATGGTTAGTACTTGCACTCTAAATGGTGTTAACATTCAAAGTGGTTTTCAAAAGTCATTGAAGAAAAGGCCTTAAGGCTTTAAGTTCTAAAAACTGTTGTGACAAACTGAGCTTGTAGGGACAATTTGATGACAGATTTCTAAAACAGAAAGTCATGGAATACTTAAAAGAATCATCTCAGGAATCAACAAGTTCGATCGATCGATCGAATCGCTCTCGATCGATCGGGCATCATCATCCTTCAATCGATCGAAATGTCTTCGATCGCTTGACTATGGCTCTGGTTCAATCGATCGAAGTTCGATCAATCGAGCCCAAGGTTTCTAAAGATTGCATGGCAGAGATTAAGAATCAATATTTCATCACATATTTCCAACATCTAAACTATGGAAACATGATTAAAACTAGTGCAGAAACAGTAATCTAAAGTAATAATAGCATATAAACTAATAACAATCAAATAACAAGGATTGAAAAGAATAACCTGGATATAATCTGAAATAAACGTGAAATAAACATGAAATCCACTGGAATCTTCAATAATCTTCAATATATTAATGAAAAAGAGGAAGAAAAAGATTAATCTAGCCTAATCTACTCCTAATCTAACCCTAAAACTACCCTAAACTGCTATTTTCTGTGTTCTGGAGCATCCTCGCTTCGTCTGGCATCAAAACGACTTATATATAGGGTTCTTACAAAGTTTACGCAACTTTTGGATGGAAATAAAGTTTGATCGATCGATCGAATGTTCGATCGATTGAACTCTGCTCAAGGGCTTGAACTATCTGATTTTGACAGTTCTGTACACCGATGGGAGAATAGCCATAACTTTTCACTCGGACCTCGAATTGACCTCCCGTTTGCGGCCACGCGACCGTAACTCAAAGATCTATATTTCATATATTTGTGAAAATCTTCCAAATCTGAAGTCTTCATTGTCAAAATTGGCATTTTCTCAGCTGCTTTTGTTGTTCTCTTTACCAGAATCACTTTCTTTAGCTCCACTTCATTGATTTACATCCTAATACATATAAAACAATGCAAAAACATATATTTTAGCATTAATACAATAAAAAGAACATTGCTATTAGAATATACCTAAATCTAGGGACTTAGGGATAAAAGTATGCATAAAGGACCATGTATTACTCTATAAATATGCACTTTTCACATCGAATCATTATGATCTCCATGGTAAGCCATGGGAGAATCTGTCTAATTTAGCTTTGTTTACTTCTGATAATCCCTCTGCACCTCACCAGGAAGTTAGTGCTCCTATTCCACAAGTTGTTGCATCTTCTAGTAAGTCTATCACTATGTCTCGGGAGGAGTATAATGCCTTAGACCAGCAACAACAATAGTTATCCGTGTTTGATTCCGCTGGCTTTGCTCATTCAAGTAACATTGCATGTTTTTCTTCTTCTATTCCTTCCCCGTGGGTTATCGACTCTGGAGCTTCTGCCCATATAACTGGTAAGTCCAATAATTTTTCAAAGTTAACTCGTTCACCCGCTAAGTCCTCAATTGTTCTTGCTGACGATCGGTCTTGTCCCATTGTTAGGAGCGGTTCTGTCTCTCCGACCACTTCTATTACTTTGTCTTTTGTCAATTATATTCCTCAATTTCCTTTTAATCTCTTATCGGTCAGTCAACTTACAAAATCACTTAATTGTTCTATAACTTTTTACCCCGATTGTTGTGTCTTTCAGGATCTCAACTCGAAGAAGATGATTGGTGGAGGTCGTGAGCGGAATGGTCTTTGCTACCTAGAACAACATCCCTCAACTAATAAACCGGTGGCTTTACAAGCAGCTGTCTCACCGTATCAATGACATTATCGTCTGGTCATCCATCGTTGCAATCCTTGAAGATGGTTTTTCTGTCTTTTAAGTCTGTGTCTACGTTAGAATGTGAGGCTTGTCAGTTAGGCAAGCACCATAGAGTATCTTTTCCTTTACTACAAAATAATCGTCCGTCCACATCTTTTGAGTTGGTTCATTCCGACATTTGGGGTCCGTCTAGACATAAAAGTGTTAGGTTTTTCTTATTTTGTTTCTTTTGTGGATGATTGTTCAAGGATGTCATGGATATTTTTAATGAAAGATCATTCTGAAATTTCTTCAGTTTTTCAATTATTTCATAGTGAGATTGTGACTCAATTTGATTGTGTCATTCGTACTTTACAATATGATAATACTTTGGAATATGTTAAAGGACAATTTCAATCATATTGTAATTCTCATGGAATTATACATCAATCTTCTTGTGGTTATACTCTTCAACAGAATGGAGTTGCTGAACAAAAGAATAGACACCTTCTGGAAGTAGCTAGAACTCTTATGATTCAATTGAAAGTCCCTAAGCAATTTTGGGGGGATGCTGTTCTTATTGCTTGTTATCTAATAAATTGTATGCCCAGTTCTGTTCTTAACGGTGGCATTTCTCATTCTATCTTATATCTTGATAAGACCTTGTTTGCTTTGCCTCCTCGGGTGTTTAATTGTGTTGCATTTGCTCATATTCTTACTCCAAGTCAGGATAAATTAGATCCTCGTGCTATAAAGTGTGTCTTTGTGGGGTATTCCCGTACTCAGAAAGGATATAAGTGTTGGAATCCTCAGAATCGTCGTTATGTGGTTGGTGCTGATGTTAACTTTTTTGAAGGTACATCTTTTTTTTCGTCGTCTGGAGCCTCATTAGATGTTAATGTCCTTACTCCGATTTTCTCTATCCCTCTACTCGTTCTTCCTACTTCTAGGTCTCCTACTTATTGGTCCTTGCCATTACAGGTGTACCGTCACCGTGAAAAACCACCAAGAGTTGAGACTCCTTCTACTCCACCTCCTACATCATCAACTTCGGGTGAGGTCCCCTAGTCTGTTGATCTGCCTATTGTGCTTTGTAAAGGTACTCGTTCTTGTACTCAGTATCCTATTGATCAAGTTATTTCTTTTTCTCGTTTATCTCCTACACTTTGCTCCACCGTCTGTGCTTTATCCTCTATTTCAGTCTTTAAGTCTCATACTCAGGCATTAACTTCACCGGGATGGATGAGTGCTATGGATGAAGAGATGCTAGCATTGTCCAACAATGGTACGTAGGAGTTAGCTGATCTTCCTTCTGGGAAGTAAGTTGTGGGTTGTCGTTGGGTGTATGTGGTTAAGTATCACCCTAATGGTACTGTCGAATGGTTAAAAGCTCCGTTGGTTGCGAAAGGGTATACCCAAACCTTCAATCGTTGATTATTTTGAAACCTCTCTCCCGTTGCTCGTCTTAGTTCGATTAGAGTGCTATTGTCTGTTGTTGTTAATCAGAGTTGGCCCCTTTACCAACTCGATATCAAGAATGCTTTTCTTCATGGTTATCTTTAGGAAAAGGTTTACATAGAGTAACGTCCTGGGTATGTTGCTCAGGGGGAGTCACATAAGGTGTATCGGTTGAAGAAAGCTATCCACGGACTTAAACCGTCTCCAAGGGCCTGGTTTGACAAGTTTAGTCAAGTAGCTTGCTTATATATGGGTCAAAGAGGATGAGTTCTGATCACTCAGTGTTTGGGACACATTGTGAGAAAGACACCATTATTCTAGCAATTTACGTGGATGATATAGTGATAACTAGCAATGATAATTAAGGTATACAGTTGTTGAAGACTCACTTGAGTAAGCATTTTCATATGAAAGACTTGGGATTACTGCGTTATTTTCTTAGGCATTGAAGTTGCTAGATCTAAGAAAGGAATTTGTTTGTCTCAGAGGAAGTATGTGCTCTTCTAGATGAAACGAGATTGATGAGTCAAATCCTGTTGACACTCCGATGTACTCAAATATAAAACTTAGTAAAGATGATGGAGAAGATTTCAGTGATGCTGGACGATATAGAAGACTTGTGGGTAAGTTGATTTATTTAACCGTGACTCGACCTGATATCACCTTCTCTGTAGGAGTTGTTAGTCAGTTTATGCAGAGTCTCAAATTATTACATTAGAAGGTATAGTAAGACATTGTGAGAAAGGCACCATTATTCTAGCAGTTAACGTGGATGATATAGTGATAACTGGCAATAATAATGAAGGTACACAGTTGTTGAAGACTTATTTGAGTAAGCATTTTCATATGAAAGACTTGGGATTACTGCGTTATTTCTTAGGCATTGAAATTGCTAGATCTAAGGAATGAATTTGTTTGTCTCAGAGGAAGTCTGTGCTTGATCTTCTAGATGAAACATGATTGATGAGTTCAAAACCTGTTAACATTCCGATGGACTCAAATATAAAGTTTAGTAAAGATGATGGGGAAGACTTCAGTGATGCTGGACGATATAGAAGACTTATGGATAAGTTGATTTATTTAGCCGTGACTCGACCTGATATCACCTTCTTTGTAGGAGTTGTAAGTCAGTTTATGCAGAGCCCCAAATTATCACATTGGGAGGTAGTGTGTCGTATATTGAGGCATGTCAAAGGTGCTTCTGGTAAAGGTTTAATGCTGAAACCTTCAAATAACTTGGAGATGGTGGGGTTCTCAGATGCTAGTTGGGCAAGAGATCGTTTAGATAGACGTTTAGTGTCAGGATTTTGTGTATTTATTGGTGGTAATCTTGTTACGTGGAAAAGTAAAAAGCAAAATGAGTGGTAAGATCGAGTACTGAAGCTGAGTATAGAACTATGACTCATACTGCCTGTGAGATATTGTGGGTGAAATCTATTCTGCAAGAGATGGGGTTCTCAAGTGATCAACCTATGAAGATGTATTGTGATAATCAAGCTGCCATGTACATTGCTACTAATCCAGTGTTTTATGAGAGGACCAAACACATTGAAGTCGATTGTCATTTTATTAGAGATATGGAACCAGATTGTTAAAATCATCAGTTAGGAGATATTTTCACTAAGACTCTGAATAAGGGACCTTTCTATGATCTTTATAACAAGATGGGCATGATAGATATCTATGCTCCAGCTTGAGAGGGAGTGTTAAAGTATAAAGGTATTTTTGTAAGGGTATTTTTGTAATTGTTCCTCATTAATAATATATACATATGTTGGCTAACTTGTTTGGTTAAACCTTCATTCTCTCTATTTTCTCTTTGTTACTAGAAACAATGGACATGTTTGTGGATATCGCAGTTTTCTTTCTTTTACCCACAGCTTTTCAAAATTAATTTCAAAAATAAATGAGTCGCCACTTAATTTTTAGAAGGAAAAATTAAGAAACCATTTGTGGGTATCGCAGTTTTTCTTTCTACCCACAGCTTTTCTTTTAAAATTCTTTCAAAAATAGAAAACAAATAAGTCGCCACTTAATTTTTAAAAAGAAAATTAAGAAATCGTTTTAAAGCAACCGATCTTTTGCGAAACCAAAGATTAACCAGGTCCGGGGATTATGGAATGAGAAGGGAAGGAGCCCATCGGACTAAAACATCCCTTCTCATCCTATCTCGCGATAGGCCTTTACTCAATATCCATTTAATTGAATTACTAATCTAAGCATGCCCTTAACTAATACATAGATATACGTATACATTACACAAACATGTCAAAATGGTGTAAAATTACCAATTTACAAAATATCATTCAAAAGCCACGTAATTCAAGTAGCAAGCAATATGATATGCAATAAAGAACAAGAAAACTTACCCGGGATCCAGCCGCGAATATTAAACGTGCAAAGCATGCTATTAAATAAAACCTAAGAAAAGAGTCTCTAATCCACATATATACATGTAAGGCAAAATCTTAATTCTAATGTGTCGCGCATAAATGTTAAAAAATCAATAAAATCAAGAAATAGAATAAACTAGAGAAGAGATGCGAAATTGTACCTCAAATGCGCTACAAAACAATGAGTTAATCCACATGATATACAAAATGTAAAGTTGGATCTAAAATAATAATCCTAGACTTTTAGCTTAAATCTATAGAATATAGTTAAATCTAAAACAAATAAATCTTAACTACAAATGTCGATCCATACGGATGAATATGTCATGAGCAAGAATGAATTATGAAATACTCAATGGTTTGGTTCACTTAAACTTTGAATTCAAGCTTAACTAATCATTATTGAAATATGGTTTGAACCTTGACTAATCATGGAAAGTACATCTAAGCCATTATTCATGAGATTTGATGAAAACTGGTGCAGAATTCTGAAAATTGCTGAGAGCAGATCATAACTTAAAAAAATGAAAAAGCGTGGTTCCCGTGGTTTGATCTTGATGAATTTTGGATACAAGATGCCTCTGTGTGTCTAGTTTTTAACCCAAAAAAGAAATCAAAGTTTCAACGGTTGGATCTCCGGGAATTGGACAAAAACCAGACATCACTCAGCATTCTACAACCTTTTGTCCAGAGTTCTTGCACGATTTTATAAAAATAGCAAAAAGATCAGAAATGCTTTGTTCTTTTTAGGGTGACTTCCTAACACATTGATCTACTTAGAAAAAATTATTTTGGGTCACAAACACTTAATTGAAGCATTGGTTTACTTATTTCAAAAGAGTGTTACTATGCTGAAACTTTGGACAGAGTGTAGTGTCCTTACAAAACTCACAACCAAACCACTTTGAACATGAAACCACCTTAAAACAAAAATTACAGTGGTAGAACATTGTGTTGTTGACACTTTTCCGTTGGTTTCACTTAATTTCGACGGTTAGATTCGAACTAAAAATCTTTGATCAAAAACAGTTTATAAGCTCACTGTTTTCATTTGTCAAGTTCAACTTCTATTTGTTAACTCCAACTATTGAACCATGAAGTTAGACTTAAACTAAACCATCTTCTCCTACCATTTGATGGTTATTGGAGACTAAAGACCTTTATATTTATAGATTTCAAGTGAAGTATGAATGGACTTCATGAAATCTCAAGATAAAGAATCTAAACCATGGGGATGAGCTTGGATTCAAAACCACTTTCTCCTGCCATTTTATGGTCATAGGAGATGAGGACATGACTATGCTCATGAGTCTCAAAGGAATATAGAACGGATTCCATGAAACATCAAGGTTTGGAGGATCCAAGTTGTGAGTGTGGACTTGGATCCATCTATTTGCCTATGAAATGGAGTGATGATCAAACTTTGATTCCCATGTGAAGCACAAGCTTACATGGGATTCAAAAGATCATATTCAAGAGATTTCAAGAGAGATATTGAGAATCTCTAAGAGTCTCAAGAAGGAAGTATGATCAACAAAAGAAATGGAGCAAAGAAAAATAAAAAAGGTTCGAGGATTAAAGATTTAAGAAAAGGAAGAATGTAAATAGACAACTTATGGTTAGAGGATCACCTCCAAATTATTCTCAAAGTTTCTCTCCTTTGAAGATCTTCCAAACTCTTCTTCAAGTTCTCCCAAACTCTCTCTTTTCTTTCAAATATGTGTTAGTATAGTGGTGGTTATCTCTCATGTATTGTGTTGTATGCCTCCCCTTCCTCGAGGAAGATCCTCCTTCTTTTATAGACAAAATTACCAAGTATTTTCAGTGAATTCGGAGTAAAAGACAGGTGTAAATGTCTCATTTGGTGGTACAATACGTACTTCCTGAAATTAGACAGACTGCTGCCTAGGGCGGCAGTCAAAAGTAATCTGTGGCAGTCCGTGGGTGCCGCCGCGGCACTTCATGATTGCCGCTGCGGCATTCAATGACTGCCGCGTGACACTCAGTAAGTGTCGCGCCAAATTATTGATTGATGCATTTTAGTCAGCCTTACTTTATCAGTTTTTTATTTTTACCCGTATACACATACATATTGTACCATAAAATACGGACTGTTAAAGCAAACGGCAGTCAAAAATTGTCGGCGGCACTCAATAAATGCCGGGTCGGCACTCACTGGATGTCGTTCGGCACTCACTGAGTGCCACGGAATACTGTCGTGTGCTGTTTTCTGTTGAACTTCCCTTTTTAGGTCTTTTCTTTTTTCCCTTTTTCTTAAAGAAACTTATTTTTGAAGATCTTTTCCAAAAATTGTGTTTTATACCTGAATTCTCCCAAATACCTGATATTTTCTTCTTTCTGTGACATTTTATCGCGTTCGGAGAACTTTCAGAAGAGCTTGGAATACTTCGAATCTTTTCGGTCCTTATCATCATTGGACGTGGAGGTGACGCTCTCCTAAATCGTCGGTCGGTCAAAATTGGGGTGTCTACAATGTTTAAGACATATAGAGCTGAAATTGAAAATCAATTATCTAGAACAATAAAACGAGTTAGTTCAGATAGAGAAGGTGAATATGATTCAACTCCACTAGCCGAGAATTGTGCTAATAATGGGATTATCCATAAAATCACTATGTCGTATACACCACAACAAAATGGTGTAGCCGAGAAGAAGAACTGAATCCTCAAGGAAATGGCAAATGATATGTTAAATAGCTCGGGAGTGCCACATAACTTATGGGGGAATATCATTCTTACGGCAAATGTCATTCTTAATAGAATTTCACATAAGAAGACTAACAAGTCTCCTTATGAAGTTTGAAAAGATGGAGTACCCTCGTATAAAAAGTTCAAAGTGTGGGGGAGTCTAGCTAATGTACAAGTTCCTCTTCCGAAACGAATGAAACTAGGACCTAAGACCGTAGATTGTGTATTTATCGACTATGCTAATAATAGTGCTGCATATCGATTCCTTGCGGTTAAGTCCGAGAATGTTGACATTCGTGTCAACACATTCATGAAATCGGTAGATGTTGAGTTCTTCGAAAACATCTTTCCTTTTAGGGAAGAAAGACAAAATTCAGCACCTAAAAGAAGTATTGAAGAGATTTCTTCAAGTTCTAAGAACGACGAAGAAATTGAAGTTACTCTTAGAAAGAGCAAAAGAGCTAGGAAAGCTACTTCTTTTGGACCGAATTTTGTGACACTAGTTACCATAAGTGAACCTCAAACCTTTAACGAGGCTATGAATACACCCAAAGCGCCTTATTGGCAAGAAGCAGTAAATAGTGGGGTGGACTCTATTATGCAAAACCATACATGGGAGTTGGTTGACTTACCTCCGGGCAGTTAACCAATTGGTTGCAAATGAATTTTTAAGAATAAACTCAAAGCAGATGGTACCATAGATAAGTACAAAACTAGGCTAGTTGCAAAAGGGTATAGACAAAAAGAGGGAATAGATTTCTTTGATACTTATTTCCCGGTTACTAGGATTACTTCCATTAGGATGGTAATCGCTACAGCCGCCATCTATAACCTAGAGTTGCATCAAATGGATGTGAAAACTGCTTTCCTTAATGGAGATCTAGATGAGGAGATCTATATGGAACAACCGAAAGGGTTTGTTATAAAGGGGCCAAAACATAAAGTGTGTCGACTTGTTAAGTCTCTTTATGATTTGAAACAAGCTCCAAAGCATGGCATGAGAAATTCGACCACACCATGATCGCAAATGGTTTTAAAATCAATGAATATGATAAGTGTATGTATGCCAAGGAATTTGATGACTCATATGTCATTGTTTGTTTGTATGTTGATGACTTACTTATTACGGGAAACAATAAGAGAGTAATCAACGAAACGAAGAAAATGTTAAGCATAAGCTTTGATATGAAGGACATGGGTGAAGCCGATGTTATTCTTGACATACAAATCAGACAAACTTCCAAAGGGTATCTTCTTACACAATCACATTATGTTGAGAAAAAATTAAAGAAGTTTGGACAATTGGATAGCAAACCGGCCGTAACTCCGTTTGACTCCTATTGTAAGTTGAGGAAGAATATGGGTGAAAGCATATCTCAACTCGAATATTCGCAAGTAATCGAGAGTTTAATGTACATTATGAATTATACACGTCCGGATATTGCATATTTCGTAGGAAGACTTGCTAGATATACTTGCAATCCGAGAATTAGATCATTGGGACGCTCTTGGAAGAGTGTTAAGATATCTAAAGCATACCATGAGCTATGGTTTGCACTACACACGATACCCACCCGTAGTAGAGAGATATTTCGATGAGAATTGAATTTCGGATAGTCAAGAGACTAAGTCAACAAGTGGATATATATTCACTTTAGGTAGAGCTGCGATTTCTTGGAAATTGAAAAGATAAAAGATGTGAATATATCTATTTGTATATTCAACATAACATTATAAGAATACAAGGAGCCTATATATAGGTTTTAGATCAACCTATACTATTGACAGTTAACCAATGTGGGATAATCACATGCTCATTAAGCACTACACTATACATACACATATTTACTCATTAACACTCCCCCTCAAACTAGAGCATACATATCATATGCACCCAGTTTGTTACAGATATATTTTACACGTGTCCCACCCAATGCTTTAGTAAATAAATCTGCTAACTGATCTGCAGACTTAACAAGAATTGTATTGATCACTTTCTGTAGGAGCTTTTCACGAACAAAGTGACAATCAACTTCAATGTGTTTCGTTCTCTCATGAAACACAGAATTAGAAATGAACCGTTGCCTGGTTATCACAAAATAGGTCCATAGATTTGGATTGAGTGAACCCCGGTTCCTAAAACAAATGCTTCATCCATACTAACTCACAAGTAGTATGTGACATAGCCCTGTATTCTGACTCAGCACTAGATCTAGAAACAACGGTTTGCTGCTTGCTTTTCCACGACACAAGATTTCCTCCAACAAGTACACAGTACCTTATAGTAGACCTCGTATCACTAGGAGATCCAGCCCAATCTATATTCGTGTAACTCTCAACTCAAATGTGACCATGATCCTTATACAACAAACCACAGCCTGGGGTCCTTTGAGGTACCTCAAGATTTGTATCACTGCATCCCAATGTGTAGTTGGAGAAGAGTCCATAAACTGACTAATTACACTAACTGCGAAGGCAACATTGAGTCTTGCTACTGTTAGGTACTTAAGTTTTCCATCTAAGCGTATGTACTGTCATGGATCATCAAGAAGCTCCCCCTGATCTGGCAATAATTTAGAATTGGGATCCATAGGAGTATCCAAAGGTTTTGACCCCAACATTCCAGTCTCAGTCAGCAAATCAAGAACATATTTTCTCTGAAAGAAGCAGATCCCTTCACTAGACCGGGCTACCTCAATACCTAAGAAATACCTAAGCGGCCTCAAGTCTTTGGTCTGAATTTTGACTTGCAAGAAGGATTTCAACTCCTGAATGCCCTTAGAATCATCTTCCTTGCTACAGTGTGTCTATAGAAAACAGAATGGTCAACACCACATCTCTGAACACCAAATTTACCAATCACATCACTAAATTTGCCAAACCAAGCTCGAGGAAACTGCTTCAAATCATAGAGAAACTTTTTTTAATTTGCAAACCAGACTAGACTCCCCCTGAGCAACAAACCCAGATGGTTCCTCCATGTAAACCTCCTCAAGAAGAGTACCATTCAAAAACGCATTCTTAACATCCAAATAGTGAAGGGGCCAGTGATAAGTAGTGGCAAGGGAGATAAAAAGACGAACTGAAGCAATCTTGGCCACTGGGGAGAAAGTTTCTGAATAGTCAAGTCCATAGACTTGAGTGTAGCCTTTGGCAACAAGGCAAGCCTTCAACCTGTCCAAAGTGCCATCAGGGTGAATCTTAATTGCATAAACCCAACGGCAACCAACCACAGATTTTCCAGGTGGGAGAGGGACCAAGTCCCAAGTACCAGTCTCCTTAAGAGCACACATCTCATCTTGCATAGTTTGGTTCTAACCAGAATGGGCAAGTGCTTTTGCAACAGTGTTAGGAATAGAAATGGAAGACACAGAAGCAACAAAGGAAGACAAAGTGGGTGACAAGCTATCATAGGAAACATAGTTAGAAATAGGATGCGAAGTGGTACAAGAACACTTGGCCTTCCTAAGAGCAATTGGAAGGTCTAAATATGTCTGTTCTGGAGGAGACAATGACAGATCTGAGAACGCAGAAGGCGGAGGCTTAGCCGAGGAGTCTGGAATGCCCTCTGGAGCTGAATGACGAGTATAAACCTGCAAATCAGGACGAGACAAATGAGTGGAAGCATCTGAGACTGGATGAGGAACATGTAACATAAAGTCCGGATCAATGGCCGAATATGACTTAGAATAAAAAGGTGTGGATTCAAAAAACTTAGCATCAACAGAGATAAAGTACCGACGTAGGGAGGGACTGTAACAACGGTACCCTTTCTGAGTCCAAGAATATCCTAAGAAAACGCACTGAATTGCCCGTGGGTCTAATTTATCAGTACCAGGAGTCAACTGGTGGACAAAGCAAACACATCAAAAAACACGTGGATTCACCGAGAAAATAGACTCAATAGGAAACAAAGTAGAGTATGGTGTGTGGCCATTAAGAACTGAAAATGGCATACGGTTAATCAAGTGACGAGCAGTGAGGACAGCATCCCCCTAAAAAAATCTTTGGAACACGTATTTCAAACAACAAGGTACGTGTAACTTCCAACAAATGTCTGTTTTTCCGTTCCGCAACACCATTTTGTTGCCGTATATGTACACAGGAAGACTAATGAATCATTCCATGTTGGGCCATATAAGTACTACAAAGGTCAGAGAAATATTCCTGTGCATTATCACTTCGAAGAACACGAACCAGAATCAGAGATGGCAGCATTCGCAACCTAGGGGTGACAACCATGGAGCTGCCAGCATGTGTCTTTGCTATGCCCATCCCGAAAACAATAGGTGCACTAGAGAGTTTGGCCTCTACCATGACCAGGACGGCCACCCCGAAATCCCCTTCCGCGTCTTCCACGGTTAGGACCACCACCCCTACCAGGAGCTGGTGGAGTTTGAGTAATAAGAGCGGAGTGATCAACGAGTGAAGAGGAGGGAGGTGGGTCCCGATGGGTGCTCCGTAGAACACGCTGCTATGTCTCTACAAAAGTAGGAAGAGTATCACTCCCAAGCATTTGAGACCTAATACCCTCATATTCAGGTTTGAGACCGGCAAGAAACTTCATAACCAATATTTGTTCCTTCTGTTTCTGTTGTTCCTGAACGCTGGCAGTATGGAGCATAATAGTATTCAACTCTCCATGTAACTGTTTCATAGCAACAAATATCGGTAACAGATAAATCATTCTGCTCAAGCTTAAAATATTGAGAATATAAATCATACATCCGTGTTAAGTTACTAGAGTAAAGAAGGTGGAGATACTCCCTAAGTGCCTCAACAGAGCCCAAGTGATTGCATAAATCGATAACGTCCAGTTCCATGGAGTTCCATAAGAGGGTCACAAGCTGAGCATCTAAATGTTTCCACGCCAGAATAGCTTTGCCATCAGTGGTGGGAGGAGACTCAATAGGATGGGCATCATTGCCTAAGCCAGTAAGGGACATGGTAATTGTATTGGACCATTGAAAAAAGTTATTACCATTCAACTTACGTGTATTGAGTTGGGTGAGGGTTTTGGATTCCATAATCTTGAGAAGTTGATATCTAGATTTGAACCGGAGTAAAGGAAGGAAGTAGATCCGTCAACAAAAAACAATATGAAACGCAATCAGAGGTCGCTGGAGACAGAGAAGGCAGTTACAAGGCTCGCCAGAGAGAGGGAAGGCTCGTTGGAGTGTGTATGAGGCTTATGGAAGCTCACCGGAGTGTTTCTAGGCTGGTTGAGGCTCGCTAGAGGTTGGGGTTAAGCCGGCGAGGGTCGCCGATAGCAGGGAAGGGTCGCCGGAGGCTGGGGTAGGTGCCGGAGAACAGGACAACGCTGGGCTACCGCGGGGGTTAGGGTTTGTGAGCTGCGAACCGTTTGCTTCGCATTTTTTTTTTGAAGGAAAAAAAAAAAGAAAAGGAGAAAGATTCACCAACAAAGAACGATCCAAACTTGTTTGATCACGAAGAAGGCGAAGAATGAAGGAGCAATCCCAACTATGGGATGCTGTGATACCATGAAAAGATAAAAGATGAGAATATATCTATTTGTATATTCAACATAACATTATAAGAATGCAAGGAGCCTAAATAAAGGCTTTAGATCAACCTATACTATTGATAGTTAACCGATGTGGGACAACGACATGCTCACTAAGCACTACACTATACATACACATATTTACCCTTAACAAAAATCAACTAAGTAAACGTGTATAGCACGTTCGACGATGGAATCAGAATTCATAGTCTTAGACAAGGCGGATGAGGAAGCCGAATGGCTTCGAAACTTCCTAAACAGCCATAGTTGTGCATTGTGACTGCAATGCAACATCTTCCGTAGCTAAAAATGTTGTATATAATGGCAAATCAAGGCACATAAGAAGGAGACACAATACAATCAAGTAATTGCTCTCTAGTGGTGTTATCACAATTGATTACGTGATCCTCTCACGAAAGTATTGCCCAGAGATCGACGAAAGGAATGGGCCTAAAGCCAATACTTTGAACAACTCAGGCAAAAACCTAATCTAGTTGACTGGAGATCCCAAGATCTAGGTTCACTAGGCAAACTAGTTGGGGAACTTCATGTTGTAATTTGTAAACACATTTAGTATGGCTTCTTTTATGTATATTGTTCAAGTGTGCAATAAAATTTGTTGAGGTTATGTTTACATTTAATGATATTAATGAGTAAATGTTAATACTCTAAATTGGTATCACCTATATGAGAATGGAAGTGGGGTCGCTTCTATGAGAATTTCAAAAATGTGGTTCTCTAAGAGTTCTCATGAATAAGGATCATGTTCAGAACCAAAATAAACACAACTGAATGAGTTAATATGTATTAGGATATGTGGTGTGTGTTATCTAGTGTTGGTTTATACCAAAAGGTTGAACAATTCAATACTTAATGCACACTGCGTCACCAAGTAAATCCAGTAGATATTCACTAAGGAAAAGTTCAAGTTCAAAAGACACTCTCCTAATGCATAGCAAATCCGTGAATTGCTCTTGTAGTTTTATTGTATTTCGTTTATGTTTAGATAGCCATAATCATTCGCATGTGGGGATTGCTAGATTCGAGGTGTGAATGAGAGCTTATGTAAGCTCAAGGGGATCGTTAGGAACGCTATAGACCGGCTCAATGCTCAGGGAAAGGCTTGGAACATTAAGTTTCAAGATTCTAGCAGAGGGGTTTTCGACCGATCAATCGAGTCAACAGCTATATGAAGTTTTAAACAAGTTCTGACAGAAGGGCATTCGACCACTAGATCGGTCCCATTCGACCGGACCCAGTTGGCGAACAGTTTCAACTTTTCTTGTAGAAACTTTGAATTTGTTTGAACTTCGTGTATTCTAATGGCTGATAAATGTGTATATCTTGTTATATACTTAGTGTATAAGTGTTGAGACACAACCATTGGTGTAGAGAGACATCTCTTACCCAATAAGCACCTCTATATATACAATATAGTAAGGTAGATTGATATATACTTTTCACTGATTTTATCTTCTTCTTCATCTGTTCTGGAGTCAATTGAGAGCAATTTATATGCATATATTATGCAGAACAATTGAAGTTTAATTGTACTTCAATTGTTAGATCATAGTATCCTCAAGAACAAGACGTCGTAATCCACAAAACAAAGGTGTGTGGAACGTAAACTTGCTTTTCGGACAACGTATTCATGCGTGATTTGATCTTAAATTTAGTCGACGTTGATTAGTTTCATATCCATTCAATAGATAACACATGATACAACTGCCTTAATTAATTCAAATTACAACAGTACATAATAATACTTAGGTTATGCAAAATAAAAACACAATAATACAACATGAAATAGAGAAGTCAACCGGAGATTTACCACTAGTAGCTCCAATATAAACAACATATAAGCATAGATATAATTTCTTCGAAGGTATTCATACAACTGCCTTAATGAATTCAAATTACAACAGTACATAATAATACTTAGGTTATGCAAAATAAAAACACAATAATACAACATGAAATAGAGAAGTCAACCGGAGATTTACCACTAGTAGCTCCAATATAAACAACACGTAAGCATAGATATAATTTCTTCGAAGGTCGAACCGAGAATGGTGGTGGACTTAGCCGTGCTGGAGAAAAATACCTGGAAGGCCTACTTTGCTTTCATACCCTCTCGTCTCGGGGATTTCACGAGGGTACGTTGAAGTGAAAAAGCCAGGATATGACAAAGGCGAAAACCATACAAGCTAGTAGAAAGTTGAGGAACCTATGTCCCTGCCAGAAGTTTCGGGTCTGTGATGGGGCCGCAGGTCCATTAGCTACTGCAGCTGCAGCGTCATTTGACTCGCTCCACTGGTCGGTCGACTCAGCCTCATTTGCACCAGCAACGTTGCGTGCAGTTGATCCACATATCTCACAGGTTCTACAGTGTACAAAATTTTCAGTGAAGATCAATATAGGTATATAGATATAAATAGAGCAGAGTGTGCTGGGTAAAAACCTAATTCAGGATATGCCAGAAACAAAAAGAAAATGAGCGCAAAAAAACCAACAAAAAAAAAGGGACGCATTAAGCACCAGATTTACATGGTTCACCCAAAACTAGGGCTACCCCACGGAGTTGCTGAGATTTTCACTATGCTTAAAGGCAGAAAGACGAATGACAAATTACATTGATAACCTCTATTAAGAAACAAAGAATTAGGGTTGTGAAAATTTACCAAAATAACCCCCGAAAAAAAGCGTACAGTCCAATAAACCAGGCTCCATACTCGCTATAGGGAGATCATTTCTGAAGGCAAATCTGAAGTACAATTCTAACATATCTAGCTGCCATCAGGAAATATCTCAGAAGTAGACCATTTTGCAAACTTGTGCTCCAGAATTTGACAAGTAAAAGTCAATAGGAAAGGAAACCGAAGAAATTCTTTTTATTAAAAAAAAAAAAAAAAAAAAACCCTACAGGCTACAGCAACTACTAGTGAACTTGTTAATATTATCGCCTCCGTTAAGTCATAATAGATAGTATGTTGTCACAATTTCCTGCAGATCACGAGTAGAAACGACTCCTGATTGCTGTTAAGAGATTACCATAGACATGAGCAAATTCTCAAACTACGTTAAAATCAGATAGTAGATATTTGAATTCATATTCCCTTTGTCTTCTATTATCGATCAATTACTAGATTCACTATCATGCAACTGCTCTTCTCCGTAATATTTGGAACATTCTGATTCTTGGTTTTGAGTTGCGGTTAATATAGTTATTAAACCATCTGTTGGACTATTGATTTGTAACGGTAGGATTTGGGCTTTAAAAACCTATGTATATGGGATTTCCTAAGGCACTGTTTGGTTCAACCTCTTCCGTTCGGTTATCCGCAGGTCTAGAATTGGCTCTAACACTGAGTTCGAATAAAAGTAAAGAAGATAAAAAGGAAAAGAAAATTTTATTCCCTCCTTTAGTTTTGTTTGAAGAGCAGTAGAAAAAGAAGAAAGGGGAGGGGAGGGGAGGAAGGAAGGAGAATGTTGGAGAAGAATCAGAAGATAATGCATAAATTTTAAGACTTTCTTTCTCGTGTGGAGAAGATAAGAGGAGAAAAGAAAAGAAATAGAAAAGAAGGAAACCTTCCTTTCCCATGTTTGGTACGGGAGAGAAAGTCGAGGGATATTAAAAAAATAGTTTTCTTTTGCCCTTCTCTTCCCTCATTCCAAACACATCATACCTAACAGGGGGTTAAAGCTAAGTTGCACGAAGCGGGAGAGGGGGCGGGGACAGGAGCGGAGGCGGGAAAGCGCTAAACTTTACGAGGTTTCAAAGGTTACTTCTTGAGCGGGGCGGGAGTGGAAACGGGGGTGGGAGCGGGGGCGGGGGCGGGGGCGGGGAGCGTGAGCACTTTTAAAGATTCCTGCTTCTAAGGGTTAAAGCCAAAAAGAGAAAACGAGTGCTAAAGAAATAACCAAAAGCCACTAGTTTAGGATCAAAGTATTAAACATTTTCAGACTACTTGCTTTAGTTATTGGATGGTGAACGGGGTGTAAAATTATACGGAACCACGCATTTAACGAAAGGCAGATAATAAGCTCTTCTCAACTTAGACAAAACCCTGCTTAAGGGGAAAAGGCAATTCGCTATGCGATTCCATCGTGAAATCCTAAACAGCCAAATTTTGATGCCTAGCCCAGCAAAAGACTCAAAAGGGCATAGTCTGTCCACAAAGAATCTGATTTTTGTAGAGGGATTAATGTGACTAGTTCTAAAATAATCTGAGAAGTCTGGTGGCACAGAACTCTGACTCTAAACTTAGAGGTGAGTCAAGATTAAATTATTTGAATTGTTTGACGGTACTAAATGCCGGAAAAAAAAGTCTAATGATTTAGGACCCAAGATTAAATCAATATCCATGGGCTGCTATTTAATATCTTATTCATAACACCCAAACAAAATATTTGCCTAGAAAGCAGTTAAAAATTCAATTTAGTATCTCACAAGCAGAAACATCAACAATTGGGCAATCCAATGATACCTTCGGAAAGTAAAAAACTGAACTGGCCTAGCCAATCTAGCAGTAACTGTAAGTTCAAACATTGGAAAGACAAACAAGAACTTTGGAAATTATCCAGATAATGGCTAGGGTAGGAGGCATGCATCTTAGAAGAAAAACAAAAATGGTGATACATTAGTACCAATAATACGAGCACAATGTTGGAAAACTTATAAAATGAGAAATTCGGATATCCACCTAATTGCAAATGAAGCTATATCTTAACTATATTAATTAATATACATATATGCGATTTGCAAGGCCTATTTGCCACATGGCATTCAAAGAGGTTGCCACGTGGCATCGCCACCAAAAAAAAAAAAAAAAAAAGAGCATACGTTTATTTCACTTTTTATACATCAGTCAATAATACTTTAATTATTCAATGACTTTTCATATTTTATTTGACTTTTTTCCTTCATAAATATCATATTAATCCAATAGTTTTTTCCCCGTTTTGCATTAACTTGAAGTGTTATTCACGTATGGAGTTTAAGAATTATCCAAGGTTAACGTAAAAGTGAAGTGTTTATTTTTAGTTGTTGTACCTACAAGTACATGGTTAGTCACATAGATTAAATACTATTGTTCTTTAATTGCGCAGGTATATGGTTAGATACGTAAACTATAGTCTAAAAAATTTTGTACAACCAAGTCATTTGGTGAGTCTGGATGTTTGGATAAATAAAAAATGATGTCATTTTATTGTTCTAGGTTATTTCATTTCTACTTTCTGACTAATTCCCATATGCATCACACACGTTTAGGAATTAGGACTAGTACTATGGGGTTTTCATGCAAAGCCAAAAAAACACTAAAAGAGTGCAACCAGGTAGAAATGTACATGTTGGTTTGTTTACTCATTCAAATGATGGGTTATGTAGGCCTTTGTAATATGCAAGGCATTGTTTGATTTTTGAAAAAAGAAAAAGATAAACCGAGCAAAGCCAAACTAAAGAGTGCTTGTATAGCCATGAAAGACAAATGAGGTACATGGTTCAAGGATAAAAATTCGCACAGAAAGAAAAGAGAAAGAAAAAGAAGTAACCAATTAAGCATTTCGGGCATGGAGTTGAGAATTGACAAACCAAAGAAAGCGGGGTAGAAGAAAATAACATGAACTAAAACTGTCAAGAGTTGACCTTGAGTTGAAAGCTAGGAAGCACTGACACTTCTAAGAAGGTAACGTGTTGCCTGACGTATCGTGTCGAACACACTGGTACGACACTTTTCTTGGAGTGTTGACGTTCAATTTTTTAAGAATTTTGTTGTGTCGGTGTGACCGTATCCGTGCTTCATAGGTTAAAAGCCACGCTATATATGAAGCATTGACCTTGACAAGCAAGAAAATCTGGAATACGATTTTAACAGGAATTTTTATCATCGCTGATCCACATATTCATGGAGAGGACCAGTTATAAATTGCCAAGATATATAGAAACTCATAAAATGGCGTTCAGTTTTTGATGAGCTGAGCATCAGAACAGGATTTACATAACATGAAAAGGGCATAATGCAATAAATAACACTAACAACAATAATTTAGTGCATCTGTCCAAATCATCTGTGATAATATAATCAGGGGCGGACCTAAGAAGGGTAAAAGGGGGCGGGTAAAAGGGGGGCTCCCAAGATTTTTTGAAAATTACAGATTTGCACTAAAAAACAGTTTTTACAGTTAAGCCCCCCTGAAAATTATAAAAGCCCCCCCTAACATGATAAAATTATCATAATAAGCCCCCTCTCTTATGTTTTTGTGTTAATTATAAAATATATACATATATACATATAGAAAATATGTGTAAATAGATCCAAAATATACACACAAAATGTATAAATATGTCCAAAATATGTATAAATAGGTCCAACAAAAATTTTCCGACTCGAGCCCAGCCTCCGAATTGATTTTCTAGATTCGCCCGTGTATAATTAAGATTGTTATATGCAAATCATGTGAGCTTTTTGATGAGCATTTGAGAGAAATTAACACCACATTCTCACCAAAATGACTCACATTCAACGAGAGAATCATCATTGGGCATGAAAATGATGAATAATTGAATATAAAAGTTGACCATTACAAACACCATGTCCACACAGAGATTTAAGTTTGACAAAGAGGAAACCACAAATCAGTATGACCCAATCAATGTTTCGAGGAAATTTCCAAGTGAAATGTACTTTAAGCTTAAAAAGGAATACATCAATCACAGTCAAAGGCAACTTGTAAACAAGAAAAGAAGAGGAAACTGCAAAGGAGAGTGCAGTAATCAAATTACCATAAGAATAAGCGAATAGTGAGCATTCATCGCTACCGACATGTTTTGGCCTTACAATCAGGATTACCTGGCTGGGTGCTTTCATCTTTTGTTTTACTTTCTTGATTCTCTTTATGTTATAAAATCTGCTTTTAGTGTCTTTTACATAATCTTTTCCTTTTGTAAGACAAAGCTGTTTATTCTCATTTATACTTTCAACAATTATGTGTCCATTGCACTAGGCCCTTTTGGCAGCATTACCCCAATAATGAACCAAACTTTTTTCCACACAATTATAAATCAAGTAACCCAAATAACAAAAGAATTAGTTGTAAAAGGTAAAAACCAAACATTCTGAAAATCACATGTACACACTACATTATCACCACCTCAAACTAGCCCATAAAACCCCAAAGATCAAAACCAATTTTGAACATTCCAAAATAAACATAAACACCAACAACATAGATCAACACAAGAAGATTTTGCAAATGGGTATATTTAACAAGAAAAAAATACATAAAAGTTTAACAGATTTTGGAGTACTTACTTGTTGCCCCTAATTTTGAACCAAGCCTCAGCACACTGTTTATGGGCAGCAGCCAAATCAGCCTTACATGAACAACCCAATTCAATAGGAATCCCAGATTCTTGATTCGATGCATCCAAGCTCAGATGGCAAATCCTACAATCCCTCTCAGATTTCGCCAAATGTACCTTAGTATCCTGGACCCCACCTTCCAGATCCACCTCCACCGAGCACTCGGACACAGAGGATTCTCTCCTCTTCTCAGGGATCCCCACAATCTCGGTGCCGGAGACTCTCGAGGACCTCTGCTCGCCGTGAGACGATCCGCCGGCGTCGGCGTCGGAGGAGGTGGAGCTGCGCTCGCCTGCTCCGTCGCTCGCGGAGGCGGAAGGGCGGCGCCGGCCACCGCCTTGTTCTAAATCAAGATTGGAGTTGTCTACTGTTGACATTTTGGGGACCCAGAAAGTGATTCTTCATGTAAAGGAAAGTGTGAACCGGCGATCATGAATTACCCACCAAAGCTTGAAGCTTTACCCCCTCTCTCCTATATATATGTATATATTGTACATACAAATATATGTATATACAGATTGGTATTGGTATTATTATTGTAGTAGGTTTTCTCTCTCTCTCTCTCTCTCTCCTGTCTGTCAGTCCATCAACAGCAATCAGAAGAGAGAAAGATCCAAAAATAAAAAGATCTTAGTGAAAATAACACTCCTGTGCGTGCAGAGAGAAGGGGGAAGGAAAGCTACAGCCTACAACTACTTTTTTGCAGAGAGATTTTAATATACGTTTGCCTCCTATAGTTATACACCCCCAACTTTTCATTTTATTTATTTATTATTATTATTATTATTATTTATTTATTTTTAAATTTGCATAAATAAAATACTTCATCCGTCCCATATTTTGAGTCATGTATTTCATTTTGAAATATTCCAAAATTAGTGTCTACTTTCCTAAATTAGTATATAAGTTTTACTTACTTTCCAAAACTAGCCTTCCTTGAAACTTACACTAAAATAAAACTAAAAAAATTATTATAATAATTAGGGGCAATTGTAGAAAGTAGTCGTAGATTATTTTTATTCCCTTAATAAATTAAGTTTCCAAAAGTGAACTTAAATATGGAACGGAGGGAGTACTTAATTACAAGTCACATGTTGTGAAAGATTTATACTTAGCACATTTTTTTCTCAATACATTCTTATATGTATAAGTCTTATAAACTTATTAACATGTCCCCGATTTTCTTTTAACTATAAGTTCATGATTTTAGATTTGAAGTTAATTTATTATTATGTGAAATTTTGTGAATCATAAATGACTATAAAGTAAATTTTACTTATGTTAAAATGAATTTTTTTTTAAAGACTTTTTATAACAAACTAATAATAAAATTGGAAGTTAAATTTTGGGGAGTTAAAATATGCAAGGTTAATTGAGTAACTAATAAATGTCTTCTTGAATCTACTTAGTAGGAAATTTTTAGATACATTTTATTGATTTTGGTTGTATTAAAGTATTTAGTGTGAGCGATATTTGTACACTAATTTGGGATATCTTAGCTTAAAAGGGTTTTATAGTGGTGTAGTTGGTATATTAGTGTAGTAATGTTAAAGTTAGTGAAACTTCAGTTAGTGGTACACTAAAGTTTTAACTATTGTACAGACCCAACCACACGGCAAAGAGAGAGCCATTTACCCCACACGGCACACACTGTGCCGTCTCACCCTCACCTCGCACAAGACTGGTTGCCTTCACACGACATTATGTGTGTCGTGTGAGCTCTATATAACTCAACCTATATCGCCCCCTTAACTACACCACTACAAAGCACACTGAACGTATATGGCATAACTTACTTAAATTGCCCAACGTGGATGCTCTTATACATATATATATATATACACACACACACATACACACACACACACACATAAATAAGAGTATCTTATGCTTCATAAACTTTTTTCCCAAAAGTATTTTCTCTACACATGTGGCAGTGGGCTCTAGTTGATTTTGATTGACTGATGTTAAAGTGGTCTCATCATTATGGAAAAGGGTCTCATCGTCATAGAGGTGTCAAACGGAGGCTCGCCCCGCCATCTTGACGAGTTGGGCGAATTTTGGCGAGTCACGAGGCGGATCAGCGAAATAGACGGGGCGGGGCAAATTGACTCAGTAAGGGATATAGAGTGTCACACCTCAATCCACCCCCGGTGGATTATGACATGTGTAACAGGACTATATTCACCCAAAATATACTAATAAGGAAGAAACCATGTTAATTATTAAGAAAAGCATGATTTGAACTAACATAAAAAGGGTTTGCTGTGACAAAATAGCCCCAAGGGCAAAATGGTCAATAATAAAATATATCAAAATTTTACACCAAAAGATAGATCTTTGAGTCCCGCTTCCAACGCAAAAGACGGCGCGCAAATCCGAATTTTCTAGAAGGAGCTATGTCCGTTTCCGTAAAAGTCGACGAAAAATATTTGTGAAATCACTGTCTTGTGCAGAGGGGCTTTCGACCAGTCGAGCGGGTCAATTCGACCGGTCCAAGTACCCCCTGGACCATATTTTTCCCCATTTAATATCCTTAAAAGTCCCCAGACTCACAAGGCACTTGGGGCTACTTCCCAATTATTTTAGAACCACCAAAAAGTGCTCGAAAGCATCGCAAACTCATTGAAACACACAACCGTTGAAATGTTTTACTCCTAATCACTTCAAGAACCGTTCAAGCATTGTAACTAGTTTTGAACTCATGTACAACATAATTGAAAGTGAAGGTGAAAACGACTCCACGAGTCGAGGTCAACATTACTAAGCTATTACATAAAACTTAGTTACAAACAAAACCCATTCAAAACATGCACACAACTTCTTTTGAGTCAAAAGAACCCATAACACCCATTCCTTGCTCAAAACCATATAGCAATGAAGAATTTTTACCCAAAATATTTCTAAAACTATTTCAAAAGTACTTCCAAGTGTTTCCAAACAACAACCAAACATCATAGGAGTTTCCAAAACATTTCAAACCATTTGAAAAGTAGTTTTAATACTCTTAGCACATTGATTCTTCACTAGAAACATAAACTTGCATCAAACCTCTCATTTTCCCCAACATGAGTATAATTTGTCAAACAAAAGACCCCAAATCTAGTTTGCCTTTTTAAAGTTACATAATCTATAAAGTTCTCCCCATATACACACAACTTATGGACATCATATTACAACTCATACCACAAGATACAACCAACACTAAATTGAACCTTACATATTACAAGTTTTCCAAAATGAGTTAACTATACATCTCTAAACCATAAGATTCATTAGGAAACTTAAACATCTAGATTTATGAACATATCAACACACATCTCATAACCCCCACGCTCACCCCGTCGTATGATCATTTCCTTTCTTCCTCTTGTGTCGTACCTGCGGTGATTATTCAATAACCACAACAGAAAATAACATTTGTTTAAGCTTTCTCTTAATGAGTAAAGCTAATCACATGTATGAGTATATGTCATATTCAATGCACAAATCAATAAATGAACATATCACTTAGTCTCCAAAAGACCAAATATCAATTCACCGTGTTGTCGCTCTTGCCTTTTTCCCTTATGCGCATATAGCACCTCTAATTCACACCATCTCACATACCCTTCCACAGTTGGGCTTTTTCCACGTCTCCTTATTATGGAGTAAATCCACGGTGAATCAACATAAGGCTTTCTTCAACCCACATAGCACATAATCACATAATCACCTCAACATAACAATCTTTGCAAAATTAGGCATAATAACTTCTAATGTTGAGTAAAGTAATCAAAACCCACATAGATTCACATGCTGATTTTCACAATTCTATATCCATGCATTAATCAACAAGAGTTCAACATACTAGCAAAAGGATTAACACATTAAATATAATTTTACATTCAGTCCATGAATTGGAGTCACTCACCTCCGTTCGATTCCTACTCCAAATACCAAATTCGAACCCAATTTGAAGCTTCGTTAAGTTCCCACACATTTTCAGAATAACGCAGTTTATCGATTAAATTTCTAAGAACTACACATTTAAAGTGAAATTAAACTACATAGAGATATTAGTCTTACCGTTTTTTGCCCAATTAAAACTCTAATTGATGAATAAGTTGAAGTCTTCCTACCCAATTTGAATGTTCCAAGCTAGACCCACATGGTGGATACATGTGATTCTCTTTCTTTTTCTTCCTTTCTTCTAATTCTCCTTAGTAATTCAGTTGAGGTGCTGAATTGCTGAGAATTCTCAGCTCCTATTGTTTCTCTCAACCTTCCAAAATGACCCCAAGTTTACCCACGAAGCCCAAAACCCCAATTTTCTTTTTTCCTTTCCCTCTTTTCTTTCATTCTTTGTGGTTAGATGAAGAATGAGTTGAAAAAGGACAGCTCCTCATTCTTTCTCTCTACGTGTATTTATAAGATGGAGAAAGGGCAGCTCATGCTTGCCTCTTGGATCTCCAACATGCTCCATATAACCATTAGATGATATACATACAAGTTTTTGCTATTCTTTTCATTTATACCCCTAAACTTCCTAAGTGTTTATTATGAAACCCCTATGTAATTCCATTAGCTACCCAATATTTCTAAATGTGTGTTTGTCTAAGTCTCGTATGGGTCCCACACGTGGTCGCAAATATTTATGAAATTTCTAATGTACCTACTAATTATGCACATTTTTGTAAACATTCCCTTATTGGGTTAATTAGTAGCACATTAACAATTTGATATGAAAACAAATAAACATATTCCAAGTAGTCATATAAAATGCATGTAATAATTTAAATGCAAATTAATTCATATTTTATCCGGGCCCTTCGCTGGGTCCCACTTCAAACCTGTCCCTCCTCACTGGGCTTTTCCATGGGCGAGTCCAAGTCTCCCCTTAATCTATTCTTATACACTAATTATTATTAATTTATGCATATTACGAGATAATTAAACCTTTTTCCCGGGTGTATGTTACATAGGGTGACTCGCCCCAACCCACTAATTCGTGGGTCAACGAGGCGGGGCGGCTAACTCGCGGGTTGGTTGACGAATAGACCCACGAGTTAGCCCGCGGGTTGCTTGCAAAAATTTTTATTTTTATTTTTAATATAAAATTTTCTAAAAAATAGTTTAATAAAATGCAGTATTTAAAAATAGTTTGCTGAAAAAAGTATTTAAAAACTATATTTTTTAAAAAAATATTTATTTTCTACTTAAAAGTTTAATGAAATTGTTTATTAATAAATAGCTTGTTTGAAAACAATTAAATAAAAGTGTTTTATTCACGGGTTGTTGAGGCGGGGCGGGGTGGGTCTGCGAGGCGAGGTGGGTTATGAGGCGACGCAAATTGGTAGCGAGTCGGTGGGTTAGACGAGCTGGGTCACAGGGCGAGTTGTGGGTTGCAAAAATGGAAATCGACCCGGACCCATACCCAATGAATTGAGTCGCGAGCTGGGTTCGTCCACGGGGCGGGACGAGTTGCGACTCGCCAAATGGCGAATTGGGGCGGGGTGGGGCGGCCAATTCGCCCCGTTTGACACCCTTACATTGTCACATGTGATGGAAATAATGGAATACACTTTTTGGAAGAAAAAAATTGGGAAGCATAGCATTACTCAATTTAAATTTCAAATGTTTTCAAAATACATGTGGCACTGGGACAAACTTGAATAATAATGGGACCGCTTTAACATCCTTCGATCAAAATGGGCTCTCTACCACATATATTTGGTATTCAAAATTTAGAAAGAATAGCACTACTCCATACTTATTAGTGGCTTTTGGTACCAAGATAGTGCAAATTATGTAATTCCAAAAGTGTAACTAGTTCTCTAAGGGTGTGTTTGATAAAACCGAAAATTAAGTACTGAAAAGTAAGTGTTGAATTTATGTTTTGAAAATTTTAAGTGATGTGTATTTGTAATACTGAAAACAGTGTTTAAAGAGCTAAAATATATTGCATTCAGTGATTATTTTCAGCAGAAAATTTTCACTTAACGTTTTCAGTGGATTTTTAACTATTTTTTTTTTAATTAAGTGGTACATTATCAAACGCACTAAAAAAATTTAAATGCTGAAAATTTTCATTTTCACCATTTAATTGGGTTATCAAACACACCCTAGGTGTGGTTACTTTGAAAACCACTTTGTTTTTCTACGTAAGGTGGTTTTCAAAGTTACCATACCATTGAACACCAGTTACTTCTTCTTAGCATTAATTTTGAATGTATTATACGACCAAAATTATTAGGATGTATCATAGACTTTCCCTTATAATTATTACGTTGTAAAATTATGTGTACAATGACGTGTACATATTGGCTGCCATAAAGAAAGGAAATTAAAATGGGATATTTATCTTCTCAAAAAAAAAAATAGGGGATATTTATATTTTAGTTAATTTTGTTTATAAAATTTAGAAGTCACTCTATTATTATTTTTTAATTTAATAATAATTAAATAAATTAAATAATCATTGACAATATTAAAAATATATTAAGTTTTGAATAATTATTTTATTTTTAGTCTACTTAATGTTTTCAGCGATGTGATCCTGTATCAAAATTTTATGATGATTGCTCTCAACGTTGTGAAGATTTGATCCCAACGTTATGAAACTTGCACCTGACTTCGAAACGAGTTGTTCTCTGCATTCTGAAGAGTTGCTCCCAATATTTCGAATAGTCTCATCTTTATCTTTATACAGAGTTGTTCCAAAATATTATGAAAAATTTGATTACTTTTTAATTTTACAAAAAAAAGTAAATATTTTTTATTTTCAAAAAATAATACTCTCTCTGTCCCATAATAAGTGTTCACGTTTCCTTTTTTGGATGTCCCAGAATAAGTGTTCACTTTCCTAAATTGGCATATAACTTTTACTTACTTTTCAAAACTACCCTTATAATAAAGACAAAGAAGCATTTATTTGTGGTCTCAAAATAAGCAAAAAGTCAAACATCCATCACATCTAAGGGTAAAATTGAAAAGTGACCCTTTAATGAACCAAATAAATTAATATAATATAACTTTCTTAAACATTGTGCGAAAAAGAAGTGGACACTTATTATGGAACGGAGGGAGTATGGAGTAGTACTCGTACTAATTTATAAATTTAAAAAAAAAAAAACTGAAAATTAATTCTCCCTACTGATTTGATTGAAATGACAACTAAACACTGTTTGTTTTGTTTTTCTGCCAAACAACCCAAAGATTATGTGTTGTAAGCCAACTTTACTTTTGCTTTGTCTTCTTTCCCGGTGGTTTTATTCAATAATGTTACATTCACTCCTTCAATCACACCTCTAATTACATTTAGTATATCTTGTTCCTTAATTTTAGTGGGTCCTATGTCTAACTCATGTGGAACCCACCAAAATTAAGGGCAATCAAGAGTCAGAATGTGTTGAATGTGGTTAAAGGTGTGGATGAGAGTATGGGTGTATCATTACTCGGTTTTATTTTTAATGTTATGGAGTACCAGTTACAGCATAAATAAATTGCCGTTTCAGTTACATCACTGTTTTTGGTGTGTTTTTGTTTTTTTGGTACAACCTTTGAGTTTTGAAGTAGAAAGATTCCTTTCATAAGTCCCATTCTTAACCTTCCTACTTGATAATAAACGTTATTAATGGGAGAGCATTTTTGGCCTTTTGATATTAAAGTCTTGTGAGAGTTTTTTTTTTAAAAATTATTTTAGGTCACGCTTGTTTCGCAACATTAAAGGGGATCGAGGGAGATTGGACTAGTAGTCTATTTTAATTGAATAGCACGCTATTTGACGCGACTATACCACTCGTGACTATTTATCTATTTTAAAATAATAATCTCAAATATGGGGGCTAAGTTATACTATGAGCAAGGGAAGTGTTTTTATTAATCCCATAACTATCTATTAAAATGAAGTCTTATTGTATTATTATTACAATGGAACCAGGGATTCAAATCTATTAGATTCCAATCACCTTTAATGTACTTATTAGGTTTATTTCAACCCACACAAATGTGTCACAGATAACTTTAGTAGTTTAGTTGATGTTTTTAAGAAGACTCAAATTTTATTTGAGAGATTCACTTTACAGTATTATTCCCATTACACAAGAATCTAAACTTGGTAATTTTAGGTATAGTTGAACAAGTTGATCCCTTTTTTTCTATTTGATTAAACATAAGATTTTGAGAGAATAAGTTAAAGTTAAGAATCATTTAGATTCTGTTCATGGACTTTTATAGTCTCTTTGAATTGAGAAAAGTTGAGAAAAAAGAAGATGAAATAAACAGATTTATCTCATGTTTACTAATTTGGTATGTTAGGTTGGCATAGAAGAGGTGATTAATGAAGAAAAGTTGAGAGACATAAGGAAAAAAAAATCCAATTTTTGTTTTTCTTTAAATTGGAGAGATTCAAAGAAAATAGATCATACTGAAAACAAAATATTCTTTGGAAATACAAATATATTTATGAGTAAGTCTGACTTACAAAGTAAAAAATAGAAAAGAAAAAAATGGAAGTGTTTTTCTTTAAGTACTTTTTATCCTATATAATCTAAAATAAAATAGTAACGGTTAAAATCCGCCTTCTCATATGACAAATTGTTTAGTATAGACTTGTTCTATTAATTATAGCATAATATACATCCTTAAATATACATTAAATGTCCTTGCCTGCTCATCAGTTTGGTGGTAGAGTAGTGCTTAATTTTACAAAGAAAAAAGTAATGAAAATGGGGCTGCTGTTCGCTAATTACTCCCACCTAGCTCGTCATCTATAGTTAGTGGTGGTAATTTTTGACATCATAATCTGTTTTACTGAGATAACTCGAACACGATACAACATGACACGATTAATTTAAAATAGTTTGTATTATAGATGAATAACACTCGAAACTAAAAATCAAACCCAAAGCACACTCAAAACTAAAAATCAACCCGATTAATGACACGAGAGCCCGAATTACCACCCCTACTCTCTATGTACTACACATATGCCACATAAACATACATGTACCAATCACACTTTAAAACAAATAGAAAAATACCTAAGAAAACGCGCCCAAGTCTTTCCTAGTAAAAAAAATTGGTTCTAACTATGTATATATACATATACAGAACCCTTCTCATGGGGGAGTCCTCATTTTGTTAAAGTGAGGACTTCTATTTACAGCCACTAGATTAAGTTTTTATTGAGGGGACTGAAGTAATATCACAGACTGAAAACTAAATCCAACGATTGTAAACAGAAGTCCTCACTTTAATTAAGTGAGGACTTGTTAAAGTGATGACTTCTATTTGTAGCCATTGGATTCAGTTTTCATTAATAGTACTAAAGTAATTTCACAGACTAAAAATTGAATCCAACGACTGTAAACATAAGTACTCACTTAGTTAAAGTGAGAACTCCCTCATGAGGAGAGTTCTGTATATGTGTATATGTGTGTATATATATATATGTTCATTTTATTAAAACTAAACAAACAAAATAAATTTATATTTTCTTTCTCTTCTCTTCCGCCTACCCAAATATAGTGGAGAGAACCATATTTTCTCATTTTCTTCTCTCTTCATTTCTTTTAAAAAGTTTATCTTATATTCTCTTTTCTCCACTATACTCTCAATCCAAACATACATGAACTTGAGAGAAAAGGAAGTTGAATGGAAATTATTGTTTGTTCTATGGCTTTTTCTTAATTAAAAAATAAAGAAAAAAAAGAAGAAAAAAAGAAAAAAGCAAAAAAACAAGTATTTGCTATTTAACATCTCATCTGATTTTTTTCTTTATTTTCAACTATTGTGCATGAGAAAACCACTCGATGTTTGAGTTTTGATCTCGTTTTCACTACACCAAAAACACAAAACTGGTAGTAATTAAAACAATGCCATATCCAATCTGGCACGGTTTAAAACCGTGTCAAATAGCTCCCTGATATTTAGCACGGTTTAAAATCATGCCAAATTTTGGTCAAATGGTGTCAGTTTCAAAAATCTGGCACCTTTTTTGGCACTGTTTAAAATCGATCCAGAATTTTAAAATTGTTAGCAACTCATGGCCAATTTTGTGTGCAACACGCGGCACAATTTTTGCACGCTAATCTGTCACGCTTTTGGCACTGCTAAAAATCGTGCCAATTTGGTCTTGAGCTAAAAAAATAGGAAAAATTGGTGAAAAGGGCATTAAGACAAGCTAAATTGTAACGAAGGACACTTAATAACACAACTTGGTTTTTACTCTTAATTTTTTTTTGGACCAAAATACCCTCATCTTCATCATCTAACCTTACTATCAAACCCTAGCCACCATTGCCACTACCCATGCCTAGCCTTCGGCCACCATCACTTCCACCTCCGACGACCACCACTACGATATCCGGCGACCTCCGACGACCTCCAGCGACCACCATTAGCACCTCCGGTGACCATCCACCATTGCCACCACCCATGCCTAACCTCCGGCCACCACCACTTCTACCTCCTACGACCTCATAGGACCTCCAACGACCGTCACTAGCACCTCTGGCGACCGTCACTAGCACCTCTGGCGACCATCACCTATCATCCCACCTTCATTCAATAGTTCTGACCACCTTAAGAGAAGTTTCTCTTAAGATCAGTTAGCCGTGGAGATTTGTGTTGGTGGTGGTGGTAGTGGTGGCCGGTGGTGGTGGTGGCCGGCGGTGGTGGTGGCAATGGAGGGGGAGGAGAGAGAAAGTTAGAGAGAGAAGAGAGTTGGTGGTAGTGGCAACTACAATGCGAAGGCTCCAGTGACGGCTTCGACGACAACGAGGATGGCTCCAGTGGTGGCTACGGTGGTGGTGGTTATGATGGTGGTGGCTATGGTGGAAGGAGGAGAGAAAGTTAGAGAGAGAAGAGAGATGGTGGAGGTGGTGGCTATGGAGGGGGAGGAGAGAGAAAGTTAGAGAGAGAAGAGAGTCCGGCGATAGTGACTTCTCAGCTCTGGTGGTAGTGGTTGTAATGGTGGTGGCTATGGAAGGAGGAGGAGAGAAGATGGTGGTGGTGGTGGTGGCTATGGAGGGAGGAGGAGAGAAGATAGTGGCAGTGGTGGTGGCTATAGAGGGGGAGGAGAGAAAATGGTGGAGGGAGGAGGAGAGAAGATGGTGGCTATGGTAGTGGTGGTGGTGGTTGTGATGGTGGTGGCTATGGAGGGGGAGGAGAGAGAGATGTTGGTGGTGGTGGCTATGGAGGGGAGGAGAGAGAAAGTTAGAGAGAGAAGAGAGATGGTGGTGGTGATGGTATCTTAGGAATCCATGGGCAATTTTTGCCATTTAGAATGAAATTTAAAATTTTATAGGACTAAGAGGAATAGTTAAAATTTTAGAAGACTTTGGGAGGGAAAGTTTTTTTTCAGAGTGTGTCCCTGTGTAGGTGTTTGATTATGGCTTGTCCTTTAGTCCAATTTAGCCCAACTTTAGGGGCCTTACACCAAGTCTCCCAAAAAAAATTCATTTTGGCACTATTTTGGAACGGTTCTGAGCTGTGCCAGATATTTTTTAAGGCAAAAAAATAAAAATTTAACAGCATTACAACCCCAATAGAAAAATAGCAATAGCACCTAGAATCATATGAGTTACAAGTATCAACTAATATATAATAAAGTTTTCAATAGAAAGAAAAAAAAACCCATGAAAATCCAACATATAGTGTATACATTAAACATAATAAAACTAAGACATATATTCCAAATAGAGTCCCTAACAAAAAAAAAACATGTAAATGTAACATATAATTTAAAGTTGAATAAGGGACTTATAATTAAACAATACTTTTTACAACTGGGCTGAGTTATTGGCTATAGCACCAGCATCGGCTGGAGGCTGGACAAGTTTACCACTTTGATGCAATTCAATGACCCTATAAAAACCACAAAAAGTTCCAAAAACCTTAAAACCTACAACACTCGTATGCATGTTGTTGCATTTCATTACAATTATCACGCATGATAATGTGATGTAATGTGCATTTGTAGCACATGTGTTAGTGAGTCGTGACTCATGAGTTGATTTGGGTGTCTGTGTAAGAGAACTCTTTAAGACTGTGTGAAATGGATGTTTTGTTGCTGTGACGTATCTTAGAAATTGAGACCATCATTGTGGACACTAAATGTTTATCTGAAAATAAATGTTTACCTGTGTATTTCACTATCTGTATTATTATCTGGTTTAGAATATGATACACCAAAGTTGGCTCTATTCTATGACCGAGCGGTTCAACTCAGCAGTCGGTCCCTGTCCCGGTCAAATCATGCACAACTCCTCGGACAAGCATTAGCCCGAGCGGTCTAGTCTACCCGAGACTCACCATCCCGAGCAGTTCATTCACGACCAGACCAACAGGTCGGGAAGACCACACTGGCACGGTCCGTACAAGCGCAGGCCAGCTGGGCCCACAACACATGCACCAGAATATTCCAGACAATTTCCTACTCAAGATAGAAGACTTATGGAAAGTGGACATTGTTTCCTAATCCAGTTAGGAAACCCCTACAATTAATGCCAATCAAGCTCAATTGGATTATATTTCCTTATCCATGTATGAGTAGGTCTCTTGCATCTATAAAAGAGACCACTCACCCCCCTTCAAAGGGACCGACTTTTCAGTCTCTACAACACCTCTATAGCAGTCACCAACACGCCTGGCTGACCTACGGTAGCTCCAAACTATTGTTGGTTCACCACAGGTTCCCGGCTTTTTACAGTATAGTGAACGTGCTCAGACATACACGTGGACGTAGATTCCTTCATTAATAGGGCCGAACCACATACAGAAAACCAGTCTCTCACTCTCTCTCCCCTTAAATTGCTTTAATTTACTTTAACAAAATTTTGGCATCATCAGCTTGGCGCCGTATGTGGGAATGACAAGTTCTTCATCAACAAATCTCTTGGATGATAGCCATGCCTCCGAAGAAGGGTGAGAAGACTATACAGCAGGCCAATCGGGATGTTCCGCCGGCGCCGGCGCCGGCTACGGTAGTCATGATATCTCAGCAGATCATCGCGACCCTCGCACAACTCTTGGAGTGTCAGCGTCAAATCCAGCAACAGATCGAAGCCCTGCTGGCCCAGCAAAGCAGTTCTCCAGTGCCCGAGAAACAACCCGGGAATGTTGCGTATAATCGGGAACCGATCCTGACCAGACAATGTGCCCGAGCCAACCTGTCTCGTGTTGAGGATGCCAGAGATATCAACAGTAGGCATGCTGCCCGAGAAGAAAGGCAGGAGCATATGGCCCGGGAATCAGTCCAGGGTCACTCGGTCAAGAGCTAAGGTGTCCCTAAGCACACGATCAACTAGAGTCATAGCCAAGCCCGATCCCAGGGGATAGCACACCGCCATGAGAAGGAAGCCTACTCTACTAACCCGACCTGCAGCCTGGATACCGGTCGAGAAGGTGTGGTAGCACGTATCAAGGACTTGCAAAAACAGATTGATGGAGTGGCCAAAAGGCTAGGCCAGAACCCTACTCAAATTTACACCAATACCGAGACAGAGTCACCATTCTCTAGCCAGATCACGAGGTTTGCCATCCCGCGCAAATTTAAGCAGCCTCGCATAGATCCCTATAACGGCTCAAAAGCACGGTCGACCACGTCTGGACCTATAAGGCTCAGATGGCCATGGCAACCAACTCCGATAAACTACATTGCCTAGCCTTCCCCAGCACTTTGAAAGGCCCGACTGTGCAATGGTTCTACTTCTTGGAGCGCCGATCGATCCGCAGTTTCAAGCAACTCAACAAGTAGTTCATCAACCAGTTCATCGGTATACATGAATGGCCAAAGCTTGACATGTAGCTACTGACAGTCATACAAAGGAGTAATGAGACCCTCAAGGAATTCACCGACTGGTTTAATCAAGAGAAGCTCGAAATCTATGATCTTGATGAAATTATTGCTATTATAGCCTTCTGCTTGGGAGTTCAACACACCAAGTGCGCCGCGTCGTTTCACAGAAATCAACCAGAAACCTTAGTTAAACTCACTGAGAGGGTTGGAGAATACATTGGCACTAAAGAGTTTTTAAAGACCAAAGACCCCAGGCGCGTAAGCAACGAGTCTTCCAGAAGTAAGTGAAAGCGAGATCAGTTCGGGAGTTCTGACAGTTCTTCCAGTTCACAGCAATTAGGGTCAGACAGTCTCGACCTGACCTCCAGGTCACAGCAGGCAGGGTCTGGCAGTCCCGACCCGACCTCCAGTTCACAACGGTCTGAGTTCGGCAGCCCCGACCTGACCTCTAGTTCGCAGCAGTCAGGATCCAGTGATCCCGACCTTGAATCTAGCTTAGAGTAATCAGGAGTCCAGTGATCCCGACCCGACCTCCTGTCTCTAACAATCTCGACCAATCCAACTACAGTGGTACTTGTCCGATCATTGCATAAGGCTCCGCAAATTGTTAAAGAGCTCTTGAAAAGACCTCGGGCCACACCTGAGGCCCATCAAAAGCCTCGGGCTCCGAACCCAGGCACAAAATACCTCGGGGTCTGAACCCAAGCACTAAAGACCTCAGGATTGCACCCAAGGCAAAAGACCTCGGTGTCACGCCCAGGGCATCGGCTTCCCTTAGGTCCAACCTACGATGGGGGCAAATCTCCCTAGGTGGCTGACGATGGCAAGCTTCAAAAGACCCTGCAACCACCCATGTTCCAGGTCGGTTACCTACACTCCTTGCCTCCATAAGACCCTCGTCTTGGCGAAAGCTTGGGGGGCAAAAAGGAACAATGGACTAAACAGGTAATCACACCGGGTACTTACAGGCCTTGTGGTAACTAAGTCAAACTCTTAGACAACCCGGGCACCTACAATACTCAGAGGGAATAACTCTACTTAGGTCCAAACTGGCGATAGAGGTGACTAAAATCTCTTAGGTTAGCCGATGATAGAGGAGCAAAAAGACCCTAAAGCAATGTGATTTAAGTCGGCTCCACCAACATAGTCAAACTCTTCTCCCAATAGTCTTGACGAAGGCTAGATGGGCAGAAGATAACCATCCTAGGGAGTTAACATAAAAGACCCTAAAGCAATACGTTTTAGGTCGGCTTTTCTAACATGGTCAAATTTTTCTGCCCACAATCTTGACGAAGGTTTACGGTTAGAAGATGCCATCCTGGGAGCTAACTTAAACAAAAGACTCCAAATTAGGCCGAGTCTCAACTCTTGGTCAATTCCTGAGCACTTAAAGACTCTGGGCTAGGCTAAGTCTAAAATCTTAACCAGTTCCCAAAAACTCACAAGACTCAGAAGCTCTAAGACAGCTTCCCCGAGCACTCAGACAGTGGTAGGTGACATCAAACAAATTTCCAAACTTGCCCCGATATAGCATCAAGCCAACCTTGGAAATGGGGGGCAGCTGATACACCCAAAGTTGGCTCTATCTTATGACCGAGCGGTTCAACTCAGCAGTCGATCCCTGTCCAGGTCAAATCATGCACAACTTCTCGGACAAGCATCAGCCCGAGCGGTCTAGTCTACCCGAGACTCACCATCCCGAGCAATTCATTCACGACCAAACCAACAGGTCGGGAAGACCACACTGGCATGGTCCGTACAGGCATAGGCCAGCTGGGCCCACAACACATACCCCAGAATATTCCAGGCAATTTTCTACTCAAGATAGAAGACTTATAGAAAGTGAACATTGTTTCCTAATCCAATTAGGAAACCCCCACAATTAATGGCTATCAAGCTCAATTGGATTATATTTCCTTATCCATGTATGAGTAGGTCTCTTGCATCTATAAAAGAGACCACTCACCCCCTTCAAAGGGACCGACCTTTTAGTTTCTACAGCACCTCTATAGCAGTCACCAACACGCCCGACCGACCTACGGTAGCTCTAATCTATTGTTGGTTCACCACAGGTCCCCGACTTTTTACAGTATAGTGAATGTGCTCAGACACACACATGGACGTAGGTTCCTTCATTAACAGGGCCGAACCACATACAAAAAACCAGTCTCTCACTCTCTCTATCCTTAAATTGCTTTAATTTACTTTAACAAAATTTTGGCATCATCAGAATATGTTTCCATTGTTAATGTTAGTACCCTTGTGAGGACAAATTAACACGCTACATAATTACTAGGCTAATTAGTGATTTCATAAAATCATGTGGAATCGCATTTTAGCAACCAAACGAAACTTAGTAAAAAACTAGTAAAGTAAGATATTTACTACTAAGGGTACTAAATCGAAGGTTTAAGACCTTGAGGGGAGTTAAACGATATTTTGAAAAGTAAAAACTATATATACATAAGTATGATATATTTTTAATTGTCAAAACCTAATTTGCTTCTAAGAGGAGGAGAGAGAAATGATAATTCAATCTTCGAGCTTGCGACGTTCATTTTCGGTGATCCGCCCATTGATCAAAATATTTTATCAGATATTCAAACTCCTTAAGGTAAGGCCGTCATTTTGATATCCATTAGGTCTTGTTTGGATAAGTTGTTTGAAAACTCATTTTCTAGAATTTTCATAAAAAGTTTATAATCAGACTTTTGATCGATAGGTATTGTACTGGACGGACTTCTACACGATCTTTTATGCTTGGGTTTTATTTGGAATGAATTTTAAGAGCGTTAATCGAAGGTGAGTGATTCAACTATGTGTTTTGGAATGATTTCTTGACATGTATTCATGTTTGGTATGAAAAACATGTGTTAGTTCACATATATATTGTTTAGTTCATATTGGGCAACTATATTGATAAGTAGGTCCAATTGCATGGTGAAATGTTTGGATTATGTCAAAAGCACAGTGAAATATACTTTAGCATGTTTAGGTGCTATTTGGGTCAAAGGAGCACGTGGTACCAAACCATTTTGTGGAGTCGTTATAGGTATAAGGTCACACGTTTGAAGAAAAGAAACGTGGGTCTTACCTTATCGCGTGGACTTAATGGCAAGGAGTCGCGGACTAGGAGTGTGGAACATACACATGAGACTCCGGAGACTAGTATGAAATGTAGAGAATGTGAATGCGAGCATGTTTATCATTCATTTGCTTTAATCACTAAGCGTTAGCTTAAACGAATCAAAATATATGTAGTTAATCAAATAACCATTTCAGGTATTAATGCTGGCGAGGAATTGGGAAAATGATCACGAGATGTCGGGAGTTCAATTAGAAGGCGACTTATCATGTACACCTCTGTCACACCCGTCCCGGAATTTCATTCATTTTATTTTAACATAATTAAAATCATGTGGATTATTAATGTTTATTAATAATTGAGATAAGCGGTTGACTGTGGTCATCGGAAGGTGTCTAGTGAGGACACGGTGATTCGATATTCGCGAAACTTTCCATGTGATTAAATGACATTTATGTGAATTAAATGTTATTTGACTTTACCTGATTTCCATGAATAGTAATTATACCTGTGTAGTATAATTTTTGGTAGTTTCAATCTTGTTTAAGATCATTTTGATAGTGTTGACGATAACCAATAGGATACACCGCATAAAAAGGTAGCTTATCTAGAGATTCCACAAAAATTAATTCCGGGCGTAATTACGACGACAAACGGAACTAAGTCGGAAAGTTTTATAATTCATGGTTTTTACTCGAGAAGAGATAATATGGTAGTGTGTAACGTTTTAGAGAATAATTAGTAGTTTTGAAAACTCTTAGGGAGGTAAATACATTTTTCAGAAATATTGCCTATATATAGGAAGTCAAGATATTTTTCATTTCATAGTTTTCTCAAAACCTAAATTCAAGAGGTGATTTATTGCTTAGAGGTTCAAGGCACAAATCGACGAACTTCTGCCCGTTTATTTTCTCTCAAATTTCATATTTGAACTCCCCAAGGTAAGGGCTACGTTTTGGTAGTCATTAGGCCACATATGGATAAGTTTTTACAAATCTCTAAATCTAGAAATTTGGGGAAAAGACGTGTGAACTTGTAGGTTTTGCATCGGATCGGAGATTCGACGTTTATTTGGCCTTCTAGTCGTTCCCTCAAAGTTATACGACGATAACTCGAAGTATGAATTTCTAGCCTATGTTATATAGGAAAATTTCATGTTTTGAATTTCGACGACGAAATTGTGATCCGGGTAAAATTCATGTATTAATCTTTGGTCCGTTAATTATGCATGTGCTAAAATATGAAAAGCATGTCTACTTTTACGCGAGCACGTTGAGTTGATTATGTAGGTCAAAGGGGAGTTTATACAACTTCATACTGGGGTAACCTTCTCCATGTTGGAGAATTGTAGTAGTGACGACTATTGTGCATGGTTTAAGGCTTGGACTTGCCAGGGCACTTAGGGATGCAATGGTTGTAGGCTTGGACTAGATGTTGGCATCGCGGTTTAAGGCTTGGACTTGCTGCTACCGGGTGAATGCGTATTTCCTCCCTAGAGACTATTTGATGTGATTTATGAGGTTAAAACATGATTTATTATATATGCATATGTTATCAATTGTGCACTCAGCATGTAGCTGAGCAGTGGAGCTTTACTCCATTGCAGGTGACAAGAATAAAGGGAAAAAGAAGCGTGAAGAGTGAGGTCGTGGGAAAGACGGGGACCTCCACTTGTGCCTATTTTTATTTTTCATTTCCTTGATGAAAATGTAATATTGAGAAGTTAAGATTTGAAACTTCGCTTTTAAACCATGGGATGGTTTTGTAATAGTGTAATATGCATTTAGAACTCCTTACAGTTAGTTTGAATGTGTCTGAACTCCTAAGTTCGTGTTTTGTAAACCTAACTTGTCAAATTCAGATTTTTGGAGGAATGTAATAGCACTTTGTGTTTTAATCCAAACAAGCCTTAACTTGCTGTGTTATCATTTCTTTTTCTAGGATTAATAAGGTGTTTTTATGTCCTTGCAACATTGATAGGGTTGCGAAGTAGTGGATTGAAGAGTGGAAGTTTTGGAAAGTTTTAAAGTGATGGTTGTTTGATTCTTAGCAAAATTCTGCAGCATTGGGGAGAATTCTGCTAAAGGGTCATTCGACCGGTTGTAGGGGGTCGTTCGACCGGTCGAAATACCCCCTGCAAGAAATCTTTTTATACCCCTTCCAGAAATAATTTAAATGTTTTGATTGGTTCTTAGGGTACCTTTGGGATCCCTTTTAATATAAATTCATCCGGTTCGATATATAATAATGTTTTCAATTTTATACGGATTTTACAACTCGGAAGATATCGTTTCCTAAAGTTTTAATACTTAAGGTTGTTTAAAAGTTTTTTTCCACTGCATATAGTTATTTAATGGACTGGATAAGCCTTGGTGGCGTGCCATGTATCCTATTTCCGGGCGTTAGCGGGATGGGTCGTGATAACCTCGTAATGTTGTAATAGAAATGTTAGAATAAGAATTTCATGACTTTTAAACTATGTTTAACTTAGTATCTTAGAACGAATCCGTGATGTTGTAATAGACCATAATATTTTGTAATTAAGTTTTGGTAATGTTATAATCTAGTTAGGATCACTTTGGAATGAGTTTGGAGTGTGTGTTTGATCCCTGGTTGAATTTAAAAAACTTTTTAACTTAGAAAATTCTGCAGAATGTGCTGCTGCAATGAAACCAGTCAACTGGTTTGTGAAAACAGTCGACTGGATCCTTTTATTGAGTAATTCACTGCAACAGTTTATGAAAAACAGTCGACTGGGTCCCCCGACATAGCCGACTGGTTTGTGTTTCAGAATCAGATCTTTCTGCTTGGACTGGATTTCAGTCTACCGAAGAGTGCAGTCGACTGATAATTTTTTACCCCAGTCGACTGGACTTGGGAGCAATCAACTGGACTGGCTATAGAGTTTTTAGGCTCTCTATATCTTGCATTTCCAATCGACCGGACCTTTGATCAGTCGACTGGATTTCTGTTTTCAAAGGAGTGTTTCTTTAAGTGTTTTCAAAGGGGCAAAACTTTTATAGTCTGAAATTATGGAAATCTACTATTGTTTTTTCGTTGATGTTTTACTTTAATTGATTTGGGTGAGTCTCAGTGGCGTGCCACGGACTTCGGCTCCACTATTGTGGGACCGGGCTGTGACAAAACCACAACCCTAAAGAAACTAAGAGGAGATTATTATAAGGGAAGTTGAAGAATTGGACTTATTATCACATCCACCGACGAACATGTTAGGTATGGTTCTCTATCCAGTCCACTCTGCTAGAGTAGCATAAATTTCACTTCCATCACCTTCAAAAAAGAGATCAACAGATTCTTAAAAATACATAGCAACAATAACTAGTTGAAGTAAATATAGAACAATAGCAAGCATGACTAGACTCTACTTGAGAAGTAATTTACGAGTACTACCATAATAGTAGAGAGAAGTTACTATTCTTGATCCAATTTGAACAGACAAGTTAAAAAGAGAATCTATTTCCGAATATGCGAATCAAATATGTGCAATCATAGAACAATATATAAGCGCTAAGATTTGAATTTGTTGTCTTCTTTAGGTGATCATGACTGCTATAAAATCTTAAGCTGTTAGGGACAGTGTACGAAAGAGCTAGACCTAGGTTTCAAATCCTAATTTGACCTTTGGTTTCCCAAATATATTTAAAGTTAACCACTTGTAACACCTACTCTCGCGGGCACTATTTAATTGCATTTAGCATGCATCATTATCATTAAATTAATGATGTGATTATATGTGTTAAGTGAGTTTTAACTTACTAAGATGAGTAGTCACTTCTGTGGTCTGTTAGGGATACCTTTGCGAGGACGAATTGGACACGTTGCATAATTAGTAGGTTAATTAGCAACTTCATAATATTATGTGGGACCATTTATGAGACCCATATGTGACATAGACAAACACCCATTCAAGTTTACGATAATTTTAATAAGGTTCATAATTAGCAGGGGTATAAATGCAAACTTACCAAAATGTTGGGGAGGCAAGATTAAAAATGGAAACTTAGAGTCACATGCTAGTCGACACATGGCTAATGACTCATAGCCTTGAGTCTTCGTCCTTAGTAAACAAAAGATTTACAAAGAATTGACAAAAAAATTCGACGATTTCGACGACGACGCTCGCGACGACAAACGACGTACCGTTTGACGTTCAATTTCAAAACAGGCTACATATTCAGACTCCTGGAGGTGATTCTAATGTGGTGGTATAAATCTTATTGTGTTCTGAGATAGTTTTTCTGGGGCCCCAATTCAGGAACTTAACTCATAATTTGTAACTTTTGTATAGGAATTATACCTGGATATTATTAGGCTTTTAAATTGGCTACTGGGAGCGAAATCTTTGAGGTGAGGAACAATAATTATAGAATCTGGATAATTGGATGTTTGGAATTATATTTGTAATGATATGTATGTCTATTTTTATAAACTAGCATGTTTAGTTATTATTGGGGAAACCATGTGGTTAATAAGACCCATTTGTCTGGCAAAAGCATGATATAATAAACTTATATGAGCACGTTGAGTTGTGTATTTGGGTCAAAGGGAAACTTGTACTTACCATCGAAGTGATGAGATCAGATGCCAAAATTGGCCATGGGATTACACCCTTGAAAGGAAGAGGTGTGGATCTCGGTTAGTCGCGCGGACTAATGGAGTAGTCGCGGGCTAACGTGAAAGGGTAGCTGGTACTTGCGTTCCCAGAGACCATAGTGATGTGTAGAAAAGATGAGATTGAGCATGTCCATTATTCATATTTATAATTGTTGGCATTCACCAATATATAGCTAATATAGTGTAGTGGTTATCAAATAACCATTGTAGGTGATAATGGCAAGACGGTGAAAGAGTAAAGGAATGGAATCGGCAAAGTACTGGCAAGAGACGCAGGGTTTTTGGGTGCAGTTAATGTAGATAACTTCATGTGTAGAACTTAAACTTGTAATATGATAGTTGTAATTGGATTTTGGAGTAGATTCATGAATATTCACTTTAACTTATGTTTTCAACAAGTTAAGTTGTAGTTTGGCTACTAGACTTTGTACCTCTCTAGTAATGTAAGTGACACTTATTTCATGTTTCACCGGCTTTCATTTCGGGTTTAAATCTTGTAGCAATTAGTGGGATAACTTGTGGATATGTTGGTTGATAGGTCCGTGTTTATACAGATTGGATTTGGGTTTCTTTATCAAGTGTTGTGCATTTAAGATTGAGTTTTGGTTTGTAAACAGGGCGCTGCTGCAGAATTTGAATTCTACTGCACAAATCAGTCGACCGAATGCCCGACCCAGTCGACTGAGTCATGTAGTAGAATACCAAATTCAGGAGTTGAGGGTGTTCAGTCGACTGGACCCAATGTTCAATCGGTCAGACCATCTAGTCGACCGGACCAGGGGTTTCTCAGAAAAATGCTCTCAATAATTTGCAATTCCAGTCGACTGTGTCCCCGATCAGTCGACTAGATACTCTACTGTAAAAATGTTTTTGTTTTAAAAGTGTTTAAAATGGAAACAACATTTTATAACTCTGATTTATTATTAATAATGGGGACTTAGAAGTGTAATGGGAGCCTTGGTGGTGTGCCACGTGTCCTCAAATCGTATGCGCAGTTCCAGGGCGTGACATTTAGTGGTATCAGAGCAATAGGCTTAGAACTTTGGGTACGAGCGACGACGACTTGAGTGAACTTGGTATAATGAGTAATTAGATGCATATCATGAATGTATATGGGTATGGAATATGATTGTTGCATGTTATATTAGCATAGCATGCATGGTATTTATGTGAGTTGATTGGTAGGTATGAAATGGTAGACCCAAACTGGGAACGTGCACCTCTTTCGAGGACGGACCATTTGGAAGGTGCAGTGAGTAATTTTGTGAGATCAGTAAATGAACAGGTACTTGAAAGGCCAGCAAACCCACAACCATGACGCAATGGATTATTGAACAGTTCTATAAATGGAGGCCACTTCAGTTTGAGGGAGGTCCCGACATGTCATTAGCTGATAGTGGGCTAATGGATATGAATCGTATTTTTCGAGCTGTAGACTGTACTGATGGTGAAAATATCATGTGTGCCGCTGATACCCTCAAAGGGGGAGCTTAAAATTGGTGGACTAATCAGATTTCCTAAGGACCGCCAGAGACATGGAGGAGGTTTGAAAAAGAGTTTAATAAGTGATATTTTTTGGCATCGGCAAAGACACAATTGAGTCAGGAATTTGCAAATCTACAGCAAGGGGACATGTCTGTCAATGAATATGCTACAAGGTATAATGATCTACTTCGGTTTGGATATCGGTCCATTCCAAGGGAAGAAGATAAAGCCCGAAAGTTTGAGGAGGGATTGAGAGATAACATTCGCAACCGTGTTGATACGCTACAACATCAAAATGTGGCCGATGTGCAAGATGTGGCCTTGATAGTAGAGAGGGATATTGAGAAATTCAAACAAGGACAACAGGGAAAGCAAGCGTATGAGGATAAGGGAAAAGGGCAAGGGTTCTCTAAGAGGACATTCTCGCAAGGTTCAGACTCGGGTACAAGGAGCCAAGGGAAGAATACCTACTCTGGGGTGACTACCCCATTGTGTCCAACATGCAATCGACGACACGCCGGAGTTTATCACCTGACATTGGTGTGCAATATTTGCAAAAACTAGGACATGTTGCAAGATTCTGTCCGCAAGTAAGAGCTCAGAGTACTGGAGGTTCTAGCTCAGATATGAGAGGGCGATGTTACACTTATGGGGTACCGGGACATCAAGATAAGAACTGCTCGACAGAGAAACAAGGCACAAGTTCAATGGCTACAACCGGAGCAAGGTCTGGAACTAATGTGGTTAAGGGAAAGGGCATTGAGCCAAGTCAAGGGAGGTTCTATTAGTTGGCACCGGGAGATATTTCAGCTACCGACTCCGTCGTATCAGGCATATTACCAATTTATTTGCATCCAACTTATGTTTTAATAGATTCGGGGTTGACACATTCATTTGTTGCACGTGGGTTTGTTAAACATTTACATGGCATGTCCGAATCCTTAGGATATGATTTGTAGGTATCTTTACCTCTTAGTATACCAATGACGACATCCACAGTTTTCAAGGTATGTGACATCCAGGTGGATGATAGAACATTGACTGTTGACTTAATACCGTTGATTGTTCACTATTTTGATGTAATTTTGGGTATGGATTGGTTATCCATGAACCCAAGCCTTCGTTGATTATGAACGAAAAAGAGTTATTTTTCGACCACCGGGGTTGGGAGAATTTATTTTTTAGGGAATTGGTGTCATAGCACCACCATTGTTAGTGTTGGCAATTTGGGCTGGTAAATTGTTGAAACAAGGTTGTCAGGGATTCTTATGCTCTATAATTGATACACGTGTTACGGGCACAAAGGTAGAAGATATATTAGTGGTACTGGAGTTTCTGGATGTATTTCCGGAGGACTTGCCAGATGAATTGATTGAACGAGAAATTGAATTCACTATTGAAGTAGCTTTGGGATCTCAGCCTGTATCAAAGACACCGTACATGATGGCACCAGTAGAGCGTAAGGAGTTAAAAATCCAATTACAAAAGTTAGTGGATAAGGGGTTTATTAGACCGAGTGTATCGCCATGGGTACACCGGTCTTATTTGTTAAGAAGAAAGATGGAACCATGAGGATGTGTATTGACTACCGTGAACTAAATAAGCTAACTATCAAGAATAAATATCTGTTGCCCAGAATTGATGATTTGTTCGACCAACTTCAAGGAGCTCAAGTATTCTCTATAATTGACTTGCGATCAGTACTATCAGCTGAAGTGAAGGAGGATGATATAGAGAAAACTCCATTTGGACCTGCTATGGCTACTATGAGTTTCTTGCCATACCATTTGGGGTTACTAATGCACCAGCAGCGTTTATGGATTTGATGAACTGGGTATTCCAAGATTACTTGGACGAGTTTGTAATTGTCTTCATTGATGACATTTGGATATATTCTAAGAGTGTAGAAAACCATGAAAGGCATCTTCGATTAATTTTGCAACGACTCCGAAAGAAGAAGCTGCTTGGAAAGTTGAAGAAATGTGAGTTCTGGTTAACAAGATTGCATTTTTGGGCCATGCAACATCAAAAGAAGGTGTATCAGTAGATCCATATAAAATTGAAGCTATAGCTAATTGGAATACGTTGACAAACGTGTCAGAAGTAAGAAGTTTCTTGGGATTAGCTAGTTACTATCACAGGTTCGTGGAGAATTTCTCAAGAACTGCAACACCTATGACCCGACAAATGAGGAAAGATGTACCATTTGTATGGAGTCCTAAGTGTGAAGAAAGCTTTATGCAGTTGAAAACTCGATTAAAGTCATCACCGATTCTAACAATTCCATCGGGGACTGAGGGATTTAGTATTTATAGTGATGCTTCGCATTGGGGGTTGGGATGTGTTTTGATGCAAAACGACAAAGTTATCGCCTATGCTTCACAATAATTGAGGCCACATGAAGTTAATTATTCGACACATGATTTGGAGCTAGCGGCAGTGATATTTGCTTTAAAAATTTGGCGGCATTACCTAGACGAGGCAAAGTGTGAAATTTACACTGACCACAAGAGTTTGAAATACCTTTTCACCCAGAGAGACCTTAACATGAGGCAGAGGCATTGGTTAGAATTGAAATGGAACAACTGAAACTAGAAGTAATTCCAGAAACTAGGGGTGCTTTGATGTCGGTAATCATCGTGCAACCATCCTTAGTAGATAAATTCACAGCAAACAACTTCAAGATCTAGAATTGAAGAAGATTTGTGATGGAATGCCCTAGGGTATTTTGAAAATGGAATATTGAAGTTCAGGAATAGGGTTTGTGTACCCAATGTAGATCAGATCAAAGAAACAATTCTAGAGGAGGCATATAGTACCAAGTATTCGATTCATTCGGGAAGCACGAAAATGTACCGCGACTTACGGGAAGTCTATTGGTGGTCTGGAATGAAACTAGAGGTAGCAGAAAATGTGGCTAAATGCGTGGTATGTCAGCAAGTCAAAGTAGAACATTAGAAACCAGCAGGGCAGTTAATGCCATTACCTATATCGAAATGGAAATGGGAAATATTATAATGGATTTTGTATCGGGTTTGGCGAGATCTAGGAAGTCAAATGACACCATTTGAGTAATCGTTGATCGATTGACCAAGTCAGTACATTTCTTGCCAATCAGGAGTAATGACTCGATAAAACTAGCGGAGTTATATGTTCAAGAGATAGTACGATTACACGGAGCTCCAGTATCGATTGTTTCTGACAGAGATAGCAAGTTCACATCACAATTTTGGCAAGGATTACAATAGGCTGTGGGTACTAAACTAAGTTTTAGTACGACATTCCATCCTCAGACCAATGGCCAGTCAGAGCGAGTAATTCAGATATTAGAGGATATGCTATGACTATGTGTACTAGACTTCAAGGGAGATTGGGAAGAGCATTTGCCACTAGCTGAATTTGCTTATAACAATAGCTACCAAGCTAGTATTGGAATGGTGCCTTTTGAGGCTTTATACGGGCAAAAATGTTGCTCGCCAGTTTACTGGATTGAAGTGGGATAAAGAAAATTAATAGGGCCTGAGACAGTTCAACAAACTATGGAAAAGATTAAAGTGATACAACATCGGCTACAAACGGCTCAAAGTCGTCACAAGAGTTACGCGGATTTAAAGAGAAGATCGATAGAATTCGAAGTGGGAGACTATGTATTGCTGAAGGTATCGCCTTCCAAGGGAGTGGTACGATTTGGGAAATGAGAAAAGTTGAATCCGAGATATGTCAGACCATTTGAGGTTATTGGAAGAGTTGGACTAGTGGCGTATCGATTAGATTTGCCACAAGAACTATCCAATGTACACAATATATCAATGTTACGGAAATATGTATCAGATTCGAATCAAGTAATCGAACCAGAACCATTGGAGATCAGAGAAGACTTATCATATATTGAGTATCCAATTAAAATTCTTGACCACAAAGAGCAAGTATTAAGGACAAAGACTATTCCACTAGTCATGGTATTGTGGCAGAACCACTCAGTTAAGGAAGCTACAAGGGAAACTGAGAAGGAAATGTGAAAGCAGCATCCGTACTTGTTCGAAACTTAAGGTATAATGAGTTTGAGGATAAACTCCTTTTTAAGGAGGGGAGAGATGTAACACCCACTCCCACAGGCACTATTTAATTGCATTTAGCATGTATCATTAGCATTAAATTAATGTTGTGATTATATGTGTTAAGTGAGTTTTAACTCACTAAGATGAGTAGGGGTTTCCAGTTTGGAACCCAGAGATAGGCCAATGTGGCAGTCCCAGCTTGGGACAGCTATAAGAGGTCCCCGTGTGATGGGATAGATACCAAAAATAATTCTTATGTGCTTACAGGTTTATTAAGGCATATGTGAATTTAATATTATGATGTTTTAATAGCATATTAATTGTTAGAGATCACTTTTGTGGTCTGTTAGGGATACCTTTGCGAGGACGAATTGGACATGTTGCATATAAGTAGGTTAATTAGCAACTTCATAATATTATGTGGGACCACTTATAAGACCCATATGTGACATAAATAAACACCCATTTAAGTTTGGGATAATTTTAATAAGTTTCATAAGTAGCAGAGGTATAAACGTAGACTTACCAAAATGTTGGGGAGGCAAGATTAAAAATGGAAACTGAGAGTCACATGCTAGCCGACACATGGCTAATGACTCATAGCCTTGAGTCTTCGTCCTTAGTTAACAAAAGATTTACGGAGAATTGACGAGAGAATTCGACGGTTTCGACGACGACGCTCGCGACGACAAACGACGTGTCGTTTGACGTTCAATTTCAAAACAGGCTACATATTCGGACTCCTGGAACTTAACTCATAATTTGTAACTTTTGTATAGGAATTGTACCTAGATATTATTAGGCTTTTAATTTGGCTACTAGGAGCAAATCTTTGTGGTGACTGACAATAATTATAGAATCTAGATAATTGGATGTTTAGAATTATCTTTGTAATGATATGCATATCTATTTGTATAAAGTAGCATGTTTAGTTATTATTGGGCAAACCCATGTGGTTAATAAGACCCATTCTATGGCCAAAGCATGATATAATGAACTTATATGAGCACTTTGAGTTGTATATTTGGGTCAAAGGGAAACTTGTAATTACCATCAAAGTGATGAGACCAGGTGTCAAAATTGGCCATGGGGTTGCATGCCTGAAAGGAAGAGGTGTGGATCTCGGTTAGTCGCGCAGACTAATGGAGTAGTCGCGGGCTAACGTGAAAGGGTGGCAGGTACTTACATTCCCGGAGACCATAATGATGTGTAGAAAAGATGAGATTGAGCATGTCTATTATTCATGTTCATAATTGTTGCCATTCACTAGCATATAGCTGATATAGTGTAGTTGTTACTAAATAACCATTGTAGGTGATAAAGGCAAGAAGGCGAAAGACTAAAGGAATGGAATCAGCAAAGTATTGGCAAGAGATGCGGGGTTTTTGGGTGCGGTTAATGTAGATAACTTCATGCGTAGAACTTAAACTTGTAATATGGTAGTTGTAATTGGCTTTTGGAGTAGAATCATGAATATTCACTTTAACTTATGTTTTCAACAAGTTAAGTTGTAGTTTGGCTACTAGACTTTGTAACTCTCTAGTAATGTACATGACACTTGTTTTATGTTTCATCGACTTTCATTCTGGGTTTAATTCTTGTAGCAATTAGTTGGATAACTTGTGGATGGTGGTTGATAGGTCCGTGTTTATACAGATTGGATTTGGGTTACTTTATCAAGTGTTGTGCATTTAAGATTGAGTTTTGGTTTGTAAACAGGGCTGCTGCAGAATTCGGATTCTGCTGCACGAATCAGTCGACCGAACGCCCGACCCAGTCAACTGAGCCATGTAGCAGAATACCAAATTCAGGAGTTGAGGGTGTTCAGTCGACTGGACCCAATGTTCAGTTGAACGAGCCTCAAAATTCTCAGTCGACTGGACTAGGGGTTCCTCAGAAAAATGCTCTCTGCAATTTGCAATTCCAGTCGACCGGGTCCCAGATCAGTCGACTGGATACTCTGCTGTAAAAATATTGTTGTTTTAAAAGTGTTTAAAATGGGAACGACATTTTATAACTCTGATTTATTGTTAATAATGGGGACTTAGAAGTGTAATGGAAGCCTTGGTGGCATGCCACGTGTCCTTGAATCGTATGTGCGGTTTCGAGGCGTGACACCACTGGACTCCCAAATATGACAATTTTGTTTTTCTAAATTCTAGTTGTACTTTTCCCCTTTTTGTTTTTCACATATATTTTAAACCAACTCCATACCTTTATTCTCGACATCCCACCATTTACTTCCAGTGAACCATCAATTAAATATAGAAAGCTCACAATTGAATCAATATAGAATAACAATGAATAATGTAAATTCAGGACAAGAATCAATGGGAAATTTAACTTGCAATGATAAGTAAAAAAAAATGGAGTTGTGCCTGCTAGTACCTTTATATCAAATTTCACGAGATTGTACATGTAAATCACATGTATCATCCCGATATCTCGGTTTCGAAGCAAGACCAGCCACAAGAGTTGTAGTAACATTTCCAGCTCTATTTTCTTTGGACCAAGAAAATGATACTCAAAAACTATTGCCAATCCAGAGGCTCACCAAGCTCTTAAAAACTATAAACAATGTGAATTCAAAGGTTTGAAAAATTATGGTAGGTTTTACAAACCAATAGCTATAGACTACTTAGACTATTATAAGGAGATATCATAGATGTGTCTTAAGTAATTTGTGTTGGTTTGAATAGCAACAAAGAAATAAATCTATATTAGACTCGAAATCTCCAAACTCCCAATCATCTCCTTTGTTAATTCCTAAATTTGACATGTCCTAGCTAAAACAGTTTTGTTGGCCCAAAATGGAAACCTTAGAAGGGGGGGGGGGTGAATAAGGTTTTAGCAGAAAATCAACCTTTTAAAAATTTGAATAAAATTTAACACAATCTCAAACAATAAAGTAAAGATAGAAGGTAAGAGACATTTGCAAACTGAGTTTTCAAGTGGTTTGGTAATCCGCACACCGCAGACTACGTTCACCCCTCAAGAACACTTCTTGAGATTCCTTTAATCTGACTTACTTCACGGGTGTAGATCAAACAGTTACAAGAATCTTCAACTCTCCCAAAGAAGAACATCTCTTCTTTGCACACAAGAGTTACTAACCCTTACTCTTTACAAATGGTTTGAATTACAAATTGAGCTCTCTCTCTAGAGTGGATGGATATAGTAAAAGCCCATACAACAAATCCTTAGTGAGTGGATGATATAAATGAAAGCCCTCTACAATTTACTCTCACAAAGATATACAAATGAAGAACTAGAACAAATTGATTAACTCACACAACTAGGGCTCAAATGTAAATGATTAAAGATCAACAAGTTGTGTGATTCAAATGATATTTTCCAATTCAATGATCTACTTTAAAATGGTTTGGGAAAACATGTACTTATAGGCCTTGAAAGATTATAGCCGTTAGTGGCAAAATGGTAAATAAATGGCCTTTCAAAACTAGCCGTTACTGCTGCTCTGCGCAATAATCCAGTCGACTGATGTCGCGACCCAGTCGACTGACTTTCGAACTTAATGAAATACACCATTAAACCAATCGACTGAGGGAAGGGCCGGTCGAGTGAAGGATGCAAAGCAGAACCCATGTTTCTAGAACCTAAACCAGTCGATTATTTTCACCTATGGTCGACTAAACTCTGAGGAGTCCAGTCCACTGGAGAAAGGGTCCGGTTGACTAAAAACTTGAAGCAGAAACAATGTTTTCAAAGCATAATTCAGTTGACTGTTTTCACTAATGGTCAACTAAACTTTGAAGCGTCCAGTTGACTGAAGAAATGATCCAGTCAACTGTTTTTCCCGTGACAAAACATTTTTTTTTTTTGAAAGATTTTGCAAAGTTTTAAACTTTTAAGTCCTTGTGAGTGATAATCAAAATGCTTTACAATAAATACCTAGTCTTCAATGAAGGATGAAATATCTTCAAGTCTTCAAGCTTGATCCTTGTTCAGCTCAATCACTTTTGGGTTTCACCTAATGCTATCTTATGAACTCAAACAAAGTTAGAGCATTTAAGAAAATAATTCAAGAGATTAACACAATGAAAATGACTTGATAATAGTTTAGAATAGAACAATTAAGAACATGCTATTATCAATAGATTTGTCATCATCAAAACAAACATAAATAATGCCTTAAAGAAATTTAAGGTTAACAAGTTTTGATATGTTGATGTTCAAAGAATGTAAAGCAATCATAATTTCCCATTATCAAATTGTAAGTAGTTGAAAATTACAAGAGCTATATGACAGTGACACAAACTTCAAAATTCAAAAACACATGAATATGATAGAACATGTACTGGACTTAACAACTTGATTTAAGTAGATTTCCAAAGGAAAGTACCCAGTTATGATTTTATTACTATGATTTTTTATTTTTTTAATAGCCTTCTCTTCATCTCTCTTGTGAGTTTCAACATTATGGAGTATACAATCAAACAGCCATTAATAGAAGAACAAAGAAAATAGAAGACAGACCTAATGCAGCACTATTATGCCCTTTGTCAACATTTCAAATAGTTCTCACCTCACTATTAGGTGATAACAGTTCTATCTCTCTAGAACAATCTACTATTACACCACATAGCAAATATCACAAAAAATTGTTTGGATGTTTGAACCATTCTGAGTGAATTCAAATTACATGCAAACATAAATTGCATGAACCCATATTAAAATATCAAAAGTTTTAAAGGTTATTGTAACGGTAGATAAATAATCAAAAAGGATTGGTCATTTTGTACAAATCGGAATGATTTTTCCAAAACCATTCACCATTTCATGGAATAAAAAGAAGAAAACATGTATAGAAGAGCTGTGAACGATGGCTACGAAGCTTCTGACTGTTTGGTGGTGGTGGTGGTCTGACCATTTGCTGTTGGGGCCTAGGGTTTTCAATTTGTGAGCTTGAGACTGGAGAGAGAGAGAGAGAGATTCAAACGTAAATCAAAATCTTCAAAATTTGGGGAAGAAGAAATGAGAGAGAGAGAGAGAGAGCGAGAGCTATCTGACGGTAGCAAGGCGATGACGGCTGGGCGGCGAGACGTCGACATGAGGAAGGTTAGGTGCGGAGGTGGGGCAGTGTGTGGACTATGGACAAATTCATTCCCCCAAATGAGAGATTAGGTTGTGACTTGTGAGAGGTTTGACCAAATATTTAGGGAAAAATTAGGTTGTGGGGGGAAAGTAATTTGACCAAATCTGGCACTTTTTTTGGTAAAACTTGCACTGCTTAAAACAGTGTCAAATTTGGCTCTATTATTAACCAAACCAAATTGGTCAAAATCCATTCCAAATTTTGGCACGGTTTTAAGCAGTACCAAGTGAAAAAAACGCGAAACGTGCCAAATTGGCACTTTTGGTGTAGTGTTTATTTTCATTCATTAATCCAAAAAGAAATAAGTAAAAGATTAAAAAAGGGAATTTTAGTCAAAAATCCTCTAACATAGTTTTTTTTTTATTTTTTTATTTTTTTATTTTTTTTATTTTTAGTATTAGGTCCAAACAATTTTTATTTTATTTTAGTCAAAAGTCCACATGTTATAAAATTGGCTAAATTACATTTTAGTACCCTATAGTTTGGGCAAAGTTTTCCTTTGGACCCTCTAGTTTTAATTGTAACACTTTGGTCCATGTAGTTTGATTATATCTCTATTAGTGCAACTTGACAAAAAAAAAACTCACATTATGGTGCCTTGTAGTTTGGGTGAAGTTTCACTTTGGGCCCTGGAGTTTTCAAGGCACATGAGTGCACCGACAAATTCTACTAATGGAGTTAATTAGAGGTCGGGCGTACATTGAAACCAATTCAAAACTACAGGGATCAAAGTATTGCAATTGAAACTAGAGGGCCCAAAGTGAAATTTCATACAAACTACAGAGTACTAAAGTGTAATTTAGCCTATAAAATTCACATAACTTTTGTAAAAAATTGAACTAGTTATGTGAAATTCACAAAAAAAAAGAAAAAAAAAAGGAAAAAAAAGAAGAAGTTTTATTAAATATAGGGATTTGATCGGATTAAGTTTTATTAGTCATAGAGTTCGGATCAAAATAAAAATGGGTTAGCCTTTAAACTTAATTAATCTAAAATGAGGGACCTTTTACTAAATTTTTATATATATATATATATACACTAGGTGGAATATGGCACGTGCCAATTGGAAAATTAAAATAAATTAGAATAATATTATAGTTCCCAAATTTGGTCCACTGAAAGTATTTCAATGGAAATTAAGTGATTTCCATCATAAGTTAAAACATTTGAGAAATTGATAAATATGTAATCAATTCTGCCAAGACACTGTATTACTTTAGTATATACATATTTATTAATATTTATAAATTAATAAAGATGAGCACTCTGTAATTGTTTTTACACAAAGTGACCTATATGTAAATATTGTGCCATAAGATGACCATTTTGTAATTGTGCCTACAAAATTGACCTATATTAAATATGATAAAACAACCACCTATATGTAAATATTGTGCCGAAAAATGACAGAATATGACTATTCTATCATTTTTCTTACAAAAATTGACTTACATGTAAATATGATGTCAGCAACCGTTTTTGTTGACTTTTTTTAATGAAGTCATTTGTAATTATGGTTGAGAAAGTTGACTGAACTTGAAATATTTAAGCCATAATTGATTGAATCCTCATTATTATATTAAATAAATTTTCAAAAGTTGACACGAGTGTAATTATTAGTTGACTTGAATGTAATTATTGTCTGAAAGACAGAATTAGCCTCTAACAAATCAATATATCCTTATTAAGTTGTACACATATACGAGTAATTATGATATAAAGGGATATTATGGTATTTGACCGACTATACAATTGCCGTAAAGGATAAAACAAATAGAGAAATACTGAAATTAGATAACTTGATTTCAGAATTGGCACACAAACCCATGCATTCGCTATTTTATATATGTTAGTAGATATATATATATATATAAATTTAAAAAAATGTGAAAAACAAGGGCTGCTTCATTCCTTCTTTTTTTGTTCTATTAATGGTTGAAAGTTCTTGTCCTTCTTCCTTTTTCTCCCTTCTTATCATATCCGTCCACTATTTACTTTTACAAAACCAACCACAGCGTGATTTGGACTTCGGACATACCTGGGCCCTAACCATCAATTTATTTTTTGTTTCACTTTTTCAAAGAAAGGACCATATCTCATTCTACGCCTTTGACCACTTAGACCCTGGATGACAATAATTAATAGTTACAATAATATTTGGGTGATAAATATTTTTTATAAATATTTATAAATATATTTTATCTCTTTTTTGGGTGGCACTGTAAGATTCATTAAAATTATCCAAATTCTACAGTACCACCTCGGAGTGAGATAGAGTGTGTTTGTAAAAAATATTTGTCACCAAAATATTATTCTTAATAAGTAATACTGTAATAACCTGCATTTTCGTTTATTTGCATTGTCATATTTAATATACATTGTCTGCTTTTATTTTAGTTACCATTCTCATGTGTTAAATCTAGTTATTTGTTTTATTTCATATCGAAATTTTTGGGGCCAGACTGCAATTATATAAACTTTAGTGACACCTGTGTTGAATTTCAAATATGTATTTCAAAACGGTGAAAATAATTTCTTTTGACTCAAACAGTATTTTTATAAAACCGGGAAATCATTTCCTACATTAAAGTGAATTTTCTGTATTTTTGTGACGAACACCGCGCCACGAAAATACCAGTTTATGTTTAAAACTGTCTGCGCCACATTAAAATTTCACAGATTTTGAAATGACGTAAAGTTGAGATGATGTGTGCTTTATTGCCATTTATGGCAAGTAATCATTTGGAGAAGTTTTGTTTGGGTATGCTCCTAAATTGTGTGCCAACTTGGTACCTTAAGTTGTTTTCCCAAACATGATAAGTGATTCCTAGAATACTTGAGCTATGCTTTGTTTGCCCATACCTTGTTATTGTGTGTTATGTTGTGCCATAAGCTTGAATTCCCAAACACTTCAACTTTTGACCCCTACTACTCTAACTTACCCCTTCAAAATCTGTAGAACTTATATACGTATAGTATTTTGTGTTTTTCAAAAAATTGAAAATCTATTTCAATTTGTAGTGTGAGAGTGAAGGGACTTGGTCCCCAAGATTTCCAAAATTGTTCTCTTCTATATATGTACTACACTCTCACACACACATGGAGTTCATTACAAACTAACTCAGAGAGAAAAGAGAGAGCTGGAGAGTTTAATTTCTGAAATCATAGAGAGAGAAAGCTCAACCTCCATAGCTAGAGCTCAAGTGGGTCTTGCCTATTTGATTTTCCTTTCTCAACAATTACTTCATCTTTTATATCAGTGAGTATTTAAAACTCACCTAGAATGTAATTCATATTATATTTACTGTTTTATGTAGCTTAATTTGTGATCGCCATTGTTGATTTTTCGTTTAAACCTCCATAGCTTGAAAATCAAGATTTTTAACTTCAACCAAAATCTGTTTTCGTGGATAATAATGAAAGATTATGGTATATATAGACTATGTTTAAATTATTGAGGTCTAATTTGTTCATATGAAAAAGTATATAGGAAATTAAGTTTTGACAACTTTTAATTTTTCATAAAATTTGAGAGCTATGGTTTGAATTATGTTAAATTGATTACATATTCTTAATCCTTGTTGAAAAATAAAGAATTTCATATATTACATGCCCTATTTGCTTCCGGATTTGAAAATGGGTCAAAAGACCCTGAAATTCTGAAACAGGGGAGTTCCTGCGAAGAAGACGAAGCTTCTGCTAAAACTCGCGCGCGAAATCGCGCGAGCGAGGGTCGCACGAGCGGACTGTGCGAGCGACCCCTCGAGCGAGAGGCCCGCGTGCGCGAGGTGTGTGTTTTCAGGCAAACAGAAAATTTTATATAATGAAAATGAAAATTAGGCAGATCGTGCGAGCGACCCGCGCGCGTGATCCTTACGTCCCCAGGCAGACAAAAGAGTTTATATAAGAAAAAGGAAAAATGGGCAGATCGCGCGAGCGACCCCTCGCGCGACTTCTGGCAGTTTCTAGTTTTTGCTTGTTTTGTGATAAGGGACTATTTGAGACAAAATTTATATACTGCTTGAGTACAGTTTGGGAATTTTATTAAATCAGAATCTTAATTGGTTATGTTTGAACGATTAAAATGTTGTATTGTAACTTATCAATCCCCGTACGCTCGTTGTTTATAGAATTCAGTGATTTGCCTCATGTTTTAAAGTTCATGACATACATGTGGAGTCAGTCGTACATGCATGGTGAGTGTGAATGTTGGTCAGTATGGAAAAGAGTAATGGTCAGTGTGGCATAGTGAGTGCGGTTGAGATTGTGTTGTGGACACTCCCTAGTAAGTGAGTACCAAAGTGTGTTGTGATTGAGATTGTGGCGAGGGTGTCTTTGAAATGCGACGGTGGCAAAATTGGACACTCCCTGACGACCATGGTAGCATCAAAGTGTGTGAAGCCGAACTTGGACATTCCCTGGCACCCATGGAAGTGCTAAAGTGTGGCCTACGGACACTCCCTGATACCCAAGTCTGGATACTGCGTGAAGGTTCCTCCAGTATTTGCATGGCGGATTAGGTAGTCAAAGTGTGAGGAAATGGACACTCCCTGGTACCCCGGACCAATGTGTGAGGCAAACTGGACATTCCCTGGCACCCCTATGCTAAAGTGTGGCTATCGGAGTATTTCAAAGATACCGGTGTGTGATGGTGGGTTGTTGGGTTTTGTCGAGAGAAAAGAGTCGGTAAGATGAGATGGTGCATTTTTCTCATACACGGTCATATATATGTGAATTACACCTTTCAAATAATATTGTGGTTGTTTCCTAAAATGAACTTCTTGCTTTAATACAAACTTGTTGAATTAAATGAGAAATGTAAAAAGGTAAATGAATATGTTTTACATTCAAAGTTATGTTTTTAATACTCACCAGCTTCTTGAAGCTGACGACGTTGATGCGTCCTGGACATTCGTGTTCAGGTTTTTCAGGTTATGATTAGGCTGAACATTATGATTATGCTGATTGAGAATGACTGCTTGGAAGGAAGACTGTTACCTATACTCTATGTTTTAAATTATAAACTGTTTTTTTTTATAAGGATGACTGTAATAGATGATAAGTCATTGTTTTGTTTCAAGGCGGTCTGTGCCTTTAGATGACACGGTGTTGTAATATTTATTAAGTTAGAAAATTTTATAAGCCTTGATTGCTCTACTCTGATTAATGGTTTTATGTTGTTTGACGTTTGGGACGGAATCGATCCTTCAAACTGTCGCGACCTACGGGTCCATAAAGGAAATTAAACGCTTTCCATATTTATGCTACGTCGAAGTGTGACAAATACTCCATACACAACTTTCACACAATCTTTTGCGCACAAATTATAAAAGTTTCTATCTCTCCCCTGTGTCATTGTGGGATCCACTGATATCACAGGATGACACAGGAGAGAAATAGTTTGTGGGTTGTAAACAAAAAATTGTGTGTAAAATTTTATCCATAATTAATTAAGGGTGAAAATGGGTAACTCATTCCTATTTATATTTCCATGTATGCTGTTAGGGATGACAAAAATTCTCGGCCCATTCCGCCTCAAATAGAACGGGTTTGAAGCAGGTATGATATGGGTAGGGGCGAGTTTGGTAAGCGAAAATCAAAATCCTGTAAGAGTCGGGCAGAGGTGGTAATTGTACTAGCTACCAATTAAATCTCATCCCACCCCAATTAAAGTGCTATGTATATGTTTCGGTTTTGTGTGTCTGTATAGTGTATATTAGAGCTGTTTATGTATCTACTGTGTATGTGTATCGATTGTGTGTGTATATATATTAAACTTTAATTTGTTTTGCTCTTCGATGTTGGGATTTATTTGGATAATTTGTGTTATGATAATGTATTTTGGATTTATTTGGAAAATCACATATTTTAGAATGGATTTTTTTTTCTCATTTAAGTGGGACGGGGATGAATGGAGTCCGAGTAACCTTTAATAAACTTAGTAGAAGTTGGTATTTGCTCTTTAGTGTGGCGGGACGGGGTCGTAGTCAGAGAGCATTAAACCGAGTAGGAATTGGTAAAGGGGGACTATGTACCCAACTCCACCCCATTTTCATTCCTATATGCGGCACTATTTCTGGAGAACTTGCAGTTAGACATGCAACACCTATGGGATATGAAAATCTAATGATACTGGTATACCCACTAGTCTAAGGCTTAGTTTGGCCCCCACGTGGCTTTTTAAAAGGAGCTTATGAAATTTATTACTAAGTTCTTTGATAATTTTATACAAGTGGCACGCTACTCTTCAAAAAGACATTATGAAATCAAAAGGCAACCTTGAACTTTTAAAAGCTCCATTCTAGAGCTTTTAAAAGCTCCCTCCAAAAAATCCCTTAGTTCAATTTTTGCAAAGCTCATAAACTAGTTATTAAATGAATTAACATAATATTGTGCTTTAAAAAAGGAGAAGCACCACGTGGGGGCCAAACTAAGCCTAGGTGAGGTGGCTGTGCAGCTAGCCTCTCTATGGAGAAGTCTCGATTTCAACTCCCAGTAGCGACTTTCAGCTCCCCTCTTAGTGTGGGTGTCTTGTATGGGGTCGTAGGTGATTAGTCTGGCCAATTGGTTGCGACACCCTTACATTAACCACAAAATTTTGATATTGGTATTTCAATTTCCATGATTATGATGGTAATTTTTTTTTTTTTTTTTAGGGAAACTTGGTGAAAATGACATTAGCACAAGCTTTCTTTGGTATTAAGGACAACTTAAATCAAACATTGAGGATAAACCCTCCTAATAGTCAATAGAGTAAAATACCCTCATCTTCATCATCTAACCTTAACCAAACCCTAGTGGTCATTACCACAACCCCTGCCACCTTTGACCACCACCCTCGTCATCTCCGGTGGCAACCCCTGTCACGCTTGATCTCCGGCGACCACTACCCTTGCCACCTCACCATCACCTTTGCTACATTCGGTACATTTCTGACCTCCGGTGACCACCACCTACCATTCACCCGCGCCTACCTCTGATACCAACCCATACCCTCTCCTAAAACTGTTCGACTTCGCAACTATAAAAGTTAAGTGAAATTTCACTGAAAATGTTAAGTGAAATTTTACTTGTTATAAACCAAAGTTAAGTGAAATTTTACTTAACTAATAATAAGTGAAATTTCACTTAAGATCCTCGCATCCTTCCAAGCCCAAGGGTTTATAAGGCCAGTCACTTGAAGAAGAAGAAAAAAAAACCCTTACTTGGAAGGCGGTGGTGGCTTGCGATGGTGGTGGTGGCTCAAGTTGTGCGATGGTGCTAGATTGTGGTGGCGTGCGAAAGTAGTGGTGGCAGTGGCTCGCAATGGCTTGCGATGGTGTTGGCGGTAGCTTGCAATGGTGTGCGATGATGATGGTGGTGGGTCGCAGTGGCATGCGATGGTGGTGGTGGTGGTTCATAGTGGTGCACGAAGGTGGCAGTGGCAGCAGACACCATTGCAGTGAGGAGAGAGAAAGTTGGAGATAGAGAAGACAAATGGTGGTGGTGGTGGCTCGCTAGGGTTCTAAGGGCAATTTTGTCTCTTAAATGAAATTCAAATTCTTAGGGACTTTAGGAGATAAAGTTTTTAGAGTGTGTCCTTATGGGATTTTTTGCTTATGAATGTCCATTAGTCTTTATTGACTTAATATTAAGAACTTAGCCCAAAATATATACATATATATATATATATATATATTTTTATTTTTATTTATTTTTTATAGCAGGTCCAAAAAGGAACCAGTAAGAAAACACATGAAAAAAAATTATTAACACAAACTTCCTAGCTATATTGAAAATCTTCCCAATCTTCGATGAAACTGTCTGTGGCATATCTTGAGAGTGAGTCGGTTGAGGGAAGAAGCTGCCAAAATGAACCACAACAAAGATTGCCCCAAAACTTATCATGAATGCAAAAAAAAAAAAAAAAACCCACCAAAATGTCAAATCTAATGAAAAAAACGTTGAATCTAATGGAGACATCGCTGGATCTGCATGAGTAAATTATCAAATCTAAAAAGGGCAAGACTGCATTGATCTGCGAAGTGCTAGAGTGGAAAAATATTTGACAAGATTCACAACCTTGTTACACAAAAGCTGGTGGAAGTACTAAATTTTAATTACAGATCTACCATTGATTGTGACAGTTAAAAACTTAATTTAGGTATAAGAGAAGTGTGTAGTGTGTACCAAACACATGAGAATGGACATGGATGGGATTTTTTTAAACGCCACTGGAGACATTAGTGCCCATAAAAAGAAACCATTTCTTAGTCAGTGCTAGAGTGGAAAAGTATTTAATTCTGAATCTTTTTTAGGAGCATACACGAAATAAGTACTAAGATTTTTTTTTATCAATATACTGAAATCTATGTGAATTTTTTGAATCAGTAGTATAATAGGCTAATTATTTTCCGACAGTTCAGAACAATATTCGGTTACGACTATGGAGCAACTACGCAACATTTGTAAAAAGTCAAATGAAACCCTAACATCAAAGGGTGAAAGGGCCTCTTCCTCTCGAACCTTCTTTTTCCCTTGCTAGATTGGGCAAAGGACCCCACATTGTCAGAGGAGTTAGATTCCTCAGAGGGATCAGAGCTGGTAGACAGAGAAACTACTCCTTCGGTCTGTGGAGGCTTAACCCGAGGGAGGGACCCAGAATCCATGGACCTGGTCCAGCGACGAGATCCAGAAGTATCCGCAGCAGGGATAGAAGCTGGAGTTTCTTCCATCTCAGCCTCGGCTTCCTCATTCTCGAAAGGGTCGTCTCCATGAGGGTTCATTAGATCAAGGAATAAAAAACCAGCCTTAACGGCTTAGTTAATAGCATCCTCATCAGCACTACAAGCACCGATATCCTTGAATACGACATAGGGCACCTTGGCATACTTTGGATCAAATACCTGAGAAGGATGAAAAGAGTCATCATCCAGCCAGTTCCAAAAAAAAAACTACTTTTGGGTATTTATGCTAATTTTTGTTGGAAAAAGCTTCTAACCCCCTGACAAGATGCTTTCCCTCAGCGCCAATCCTCAAATAGGGCTTCCCACAGTCAATATTAAGGCTATAACAGCGGGCAACCTCACGAATGTTGAGAAAAATGCCAAGGCACTCGCATAAGTCATTGATGCCCAAGAGGAGTTGTACCAGATTTGATCGGCAGATGGACAGGGGAAAATGCAATCCTTCCAGAAGAATGCAGAATAACGCCGACAGAGGAAAGTGTAATCCAACCACCATCAGCAGATAGCTGCTGACTATACTGGATGGAAAGGCCACCACATCCCCTTCAATCAAGGGGCGAACCTCAACAGTAGAAAGAATCTCGCATTCCCTCCTGAAATTGGCCAAGCCCTCGTCGGAGTGCAAGTCAATTCGGGTAGCCATGAGTGAATGAGACTAGAAGGGAAGTTGATGAGTTTGTAAATAAGTTTGTTTCAGTGACCATCTACAAGAAAAGCTAAGGGGTTTATATAGAATTAGACATCTGCTGTGACACGCTCCCAACCAGTCCAAGTGATGATCACAGTTAATGGCGGGAAAAAACTTACATCGTTCAATTTTTGGAGAAGATCTAAACGATTAAGATTAGATTCTAACCCTCAATGTGGCGGTTAGGATTCTAAAAAGTCGAACGCATTTAATGCAAAGTGGCAGCGTGTATCAAAATCAAATCAGGAGACACGTGTCTACACGTGCCAACATACCTGGTAGCAAGGAGATTTTTTCTAAGTGTTCAGGACAAGTAGGCTATAATGTCCTAGATCTGACCTCAAATCTAGAAAAATTCATAGTAAGGAGTTTTTTTCTAAGCGTTCAGGTCAGGTCATGCTATAACGTCTTGGACCTGACCTCAAATCTAGAAAAATCCATAGTAAGGAGATTTTTTCTAAGTGTTTAGGTCAGGTCAAACTATAATGTCCTATAATTGACCTCAAATCTAGAAAAATCCATAATAAATAAGTTTTTCCTAAGTGTTCAGGCCAGGTTAGGCTATAACATCCTAAACCTGATCTTAGATCTAGAAAAATAAATAATACGTTTACTCTAAGTGTTCAGGTCAGGTCAGGCTATAATATCATGGACCTGATCCCAAATCTACAAAAGTCCAGAGTAAGAAGAATGTCCTAAATGTTTAGGTCAGAATAGGAAAATTGCAGAACAACGACAAGCCAAGTAATATGCAAAAACAAAATTATATTCATAATATTTCATAGGGGGAGAAGGCACCCCTAGCTACAACAATTCAACAATTCAGTTTAAAAAAAAGACTACAATTCTGAAGGGGCAACTTCAAAACCAACGGCATCATCAACAATCTTGCCGCCAGAAGGAGTTTCACCACCGGGAAGGGTTTTATCTTTGTTGGGATCCATGGCCGAGGAGTCAGCTTCAGGATCTGTGGCAGAAGGAGGAACCTTGATCCCCACCTCATCGATCTCCTCCTTATTAGGGAAGACCTGGCTGAAGTCAATTTCAGGGAATTGGGTTCCCAGCCTTCCTAAAATGTCTTTCTTGCAGTTGCTCTAGCCTTGTCATACCCCTCATTTACTAAAGAGAATCCCATCGGTACCAGCTCGTTCAATTTTTCGTTGAAGTAAGCAAGAGTCGCAGCCTTCTTCTCCCCTTCCACATTTTCCTTCAATCTGGCTGTGATCATTCTCCCGGCCCCAAGAAGTGCTTCGGCAACTTCAGCTCTGCTAACATCATCTTAAAGCAGCTCAGCCTTTTTGACAGCTTTTTTGAGCTGGAGAGAGTTTTCAGAAGTTTAGAGTCCATAGTGGCCTTCTCTAAACCGATTCTCGAGTGGTTGGCTTGGAGGGAATCGGCCCCGGCTGTCTCAACAGAGACCTTCTTTACCTGCTCAGTCAGAATCCTCTATATTGTATCCTTCAAAATTAACTTTTCTAATAGCGGTAGTCATGAAAGCCACCTAAAAAGAGAAAATAGTTTGGAAATCAGTAATAAGACAAAGCCAAGAAGAAAATGATGTGTTGAGATCAGGAGTTGCCTCAAGCTGAGCGTTGATGGAGGACTAAAGGAAGCCTGGTTTCTTCATCAAATCAACTATGCCGGCAAAGTACGTAACTAGCTTCTTGCAGTATACCTCAATATAGGCATCCGCATATCTACCCTCTTATTATTTTGCTTCGGGCGTGCCAGCGTTGAGGTAGCTCGATTGTGTGAATAAATTAGCAAACATGATTTTTCCTAATATATTGTACGAGTGGTGCACGGTCTGACTTCTATCCTATTAGGATTGTTAAAAACTAGTAGGAAAGTACCCTATTTATAGGCTCTTTGACAGTATTGAAGCATATAAGTCAAAAAGTGGTGAAAATGGAAATAAAACAAGGCTTTGAAAGTGGAAATATATTGCTTGAAATGAAATTACAAAGAAAGAAATTACATAGAGTAATTAAAAGGGAAGAACACTTAAAGGAAATGGTCAAAAGAAAGCTACTGTGAGCTTAATAATAAAAGAAAAGGGTGCTGCTTGGGCTACTGAACACTTGAATGCATTTTGAAGAGAAATTATTGGATGTGTTTGAGTTGTTTTTTGTAGTTGCTATGTGTAACAACCTACATTTCATGTAAATTTAAATTGCATTTCCATATTTAATTTGTATTGACTGCTTTATTTAAATACATTTCTCATGTTCTAAAATTTTATTCCTTGAATTATTACAAGTTAAGAATGTTGGTTGGGGTCAAATTGCAATTTTATAAAATTTAGCAACGCATGTGTTAAATTTCAAAACTGTATTTCAAAAAGATGGAGATGTTTTCTTTTAACTCAATCAGTATTTTTATAGGAAATCACTTCCTACGTTAAAATGAATTTTCTGTATTTTTGTGACGAACACCGCGTCACGAAAATACCAGTTTATACTCAAAACTGTCCACGCTGTGTTGAACTTCCACAGATTTTGGAGGTGACTAATTGGACAATTGCTTTATATCTAATTAATGTTGCTAATGATTGTATAGGCCTTGTTTGGTTGATACAATTGTGAGTGTACAATGCTAGTGCCATAAGCTTAAACTCCCAAACCCTCCAATTTGCCCCCTACTAGTCTACTTGACTCTTGAAGGATCTGTGAAGTTAATTGTAATGTATCTGTGTATACACATTGATTAGGTGCTGAGTATTGGTTTGATTCTAACCAAACTAATATCGTAGAGTGATAAAGGCTTTACTTGGCCTCCAAGTCCATATCAATTTACTCTCTATATATGTATATACACTACCCACACTTTGTGAACACATCTGCACATTCTCACAAATCACACTGAGAGAAAAGAGAGAACACAGAGAGTTAATACAGAATTCATATAGAGAGAGGAAGCTTAATCCCCATAGCCAAAGCTTGGGTTTGAATATCCTATTTGCTCTTCTTTCTCAACAATTCCTCTATAATCAATCTCAGTGAGTATTATTAACTCACTTCCAATGTAATACATGTCTTGATTTTGTTTTTATAGCTTAATCTGAAAATCACCATGGTTGATTTAAGGTTGAAGTTCCATAGCTTGAAAATCATGAATTTCTAAACTTAACCAAAATCTGTTTTCATACATAAAAATGAAAGATTATAGTACATATAGACTATGGTTGAAGTTCTAGAGCCTAGTTGGTTCATATAAGAAAGTATATAAGAAATTAAGTTTTATCATCTTTTAATCTTTCATAAAATTCAAGAGTTATAGATTGATTCATGTAAAATTGATCATGGATTCATGATCCTTGTGAAAAACTAAAGAGAATCATATATTACATGCCCCATTTACTTCCGGAATTGGAAATGGGTTAAAAGACCCCCTGAAATATGAAACAGAGCAGTTCTGACGAAGAAGATGAAGCCTCTGCTTCATCTCGCGCGGGCGATCGCGCGAGCGGCGCGGGCCGCTCGCGCGAGCCGCGTGATTTCAGGCAGACAGAATAGTTTTTATAAAGAAAATGAAAAATAGGCAGGTCGCTCGAGCGAGGGCCGCGCGAGAGACCTTTCGCGCGAGCGACCCGCGCACGCGAGATGACTAATTTCAGGCAGAAAGAAAAGGTTTTTATAATAGAATAAAAATTGGGCACATCGCGCGAGCGGCCCGCGGGAGCCTTTCGCGCGAACGGCCCGCGCGCGAGACTTCTGGCAGTTTCTGGTTTTTGTGTGTTTTCGTATAAGGGACTGTTTGGATTAATTTTAAAATACTGTTAAGGTTCTGTTTGGGAATTTTATTAAAATAGAATACTATTGGTTATGTTGGAAAGATTAAAACAATGAATTGCGACTTATAGATCCCCGTACGTACGTTCTTCCTTTAATTCAGCAAATTCCTTCATGTTTAAGGTTCATGACATACATGTGGAGTCAGTGGTACATGCATGTGGGTGTCTGTCAGTGTGGAAAAGAGTAATGGTCAGTGTGGAAAGAGTATGAGATTGAGATTGAGATTGAGATTGAGATTGTGTGGTGGACACTCCCTGGTTATTGTGTACCAAAGTGTGACGTGTTGAGATTGCGGTGAGAGTATCTTTGTAATGCGACGGTGGCAAAATTGGACACTCCCTGGCGCCCATGGTATCGTTAAAGTGTGTAACGCCGAACTTGGACATTCCCTGGCACCCATGGTAGTGCTAAAGTGTGGCCTACGGACACTCCCTGATACCCGAGTCTGGATACTGTGTGAGGGTTCCTCCGGTATTTGCATGGCAGTTTAGGTATTCAAAGTGTGAGGCATTGGACACTCCCTGGTACCCCGGACCAAAGTGTGAGGCAAACTGGACATTCCCTGGCACCCCGTTGCTAAAGTGTGGCTACCTTAGTGTTTCAAAGATAATGGAGTGAGATAGTGGGTTGTTGCGTCTGTCGAGAGAAAAGAGTCGGCAAGATGAGTGTGGTGCATTGTCTCATACACGATCATATGCTTTATAAATTAACGACTTTGAATATATTATCCTCGTTGGTTTATAAATTGAATTTTTTCTATGGTCAAGCTATTAATTTTACAAAATTGAAAATAGAAAAAGGTAAGTGAGTATGTTTTACATTCAAAGTTATGTTTTTAACACTCACCAGCTTCTCGAAGCTGACGACGTTGATGCGTCCTGGACATTCGTGTTCAGGCTTTTCAGGTTACAACTATGCTGAGCCTTATGACTATGCTAATTGAGAACGGCTACTTTTGGAAGAAAAACTGTTATCGTCATCGCATATTTTAAGTTATATGTTTTGTAATAAGAATGACTGTAATAGATGATAAGTTATTGTTTTGTTTTAAGGCGGTCTGTGCCTTAGTGGACCCCGTATTGTAAGATGTAATAAGTTAGTAAAATATTTGTAAGCCTTGATTGCTCTGCTCTGATTATTGTTTATTGTTGTTCGACGTTTGGGACGGAATCGATCCTTCAAATTGTCGCGACCTACGGGTCCATAAAGGAAATTAAACGCTTTCCTTATTTATGCTACGTCGGGGCGTGACAGGATTTAGTGGTATCAGAGCCAGGTTATTATTTATCTCAAGATAGTTTAGCCAGGTTAAGGTTTACCAGTATAGACCCGATTCCACATTCCATTAAGTATTACACACCCGATGTTACGACAGGGAGGATAGACTCGGAACCCAAACGCCTAAGATTATCACTGTCCTGATTTAAGTTAGTACCTTTTTCAGGTATGGATCCAGCTCAGCCTCTTTTTGTGCCTGACGCTTTTGGAGGGCATTGGGTTACTATGGGAGCGTTAGTATCGGCTTTTGCGATACTTTATTTCACCGCTGTTGGGCAGCGTGCAGCTGCTACCGTCGAGCTAGATCTCTGGCACCAGATTCACGTGTTAGAGCTGGTCGACTTGTCTCGTGCTCGCCTCGAGATTCTTTATTTTATCAAGATCCAGTGCTTAGTGCTCGTTGAGATGGTTCGCTTGGTTAACAGCGATACCTTCTATTTGCCTTTGGAGGTTCAGGTCGTGCAGGCTCACCTTGCACAGCTAGAGAAGCCTCCATCTGTCATCCCCGCTGTTGAGGGTGACGGTGACGTTGATGTTGTGCTCGCTCCTATTTCTGAGGACGCCGAGGAGGATGGCTTGGGTTGGAACAACTTCGCAGTCGACCTTGAGGAGATACTTGCACTCGAGCCAGCCTTGTCTGAGGCAGATGCCCCTGGACCTGCTTCGTTTTTGACCTCACATAGGTATATTTTGGGGCAGGCCCCTCTCATGTTCAGCGACTTCATCAGGCCGACTTGCTTGACCTTTTGATGGCTACCTATGGCGATGACTGACCGTTTAGATGTCGCCTTGTATATATTGACTACTTTTGACTATTAGCTCTACCTCTTTTTGTAACCTGTAATTACATGCATTGGCAGATAGGGCATGACCCCATTTTTGTAACATTAACTCTTGCATGCGTCCTAACCCATATAGATAGGGTGGGCATTGACCTGATCATACACGCTTTTTGTATCAACTTGACAAGAAGTTATATATAAAATATACTCTTTTGAATGTTGTCATCATTTAAATTACTCCATAACACTGTTGCATGCATGTTTCTCATCCCTTCATCACTATCATGCATAGAATGGCTGGGAGACCGAGGAGGAATCAGAATTTAATCGAGGGAGTACCCAAAGCTGCCGATCCTACGGGAATGTTCGAAGCTTTTGTCAGACATTTGGAAAGAATCAGTAATATGAATGACAAGCGACGAGACCGCCAAACTGGGGATAAGCTGCTGGAGAGATTCCTTGCACTAAGGCCTGAGCAGTTTGCGGGTACCGCAAAACCTTGGAAGGCCGAACAATGGTTAAGGCAAATGGACCGTATGTTCGAGGCTGTCCAATGCAACGAGATGGATAAGAGGAGGTTAGCTACCTTTCAATTGACTGATGCTGCCACAGATTGGTGGGATTCGGTCATAACTACTATCGGGAACACAGCAGCTACAGGAATGACGTGGACTGCGTTCAAGGGGAGATTTCTGGAAAAGTATTTCCCGACTACGGAGAGGCACAGAAGAGAGAAGGAATTTATGGACCTGATGCAAGGAACCAAGTCAGTGCAAGAGTACACCACACAGTTTGAGAGACTGTCTCGGTTCGCCCCTCACATGGTTGATACTGAAGAGAAGAAGATCCGAAAGTATAACCAAGGACTGACACCACAAATTCGCCACCTAACTCTCGGTCACCTAGATAAGTCGTTTGAGGGATTGGTTGGCTTGGCTACCGATCTAGAAGAAGACGCTCGAGTGAACCGTAAGCAATTTGAATTCCGACCGCCTCAAAGGGGTAATTTTGGAAATAGACCACCAATGAATCATACCCAAGGGCAGAAGAGGAATTTTGATGGAAGCAAGAAGACCCAGGCTATTACCTATCCGACTCAACCCCGAGTAGGAGAAGGAAGTAGTAATGGAAAATGTTTCAACTGTGGCAACCCTGGCCATCTGGCTCGAGTTGCAAGGCACCAAGGTGTGCTGCTCAGTAAGGGATAGTCTGCTTCAATTGTGGTGAACCAGGTCACATCAGCAGGTTCTGTACTGCCCCTAAGCAGGTGACTTATGGTCAACAGGGTCAGACTCGCTTGAATGCTGTTATCCCTGATGTCGCTGGATATGATGGAATTGTGTACGAAGAAGGAGATTATGGAGAAGCTCAACCTGATCAGCAAGCAGTGGAAGGAACATTAACTCTGTTTAACTCCCATGTTAAAGTGTTATTTGATACGGGTGCTGCCTTATCATTCATATCTGTTAATACAATTCGGAGATTGGGTATCTTACCTCATCGTTTAGAGAAAGCTTTGAGGGCTACCTCCCCATTAGGAGCTGTAGTCAGATTAGGACACGTGTGCAAGGATTTTCCTCTACGGATAGGAGACCGTGAAATCCCTGCAAGGTTGATCGTCCTATCGATGAAGGAGTTCGACATAATCCTAGGAATGGATTGGCTCTCTCAGAATCAAGTGAAGTTGGATTGTGCGAGGAAGAGAATTACATTCTCCGACAACGAGAATCAACCCTTTGATTTTCAATGTAACCCTTCGGGAGATATGTTCCTCATCAGATGTTTGGCAAACATCGAAGTCGTCAGTACAGAAGCGACAGTGTCGTCTATACCTGTAGTCAAGGACTTCGAAGAAGTATTTCAAGACATTTTTGGTTTGCCGCCCGAGAGAAGTATAGAGTTCTGTTTTGAGCTTATAGCGGGTACCGTACCGATCACCAAGGTTCCCTACAGAATGGCCCCCACCGAACTGTTGAAATTGAAGGAACAAGTTTAAGAGCTCGAGAACCTAGGTTTTGTATATCCAAGTACATCGCCTTGGGGAGCACCAGTATTATTTGTGAAGAAGAAGGATGGGATGCTCAGGTTGTGTATCGACTACAGAGAACTGAACCGTGTAACTATCAAGAACAAATATCCCTTGCCCCGGATTGACGATTTGTTTGATCAACTACAAGGAGCTACGACATTTTCCAAGATAGACCTAAGGTCGGGATATCATCAGTTGAGGGTATGGAAAGAAGATATACCTAAAACTACTTTCAGAACCCGATATGGTCATTATGAATTTTTGGTGATGCCGTTTGGAATGACAAAAGCCCCAGCAGTGTTTATGGATCTGATGAACAGAGTGTTCAAGCCTTATTTAGATCAGTTTATCATCGTCTTCATTGATAATATTTTGATCTATTCCAAGTCAGGAGAAGAACACGAGCAACACCTACGGATTGCGATGCAGACGCTCAAGAACCACCACTTGTATGCCAAGTTCAGTAAGTGTGAGTTCTGGTTGCAAGAGGTAAAATTTTTGGGACACAAGGTGTCATCTCAAGGAATTTTTGTGGATTCGTCCAAGACCGATGCTGTGTCAAACTGGGTTAGGCCGAGTAACCCTACGGAGGTTAGAAGTTTTCTTGGACTCCCGTGCTATTACAGAAGATTTGTTGAGGGATTCTCAAAAATAGCCGCACCATTGACTGGATTGACGAAGAAGAATTTGAAATTCGAATGGGCCGCGAAGCATGAGCGAGCCTTTCTAGAGTTGAAAGAGAGACTCACTACCGCGCCGGTACTAGCTATACCCAAGCCTGATGAGAAGTTCACTATTTTTAGTGACGTATCATATCAAGGACTGAGGTGTGTACTTATGCAAGATGGCAGAGTTATCGCCTATGGATCCAGACAGCTGAAGCCGAGTGAGTTGAACTATCCCATTCATGATCTAGAGTTGGCAGCAGTAGTATTTGCACTCAAGATTTGGAGACACTATCTCTACGGTGAGAAGTTTGATTTGTTCTCCGATCACAAGAGCCTGAAATATTTGTTTACGCAGAAAGAGTTGAACATGAGGCAACGCAGATGGATGGAGCTGATCAAAGATTACGACTTCACGTTAGAATATCACCCTGGTAAAGCTAATGTGGTCGCTGATGCTTTGAGTCGACAGACTCGTGAGACGATCGCCTCCTTAATGGTTAGAGAATGGCGAGCATTGGAGACGTTGGCGGAATTCGACGTACAGAGTGCTGAGGAAAGAGAAGGACAACTTTTTGGGTGTCTTATCCTACAATCTATTCTTATCGACCGCATTATTGGAGCTCAGAAAGAAGATGAGAAGTTTCGGGCATGGTTTGCGAAGATGTCGGAGAGGGACCCGAGAGAATAGAAAGTGGGAATCGATGGAGGATGTCGATGTAGAGATCGATTATGTGTGCTAGGTGATGGAGAGCTAAAGAAGGATATCCTGGAAGAAGCACATAAATCAAGATATACAGTTCACCCGGGAGGGACGAAGATGTACAAAGATTTGAAGAGAAATTTCTGGTGGGAAGGTATGAAGAAGGATGTGGCCGAATTTGTATCCAAGTGTTTGACGTGTCAGCAAGTCAAAGCTGAACATCAGAGACCCTCGGGACTGTTGCAACCATTACCTATTCCTGGTTGGAAGTGGGAACACATAACCATGGATTTTGTAGTAGGATTGCCCCGGTCGCAGCAGCATCATGATGCTATTTGGGTAATAGTGGATCGATTGACGAAATCAACTCATTTCATTGCGTATAGTATGACATACCCGGTAGAGAGGATGAGCCGGATGTACATACAACAAGTTGTGCGACTTTATGGTGCACCTGTGTCAATAGTGTCAGACCGTGACGCACGTTTTACTTCTGGATTTTGGGAAAGTTTGCAAGAAGCTATGGGAACCTCGCTCAAGATGAGTACTGCTTTTCACCCTCAGACCGATGGGCAGACTGAGCGTGTTAATCAGATCATGGAAGATATGCTTAGGGCTTGTGTGGTCGATTTCGAAGAATCTTGGGAGACACACTTGCCATTGGTTGAATTTGCATATAACAACAGTTATCACACGAGTATCGGAATGGCTCCATTCGAAGCACTGTACGGACGACCATGTCGTTCTCCATTGTGTTGGGCAGAAGTTGGGGACACAGAGTTGTTGGGACCAGATTTGGTTAGAGAAACCAACAAGAAGATTTCCTTGGTCAAGGAAAGGATGAGAACCGCTCAGAGCCGGTATAAGAGTTATGCCGATCGACGCCGGAAAGATTTGGAATTTAGTGTTGGAGATCACGTACTCCTTAAGGTTTCACCGACCCGAGGAGTGGTACGTTTTGGTCTCAAGAGAGGGAAACTAGCTCCGAGATTCATCGGACCGTTCGAGATTTTGGAGCGTGTCGGGAAAGTGGCTTATCGACTGGCATTACCACCAAAGATGTTTGGGGTCCACAATGTATTTCATGTGAGTATGCTGAGAAAGTACATACGAAACCCCTCGCATGTGGTCAGTTATGATGATATTGAGACGAGCCATAACATTTCTTACAAGGAGAGGCCCGTGAAGATTCTAGATCAGAGTATCAAGAAGCTGAGAAATAAAGACATTCCATTGGTGAAGGTTCAGTGGAATCACCATGACGAGAATGAAGCCTCGTGGGAAGTTAAAGTTGAGATGAGAAAGAAATACCCGGAGTTGTTTCATGACTAGTTAGTCTTGATTTTGGGGACGAAATCCTGTTTAAGGGAGGAAGGATGTAACAACCTGCATTTCATGTAAATTTAAATTGTATTTCCATATTTAATTTGTATTGACTGCTTTATTTAAATACATTTCTGATGTTCAAAAATTTTATTCCTTGAATTATTGCAAGTTAAGAATGTTGGTTGGGGTCAAATTGCGATTTTATAAAATTTAGCAACGATTGTGTTAAATTTCAAAACTGTATTTCAAAAAGGTGGAGATGTTTTCTTTTAACTCAATCAGTATTTTTATAGGAAATCACTTCCTACGTTAAAATGAATTTTCTGTATTTTTGTGACGAACACCGCGTCACGAAAATACCAGTTTATACTCAAAACTGTCCACGCTGTGTTGAACTTCCACAGATTTTGGAGGTGACTGATTGGACAATTGCTTTATATCTAATTAATATTGCTAATGATTGTATAGGCCTTGTTTGGTTGATACAATTGTGAGTGTACATTGCTAGTGCCATAAGCTTAAACTCCCAAACCCTTCAATTTGCCCCCTACTAGTCTACTTGACTCTTGAAGGATCTGTGAAGTTAATTGTAATGTATCTGTGTATACACATTGATTAGGTGCTGAGTATTGGTTTGATTCTAACCAAACTAATATCGTAGAGTGATAAAGGCTTTACTTGGCCTCCAAGTCCATATCAATTTACTCTCTATATATGTATATACACTACCCACACTTTGTGAACACATCTGCACATTCTCACAAATCACACTGAGAGAAAAGAGAGAACACAGAGAGTTAATACAGAATTCATATAGAGAGATGAAGCTTAATCCCCATAGCCAAAGCTTGGGTTTGAATATCCTATTGCTCTTCTTTCTCAACAATTCCTCTATAATCAATCTCAGTGAGTATTATTAACTCACTTCCAATGTAATACATGTCTTGATTTTGTTTTTATAGCTTAATCTGAAAATCACCATGGTTGATTTAAGGTTGAAGTTCCATAGCTTGAAAATCATGAATTTCTAAACTTAACCAAAATCTGTTTTCATACATAAAAATGAAAGATTATATTACATATAGACTATGGTTGAAGTTCTAGAGCCTAGTTGGTTCATATAAGAAAGTATATAAGAAATTAAGTTTTATCATCTTTTAATCTTTCATAAAATTCAAGAGTTATAGATTGATTCATGTAAAATTGATCATGGATTCATGATCCTTGTGAAAAACTAAAGAGAATCATATATTACATGCCCCATTTACTTCCGGAATTGGAAATGGGTTAAAAGACCCCCTGAAATATGAAACAGAGCAGTTCTGACGAAGAAGATGAAGCCTCTGCTTCATCTCGCGCGGGCGATCGCGCGAGCGGCGCGGGCCGCTCGCGCGAGCCGCGTGATTTCAGGCAGACAGAATAGTTTTTATAAAGAAAATGAAAAATAGGCAGGTCGCTCGAGCGAGGGCCGCGCGAGAGACCTTTCGCGCGAGGGACCCGCGCGAAAGGGATGATTGATTTCAGGCAAAAAGAAAAGGTTTTTATAATAGAATGAAAATTGGGCACATCGCGCGAGCGACCTTTCGCGCGAGCGACCCGCGCGCGCGACTTCTGGCAGTTTCTGGTTTTTGTGTGTTTTCGTATAAGGGACTGTTTGGATTAATTTTAAAACACTGTTAAGCTTCTGTTTGGGAATTTTATTAAAATAGAATACTATTGGTTATGTTGGAAAGATTAAAACAATGAATTATGACTTATAGATTCTCGTACGTACGTTGTTCCTTTAATTCAGCAAATTCCTTCATGTTTAAGGTTCATGACATACATGTGGAGTCAGTGGTACATGCATGTGGGTGTCGTCAGTGTGGAAAAGAGTAATGGCCAGTGTGGAAAGAGTATGAGATTGAGATTGAGATTGAGATTGAGATTGTGTGGTGGACACTCCCTGGTTATTGTGTACCAAAGTGTGACGTGTTGAGATTGCGGTGAGAGTATCTTTGTAATGCGACGGTGGCAAAATTGGACATTCCCTGGCGCCCATGGTAGTGTTAAAGTGTATGACGCCGAACTTGGACATTCCCTGGCACCCATGGTAGTGCTAAAGTGTGGCCTATAGACATTCCCTGATACCCGAGTCTGGATACTGCATGAGGGTTCCTCCGGTATTTGCATGGCGGTTTAGGTATTCAAAGTGTGAGGCATTGGACACTCCCTGGTACCCCGGACCAAAGTGTGAGGCAAACTGGACATTCCCTGGCACCCCATTGCTAAAGTGTGGCTACCTTAGTGTTTCAAAGATACTGGAGTGAGATAGTGGGTTGTTGTGTCTGTCAAGAGAAAAGAGTCGGCAAGATGAGTGTGGTGCATTGTCTCATACACGATCATATGCTTTATAAATTAACGACTTTGAATATATAATCCTCGTTGGTTTATAAATCGAATTTTCTCTATGGTCAAGCTATTAATTTTACAAAATTGAAAATGGAAAAAGGTAAGTGAGTATGTTTTACATTCAAAGTTATGTTTTTAACACTCACCAGCTTCTCGAAGCTGATGACGTTGATGCGTCCTGGACATTCGTGTTCAGGCTTTTCAGGTTACAACTATGCTGGGCCTTATGACTATGCTAATTGAGAACGGCTGCTTTTGGAAGAGAAACTATTATCGTCATCGCATATTTTAAGTTATATGTTTTAGATATGAACTGGTTTTGTAATAAGGATGACTGTAATAGATGATAAGTTATTATTTTTTTTAAGGCGGTCTGTGCCTTAGTGGACCCCGTATCGTAAGATGTAATAAGTTAGTAAAATATTTGTAAGCCTTGATTGCTCTGCTCTGATTATTGTTTATTGTTGTTCGACGTTTGGGACGGAATCGATCCTTCAAACTGTCGCGACCTACGGGTCCATAAAGGAAATTAAACGCTTTCCTTATTTATGCTACGTCGGGGCGTGACACTATGTATATATAGAGGGGGGCTGATACTTCTTGAGGAAGCTTGGTTGTGTAATGATGCAATGAGAAATTCGGTCCAATGGCTGCATTTCCTTCCATGCTAAGTATTGTTTGGGCCCCACCAACTTGATTAAAGTGGCAGCAAATCTTCCCAGTTGAACTGTTCGAACTGGCCAAAGTCATGGCTGAACAATGTTGTTGGCTTGAACTGGGACTGCTGAATGATGCTCGCCCATATTGTTGAACACCAAAGAATTTACTGATGCTTGCCTTTGTGACCGAGATGCATTTGCTTGCATTCCTTTCTTCATTTTCATTTGCTATATTGACATTCATGATGACAAAAATAAAGTGCACATTAATGGCCCATATGTTCTCATATATTACCAAGTCAACAAATGGGTTCTACTTGGCATCATGTATCTATATGTTTAAGATACCCAAATGGAAATCAAGACCAAGTCCAATGACTACCATTGACGATGACTTTCATGGGCGATTGCTTCTCTAACCATATTTGCCACTTTATATTTTTAAATACCCATGTGTTTGGGTATTTAACATTTGGTCTAGAGAGCAAGTGTCCTTTTAGTCCGAATGCTCACCTTTACTCGGCCATGTCTATAACTTTTGGCCAAACTCCCCAAACCATTGGTCATGTAACAAAATATGTATTTGGTGCAAACAGTAACAAAATAAATATTTTGGTTACAAACAAGTACAAGCTAGGAGGCCGCCTTGGATTTACCTTTGTTTTGCCCCTTGGCAGGAATGGAAGGGGCAGCTAGGGTCTTCGATTGAGGAAGAACCGAGAGGCGCTGATCTGAGCCAATGTGTTCTTCAACCTCAGAGGGCTCGTACTCCTCAACAATTTTATAAGCCTTCCTTCGGGGACGGGTTGATAGCTGAGCGGGTTGAGCAGAAGTCGATGCTTCTGGTGTTCCCCTCTTCCTACTCCGGTTGGTGGCTTGGATCCTTGCCCAAATGTCATCCATCTGAAATAGACCAGTGTTCACTAGGTTCTCATCGGATAGAAGGTTGGCCTGAGTCCGATTTCGTGGGCTAAAAAAGGGTCTTTAAGATCCCCTTCACTGTGGTAGTCGAGGGAGGTCTTCTGTAAGCAGAACGAGATACAAAGATTAAAGACGAATTAGAAGACACCCTAATTACAAGAAAAAGAAAAGCCCTAAATCCAATCATCCTTATGTGGAATCCCAGCAAGTCGAGGAACATCTCTAATAGAGCCACGGATGAAGAAAAAGTCATTCTTCTATTTTTGTGGCCCGACTCCAAATCATCCACAATGTGGTGTTTGGGCGCCATGTTCGAGTAATACCTGGACCTGGTATTGTTTTTTATAGTCATAACAGTTCCGAGGGCCATCGAATCCAATTTGACCCCATTTAGGTAGGACAAAACTACAATACCTAACAATGCGACCCATCCATTGGGGGCAAGTTGGGAAGGGGCCAACCCAAAGAAGGTTAGAAATTCGCAGAAGAAGGGATGAAGGGGTAACTAACCCCCAATTTTAGAAAATGAGGGTAAAAGGCTATTTGCCCCTCACCTAAATCAATAACTGTCTGGTCAGGTTCAGGAACCCTGCATTCCAGATCATCTAGAATTCTGTATGTTTTCCTGATAGAATCTAATTTATTTTGGGTCATAGATGATGAGTTTGTAGGACCAGCATAGGACCCCTATGTTTGAACCTCTGGTTCAAATTCATCCACAATTCTAGTATGGTGGGATGGAGTGGAGGGCTCTTCTGAGCCAATATGCTTAGAGGAAATTAAAAGGGAGGACATGGGAAGAAGGAGAGGAAATCTGACCTAAGTTGTAGAAATTGCTTGGATAGAGGCCTTGAACGAGTCGTCTCCTTAATCTCTACTAGGTCTTTCAAACCAGCCAAAGCAATATGGGCATCGTCACTGATAATTGCCCCTTTTTTTTACTCAAAATCTAGACCTTGGGAACGCAAATCGACATCATTAATACCATAACCGCTCCTGCTAAACAAGGATGCGTGGACAAGCATAAACACAGCACTTCGGGAACTAAGTCCTAATACAACGGTCTAAATTAGAACATGAGGGGGAGTAGCTAATACGACGCCGTTTGGCCACTCCACAAGATTATGACACTTGGCGATTAAGATGTAAAGCATGTGTTGCGTATACAATCATGTTGACTAAGTCTAGGACTAAAAAGGACTGGATCAAAGTGATTGTTGGGTCTATAACAGTCTAACTACCCATCTTCCTGATAGTTAGGGGTGCATAGCCCATTACCAGGAGGGACACATAGCAAATAATGAAGTGGTCATCCCCAACGAGAAGAGACAGCTGTCCAACCCCACTTCTACTGAGTGGATGTCTGCGCTGAAATGGCCGCAGTTAGTTGAGGCTCAGCATTATATATAGTCAAACAGAACTACAGAAAAGGTACACAATCCTTTCCCTCTCTAAAAACTTCTTGCAAGCTCTTTCTCTCAAGTGACTAACTTAGCCATCGGAGGAGACTCAGGTAGCACAACCCCCCTTTGAGTCTTTCTTTAACCTTGTGTGCAGGACGAAGTGCAAAGAAACCGTCAACTGTTGTTCAACCCAGCAACCACACCAGCTTAGTCTGAATTGAGCAACATCAGTTTCAATGTCGGGTGCAACTTTTCACAACACTGGGATTGTGAGCAAGTCTTTCAAACATTGGGAGCAATCATCACAACGATTTGGTGCAAGTTCAATTCACAACGTTGAAAATATAAAATAGACTAAAACACAAAATAACCACTCAAATGTTGATGTTTTTTTAAATTTTGTAGATAACTTTTTATTTTTTAAATTATTATTGAATTTTTTTTAATTTTAAAAAAAATAGTAAATTAACTTCTAAATTTTATACAAAAAATTGACTGAAATATAATTATCCCATGTATATATAACACTAGGCTTTTCTCGGAAAGTCCATTACTTTATTATATATATTTTTATTTAATTTTTATATCTTACCCCAAAAAAGGCTTCTGTGAAAACCTAACAAATTTCCTATGGATAGCAATGCAAACAACCATTAATAAGCTTAGCCCAACAACCTCCCTTTGTCTATGTATTGTTTTAAGCATCTATGTATTGTGTTTTGGCTTTTTCTTGTGTCCTTTTCACCCTTGGGACAGAACAAAAAAATAAATAATGCTCAAGTATTGGCAAAGGGCACTCTATGACGATGCTACAAGCCAACCCAACCTTATAGTATTTGGCACTGATATATTGTTTTCAACAACAGCAACCCAACAACCTACTTTTGATGTGCACAATGTTTCTTGTCCCAATCAGAAGAAATTTTTCTTCAATGGATTTCTTTGCTAGGATGATTGCTCATATCCTTGTTGTCCAAGCTCTCCACATACATGCGCGCGCACACACACACACATATATATATATATATATATATAAATATACATACATGTATGTAGTTAGGCTCTAAAGCGCATTGGGCATGCATACTGGATTTGCGTGTTAGAATTTTAAACTTAAAAAAACCACGGGTCAATAGGGCACTGGAATGGGGCGTGGATCAATAGGGCGGTCCACGATTTTTTAGGCTTAAAATTCTAGTGCACAAACCTAATGCGCATACCCAGTGCACTTTAGAACTTGACTGTATATATATTCTAGTCCTTACAGTATGTGCTTTACACGTGGTTGGTACACCGGAGGATAGATACTAATAATTTTAATGATCAAACTAATTAAACATTGGACTCATACAAACAATCTTAAAGAAAATAAAACATGTTTTTATCTTGCTAGCTTGTATTGCTCAAGTGCAAAGTCATGAATTATTATTATTATTATTATTTTTGGGAGAGGGGATACGGGGGTTCGGAGGCAGCGCTCCCAAATATATATATATATATAGGTATATTTCTACATATTTGGTAATGAGATAAGAAAAAATAGTGAGATAAATATATAAAGAGATATAAATATTAACTATTCAACGACGTATGGTGTCAAATTGTGTTTGAAATACTTAATTGGATTAGGCTAAAATGATAATAGATATAATAAGATTTGGTGCCAAGTATTAGGATGGTCTTGGGCTAAAATATCACATGAACTATTATGTATGGTGTTAAATATTAGGAGAGCTTGAAAATTTGAATTTAGAACACTAAATTGAGTTGGGTTGAAATGAGAATGAATGTAATAAGGTTTGGTATCAAATACTAAGGTAAGCTTGGGCTAAAATATAAACAATTATTATTATGGTGGGATAGCTTACATTTGGGCTAAAATATCACTTGTAGTAAAAAATTTCTCAAATTTTGTAGTGAGCTGAACTTCTTTTAGGCTAAATATCACGTGTAGTAAAAAAAAATTTTAACTTTTTTGGGGGTGCTATATAGCCCACCCCAGCCCTTTGGAAGTTCCGTCTTTTGTCTTGCTATTGATTCATTGAATAATCATGATAAGTGTAAAACACTTAAAAAGGAGTTTGGTACACTTAATTTAAGATAAATTTTTACAATAATTTTATATGATTGGTTAAATAACTTAACAAAAATTAATAGATCATAAATCAAATAGACCAATACAATTAAACAGATGCCTACCTTATTTCAAATCTACACTATATACTATAAAAAAAAAGCTTAGAGTGGTTTCAATTTCAAATTTGTCCTAATTTGTCATTTATTGATTTGTTTAAAATCACATTTTTACCCTTACTTTTCTTTTTTGTTCCATTTTTCTTTAATTATTACTTTCATTTTTTGTCATTTTGTCAGGGTAGGTTGGTTATTTCATCCACAAAATAACCCTTATTAGTATAGGTCAACTTTTAAAATTAAATTATTTAGAAATGATGATTCAATCAACTTTCAAACAATAATTACAAATTTTTATAACTTCATTCAACTTTTAAAATTATTTAATCTACAAATGATGATTCAATCAACTTTTCAAGCAATAATTTCAAATATTTACAATTTGGTCCAAAAATCCAAAAGTCAACTTCGGCTTTGTGGTTTGTAAGTTTTTTGGTTCTTCCCAAATAAGTCACTAGCTTGTTTAGTAATACTTGGGACACACCTAAAGACACAACTTTTGGGACACAATCCAAGAGATGTGTCTATTCCTCTCACCTGTGTTATTGTGGGGTCCAGAGACATCACATGAGAGATATAGACACATCTTTTGGGTTGTGTCTCAAAAGTTGCATATGTATTTAGGTGTGTCCCAATTTTTACTCATAAAAGAGGCTAAATGTGATTTCCAATTTTAATTTTGTCCTTATTGCTAAATCTGATTTTCAATTTCAATTTTATCCTTATTTGTCATTTTTTTAATTGTTCATTTTTACCATTTCCCTTTTGAAAATTCTATATAATTCCATACATCTCCACACTCTTTTTTGGTCATTTATTCACAAACGATTTTGGTTTTTTTTTTTTTTTTTTTTTTTTTTTTTTTTTTTATTATTAAAAAAGTGAGGTGTGCCTACAAATTTAATTTACATACATGCTTAGACATTTAATTTTATTACAAACATTCCTTAAAAAAAAATAAACGAATTTGTTTTGTAGATTGTGGGTAATATCCAAATATAAAATGAAATTCATAGGCATTGTGTGTCATCAAAATATTTTGGGACAACCAATTATGGGGGTTTTTTTTTTTTTTAAGGCATGTATGTGAAACAAAATTAAATGTCTAAGCATGTGTGTAAGTTAAATTCATAAACCTACCTCACTTTTTCAACAAAAAATTAAAAATCAAAAAAAAAAAAAATTGTGAAACTGGTTGTGCAATGTTTGGAAAACCGATTTTAGCCTTTGTTTTTTGTTTTTAAGTTTTTTTGCTTCCCAAACAAGCATCACTAATTTTGGAATAAAATTAATTTAATATCTCTATATTATATGCACACTCATAATAAATATATATATAGTAATACATATAATACATATGTAATCAATACTTTGTAATGTTAAAAAGGCAAATTGTAATTTACAATTATAAATACATCTATAATCATATGTTGCACAAAATACACATTTCCATTTTCTTTCAACTTTAACTTCTTTCTCTCTTTTTTTTTTTTTTTTTTTTTTTTTTTGCATTAGAGCTATAAATATAAATGGAATTTCATATTTTATTACACATTTTCATTTTTTTTTTGCATTAGTGATATAAATATAAATAGAATTTCATATTTTATTATACACACATACCTAACAATTTAATTCACACATACACATGGATAGAAATTACTTTTTACGCGCATAAAATAAACTTGAGAAAATTAATGTTGGAGATTGTGGATAATATCAAAATAGAAAATTCAATTTATAGGCATGTGTGTGTAATACATATAACCATTCCCTTGAATTTAGCACAATAAATCATGCTCCCTCAGTGTCCACTATTCTTTTTTTGGAAGTTCCAAAATAAGTGTCCACTTTCTATTTTGGACAAAAATGTGGTTGATAATGTGCCACCCCAAAAGGTGAATAAGCATCCACCACAAATTATTGTTTTCTTAAACTTTGTGCAAAAGGGTAGTGGACACTTATTATGGAACGTATGGAGTATGTGTATAAAGTTTATATGTAGTTAAACAAAAAAGGAAAAAGAAGAAAGATGATAGGGTTTTGAATATATCATGTATTATGATGTTAAAAAAAAGTTATTACTTTAAACAAAAAAAAAAAAAAAAAGAACAAAAGAAAAGAAAAAAATGATTAAAATAAAAGATGAAAAAAAAGAAAAGAAAAGAAAAAAAATATATGACAAGTTCTTTCAATATATCATGAGTTATGATGTTAAAAATAAGTTATTAGTAAGACCAAAAAAAAAAATGGGAGAGTAGGGTTAAAAGAAATCGAAGTGAAAACACCAAGAAAAGATTCGAGGAAAAAAAAAAGGAAGAAGAAAAAAAAAATATTTTTTGTTTCCTTCTCAGATTATTGAAACTTTTACGTTTATAATTTTTGTTTTCGCTGCAGTACATGTACATTTAGAATTTAATATATATATATATTTATTTACTAAATAAATACATTTAATTTATTTTTAATGTGCACGTGCATTTCACGGGCATCTACCTAGTGTTCCTAGAAAAACCTTCTTGCCAATTTGTCTATCTATGGGATGGTCATAATTGAGTTGGCAAACCAATATATATATATATATATATATATAATGCCTCTTTGAGGTGTAATTAGCTAAACCACACAAGTTAGGTGTTTTTCATAGCATACTCTTTTCATAAAAAAAAAAAAAAAATTGTTGGATATGATTATTCATATCACAGATTGTTAGCCTGTAGAATGTGGTTCTAGTTATTTTTGTGATTGTCTAATATCTTTATTTATTTATTTATTTATTTCATTCTTATACGTCTTTTCCTTATTTCCTTTCTTATCCTTCAATGTCACATGTATATAAACAGATTTATAGTGGAGAAATAATACCCCATTTCATTTTTCCATATTCAAGTTGGCATCAGAACCTACAACCTAAACCCTAACCCTAACCTTCAGCCGCAACCCTAGCCACTTCTACCACCAAGTCGCAGCCACCCTAGAACACCACTACCAAGCCTCAGCCACTCCACAGTACCACCAATAGGCCACAGCCCCCCACCTCTCCTGCACAACCCTTACCAGGCCCCTGCGCCATTATTTGCGCAGCTCTTAGGCTACGTCTTGCCCTTATGGGTCTTCTGATGATTTAGGGTTGTTCCGTGCCCTCTTTCTGCTTCTCTTAAGCCCTTTTTTTTGCTGCTGATTTTTTGTCGGCAGCCTTTGATCGGTATCCTTCTTTGCTATGGGTGACAATTTTGCTCCTATCCATTTGTTTCGATGGCCAACGGGAAAGACAAAGATGGTGTTCAACTAACTTCTTTTGAAACTCGTTTGGATGTCTCTCTCTCACAGTACACTCCCGCTCATCAGGTTACTAGCATGCTTCTGAATGCTCAGAATTTTGCAGTGTGGTCTCGTTCTCTCCGCCTCTACCTAGGCGAAAAAGGAAAAGTTGGTTGGATTCAATGTGAAGAAAAGAAACCAGCTCTCACCAATCTTAAGTTATCCAAATGGAACATTGTCAATCGCACCATTCTCAGATGGTTTTTTAATTCAATGGAAGACCGTATTTATCACATGTTTATGTACCATGATATAGTTCATGATTTATGGCTTGCTTTGACCCAGATGTATGCGCATGCGCACAATGATTCTCGAATTTTTGAGTTGTATCGGGATATCTCCCAGGCTTCCCAAGGATCTTTGGGACTTTGTGTAGCTGACTATTTTGGTTACTTATAGTCTCGTTGGGCAGAGTTGGCTCAATTTGAGCCTCTTAGTGACTATCCGGCTGAAGCTGCTTCAATTGCTTTTCAGCGTCTTAACCGGCTGTATACCTACTAGTTTCTCATGGGACTTAAGCTTGAGTTTGAAACATTTAGGGCCTAGATTGTTAACACATCACCTATGCCTTCTCTATATGAGGCTTTTGCTACTATCAATGGTGACGAGCGACGGCACCGCTTAATTCACCCCGTTGTTCCTGCTCTTGTTCCTGCTACTGAGTCCCATCCCACTACTTCTGATCAGATGGCTTTTGTAGTTGCTTCTGGTGCTCGTTCAGGTTCCAAGCGTCCTATTTGTCGTTACTGTAGGGTCCCAGGCCATACTAAAGATCTTCGCTTTAAGCTCCATCCTGAGCTTAAACAACAGTATGCTCGTAATAATCATAATATTGGTCCTCCGGATACTGCTACTATTGCTGATACTGTTTCTAGCCCAGCCATTCTTGATCCTGGACAGTTGCAAACTCAGGTTAGTTTGATTTAGTTTCAACTTGTATCTATTCTGCAGTCACCTTCTCACTAAGTCACTTCCACCTCTGCTCCCACTGCCACTCTTGCTTCAAGTACTTCTTCTGCCTTTCATGTTCGGTCGGGTTCTCTGACTTCGGTTCTGGATTCTGGAGCAATTGATCTTATGACTGGTGAGTTATCATTTTCTCTTCCCCAGTTACAGCTATTAATCAAAATGTTTGTATTGCTGATGGATCCACCACTCATATTTCTAGTAAAGGTAATGTGTGCTTATCATCTTCTATTACCCTTAACTTTGTACTCCATGTTCCTAAATTTGCTTTCAATCTAGTGTTTGTCAATTGTCTTGCCAAATAATGAAACTATGCTGTCATTTTCTTACCTGATTGGTGTGTCTTGCAGGACCTGACTACGAAGAGGATTTTTGGTACGGGGTATGAGCGTGGGGGACTCTATTACTTCGGGGAACCACTACCACTTATCATAGAGTCATCGAGTCTTCAGGTGTCTGTTTTACCGAATTCTGGATCTTATGTTTTTTCCTTACAAACTCTAGAATTGTGGCATGCTTGTTTAGGGCATGTTAATTTTCAGTGTCTTTGTTTGCTATTTCCTTCTTTAATAAAAGCATGTAAGACAAATAAATTTCATTGTGTGATTTGTGAACTCTCTAAGCATACTCGTTCTAGTTGTGTTCCTCGCATGCATCGTGCTCCTTGTGCCTTTGATGTTATTCACTCTTATATATAGGATCCTTTCCCGGTTACCGCTTTATCTAGACACTGATATTATGTGACTTTTATTGATGATTATTCACGGTGCACGTGGGCTTATATTCTTAAGAAAAAATCTGAGGTATTTAATTTGTTTGTTAAGTTCTTACAAATGATTAAATTCAATTTCACACTATTGTGCGCATTCTTAGATCTGATAATGGTCGCGAGTATATCTCTAATGATTTCAGTCTGAACTTAATAAACAGGGTATCCTCCAAGTTCTTACTTGTAATTATACACCGGAATAGAATGGTGTTGCAGAACAAAAAAACCGCTACATTACGTCTGTTGTTCGATGTCTCTTACGGGGTATGGAGGTCCCTAAATATTTTTGGCATTTGGCAGTACTTATAGCTATTTATCTTATTAATCACATACCCAGTCGTGTCTTGAAAGGGAAGGCTCCTCTTTAGGTCTTATAGCCTGATTGTACACTTTTTTATGTCCTTCCTAGAATTTTTGTACAAAACACGAGTCCTTTACGTACCAAACTTGATGATAAAGCTATCCGGTGTGTGTTTCTTGTTATTCTTCCATGTCCAAAGGGTATAGGTGTTACGATCCGACCACCCGACGCTTTTATCACTTTATGGATGTTACCTTCTTGGAGGATTTTTTTATTTTGCAGGGCCACGTCCGCCTTTGGAAACTCCCACTCCAATCATCACCACTGAAGCTCTCCCACGACCTGTTCCTATTTTTGAGAGCTCTCCTCTTTCTGATGACTTACTTTCTCTGGTTGTCACATCCTCTCCTGCTCATCACTATAATCGCCATCCTCATGTTCCACCTCCGCTGCCCGAATCTTCTCTAGTGTTAGGTAATGCATCTCTTGCTCCTCCTCTTCAACATTTCATTCGTGTTTCTCGCCCTGTGAATCGATATGATTTTTCAAGTTCCACTAACCATCCTATTTCCAAGTATCTCTCTTATTCTAATCTTTCAGGTCCCTACCGGGCTTTCCTTAGTCATATTGAATATATCTCTATTCCTCAGTCAGTGTCAGAAGCTCTCCAAAACCCAAATTGGACCCAGGCCATGAAAGTAGAAATGAATGCCCTTCATCAAAATAAGGCATAGGAGCTTGTTTCTCTTTCACCCGGTGAGAAGACGGTTGGCTGCAAGTGGGTCTTTACGGTTAAATATCGAGCGGATGGTTCTATTGATAGATACAAGGCCCGAGTTTTTGCAAAAGGCTTTACTCAGATTCCAGAGAAAGATTTCAGTGTTACATTTGCTCCGGTCGCTAAGCTTATAATGGTCCGCATGCTTATTTCCCTCCCTGCATCTTATTATTGGCCTCTTCATCAATTGGATGTCAAGAATGCTTTTTCTTCATGGTGATCTCGAGGAGACTACCGACATGGATCCTCCACCCGGTTTTTGCGCTGAGGGGGAGTGTTCTAGTAAAGTATGTCAACTTCGTAAATCTCTTTATGGGTTGAAACAATCACCGTGAGCCTGGTTTAGTTGCTTTAGTGATGTCGTAATATCTTTTGGTTTTACTATATGTCATTCAGATCACGTATGCTTTATTCGTTGTTCTATGGATGATCAATGTATTATTATTTTCATGAATATGGAAGACATAATTATTACTGAGGATGATACTGTGGGGATTACTCAAGTTAAGAAGAATCTCAATCGTGCCTTTGAAGTTAAGGATTTAGGGCCTCTTAAATATTTTTTCAGTATTGAAATTGTCCGGTCTCGTAGTGGAATATTAATGACTCAAAGAAAGTATGTCCTAGACCTTTTAGAAGATACTGGTATAATGGGGTGCCGTCCTGCATCCACACCTATGGACATGGTTTTAAAAACTTGACCGGACCGGCCGGTTAGACTGGTTAAACTATCAACCGGTTGGATTTTCGTTTCGGTTTGATCTGGTAACCGTTGGTGGAGAAGAAAACGTCCAGAACCGGTGGACAGACCGGTCAAACCGAAGAACCGGTCCCAGTTTTTACCCCAGTCCGGTTCGTAAAAAAAAATAGAAAAACTGAGTAACACAGAGATTCTGCCCTCCCGTCGCCGTCGGCTACTGCTTGCTGTTGTCATTTCTTCATTTACCATAGCCAGCAGATACCCCAATCATACTCATGAGGCCTGACCGCTTGAGTGTTAAGAGAAAGAGAAAGACTGGTATGGACTAGATCCAGAGGGAGACCAAGAATTTAAGAGAGAGAGAGAGAGAGAGAGAGAGAAAGAGAGAGAGAGGTGTTAGTTGTCAAGTGACTCAACTGCATCTACAGATTCTACTCAAGCAGATTTGTGCTGGAAACCGTGTAAAGTAGTTGACATTGATTGACATCTGATATAAATGAGACAAGTACAGTAAAAAGGAGTCTTGAAATTGGTGTTAAGTAAATGAAGATACTAAGGAAAATTACAAAAAAAACAAATTAATATTAATATTAATAATTTATTTTTCTAAGGTTTAGTTTTATGTTTAAATTTATTTTTTGATGAGATGTTTTATATTAATATTATTAATACTTATAAATTATATATACATACATATATATATATATAAAGTATTTAATTATGATGTCACGGTCTGATTCTGGTTCACCCGACGGTTGAACCGCTAACCCGTGATCCGGTCATTTTTCCGGTTCAATGAACGGTCCGGTTTTCAAAACATTGCCTATGGATCCTAATCTACAGTTAACTGTTGAGTCTGGAGATTTGTTACCTGGTCCCTCAATTTATTAGCGTCTTGTTGGGAGATTAATCTATCTAACCAACACTAGACCAGATATCATTTTGGCAGTGAGTGTCGTGAACCAATTTATGCACTCTCGTACCATACACTTGGATATTGTCCACCATATCTTGCGATATCTTAAAACTTGCCCTGGTCTCGGTCTCTTTTATACAACAACAAAACAGACTGGGGTCTCTTGTTTTACTGATGCAGATTATGTAGGGTCTAAGAATGGTAGGTGCTCTACATCCGGTTTCTGTGCTTTCAATGGTAATCACCTTCTATCATGGAAGAGTAAGAAGCAGGCACTCTAGGTCTTCTGCTGAAGTCGAATATCGTGCTATGGCTTAAGGCACTTGTGAATTACTTTGGCTTCGTTCTCTTTTAGCCGAATTGGGTTTTCCCATGAGTGAGTCTTCTACACTTTTCTTTGATAATAAGTCTGCAATTATGCTTGCTTCTGACTCCGTTCTTCATGAACGAACCAAGTATATTGAGGTGGACAGTCACTTTATTTGAGAAAAACTTCGTTCTGGTACTATTGTTCCAAACTTTGCTCCCTCAACTGATCAAGCTGCTGATATGCTTACTAAATCTGTTAGACCATTCTTATTGAAGTCTTCATTGAGCAAGCTGGGTCTTGTGAATATCTTCGCACCAGCTTGAAGAGGAGTGTTGGATATAATTATTCATATCCCGGATTATTAGCCCATAGAATGTGGTTCTAGTTATTTTGATAATTGTCCAATATCTTTTTTTTATTTCATTCTTAAATGTCTTTTCTTTATTTTCTTTCTTATCCTTGAATGTAACATGTATATAAATAGATTTATAGTGGAGAAATAAAACACAATTTCATTTTTCCATATTCAAATAAAAATAATACCTAGGAAGCAAATTAGCACTTTGAGTTACATGTGTGGTGATATGACAACCTAAAGAAAATCACGCTGGGTCCTGATCAACCTTGTAAAGGGTAGCAGAGCAGCAATATGTACCGTTGATAGAAGTATGAAAAACCCATGACATATTCATGTAGTTTTAGCACCATATATATATATATATATATATATATATCTATATCTATATCTATATCTATAATATATATAAGTGCACCGATCCCCATAAATGTTTTATACTTTTATCAATCGGTGCATTTTTACTTAAATAATTTTCGCTAGATTTTAACAAGTTTGGTATACCACTTTTTTTTTTTTTGGTCCGTCCATAAGAGTCATGCAACCTAATATAATAACTCTTTTTTCCTTAAAAGAGTCCTACTATTTTAGAACACCTTTCCTATTCTATTAGAACACTGGAGTGGGTTGGTTTAATTTACTTTGACGATTTGATAGAATCCTATATTTTAGGGCATCCATTTAGTCCTATATTTTAGGCGTTTCTAATTTTCAGTACCTTGATTGAGTTCTATTTATAGACTGAATTAGTTTTACTTCCACTATTTAAGGACAATTATTATTTTCAGGACTCTACTACAATTCTTACTTTTCTTTTCTTTTTTTAATGCATGGGAAATGCCATAGTAGAGATTATTTAACCAAAGTGACTTTTTTTTTTTTTTACTTTTCTTTTCAATATTGATGCTTGTTTCCTTCTCTCTGAAACCACAAGCTGGAATTATTTATTTATTTTTTATTTTCATATATCAAACCACAAGCTGGTCTTGATTATAAATAGTTTCTTTTTTTCTTTTTCTTTTTTCCTTTTCCTTTTAATACTTTTTTTGTTTAATCAGAAATGCCATAGTATAATGTTTTGGTTTACAAGGATACTGAATACTTATCAGGTGGGATAAAGCAGCCACTAATGAATTCTGCTTGGATTGTAATACAATTCCAGTAAAGTGGGATGCAATTCTAATATGAAAGCTAAATGAGTAGTATTGACTAACTAACCCAATTAAATGATGGAAATACAAAAAGAATCTTGTAATCCAATTCAAACTCAACTAGATGGAAATGTCTCAGCAGTACTTCAATAAATGAGATTTCATACAGAAAGAAAGTAATATGTACACACTACGTGAGCAAACCAGGATCCTAAAACTGGCATTGAGCACAATCAAAGATTTCAATGGTACGATTTCTTGCTATAAAGCCAATTTTTTTGGGTTAATTACACTTTACCCCCTGTGGTTTAGTTCGATGTTACTTTACTCCCTGTGGTTTAAAAGTGACCACTTAACCCCCTTGTGCTTTCGGGTGAAGTATAAGCGCTAAAATTAGTGACCACTTTATCCCCCTATAGTTTGGTCCGATGATACTTTACCCCCTATGATTTGGTCCGATAACACTTTAACCCCCCTTTGCTTTCGAAAGCACAGTGGGGTTAAGTGATCACTTTGAAATCACACTGGATGATAAAGTGTAATTAACCCATTTCTTTTTCATACATGTCAATCGAAGTAATCTATTTAGTCAATTCTAGGGGAAGTATATATTTTTTAGAAAATTAGCAATAAATCCCTTATTTATCTACATTCATGGATTAAGGACACCCAAAATACTATTTTGGTTCAAGATCCCTAAAATTCGAGTTAGTATCCCTAATCATGGTTAATAGTTCTTTTATGTCTAAAATACCCATCTAAGTCTTTATGTATGCAGTAAACGTTTCAATTTAATGGCTCCTAATTTTTTGTGCAACTTCCATAAAGGTAAATTAGATTAAATGCTCATTATGTACATTCTACTATATATTCTCCATCAATCCTATTTAATTGTGTTCTTTCCATACAAAAAAAGAAAAAAAAAGCATGTAATTTAACTCCAGTAGACTCTAGTGCATCCTAGACATACCTCAGACAGAACACAGCTGGCTTCACCTAGAAATTCCTGATCTTTCAACTTCAGCGTCTGCAAGGTACCGAAATAAGAAGAAATTGGATCTGCTTCTCAAATATAACTCCTCTCACAGTCTCACTGCTATTAATATATTCATATACTCTACCTTCTTGTCTAGTGGATTGAAAATGACTAAGGCCTTGTTTGGGCAGCCCAAATGCATTCCCATATGCGTTTGGCAATTGACGGAGTCAATTATCGGGATGTATCCTTTTGAGAATATCACAAGTGAAACTGATGGCATTCTGGAGATGATTTTTTCACTTTATGAATTTCATAAGTGGAACTGACGGTTGCCGCCATGATTATTGTTAGTGTCGTGATTTGAGTTGTGAACACCCCCCCCCCCCCCCCCCCCCCCCCCCCCCCCCCCCCTCTCTCTCTCTCTCTCTCCCTCCCATTTTCCAAAACATGTTGTGAGATTCACAAAGCATGTTATTTGTGAAATTCACAAATCATGTTATGACTCTATCTCTTTCATTTTCGTTTTCTAAAACATGTTGTGAAATTCACAAATCATGTTGTGACTCTCTTTTTGTCATTTTCGTTTTTCAAAACATCTTGTGAAATTCACAAATCATGTTATGAGTCTATCTCTTTCATTTTCGTTTTCTAAAACATGTTGTGAAATTCACAAATCATATTGTGACTCTCTTTTTGTCATTTTCAATTTTTAGAACATTTTGTGAAATTCACAAATCATGTTGTGACTCTCCCTCTCTCTCTCTCTCTCTTTCATTTTCATTTTTCAAAGCATGTTGTGAAATTCACAAATCATGTTGGGGCTCTCTCTTCCATTATAATTTTTTCAGAATATGTTATGAAATTCACAATTCATGTTGGGACTCTATTTTCCATTACCACTTTTCTAGAATATGTTGTGAAATTCACAAACCATGTTGGGATTCTCTTTTTCAATTCCCATTTTTCCAAAACATGTTATGTCTTTCTCTTCAAATCATGTTTCATAAATCATGTTGGACATGATTGTGGATGAAAATGACTGTCATTATTAATGATGATGACTTTCAAATTTTGATTCCCTTAATTTTTGATTCCTTTAATTTTTAGGAAGAATTAAATTTTGGTAGAAAACATTAATGGATGGGTTACCATTTTAAAGATTACCAAACTTAATGAGGGAGGGGTATTTTAGTCCCTAAAAAATATCAGGGACTTAATCATAAATATGTTTTAACTCAAGAACCTAAAGTCATGTAAGTGCACTATCTAGGGATTTATCACTAATTAACCCTATATTTTTTTGGTGCAATATGATTTAAGATAACATATAGTTTGTACTTAATTTAACACGACATATAGCATGTACTTACATTGATTTCATGAATTAATCAGGTGTTTGGATGTAGTCTTTAAAAATATCTTTACTGTTGGGTACTTTCAATACAAAGTATTTTTGTGAAAATATTTATTGCAAGTTCATTTTGGTAAAAAGGTGGTTTTCTTTTTTCTTGCTCAATTAAGTTATGAGAGCATTTTTACTCACTTAAAAAATAGTTCATCAATGTTCACACAAGTATCACATTGGCCAATGCAGTGGAATCCAGGATTAAATAATATCCCATTGGCCAATGCAGTGGGACTCAGGATTAAACAAATGTTGTTTAATCTAGGTCCCACTGCATTGGCCAATGAGATGCTTGAGTGAGCATTGGTGAACCATTTTTTGGATGAACAAAATTATTTTATTAAGTTATATAGGATTTTATGTTCACGATATGAACGGTGGTAGCAAGCTATACTACACGAATTTTGGAATTTACAAGTCCAAATAATATGCATTAACAAATTAACGCAAAATTATAATGTTCTTTTGTGCTCCTTTGATATGATTTTCAACAAGGTATATATGCACCTTGTTCAATAATGTTTTTTTATTCAAATGGTTAAAAACAATAACATCAACTAATTTAGTCGTATTATATAATCTATGATTAGTTTACAATACTCAAATTTAAATAAGGACATAAAATAGTTGTAATTGTTTGCCTTAGGTGTTATTCATCATTACAAGAGACATTTTCTATGGATTCTACAATGTCACCGAGAACTAGAATTTTACTTGATTACTGAATTATGCGGTAATTTTTCATTCACATACAAGTTTATTACCTTCATGATTTGCTGAATTTTCAGTGCTTTATCAAAAAGCCTTGGGATTCCATTTTTTCACATCGTTTTTAACTTTCCATTGTTGTTAATCAGATTTTGACATAATTTCATAAGTTTACCTTCAAATTAAATAACTTTACATATTATTACTATCCTATATTATAAATGTGTACATAATTTGACATCATTTCATGAGTTTTCTTTCAAATTAAATAACTTTACATATTATTGTTATCACATCCCATTATTTTTTTTTCCCTATCGTTCACCTACACAATCCTTCTAATGAGGAATCCCTTATTTTAAGAAAGTGAGAAAATCTAATTATCGCACAGTGAATTTTACTTTTACTGCAGTGATTAAATAAACTCTGATGTTCGAGATTAGAAGACTTATATAGAGCATATGTGATTTTACATTTATCAAAATTAAGTTATTTTTTGTTTCGCACCGCTTTTAAAACCATTTAAATAAGGTATGGACTTTGTTAAAAACAATGATATAATTGAATGAATGGTCATGATAACATCAAATAGTTATATACTATATGCTATATGTTTACCTTATACACTTTTGCTTCTTATTTTATCATGCTCTTCTGTTAAGTTTTTTGAAATATCGAGTTCTGATAATTTTTACTTTATACATAGCACTTCAAATCTTTTGTGTCAAGGAAAGAGATATTAACTTAAAAATGATTCGAAATTTTTTTTAGACTAAACAATATTGGAAGTTTTTTTTTTTTAAGTAGAAAAAACTATAATTATATTTTCACTCATTTTATAAAATAAATTATTAACAACTACACTTCATGTTATCGCTCTAAAATTATTCTCATCAACAGGTAATAACCATATAATTATTCATATTTTAGAACCTAAGAAAGGAAAAATATTAGTTTTCATTCAACACAACTTATAAAAGAAATATGAACGCATAGGGCTAATTTTTCAAATGGGTCAAATCAAAAAATATTCCATAATTTTCATAAAAGAGACTCATTTTGATTCCGAAACTTCAGAATTTCAAAATTCAATTCCAATTCCAAAATTTTGGATTTTTTTTTATTATAAAAGATTTGGAAATCCGTTTTTTTAAGGAGTTTTAATTCGTTTTAAATTAAAAAAAAAAAACTTGAATTTTAGTTGAAGGATACAACTTCAATACATTTCTTTCTGTACTGTTCACTCTGTTCCCCTCACATGAACAGTAAAAAAATTATTGTGAAATTACAGTTTTGAACAAACTGTTTTTACTGTTCATGTGAGGGAAACAGAACGAACAATACACACGGAAATGCAAAGAGGTCTTGTCCATAGCTAAAAACAACATAAAACCTTTCATGTCATAAGTTTTGAAATCTAATTTTATAGGCATATTTATCTAATATCTTGTGTCTAATGTGATGAGTGCGCATCCTCGAAAACAAGCACTCCAGCATCACCTATGTGACATTAGCAGTACCACACACCCCCCCCCCCCCCCCTTAGAAAAAATAAATAAACAAATTTTGTGGTCCTTCCATATCCCATATGGGATGCTGCCGAGATTGTTGCGCACAACGATCCAAAGTTTTAACATAATTCTTCTAGATTTTAATTATACTTTAAAAAAAATGTTAAGAAATTGTCTGTACGGGTCAAATGTTTAGCAATTTGATCATTCAATTTGTTAATATCTGCCCTCTTGTGCACCAACCACGTGCAAAGTACGTGGTGTAAGACTAGTATATATATATCCACCGATGTACATTAAACATGGTAATTATTTTTTTGTCTCTTAAATCTCATTTAGATCAGTATATAGTGAGACGTTCCATCTGTTTGAGTTTGAATTGGATTAGAAGATTCCATTTATTTTTTACAAATGCTACACCTACACCAAATTCCACACTCAACACATTTTGACTCTTGATTCTTGTGAATTCCATGTAGGATCCATGTGAAACTCACATGAGAATCACTGAAATCAAATGTCAGAATTATTGAGTGGAAAATTTGATATGAGTGTAACATTAGTCTTTGTTTTTCCATTGTTTACTACAGTACATTATCAATAGGATTCTTTTATGTCTCATGTTAGAGATGTGTCCCACTTTATTGGGCCGGACATTGTTGGTGGTGTTATTTGAGTTTTACGATCAAATATGACTCATTAGTGTGGCTTTATAACTTTATAAGTATAAAGTATTCAATTAAGAGACAGCTAGAGATATATTTTTTCTTAATTAAAAATTTAATAAAAAGTACCTTCAATATCTACATGTAATCAAAAGTACCTGATCTTTATCAAAATGACAAAATTGACATGCACCCAAACATTTCCCATATTTTCTCCACTCTCCCAATTTTCACGCATCATACTTTTGCAGCCACTCATACGATATGAGCACTGTACCGTGTGATATTCTAAATTCAAAAAATATTTTGCAAATTTAAATCTCCATAACTTTTGACATACAACTCCATTTTTCTCAAATTTTAAACTGTTAAAATCGTGTCGACGAGAGCTACAAACTAATACCATTGTTGATATGTTTTGACCAAAATAAAAAATCAAAATCTTACATGCCTTGTGTAATTGTGTGAAAATTATTTTGTGAAATTTCACAAAAATAGTTTTGTGAAATTTCACAAAACTCTATTTTCTTTCAGAATTTCTTCAAATTGGGGAAAAAAAAAATGCTCAAAACATATGAATAATGGTACTAGTTTTGTAGCTCTCGTCGACACGATTCCAACGGTATAAAATTTGTAAAAAATGGAGTTGTAGATCAAAAGTTATGGAGGGTTAAAGTTATGAAATATTTTTGGAAATGAGAAATACTATAGTACAGCCACTCACACGGTGTGAGTGGTTGTGAGTTTAGACTACTGCTAGGCCAAGCGCATGTGGGCTTGTTCATCAAAATTGCTGACAGTGATGACAGGGACTTTGGAACAAATTGCCAAAAATACAGGCACTTTATACTTTTTAGCACTTTAGCTAAGGATTGAAGTCTAATTTTCCATTCAATTAATCAATCAGGCTCTAAAGTACACTGGGTATGCGTACTGAGATTTAAAGTCTAAAAAAAAATACAGGCCACCCGACTGACCCGCAGTTTATTTAGGCTTAAAATCCTAGTGTGCGTTAGAGCATCAATCAATATTCTTGTAAACCAACGTTATAGGGGGATAAAGTACACTGGATATGCAGACAGGTATTTAAAGTCTAAAAAAAGCGCGGACCACCCAACTGACCCGCGGTATATTTAGGCTTAATTCTTAGTGCGCTTTAGAGCACCAATCAATATTCTTGTAAACGGGGATAAAAAAGGAAACAAGAAAAGAAAAGAAAAAGAAGCCAATTTTTTTGGGCTATTAGGTCATATCTTTATTAGGTCGTAGCTTCTAGAGAATGGGTCCAAACAAGATGTATCATGGTTCAACAAAGATTAGCCCAATCACAGCGCTATTTGCCTTAAATCCACCACCTGAAACTGAGTGAAATAAACACCACTGCATAGACCAATCCAGGATAAACTTTTAAAAGCATGTTTCACATCTTTGTAAAACAAAATTCCATGATCTCTCTCCCATATGGAAACCTGTTTACAAAATCAAATCCTTACTTTCCATTGTCAATCAACTCATTGGTGTGAATCTACAATGTTGTTCTTACCGTACCACAACAAGATGACAAAACCAGAAATGCGTCACACGCTTTCAACTTCAGCTGAGAATGCAAAAGTCGGTATAGGCATTTGGGTTGGCACCGCATCGGTCATCATACCCATCAACCTATTCCGTCCCTCCTCATACCGGAATTGATCATTCTTCATGCTCTGATAAAAAACATCCATTTGTGTTTGAGCAACATGAGACGCACCTTCTTGGGTTGAATTGTACGGTGCTCTGGTGCCAGAATTCTCGAGGCCACTTCTGATCCATGCGATATTGTTCAAATCTGTGGCAATGGAAGCTAAATCATGACTCGAGAACGAGGGCGGGTCCTCGTAGTCAACAAACTCCGGGCCCATCAAAGAGCTTTGAGGTGGGCCACCACTTGAAGCTGCACAGCAACCATGGCCACATCGAGAAGGAATCACGGGCTCACCACAAACACCTTCGAAAAATTTGCAGATCCCAAAGTCGGGTTTGGCGGCTTGGACCAGTGGACCCCGCATCGGCACTGTCCTTGAAGACACAGAGCTAACTGTTGAGCCACTTGGAGGGTTATAAACACTAAATGCACCAATACGAGCAACTGGACGAGGAAGGGTTGGAATAGGATGGTCCCTTTCGGCAACAAAAGGATCCTCATTTGTTTGAGCATTGTCCGGACAAGGGTTGGGTGTAGTTTCAATGAAACTCAACTCTTTTACCTCTGGGGGCTTGAATGAATTTATATCTCCGTATGACAGGGTTTCTTCCGATGAAGCCTTTGTTCTGTCTAGGCTGACGTCTTCTAAAACATTGCCAGAAGGTGATTTAAACATGCTGCGATCCAGGAACCTGCGCCTCAGAGTAGAATTCCAGTGGTTCTTTATTGCATTATCAGTTCTACCAGGCAGAAGCTTTGCAATTGATGCCCATTTGTTTCCGTGCATCGCGTGAGCCATAATTATAATTTGATCCTCTTCATCTGCAGCACATTATAAGACTTCATCAAGAACAATAAAGCATCCATCATACTAATCATACAATTATCACAAGGCAAACAGAGATGAGTCTGTTTCCACTGACATGGTACATGTGTATGTTCATTTGAACATCCAATTACCAAGTAACCAAGAGTAAAGAGGTCTGGATGGAGTAGCAGACGGGAAATATACGCAATACGCACGTACGAAGGCACATGCAAATGTACGTTTTCTTTTCTTCTTCTTTTTTTTTTTTTTTGGTTTTTTTTTTTGTTTTTTGTTTTTTTTTCCTCTCTCTAACAAAACTCTACACGGTAAGACAAATGACAAAAATACAAAAAAATCAAGTCAGAAGGAAACTTGAAAGCAGATAATATGACCTCTCAAACACTTAGATTGAATATATAAGAAATAACCACCAAACTTTAACCACCACCCCCCGCAAACACCAGCGCACACGCACGCACGCACAAAACATGCATTATGTGTAAAAGGAAAACCACCTCCATTATTTATCTCTACACCTAATATTAGAGATATTTGAGAGACATTATGTGGCCATTAATTTCAGGCATAATCCAAATCGAAAGATGAGATAACCGGAACAACAAGAGTATATTCCAAATTACTTCAACTACCACAAATGAATTATGTCCACACGTTATCCATAAAATTTGGACATGAAAGAATTATGAAAGCATTCTAAACCGTGCTTGATTCTAGCAGAAGCTCCAGGTACACATACACTAAACTCAACAAAGCTTGTCCCAAACTATTTGGGGTCGATAACATGAATCTTGTTTCTCCAATTTGCTCGATCTAAAGACCATCACCTCACTCAAACCACACTCTATCATAAACTCCTAGTTGAAATATCAGTGCCATTATGACATCAAGACCTTTCTGCAGAACCCTCAAACGGAACACCCTGGTAGCGGATTTGGTGTCCTAAAGAAAGATAAATTTAGTTCAACGAGTAACCAAACATTGGAGCTCTCAGATTCTTGATAAACCATTTCTTAAAATTTTGTTTCTTGATAGGTAAGTATTACCAACTCAACTAAACCCAACTCCAGTCCCAACCATTAGGCAATAGGTATATGAACCTTGTTTGGCCATTCCCTCAGTCCAAAATCTCAGATTAATTTAGTCTGCCGCTTCTTAACATTACCCTCAATGGAACCAACCTATGTTACTCGGACCCTTCATAATGTATGGAGTACCCGTGCCCGACACGACACCCGTATATGGGTACTTCTCTCTCCGACCCTTCAAAATGGTGTAAAATCTTTGAAAACTGGACGAATCCGACACCGTACCCGAATCTGGGTAACCTAGGAACCAACACATCTATATTCTTAGTCCCATTTCTTCCGCTTCCATTCAGTCATTCTCAGGTTTGTCAACTCAATTTTCCTCCATTTTCTTTACAATCTCTAAGCATCTATAGGTCCGTATCTATCTACCTGTATTGAAACAGAAAATTATTTACAGTTCAAATTACGTATGAATTGATCAACATGCATTCCGGGCTAGGAGAACTATGGTTTAGAAATATGAGACATTGACACCACTATCTGAACCTTAATAATAAGCCTAGCAAATTATTAAACTAATTGTCAAACTAAGGTATTAGAAACAGGCGAGAGATGATAACAAGTTGTAGATGGGATGGAAGGTGGTTCTATAGAAACTGAGATACGTCCAGAGTGGCAGTTCATCCAATCAAAGGTTTAGCTAACATAGTAACATACAATGTAAAGCTTGTGACTTAAACCTTATAAGTCGAGAAACAATCATATGTCAATTCAAATACATCCAATCTGTAAATGAGTTATCTTTATAAATTCTATTCCCAAACCACAGCTCTCAAGGTTAATAAAAATGAATCAATGTTGGTATTAGCAAAACCATGGATGGCACACATCTGAAGGAGTTCCTGAAGTTCCTGGGTCCATAAGAAAAAATAAGTCTTCACTCTTTCCGTATATTTATATTTCCCACCTTGAAAAGAGAAAAAAAATCAACACGTCACATAAGGTTCACAGATTGAATCGCAACACGTGCTGTTGCCTCTGTGTGTAATATTTTAACCCAATTTAAGCTTGCTTTGAAGCAAATATAGATCCTAGAACCTACATCTCATTGTAAAAGCTTAAAAATTATAAAGATAACCAAGAAAATTTTATCTAATTTATCTTTATCCAAAATTTAGAGGATACGTGGTTTATATAACAAGATCTCTTAAATTCAAAGTTCAAAACCTCAAGCAAAGGGGGAAAAAAGTTTTGCCTGATTAAGACTTTTTGTCACTTAGAATTAACCCGAATTAATGAACCAAATTTCTTTTCCATTCTAAACAGTCCAAGGTTCGAGAAACAGCACCCAGAATTCTTCCATGCTTCAGCTAGTCCTACAGACTAGACATCATGTTCCCATAGCTTTCATGATTCATCAGCCTATCTAGTACCGTGTTGCTAAGAAATCATCAGAAGTGGACATGTCACCAATTGGTTCTCATTAGACTTCAAATTTAATACGACTTGTCACAAGTCAGACAACTTTGTCAAAACAAACTTTCTAGGGCAGTGCATTCATTAGGATTTATCATCAGATGGGCTTTAAAAGGTTTTTGTCAAGCTCATGATAATGTTACAAATCCCATAACTTAGAATTGGCCATGTATAAGGTTAGATCCTCGACATTGACATAAACAGAGTTCAGGTCAAAGATACCACATTTATTTAAAAAACCAAAGACGCATATGGATGCAGGCTAAGATTGCGCAAAGAACATGGTCCATTATACTACAACATAAATATGGCACCTAACTAGGAAAACCGGAGAAAAAAGGATTAGTGTACGTAGTTGTATAAGGATTTACTACGTTAAATTCATAGCAATCAAACAAAATTGACACGAAGATAAGCGAGCTACAATTAGAGGACATCAACACTATGGTTTCACAGGTAATTAGGTCAAGTGTAAGTAGAACAAGAACTGGATAATAATCAGGGGTTTGTTAGAACAATATCACTATAGCCGTAAATGAGAAAAAACAAACGTAAACACGGGTATCTCACGTGCATGTTTCTAGAATCCTTTCAAAAGAGAAAATAGCATCACATTTTAAGGGTTACGAGTGCAAACTTAGCACAAATATATGTAAGATCTTCAACTTAAGGCACTACAAAGCTTATGTAGTAATTCCCACAGCTTAACCAGACAAAGAATTGATAATAAAGTTGGTAGTCATTCGCAAAACAAATCTCGACAATAAGCGTACACAAGCAGAGATAGAAACAAAAAGTGATGCTTCCAAATTCAAGTCACTGGCCTACTTAAGCAGTTAAGCTGTGGTGTGCCCTACTTAAAAATCATCCCACAAATTAAGTTTGAGAATAGAAAGCATGCTACTTCTTGGTACTTTGTTAAACTTTTTGTGGCTAAAATCATTATAAAAATCCAGGGAAAGAACATAATTTATCCTTTAAAGGCCATTTGACAACACAATTAAGATTGGTCCTAAATAACCAAACCAAACCAAACCTTGTGTCCCAATCAATTGGGGTCGGCTTTATGAATCCTTTTTCTCCATTCTGCAGGAACAAGAGCTATATGCTCATTTAAATTAGATATATTCATATCTTGTTGCACTATATATTCCCATGCCAGTCTAGGTCTGCCTCCCTATAACCATTCCAGGCACTACGATCTTAGCACTCTTTCGCACAAGTGCATCTACAAGTCTTCGTTGCACATGGCCGAACCATCTAAGTCTATTTCTCCCTCAACTTATCCTCAATATGTGCCACTCCTATAGTCTCTCGGATGTACTCATTTCTAATTCTATCTTCCTAGTCTTACCACACATCCATCTTAGCATTCTCATCTCAGCTACGCTCATTTCGCTAATGTGTTGTTGCTTAGTTGCCCAACAATCTGTCACGCAGAGCACAACTGGCCTAATAGCTGTCCTATAAAATTTTCCTTTAAATTTGCTGGTATTCTCTAGTCACATAATACTCCGGAAGCATACCTCCACTTAAGCCAGCCTACTTTAATTCTATGGGTCATGTCATCACTAATCTCTCCATCTCTACTGATCATTAAACCTAGATAGCGAAAGTGTTCCCTCTTTGGGATCTCTTGTTCTTCGATCTGCACTGCTTCATTGTCTCTACTTCCACTGTTGCTAAAACTACATTCCATGTATTCTATTTTCGTCCTACTTATCTTTAGCCCCTTAGTCTCCAGTGCTTCTCTCCAAGTTTCCAGTTTAGTGTTGAGTCCACCTTTAGTCTCATCAACCAAGACAATATCATCTGCAAACAACATACACCATGGGACCTCATCTTAAATGTGTGTAGCCAATTCATCCATAATTAGGGCGAACAAATAAGGGCTCAAGAGTCAAGACCAACCCTTGGAGCAGGCCTACAGTAATTGGGAATTCTCTTGTTTCTCCAGCCGGAGTTCTAATTGTAGTAATCGCTTCATCAAACATATCCTTCACCACGTCAATATAACCCTTGGTCAATCCCTTCTTCTCTAGCACCCACCAAATTAAATCTCTAGGCACTTTATCATAAGCTTTCTCTAAATCAATAAAAACCATATGTTGATCTTTTTTCTTCTCTCTATACTTTTCCATTAGTCTCCTAAGTAAATAAATTGCTTCCACAGTTGATCTCCCAGGCATAAATCCAAACTGATTTTCTGACATTGATGTTGCGCCTCTTAAGCGATGCTCCATCACTCTCTCCCACGGCTTCATAATATGGCTCATCATCTTAATACCTCTATAGTTGTTGCATTATTGTACATCTCCTTTATTCTTATATATAGGCACTAGGATGCTCTTCTTCCACTCATCAGGCATTTTTCTAGTTATTAAAATCCTATTAAAACCTTTTGTAAGCCAAGATGTCCCCACTTCTCCCAAGCATTTCCAAACCTTAATGGGGATCCCATCTGGTCCTAAGGCCATGTTGGGTTTCATCTTCTTCAAAGCAAATCCCACCTCAAACTTCCTTATTCTCCGATAGAATCTATATTCTCTAGTTTCATCGCAACTTCCAATTTCTTCTTCAATTGAGTTATTCATATGTTTTTCATTCAGCAACTTCTCAAAATAGCTCTTCCACTTTTCCTTAATCTCTTCGTCGTTCACTAATACCCTCTGTTTTTAAAGGCGCGTTTCGGCGCCGCGCCTTTCGGCGCCTTTTCATGAGGCGCAAGGCGGATGAGGCGCGAGCCTATTGAAAGCAAGACCCAAGGCACATTTATAATCCCCCCCCCCCCCACAGTCGACTTGTGCTGTGAGCCGGAGCCCTAGGAGCTGCTGAAAGTTGATACTAGGTATTTTCTTGTTATTTATTCTTCTTCTTCCTCAACCTCATCCTCATCCTCATCCTCATCCTCTTCTTCTTTTTTCTTTGATCATCATCTTCTGCTTCTTCTTCTTCTTCTTCTTCTTCTGCGAGTCTCGTAATCTGCGACTTTTTTTTTTTTTTTTTCCTTCTTTCTTTTTTCTGCAACTTCTCACTTCTTCTTCTTCTTCGACGAGTTGCGATCTGGGTTTTTTTCTTCTTCTTCTTCTTCTCTGCGACTCCTTTTTTCTGCGACTTCTTCTTCTTCTTCTTTCTTCGACGAGTTGCGATCTGGGTTATTGTTTTTTTTTGTTTTTTTGCGATTTCTCTTCTTATCCTTCTCCTTCTCCTTCTTTATCTTCTTCCTCCTTCTTCTTCTTCTTCTTCCTGTAAAATAGTAGTGAGACAAACAGTCCTCTTTTTTTTTCCCCTTCCTTTATAGTTGATTCATGAATTAACTCTTCTTTATTATTCTCTCTTTTTTTTTTTCCTGTTCTTTGTTAATTTTTTCTTTTCTATTCTTTTTTTTTTGTATGGTACTATACTAGTAATACTGTTATACTACTATAATATCTTAATCTTTTTCCCACACAAGAACACATTAAAACAGACTTTAGAACTTACAAGTTAGACATACACATTGCTATCAATTAATTTTGACACCTCAATTGTATTTTTTTTTTTTGTATGCTACTATACTATTGATAAATACTATAGTTATATACCTGTATGGCTGTATTTAGAAGTTAGACTTTAGCTCCGGTCCCCGGAATGATTGGATTCTATGGATTTTTAATTGATAATGACTCTTTTTTACAATTAGATAAATGGAGAGTGGTGGTAGCGTAAGTTCAAAGAAAGATCCGGCATACAAGTATGCTACACAAGATCCAAATGACGGAAATAAGTTCACTTGCAACTTTTGTGGGAAGCAGACAAATAAGTTCATTTTTGATGATTTAATCTCTTTAACTTGTATATAATAATGTAAAATCATATTATAGATAAGCTATTTACATGTAAAATCATGTTTAAAAAAATCATGTAAAAGTGCGCCTCGCTTCGCTCGGGCACGCGCCTCGGATTGTGCCTCGCGCCTAGGCTCCAGGGGACCTTTGCACCTCAGTGCGCCTTGTGCCTTAAATAACCTCGCTAATACTGTAGAATCATCGCTTTTTATACACTTAACCTGATTAATGTCTCTTGTTTTCCTTTCTCTCGACTTAGCAAGCTTATAAATACATTTTTCTCCCTCTCCAGTGTCTAGCTTGGTGTAGAAGTCGTCATAGACTTCCATTTTAGCAACTCTAATTGTCCTTTTAACCTCCTTATTTGCACACTTATAGCTCTTGAAGTTTTCCTCATTTCTATCATTTTGCCACTTCTTAAAGCAATCCTTTTTGGTTTTTGCTATAGCTTGTACCTCTTCATTCCACCACCGAGTATCTTTATATGCTAACCCTCTTCCCTTCGACTCCCCAAGGACCTCCTTCGATATTCTCGTGATGCACCATGTCATTCTATCCCACATAACATTGCTTCCATCTTCCAAATTCCAAGGTGCTTCTGTATACATTCTCTTGAAATATTGCTAGTTTCTTGCCTTTAAGGTTCCACCACCTAGTTCGTGGGTTTATAAGGTCTTTTCTAGTATGGCGTTGTCCTTTTATATGGATATCTAAAATAGTAAGTCTATGTTAAGATGTTAAACTCTCCCCTGAGACGGCCTTACAGTCTTTACATGCTAAGCGATTTGCCTTTCTCACAAGGAACAAATCGATCTGGCTTCTATTATATCCACTCTAAAAAGTTATCAAGTGTTCTTCCCTCTTTTTGAAAAAGGAGTTTGCTACTACAAGATCATATGATACGGCCTAGGTTACCCAGACTCGGGTACGGGTGTCGGGTACAGACTCGGGTACGGTGTCGGGTTCGTCCAATTTTCAAAGATTTTACACTATTTTGAAGGGTCAGAGAGAGAAGTACCCTTATTCGGTTGTCGTGTCGGGCACGGGTACTCCATACATTATGAAGGGTTCGGGTAACATAGGATACGACGAAATCTAGAATACTCACCCCTGCGTCATTTTTGATCTCTAAAACCATATCCCCCATGCGCCCTTTCATATCCAGTTCTATCTTTGCCTACATGGCCATTAAAATCTCCATAGCTTTACCTGTTAAGGTTCCTAGATTCAAAGTTGCTAACCTAAGCCTATAGTTCTGGACTAGTTTCTTTCCCCGCGGTGGCCCAGATGAGCACAGGAACTCTTGCTTATTTAACACCGCACCCAGCACGGCATATAAGGTCTTGAAACAACAAGGGTCTTCAACCCCCAGTACAAGAATTCTCCAAGTCATCTAGGCTGTGATGAATTTGATAGAGAGAAGCTGTGAATATCCATGCCTATAGATAGGGCACTTAAAGAACCAAATAGTGCATGAGAAGGTTGAGTTCAGCTATATTGAAGCTTGTCTGAGTTCATTCATAGGACTAGACCATCTGAACTTGAGCTCAAATCATCATCTTAATTGTCATACAGACTAAGTTTGGCTCCTGTTACGCTGGTGAACAATGGTGTGTAAACCCAAGAAAGTTTAGGTGCCTTTGCAAGCTAAGACCAAAGTCACCTAATTGAGGAAAAGAAAGTAAAAAGCTTTTCTACAATTTTCTCATATAGAACTATTGAACCCAGAAATGCATGAGACTGTGAAGTGTGAACTAATACTCTAACAATTAAGACACGAAGATATTCTGATATGGTGGGAGGAATATGTAGGTAAGGATGTCGAGAGATGGATAGAGTGTTTTTTTTTTTTAATAGATTTTAACCATGATTGTAGAAGAAGGATGCTTGGACCTCATACTTCTCTATTTTCTCCCTTTCGAAAGGATAGATGATACATGCTCAATCGTCCTTTTGTAAGTCTGCAATGAATGTTCACCACATCAATTACAAATTGACAATAACCCTTTGTCATCACTTGGAAAAACTTCGTAGCTCCAACGCCCTTGTTTGTGGCGTTATGCATGGTTGTTAAATTGTGAATCGATTGGGCCAAACTATGAATCGTGAATCGTAAGATTCACATTTTTTTCGAATATGAAAGTCTATATATACATGTATACACTCATAAACACACATATACACTGCTTAAAATGGACAAAATAGTGTTGTAACATTAGATTTCATGCCTCTATTATGTTAATGGTTAAAATAGTAGTCTCGTACCGTAGTACAACAAATGAAAAAAGTAGTCTAATACCATAGATATAGAGTATATATTACACACGCAGACTCCAAAGTTGGAGTTTTAAAAAAATCAGAAAATATGGTTTACAAAGTAATCTAATACTAGTATATAATATGGTATGTATATACTAGATATATACACAAACACAGAACTCCAAAATACATATGGTATGTATATGCTATACATACACACAGACACAGAACTCCAAAATACTGCATAAGTAATACACTAATACAGTAAGTAATAAAAAAGACAGCTAATGGTTTAGGTGTCAACGCACCAACGAAGAGAGAGAGAGAGATAGAGAGAGTCATACCTTCGCGATAACAGGAGGACGACGAGGCACGACATCACCACGATGTCAACATCAGTTGGCGACGGCGACGGCAACGGCATCGATCAACCGGCGAACATAAGAGGTTCGACGAAGAGGTCAGGGTTTTCGCAAAGGGGTTAGGCTGTGGACCCCGTGTGCGATTTCACGTTTGTGGATATGCTTTGAGAAATTTCTGATAAAGGTTTATATTTACAAAGCTAGGTCGTTTCTTTGGAAAAAAATTGTTTTCGCGAAGCATGAGAATCACTTGAATCGATCGATCCTTACGATTCATTGCGATTCCAAATCGATTCACTGCGATTCATGTCTATTTGCGATTCAAACCTCCAATTCAAATCGTGCAGTCCAAGAACCAAATCGAATTGTATGAATCGAATCGTGAATCGTACGATTCTAACAACCGTGGCGTTATGCACCTTATACCTCACACATGTTGCCTTAATGGCTATTATCCCTAAACCGTTAATGATACCACAAGAATTTATGAAACAAAATCACGAGCATGCCCTAAAAAGTTCAACAATATACCTTTGGCAAGATGCTAATATGGTATTAACCTAACAACCCCCATCTCCAAGGAACCAAGAGTTCCACAATTTATGCCATGCTCAGTTGCAAATTAACAAGATTTTTAGGTATTTAACACCCAAATTTAGGTCCTAAAGTTGAAGTCCTAACAAAATCATTACATCTGTTTGTTTACTTCTCTCAGTTCTTTGTTAGCTAGAATAAGGGGGGGGGGGGGGGGGGGGAGATGACAACAAATCAACGAAGAAGTAAAATCATATATAAACAACCGTCATGCACATTATGTAAACCATAATAAAAAAAGAAGAAGAAATTATGATCATGCCATTGACCTAATAATCATAACTCTCGATAGTTGTAAAAAAAAAAAAAAGAACATTGAAATTGGCATTTCCATGTTATGTTGTCTTCATCCAGCTAATGTCAGCTGCAACCAACAACTTTGATGTCCCAGAGGATGCAGTCACTCAATTCACATTTAACAGTGTCTCATGACAGGAATTAGAGTAGATAATGGCAACTAAGGGCTTGGTTCAAGATATGAAGTTTGGTCACGACGAATATAGATGAGTTTCCAGCAAAGAATATATCTCATAAATTAAAATTTTTAACTTTGATTTTAGTGATTTAAGTTAAACGGAAAACACATACCACGGGTAGGTTAAGTTTCCCATATACCTTTTATCTTAGCGGCCCCAATTTAGGTCATGAAAATCAACTTCAATGCTGTAAAAAATTGCAATGGGGTCATCCAAATTCAAAAGTGATCGAAAAAACAAACCCTGATAGAGTTAAATCAATCTAAACAGAAAACAATCACACTCAATGCGCAGGCTCGCACACACGGGAATTATATAACCATAACCGCAGATCATTCTCTAATCACTAAAATGAGAATACTCAATACTCAACAAATCACACACTAGATCCCATCAATAGCATCACTCATCATATATATATATATATATGTGCACACGGATTAACAGCAACTTTACTCAAACCGAAAAACTTAGAAACATAACACCCCACACCCCCCAACATCCGAACACTTTAAAACTCAAAATCCACAAAACCCTCAGATTCAAAATCAAAATCCAAAAGCAAAAAAAGGCAAAAACAGAGCCCTAAAGGAAATGAATGTATAAAATCAACAGTTAGAAAGCAGTGAAAATGAGATTGAATCGGTAACGTTCAGTGAGTTTACCAGTAAAGGGCTTGCGCTTAACCCAAGGGTCGAGCTGATTACACCACCGTAGTCGGCACGACTTCCCAGACCTCCCGGGAATTCCTCGCGCGATCAGGCTCCAATTTCTCGCACCGAACTTCCCAACGAGTCGACTCAGTACTGCGTCCTCTTCAGGAGACCAAGGCCCCTTGACTCGACTACCACCACCACCACCGCCGTTCTCTTCTCCGTCGCCGCCGCCGCCGCCGCCGACCTCGAGCAATAAATCGCCGTCATCAGCAGCGGATGCTCCGGCGAGCGTCGAATCGTTTTGCTGCTGCTGCTCCTCTTCTTCCTTCATCGGACTGTTTCTCTCTCTACTTTTTTGGTTTCGGTTTTTTTGTTTTTAGTTTCTCTCTCTAAAACTGTACCTACCTGCCTAACTGCAAAATTGTTTCACTGGGACAGACGAAATTTTTTTATTTATTTATTAGGCAAATGTTTCGGACTAAACCATTTTGCCGGTTTTCTAAGGCAGTTTTTTTAAAATGACCAACGTGTCCTTTACTTGCTATCCAATTAATAGGGGTGGGCACAACCGCACAAGTCAGTAGACCCCAAAAAAAATATATAATCCCTCTTTTCCATAATAAGTGTTCACATTTATTTTTTTGGATGTACCACAATAAGTGTTAATTTTCTTAAATTGACATATAATTTTTACTTACTTTCCAAAACTACCCTTATAATAAAGACAAAGAAACGTTTATTTGTAGTCCCAAAATAAACAAAAAGTCAAACACCCATCACATCTAAGGGTAAAATTAGAAAGTGACTCTTTAATGAACCAAATAAATTAATATAATACAACTTTCTTAAACATTGTGCAAAAAGGAAGTAGACACTTATTATGGGACGAAGGAAGTATATAGAGAGAGAGTCTGGCTCCACTGCTCATTGGGCAAATGCACTAGGCTTTTAAGCCTAAAAAATTCACGGGTCAGCGGAGCCAGCGGGATGGGGCATGGGTCAGTAGGGCACTTCGTGAAATTATTAGACTTAAAAATCCAGTGCGCTTACCAGTGCACACTGGAGCCTAACTTTATATTATATATATATATAATATATATTTCTACAGTCAGGCTCTAAAGAGGACTCATTTTCTTTTTTAAAGAGGGGGCTTCTGTTTTGGCCATCAGATTTAGTTTTTTAAACAAGATCTGATGGTCAAAACAGAGGCCCTCTTTTTAATAAAGAGAGGACGTCCTCTCTGAAGAATTTTTGTATATTTCTAATATATATATCCAATCCGAACCGAAAAACACCAATATGGCTAGGATATTTTGCGTTCCTAGTTCAGTTCGGTTACAACCTGAACCATATTACTTAGTACAGTTCGGTTATCGGTGCGGGGAACTTCACCCGAACTAACTCGAACTTCCGAATTGTATTTGCAGCTTATATATATATATACATATGAAGAGAGGTAATCTGGGTTTTTTTTTCCCTCTTATCTTTGCCAACACACACACTGCGAGTCTGCAACACATAAAAGCTCTCTCTCTCTTTCGTAGAGGACTACAGGGACGACTAGACGAGGACGACACGAGCTCAAGCTCTCTCTTTCTCATCTCTGATTCTCGATGAGTTGATTTGTTGAAGACTCGAACAACACAAGCTCTCACTCTCTTCTCTAATCTCTAATTCTAGGTCAAAGAGTTGAAAACTCGAACCATCTCCGTCCTCTGATTCTCATTCGCAAACTAAGTGAACAGGTAATTACAAATTCTCAGTTAGGGTTTGATTGTTGTGTGTATTGGTAGTAATTTGGATAGTTATGGTTTGATTTGGTTTCTCTATGGTTGGTAATTTTGATAGTCAGGGTTTGATACTTGATTAGTTGATTATCAGGGATTTGATTGGTTGATTCCACAATTGTTATCACAGAATCAACATTTGTTTGGAAAGTAGTTTACTTTCGGCCCTGTCCTTACCTAGTTCTTGAAATTTGATGTTTTGTTGGGTTTGATCACATGGCTAGTAGCCCAAAATGGAATCAACTCAAGTAACAAATTGAGAATTTTCTCGACAAAAACTAAAATGCATCAAAGATGCTGAGACAAACCCTTGAAAAAAAGGGCTTAGTGAACTTCGGTTGACTTTCAAACCAAATTTTGAAATTGAACTCGAATTCCCATTTCGGAAACCAAATCGATCTAACCGAAGTTTATTTGGATCAGTTATCGGTGGTGTTTTCACCAAACCAAACCGAAGTTATTAATTCGAAACTGAATTGACCGATTTCCCATCCTTAGTAATTAAAACCCAGCCGAATGGACAAAACACCGTCGTTGACGGGTAGGGTTCGTAACTTTCTAGGAAATTCTTTTCTTCTAGTGTTGAACATTGATGTCGTTTGTCATTGCTTATATATCCATTTAACCAATTTTAGTAGCTTAAATTGCTTTTTGCTCTGTTTGTTTTATCAAAATTTAGAAAACAAATATGGTCCAAAAAAACTTGGACAATAAGTAGGTGGGGATGTTTCTCAAGATTATCACTATAGATTTGATCAATTTTATAACATATTAATCAAATACTTAAAACCAAAACAAGTAGTTTATGCCAATCACGATCAAGATCACACAAGTATAAGCACAAATAAACATGCTCATTATGACTAATTTCAAAGAGTAATATTTGGGTGACAAACACTTATAAACACATTCTATTTCTCTCTTAGATGGTATTTTAGGATTTGGATAATTTCAGTAGACTCCACAAAATGTCACCCAAAAAAGAGATAAGAGTTTGTTCGTAAAAAGTGTGTCATTTTAATTTCAAAACTAATATCTATTGATAATTTGATTACAGAATAATTACTCTGCGGCATATAGTACTGTATTGTAAATATATGCTTCTGTAAGGGCAATTAATTTTGGGAAGTCATGATAGTGGAAAAGCGAGAGAAACCGCCATAAAGTTACAAAAGTTTGAAATGGAAACTTTTTGATCACAGTACGGACTATATTGGACCAATAACCAGCCCAAAGTTTAAAACTGAACTTTTGGGCCTGTGTGGCCCAACTGGAACTTCATTCCAAACTCCGATCCGCAAATGTGGCTTAGTTGAAAATTTTGAAGTTGCCAACTTGCCATTAGGTGTGTATTCAAATCCAGAACTCATTTGATGGTTTAGGGTGATTTGAATTGTAATTAGTGTTGTCAAATACTTCCTCCGGCTTATTTTATGTGTCTATCTTTCTTGTTTGGGATGCCCCAAAATTGTTGTCCACTTTTCTAAATTAGTATAAAAATTTGACTTAGTTTCCCAAACTACCATTTCTTGCAATCAACACCAAAACAAAATAAAAAAAAAGAAAGTGCAATGATTATGGGTAATTGTGGAAAGTAAGTGTAGATTCTTTTTGTCCCCTTAAATAGTTGGATTCCCCAAGATGGACACATAAAATGGGTCGGAGATAGTATATATTTACATCAATTATTTTGTAAGATTAAAAATTATTTAAGGGCCAATATGTAACTTATTTTGACTTATACTGTAAGAGATTAAGAGAGAATAGAAGTTTGTTTTATTTGGAGTGTTAGAAGACAAAATAAAAGTGGGAATCACATATGTACATGCATTGTAATGTAGAAATTTTTCAACAAGTGAGAGGTGTCATGGCACCCTACACTTAGGGGTGGCCTTGGACTGGGTCGGGCCGGGCTCACACTAGCATTAGGGGTATCCTCTTTGGTCCAAGTCCAGTCCGGCCCAATATTGGGCCTAAGAATGGCTGTCCAAGCCCGTCCCTTGATAAGATCTCAAAGCCTGGGTCCAGCCCAGCAAGGCAAAATTTTTGTAAGCTAACGTGTAGTTCGTAGCAAAAAAAAAAAAAAAAACATAACTAGGAGCTAACACTAAAAAAAAGTCATCACAAGAGACCCAACTTTCCATTAAATGCAAAACCACCAGGTCCACCACCATCACCACCACATCATCTTTTCCCAGAACATTAGCAGCACTTCAAGTGACATAAGCTAGAGGTATATATATATATATATATATATATATATATTTATATGTATGTTACCCAGTAAAACAAAATGTATCACTTACAAGCATAACATAAAAGTGTGTGTATATATATATATATTCTATTACTACCCGGGCCGGGCCAGGCCTAAGCGGGCCTTATCTGTCATGCCCAAACCCAGCCCGAAAATTGATTGGGCTTCAAAACTAGCCAAGCCCAGCCCTACAAGCCAACCTCTTTGCCCAAGCCCTGTAAAATGGTTGGGCTGGGTGGGCTGAGCAGACCAACAGGTCGATGACCACCCGTACCTACACTATAGGCAAGTTAACCCCCTAAGTTCTACCATCTATTGTGACAGTGATTAATGGTACTATATGCCACTGCATGTGATACAACAATAAAGCACTTGAGAATCAAATTTGAAATTTAAATTTTACAAAGCATAGAATTACACCCCTATATATTGTGAAATGTAGTTCATGTCTTATAAGAATATAAATCAATATGGTTCTGTTAATTTTGTTAATTAACATTCTTTTTGTCTAATTTTTAACTTCTAAATTTTCTGATGACTAATTGACCATCTGGTTGGGCCTGATAATTTAACCCCAGGACTAGTGGTAAAGGTCCTAGTTGTTTGGACAGTAGTCTGGTTTTTAAAGCAAGGATGATCAACAGGTAAAGGTCCTAGTTGTTTGGACAGTAGTCTGGTTTTTAAAGCAAGGATGATCAACATAATTTCCTGGTCACTCAAAAAGGCCATCATTCTAATTAAAAATGAAAACTAATATTGCTCTTTCAATTTTCTTACTTGCTATTCAAAAAATATACTCCGCCCATTTCAAAACAAGCGTTCACTATTAATTTACACATTGTTAAAGAAATGTGTATTATATTTATTCATTTTTCCACTTTCTCATTTTATCAGTGATGTAACATTGATTTTTTTACTCATTTATTTTTTTTCACTCTCTTAGAAAATAAAAGGTGGACACTTAAAGGTGAACACTTATTTTGGAACGGAAAAAGTATATATATATATATATATATATTTCAGTTTTTATTTCTATAAAATCATCTATTTATTTTGTAATTATGTTTACTGATAATGGGCCACCGGCAGCAAAAACGCGGTGATAATCCAACCAAGTGTCCAGTACCCAAAGCTCCATAGCAGGTTGGGCCTGGATTGGTGTTAATTTATTTTTTTGTTTTGGTTAAAAGGAGTGACATAAAAACAAGAGAACAAATTAAAACTCCCAAGCACTTGAAAAGGCTATACGCTACGACCCCGTTTGGGTTAGCTTAAACATAAAAATTAAGTGATGAAATGTGAATTTTGAGAAGAAAAAAATATGGTTGTTTTGTGAAATTGAAGTGTTTGAGTTAGCTTAAAATATCATCACATAAACAAACCACCTAGAAATTAGAAAATACTTTTGCTCACCCAAAAAATGGTACACTGGCTCACCCAAGCATCTCATTGTTTAATCCTGGGTCCCACTGTATTGGCCAATGGGATGCTTGGATGAGCATTGGTGTACCATTTTTTGGGTGAACAAAAATGCTCTCAAAAAATTAAGCTAAAAAAAAGTAGATTTTTTTTTTTTTTTTTCAAACAATCACTTCTTTCACTTTTAATTTTAGTAAAAAGACAAAAAATGCGCTCTATGCCACTTGAAAACAAAAGAGTTGAAAAATATTTACACGTTGTCTTTTATGGGTCATTTTATATAAATAATTTCTTTTTTCAGCTTGCCGAACACTCTTGTTTAGAATTCACTTATTATTTTAGCCAATTAACCCAAATGCCAAACAACTTAATATTTCATCACTTGAAAAATGACTACTTAATATTTTATCACTTAAAAATTAATCACTTATATTTCAGCTTAACCCAAACAGACTCTACTTACAAACATACATTTCACATTAAATAATGCTATGATTTCCAACTATGTATCATGAATTTGCCTTCCAACACATATGGCAGTGAAATGCATATTGAATATAGTGGGACTACCTATATTTTCATTAGAAGTTGTTATGGATGGTTTCATATAGTGGAATCACCTAAATTTTTATTAGAAGTGATTTTGGATGATCTCCACTACTATATTACTAGTTAGGAAATAAATCTGGGATATAAATTTAAGAAGCTGTGGCATTACTCTTTGGCATTACAGCTACACCTAGGGGTGTAAGGCAGAACCGAAAAACTGAACCAATCGACGAAACCGAACCGAGCGGTCGGTTAAAAAAAAAAAGAAGCCTAAGCTAAAAAACCGAACCGACCACCCAAAATCGACCAAAAACTGAAAAAAACTGACCGAACCGACTACTTCGATCGATTTTGAAAACACGAAAAAACTGACAAAAATTGACCGAACCGACCGATTTACACCCTAGCTACACCAACAAAAAATGTATGAAAGAAAAGTTTTATTGTTCTAAAAATTAAAATAAGTAATCATGAACCCAATACTTTCTCTCTCTCTCTCTCTTATTGCCTATCCTTTTCCATTTCTTTGTATAGGAACACATTGTAACTATCTTATCTCCATTAACTTTAATGTGCACATATGCTTTTCCAAGAGTCCTTATCAATTGTAAAACAAAGAAAAGAAAAGTCATCAAACCTTTATAAAATGTTGTTTTCCAGAATCAATTAAGTGAGTTGTCTGATTGACTTTCAGTCCCATTATGGAAGGAAGATAATAGTTGGTTACGTACTAACTGCTATTAGCAAACTGGAAATGTACAAGTAACAACTGTCTTCTATAAAAATATGGGAATATGATTCACATTGATAAATCTCTAGATTAATAAAAAAAAAATTAATTGATTAAAAAAAATCCTACATTTTTATTAGATTATTTTTAGTAAGTACACACCAACCTCTTTTGCCGTTTGCTTCCACGCAACATATTTCCATTCCATTAGGATTAGTTTATTTTGCAAATTTAGAGTAGAGAAAAGAAAATAAGTTTTTTCTCCAAATTTAATAATATCATAAATTTAAAAAGTAGAATCTAATAGAAACTAAAAAAAAAAAGGCCGATGTGACTCACAAAATTCAAAAATTTTAATATTATGCTCAACTTATATTCCTTAATTCCACCTCTTAAAACACGAAATGAATATGTGTTTTCTACTGCTCGACGACTCCTGTCCAGCTACCTATGGTTCTTTCTGCATACTTTACTATGTTTCTTATTTATCAAACAAAGAAAAATATTTTCTCATGTGTTATCTTTTTCTTTTTCTCAATAATTAAATATAAATACATAGAATCAATTATAGCCAACCATAAAGTTCAATTATGAGATTTGATGATGTAAGCAAAAAGTATTTTGAAAATACCTAATTTTGAGAGTCAGGCTACCTACCTTCATCACAGGAAGAGGAAGCTAATTAACGCCAAGTGATGTTGCACTTACATCAACAAATTTTATGTTCCCCCTAATGGTAATTAAGTTTTTCTTTTTCTTTTTCCTTTTATTTTTATTTTTTTTATTAATTATTAATTTTTATTTTTAACTTTGCTTTCTATATAATTTAGCAACTAGAGCCTTGAGGTTGAGATCCTAGCAGATATGGAGCAATGACTAATTCGCCTAGTTAGTAAAAAAAAAAGTGCTCCATGCATACCACGCACATTACTGAGATTTAAACCCCGGCACCCTTTTCCCTCCATGTCTATTAACTCTATTAAAACTGATTATTTGACAAACAAACATTACTTTAGTTCTCAGTTCTAGAATCATATAAAAAGTCGAACATGAACTGAACCAGTTCAGCTTTAGACTTTCCTAATCAAACTCTAAAGTTGGTAATTAAAGTTAGTGAAAAAGGAAATTGGAGAATTACATAAAGCTCGATCAATTTTACAATTTGTGGTTGGAAAAAGTGGAAGACCCTTTATAGTGTCATACTTTTATTTTAGAATCCTCTTTGATATGAAAATGAGAGATGAGATACCCCAGCAAACAAACATGGAAACCCAAATACCACGCGATGGTAGCACAAAGTGAGACAAATAGAAAATGACATGCATTGATACGCGCCATGAAAAAATTAATTTGATGACAGAATGAAAAAAAAAAAAATGACACCGTGCATTGATACAATTTTTTTTTTCAGGGGGTGGGGGTGTTGTTTGTTTGGGGTATAGGGTAAAGAAGCTGTGTGTGTGTGAGTAAAGAGCCCTCATATTTGCTCTCCAAACCTTCAATTTGCTGTAAAAGGTTTTTATGAGTGGATCTAGTAACTCACAAATTACCCCTAGCGAGTATTTTCTTTTGAGACAGCCAGTTTGAACCCCTGTATTTAGGGGTAAAGAAGTCTTGTGTAAGTGTCGGGCGTCGTTTCAACATTTTTCTGGATATTTTTCCCCTCGAACCAAACTCCCAAGTGCTTAAAAGGTTCCTATTAGAGTCAAATAATTCATAAACTACCCCACCCGAGCTAGAAATATGTTTTGAGCCGGTCATGTGTTCGCTCATGAAAATCTAACTATCCCTACTACCCCTTCACAGGTCAAGGAGCTATACTAACTTTCTTTCGACTGTCAATTAAGCCGCTTTTCATCCAAATACGCATTGAGGCATTCAAAAAATGATTTCCTTGACTTACAAATAACTTTGCACAACTATTACAACTTTTTTAATTCTCTTAAATTATATTTTTTTCCATTATCTTATTTCCATAATTGAGCTTCACTCAGTTTTTTCATATGATATTAATTTCAAGTCGAGAGAGTGTTTTTTGTTACTGATATATATATTCCACACTCCAAATATTGTCATGCTTGTATCTCTAGCTATATCGACTTTCGTAATTAGTGCGTACAGAAATGTCCAAGAATTGTTCTATCATTTGAGTATTGGTCCAAAAGAATAATTGAATTGTTCCAATTGATCATAAACCTCAAGTTCATGATAACAATAAATGAATTGTTGCATCATTTGAATATTTGTTCCAAAATTAAGAAGCTATAAAGTGTCCCCTACTCTCCTCTTAACAGTCCCCCACAATATGGAGTGGATGCATATGTTTCCCCAAAAGTTAAGAAGATCAAAAGCCAAAGAAGGTCACTTTTGGATCACCAAGCAATATAGAAACATTATGACAACACCCAAAAAAGTGTTATGTTTATGCTTTTCCAACCAAACAAAGTGCATGGACCAAAAACTATTCCTCAAAATGCTATCTCAAAAAAGAGAGATAGAGAGAGAGAAATCTTTAGGTACTTTGAGTCCATGTACCACGTGGGGCAATCTTACGTTCTTTAGCCAATGAGAATGAGTTTTTTTTGGATAATTTAATGCGCTTACATGGAAAAGGGTCTCACTGTTTGTGAGTCCAAGATTGTCACTAAATTAACCCTCCAAGCAACTCTTGCCAAAAAAGGACCACCACATTAAAGTTGGTGCGCCAAGAAATTCAATATGCGTTTTGCCTTTTTATTTTGACACAAATGCCCTCTTATAGGTGACTCAGATTCCCATATCATAGTAAATGGAAGTTTATGAGACTAGTGGCCAGTGGGCTTTGGAGAATGTTTTTGGATGGGTTAGAATCCTTAGTACTTCACAATCTAAGAACCTTTTCTTTGATCCTCTTGGATAGAGAGCTAGCAGACCAAAGTTTACAAAATCAACCACAGATTGTGATTGACCAAACTTTTCTTTGACGGGTGCTAATTTTTTTTTACTATTTTTTATTTTTTATTAGTTTTATTATTTTTATTTTTATAAATAGGGCATGGGGATGGTCCTTTAACAGAATTAGTTAACCATTTGAAGACTTGTTGGAAATGTATAAAGCAAGATCGTGTTCAGTGTCGTAGAATTATACTGATTTAATAGAAAACATTTACTCCCTCCGTCCCTTTTTTTGAGTCCTATATTCTATTTTGAGATGTCCCAAAATTAGTATTTACTCTCCTAAATTGGTATACAATTTTTACTTACTTTTCAAAACTACCCCTCTTTGAAATCTACATCAAGACAAAACTAAAAAAGTTATGTACTGATTAGGGGCAATTGTGGAAAGTAGGTGTAGATTCTTTTTGTCCCCTTAATAAATTGAGTTCCCAAAGGTGGACTCAAAAAAAGGGACGGAGGGAGTAGATTTTAATTTTGGATGTGACACGGACTTCTATTAACAAAAAAATCTACCAACCACGTAATCCTTTTGTGATTAGTAAAACCGGTTCTTGCTAGTTCTCAACCATTCCCTAACACTTCATTTGAATTGGGGGAAATGGCCGAGATCTAGAAAAGAGAAAGGAGATCAGTTTCTCTCAATTTCTCTTGTTAATTTGCTAAATTGAGTGAAGGAGAGAGAAGGTTTTTGGAAAGAAAGTGAGGAGATAAGAGTCCGATTTTGTTTCATATCTTTCTTCTGAAAACTCGTTAACTAGACTCGAAAAAATTTATGTTTCTCTTCTCTTATTTATTACCTATCCAAAGGGAGGGGAGAAACCTTGCTTTCCCTTCTCTTTCTCTTCTTTTAATGAATATTCTTTTTCTCTTCTCTTTTAAGGTCTATACTTTTTTTTTCTTTTTCTTTTAAAGCATTTCATTTCATGTCAATAGATCCAATTACACGGCTATAGGTTTGTAGCCTTCCAACTATAAATTTCAAAACAAAAACTATCTATAGGTAACGTGGCTCACAATTTGACCCCCCTTACACAAAAAGTTACAAGAATCAAGCCACCTACCTATTTGCACCCAAAAAACACATTTTTTAAGTTAAGTTTTGTATAAGGCGGATTGTGATTTTTCAATCGGACTATGAAAGCGATTGCAAAATTAATAGCTAAGTGACTGCTTCAAAGTTGATCGGGTTGACTATCACCTTTATTCGGACTAGCCACCATGACAATCGGGTAGACTAACTTGTAGTCCTCTTGTAGGCTCATGCAATTTATGATTTACTTTCCTAAAGTCATACGGTGATGTGATATAGCAACTAGCAAGGCAATTGGCTTTTATATCAATTCGATAATTAGGCAAACAAGCTGATCATGGGAATGGTCACTACAACAAACGGGACCTTTTGTGGCGCACAGTATTTGTGGTGCACGATATGCACCACAAATACTAGTTATTTGCGACGCCCCTTTTTTTTTGCGACGCTAAATTTTAGGTTGTAAATAAAATAGCAAAACTAGTCAAATATTTGTATTTGTGATGCATATATGCGCCACAAACAGTGAAACGTTAGCATGTTGTCTTGCTCCAAGAGAGAAGCGTTACACTAGTTGCGTTATTGAGGGTATACGGTTTCACACCAAAGAACGTGAAATGCACAGAAAAACTCAGAATAGTGGTGTTCTAGTTGAAGGGGTGTACGAGGGTAATAATGAGATGGAGTTCTACGGGGTTATCAATGATATTGTAGAGTTGAAATATGGTGTAGACAACTTTGTACTATTGTTCAAGTGTGATTGGTGGGATGTCGGTAACAATAAGACCGGAATCCGCATTGATGCCCACTTCAAAAGTATAAATGCATCTCGAACGTGCTATAAGGATGATCCTTATGTGCTTGCATCTTAAGCAAAATAAGTGTTTTATCTTAAAGACACAAAATACAGAGATGATTGGCTAGTCATTCAGGATATAAAGCCACGAAATGTATACGATGTTCCAGTCGTGCCTTTAATAGATGAAGAAGTGGACACAAATGGCATGGCATTCCAAGAAGAGTTCCAATCTGGAACAAGAGTTGTACAAGATGATTGGAACAAGAAGAGTTCCAATCAGTAGCTTTGAATAGGCCAGACATCGAACCGGTGCATGTTGATGTTAGTGCTGTCATCCATCCGGTAGAATTACGTCCTTCAGATTCAACTTTTATCAATGACGATGATGATAGTGATGATTCCGATGATGAAGATGAAACATTGATGGAGTATTGTTCTTGTCACACCCGTCCCAGAAAATCATTGGTTTAAAATGCATATCTGAGATTTCTGAGAATTATTAATGTTGACTAATAATTGGAATAAAGTTGACTGAGGGTCAACGGTGAGTGTCAATCGAGGACTCGGGAAGTTGGTAATTCATGAGGAACTTGACATGATTAAATGGCATTTATATGGATTAAATGTTATTTGAATTAGTTGGTATATGTGAATAGTGAATATACCTGTTTTGTGTACTTTTCTGGTAGTTTGATCTTGTTAGAGATCAATTGGAACGAATTAAAGATAACCAATGTGATACGTTACATAAAAGGTAGGTTATCTAGAAATTCCACGAAAATAGTTTTCAGAACGAAATTACGGCAACAAACAGAACTTAATTGAAACTTTTGTAATTTGTAGTTTTCATTCGTAAAGGCATAAAATGGACGTGTGCGTCGTTTCGGGAGTTAATTAGAAGTTTGAGGAACTCTTGGGGAGGTAAACACAATTTTCGAAAGATATGCCTATATATAGAGGTGGCAAGATATTTTCATTCTTTACAACTTTTCTAAATTGAAAATCAAGAGGAGATTTGGGGGTTTGGTAGCTTAGAGCTTGCAGACGCAAATTGACGGACTTCTGCCCGTTTGTTTTTTTTACCAAATTTCATATTTGAAACCTCCAAGGTAAGAGCTTCATTTTGATACCACTTAGGCCTTGTTTGACATAGTTTTTATAAAAGTCCTAATGTTGGAAATTTGGGAAAAACGCATGTAAACTTGTAGGTTTTGTGTAGGATCGGAGATTTGACGTTTAATCGGGCTTCTAGTCGTTCCCTCAAAGTTATACGACGATAGCTCGAGGTATGAATTTCTAGCCTATGAGATATAAGGAAATTATATGTTTTAATTTTCGGCGACGAAATTGAGATCCGGGCAAGATCCATGTGTTAAACTTAGGCCCGTTAATTATGCACGCGCTTAAATGTGAAAAGCATGTCTAATATTACACGAGCACGTATATGTGATTATATGAGCATGCTATGTGTCTATGTGGGTCAAAAGGGAGTTTGATACAAGTTCATGCCGGGGTACGCCTCTCGATGTTTGAGAGTTATAGTAGTGACGACTACTTGCTTGGTTTGGGAACCAGCCCTGCCAGAGCAGTTGGGTGCAATGGTTGATAGACTTTGGGCTTGCCATTGGCATCGCGGTTGATAGACTTTGGGCTTGCCGATATACCGGATGAATGCGTGTCTCTCTCCCTGAAGACTATTTGATGTGATTATGAGATTAAAGCATGATTTGCCATATATGCATATGTTAGAAATTGTGCACTCAGCATATAGCTAAGCAATGGAGATTTACTCCATTGCAGGTATGAAGAAAGGAAAGATGGAACGCGAGGGATGAGGCCGTTGGGATCATTCGGAGGAATTGGGGTATAGATTCTTGTAATCGAATCATAGAAAGCTCTGGATTATTATTGGGTTATTGTAATATTCTTTTGAAAACCTTTTAAGTTGGTTGGTAGCGACTCAGAACTATTGAGTTCGCGTCTTGATGTTTAACATGTTGAATTTCATGTTTTATGAATTTGTTGTAGCACTTATGAGATTTGATCCAATAGGACCCTTAACTTCATTAGTTAACGTTTTCCAAACTTAGGTAAGTTGTTATACTTGTCCTTATAATTTTGGTAAAGATTGAAAAGATTGGAATATGTTTAAAGTGTTGCAATGGGTGAAGGTTGGGTGATGCTTTAGCAAAATTCTGCTGTTAGAAGGAATTCTTCTACAGGGTCATTCGACCGGTCGAAGGGGGTCGTTCGACCGGTCGAAATACCCCCTGCATGAAATCTTTTTCTACTACTTTCAGAAAATTTCAAAAGGTTTTGATTGGTTCCTAAGGTACATTTGGGAACCCTTTCAACATAAATTCACTCGTTTTGAAATATGATTACGTTTTCAATTTTATACGAATTTTACAACTCGGAAGGTATCGTTTCCTAAAGTTTTAAATACTCAAGGTTGTTTTAAAGTTCTTTTCCGCTGCGTATAGTTATTTAATGACTGGATGAGCCTTGGTGGCGTGCCACGTGTCCTATTTCCACGCGTAGTGGGATGGGTCGTGACATTTATTGATATCAAAGCTATAGGTAACAAAACTTTGGGAACGTTCGACGTCGAGTGGAGTGTTGAGTGAATTGACACATATTCTAGAATGCATTCACATATTGTAGAGATGTTTGATGCATATGGTATGTTGTTATACATACATGATTATATTATTGTCATACATGCATAGTATTTATGCATTTGTGAATTGGCGGAACATGCGGATATAGAGCTGTGTGATGAGATAAGGCTTACCAGGCGTTATCATAGACCGTGTATAGGGACATGAGGGAGAGATGATGTCTTGGAGTGAGGAACCTTTGAATTTCTAGATGAAAACCAAATGAATTTTGATCGAATTAGTGAATGTGGTAAATGATGGTAATGAGTGCTATTTGAGGGTGTTAACCGAGAACAAGGTCCGAGCAGTGAACTGTGGAAGAGATTTCATTGGGAGTTCACACAGAAGGCGAAAGTGATTGCTCATAGTTGAGTTTTGGGGTTAGAGTTGATTGATAAGAGTTCTACTCCAGATATGAGTTAGATGTCGTGACGTAAGAGAATAGAGAGGTACAATGGGTTTTATGATAGAAAGATGGTCCAGCAACATGTATTGCTCATGTATGGGGTAGGTGAGGAATCCCTCACCTTTTCTTACGGTGTTATCCTATGATGTTAACCTACAGTGTGATCGTACAGGTTATCTTACGGTTTTCTCTTATGGTGTATGACGGGTGGTTGAAGAATCTTTCAACTTATTGTACAGTATTGGGATGATTGGATGGTTGAGGAATCTCTCAACCTATCTTACGGTATGTATTGGATGGTTGAGGAATCTCTCAACCTATCTTATGGTATGTATTGGGAGTTGAGGAATATCTCAACGGATTGTGAGTATCGTGGTTGTTGAGGAATCTCTCAACTGAACCTGGCTTCGAGTGGTCGTTGTACCATAGTGGATTTAGATATGTGAGGAGGATTAGTGGATGCTACCGGTGGAAGGTATAAGTGGAAAGTTTGAATTTAAGGATTAACCTAAGATTTAGAGTATACTTTGACGGTTTGAGACCACAGTTGGTAGAAGTTTAATGGATGACATATTTCGGGAGTGATTGCTTGGACTTGACGATTATGTGCGTATGAATGTAACGATAAGGATGATATAGGTCGGAGGAGAAACCTTAAAATTCTTTGATGAAGAATAAGTGAATGGAAATGAATAAGAATAGGAAATTCCTTGGTGTTTTTGAAGTTGAGTGTCAAAGGAAGTAGAATAAAGAATGTAAGAATATAGGACTTGAGGTGAAAGATAAGTGTGAGTGATTGAACGTGATAAGAGATTCGTGAGAACCAAATGAATATCGGATATCATGAAGATAAGGGGATCTTGGTAGGGAATCCCATAGAGAAGGTCGTTATTACAGTGAGTTGTAGTACGGATAACCATGAACCACATGTAGTTCAGCAAGTTTTCGATGTTTTCGAGCACTTTATGATGGTTTCAAAGTGGTTGGGAAGTAACCCCAAATTCCTTGTGAGGTTGGGGACTTTTAAAGATGTTAAATGGAGTAAAATATGGTCCAGGGGGTACTTGGACCGGTCGAAAGGGGCAGTTCGACCGGTCGAACACCCCTCTGATCCAAACAGTGTTTTCGGAAACACTTTTCGTCGAGTTTTACGGAAACATGCATAACTCTTTCTAGAAAATTCGAATTCACGCACCATTTTTTGCGTTGGAACTGGGACTCAAAGAGATATCTTTTGATGTAAAATTTAACTATATTTTCTAAATGACCATTTTGCCCTTGGGCTGTTTTGTCACAGAATAGTTGTTTTAAGATGTCAAATACATGCTTCCATTGCTAGTTAGTGTATTTTAATTAAAATGGAGAATCTTTTAATGTTTTTAAAACATTGTTGGGTGTCTGAAGCGAGTGGTTGCCAACGGAAAGTTGGAGTATGATAAGTATTACGATACTGAACAAGAGCAGTTGCAATGGATAAATAAAGTGACTTTGGGGTAAGTCAAGTTAGAGAGATGAAAATGTAAATTGGGAAGATGAAGCGTCAATGGGTAAGTGAACATGAACGATAAGAGGAAGATGGGGACTTGGTAGTACATTTAGTACATTATCGGATATGATAGTAGGAATGTAAAGTGGTTAGAGGACAGTGGTGGAATCAATGGAATGTTGTCACAGTTGCCTTGAATTCCAACGAAGTTGGAGGGTTTTGAGAATGTCGGATTTCACCCAACAAAATTTTAAAGTGTTTAAAATGTTTTGAAATAAAACTTTTGTTTGAGTAAGAAAATTTGTATTAAATACTTGTAATAAGGTATCAAGTAGACTTTGGAAGACGAGTATCGTGGAAAGATATGGTATGATTAGTGCTTGGGACACAACGGTGTTTGTCAGATGAATGAGTTCTACGTGAACAGATTATAAACTTAGAAATTCTAAAGTAAAGGGTTAGTGAAATGTGGTACACTTGAACTTAGTAAGCTGGAGGTAGTGCCACTAAACGAGTTGACTTCAGTATTGTTCTAAAGGGAACTTGATCTTGGTTTAGGTTTCGGAATAACCCAAGGTTATGAATGATTTGAAGTTTTGAATGATCAGGAACTTGATGAGATCCGTAAAGTGTGAAGGACTTGAAGACAATAGTTATGAATGGGTTGACATTAGTACCCGAAGTGAGAATGGGTGACTTTGAGCATTGTCACGAAAGGTATGTGAATTGGAATTCGATAGGGAATTTATCGAACATAGGGAAACTATGGTACTTGATTGGGAAGATCGAATTACTGAGTTGTCTTCAGATGGTTATGGGAATAGTATGAATACTCGAACAATAGTTTCTTCAAGAACAATGAAGTTGAGATCAGAATAGCAAAGATAAAGGATTAGAGAATCTGAATTGGAGTTAAGTCAAGCTAACTAAGGTTATGAAATATTAAACTATTGAATGAGGTATGGTGCCTTCAGAGGTTATACGAGGATTATACGCTTAATGTGAAGGGTTGTTAGAAACTCAGTATGGGTGTAGATACAGGAGTATGATTGGTATGGGCTTGTGTAAAGAAAAAAAGCGAAACACCAGAGATTTATGGAACCGTATAACTACGTGATGGTAGTGAATCTACCAGGACTGATAAACTAATGGATAGTGGAAAAGTAGGGTATGAGATAAGAATGTATTACGATGCAGTTGAGATCTTCGACGAAAAAGTAATTGACTCGGGGTATGTGTACACAACTTGTATAAGAATGGATTATGAATGGTCAAAGGTTTGAAACAGGAACAAAGTATGTGCTGAACATGTGAGTATGTTTTTGATGAGCTCTGTGGTACGTGTATGATTGACTAACTAAGTTAATTTGGGTTAACAACGTTATTTGTTGCGACGGATATTGGGGTAATTTTGCTGTGAAAAGATGGATGTGTTATGTAAGATTTCAAAACAATTTGTTTAAAACATGAATGGGAAATGTATTTGACTTTGTTAAAAATTTTAAATCAAAGGGTTGTGTAATCTTCCATATTAATACACGGTAGTTCAAGTACAGAATTAAGAGATAAATGACAAGTGGGTTGACCTCACTAAGGGTGATTCAAGACATTTGATAACCTCGAACAAGTAAAATAGTGTAAAAATTTCAGTTGAGAATCTGAATGGTGTCTTACGAATCATGCCAGATTGGAAGTATAATACAAGGTTGGATTAAATCGAAATAGAATTCGATAAGAAATGAGAGTCGTTTGAAGCGTGTTATCATTTTATAAGTATTTCGCGATTAGCATGATAAGGAATTGAATCTATGGTATTAGTTATATGAAATAGTTGGTTGGGGGAATTGACTTATCGACAGTGTATGAATGTATGATAGTACTTAGCTTTGGTTCACTTCGAGATGAAGAATCTTGTATGGTCGTTAACCAGTTAAGACGTGTTGGAACGACTGTTAGTCAAAAAGAAAGATAGGTGAAACTGAGATGAGTTATTTAATTTGTTTTGGGTATTGTGATGAACTTTAGAGTTCGAAAAAGATGTGACAAGTACAATGAAGGTATGTGTGGGTTGACGTGTGACGTCGTGATATGATTTAATGTCAAGATTGACTATTGATTATGTTCTACTCAGGCATTGATGTTCTTATTTATCGAGATGTTTCTATGTGTTGCTAGTATTCGATGTGAATCTTCAATCGAGTCGAGACGGGGGCTCCAAGGATTTATTTTCCTTAAGAGCCTAAGGATTTATTTTCCTCATGAGATTATGACATCTTAGTGAAATGGGTTGTGTATGAAACAAATGTTGAGGGTACTTATGGGAAGTCTTTGTGAATTGGTGAAATGGTATAAGTTTGGGGACAAACTTCCATTTTGGAGGGGAGAGTTGTCACACCCGTCCCAGAAAATCATTGGTTTAAAATGCATATCTGAGATTTCTGAGAATTATTAATGTTGACTAATAATTGGAATGGAGTTGACTGAGGGTCAACGGTGAGTATCAAATCGAGGACTCGGGAAGTTGGTAATTCATGAGGAACTTGACATGATTAAATGGCATTTATGTGGATTAAATGTTATTTGAATTAGCTGGTATTTGTGAATAGTGAATATACCTGTTTTGTGTACTTTTCTGATAGTTTGATCTTGTTAGAGATCAATTGGAACGAATTAGAGATAACCAATGTGATATGTTACATAAAAGGTAGGTTATCTAGAAATTCCACGAAAATAGTTTTCAGAACGAAATTACGGCGACAAACGGAACTTAATTGAAAACTTTTGTAATTTGTATTTTTCACTCGTAAAGGCATAAAATGGACGTTTGCGTCGTTTCGGGAGTTAATTAGAAGTTTGAGGAACTCTTGGGGAGGTAAACACAATTTTTGAAAGATATGCCTATATATAGAGGTGGCAAGATATTTTCATTCTTTTCAACTTTTCTAAATTGAAAATCAAGAGGAGATTTGGGGGTTTGGTAGCTTAGAGCTTGCAGACGCAAATTGACGGACTTCTGCCCGTTTGTTTTTCACCAAATTTCATATTTGAAACCCTCAAGGTAAGAGCTTCATTTTGATACCACTTAGGCCTTGTTTGACATAGTTTTTATAAAAGTCCTAATGTTGGAAATTTGGGAAAAACGCGTGTAAACTTGTAGGTTTTGCGTAGGATCGGAGATTTGACGTTTAATCGGGCTTCTAGTCGTTCCCTCAAAGTTATACGACGATAGCTCGAGGTATGAATTTCTAGCCTATGAGATATAAGGAAATTATATATTTTAATTTTCGGCGACGAAATTGAGATCCGGGCAAGATCCATGTGTTAAACTTAGGCCCGTTAATTATGCACGCGCTTAAATGTGAAAAGCATGTCTAATATTACGCGAGCACGTATATGTGATTATATGAGCATGCTATGTGTCTATGTGGGTCAAAAGGGAGTTTGATACAAGTTCATGTCGGGGTACGCCTCTCGATGTTTGAGAGTTATAGTAGTGACGACTACTTGCTTGGTTTGGGAACCGCCCCTGCCAGAGCAGTTGGGTGCAATGGTTGATAGACCCTGGGCTTGCCATTGGCATCGCGGTTGATAGACTTTGGGCTTGCCGATATACCGGATGAATGCGTGTCTCTCTCCCTAAAGACTATTTGATGTGATTATGAGATTAAAGCATGATTTTCCATATATGCATATGTTAGAAATTGTGCACTCAGCATATAGCTGAGCAATGGAGATTTACTCCATTGCAGGTATGAAGAAAGGAAAGATGGAACGCGAGGGATGAGGCCGTTGGGATCATTCGGAGGAATTGGGGTATAGATTCTTGTAATCGAATCATAGAAAGCTCTGGATTATTATTGGGTTGTTGTAATATTCTTTTGAAAACCTTTTAAGTTGGTTGGTAGGGACTCGGAACTATTGAGTTCGCGTCTTGATGTTTAACATGTTGAATTTCATGTTTTATGAATTTGTTGTAGCACTTATGAGATTTGATCCAATAGGACCCTTAACTTCATTAGTTAACGCTTTCCAAACTTAGGTAAGTTGTTATATTTGTCCTTATAATTTGGTAAAGATTGATAAGATTGGAATATGTTTAAAGTGTTGCAATGGGTGAAGGTTGGGTGATGCTTTAGCAAAATTCTACTGCTAGAAGGAATTCTGCTACACGGTCGTTCGACCGGTCGAAGGGGGTCGTTCGACCGGTCGAAATACCCCCTGCATGAAATCTTTTTCTACTACTTTCAGAAATTTTCAAAAGGTTTTGATTGGTTCCTAAGGTACCTTTGGGAACCCTTTCAACATAAATTCACTCGTTTTGAAATATGATTACGTTTTCAATTTTATACGAATTTTACAACTCGGAAGGTATCGTTTCCTAAAGTTTTAAATACTCAAGGTTGTTTTAAAGTTCTTTTCCGCTGCGTATAGTTATTTAATGATTGGATGAGCCTTGGTGGCATGCCACGTGTCCTATTTCCACGCATAGTGGGATGGGTCATGACAGTTCTGATGAAGAAGAACATGTGCTTGGGGATTTGGACACGAATATCGAGGAATGATTGTGTATTAGACTCGGATATGCAGGATAGATTATGCATTTTGGTGTTTTTTCTTTATGTTAATGAACAACGTTTACTAAGCTCTTTATATTGGTTGACTGTTTTCTCTTTATATTGGTTAACAATTTTCTTTTTATATTGGTTGGTCATCAGTTTTGCTCTTTCTTTTGGATAACTGGTTTTACTGTTTTCTCTTTATGTCGCTTCCGTCTCTTTATATTGGTTGACAGTTTTCTCTTTATATTGGTTGATATTTTTCTCTTTATATTGGTTGGTCATTGGTTTTGCTCTTTCTTTTGGATAACTGGTTTTACTGTTTTCTCTTTATGTCGCTTCTGTCTCTTTATATTCTTTTTTGTAGATATGGCGCCTGGTAGACGACATACACGAGTCACTCAGTCTGCCCCAGAGTGAGCCCATTCGTCAGACGACGTTAGATGACACACCACTATCATCTAGTGTTGGTAAGATCAAGTTTTTCACCATACTAGCATAACTTCATAATTTTTTGGTCTATTTAAAGAATTGTTCTAATTGTTGTTTCAAATTTGTTAACAGCTTCTACATTAACCAAAAAGGGACGTGGGAGGTCAAAGAATCTTGCCCTCCAAAGAGAGCTCGCCAAGAATGGAGGTCAACGTATACCCATTGTCATCCCACCCGGTTTAATGGAACCAGTTGGGCCGTACGATCAAATGTTTAAGACGGAGGTAGGGATCATTGTCAAAATGAATCCCCCAGTGGCTGTGAGCACTTGGAATGAGGTCCCAGGATAGGTTCTTAGTGCGTGGCATAGACAGATTTAGGTAGGATTTGTGATATTTGAGTTGTTGCTTTATTATTTTTACTAAACTATATTGTTAGAGATTATATTTTATTTCTAAATCCCCTTGTAGGAATCTTTCGATATTGATCTTCTCAATCCCCATACGACGAACTCGTTCAAGTCATATTGTATGAAACGACTCAATGAGTTTAGATACGAGATCTACAAACATTTTAGAAACACCGAGGATCCAAGAAGCCACCCCCGGCTAATGTGTCATATGCTGACTGGGACGTGTGTTGTGCGCGATATGAAAGTGAGGAGTTTAAAGTGATATACATATTTGTTTTCTTATTTTAATTACATTGATAAGAATGTGTGAACTAACTACACAGTTTCAAATTGTAGGCACTTAGCGCTCAAAATAAAAGATCAAGGTCACAACAGTCGCTTAGCCATTGTGGTGGATCTAGGTCATTCACCCAACACCGTTATGAGTTTGTAAGTCTAATACTAGCTTAATATGTGTCCTCTTTTCATACTTAAAAAGCTTATTTATTTTCCTACTTCATAATTTTTGATTTTATAGGGGCAAGAACCAAGTTCGCAGGGTCCGGTGGGCGTTATAGAGCTATATCGGAGAACACACTACAATGCAAAAACCGGTCTTTGGTCTTGTGACGAGGCGAAAAAAAATTATGTAAGTTAGAGATTATAAGTTGCAATACTTAGAGGTTATATTCAGTGTTGGTGGTCTTAATATATACTAATTAACCTTTCATATGTAAGAAACAATGGAGCAGATGAAGGCCGAGCCCACCCCAGAGGGATCCATCCCACCCACGGAGGAAGAAATTTTGGAGCGTGTACTAGGAAGGAGGTCCAGATATTTCAGAGGACTCGGCCATGGGGTGCGACCGTTACCTTCTAGACCAACATCTCATACAGTGTATGAAGAAAGGGTACGCGAAGCAAATGTAAGGACAAAGCAGGCAATACAAGAGGTTGCAGATGTGAGAGCAGAAGTGGCAGAACCTCGCGCTTTGGTAGAGTCGCTGAGAGGCCAAGGGGGATGATCTAGTTGATATGGTAAGAATTAATAAATTTTGCATACAGTTAAAATAGAACTTTCTATTTGCGAGTTAAATTTTGTATACACACGCCTAAAGAAACTTGTAGGAACGGGACTCTTATCGGATGCCCGGTTTGAGAGTTAGGCGAAAAAATAGAATTTCACACATCTAAGCTTTATAAAACGTAGTTTTGGGATTTGAACAGGTGAAACGGAGAACCCCCGTCCTGTAAGCAACATAACTTTACCGACACTTCACACACGCCTAAAGAAACTTGTGGGAACGAACGGGAACCTTATCGGATGTCCGGTTTGAAAGTTAGGCGAAAAAATAGAAGTTCACACATCTAAGCTTTATAAAACGTAGTTTTGGGGTTTGAAAGGGTGAAACGGAAAACCGCCAATCAGAAATGAATGAAACTTTACCGACACCTCACACACGCCTAAAGAAACTTTTGGAAATAAACGGGACTCTTATCAGATGCCTGGTTTGAGAGTTAGGCGAAAAAATAGAATTTCACACATCTAAGCTTTATAAAACGTAGTTTTGGGGTTTAAACGGGTGAAACGAAGAACCGCCAATCAAAAATGAATGAAACTTTACCGACACCTCACACACCCCAAAAGAAACTTGTGGAGACAAACGGGACCCTTATCGGATGCCCGGTTTGAGAGTTAGGTGAAAAAAAATAGAATTTCACATATCTAAGCTTTATAAAACGTAGTTTTGGGGTTTGAACGAGTGAAACGGAGAACCGTCGATCAAAAAGGAATGAAACTTCACTGACACATCACACACGCCTAAAGAAACTTGTGGGAACAAACGGGACCCTTGTCGGATGCCCGATTTGAAAGTTAGGCGAAAAAATAGAATTTCACACATCTAAACTTTATAAAATGTGGTTTTGGGGTTTGAACAAGCGAAATGGAGAATCGCTGATCAAAAAGGAATGAAACTTCACCGACACATCACACATGCCTAAAGAAACTTGTGGGAGTAAACAGGACCCTTATCGGATGCCCGGTTTGAGAGTTAGGCGAAAAAATAAAATTTCACACATCTAAATTTTATAAAATGTAGTTTTGGGGTTTGAATGAGTGAAATGGAGAGCCGCAATTGAAAACAAATGAAACTTTACCGACACCTCACACATGCCTAAACAAACTTGTGGGAACAAACGGGACCCTTATCAGATGCTCGGTTTGAAAGTTAGGCGAAAAAATAGAATTTCACACATCTAAGCTTTATAAAACGTAGCGAAAAACCGTCGATCGAAAAGGAATGAAACTTCACTGACACATCACACATGCCTAAAGAAACTTGTGGGAATAAACCGGTCCCTTATCGGATGCCCGGTTTGAAAGTTAGGCGAAAAAATAGAATTTTACACATCTAAGCTTTATAAAACGTAGTTTTGGGATTTGAACGAGTAAAACGGAGAACCGTCGATCGCAAAGGAATGAAACTTCACTGACACATCACACACGCCTAAAGAAACTTGTGGGAACAAACCGGTCCCTTATCGGATGCCCGGTTTGAAAGTTAGGCGAAAAAATAGAATTTCACACATCTAAGCTTTATAAAACGTAGTTTTGGGGTTTAAACGGGTGAAACGGAGAACCGCCAATCGAAAATGAATAAAACTTTACCGACACCTCACACATGCCAAAAGAAACTTGTGGCGAGAAACGAAACCCTTATCGGATGCCCGGTTTGAGAGTTAGGCGAAAAAAATAGAATTTTACACATCTAAGCTTTATAAAACGTAGTTTTGGGGTTTGAATGAGTGAAACGAAGAACCGCCAATCGAAAATGAATGAAACTTTACCAACACCTCACACATGCCTAAAGAAACTTGTGGGAACAAACGGGACCCTTATCGGATGCCCGGTTTTAAAGTTAGGCAAAAAAAATAGAATTTCACACATCTAAGCTTTATAAAACGTAATTTTGGGGTTTGAACGAGTGAAATGGAGAATCGCCGATCGGAAATGAATGAAACTTTACTGACACCTCACAACACCTAAAGAAACTTGTGGGAACATACGGGACCCTTATCGAATGCCCGGTTTGAAAGTTAGGCAAAAAAATAGAATTTCACACATCTAAGCTTTATAAAACATAGTTTTGGGGTTTGAACAAGTGAAATGGAGAACCGCCGATCGGAAAGGAATGAAACTTCACCGACAGATCATACACACCTAAAGAAACTTGTGGGAGCAATCGGGACCCTTATTGGATGCCCGGTTTGAGAGTTAGGCAAAAAAATAGAATTTTACACATCTATGCTTTATAAAAACGTAGTTTTGGGGTTTGAACGAGTGAAATGAAGAATCGCCGTCCCATTAGTAACGTAACGTTACCGACACCTCACACACGCCAAAAGAAACTTGTGGGAACAAACGGGACCCTTATCGGATGGCTGGTTTGAAGGGTGAAAAAAAATAGAATTTCACACAATTAAGCTTTATAAAAATGTAGTTTTGGGGTTTGAACGAGTGAAATGGAGAACTGCCAATCGGAAAGGAATGAAACTTCACCAAAACATCATACACGCCTAAAGAAACTTGTGGGAGCAATCGGGACCCTTATCGGATGCCCGGTTTGAGAGTTAGGCAAAAAAATAGAATTTCACACATCTATGCTTAGTAAAAACGTAGTTTTGGGGTTTGAACGAGTGAAACGAAGAATCTCCGTCCCATAAGTAATGTAACGTTACCGACACCTCACACACGCCAAAAGAAACTTGTGGGAACAAACGGGACCCTTATCGAATGGCTGGTTTGAAGGGTGAAAAAAAATAGAATTTCACACAATTAAGCTTTATTAAACGTAGTTTTGGGGTTTGAACGAGTGAAACGGAGAACCACCAATCGGAAAGGAATGAAACTTCACCGACACATCACACACGCCTAAAGAAAGTTGTGGGAGCAAACAGGACCCTTATCAGATGCCCAGTTTCAGAGTTTGGCGAAAAAAATAGAATTTCACACATCTAAGATTTATAAAATGTAGTTTTGAGATTTGAATGGGTGAAACAAAGAATTGCCATCCCGTAAACAACTTAACTTTACCGACACCTCACACACGCCTAAAGAAACTTGTGGAAACAAACGGGACCCTTATCGGATGCCCGGTTTGAAAGTTAGGCAAAAAAATTGAATTTCACACATCTAAGCTTTATAAAATCGTAATTTTGGGGTTTGAACGAGTGAAACGGAGAACCACCGATCGGAAAGGAATGAAACTTCACCGACACCTCTGACACGGAACAAACGAGACCCTTATCGGATGCTCGGTTTGAGAGTTAGGCGAAAAAAATGGAATTTCAAATACTTGGGAATAATAAGTTTTTTGTTTTTTGGTTTTTGTATTCTCTTATTACTTGTAGATTGTAATTACTAAATTACTTTTTTTTTTCTAGGTCTGGAGTTTTAGTGGAAGATTGCCATCTTCGGAATGATTTTGTTTTTTTTATAGAATTCGGAGACACTTAAACTTTCGTGACTTAATTTGTATTGAATTAAACATGATAAACATAATTTTCGATTTATTAAGTGACTTTGTTTACATACTTTGTATGAATTGTTGGATCTTGTATGTGAATAATTATTTTGTAAGCATAAAATTTATGTTTATGATTGAAAAGATATTGAAATAGCAGGTATACAATACAGGGGGAAAAAAAAAGCAAAAAAAAAAAAAAAAATTCAAAATTTTAATTTCTGATGTAGTATTTGTGGCACACTTGTTGCGTCACAAATGCTACCATGTAGAATTTGGTTATAGTATTTGTGGCGCAAATATCGCGTCACAAATACCTATGTGAGAAATTTGATTACATTATTTAGGGCGCACAATATGCGTCGCAAATACAATAGCACTAAATTTCTGAAAACTATTTGTGGCATAGTCAACGCGCCACAAAAAATAATTATTTGCGACGCAAAATTCACGCGTCGCAAATAGTTATACTATTTGTGGCGCAATAGATATCCAAATCTAGATGTCCATTTCTGACGTAAATAGATTTTATTTGTGGCGCGTTGACTACGCCACAAATAACTATCAGGGACGCGGGAATAAATGACGCACGGGTGACGCGGTGAACGTGCCGGGAAAGTCTTTTTGTGGCGCAAATGAAAGTATTTGTAAAAAGTCTGTTTTGTTGTGATGATTATATACAGCCAAAGTCATAACAAGCTGATCATATAATTTTATGGTGGGACTCATTGATTGACAAATTCTTAGCATTGAGAACAAATGTCCTTTACATCAAATTGCAAGTGCCAATACCAATATTTGGCAATGCATTTAGTCCAGCTTAAGCCTTGTTTGGGCATGGTTTCTTTCCAACGGGCTAAACTATGATTGCCCTTAGCTTTGACTTGGTCACTTTTGGAACTCTGATATGATTTGATCACTTTTGGGAAACAAACTCTCAATGTGGTTAAGTTTCCATATGGTGATAAGGATTGTTTCAGGATAAGGGAAGTCATAATAATATTATCAATATTTTGGAAGATATTATTAAGATTTGAAAAGATAATATTCTTGACATTATCTTTCTAATATTATTACTTTATGGAAGTTACCTTTTACTTGGAGGGGAAGTCATACGCATGAAGACCATATATGGACCGGATTCAAGAGATGTATGTATATATATACATATGTATATATATGGTTAAAGATATGGAAGATATGATCAGATTTGGGAGATAAATCTGGTGTTTTTTACCAGATTATCATTGAAGACTTTTCCTACCTTATCTTCATTAACTTCAGTCCAAGCCACTATGAATAAGCAGGCCAGCCAAGCTATCAACTCACTCTGCATCATTCTCGAAAAAGCATTCAAACAGCATTTAGAGCATTTAACCCTGTGTTCTTGTGTTTTTAGCTTCGTTAGCAATAGGTCTGTCCTCACTGTTATTGTGTGTTTTCAGTCTTACTATTGAGAAATCAGAGCCTGTTCTAATTTTGTTCTTTGGTTTTGTTATTGTTTTTCCCAAACACATTCAATAAAATGTTTTCGTATTTTATTAATCATTTATGATTGTTTATCTGGTAAACTCTTCACGAATTGGCTTGTATGCTTCAGTACTGCCATAGAACTGTTGGTGAGAGTACTTTCCTACTCACCTCATATAATCACCCTGTTAGAAGTCAGATCCATAAGCCTTTTGTATCACTCACACAAGCACATATGAAATTAGTTTGCGCACACCGAGCCCGTTTGGCTCTGGCACGCCCGTACAACTACAAGCAAACATTTTTATTTTGGCATGCCCTGTGAGACCTTGCTGAGTGATGAATCATGTTCACCAAAGCATGGCTACACTTCTACTATAACCAAATTGGTTGGTGTAATGAAGAAATAGACCAACTTCAACAAGAAATTTATCATCTCAAAAACGATAAATCTACTGCTTATGAGGCTTTATGGCAAATGCCTTGGATCCACAGTACCCAAATCGGCACGCCATTGGAGCCCGATATGATTATGTCATTAGTGATCTTTACCAAAAGATCTGGTGTTTTGAGGTCGATATTGAGTATTTTACCCAAGGTATCGGCCACCTTAAAGCGAGTGGAGTTCACTGTCCACCCCCCGATGGAAACTTTTTCTTGTCATTAGATGAGTTGCTAGACTGTGGTTGGAAGACAAAACCAATCGATTTATCAGATTTGCCGATTGGGGGGCAAGAGGAATTGGTTGATGTCCGAGAAGACCTTATTCAAGTCCTTGAAGAGATCACTTTTCGACTTGAATAAGGCTTGAAATCACCACCACTACCCAAGAAGGCCGAGGTTCTCTCTCTAGATCAAGAGACCGATGTCTCTGATCATCTTGATCCCATGCCGTTCGACCCGCGCAGGGGGCAGGATGGCATAAAATATATTTTTAGTAAAGAGCCGAGTAATTTTAATTCAGCCATAGAACCTCTCGTTAGAGATGAAAAAATTGGCGATGAACCGCTCGGGGGGTAGATTCCAATCGAGCCTGACAATTTTCTCAAGGTCGATGAAAAGACTCTCTTGTTGATGAAAGTGAAGATGATGAAGTGCTCGGGGGGAAAACTCCATAAAGACCGATTGATTCTATATCGGTTCATGAATTTTTTTGGACAGCTCTACTTGAGGAAACTAACCATCAAGGAGTTGTTCAAATTTTTCGGTCTTGTTATAGTGACGGATTACCTTTTCTTATTCTAAGCCAATTAATTGTTTGGCTTCTGTAAACCTACATCCACGAAGGCTGCGTGGATGTCACCAAAAAAGAAATTTAATTTGGTGGCTATTTCTGCAATAGTGGTACTATCAAAGAAGGCTGAAAAAGTACTAAAGGCAAAGCTTGAATGTATATTCAGTCAAGAAATAATATTTCGGACTGTCTTACCAGACCGAGAGACAAAAAAAAGAAATCTAATGCAATTCGGGTTGACAGGCTGATGTAGCACATAGAAAAAGTGGTGGTGTAATTGGGATTGAAGTTTAATGGCATTGGACTGATCAAAGTCAACATGAAATTTGCCTATATCGAGGGGTCCGATGGTCCACAAGCATTGATTTTGGTGCAATGCCAAAGTCTTAACGCAGATAAGTATTCATCCATGATTAAATTTTATTGGCCAACTAATAAGTCTTGAATTGGGATTTGTGAATAGACATGCTACTCGGACTGGGGTATCAGACTAAAAAGAAAAAAGAAGAAGGTGGCTGCTTTGGTATGAATTGATTGTATCTTACCGGTAGGATCCATTGTTTGAGTATTGATTTTCTGAAAGCATTTTGGCTCAATGACCCAAATATCAGAAGTTTGGCCTGAATGAATTCGGTTTGATAAACATAGCTATTCAAATTTCACTTGCTTTCATTTTAAACAACTAGTGGGGCAATGGTTTGCACTCAAAAAATTAAGTTAAATTTTGTATAAGGCCGATTGTGATTTTTCAATCGGACTATGAGACCGATTGCAAAATTAATGACTAAGTGATTGGTTCAAAGTTGATCAGGCTGATTATATGATCGGGCTGACTATCAACTTTATTTGGAATAGCCACCATGACAATCGGGCAGACTAACTTGTAGTCCTCTCGTAGAGTAACAACCCTAAAATTTCTAAGTGATTTGACTAACTATTCAATTAATTGTCGTTAGTAAATATTAGTTGGGTGTGCCTCAGTAACACACACATTTGAAATTTTAAGTTTGGAGAACCCATAAATTTAATTGCTAGTAAGCATGTTTAAATTGTTAGTAATACCAGTAATATTTCTCCGTTTTTTTTTCTAATATTTCACTATTATAATAAGATGAGATTTCAAGCTTTAATTAAATCGTGCGATAGATTATTGTATGACCGAGTTATAATTTTTTATAGAATAACGAGTTTAGTTTCAGGTAGTGCTTATAGGCCTGTGAATGTGTTGAATTGTATTTTTAACATTTAAATTAAGTGCCCGGGGTCATGGGTACCCATTGGGCTAATCATTTGTGCTTTTAGAATGCATTTTCGGGCCCATATAAAGCCTTTTTGTGAGACCTTAAGCCAAAAAATGGGATTTGATATGTATATATGAGTTATTTGTATATGTTGTGTATGTGTATAGTATACAGTGTGTGTAGTACATATATACTTACATTAAAACCCTAGCCCCCATATTAACTAAAAAAAAAGGAAAGAGGAGAAAAGAGAGAAGAAGAGAGAACAGACGTTTGTGTATGTATGTGTGTGTGTGTGTGTGTGAGAGAGAGAGAGAGAGAGAGAGAGAGAGAGAGAGAGAGAGAGAGAGGGAGGGAGAGAGAGAAGAAGAAGAAGAAGAAGAAGAAGAAGAAGAAGAAGAAGAAGAGAGTAAGAGAAGAAGAGAGGAACCCAAATATTGTTTTGCAAAATCATTATCAACATTGAAGCCCTAAATTGGTGAGTTAACTTGTTATCAATCTCGTTTGATTGAAAATTTAAATATATAGAATATTAAATTAGTATGGTTATGGTTTATGAGATTTAGGTTTTTTTTTTACAATGATTGAAGTTGTGTTTGAGATTTATAGATGAGCATTTAATATACATTTGAGCAATTATTCAATTTTCGGATTTTGGGTTTTCACGGATCAGATTTGAGTAGAAACTTCATAATACATCATACGTTAGAGTTTTCGTGATTCTGCTTGCGATAGCCTGTAGGAAACGCAATTCTGCATAACTTTTGTCTAATAGCATTTTTCCCAATTCTGCACCGTTTGGGCCGAAAGTTTATATTACAGTAGCAGTGAATGTTAACTCCGAATTTTGAATTTATGTTTATGAATATTGTTAGAGATGTTTCTTTTTACGAAATTATTATGAGGAATAATTTTAGTCCATATTGGTTCTGGGACTGTTTAATGTAAGGGTATGTTTGGGACTGTTTTAAATAGTATTGTTGAGTGTCGATTTTATATGCTATGTGTTAAGAAACCCCAACTTATTCTATGTGTGGTATTAAATAATTATTATGAAAATACTACGCAGAGACTTCAATAGAATTTTGGCCAAAAGAAAAAAAAAAAACAAATGCCTTATCGTGAATAATCGGATAATGATATTCTATGGAATAAATGATAAATTCCCGAAGTAGTTAATGACGTGATTAAACCCTCATGAATGGGTACTTATAAGAATTAACGTAGATGGTAAGAAACTGGGAAAAGACCTTAGTGTTCACTACTCCCCGTTGTTATGTTATTGTTTTTGGTAGCTCGCACTCTTTTGCCAGTGGCTTCGTGATCAAGCTCACTTAAGACTTATTGAGTGTACTTTTTGCCAGTGGCTGTGTGATCAAGCTGGCCTAAGCCTTGTGCTCTGCTTATATTGTATAGACGTCTTGAGATATTGACCAGTCGCCCGTTGTGTATACCTGGTTTGGTTGATACCCCAACCAAACTGGCAACGGAGTGGGTGTTGTTGGTAGTATGTCCGGGCACAAAGATAAATTAAAGGCTAATAAATAATGACAATGAAGTATTTCATAAGACTGATAAGTTTGGAATAATGAATGCGACGTTTAAGTTAGAATGTGGAAATGTTGTTTACGGACTTGTTTGCTTGGTTTGTGATAACTATATATTACAGGATGGTGGGTCCACTAAGTTTTATGCAGGGCTGACTCACCATAGATATCCGACCGGTAAGTATTCAGTTGTGTTTATTCGGGGTTGGAGCCACTGCCACCACATTGAAGGAAACTACCGTTCTGTCCTGAAATGTGCGTGGAACTACTGTTCTAACCCGACATGAATTATGTGTGATGACATTGTTTATTTTCTGTGCAACGATATTGTATGATATGAGGTGGTCATGTTTTTTTTCTTTGTGAGTACTTTTGGGAGTCTATGGGATACCGTTGTTCCCTAAGACTCGTTTTATATTTTTTTGTTAACTCATACCAGTATTTTATATACTGACCTGGGTGCGTAATGCATTCGGGGCGTTTCTATATGAAACGTAGTCGAATGTATGTGCAGGTTTAGTATTTGGAGATTTTCTTTGGAGCTTCTGTTTGGGTGAAGAGATTGTCGCAGTGTTGTTATTATTAAAGTTGTACTTATTTTTTTGTTGTACTTTATTTTATTTCTGGCAGTGTGGGTCACAAGTGTATAATTGTAATAAGGATTATATATTGGGTATTGAGAACATTGTAGTTGCTCTGACCAATGGAAGTATAGATTTTATGCTTATTTGTTTTCTTTCCGCTGAACTCTGTAAAGAGGGTTTTATTGAATGAACATAATATTTCTTTTTTAAATCAAAAGGATATAATATGTGGAATAGAGTTTAATTTCTTTTATAATGAAAATGAATGTTTGGGAATTCAAGTTTAATAACAAAGAGTTTTTTTTTAACACAAAATCACATGTCCTTATTTAATAAGTATAAAATACAGTTTTCAATAATTATCTATTAGCCTGTGTAAGCCCGGGTGTCACTCTCGGTGTTTTGGAAATTGAATATTAGTCTGATACATGCTCTGGATTAAATATTTGATTGTCCAAAAATCGGGGTGTGACAGTTTGGTATCAGAGCTTTGGTTGCCTTAGATTGGGAGGTGTCTAGGGGATCCTCGGCATTGTATTAGTGGTTCAGAGCTATAGGTCGCGGATTTATTTGGGTTTCGGGTTATGTGTACTTATGTGTTATCCATGTGTTGCCTACATGTTATTTAATTGTCTTTAATCAATTAATTACATACCTTTTCGAGCCTATTATTATATGTTAATTTGTTGAAATCATTTGTTATATACTGAGTTGCATAATAGTGCATATTGTTGGTATGACGGGTAGTAGAGGAGAGTTGGAGGATGATCAACAGTGGAGCTCCTGTCCAGTGGATTTATATTGTTATTAGCGGGCCTTCAGCATTATCTGATATCTATAAGCATATTATCCCAGAGATTATTATTCTATTGGAGTATCAAAAATTTTGTTATTATCGGGAAAAATCATACATATTATTTCCCTTATTATCGACTGGTATTCTCATATGTGTTCTATAATTCGGTTATCTCAGACTTCTTATTATGGAGCTGTACTTATCAACAAGTATTTTGGTATTGAGCATAATTCTTGTATCTTTATTCGGGCTTTCTATTATATTTTGGAGCATCTATCGGATCAACGAGATTTTATTTTCTACAACTATGACGGATCTGAACACGTGTTGGTTTATTTTCGACAGCATTATTATCTTCGCAGTCTTATTTCCAGTGCAAAGTTATGTATATTCTTGAAGTGGCATGTTTGAATAGTAAGTAAGGGTATCCTGAGGAAGTGTAATGGGGGACATGGTAAGAGGTAAACATGGGCATATAGCTCGAATCATTGATTAACTACAGCATGTTGCATGTGTAGTTTGTATTCACATGTTTTGCATCAATATCCATGTTTTGGATTATCTGTTAACGTTTGACAATTGACTATACAGGAATAAGGTATATAGATGAGGGTTTTCTTGTTTGGATTAGTCGCTCGACATACTTGGTTTCGTATAGTTGAGAGTTAAACGTAATCCATGTTTTGTATGAAATTACGTGCTTAACTTTATTGATGACTGCTTTGTGTATTTATCATTACATCAAATTTCGGGACGAAATTCTTTTAAGGAGGATAGAATGTAACAACCCTAAAGTTTCTAAGTGATTTGACTAACTATTCAATTAATTGTCGTTAGTAAATATTAGTTGGGTGTGCCTCAGTAACACACATTTGAAATTTTAAGTTTGGAGAACCCATAAATTTAATTGCTACTAAGCATGTTTAAATTGTTAGAAATACCAGTAATATTTCTCCATTTTTTTTTTCTAATATTTCACTATTATTATAAGATGAGATTTCAAGCTTTAATTAAATCGTGCGATAGATTATTGTATGACCGAGTTATAATTTTTTGTAGAATAACGAGTTTAGTTTCAGGTAGTGCTTATAGGCCCGTGAACGTGTTGAATTGTATTTTAAACATATAAATTAAGTGCTCGGGGTCATGGGTACCTATTGGGCTAATCATTTGTCCCTTTAGAATGCATTTTCGGGCCCATATAAAGCCTTTTTGTGAGGCCTTAAGCCAAAAAACGGAATTTGATATGTATATATGAGTTATTTGTATATGTTGTGTATGTATATAGTATACTATGTGTGTAGTACATATATATTTATATTAAAACCCTAGCCCCCATATTAACTAAAAAAAAAAAAGGAAAGATGAAAAAAGAGAGAAAAAGAGAGAACATACGTTTGTGTGTGTGTGTGTGTGTGTGTGTGTGTGTGTGTGTGTGTGTGTGTGTGTGTGTGTGTGTGTGTGTATAAGAGAAGAAGAGAGGAACCCGAAATATTATTTTGCGAAATCATTATCAACATTGAAGCCCTAAATTGGTGAGTTAACTTGTTATCAATCTCGTTTGATTGAAAATTTAAATGTATAGAATATTAAATTAGTATGGTTATGGATTATGAGATTTAGGATTTTTTTTTTACAATGATTGAAGTTGTGATTTGAGATTTATAGATGAACATTTAATATACATTTGAGCAATTATTCAATTTTCGGATTTTGGGTTTTCACGGATCAGATTTGAGTAGAAACTTCATAATACATCATACGTTAGAGTTTTCGTGATTCTGCTCGAGATAGCCTGTAGGAAACGCAATTCTGCACAACTTTTGTCTAATAGCATATTTCCCAATTCTATACCGTTTGGGCAGAAAATTTATATTACAGTAGCAGTGAATGTTAACTCCGAATTTCAAATTTATGTTTATAAATATTGTTAGAGATGTTTCTTTGTGCGGAATTATTATGAGGAATACTTTTAGTCCATATTGGTTTTGGGACTGTTTAATGTAAGGGTCTGTTTGGGACTGTTTTAAATAGTATTATTGAGTGTCGATTTTATATGCTATGTGTTAAGAAACCCCAACTTATTCTATGTATGGTATTAAATAACTATTATGAAAATACTACGCCAGAGACTTCAATAGAATTTTGGCACAAAAAAAAAAAAAAACAAATGCCTTATCGTGAATAATGATATTCCATGGAATAAATGATAAATTCCCGAAGTGGTTAATGACGTGATTAAACCCTCATGAATGGGTACTTATAAAAATTAACGTAGATGGTAAGAAACTGGGAAAAGACCTTAGTGTTCACTACTCCCCGTTGTTATGTTATTATTTTTGGTAGCTCGCACTCTTTTGCCAGTGGCTTCGTGATCAAGCTGGCTTAAGACTTGTTGAGTGTACTTTTTGCCAGTGGCTGTGTGATCAAGCTGGCCTAAGCCTTATGCTCGGCTTATATTGTATAGACGTCTTGACATATTGACCAGTCGTCCGTTGTGTATACCTGGTTTGGTTGATACCCCAACCAAACTGGCACCGGAGTAGGTGTTGGTAGTATGTCCAGGCACACATGGGATATGTGTGTGGGCTGTATCATGGAGGGTGGCCAAGTGGTGAACCTAGGGAATACAAAGATAAATTAAAGGCTAATAAATAATGACAATAGAGTATTTCATAAGACTGATAAGTTTGGAATAATGAATGCGACGTTTAAGTTAGAATGTGGAAATGTTGTTTACGGATTTGTTTGCTTGGTTTGTGATAACTATATATTACAGGATGGTGGGTCCACTAACTTTTATGTAGGGCTGACTCACCATAGATATCCGACCGGTAAGTATTCAGTTGTGTTTATTCAGGGTTGGAGCCATTGCCACCACATTGAAGGAAACTACCGTTCTGTCCTGAAATGTGCGTGGATCTACTGTTCTAACCCGATATGAATTATGTATGATGACATTGTTTATTTTCTGTGCAACGATATTGTATGATATGAGGTGGTCATGTTTTTTTTTCTTTGTGAGTACTTTTGGGAGTCTATGGGACACCGTTGTTCCCTAAGACTCGTTTTATATTTTTTTGTTAACTCATACCAGTATTTTATATACTGACCCGGGTGCGTAATGCATTCGGGGTGTTTCTATATGAAACGTAGTCGAATGTATGTGCAGGTTTAGTATTTGGAGATTTTCTTTGGAGCTTCTGTTTGGGTGAAGAGATTGTCGCAGTGTTGTTTATTATTAGAGTTGTACTTATTTTTTTGTTGTACTTTATTTTATTTCTGGTAATGTGGGCCACAAGTGTATAATTTTAATAAGGATTATATATTGGGTATTGGGAACATTGTAGTTGCTCCGACCAATGGATGTATAGATTTTATGCTTATTTGTTTTCTTTGCGCTGAACTCTGTAAAGAGGGTTTTATTGAATGAACATAATATTTCTTTTGTAAATCGAAAGGATATAATATGTGTAATGGAGTTTAATTTATTTTATAATGAAAATGAATATTTGGGAATTCAAGTTTAATAATAAAGAGTTTTTTTTTAACACAAAATCACATGTCCTTAGCTAATGAGTATAAAATACAGTTTTCAATAATTATCTATTAGCCTGTGTAAGCCCGAGTGTCACTCTCGGTGTTTTAAAAATTGAATATTAGTCTGGATACATGCTCTGGATTAAATATTTGATTGTCCAAAAATCAGGGTGTGACACGTAGGCCTTTGCAATTTACGATTTACTTTCCTAAAGTCATAAGGTGATGTTATATAGCAACTATCAAGGCATTTGGCTTTTATATCAATTTGATATTCAGGAAAACAAGCTGATCGTGGGAATGATGATGATTACATACAACTAAAGTCTTAACAAGCTGATCATATCATTTATGGTGGGAACCATTGATTGACAAAGTCTTGACATTGAGAACAAATAGCCTTTACATCAAATTGCAAGTGCCAATACCAATATTTGGCAATACATCCAGTCCAGCTTAAGCCTTGTTTGGGCATGGTTTCTTTCCATCGGGCTGAACTATGATTGCCTTTTGCTTTGACTTGGTCACTTTTGGACATCTGATATGATTTGATCACTTTTGGGAAACAAACTCTCAATGTGATTAAGTTCCAATATGGTGATAAGGAATGTTTCAAGATAAGGGAAGTCAAGTTAATAATATCAATATTTTGGAAGATATTATTAAGATTTGAAAAGATTATGTTCTTGACATTATCTTTTCCTTGGAGGGCAAGTCATATGCATGATGACCATATATGGATCGGATTCAAGAGATATATGTATATACATATATATATATATATGGTTGAAGATATGATCAGATTTGGGAGATAAATCTGGTATTTTTTTACTAGATTATCATTGAAGACTTTTCCTGCCTTATCTTCATTAGCTTCAGTCCAGGCAGCTATAAATAAGTAGGCCAACCAAGCTATCAACAAACTGCGCGTCATTCTTGAAATAGCATTCAAACAACATTTAGAGCATTCAACCCTGTATTCTTGTGTTCTTGGCTTCGTTAGTAATAGGTCTGTCATCATTGTCATTGTTTGTTTTCAGTCTTCCTGTTGAGAAATTAGAGCATGTTCTGATTTTATTCTTTGGTTTTGTTATTAGTTTTTCCAAATACATTCAATAAAATATCTTTGTATTTTATTAATTATTTGTGATTGTTTATCTGGTAAACTCTTCATGAATTGGCTTGTGTGCTTTAGTACTACCATAGAACTTTTGGTGAGGGTACTTTCCTACTCACCACATAATCACCCTGTTAGAAGTAGATCCTTAAGCCTTGTGTATCACTCACACAAGCACATAGGAAACTAGTTTGCAAACACCGAGCCCGTTTGGCTCTGGCATGCCCTCACAAACTACAAGCAAACATTTTTGGCACACCCGGTGGGACCTCGTTGAGTGATGAATCATGTTCACCGAAGCATGGCTACACTTTTACTACAACCAAATTGGTTGGTGTGATGAAGAAATATGCCAACTTTAACAAGAAATTTATCGTCTAAAAAATGATAAATCTGCTGCTTATGAGGCATTATGGCAAATGTCGTTGGATTCGCAATACCCAAATTATCATGCCATTGGAGCCCGATATGATTATGCCATCAGTGATCTTTACCAGAAGATCTGGTGTTTTGAGGCCGATATTGAGTATTTTACCTAAGGTATCGGCCACCTTGAATCGAGTAGAGTTGACTGCCCACCCCCAATGGAAACTACTTCATGTCATTGAATGAGTTGCTACATGGTGGTTAGAATACAAATCCAATCAGCTTATCAGATTTGCCGATTAGGGGGCAAGAGGAATCAATTGATGCCCGAGAAGACCTTATTCAAGTCCTTGAAAAGATCACTTTCCGACTTGAACAAGGCTTGAAATCACCACCACTGCCCGAGAAGGCCGAGGTTCTCTCTCTAGATCAAGAGACCGATGTCTATGATCATCTTGATCCTATGTTGTTCGACTTACTCGGGGGGCAAGAAGGCATAAAATATATTTTTAGTAAAGAGCCGAATAATTTTAATTCATCCATAGAGCCTCTTGTTAGTGATGAAGAAATCGGAGATGAACCGTTCGGAGGGCAGATTCCAATCAGGCCTGACAAATTTCTTAAGGCCGACGAAAAAGACTCTCTTGTTGATGAAAGTGAAGATGATGAAGTGCTCGGGGGGCAAGCTCCACAAAGACCGATTGATTCTAAATCGGTCCATGAATATTTTCAACAACTCTCCTCGAGAAAACTTATCCTCAAGAAGTTGTTCGAATTTTTCAGTCTTGTTATAGTGACTGATTACCTTTTTGATTCTAAGCCAATCAATTGATTGGCTTCTGTAAACCTACATCGACGATGGCTGTGTGGATGTCACCAAAAAATGAATTTAATTTGGTGGCTATTTTTACAATAGTGGTACTATCAATGAAGGCCGAAAAAGTACTAAAGGGCTTGAATGTTAATTCGGTCAAGAAATAATATTTTGGATTGTCTTACCAGACCGAGAGACAAAAAAAAGGGATCTAACGCAATTCAGGTTGATAGGCTGATGTAGCACGTAGAAGAAGTGGTGGTGCAATTGGGATTGAAGTCTAATGGCATTGGACTGATCAAAGTCAACATAAAATTTGCCTATATCGAGAGGTCCGATGGTCGACAAGCATTGATTTTGGTGCAATGCCAAAGTCTTAACCCAGACAAGTATTCATCCATGATTAAATTTTATGGGCTAACTAACAAGTCTTGAATTGAGATTTGTGAACAGACATGCTACTCGGACTGGGGTATCAGACTAAAAAGAAAAAGAAGAAGGTGGCTGCTTTGGTATGAATTGATTCTATCTTAGCGGTAGGATCCATTGTTTGAGTATTGATTTTCTGAAAGCATTTTGGCTCAATGACCCAAATATCAGAAGTTCGGCCTGAATGAATTCGATTTGATAAACATAGCTATTCAAATTTCACTTGCTTTCATTTTAAACAACTAGTGGGGCAATTGTTTTCACTCAAAAAATTAAGTTAACTTTTGTATAAGGCCAGATTATCATTGAAGACTTTTCCTGCCTTATATTCATTAACTTTAGTCCAGGTTGCTATGAATAAGCAGGCCAGCCAAGCTATCAACTAATTCTGCATCATTCTCAAAAAAGCATTCAAACAGCATTTAGAGCATTTAACCCTGCGTTATTGTGTTCTTAGCTTCGTTAGCAATAAGCCTGTCCTCAATGATATTGTTTGGTTTCAGTCTTCTTGTTGAGAAATCAGAGCTTGTTTTGATTTAGTTCTTTGGTTTTGTTATTGTTTTTTCCAAACACATTCAATAAAATGTCTTCGTATTTTATAAATTATTTATGATTGTTTATCTGGTAAACTTTTCACGAATCGGCTTGTGCGCTTCAGTACTGCTATAGAACTTTTGGTGAGATTACTTTTCTACTCACCTCACACAATCACCCTGTTAGAAGTCAGATCCCTAAACCTTGTGTATCACTCACACAAGCACAGAGGAAATTAGTTTGCACACACCGAGCCCGTTTGGCTCTAGCACGCCCGCACAAACTACAAGCAAACACTACCACTCGAAATCTTAGGCTTTGATTGGTTTACAAATTCATGTGAGAAAAAAGGAAAAGAAAAAAGAAAGTAAGAAGGAAAATTAGTTCTATTGTGCTTTCTCTTGTGTTTTTCCCAATGCTAAATAAAAATTAAAAGTTTAAAAAGCCTAAGATTTCACAATTTCCCACTATGTTTTCTTTTCTTTTTTTTTTTTCTTCTTCGTATTTCCTCACTGTTTTTCTTGGCAACCATTGGGAAAGCGTTTTTCTTTATGTTGTCCTTTCTTTTTCCTCACAAATCCATGAAACAAACAGAGCCTAAGACTCTATACTTTACCCGTGAAAAATAGAATGGTTTCATTTCCGTAACTCACACACTGAATAGCCCAAGACTAAAACACCAAGAAGATAATCACCATAAGATTATAAAAATGGAAAGAATCCTAACCATAATCCAAGGGGTCTTGGGTGGTATATATCATGCTCAATCATCATTCAAAAGGTTTCTCGAATGTACCTTTCAGATTAAGTGACCAAAGAAATTAAGACTCCATTTGGTTCAATAATGAAAATAATTTAATACACAAAAGAAAATACTTTTCCTTATTTAATTATTGAAACAAGGAAATGACTTAGGTACATTACCTTAGGTCATTTTCATATTGTTTTGACATATGATTGGCCCGAGTAGATATTACATAAGTGCCACACAAGCACACTTGTACACTTTGATCGGGAGAGAACAGATCCTAATTATATGCCTTAACTTGCGTTTGTTAGTACCTTTTTATCCTGTTTTTGTATATTTTTACTTTATTTTCTATTTTCTGACAGGTTTTGGAAGAAATCAAGTAAACCAGGCTAAACAGGGTGAAAAAGCAAGCAAAAAGAAGCTGAAAAATCCACATCGCGCGGAAATCCAGAATATCGCTCGAGCGATCTGCTCGCGCGACTTCCCAACATCGCGCTCACGCGACATGTGTAAAAATGGAACTTGCGTATTTCAGTATACTGATGATTCCTACGCGAAAGAAACTGCCTAATTACGTCCAGATTGCAAAATATAGCAGTTTTAGTGCAATTCGGGTTAGGAAAGCTTCCAAAACTTGTTGTAAATCTATATATACCCTATTTTACTTCAATTAAAGGGTTGGAAAATATTATACACACAATATACAACCATACTTTCAGCCATTGAAGGGAGGGAAGCAATGAGAAGAAGAAGAAGACCAAGGATTCCCATGGCCTCCTTCATCAACTACTTGCCATCCATCACTTCCATGGACAGCTAGATCTTAGATCTAGGGTTTCAATGAAACCCTAGCCAAGTAATAGGGTTTTATTTATGTTTTTATTTTAGTTTTATTATGTATGGATGACAGTTACATGTTTAGAGGATTTTTATAAATAAATCGTACTTCTATTGATTAAATCATTACTTTCAAAGTTTATTCTTGTCTTAGATCTATTTTGACTGTGATGTGCTCAATGATCTATATTTGCTGTGCTTGTATAGATTGTTTACATGTAATGGTGCTTAAATTGAATTGTGCTATCAAGTATCCGAATAGTCCATGCCTAGATTAGACGGATTATACCACAACCCTAGTTTAGTGTGGGATAATTCGTGCTAACCGAAGATGGATTATATTGGTGCTTGAACCATAGTTATTTTCTTGACGGAGGAATTGGGCTTGTAGCTACAATTCCCCATTATCATCCAACTTGATAAGCTAAAGTAATTCATAAATACCCTTATTATGAAGCTAGTGTTGAATTTGCAATCCTAGGTTCCTTAAACATACTCATAAAAATACTTTTAAATTTCTTTCATAATTTAGATTTAATTTCATTAGTTACATTAATTGAATTAAAAGTCAAATCAAAATCATTTTCTTAATTAATTAGATTTAGGTTTTAAAATTAAAGCACTATAGTATTTCAATCTCTGTGGGTTCGACCTTTACTTCCACACTGCAAATCTTTTGAAAGTAAAGCACAAATAACCATACTTTTATATCTTGATATTGACAACATCACACGTGGACTAATCACATGCCAAAATAGCACGATAATGACATTAGGTAATGTAATGAAGTCCTGTCTCTAAACAACAACAAAGATATTAGAGTTAGCTATTATAATTAGTTTTATTTAGCTTTAGGGTAGTTTAGTCTTTTATTTTACATTAGGGTAATACTGTATACCTAGATATACTATTGTTGTTTCTTCTTTTTTGTATTGTATTCATTCATTCAGATTTGGTGTTATGAGAAACTCTAGCTCTCTTGATTATTGTCTCTTCCCTTTGTTGTTCTCTTGATTATTTGATATATTCACATGGTATCAGAGCATGTTCGAATCTCATCTATGTTCTTCGTAGATATTCACATGGTATCAGAGCAAGTTCGGTTGATTCTGGTTCATTTTTGGATTTCTTGCTCATTCGAATTCGTATTTGGATCTCACACTGATTCACGCTCGTTTTTGGATCTATCACTGATTCTGGTTCTTTTTTTTTTTTTTTTTTGGGATTTGTCTTTGATTTTGGTTTGTTTGTTTTGTGTTATTTAATTGCTTTGTTTTCGTAATGGCTACTGAACGCGATGATTCGCTTCAAGCAATTAGTATTAAACTCGATGGAAAGAATTTTGCATATTGGAATTATGTGATGAAAAATTATCTGAAGGGGAAGAAGATGTATTATATCAATGGGGATTTTAGAAATCTTAAGAATGAAAAGGTTGATAAATTTGTAGAATTGCTAGATGTTTGGGAAAAAAACAATTCAAAAATCATTACTTGGATCAACAACTTCGTTGCTCCCTCGATAAGTATGCAATTAGCAAAGTTTGAATATGCAAAGGAGGTATGGGATCATTTGGCTAAATTGTTTACGCAGTCCAATTTTGCGAAAATGTTACAATTAGAGTGTGATATTCGTGCCCTTGAATAAAAAAAATTGAGTATTCAGGAGTTCTATTCTACAATAATAGATCTTTGGAATCAGTTGGCTCTCATGGAGTCGCCCGAGTTGCGAGCATTTGCACCATATATCACTAGTAGGGAGGAACAATGTCTGGTTCAGTTTTTGATGGCTCTACGTGATGATTTTGAGGGCCTTTGTGGGTTCATTCTCCATCGTAGCCCACTTCTGTCAGTTGATGTCATTCCCCGGAGTAGCAGAAATTAGGAGGAAATGAAATTTTCCTTTCTGGGTCTGTAAGCTATGACTAGTTACATTAACTGATTATCCACAACACACTAGATAATAAAAGAATAACTTAAGCAGAAGCATAAACTAAATATATACATCAAAAGGTTACTAGCTATTACATCAGAGTTTGTAGTTTCAAAAGATAAGATAACAAATGAGATTAAGGCGTTGGACGCCGTTTACATTTTTACATATAAGGACAAAAGAAAGTGTAAGGTCATTGAAGTAAGACGTGTGATGCCAATTTACAACTTAGTATAAATGGACAAAAATTAATAAGGAACAACTAAATGTTCTTTCTGGAATCACGCCTTTAACTGGCGTAGCCGTAGCCTTCATCACTATCGGCTTACCGTCGTAGGTTTCCTCTTCATAGGCTCCTTCTGGATAGTGCTCCTCTAGGTAGTCATATCCTGTGAAGCCTAGTCGTGGGAATGTCTAGGGCGTAGTATGCCGTTGGCTTTAATAAAAGCTAAGTGAGCGTCCTAACCGAACACTCCTAATATAAAATACGTATCCGAAAGTACATATCGACTAGTTATGACTATTGAAGGAATTATAATGAAACCGTGCGTGATCTATGCATCGTCGATATATTCGACTTCTCTCGACTTGACATTGACTTACTTGACTTTATTACATTACCGGTGTAATGTCGTTGGCTTAGAGTGACTCACCCAGTGGGTCGAGTTATAGTTAATTTACTATCGTTGTTTGCCTTCTCCTTGGCCACAGTAGTAATCTCGCTTTACAAGCTAACCAAATACTCTAGGTCCCTGGGACCTTACCTTATGAATATCGTCGTCGATTTGCGAAACAGTTACTTTACTATCATTGGTCGTCGCGATCGCAGCAGTAATCTCGCCTTATAGGCCAACCGTGTTTATTCATTTCTTGAGTTATGCTTATCAACATGGTTACTTTGCTATCGTGTTTGCCTCTCCGTGGCCATAGTAGCAATCATCTTCGACATGCGATCTAGTAATTCCATTTGACAGTACCGACTCACTACGTAGCAACTTTCGGACCTCCGCAGTCGACTACACCTATTTCCAAATGCATACGAACTTGGTCTCCGCGACCGTCCGACTCTATACCCGTACACGTCGAGTTGACGTTATGACACCGACTCCTATGTGAGGTGTATCATATGTTATGCACGAGATACAAGTTAATTAAATATTGACTATTGTTGAAATATAGTATGAGCCCTAAGCTCGTAGTACAACATGTTAAAGCATGAGGATAATCAAACTGATAGTAATAAACAACAATAATAATAATATTAATAATAATAACATTATCAACGGATTAATAATACGGACATTAATATGTTCGGGGTACAACATATTAACATGAAGTCTAACCAGAATAAACAATAATAATAATAATAATAATAATAACATTATTAACGAAATAATAATATGGACATAAATACGTTCGGGGTACAACATATTAACATGAAGTTTATCCGGAATAAATAATAGTAATAATACTAATGCTAATATTATTATTATTAATGGAACAACTACATGGACATAATCTTTGGGATAAATATGTTAAACATGAGATTAACAACTAAGTAATAATCATAATAATAATAGTACTTAATAACAACAATAATAACAATAATAATAATAATAATAATAATAATAATAATAATAATAATAATAATAATAATAATAATAATAATGGAAATCATAATACGGGCCTAGGTTAGGGGTACCACATGTTAAGCACAAGGTTAACGGTTAACTACTAAGATAATAATAATAATAATAATAATAATAATAATAATAATAATAATAATAAATAACGATAATAATATTAATGATGGACATCATAATACAAACATTAGGTTCGTGGTACAACTGGTTTAAGCATGGTATCAACAAGAAAATAATAACAAGATTGTAAAACGGACTGATAATACATGCCTAGGTTAGGGACATCACATGTTAAGCATAATTTTCTCCAACAAGAATAATAAATGGAAAATAATACGGGCATAGATCTAGTATCAGTGGAATCAGAAGCAATGATGGCAGCTGTAGTTGATTCTGTTTACACTCTTTAATAGTAGTAGATTCTCTTGCATTTAATAAGAGAGTTTCTGTCTTATTAAATGGGCTTAGCAACCTCTTTGGGTACACTCAGTCTCCAATCATGGCTTGGTACCGTAAGGTTTAGTTCCGTCAGTCCAAGTGAGTTAGGAACTCACCGTAGGTTCGGGGTCGCGGTGTGGCTTGGGGGTAAGCTTTCTTTATCCTTTTTTCCTTTCCTTTCCTCCTTTTTCTCTCACAGTTTCTTTCTCTCTTTGTTTATTGGGTGTAAAAGAAATTAGGGAGGGGGAAGTGTGGTTTTTATAGAGGGAGGGGAGGTTGGGATTTACTTACTATATATATAATATGACCACACATACATACATGCATAATATATATATATATATATATTATAGTACACACATGCACATAGCACATACATACATATATAACATAACACACACTCAAGCACATAAGATACACTGCCACACTACACCACACTGCACACACACACAATACAACACACATGGACACTACCAAATATGCATGAACAACACTCATTACATACACCACACATCTAACCACTACTACTCACCTCACTACCACACACAAACACACATAAACACTCACATCACTCACCCTCTCTCTCTCTCTCTCTCTCTTTCTCTCATTCTTTCTCTCTCTCTCTCTCTCTCTCTCTCTCTCTCTCTCTCTCGGTACACACGCTCCTCAAATGCACTCACATACCCACTTATGTGTATACATTCATATGATTAGGGTGTAAGAGGGTTGGTTGGGGAGGTATGGAGGGTAGAGTACTGAGGTGGGTTAGGGTGTTTAAGTGGTCAAGGTGGTTGGGGAGTATGGAGGTGTAAGGGGGTGGTTGGTTGCTTCCCACAATTTGTGGGATGTGACTGACGCGATATGTCTCGTCAAGCGCACGTGCACAGAATTTTGTACAAACACATGTATTATTACGGGTTTGCATGTTAACCCAGTCTGAATTCTAAATATAGTTCAGGTTCAATTAATGTGTGATAAAAATAAAACTTAATATAAATATTATAACTATAATATAAACTGCTTTAATAAAATTAAATGATACCAGGAATTTAAAATGCAGAATAATATTATGGGATTTGAAAACTAAGAATTACAGTCTAGCGAGTACAATATGAAAATTACATTAATAAAATAGAAAGAAATTTACAAGTATTACTGTTAATTCTGTTGTCCATGAGTTAGTAGCCGAGGAAATACGTCTCAAGACTCAGTCTGGAAAGGGAATTCTCCCCGACTCTACTCCGTCTATTTTAATAGCCCCTTTTCGACCACCGACCAACAATCAGAATAAGCCTTACTCAAGAGTTGGTAGTGATGTATGCAGCTACTGTATAGAGAAGGGTCATTGGAAGGCTCAGTGTCCTAGGTTGGGTCGAATAAACTAGCCTAATAACAGCACCCAGCCCTCACATAGTCAGCCACCACAACAACAACAACCTCAGCCTTCTCATTGGAAATCTGACAACCAATCTCAGCAATGTTCGTATAGGCCTCCACAGCCTAAAATTGCAGTAGTTGTACCACCATCAAACTCATTTGGACCCAATTTTCCTTCCCCATCCACTCCGTCCATGACCTCCCTTATTGAGCAATTTTAGAAGTTCCTTGCCACACAGCCACATGCTATGACCACCTCTTCACTAGGTATGTCTACAGGTATGTCATCAGGTATTTGGGTCTTAGACTCTAGAGCTTATAATTATATGTTACCTGACTTGTCATCTTTTGCTTCCTTATGTCCTGCTTCCTCTTTACCTGTTATCACTGCTGATGGTACTCCCATGCCATTAACAAGTGTTGGGTCTGTTGTCATACCTCATGTATCTTTCTTTAGTGTTTACCACACTCCCAAACTTACTATGAATCTTGTTTCTGTTGGTCAGCTTTGTGATGTAGGTTACTTAGTCACTTTTTCTTATACTTTTTATCATATGCAGGATCCGCAGTCTCAGATGCTGATTGGGATAGGCCGTAGGCTAGGGGGATTATACATCTTGGACAAGCTCAATGTACCAGTGGTTGCAGTGTCTCGTGTTGACTTATCATCCTTTCGTGTGAGTTCATCTTCATCTAGCTTTTATTTATGGCATTCTCGCCTTGGTCATGTTTCAGCCTCTTGTTTAAAAGATTTAGCTTCTACAGGAAAATTAGGAGATTTACAAACTCATGACATTTCTAATTATAGTGGTTGTAAAATGGCAAAATTTTAGCTTAACCTTTTAATAGAAGTATTTCGTATTCTCTTGCATCATTTGATTTAGTTTATTCTGATATGTGGGAACCCTCTCCTGTTAATACAAGAGGGGTGTCTCGATGTTATGTATCATTTATTGATGATTACACTTGTTACTGTTAGATTTATCTTATGAAACGTTGTTCAGACTTCTTTGATATTTATAATACCTTTCGTGCTTTTGTCAAATCTGCTATCATCAAATGTTTTAGATGTGATTCAGGTGGAGAGTATACCTATCATAAATTTTGTGAGTTGTTTGCTTTAGATAGAACTATTCACCAGTCCTTTTGTACAGACACTCTTGAGCAAAATGGTATTGCTGATAGGAAACATCGGCATATTGTTGAAACTGTTTGCTCTCTTTTATTATCTACATATGTCCCTAGTGATTTTTGTGGGGAAGCTGTCCTTACTTCTATCAATATGATTAATAAAATTTTATCCTATCACTGCTCAGGTCTGTCACCTTTTGAAAAATTGTATGGGCATGCTCTTGATAATTCTTCCTTAAAGGTGTTTGGTTGTACGTGTTTTGTCCTTCGACCTCGTGCAGAGCATACCAAAATTGTCACCAAAGTATGCTATTTGTGTTTTTCTAGGTTATGGTGATGGTCAGAAGGGATGTCGTTGCTTTGGCTCAGTATGCTATTTGTGTTTTTCTAGGTTATGGTGAGGGTCAGAAGGGATGTCGTTGCTTTGGCTCAGTTACTAAGAAACTATATGTCTCTCACCAGGTTGTGTTTCTCGAGCACATACCTTTATTTCTATTCCTGATAATATCATGAGTTGACTAAATCTGATCTCATCTATCTTGACCCATTCTCTGATGATACCGATAGTATGCCCTCTCGAGCCCATCTACCACTGATATTGTCTTACCTCATGGTTCTACTTCTGCTGATACTGGTGCCTTGCCGCCTTATGCTACCTCCTTTCCAGAGGCCACCCAAGCACCTACTGAGGCTGTGGAACCTCCTCTCTATCCTGCTCATACTTGTAAGTCCACTTAATCACCTGATTTTGTTTATTCTTGTTATTCGAATTCTTTTGCTTACTTTTTAGCTTCAATTCATGATCTCTCTGAGCCTCTGTCTTACAAAGCTCTTGATCCTCTTTGGCAGCAGGCTATAGCAGAGGAATTCTCTGCATTATATAAGACAGACACTTGGAGTTTGGTTCCCTTACCTTTTGGTAAAAGCACTATTGGTTCTTGTCGGGTTTATAAAATCAAAACCAAGTTAGATGGGTCTGTTGAGCGGTACAAAGCAAGATTGGTTGCCAAGGGTCCTAGCAGTATGGTATAGATTACAAGGAAACTTTTGCTCCTGTTGATAAAATGACTACTATTCGTACTCTTATTGCAGTTTCTTCTGTTCATCAGTGGCATATAACTCAGATGGATGTTATAAATGCTTTCTTGAATGGAGACCTCCAAGATGAGGTTTACATGGTTCCTCCTCCGAGTGTTCCTTATAGTCCTGGTGAAGTTTACAGGCTTAAGAAAGCTTTATATGGTGTTAAACAAGCCCCTCGAGCTTGGTTTGAGAAGTTTTCCACTATGATTAACTCATTTGGGGTTTCCTCGAGTGAGTATGATTTAGCTATCTTTACTAGGTGTACCACTGCTAGTCGTATTATGCTTTCTTTGTATGTTGATGACATGATTATTACTGATGATGATATTGATGGGATTACAGTGTTGAAGTTTGAATTAGCTCGTTGTTGTGAAATGAAGGACTTAGGTTCATTATGTTATTTTTTGGGGATTGAAGTAGCCTTTTCTCTAAAAGCTTATCTTCTTTCTCAGTTTAAGTATACAGGTGACATTTTTGAGCGTGCTCGCCTCAGTGATAATAAGATTGTTGATACCCCTTTGGAGCTTGATATTCGTCTTTCCCCTTCTGATGGCGTTCCTTTGCCTGATGCTACCTTATATAACACTATTGCTGGTAGCTTGGTTTATCTTACTATTACTCGTCCGGATATTGCTCATTCTATTTATGTTGTTAGTCAATTTGTTACTTCCCCTACTATAGTTCATTGGGTTGCTGTTCATTGTATTTTGATGTACTTGAGGGGCACTCGATTTCAAAGTCTTTTACTTTCGTCATCTTCTTCCTTGGAGTTGCGTGCATACTCTGATGCTAATTGGGCCGGTGATCCTATAGATTGCAAGTTTGTTATTGGATTTTGTATATTTTTGGGTGATTCTCGCATTTCTTGGAAGAGCAAGAAGCAAGCTGTTGTTGCTGTGTCTTCCACTGAAGCTGAGTATCGTGCTGTGGCTTCGACTACCCGTGAGATATTTGGTTACGCCGGCTACTTATAGATATGGGTGTCTCTCTTCCTCGCCTTCACCTATGTATTGTGATAATAAGAGTGCTATTTAGATTGCTCACAATTTTTTCATGAGAGGACCAAGCATATAGAGATTGATTGTCACATTACTCGTCATCACCTTAAGCATGGAGCTATCACTTTGCAGATTGCTGATTTGTTTACAAAGTCACATCCGATTCAGCGTATTCATTTTTTAGTTGGCAAACTCTCTATGCTTCTAGCTGCAACATCGTGAGTTTGAGGGGGGGCGGGGGGGTATTAGAGTTAGCTATTTTAATTAGTTTTATTTCGCTTTAGGGTATTTTAGTCTTTTACTTTATATTAGGGTAATACTGTATACCTAGATATACTATTATTGCCTCTTCCTTTATGTATTGTATTCATTCATTCAGATTTGGTGTTATGAGAAATTCTAGCTCTCTTTTCTCTATTCCCTTTGTTTTTCTCTTGATTATTTGATATATTCACAAAAGAAAATACAAAGGAAATTAATCTCAAATCACTAATAAAATAAATAGAATTTGGCAAAAAAAAATTCTCACATTAGATTATATGAGTTTTTGAACTAACCCATTTTTAGTATTAGTCACAAGTTCAAGATATTGGACATAAATTGAACCAAATCCTTTGACCGATTTTTTCATAAAAAAATATCCTTTGACTGATTTAAATGAATAATATCAAGACCAAAACACCCATGAGACATAGTTATATTGACTTAGAGAGAGGGAACAATAGAGGCTGAGACAAAGACCGAACATTTGAGAGAGGAAGAGAAAGAGGAGGTAGGAGCACTACACCATATTGTTAGATTTCTAATGGACATCTTTTATCATTTCTAACTGATATATCCGGTAGAAACCATAAAAATCCGTTAGTAATCACCCTTCATATATATATATATACAATATTTCTTACGGGTTTTTAAAAAATACTAACGGATATATCCGTTGTTGTTTTTTTTTATAGAAATTAAAATAATATAAAAAAAGAATAAAAAAGGAAATATAAAAGAAAATAATAGATGAGATCGGGCTAGATTAAAAAAGGGGAAGAGAAAAGGCAAGAGAGAGTGAAAGAGAAGCGCAGCCCCTCGCCACCCTCGTCGGTCCGTCGCACTCACCGTTGCTCCTCGCCGAAGAAAGGTACCTCTCTCTTGCCGTCTCTCTCTCTTTCTCTCTCTCTCTCTCTCTCTCTCTCTCTTACCTTGTTAATCAAAGAAGCCCTAAGCCACAGAGTCGACGCCTCACCATGTGACGCCTCAGCTCGCCCAAATCCAGGCACCATTACCTTCTCACCAGATCCGACCACCACAGATCCGGAGCCATCACAGTTCGCCACAGATCTGGCACCATTGGAAACCAGAGCCATGCCCTAGGTGTCAGAGATCTCAAACTGCGTAGTTGATATATATATACTCTCTCTAAATACACTATGTTTTTCATTTCAGATGTTCTAACTATATGTAGTAATTTTCGTTCGCAGGAATGCTAATTTTCGGTTGTGGAAGGGCTACATTTGTGAGGTAGGGCTCAGATCTAATGAAACTCTGGCTCATACCTTCAGTTTTCTTTGTGATTTCTCTTCTCTTTGATCCCATTGTATTTTCTATTGTCTATGTAGATTTTTTAGTTGCCATTTCTAGAATATCTTGGTGTGTTTTGGGGTTTTTTCTTCTATTGTGTGAATAGTCATTACTGTTGAGTTGAAATAGTTCTTGCAAAAAAAATCTGGAAGATTGTTCTTTAGCCTCTTGAAAATTTTTGGAAACTTTTCAACCTAGAATATTTTTTGGGGATTTTATTTTTTTAAACCACCAATTTCTCATTTGCGATATTTTGCTTTCTAAGTAAAAAAATTGGTTGAATTTTTCCTTACAAACTTGTGATGTTATGTGAAATTACTGCATTCCTGTTGCATAACAAGTTACGATACGAAGTTTCTGGCAAATGCGCTGTTGTATTGCCAAATTTTGCCGCAACATATTATCTCATGGTAGCTCTTTAAGTGCCGAGTAAAGATGGAGTACTTTGATACCCTCATTCACAAGAAAACGTACTTGGGGAATTTAATAATTTTAATAAACAACCTAAGCATAGATGCATACAAAGTCCTTGTCGAACTAGGGTAGGACAGGGCTAGGCTGGGCAAAATTCCTTAAGGCTAACTATTATCCTAACTCGATAATGGTAGGGGTTTTTTTTAATCCCAATCCACCCATGCTTTATGGCACCATAAAAATCCTCAATTAGATTGGGGTTGGTGTGTGTAGCTTGAAGGCTTTGAGGCGTAGTTCTTTGTTTTGGTCAAACGTTTCATTTTTCGATAGTGTGAAATTGTCATAAGCTTTAAGGTCATAGTTTAATGTCTTCTGTTATTTGGCTTCATTTATAGAACACAATTAAAAAAGTTTATTATATTTTGCATAGTCAACATTTTATTTTTGTTTCTTTTAAGGGCTACAAGTACTGATTCACGTATCTAGATAATGTAAAGTGTGGGTTGATATTAATTGCATGCTTGTCAAATCGGAAACCTAGAAGATCTGTGTACATCCTTGGATGGGTCTCTCAGATTGTGCAGGATTGCTTCAATACACTCCAACAATCTTGATTCCCAGTCTAAATAATTCATCAGCAGGTATAAGACCATAAGTTGAAATATTCTTATCTAGTATGGCTTGGTACATTGCAGATAAGCACAGTTTATTTCCAATTATTTCAGTTTTGTACTATTTCATTGTTGGCATCAATTACTTATGCCATGCCATTGAGGTTTTTCTACTATTGTAGTTATTTACAACAATGAGGACTTACATTTGAACTTCTCTATGTACATATTTAGTATTAGCGGATAAATGCTATAAATACCAAAATTAAATCTATATTTGGCTCCCAATATGTGACAGTGGGACCATACTCAGTTATGGACCACTTGATTTTAACGAAGACGTTTGAGAATCAAAATTTTGGGAGCGGGACCACACTCAGTTATGGACCACTTGATTTTAACAAAGACATTTGGGAACCAAAATTTTGGGAGCCAAATATAGATTTAATTTTGGTATTTATAGCATTTATCCACTAATACTAAATATGTACATAGAGAAGTTCAAATGTAAGTCTTCATTGTTGTTGTAAATAACTACAATAGTGGAAAAACCTCAACTTATGTACTTTGTAAGTCCTCATTGCGTACAAAGTCCTTCTAGTATCTACGACCCATGTCCAAACATTTCCTTCCCAGACCCCGAACTCACTTGGTGTTCAATGGGTTCATAAATATCTAGTACTTCATGTTGAAAACCTATAAACTTATTTCTCTAGCGGATGATTCAATGCTATATAGTAATTTCAGGATTGTATTTGCTTCATGATCATAGCAGAATTCTACATTTTATTATCTTTTCCTTAGCAGAATTCTACATTTTATTATCTTTTCCTTTCTTTTTTGTTTTGCACCTTTTGGATATGGATTCTAAGTTTTCTTTGAAATTCAGGACTTTATAATACGAGGTGGTCGCATGTTTCCTTTATATAGGTAAATATTCTTTTTAAATTGAGAAAGACGGAATGAAATAATGTTGGAAGTTGTAAATATTTACATGTTGGATTGAGTTAGTGCCTGTATCTTTAGTATTAGTGGATAAATGCTATAAATACCAAAATTAAATCTATATTTGGCTCCCAATACGTGACAATGGGACCCCACTTAGTTATGGACCACTTGATTTTAACGAAGATGTTTGGGAACCAAAATTTTGGGTTACAAATTTGGTAACCTAGCACTATTCTTATTAGTACAGACTACCTTGTTGCCATCTCATGATATTTTATTATATGGTGTGATTAAAGGCATGACAAGTTTGAACAATATAATATACTGATAACTGGAGTGCTGTGCAACTACTTTTGATGACCCTTCAACCCAAAACAACCTTCCCGTGGATGGTGCAGAATAAGTGGAATTATTTGTGAGGGAAATGATGAGTACTACTAGTGTGGAAGATGCTAGGTCCGTTGCTACTAGAGTGCTGGAAAGTTTAGAGAAATCCATCAGTACATGTGCTAGCGCTGAGGCACTCGAAAGTTTCCATAAGGTTGGTAACATTTTTTTTATCCACAATATTGTGTTATCTGATTTCTTTCAGGCTTTTTTTGTTAATGGGAGTTGCTAAGGTCTTCTCAATCTGCTTACATCTATCTCATTTGATTTGCCTTTTACATCGATAGCTAGTTTTCTATCCTGCATTAAACTCAACATGAATTCCTCTATCTTTGCTCTCGCATCTTACAAAAACTCTATTTCCTATTTTATTTGTTTTGTTTCAAGTCCTCACTTTATAAATTTAGTTTATTTTTCACTCTGTTTTCTTTTCCTTTCCATTTCCGTAAGTGTTCTCCTTATTATCAAATGGTGGAAAGTGTGTACTAAGAGTTTTCCTAGCAGATTAATCGATGATCCAATAACTTGAGATGGAGAGAAGATGAAGTTGCTGTTGAGGCCACAACACAGTAAGGCTCACTGCTACTTATTAGCTTCACAGCACATCTTTTGATTTTTTTGACATGTTTGGTTACCGAGAAACTTTGAATTCTCCTTTCTCATTTGTTATCACTTGTTTCCTAAAACTTGGGCTTGAACTTGTGTCCCCACATTCCACAAACCGAACAAAGCCTAAAGAATTTGCTTTCCGCGAGAATTCTAATAGATTATGCACAAATTCATAATCTGTTATTTCTTTGTAGATGTTTTTGAGATGAGACACACACAGCTGCCCACATGTAAAGCACACATCATAGCACAACACAATTGCACGTGCACAACAGCCCACGTGCATAGCATGCACACAGCATACGTGCAATGCACACACACATGGAATGCACATACGTGTACACAGCACACGTGCAAAGCACACAGCACATGTGCACAGTAGCACATCATGCACACAGTACGCGTGCACAATTGCCCACATGCAAAGCACACATCATAGCACGCGCACAACACATCACAGCATATCACAGCACACGTGCATGGTAGCCCACGTTCACAGCACATGTGCAATGCACACACGCACGGTAGCGCACAATACATGCACAAGCACCACACGTCCAGCGCACAACACATGCTAATAAATTTATAGTTAAATGGCAGTTAAAGTTAGCATTAGTGAAACCAAATCAATTTTTTGTTGAAACCAAATCATAGTTCGACTTTGTAAAGACTTAATATCATATCATAACACGTGCCTAACTTAAGTTTATACTCGTAAATTTACATAGCATTTAACTCCAACGATCATCATCTAAAATGGATTTATCTAAGAACAAATTACAAACTGATGTTTACTGAGAATAATGTGTGAAATGTTTTATTTTTCATATCTGTTGTTGGAGAGTCATTGGAAAAGCCAAAACTGAAGCACAAGAAAGGGCTATGGTTACAAGATGAAGACCAAAGTCTTAGAGATTACATTTTCAAGCATGGTCATGGCTGCTGGAGCGCTGTTCCCATCAACGCCGGTACGTACACCCATTTCCATTACAACTCTCTATATATTTAGTACATTTAAATATATATTGCTAGAGGCCAGTGCAATTCCATCTTCTTTAAGATTTGTTTCATCACCATATACAAATTCTTGTACAACATAAAGCATTGTTATGTATAGTTTCCTTATTTGTCAAATACACTGGAATTGGCCACCCAAATGAGCATTCATTCTTCTTATAAAAAGGCATTTTGGGTGGTAGAGATTTAAAATGGTTTACCCCTACATTATGCATTTTTAACATAAGTCAAAATTTTTTAGCACAATCCAATGGTGGATTTTTTGCCACGTGCCTGTCTGAAGAGCTATTGGTTGATGCCCCTTAAACTGTTTAGACAGTTCTAGTGTATTGGACAAGTTGGTATATCACTTTTCTTCATTTTAAATGCAATTAATATGGTGGCATCTTGAGTCAACAACAATAGAATTTTGTGGTAAAACTGAGATATTTAAGTGAAAGAGATTGAAATTGACCATTTTTATGGAATTGTCTATTATAACCTCCCTGTTGTTGACTTTTGTGTTATGATATGCATGGGTTACAGAGGAATGGAAAAAGTTGTAGGCTAAGGTGGGTTAATTATTCGAGACTAGGACTCAAGAGAGGGATGTTCACATTGCAAGAGGAAGAGTCTATTCTTTCCCTTCATGGCATGTTTTAGGCAATAAGTAGGTAGGTTTAAGTTAAGACTAAATGACTAATCTTAGATTGGTTAATCCTTGGGACCATACCATGCTGATAAAGTTTTGAATATATTTTCAAACTCAAATATTTCTTAAGAAACTCGAATAAGTCACCTGTAGAATTGTGAACCTTGGTTTTAATTTGCTACATCAAAGGATGGAGTGCAGTCAGAGGGCGGGAGTGTAAAAGTACATGCTTGTTATTTATATGTTGATGTTTTCTTTATTGAATTCACAGAGAATTATTGTAAAGTATAAGTTTGTTATTTACATATATTGATATTTTATTTTTAGGATTCATAGAGAATATGCCTAATGATATTGTAGGTTATTTATGACTGGACTTCTTATGATTTATGATTTATAATTTTCTATGTATGGATTATTTTTGTTGTATTGGGTGCAGATTGAGCTTCTTATTTTTGTATTTGGTATGGATTATTATGCTTGTTAATTAGGTGCAAAAAAAAATTAGCAAAAATATAAATATATATATTTAATATATGCATATTTCTAACAGATATACCCGTTAGGAAATCCATTAGTATTTTTTTTGGATTTTCCTAGAAATTACTAACGGATATATCTGTTAGTAATAGTTGACAAACCGTTAGAATTCAATATAAATACTTTTAAAATTGGCAGAAAAATAGTTAGTAAGTAGCTTTCTAACGGATATAGTCGTTAGTAAAATTAATATTTCTAATAGATATATCCGTTAGTAAATCCGTTTGTAGTATTACTAACGCTAAAATACTAACGGATATATCCGTTAGTAACATTTTTTCTAACAGATATATCCGTTAGTAATGAGGCCATATGGTGTAGTGGAGGATGGTGAGGCGGTGGCCAATAGAGAAGGGAAGATGCCGGAGAGGCATGAAAACTATGAACAAAGGAGGAAGATGATGAAGACAATTCTAAAATTTTCTCTCTCTAAACTCTTATTTCAGTAATTTCTCATCTTAACTATAATATAGAGAGACCTAGTCAATATATACACAACACACATTCACACACGTGGAGATTAGTTACTAATAGAAAATTAAAATAGAATTGAGAATTAGTTACAGCAGTCCTAATTGACTTCAGAGGATGTATTTGGTTGAGGGCTTTTAGAAACCAAATCTGCAGTAGATGCTTTGTTTACATCCTCCCTCAAACTGATGTGGGGATGCATTAGTTTGTCACGAAAGGACATAAATTTGGTAGACGTAAGATCCTTGGTAAGAAAGTCAGCAAGCAGATCAAGAAAGCTAACAAAGTGAACAACAAGATCTTTGTGAACAACCTTTTCATGTATAAAGTAATAATCAATCTCTATGTGTTTGGTTCTGGCATGAAACACTGAATTGGAGGCAAGTGTCATGACCCATCTCGCTACGGGCAGAAATAGGACATGTGGCATGCCACCATGGCATATCCAGTTCAATTAAAGATCATAGCAACGGGATAACATATGTAGAAACCATAAGTTTCAGAGTTATCAAAAAGTTTTCCCCTTTATAATACTTATAGAAATACTCCATTTTGAAAACAACAATCCAGTCCACTGTATCGGGTCCTTAATCGACTATAGTGTCAAATTCCCAATCGACTAGTCACCGTCCAGTCGACTGGACTTCACTCTACAGGATGTCTTGTTTTGAAACAACTTCTAGTTGATTGTGTGGAGCAATCCAATCGACTGCTTCTTGAAAACTGGAGAAGAAATTTCATCCAAACAGTACATCTAGTCGACTATACTCTAACCCAATCGATTGGTTTTCTAGATTGCAGAGCATTATGCAGAAACCCATCACAAGGCATAACAATTCTCAACAAGGCTAAACACACACGCCAAACTTGTTCCAAAAAGGTATTAACTATATTGTAATCATGTACAAAACATAAAAGAGATTTAGAAAAGGATTTAATATAGAATTATTACAAGATCTCGAATACTACAAGTGTTTTGAGATTACAAAACATAGTCCCCTTTTTCTGCTCACCTGCAATGGAGTAAATCTCCACTGCTCAAATACATGCTAAGTGTACAATTCTAAACATATGCAAATATGACAATTCATGCTTTAAACATCTCAAAACACGTCAATTAGTCTATGGGGAGAGAGATACATATTCATCCAGTATATCGGCAAGTCCTAAGTCTTAAACTGCGATGCCAATGGCAACTCCAAAGTCTTTCAACCATTACACCCACTGCTCTAGTAGGGCTGGTTCTCAAACCAAGCAAGTAGTCGTCGCTACTGAAATTTTCAAACACCGAGAAGCTTACCCCGACATGAATTTGTATTAATCTCCCCTTTGACCCACATAATCACATAGCATGCTCACATAACCACATCAACATGCTTTTCATACGTACTTGCAAGTAAAATTAATGGGCCAAATTAACACATGAGTTTCGCCCAGATCACAATATCATACATGATATTCAAAACATCCAAAATTCCTTATATAACATGAGTTAATAATTCATATCTCGAGCTACGATTCTATAACTTCGAGGGAATTACTAGGAGTCCGATTCTACGTTGAATTTAGATTACAAGTGATTCCTACAAGTTTTACATGCTTTTTTTTTTTCAAAATTCCAAAAGTAGATTTTTTTTTATAAAAACTTTATCAAACAAGACCTAAAAAGTATCAAAACATAGGTCTTATCTCGAGGATTCTCAAAATATAAATTTGGTTGAAAACCAACAGACGAACAGTCGTCGTTTGGCATTGCAAAACCCGGAGCCAAAAATCCTATCTCTCTTTCTCTCTCTCTCTCTCTCTCTCTCTCTCTCTCTCTCTCTCTCATTGGATATTTATGAAAAATATCTCATCCTCTTTATACATAGACAAATCTTTCAAAAATTGTGTTTAACTCCCCCCGAGTTCTCAAAACTTCCAATTATCTCCCAAAACGTCTTAAATGTCTAAGTTATTGATTCACAAGTAAAATATATAATTCATAAAAGTTTTCATCTAATTTCCGTTTGGGTCCGTAATTACATTCCGAAAGCTATTTTTGTGGAAGCTCTAGATAACCTTTTATGCAATGTATCACTTACGCTCTTACTATAACATTCAAAATAACATTAAATTCATATAAATGTCATTTAGATTATGTCAATGCCTCATGATTTTTTCGATTACTGTGTCCTCAATTAACACCCGCCGTTGATCCATAGTCAACTCCATTCACAATTATTAATCAACATTAATAATTCTCAGAAATCACATATGCATTTAAATAATTAGATTTTTCCAGGACGGGTGTGACAGTAAGAGCCAAGACTGAAATATTGTCACAATAAATGGTAGGGATTTGAAATAATGGAACATGTAAATCACATAATAGCATGCAAATCCAAGCTAATTCTACAGTTGTTATGGCTAAGGCACTGTATTCAGCTTTTTTAGAACATCTAGCTATAGTGTTCTTTTTCTTAGAACTTTAATTGATGGGATCTGAACCAAGAAAGACAAGACACCCAGTAGTAGACCTTCGATCATGAGGATCTCCAGCCCAATCAGCATCAGTAAATGCTGATAAACTTAATAAAATGCATGAATAAAAATGACCAAAAAAAGGTGAACCATTCAAGTATCTCAAAATATTTTTTACAATAGTATTATGAAAGTTTGTAGGAGAGTGCATGAATTGACATACATGGTTAACATCAAATGTGATATCAAGTTTTGTAAAGGTTGAGTATTGAAGACCCCCAACAATGCCCCTATAAAGAGTGGGGTCTGGAAGGGGATAACCATCAGTTTTGCCAAGCTTGACATAAGCAACAGAGGAGTTTTGCATGGTCTAGATTCATGCATTTGTGCTTTAAGAAGAAAGTCTTTAAGATACTTAGTTTGAGTATTAGAAATTCCACAAGAAGTAGAATGAATCTCAAGCCCCCAAAATAATACAAGGGACCTAAGTCCTTTATTTCAAACTTAATACTAAGTTGCTGAATGATTTGAGAGACAAATGAAGGATCATTACCAGTGAGGATATTGTCATCAATATATAAAAGAAGGACTATAGTGGAGGAGCCAATAACTTTAGTAAACAAAGAAGAATCTTCTTGGGACTGTGTAAAGCCAAACAGCGACAATTGGGTAGTAAATGTCTCAAACCAAACTCAAGGAGCTAGCTTCAACCCATATATATATATATAGTTTTATGAAGCCTACACACTAGAGAAGAATTGGCACTATCAATGAAATCAAGTGGTTGTTTCATATAGACTTCTTCTTGAAGAACACCATGCAAAATGGTATTTTCAACATCCAATTGTATTAGAGACCAACCAAAGTGTGCTACAAGTTTAAGAACCAACCTAATAGTGGTGTATTTAACAACAATACTGAATGTATTCCAATCCTTCTTCTTAATGGAAGCCTTTAGCTACAAGTCTAGCTTTATACATAGAAATGCCGCCATCAGCATTATGCTTCAATTATCATACCCCATTTACAAACCAACTAAAAATTTTCTAGTAGGAAGAGGCACTAAATACCATATTCCTTGTTTATGTAAGGAGGAAAACTCTTCTTCTATAGTAGTCCTCCATTAAGGACTTTTAGCAGCTATGTTGTATGAAGTTGGTTCAGGAGTGGATGAGTGAGCAATAAAGGTTTTCCTTTGGTGATACCAAAGTTGGACCTGGTCTTCATTGGGTGAGTATTAGAAACAAAGGTGGAATGTTGGAAAGGTACAGGGGGGATAGTAGACTCAGTGGAAGGAGCTTGTGCAGAATTGGAGTCAAGAGGTGTGATGGGACAAGGGTCAGATGAAGGGGACTGTTGAAAAATAGTAGAAGGTATAGAGATATTGACTGAAGAGTTGGAAAGAAGAGATTAGGTAAAATAGGAAGTAATGGGGAGCAAAAATTATGGCTAACAAAAATAGGTCTTGGATTAGGTAAAAGGTGTTAGAAAAGCTAGGATTAGTAGGATGAGATAGTCACTGGCACAAGTCATTGGCAGGAGGAGTGGGAAGTAATGTAGCTGCAGGAAAAGAGGTTTCATCAAAATGAACATGTCTAGATATGCACACCTTGTTGGTAATATAGTCTACACACAAATAGCATTTATAATAAGATGGGTAGCCCAAAAAGATGCATATAGTAGTTTGAGGATCCATTTTGTGCTTATTATAAGGCCTTAGTAATGGGTAATGATTACATCAAAATCAAGTTCTTTGTTAACCCTATTAAAAATGTAGTATGTTGGAAGTAAGGTGTCGAGTCCACAGGGATTAGAGTGCAACAACGATGGATGGACGCTTAATAACCAATTACAATGCAATGAGAATAAAGAAAACTAAGAATGAAAACTACGACTTTTTGTCTTTGGTGAGATTCACTTTGCACAAATTATACTACAATGACTATTTCTAAAATGAGAAGTGAGCTTTAGTCAAAGCTAAGTTTAATAACAAGGGGTTTTGTTTCAAATAAAAAGATAGAGATTGGGGAGCATTCCCCCACCTTGGACCATGCAACACATTGATTCAATGTTTATAGTAGTTTCTAGGGTAGAGAATTTCATTGAGGCAAATTATCACACATGTGATTGTCAACCTACAATGTTTGATAGAAACTTCTATGAAATACATGAGGTGGGGTTTGAAATCAAAGATTGAATGACTTATAGTGCTTAACATCATAAGTGTAGTCCTAGAAATTCAAACCCTACACCCATGAACCCTAGAAATATTACAAAGCATATAAATCTTACATTAGAGCTTAAGTGGGTCAAATGGTGAGTTTATGATCCCCAATCTACATGATCTAGCTACTCATGGATACAAAAACATAAATATAAAAGAGAGGGAAAGAGAAATTATAACAATACAAGTAAACCATCATAAATGTAAGAAAAACTTCAATAATTAAATCCAATCTTGGAAGCATTCAATACAAGATCAATCCTCTTTCTTTCTAGAACTTAAATGTAAGTTAATGTTGGATAGAGAATAAATGCTAGGTAGAAGAAGAGAAAAACTAAGACAGATAAGGAGTACAACTTAGAAAAACAACCAAGGAAAACCTAACCCTAGCAAAAATCTATCTCTAACTATTTATACTTGTGATACACAATGGCAAACTTATAGTAAAAAGAAGGAGAAAAACACAATAGGGGCAGATCGATCCGAGTGCAATGGATGGATTGATCCGATATTAACAATCACTAGCAGAATCTTCGATATAATGGATCGATCCACGTGTAAAAGCTAGATCGATCCGTCTTTCCAAGAAATCGTCTCCAAGTCTTGGGGAAGAAGCAGATCGATCCGCCCTTTCTACCTGGATCGAGCCAACCTGGCCGAGTTTTGATCTTTGCTTCATTTTGAGATCCAAACCAAAGTTCTTGGTTCCAATCTTCTACCAAGCTCCAAAAAATCTATAAGAAAGAGGTTTTTATTAGTAAAATGACAATAATAAAGAGGATTAACAAGAGTACAATCTATCCATTAAATCTCTTGGATAAGGTGATAAGCTATGTTCAATAGTAACAAATCATGAGGACACGAATGCAATATTGAACGCCAATCAACCACCATCTCTCTTTAACTCTCTCTCCTCCTTCCTCAATAGTCACTACCATCGCGACCACCATTGCCGAAGCTATCGTCACCGCTGCCACTACACTAGAGTCGTCGCTATCACATCCCAATCCTGTATAAATAAATAGGATTTCCTCATGATCTCAGACTAGTTTCCCCTAAAATACATGAGCAGTCCCCCTCTTTATTCTTATTTTTTTCCTTCTTCTCTCTTTCTTTTCCTGCTCCCCCCGTCTTTGTGTGTACCCATGGCTTTATATTCCTAGCCATGCTCTTATCTCCTTCTTGTTTGCTGGTAGTTATCCTATTATTTTGTTGTTTGGAGAAACAAACAATCAATTAGCATTCCAGGGTCTTCTACATAATCACGTGTGTATATGTCCATGTTGACTTTAATTTGACTCACTTCATGTGGGGTCACCTTGCCATCTCATGCTTGATTGCAAAGAATTTCACATTCTTATCTTTTCATTTTACCAGCTTGGACCAATGCTTATCTTGACTCACACGTGGAACATCCCATTGCACACAAGTGTAATTCAATGTATGGGTACGTATTAATCCCAGTTAATGTTAAATGACACTATTATTACTAAGAGTGCAGTTTTGCTCATATCAAAATTGATCCACCCACTTCTCCTATTGGCTAATATCGTAGGGCCTAGTACTTTATATTATTAATTAATTCTCATTTACTGGATTCCACTCAATTAAAGCTGTTTATATGAATTCTCTAATGGTACCAAATAATGTTACACATGGTTCTACAAGTGATGGAATATAATAAATAATTGCATTATTAAAATACGTGTTATCACATTCTACCCTAATTAAAAAGAATCTCGTCCTCGAAATTAGACGTACTTTATCCAAATCTATATCATGTGTCAAATAATACATGATAGTCTTTTTTTTTAATCAATAAAGACACGAACATTCATTCGCCCCATTTTTATTATGGTTAGTGGATAGAAGGGCCAACTATGCTACCACACTCAATTATCCTTGTCATCCACCAGACAAATATTAATAAATTAATGTTGAGCCAACTGCTTAGTGAGACAATCTCATTTACTCAAAAATATCATATCCGTCATTAGTTGCTATTTGTACCAGAAATCACCTCACACATATCAGCTTATATTGAAACTCACACTGTCCAATGCATGCACATGCAATAGTTCATGCATTCATCATTCCTTTTCACTGGTTATCAATCAGTTATCAACATATTATCTTTACTATTGAACACACCAGCCCAGCTCCAAATGTGTACATTCACATGGCCACAACACCCCAACCCCGCTAGAAAGGTTTATTATTTATACTATCCTCAAGCCCCGCTCGAAATGAAATAGTATGTTAATGTACTAACTACAGGACTATCTTAGTCCGGGCCATCACATGACCATAGCACCCCAGCCCCGCTCGAAAGGTGTATACCATCTACCAGCTCAGCTCGAAATGGAAGAGTATATTAGTGCGTTAACAGTAGGACTATCTTAGTCTAGCCATCTCAACATACCACAGTTGTTTTTTTTGTGTTTTTTTTTTCAATAACTTAAGCCCTTGACCTTATCAAATGTATTGTTCACATGAATTCAACATTATGCATCCATTGGACTATAGCATCTGTGTATGTAATAGGTGCTATAACATCACATACTAACTTTCACCCATGTAACTCACTTCACCCTTTAGCAAAGCGACATCAGACCCTTCTCAGAGCTATTGGCTACTGACAGGTGCTTTTTGCTCATGTACCCATCAACTCCATGACATTTAGCCAACACATTTTTGTACCAATATATTTATCAAAAATTCAAGAATTCCATGAAAAGGATAATATAATTCAAAGAGAGTACAAATAGGGATAACAAATAATATACCCCAGAAACTTAGAGCATATTGTACACAACCCTATATCTAAAGATGATGTTGAGCAATTCCCCAAGCATAACCTTGTTCTTTCCTAGTCAAGCACTTTCTTTGTTACTAACCCAAAGCCAAACTTGGCCTTAATTGGGCTTCACCCCTGCCAGTACACAAACTACACGAATTGCTATTTTTTAATATGTTTTTTATTTATTTATTCAATCACCACTTAGGAAGACACAACACACACGTGTCACTGCACCGCCACTTCACACTACACATGGCACACATGCACTATGACTAACCATATACTTATGTCACGCCTCAATGTAGCAAAATAAGGAAAATTTTTCATTTTCGTTTTGAACCCGTAGGTCATGATAGGTGAGGGATCGCTTGTCCTGTACTTTGCTTAACATGTTCCAAAAAAATAGAGTATATAAACAAGTAGGGAAGAAAATATAAATCAACATTACAAACTTAATTAATATTACATTGTTTCAGATAAAAGTATTTCTCAAGGCACAAGTCGTCTTATTCAAATTAAACATTATTCATCTCCTTTATTACAACTTTAATAAATTATAAAAGCAGCTCTGCAGACTTCTCTAGCTGGCATAATTAATTGTATTGCCCTGCATAACCATTTCCTAAACATTTTGGATGTCCAAGACAAAATAAAGTCATCAGCTTATGAAATCCGAATGAGTATAATGAACGCACAAACAATGTATATAAAAGCACATTAACCACTATTATATTTAGTACCTTACAACACTGTTATTCCATTATTCCAGTCATCGTATATAAACAATTAATGAATAGTTAAATCAAATATATAAGACCGTGCATGAACAATGTAATCATCTCATCTTACTGACTCTTTTATCTTGACCACATTCTCTCGACTCATTCAGTTTGCCAGAACCATCCAGAACGAGGTCGTTGTTCTAGATCACTCTACCGTATCTGAGTCGGCCTGGACACAACCTGATTGGCCTATCGTATCCGAATCGCTGTGGGCTCAATCCTTCCTAATTAATCTACCATATCTGAGTTGGCCTAGAATAATTAAGGTGATACAAGACTCTGATTGGCCTACCGTATCCGAGTTGGCCTGGGCTCAATCCTTCCTAATTTATCTGTCGTATTCAAATCAGCTTGGATTAATTAAGGTGACACAACCAAGACATCCTCTCTTGACTTATTTCTCACATATCATATGTGTGGAGACCAAACAACCCCTTTCCAACATGACAGCTCAACTATGCAAGTGTATGAATTATTTTATTCACGATTTTCTTGGCGTAATTATAAAACATTGAAATGTGTTGTTGTATTTATTCAAAAACCATGCTATAATATTTTGATCATAGAACTTCTTTCAAAACAGTATTAATAACATAGCAGTTGGGTACACCAAGAGCTCTTCAGCTCGGACTAGGTCAACTCGAGCAAAGAGGTGAGCTCGAATAAAAGAAGTTCAGCTTAGTTCAGCTCGATCAAAAGGAGGTCAGCCTAGCTAACTCAGACAAAAAGAGTTTAGCTCAGCTCAGCTCAGCTTGGCCACAGGGAGTTCAGCTCGGACAATAGAGGTGAGCTCAACTCAGCTCCAGCTCAGACAAAAGAGGTGAGCTAAGCTCAGCTCAGCCAAAGGAGTTCAGCTCAGCTTGGACAACAGGAGTCCAGCTCAGCTCAGCTCAGCTCAACATAGCTCAGCTCAACCAAAAGGGAGTTCAACTCAGACAATAGAGGTGAGCTTAGCTCAGCTCAGTTCAGACAAAGGGAGTTCAGCTCGGACAAAAGAGGTAAGCTCAGCTCAGCTCGACTAAAGAGGTTCAGCTCCGCTCAGACAAAAGGAGTTCAGCATAACTCAGCTCGGTCAAAAGGGAGTTCAGCTCAGACACTAGAGGTAAGCTCAGCTCAATGCAGCCAAAGGGAGTTCAACTCGGACAAAAGAGGTAAGCTCAGCTCAGGTCGGCTAAAGGGAGTTCAGCTCAGACAAAAGAGGTCAGCTGAGCTCTGCTCTGCCAAAGGAGTTCAGTTCAGCTCAGACAAAAGGAGTTCAGCTTAGCTCAGCCAAAAGGAGGTCAGCCAAGCTATTCTGGTGAGCTCTAGCTCTTCCGTTGTGCTCTAGCCCTGTTGATCATCGTCTTCAACCTCTAGCTATTGGGTTCTCTATTACACTTTGAGTTTTTCAAACCTAATCTAAATAGGGCTTATAATATATCATTCTCTTCAATTTTCTACGTAGATTACAGATATTTAAGTGTGAAATCTTGAATTTTACCGTAGCTCAACATATATTAGAAAAACCAAAGGTTGACGAAACTTAAAATCGACCGTTCGTCGCAACCGTTATGAGTTATCATTCAAGATTTGAAACCTAGCCTCTATGGGCCTTAATCTTACATTTTTCATTCACATATAGCATTTTTATTAATATTTTCGGTACCGCTATTTTTCAGGCCACCAATGATATATATACATATATACCCGTATATGTCTATATATAGCGCCCACATATCATTCTTATATACTTAAATTACATTAAGAGTGAGTGTAAAAGACTCATCGGATCTTAGATTTGTGGGATTGGGCTGCGAAGAGAATCCTGAGAAACTGTAATAAAAGATCTGTAAATAAAATCAATGGCTATGGAGTTTACGCTTTTGAACTCTCCTACTCCATTTATCTTTTCTAACTTTGATATACAGTATGTGTATGTGTTGATTTGTGTGGGTGTGCAATTGAGAGAGAAAGAAATGAGATCTGAAAGTATTTTGAATGTGATCACAGTGAGAGAAAAATGAGAGTTTGTTTTGTGAGATATATCGAGGGGTGTACATGAGTTGAGCTGCTCAACAAGGGCTCGTAGCTCGGCTCGATAATAGCTCGGCTCGTATAATAAATGAGCCAAGCTCGAGCTTGAATACATAGCTCGTTTAATAAAGGAGTCAAGCTTTAGCACACGTAGGCTCGGCTTGAGCTTGACTCGGGCTCAGCTTGTTAGTAGGCTTGTGAAAAAGCTCATTAATAGGCTCGTATATATGTACATATATGTATCAGTTATAAAATTATATGGGGTTCAAAAACAAATAAGAAAAATATGAGTTGGAGTATTTAATATTCAAAATTTAATAAGCACACTCACATCAAGTTTGATAACAAAAATGTCAAAAACTACTTTGAACTTGTCCCACATCAGAACACTACTGATGCCATGCGAGTTGCTATGCCTATAAAATACAGAGATTGTCAACCATTTTACCTTTGTGCAATGAATTGATGACTTACGTCATCACAAGTTACAAGTTGGAGTCTAAACGAGCCAATAGGCCCACGGTCATATCAATAGTAAAAAATGAATAAAAGAAAAGTGGCCCAGCCCACTTATTAACTCAGTTTAAGTTGGAATTCAAGCCCAAACGAGCTTGTTTGAGTTTGGTTTGTTTAAATATCAGATTTAATCGAGCGGAGCTCGAGTCAAGCCTAATCTTTTGAATTTTTTATCGAGCCAAGCTTGAGCTGGCTCGTTTAAGGTTTGGACGAGCTCGAGCCTAGCCTGAGCAAGGTGTTGATCATTCGAGCCCGAGCCGAGCCTTAAAAGCTCGGCGCATATACACCCTTAGATATATCCATTTGAGGGTCTGTGAGAGTCCTACATATATAAAATATATGCCCTTTGGAAGCTTTAGGGGGCAACACCCTTATGGACTCAACACTATACACCACGCACACACTTAATCACCACGAGTTGTTCATCATTACACTCAAATCATTTGAGATTAGTTCTGTTGATTAGTTAGTCTAGCTTAGTTAGTTAGGGTAGCTAGTTGGTCCGATTAGCTTTAGGAAAATATCCCACCATAATTATTAGGGAAAAAAATGTAAGTAATTATGATACTGTATTTTATTAATGGTTCTTATCCCAAATTATAGGGTATCTTAGGGGCGCAGTCTTACGTAACAATAAAATTAATCTATTAGGGGGTTACAAAATTAAAGGCATTGTATTAATAAATGCTCACACAAATATTATTTATTTATTACAATAATATTACAACTAAAACTAATAATCTACACCAGTAAAATAAAATCTGGCATTTTATTTTTTGTTAGGGAATTGAAAATTACAGGTTGCTACATCATTCCCCCCTTATTAAAGATTTCGTCCCGAAATCTAAGCTGAGTAGTCTTGAATCAACTCCAGGTACTTAGTTCTTATTTCTGATTCCAACTCCCAAGATGCTTCATTCTCATCATGATACTTCTACTGAACTTTCACTAAAGAAATATGTTTATTTCGTAGCTTCTTCATACTGTGATCTAATATGTGTATAGGTCTTTCCCTGTAAGTGATATTCTCGTGGATCTCTACGTCATTGAAATCAATTGCGTGTGAAGGGTCACCTTGTACTCTCTCAACATACTAATGCGAAAGACATTATGTACTCCAGAATTCTTTGGGGGTAACATGAGTCGATAGGCTACTTTTCTAACGCGTTCCAGTATCTCAAACGGTCCAATAAAATGAGGTGATAACTTACCTCTCTTCTGTCCAAAATGTACTACTCCTCAAATTGTTGAAACTTTCAAGAGTACATGATCTCCGACGTCGAACTCTTTGTCCTTTCTATGTTTATCTGCGTAGCTCTTTTGTCTACTTTGTGTGGCATGCATCATGTCTTTCGCAACTGTGATCTTCTCGTTGGTCTCTCTAACCAAGTCTGGTCCCAACAGCTCTTTGTCTCCAATCTCTGCCCAACAAAGTGGGGATCAACATGGCCATCCATACAATGCTACAAATGGGGCCATCCCTATACTTGAATGGTAACTGTTGTTGTAAGAAAATTCAATCAATGGAAGATGTGTTTTCCATGATCTCTCAAAGTCTATAACACATGCCCTGAGCATATCTTCCATAACTTGATTGGTGCGTTTAGTTTTTCTTTCGGTTTGTGGATGAAAAGTAGTACTTAAACTCAATGAAGTTCCTAAAGCTTCTTGAAGACTTTCCCAGAATCCTGAAGTAAACCGTGAATTGCGATCTAATACAATAGACACTGGTACTCTGTGAAGTCGTACAACTTGCTGAATGTACATCCTACTCGTCTTCTCTACCGAGTAGGTCATACTGTAAGCGATGAAGTGAGCAAACTTTGTCAAATGATCCACAATTACCCAAATAGCATCGTGGTGCTATTGTGTCCTGGGCAATCCAACTACAAAATCCATTCGTGATGTGCTCCCATTTCCAACCTGGAACAGGTGGGGGTTGCAAAAGTCCTAAGGGTCTTTGATGTTCGGCTTTCACTTATTGACAAGTCAAACACTTAGACACAAACTCGGCTACATCCCTTTCCATTCCTTCCCACCAAAAATTTCTCTTTAGCTCCTTATACATTTTTGTTCCTCCTGGATGAACTGTCAATCTCGACCAATGTGCTTCTTCGAGAATATCCTTTCTTAGACTATCCGTGTTGGTCACACGTAATCTATTCCTAAACTGGAGTGCTCCATCGGTCCCAATTTTCCATTCCTCTAGGTCCTTTGCTGACATTTTCTGAAACCACAGTTGAAGATCAACATCTTTCTTTTATGCTTCCAAAATAGGACTAATAAGTGTCGGTTGCACTACAAGACATCCAAAGTGTTGTCCTTCGCCTTCTATAGACACCTGAACATCAAATTCAGCTATCATTTCCAAAGCTTTCCATTCTCTAACCATTAACGATGCAATAATTCCTCGAGGTTTTGGACTTAAGGCATCTGCGACTACATTAGCTTTACCAGGGTGGCATTCTAACGTGAAGTCATAGTCCTTAATTAATTTCATCCATCGGTGTTGCCTCATATTCATCTCTTTCTAAGTAAATAAATACTTCAAACTCTTGTGATCGGAGAACGAATCAAACTTCTCTCCATATAGATAGTGTCTCCAGATCTTAAGAGCAAACACTACTACTGCCAATTCTCATGAATCAGGTAGTTCAATTCATTTAACTTCAACTGCCTTGAACCAACTTGCCGTCTTGCATAACTACACATCCCAATCCTTGATATGATGCATCCCTAAAAATAAAAAACTTCTCGCCATCTCTTGTTATTGCTAATACTGGTGCCATGGTAAGTCTTTCTTTCAATTCCTGAAAAGCCTACTCACGTTTATCATTCCATTTAAACTTCACATCTTTCTTAGTCAAACTAGTCAGAGGGGCTGCTATTTTTGAAAATCCTTCTACGAATCTCCGATAGTAACCCACGAGTCTAAAGAAACTTCTGACTTCTGTAGGATTGGTTGGTCGAGTCTAATTTAAAACAACATCAATCTTTGATGAATCTACAGCAATTCCTTATTGTTAGACCACATGTTCTAGGAATTTCACCTTTTAAAGCTAAAACTCACACTTACTGAACTTTGCATATAAGTGATGACTCAGAAGTGTCTGCATTGCGACTCCCAAGTGTTGCTCATGTTCTTCCTTGGTCTTTGAATAGATCAAGATATCATCAATGACAACTATGATGAGTTGATTCAAGTAAGGCCTGAACACTCTGTTCATCAGATCTATGAACACTACTGGGGCATTAGTTAATCGAAACGACATTACCAAGAACTCATAGTGACCATACCTTGTTTTGAAAGCTGTCTTTGGTATATCCTCGGGTTGTACGAGTAACTGATGGTATCCTAACCATAGATCTATCTTGGAAAAGATCGTGGCTCATTGTAATTGATCAAATAGATCATCTATTCGGGGTAAAGGATACTTGTTCTTGATTGTGACTTTATTTAATTCTCTATAGTCAATGCATAATCGAAGTGATATGTCCTTTTTCTTTACGAATAACATCAGTGCTCCCCAGGGTGATGTACTTGGGCTCATAAATCCTAGATCCTCAAGTTCTTGAACTTGTTTATTTAGCTCTAGCATTTCTGTAGGGGCCATTCTATAAGGTGCTTTGGATATAGAGATAGTGCTTGGCACTAGATCAATGCAGAAATCGATCTCTCTCTTAGGTGGTAGCCCAGAGATATCCTGAAAAACATCCCCAAAATGTATTTGACGAGATAGCCACTTTTGTACTGACAGCATCGATGTTAGCTAGATAATTCGTGAGGAATGTATCGCTCATAGGGTTACACTGGAATTTAAAAAGTTGACCTTCAGGTACTGAAAAAGTAATACTCTTCTTAACATTGTCCAATTTAGCATGATACTTAGTGAGCCAGTCGATTCCTAATATCACATCAAATTCCTTCATTATTAGAACAATAAAATTAGCTGGAAGATTCTAATTCTCTAGGTGTACAGGGCAACCATTGCATACATATTTTAGTGTGATAGTAGCTCCTAACGGTGAGACGATAGTCAAAGCTATGTCTAACTTTTGAGGTACTATATTCACATTCAAAAGAATTTTGGCACAATAAAAGAGTGTGTGGTACCCTTGTCAAATAACACTTTCACACAATGATTATAAAGTATTAAAGTACCTTCCATGACTTGCTGCTCTAGCTACTCTTCATATTGGGTTCCCTTATACCCAGCTTCTTCATAATTACCTTCCTCATAACCTGCGACATTGGGAATGATAGCATTTATTTGGGCCTGTCCTTGTTGACCATAGCTTCCTCCTTTTGGGGCATGATAATACTTGCTGATGTGACCAGTCTTGCCACAGTTATAACATACTATATTCTGATGATTATCGCGCCTTGGTGCTTTACAGTCCCGAGATAGGTGACCGGGGAAGCCACAATTAAAACAATTACTAGTACACCCTCTTGTGCCTGATTGTGGCTGAGTGTGATAAGGGGCTAGCTGAGGTTTTCGATTTCTATTGAAAGTCCTCTTCTGACCCTGATTGCGATATGGCTATTTGTTCCCAAAATTACTCTTCTACAGTGGCGGAAGTCAAACTGCTTGTGGTTTGATCGCATGTCCTCTTCCAGTTTGGTGGCTAGTTCTACCAACGATTTGAATGTCCTGTCCAAGTGCCCAATAGTTATACGACGAATCGGCAGTGCCAACCCTTGATTATATTTTCAGATTTTCTTTTCCTTCGTATCCACCATATGTGGAACAAATCTGGATAGCCTCTCAAATTGAGTCGTGTACTCTTGTACAGACTTATTTCCTTAGACCAGGTCCATAAATTCCCTCACTCTTGTTTCCTCTCAGTTGCTGGGAAATACTTTTCTAGGAATTTTCTCCTGAATGTAATCCATGTCATTACCCGTACAACGTCTTCTCCCATGGTGGCTTTCACGGCCTCCCACTAATCCGCAGCAACATATGTCAACTGGAATGTTGCCAGCCTCTTATTTTCCTGGACAGTACAATCCATTGTCTCGAAGATGTGATCCATCTGTCATAGCCACTGTTCGGCCTTCCATGGTTCAGAAGTGCCAGCGAATTGCTCTGGTCGCAAGGCACGGAACCTTTCCAATCGTTTATCTCCCGTTTGACGAGGTGGTATTACATTCCCTTAATAGTTCCAATTTCTGTTGTTTTGGGCGGTCAGGTCTCCTATCCATTCAATTCACCAGACAAATGCCTCAAACACGCCGATTGGATCGGCAGCTAGGGGTGCCCTCAATCAAACTGTGATTTTTGGGACTCCTTCTTGCCATACTATATCTTAAGTCCTGATGGTACAAATGTTAACAATTTTAAACAATTATAATAAGAAGTACAATTATAAAAACAAGATTCCAAGAAATATTTCTTTGTATATATCTCTGTAAGTAGTTACATCAAGTATGTCAAGTTAATGCTTCTATCTAGTCTAAAGTGAGATTTTGTGACTACCGGTCCGATACAAAATGTGAGTGTCATTGCCCTATATGCATTTTAGTGCTACCTACATATGCATCAATAACAAAAGGGGATTACCAGTCCAATATTTACAATAAGACTAAATAAGAACACCTAAGAGCACCTAGTGAAGACAACGGGCCATCAACGTCAAACTCTGGGCCTACGAGTCGGGCAAACTATAGCTCGGTAGATGCTATCATCGTCGGATATGGAGGGTGGGGTATCCTCCATAATAACATCGAGCTCAATAGGTAGCTCTGATAACTCGATGATATGAACCTCAGGCTCCATCTCATCGTCCTCGACTATCTAAACCTTGATCCCCTCGATCAGTATGGAGACCATTCCATCCATCTTGTCATCCTCATCATCATGCCCACTGATGGGCTCAACAGGTAGAGCAACCACGGGAGCCATAGGTGGGGGTGGTATAAATACAGCAGCTAAAAAGGCTAGATGTGCCTGGACCAAATCCATCTCGAGGGGTACGTAGTTCTCAGGGTCAAGGATCCTCCTAATCCTCTTATCGGCTATCAGTCTGTCTGTCATATCCTAGTAAAAGGCCTCTAACTGAACTCACCTCAAATCCACGGCTCCCTCAATGTGAATCTCCTACCACATATGGTTCTCTAGTTTAATGGTGGCCTGGTATTGTATCAAAGTGAGGTACAACTCCCAATCGAGTGGTTCTATCCCATTAGGGCCAATAATATGTCCTCTAAAATCTTTTGGAATAAGATATGGGTCCATGATAATGACCTGACAAAAGCAAACTATCTTATATCAAGACTAATCTTAATATATCTGGATGTCAGATCCTAAGTACTGAGGACACTCGACTATGCCTATCCTTTTGCTATCACAACCTGTGTCTAAGCTTAAGCCTAAGAATATAACTTAGCTCTGATACCAAAAATCCTGTCACGCCCTAGCATAGCAAAATAAGGAAAATTTTTCATTTCCATTTTGGACCCATTGGTCATGACAAGTGAGGGATCACTTGTCCTGTACTTAGCTTAACATGTACCAGAAAGACAAAGTATATAAAGCAACAGGGAAGAAAATATAAATCAACATTACAAACTTAATTAATATTACATTGTCTCAGATAAAAGTATTTCTTAAGGCACAAGCCGCCTTATTCAAATTAAAACATTATTCATCTCCTTTATTACAACTTTAATAAATTATAAAAGCAGCTCTACAAACTTCTCTAGCTGGTATAATCATATTGCCCTGCATAACCATTTTTTGATCATTTTAGATGTCCAGGACAAACTAAAGTCATTAGCTAATGAAAGTCGAGTGAGTATAATGAACGCACAAACAATGTATATAAAAGCACATTAACCGTTAGTATATTTAGTACCTTACATCATTGTTAGTCTATTATTCCAATCGTCGCATATAAACAATTAATGAATAGTTAAATCAATTATATAAGACAATATAATCATTTCATTTTATTGACTCTTTAATCTTGACCACAATCTCTCGACTTATTCGGTTCACCAGAACGATCCAGCACGAGGTCGTTGTTTTAGATCGGTTCACCGTATCCGAGGTGGCCTGGACATGACCTGATTAGCCTACCATATCTAAATCGACCTAGGTTCAATCCTTCCTAATTAATCTACCTTGTCTGAGTCGACCTGGAATAAATAAGGTGATGCAAGACTCTGACTAGCCTACCGTATCCGAGTTGGCCTGGGATAAATCTTTCCTAGTTAATCTACCGTATTCGAATCGGCCTAGAATAATTAAGGTGACATAACCAAGACATCCTCTCTTGACTTATTTATCACATATCACATCTGCGGAGACCAAACGACCCCTTTCCAACATGTCATCTCGACTATGTAAGTTCATGACTTATTTTATGCACGATTTTCTTGGAATAATTATAAAACATTGAAACGTGTTGTTGCATTTATTGAAAAACCACGCTATAATATTTTGATCATAGAACTTCTTTTAAAACAGTATTAATAAATTAGTAATTGGGTACACCAAGAGCTCTTCAACTCGGACGTGGTTGGCTCGGGCTAAAGAGGTGAGCTCGGACAAAAGAAGTTCAGCTCAGCTTAGCTCGGCCAAAAGGAGGTCAGCCTAGCTCAGCTCAGACAAAAAGAGTTAAGCACAGCTTAGCTCAACTAGGCCATAGACAATTGAGGTGAGCTCAGCTCAGCTCGGCCAAAGGGAGTTCAGCTCGGACAATAGAGGTGAGCTCAGCTTAGCTCGGCCTAAGGGAGTTCAGCTCGGACAAAAGAGGTGAGCTCAGCTCAGCTCAGCCAAAGGAGTTCAGCTCAGCTCAGACAAAAGGAGTCCAGCTCAGCTTAGTTCAACATAGCTTAGCTCGACCAAAAGAGGTGAGCTTAGCTTAGCTCGACCAAAGAGGTTCAGCTCAGCTCGGACAAAAGGAGTTCAGCTCAGGTCGACCAAAAGGGAGTTCAGCTTGGACAAAGGGAGTTCAGCTCGGACAAAAGAGGTGAGCTCAGCTCAACTCGGCCAAAGGGAGTTCAGTTCGGATAAAAGAGGTGAGCTCAGCTCGGCCAAAGGAGTTTAGCTCAGCTCGGACAAAAGAAGTTCAGCTCAGCTCGGCTCAGCTTAGCTCAGCCAAAAGGAGGTTAGCCTAGCTCTTCCATTGAGCTCTAGCCCTGCTGATCATCGTCTTCAACCTCTAGCTACTGGGTTCTCTATTACACTTTGAGTTTTTCAAACCTAATCTAAATAGGGCTTCTAATATATCATTCTCTTCATTTTTCTACGTAGATTACGGATATTTAAGTGTGAAATCTTGAATTTTACCATAGCTCAACATATATTAGAAAAACCAAAGGTTGACGAAACTTAAAATTGACTGTTCGTCGCAGCCGTTATGAGTTATCATTCAAGACTTGAAACCTAGCCTCTACGGGTCTTAATCTTACATTTTTCATTCACAGATCGCGTTTTTGTTAATATTTTTGGTACTGCTATTTTTCGGGCCACCATTGATAAATATACACATATATACCCGTATGTATCTATATTTAGCACCCACATATCATTCTTATATACTTGAGTTACATTGAGAGTGAGTTAAGAAGACTCACCGGATCTTAGTTTGGCGGAATTGGGCTGCGGAGAGAATCCCGAGAAGCCGTAATAGAAGCTCTGTAAATAAAATCAATGGCTATGGAGTTTAAGCCTTTGAACTCTCCTACTCCATTTCTCTTTTTCTAACTTTGATATACAGTATGTACATGTGTTGATTTGTGTGGGTGTGCAATTGAGAAATAAAGAAATGAGAGTCTGTGAGTGTTTTGAATGTGATCACAGAAAGAGGAAATGAGAGTTTGTTTTGTGAGATATATCCATTTGAGGGTCTGTGAGAATCCTCCATATATAAAATATAGAAACATAATGTTTAGTCCCGTATAGTGCATGAATAGTATGCTAAGACCTATTAATTATGGTAGTGTTGAAATTAATCCTCAATTTGGTTGGTAGTTTAGGAATTAGTCCTTTCCCTAATTTTCAAATTTTTTATTACCATTATACCCTTATTGTTTTGTATATAGAAATGAATTTAAATTTGGTTTATTATTAGTTATTGTATATGTATATAGATTATATCAGAAGTTGAGGAGTTGTGGATTTATGGACTCCTAAAATCAAGGAGTTGATTGTGGGTGCTTTAAATGTTAGTTTGAATTGAAATATATGGAGATAGAGGATAGAGATCTAATCATAATTCAAAATATTTTATATTCTTTAAACCGTGATTATCTAAAAATTTCTGCGATTCATTTTTTGTTACTAGACGTAGGATCGTTGTGCTGAATGTATGATAACGTACTAAGTTGGGACAAATTTATCACGTATTGTGAGAATTTTCTTACTTTTGTTAAGGATCCACATTTTTCTCTCTTATTTCTTGAGAAATTTCTCACTATTTATTGAGTATATTCGCATTTTAAAACTATTTTACCACGTTATGTATTAACGATTTATGTATGTGTATACATGCAGATTGTTGGTCCTGTTATTAACGATTTAGTTCATTATAATTGTACAAGCACATTTGTGATAAATTTGTCACTAATTTTCAAGAGTTCTAAATTAAGTGCATTGGTGACAAATTTATCACTCACTTGTTAACATGTGAGAATTTTGTGAAGAAGTGTGGCATTTTGTATTGATGCATATTTTAAGTTGATTTTTAATAGATATGTTTGGTTATATTTAGATAAAGTAATTGCAACCTAAATTTAGGAGTTATGATTGTTAAAATCATAGAGTTGCCTAAATTTGTGGTCTCCTAATTTGATTAAAATTCTTTAAAAGGAAGGAATTGTATACATGTCAATAAAAAAAGTGAGAAATTTCTCACTTTGTCAGTTTTATATTAGGGAATTTCTCATTCAAACTGTGAAAATTTTCTCACTTTTGATAGATTTTAACAATCATAAATCGAAGTGTGAGAAAATTCTTACTTTGACTGTAAAATAAGTTTCTCAATTTTATGATTTTCATGTTCATAACATGTGTACAAGGAATCATGTGCATCATCAAATCATTGGATTTTTTATGTATCATATCGATTTGTTGATTTCTTAATAAAGGTGAGAATTTATCATTTTTTTAAATGTGGAAGTAATTATGATAAAAGTGAGAAATTCTCACTTACAAAATGTAAGAAATTCTCACTATAAAAAATATTTTTGAATGAGAAATTCATATAACAGAAAGTGAGAAAATCATACATACAACAAAAATTTCACGGTTTATTCACAGAAATACTAAAAGTGAGAAGTATCCATTGTTAACCCAAGTACAGGCATACAAACATAGAGTAGTTAGTGAGAAATTTTTCACCTTTTTGTGTGTTTCATTTTCAAAAAGAAATTTCTTACCTTTTTTTGTAAGACGTTTAATTTATAAATACAGATTTTTGGAATAACAAAAAAAAAAAAAAATAGAAATTTGGTATTAAATACCAAATTAGGAGAATTATTTGGTTATAAGACACAAGGGAAAAATATTTGGGGACAAGTCCATGATTAGTGGACATTAATAAACATAAGTACTTTGACCCAATAAGTGACACATTTTTATGACCAATGTACCCCTTTCTAGACTAATACACACTAACCCAAAGTGTTCAGCTGAGAGAGAGAGAGAGAGAGGCGATCGCAGCTCCACCAGCTTCTTCGCACCTCCGGCCACCTCCATCGCACTTCCGACCACCTCCATTGCGCCTTCATCCAGCACCATCGCACCTCCAGTCACCTCCATCGCACCTCCGGCCACCTCCATTGCGCCTCCATCCAGCACCATCGCACCTCCATCCAGCACCATCGCACCTCTGGCCATTTTTTTACCTCTTCTAGATCTACCACCACTGCAACCTCTTCTGTATCTCTCATTTTCATCGGACTTCACCATTATAATCACGAACCAGATCGTGCAGTCGGACAACCAGATCTGGTGAGATCTATCTTCTCCAGCCACTAGCAATTGCAGATCCACCACAATCACCACGAGCAGATCGGCGACTACAAGCTAGTGCCGCAAGCATTTTCACGAGCAGATACGGCCACCAGCGCACCGATCCACTACATACATGTCATAGATTCTTTGTTGAAATGGCATGGAGAGTTTGTTTGTTTTTTTTTTTTTTTTTAACATTTTTTTTTTGAGAAATTTATCAAAAAAAAAAAAAAAGTCAGTGAAGTTACTCAACAATTTTTTTTCCAGATTTTGATATTAACTATAGTACTTGTTTGATAGATCTCGTTAAGTTGGTTGAAAAAATATAGATTTTATGCAAAAAAAATAAGTTACAGATCAATATGAATGCTCAAATTTGTAACAAGTTTTTGCAATGTTTGTTAGAACATTTTTTTTGTGAAATTTCACAACTTTTTTTTTTTTTTTTTTAAATCTCACAACTTTTTCGGTATTGGTATGAGATTAAATTTTAGAAACTTGTTATGTGTTCATTTCATGTTGATGTGGTGGTTTGGTTTGAAGATATCAATCAGGTGAGGTCGTGGTAGTGATCGGCAGGCGTTTGGTGTGGCGGTGGTGGTTTCGTGGAATTTTCACGAACTCTGTGAAATTTCACAACTTTTTGTTGATAAATTTCACAAATTTTTTTTTAAATTTCACAAGTTTTTTCGGTGCTGTGCTGTGAGAAATTTACTTTCAGGATCTTGTTTTATGATCATTTCAAGTTAATGTGGTGGTTTGATTGTGAAGAGATTGATAGAGGTCTAGTGTGGCGTTGGTGGTGAACTACAGAGGTCTGGTGGTGGTGGTTGTTGCTAGGGGTCTAGTGTGGTGGTGTTCACCGGAGGTCAGATGAACTCAGGCGAAGTCGCCGAAACTCAGGCGAAGTCACCGGAGCTCAGGCGATGTCATGGTGGTGGTCGCCGGAGCTCAGGCGAGGTCGCCGGAGGTGATGGTGGTGTTGCTTATGTTTTTGTCACTGTTGTGCAAAATCTTAGGGGTATTTGTGTCAAAGTAGCAAGGTATAGACATAATACTACAACCTTTTTCTAACTGGACTAAAACCATAATATTTCTCTTAATTTGGTTTAATTGCTAATTGCCCCCAAAAAAAATTACAATTAATGGGAAGAAGGGAAAAAAAAAAGGCGAGCACTGTTTGGGAAGCATTCACTGGAGCATGTCATGGTGACGTGTGCTTCGTCGGAGCATGTCCCATTAAGCAAAGCCTGAAACCTTATGGAAGATAAACATGAGATTGGAATCACATATTTTTTGTGGCCTTCACCTACATACATTAGAAAATACCCACGTGGGGTCGGCTTTCGAGCGTTGCTTTCGTTGAGGATGATTATGTATCCATTGTAGTACTTCTGGTTACTTATTAATTTATTCATGTGATAATACAGAAGATTAAACCTTATGCTTTTCTTGAGAGAGAGAGAGAGAGAGAGAGAGAGAGAGAGAGAGATTAGGAGGAAGACATGATTTGTGAGATTTGGATGACAGTTACCACACACACACACACACACACACACACACACACACACACATATATAATATAGGATATTTTGGTCCTCATAATAGGCTAGGGACTAATTCTTAAGTTGTGTTATACTAGGGACCAATTTTTAGAAAGAGTGGCTATAATGGACTATGTACTAAGTATCCCTATAAAATATATGCCATTTGGAAGCTTTATGGGTCAACACACTTGTGGACTCAACACTATACACCACGCACACAGTTAATCACCACGAGTTGTTCATCATTACAGTCAAATCATTTGAGATTAGTTCTGTTGATTAGTTAGTCTAGCTTAGTCAGTTAAGCTAGTTAGTTGATTCGATTAGCTTTAGGAAAATATCCCAACCATAATTATTAGGGATAAAAATGTAAGCAATGATGATACTGTATTTTATTAATGGTTCTTATCCCAAATCACAGGGTATCTTAGGGGCACAGTCATAAGTAACAATAAAATTAAATCTATTAGGGGGTTACAAAATTAAAGGCACTGTATTAATATATGCTCACACAAATATTAATTATTTATTATAAAAATATTAAAACTAATAATAATAAGCGCTAGTAAAACAAAATCTAACATTTTATTTATTATTAGGGAATTGAAAATTATAGGTTGCTACAATTTATCTATTTAAAATTAGACTCCCAATAGATTTAGGAATCACTATTTCAACCCCGTAAAATTTACTAATCAACTAAAGAAATAAAATGGGATATACAAGTATTATGATAGCCCTACGTTTAAGAAATTTTGTCCTCGAAATTTAAATGTAATTATATAGTTTGGTAACAAATCCAAATTTTCGAAACAATTTTCTTTTAAATAATAAACAAATCTAGTACTTACTAAATAAATACCTTCACCGACTCCCCAAGGCCACATGGAATTAAGTATCGGACTTATTTGTATCATCAGCTTTACTTGTCACACTTTACCCTTAGGCCTCATTTGGTTGCCGGATAGGATAAAGGGGTATAGTATAAAGTGTAGTTAGTTATGCTGGGATAACTAACCACAGGATAAAAACAGTGCAGTATTATTTTTATACTGTGTTTGTATCGTGTCGGATTATACTGGGGATAAAACACAATTAGTCCAATACTGTGTTTGGATGACTATGATATAAGCCTGGATTAATCTATAACTTTCCATAAATGCCCCTTTTGCTAAAAAATTACAAAATTGCCATGAATATACTAAAGCCCCTTCACAATACATATGTCCCACACTTTTTTCATAACATTTAACTACAAAATACATATGTCACATACTTTTTTGAGCAAAAGAAATAAAAAAAAAAACTACAATGGAGTCGAACTAGAAAACTACATATGTCCTAACATAACATATTTTCACAAACTAGATCAAAGAACATAACATTGGAGTCGATATCCCAAATACTCAAGTTTTTGTATTCATTTTCAACAATCTCTAGATACTATTACAAGGAAAGAAAACGATGCAAAATAGAAAAGATTACAAATTTTCACCAAAATGATAAAAATCTAGGCATGCTGATACTCTTTTCAACAATCTCTGTTCATATACCTGCAGTAAAATAACAAGAAGTCATTTCATCAAACCAAAAATAGTACAAAAAGTTTCATTTAACTACAAAAACATACTCACTTGTGCATAAAAAAAACTTAAAAAAAACAAAGTGCTGAAAGTGAAGTTCTTATATATGACTAACTAAGAAAGTGAAGTTCTTCTTTAAAGACAACAATTATAGTTATTATAAAAAAAACAAAGTGCTGAAAGTGAAGTTCTTATATATTTATAGTTATTTGCAATTTTTTAAAAAAATGAATTTTCTTTTATATTGAGGATTTCTCAGTAATACATTGAGAATTTCTCAGTAAATATGAGAATTTTCTCATATTATATGAGAAATGTTTCACTAAACTATGAGAAATTTCTCAGTAAATATTGAGGATTTCTCAATAAATATTAAGGATTTCTCAGTAAATATGAGAATTTCCTCATATTATATGAGAAATGTTTCACTAAACTATGAAAAATTTCTCAGTAAACATTGAGAATTTCTCAGTAAACATTGAGAATTTCTCAGTAAATATGAGAATTTTCTCATATTATATGAGAAATTTCTCAGTGAACATTGAGGATTTCTCAGTAAAGATTGAGAATTTCTGAGTAAACATTGAGAATTTCTCAGTATGAATGAGAAATTTCCCACTTGAAAAGAGTGAGAAATTCTCATTATATTATGAAAAACTGTAATTGTTAATTGAATTCTTCCAGTACTTTTTACCTAAAAACACTTTTGTGAAATTGGGGGTTTTTGTGAAATTGGGGGACTGGGAATGGTGGGTGGTTATATTACATGTTTGAACAATTCATACTAGTATTGGCATGTTTATATTATGTCCTACACTTTTTTGAGGGGAACAAAAAAAAAATAGTTCTATCATCAACACAAACATAGTCTCATATGAATTAAAACATAATTTTAACATAAACACAAACATACTTCCAAGTTCCAACATCAACACAAACATACTTATAGCATCAACCAAACATAGTCTCATATGAATTAAAACACAGTTTTAACATAACCACAAAAATACTTCCAAGTTCCGACATCAACACAAACATACTTATAGCATCAACCAAACATAGTTCAAAGTCTTCAAAACAAAAAATCTAACACCACCACATAAAACATAAAACCATCTAAAGCACCAAGGCAATTCTACAATGGCAAATTCAATTCAATAATTAAGTAGGTGAAGGCTTATTATATTCATTTTAAAAAATTACTAAAACAATAAAAAATTCTAAGGTTTACAAAGGCAATACCTTAAACCATCTCCATCTATCGTCGTTACAATTCTCACGAATAGGATCGGGAGCTCTAAGTAACACAGTATGGAGTTTTAGAACCGCCTTCAAAACTGCATTGATATGTCTACTGACTGTTTCACCCGAGCGAATGAAGCGAAACTTAATGACACGGTTCTTAACATGATGTGCTAGCATATGTAAGAACATGGCTACTTGCTCTTCCACAGTAACATGCCGTGTATCTTGTAATTGACCTATTGTACGTATCAAGGTACACAAGATTCCAAATGTGTTTCTATCCATTCGGAGTTGCTCCACACATATATACTATGTCCCCTCGATTAATCATTCTGTCTAAGTTCTCCATTCGAGCAAATACGTTACTTATTCCCCTATCCCCAATTACTTTCCTCTTATATCTATTAATGGTCACAATCATTACCATGAACATCGAAATCAATTGAAAAAAATCAAGCAGTATTTCTTCAAGCACCAAGAAAACCTCAACATCTTCCGTTGATATGTCCATGAAAAAAGCCTTACACAGATGAAAAAATAACATATTATCCAACATATTATCTATAAGGACTTTTGAATATGGTATAAGAAAAGGAAAAGAAAAATGAAATTGACATAATCAATCTTAGTAAACATTGAGAATTTCTCAGTAAGTATGGGTTATAGTTTTTGGAATGATGGTTGTGTTTGGTTTTGATCAAGGGCAAGTTATAGTTTTTTTTTGTATATGATTTTTTGTGGTGTATCAGTAAACATTGAGAATTTTCTCATATTATATGAGAAATGTTTCACTAAACTATGAGAAATTTCTTAGTAAATATTGAGGATTTCTCAGTAAACATTGAGAATTTCTCAGTAAATATGAGAATTTTCTCATATTATATGGGAAATGTTTCATTAACTATGAGAAATTTCTCAGTAAACATTAAGGATTTCTCAGTAAATATTGAGAATTTCTCAGTAAATGTGAGAATTTTCTCATATTATATGAGAAATGTTTCACTACACTATGAGAAATTCTTTCTAGTGGTATGACATAACCAGCATATCACTTCCATCCATAATAAAATACATACTTTTAATGAAAAGCCATACTCTAGTCTGTAAGAAAAGCCATACTCTAGTCTTTATAGCCATACTTTAATGAAATAAAGTACATTAATGTATTGGTTTGGAACATCTAGAAGTATTGGACAAGAAAAGCCAACTCTAGTCTGTAAGATCAACAAAAAACAAGCATGAAAATGGCTGCTCTTACTCTACACACCTGAACAACTCTTTCGTGGTGAATTACCAATCATTCCATGGGGCTTGGTTGGTATATATTCACAACAATTATATATATATATATATATATCATATATATATGGGTTTGCATTGGACTGTGTTAAATCTGTCTACAATCGCAGTCATAAAAAAATTGCAAATTCAGTCTAAAAATGCAGATAAACATAGATCTAGCACAATATTAAGTAAGAGAACATAGATCTATTGATTTTGTCAAGCATTTAAGCAAACCCTAGATTATGAAAGCTCACAAGTTTCAGAAATTTGTCATGCAAAACAAAAAACATTGTAGATCCAAGGAGGATAACCCATAACCTTTGTAGATCTGACATTTTAGTAAGAAAAAGTTAAGAAATAAAAAAAAAAAAAAAAAAAGAAAAAAAAAAAAAGAAGAACCTGAGCCGTCTGCGTTGTTCTAGCGTCTTTTGGAGAGAGAGAGAGGAAGAAAGTCACTGCCTTGTCGTCGGTGTCACCTGCTCCGGCGTCGGCGTCGGCATCTGCTACGACTTCTCGTCTATCGCCTTTGTCGCCTCTCTCTTTGCTCTCAAGTCTGAGAGACAATTCTGAAGAAATATGAGAAATGCTACAAGAAGTGGGTATATATATTCCGGGGGTAAAATGGTCAAGTTGTCCCACAATCCAACTCGAACTATCCCCGTGTTTTCGTAATACCACCCCTCCCCAGGTATAGTTTTATACTGCCTAAGGGGCACTAATTTTAACCACACCATATAATACCTTTGGTTAAATAATACTACTAAAGGCCCAACCAAACACAGTATTATCCAGATTGGACTAAAATAGTCCAATCCGCCCAATCAATCCGGCAAACAAACGCGCCCTTAGTCTCACACCTCTGACTAGGGACATGCTCTGATACTATTTTGTCACGCTCCAATCGCGTATAAATAAAATACGACATCCTCATGATCTCATGAAACTAGTTTCCCTAAAATACATGAGCAGTCGCCCTCTTTATTCTTATTTTTTCTCCTTTTCTCCCTTTCTTTTCCGGCTCCCCCCTTCTTTGTGTATACCCATGGTTTGTATTCCCAGCTATGTTCTGATCTTTATGTTTTTATCTCCTTCTTGTTTGCTGATAGCTATCCAATTATTTTATTGTTTGGAGAAACAAACAATCAAATAGCATTCCGGGGTCTTCTACACAAACACACGTGTGTTTGTGGGGTCATCTTCTTGCCATCTCATGCTTGATTGCAAAGAATTTCAGATTCTTATCATTTCATTTTACTAGCTTGGCCCAATGCTTCTTGACTCACACGTGGAATAACACATTGCACACAAGTATAATTCAATGTATGGGTATTAATCCCAGTTAATGTTAAATGACATTATTATTACTAAGACTGTAGTTTTGTTTATACCAAAATTGCTCTACCTTCTTTTTTTATTGGCTAATACCGCTTTATATTATTAACTAATTCTCATTTAATTTTAGGTCCTACTCAATTAAAGTCATTTATATGAATCCTCTAATGGTACCAAATAATGTTACACATGGTTTCACAAGTGACATGAATATAATAAATAATTGCGTTATAAAAATACGGGTTATTACAGTCGCCCCCGATCACCGTTCAAAATCTGAATCTAGATCTAAATGTCATCGCCATCGCCATCGCCATCGCCAGTAACTCACGATCTCCGTCGATCACCATACAAGGCGATTTCATGATCATTGCACACGTATATTACCAAGTATGCAAATTAGTTGCAGAACAACATTAAGTGAAATTTCTCTTAAAATAATATCTTAAGTGAAATTTCACTCTTATTATTTTGTTAAGCAAAAAGACAATCTTCAGTCGGGATATTAGTAGTTGTCGGAGTTCTATCGAGTGGTGGGGATGGTCAGTAGTGGCGAGGATGGTGGTGGGATGTAGAAAAGGTAGTGGTCAGGAGGTGAAATAGTGGTGGTCACCGGAGATGGCGAGGGTGATGGTTGCTGGAGATGGCGAGGGTGGTGGTCGGAGGTGGCAGAGGTGGTGTGGGTGGTAGTAATGGTGGCTAGGATTTGGTTAGTGTTAGAGGATGAATACGAGAGTATTTTGGTCTATGGATATTGGGAGGACTTATTTCCAATGTTTAGTTTCAGTTGTACTTAATTCCAATAAAGCTTCTCCTAATGACATTTTCGCCAATTTCCCCCCCAAAAAAAAACGTCTCTCATTTATCCACGTGTTCTACTTCCTTCATAAGTTGATTTTTTTTTTGGGTGAGAAAACATAAGAAACTTTAAAACGATGCAAATAGCTGATAAAAAAATGATATAATTAGATGGATAAATTACATTGACACCCCCTGAGGTTTAGTGCTTTATCACAAATCTTCCTTGAGGTTCTGACATGACACTAACCTCCCTCGAGACGACCGTTAAGTACATGAATGACAATTGATGATGTCAGCAATTTTTTTTTTTTTTTTTGGTAAAAATAGCAATTCTACCCCTCCAGCAACTAAAAGTGTTTATATACTAGTTTCCCCAAAAAAAACTAAACAAAATTTTTTGAAACCCATTATTACCCTCCACAACACTTTAAAAAAACTGTCATATGCTTAAATTTTTTATTTTTATTTTTTATTATCTACGAGTTTTGCATATAAAATAAAAATGCCAATAATAGAAGATAATTACGGTAAAAAAAAATAAACAAACCTAGTTGAAGATTTTTTTTTAAAAATGAACAGAGTTAAAAAAACAGAAAAAAATAAAAAAAAAATAAAAAGAAGAAGGATATGTTCGTATGTGAAATTAATGCAGTAGATAAGATATTTATTTGGGTATAATTTACAATAAAATTAAGGACCAAAGTTTACACTAATCAACTAATTATATTAACTTAAAAATGAAGAAACTCGGTTTAATAATTGAATATTCAGTAAACTTCCAAGAGGGGTGTTTTTTTTTCCTATTTACTAGGTTTACGTGTAAAATTATTTTCTATATACATATATATCAAGATAATTAAGGCAAAAAAAAAAAAAAAAAGAACAAATTTTGGTGAAGTTTTTTCCGTGTCAGGTTTGACTAAGTAGGAAAAAGCTAGAGTATGTTCATACGTGAAATTAACTAATAGATAAAATATTTATTTGGGTAAAAGTTTAAAAAAAAAATTAAGGACCAAAGTTAAAATAATCAACTCATTAATTTAAAAAGAAGGAACTCATTTTTAATTAATTTAAAAAATGAAGAAACTCAATATAAAAATTTAATATTCAGTAAATTTCTAAGAGGGGTGATTTTCTTTTTCTTATTTACTAGGTTTACGAGTAAAATGATTTTTTTATATACATATATTACAAGATTAAGATAAAAAAAATAATGAACAAACTTAGGTGAAATTTTTTCCATGTCAGGTTTTACTAAGAGGAAAAAGAGTATGTTTGTACGTGAAATTAAGTAATAGATAAAATATTTATTTGGGTAAAAGTTTTAAAAAAAAATTAAGGACCAAAGTTAAAATGATCAACTCATTAATTTAAAAGAAGAAACTCATTTTCAATTAATTTACAAAATGAAGAAACTCAGTTTAAAAATGGAGTATTCAGTAAAATTCCAAGAGGGATAGTTTATGAAAAAAGTGCTAAACTTTATTGGGGGGGGGGGGGGGGGGGGGGGGGGGGGGGGGGGGGGGTGGGGGGGTCATTGACATATCAATCAAGGGTAAAACAATCATTTAACCCAATTTGTTAACAGTGTTAAGCCGACAAGTTTGACAGAGGAATGTAATGTTAGAAACCTCAGGGGAGTTTTGTGCAAAAGAGCTAACCCTCAGGAGGTGCCAGCGTAATTTACCCTAAATAGATTAATACTACTACACTGTCTTGTATATCAAAAGTAGTTCGAACACATTGTCAGTGGACCACCTACAACAATGATGAACCATTTAAACATCCTACTATGAAAATTTAGCGGACCTATGTCACATTTGTTGAGAATAACATTTAGTACAAATTTGAAAAATTTAGTGGACCTATGTCACAATTGTTGAGAATAACATTTAGTACAAATTTGAAAAAGGGTGCAAGTTTTGTTACCTAAGCAAAACTACTATAAAACTACACGAGTACAATATTTTGGTATCCTGATTCCTGGGTACAATGATTTGTGGTGGTTCTATAGTGACTTTGCTTAAGTAACAAAACATTGTATCCAGGTAATTTATATAATGATTTTGCTTAGATGACAAAACATTCTACTCAAGATAAGATAACATTGAATTTCAATCCTTCAATAATTTTATCAAATTTTATGATAGTGGAGATTAGAATTTTATTAGAAGTTGTATTAAAATGTACAACTATTAAACTATTTTAAAATCAAATTTTATATTTAAATTAGGAAATTGCTACCTCATTTTATCCCATTAGATTTTGATTGGAGGATGTTGAAGTGGTCCCATCATTATTGAATATATACCACATGTATTTGAAAAACATTTGGGATGAGAAATTTAAGAAGCATAGTATTACTCTTTGATTATACAAACTAAGGAATTTTACAAAATCAAAATGGCACATGCCTTGCACGTGCTAGAGTCTAGACTCCCCCTAGTGTTAGAAAAATGAAAGGAAGGGAAGGGATATATCGGACGCTTGGAAGAGGCATCCCTAAGAAAAGAGGGCAAGCCTTAACTCTTTTTGTTTGGGTGAATAAGAAGGAAGAATGGAAGAAAACAAGGGAATAAGGTTAAAGCGGGAGATGATTTTTGTTCCTCCTATAATCCGTCCATTTTTGGATGCATGGAGTGAAATTTGTGAGTCTGGAGGGAAGTGATATCATTCCATCTTTCTTTTTTCTTCCCTCTTTCACCATACTAGGGCTTTTTTTGGTTCTTGGATTTGGTGAGGCAAATGAAAAGAAATGAAAACATAGAGGATAACATTAATTTTCCTTTATTTTGTCAATAAAGAATTTTTTTTTGAGGAAAATAGAAAAGAAAATAGAGTAAATTGAGAAATAAATTGAACGTCTTGAATGTTGAGGACTATTTCCCTTACTTTATTCATATGTTACAATTATATTAAAACAAAATTAATTTTTAATATTATTTAAGAATGAAGAAAAACACAAGAAAAACACGAGAGAAGTAATTTTCCTTCTTGTTTTTTTTTTCCCCTTTTCTTTTGTCTTTCTAAATCATGAACCAAATAGAGCTTAAATAAGTGATTCTACATTCTTCCCTCCTCCCCTATACCAAACATACCAGTAAGAGCAAGGAAAACATAGTTTAGGATCCATGGATGGACTCTCAACCCCGCCATCAGCGGATTTGGTTTTCCTCAGAAAACTCCAATTATCTTGGTGAGTAGTACCCTACTAAATTCACGGTAGTTGATTGGTTTTAATAAGATTTGGACAAGAAATTGAAATTGAAAAAGATTCCACTTTTGCCTATAGCCAAAAGGGAAAAGGGGAGAGGAGTGTTGTCCACTTGCCCCCACTATAGTGTCCCTTGATAATGACTCAAAACCAAACACACAAACCCAAACTTTGGTCTATCTTTCAAGGCAAAACACATTGCAGGAGTTACAGCTCAATGAACAGACTAAATTGTACTAAGAGGATGGATGCAATCAATGGGACAGCTTGACTCACCTTCAAAATTCTAACTCATGTAACATATAGTGAGTTAATTTCTTAGTCATTTATCTTACTATGTCACATAGAATTTTGAGTTTATTTATACATATTTGCAAGCATGATTTTCTGTAAAATAATAATAATAATAATAATAATAATAATAAAATAAAAAATTTCACAGTTTTGCTTTTTTTTTTTTTTTGCCATGTTGAGAGTTGAGAGATTTAATACTTGTAATCCTATTTGTACGTAGTGAATTTAGATTCCTTTCTCCAGCCACTTTGTAATTCCGCGAGCATTTTTAATTTTTTATTTTTATATAGAAACATATTATTTAGTCCCTTATAGAGTCGTTATTGTATATTGAGACCAATTAAATTAGGTAGTTATGAAATCAATCCCTTAATTGGCGTACAGTTCAGGAATTAGTCCTTTCCCTAATTTTGTTTTTGTTTGTTTTTTTTAATTACCTTTATATCCCTTATCTTTTTTTAATTAGAAAGTAATTTGAATTTGTTTTATATTTAGACATTATCCATTATAGCAAAAGTGGGGGAGTCATGCAGTCATGGTTGCCTAAAATATCGGTAGTTGATTGGGGAGCATTAAACGTGATACAAACATAATCATCTGTCAATATAGCATAATCCTAAATCAAAATTTGTTGAATTTTAGAATTTCATTAGTGTTCTTATCACCTTTTCAGCGATTGGTGTATCATAATCGGTCGTTGGAGTTTTCTGCTACAGGTATGAAATCGTACTATTGTGTTTAGTAAGATTTATGATGAAATCGTTTGGAGAAATTTATCACAAAAATGAATTCTGTACAATTTATAATGCGTACGTTTAGATTTTTTCTATAAAAAATGTGTATTGCTAAAGAAATATGTAAGAAATTTCTCATTGTTGTATGCATGTGATAAATTAATCATTTTTTTGTTTTAGTCATGTGTGACAAAATTATCACTAACATGCTTGCTTAGGAAGGATTATGAAGGTTTTTTAAACTGATTGTGCTTGTGACAAATTTCTCACCGAAACATAAATATTTGTTTATGTGTACATTTGTTATATACATATATCTGAGAATAATAACTAAATGTAAGTTCAAATCAATGAATAAGGTCAGACCCAAATGCTTAGATTCAAAAAAATTTCCATATGTGATAATATGAACAAATTATCCAGTAGTTCAAAAATACATATTCTCCTTGTAGTCTATCAGTACATAATGTACCATACGATCCAAAATGCATCCATCTAAAGTAATTCAATAGTTTCAAAACATTATTATTATATATACATTACTGGACTTATAGAATAGTAGAGAGTATCAGTCACCTTGCTAGAATTGGACTTCTCTAGCTTTCAAGAATGCTTCATACCCCTCCTTTGTCCATGATTGCCCAGGTGTATTCAACTAGCTGCATTGTTACTAAGTTGTTGGACTTCTACCCGGTTTGTTATGAATGCTTCAAAAAAAATATTTTTTGCTAGAATGGGGTGAGCTGTAGAACCCTAATGTGGTCCGTTCATAGTTTCAATTCATTCAATGTCTTCCCAAATGCTAAAAGGATGTATCTAAAGTTTTTTCCTATCGGGAAGCCTTTTCTTCAAGTTGCTTTTCCCTTTACTTGAACGGACTGCAAGGTAAAGACCATGTGTTAGAAATTAAAAGGAGTAATGTTATACCATATATTCAGTGAGAAATTTCTCAAACTAATAAATTCAGTGAGAAATTTCTACCAAGTTGAGTGTGGAAATTACAGGGAGTAATGTCATACCATATACTCAATAAGAAATTTCACCCCCATACTAAGTGAGAAATTTCTCACACTATTGAATTTCACTCCCAAATTCAGTGAGAAATTTCATCCAAGTTGAGTATGAATGTTTTCAATCTAAACTTTTACGTTTATATTGATCTTGAAATTTTACATGTGTGAGAAATTTAACACTACTAATAAAGTGGTTTGAAGTGAGATATTATAGTCACCTCATCTCCATGGTGTATTAATTTACATATTCAAATTTTTTACACTAGCAAAATCGATGAATATATCAGATATCAAAATTTTAACTTTCATCATATTGTGTGAAATCGCTAGATGAGTGAGATATTTCACACTGGTAATGCACGATCATATTTTACAGTGGCGATTTAAAAAAAAAAAGTACGATTCAACTATAAAGACGATTCCATTGTTTGCATACATTGTTGAAGAAATAAATCATCGTTTTTAACCATTGATGATCTGTTTACACTATTTTCACAGTTTTTTAAAGTAAACCCTAAAATATCAATTTTGTAGAATGAATATCCAAACGGAAACAAATCAAAAAAGTCTAAGATGGGAAACCATATATTGATTTGTATACATTTTGAAACAAATTTCTTAATTACCGATTATTAATAAGTTTGATTAATTTTCTCACCTTTTTTCCCCATAGATGATTTGGAATCGCAGAAACCGTAAGCTCATAAATGGCCGCTTCAAAATCTTCGATAAATCCAATGATTCGTTGAGAAACTCAGATGGTCTGGAATCGCAGAGCTTTGCATAGCGTTTGGAGTGAAATTTTTGTTTGAACGAGAAGAATATGAAACAACGATTCTCAATTGATGATTGGATTTCGGTGATAAATTTGGATGTCATTTGATTTCCTAGATTGTCGTGCATATTTGATGGGTTTTAAATGCAGAGAATCATTAGATTTGAAATTTGATATTATATGGGTGGTGTATTGTAAGTGCGCAAAACGAGTATTTGCGGGTGGTTTAGTCAATTTAGGATGTGAGGGGCTATTTCTTAGGTTTTGGTTTAATAAGTTCCTATTTCTAATTTTGGCTGCTATGATGGAACTATAATTATGTATCCCTTTTTGTTTTAATAGTAGGACTGATGGCTGACTACAACTTGTAAAATTTGGACTACTATAAAACAATTTGAGTTTGACTAAACTAGAAGGTAAAAAGAAAAGTATGTGGCTAAATATTTAAGGTGAACTGAATTATAATGAGATAATTTATTTTATTTTATTTTTTATTTTTTGATGAAGATTATAATGGGGCAGATAAATGACATATTTTTTAAAATATTTGGGTGGATTCGATTTCAATTAACCAACATATTAAGTATGAAAATTTAATTTTAAGCTCAACTCAAAAAATTTCGGAGTCCTTATTAAGAGTAAAAAATGAATAAAATTAAGTGCTCTTAGGCAGCCCCTCTCATTGAGATACGTCCTAAATACACGTGTATGTATAAGTGAAAGAATTAAAATGAGATCCTCATGTACACACATATAAATCAATTAACCATGTATATTAGTATATATGAAGAGTTCAGAAACCCTAGTTGGTTAGACAGCTCATGGCCCACTTGCAAAACTAAAAAAACAAGTTGACAAAAGGGAGGAGGGGTGGGGTAGAGAGTGTCCTTTTGGAGCTGGTTGAATTGTCCTTTCTGAAGGCCTTCCTAATTGTATCCATGTGAGACTTGAAAAGCATTTAATTTTGAGAAAACAACATACAAATCTCTTTGAAATCCTAATCCCTCTATATGTTCTTAAAAGCTTCTCAAGCTCCATAGTCACTTACTAAAACTCAAAGGTTGGTTCTAGTTGCATTCGCCTGTTTGTTTGATAGTATACAATTTTGGCACTCAATGGTAACAAAGTTTGACCTAGAGGCCAAACTTTGGCACCACTGGGTGCAAATGTTTTGAAAGTTTTTTTTTTTTTTTTTTTTTGTAGTCGTATGATATGATTAAATTGTTGTACAAGATTTTCTTGGTATGTGGATAATTCTGTAGACCCTACTTAGCCCCATTTAATTAACGGAAGTGATACAATTGGCGTTCACATGTGGACACTAACAACTAGTAGCTCTCGTGCTCGTGCATGCACATTTATTCTCCATATACATGAGAAGTGGTCACGCCCATTCTAATGTGTTTAGAGTAATACTATGATTCTCAATTTTCAGATATCTCAAATTTATAATATGGAAAAAGTACTCTATGTAGTGGTCTATGATATTATGACTATTCTCACCTACGACGTGTGTTACTACTCTTATAATATTTGGGATAATTAATTCAAAATAATAATAATAATAATAATTTAATTTGCGATAGAAAGGGACAAATATTTGAAAGGGTGACAAGTGACCACAAAACAATAAATTCCCAAGCGACCACCCAAGATGCCTATGGGCTATGGCTCAATACTTGATGTAAACCTACTTATCCAAAAATTATTCATTAGTTCATCCATATCACTCTGGATTTAGATGAATATATAGACAGAGCACCCAAGATGCCATCATATAGAAATTGTGGTCCAACCCTTAATTTAATAGTAATAAGCGGTTAGCTGATATGGGTCCATCATATCATAATTTCACATGGCTATAGGAAAATAAAAAATAAAAAGTAAAGGAGAAGAAAATGAAGGTACCTTCGAATTCTATTGCTTCTTTACTAGAAAACTTTTACATACTATAAGAATGGTACATTTAAATGTGATGTTTAAACTATTCATATGTTGATGTGTCGTGGTAGTTTTAAAAATAATTTAAATTTTTTTTTGATAACAGATGAATAATTTTAATTTTGAGAATCCACATTAACACATGAATAGTTTAGGTGTACCTAACATTACTCCACATACTATTCATGAGGTATGTACTTTTACATACGGAGTACAACATTTCACAAATGACTAATTAAAAAAAAAGAATAAAACAAAATATTCCAAAAATCTTTACCCAAGTAGTACTGTCTCTTTTTTTTTTGGGGGGGTAGGGAAATACCTTTAACCCCTGTGGTTACACCCATGTTCTCATAACCCTCTGTGGTTCATTTTGTAACACTTAACCCTCCTATACTACGGACTAAAGTGAGACTGTTAACTTTTCTAACGGCTGTCCCACTTCAGTCATTAGTACAGGGGGTTAAGTGTTACAAAAATGAACCATAGGGGGTTATGAGAACATGGGTGTAACCATAGGGGGTCAAAAGTATTTTTCCCTAAAGAGTATGTATAGGGGCTTGGGGGTATTAACGTTATTTCATTTTTTTCCGTTAGAAAAGTTAACAGACTCACTTTAGTCCGTAGTACAGGGGGGTTAAGTGTTACAAAATGAACCATAGGAGGGTTATGAGAAAATGAGTATAAAAGGTATTTTTCTCCTCTTTTTTTTTTTTTTTTTTTTTTTTTACTGATGGTCAAAGTACCCGCAGGCGCCACACATGCATACTGCAAACAGTCAGGGGGGCCATGGGCCTACTTCAAAGGGACTTCCTCCTATAGACGACTGAATGGAATAAACTCCCTGCCCAACTCCTCATGAGGGAAATGAAACTCCCCACCTCCCACTTAAAAGAGGTGGTGACAGACCAACTGACCTACCCACTGTCTCAACTAGTACTGTCTCAAGTCTCAACAATTATGACCTTAATGGAGCTAACTCATTGGAGTAGGACAGAAAATAGATGATATGTTAGGGGAACCTATCAAATATTGTCACTAAGAGTACGTACCTCATGAAGAGTCCATTCTAACCCAATGTCCCAATCCTTGTAAGTGTAATAGGACAAAAGAGAACTGTGAGTGGAAGTTGGCACTATATAGGTGAATTCATGTGGAGAGAGACAGAGAGAGACAGAGAGAGAGAGAGAGAGAGAGAGAGAGAGAGAGAGAGAGAGAGAGGAGTATTAGTAGCCAATTAGGTAACACAAACAAATTAAAGGGCAGTTTCTATCAGAGACCTTAATGCTGTACCAAATGGGCAACAAGAGCTGGGTGGGAATTATATTCATGTCCAATAAAGAAGGGACCAATTGTACCTTGGAGGTGCACTCTTGTGATGGACATTAAAATTAAACCAGAATACCACCAAATCCTACTTCCATTTCACATCCGACAGGCAATATCACCCATCCCCATTTACCCCCATTTTGTATGAGTGTGAGTAAAAACACATGTATACATATAATATATATATATATATATACATATGGTCACATACATATGCACATATACGGACTTACAATCGATTTAATTTTCAGTGTAGAAATTCAGATCAATAAAGTGAGTCCACTTTAGTAATTTTATAATGAACATACTAAAATAATTTACATTTACATTAATGATCTCACTTTAATGAGGTGATACTGTAAAGGTGGCTAGGGGTCAGGCCAAGCCACCACCACGTAACTACATATGTGCATTCGTCAAAGCAGGGCCGGCACCTGCCACAAGCGAGTCAAGTGGCCGCTTTAGGCCTCAAATTCTTAGGCCTCAAAATTTATCATTTCTGGCGTATTTTCTTATAATTTCTTTTTAATTTCTATAAAACTTATTATTTTTAGGCCTATTTTCTTCTAATTTCTACAAAATTTAGTACAGAGACCTCATTTTTTAGGTCCCTTTAAAAATTCGTTTGAGATCTCGAACAATTTTTATCATCTCAATACCGGCCCTGCGTCCAAGCCCAATTCAGTCCGACCCCGGGCCCTAAATGTATGTTAGTCCAAGCCTGGCTCTAGATATTATGCACAAACCCGTGTCCATCCCACCAGTCCGCCCTATTTACATTTTTTTATTATTATTATTATTTTTTATTTTAAGTTCATGGTACTCTTAGTTATTAATTGTTAAAATTATAAAGATCAATATCAGTTTTAGATAAATTAGGCCGCGTTTGTGTATTAAATTAACTCAAAATTAAAATTTGAAGTCTATAATCACTATATTTTCATTTTTAATGATAATAAAAACTAGCTATATTGTAGTATATGTATATAAAATAAAAAGATATTATACATAGGGTCGTGCTTGGCCCCAACCAAAGCTATACCCCCGGACCAACCCCATATTTGTTTGGACTAGCGGGCTTACATCTCTTAAGGTATAGAGATTTTTTTGTCCTTTTTTTTTTTTTTCTGGAAACTAATTAATTAATCCAAAAAAGGGTGTACAAAAAGTACAAAGGGCATTCCTCAATATATACATTAAAACTAAAAAACATGCACATCAAGTGCAACAAAGGATATAGAGATTTTTTTGTCCCTTTAAAAATGTAGTAGATTAGCATTTTCTAATTCCCGTACTTATGTATATATATACACACAAATAAAATACATATATACATACATAAATGTATGTATATTTGTATAGATGCATGCGTATGAGTGGGACCTGCCCACCACCATAGAGAGCCTGCACTGCTCATGTGTTCCACTGATGCTGCACTAGTGTGGCCAAGATCTAGCACCATGCATCATGATCATGACTCATGAGGGGTCAACTAAATATATATTCTCATATGTCATGTGGCTCAGTTGAGCTGTGTGTTGGTATTCATTTTCTCTTATTGCCTTAGCAGCATGACTTTTCTCTCCTTACTTCCAACTATTACACTGGGATTTAGAAAGAAAATTGTTTGTAACTCATAGTGTGTAAAATGCAGATGAGCACAACCAGCAGCCATTTGATTAGAACTAGGTTCCTTTTCTCTCTTGTTAGCTAGAATCTGACTATAAATGTTATGCTAGAAAAAAAAAAAAAAAAAATCAAGAGAAATTGAATTCAGGTAACTCCAACTTAATTAAATTTAATTAAGGATGGGTAAATTTTAAACAGGAAGGGAAAGTGAAATTTAATTTCTCCAATATGATTATATGATCAACTTGTCGTTTTGTGGTCCAATATTTCACTTCTGATCTCTAATCTGTATGTGTCATGCTTGACGTTACACATGCTAAAATGGGTTTGAATTCAAATACACATTTCTAGTAAAGTCTTTATTCCATTTTTGAATGTACCACTAAAAAAGTCATATTTGAAAAGTCAATATACTTTAATTAATAATTTTTTAATTTTATCCTTCATTACATACAACTTTCTCACTTAACAATATGACGTGACACTGAAATTTTTAACTTAGAAGAATGGCACTAACAGAAAATCAAAAATTTTCACAACAATAAACTTAATTAGGTGAAATTCATAAAGGGATTCTGAATTTGATATAGATAGCATTAGGGGTGTTCAACCAATTAAACACCAAAATCGAACCGTCTGATTGAACCGAATCGATAGGTCCGTTTTACAAGTTAAAAACTGAACTGAACGAACTGACCAATTCGGTCGGTTTTTAAAATATCAAAAAAAAAAAAAAAAAAAAAAACCCGACCAATAAACTCCCCTAGATGGCGTAGCATAATAAAAGATGTAATGTCATGCATGCACGAGATTATGTCTCTCACCCAACAAAATGCATAAAAGAATTTGCGTAGGCGGACTCTAAATAATTTAGGACAAGACTTGGTTGATTTTGATTTGCCTATTTTTCGTATTTCATTTCTTGTATCTACTGTATGTATGGCGTAATTGTGAAGTGTGAGCTCGATAACAGCTCACGATTTTTCTACCGTATTCCTCCACTGCCAGAATATCGAACTGAGTGTGGGCTCTTTCGAAATCCTTTTTGTTTTCTGCTCTCCCTCTTTTACGCTCTCTTTTCTATTCCGAGTTATAATACTCTTGATAGAAAAACAATACCTGATGAGAGAGCCAAAGCAGCATATATATTGGCTACGATAGGAACCATAAGAAGTCAATAAAGAATATGCTTCCTTATGGAATTAGGAAACTCTAATTCAAACTGAATCAGATTCCTATTTTCATAAATTATAATTCATACCACTAAAGAATTATAATTGCACTTCTACCCTTATCTCAAAAATATATTTCGAGCTCCATGTTATTAAATGCTTATTATCTCCCTATGTTAAGATTACAGATATCCATTAATTAACTATAATTACTGACAATCATATTTAATTAATTTATTAAAATTCCTTGAGATCCTCTGCTTAACTTATCTGATATGTCGGATACAAAATCCACCTGCAGGGTTTGACATAATCAAAACTTATAAGCTTTCTCAAGGGGATATCATCAATCCCAAAAATTGAGACATGGATTCCATCATTAATTAATATCCACAACACAATTAATATTGCCACCCAATCCAATAAGATATTGACCCATTTAAGGATCTCACCCTTTTAGTTTTAGGGATCAAAGTGTAAATATTAAATGTACGTGTCTACAAATTAACTTAGGATTTAGAGCATAAGCACTCATAATAGCCATGAGGTATTAATTATCTTATAAGTCAGTATAAAGATAATTACCCCAAGTCAGTCCCGTTTAATACACAATGTGTACCAGCATAGTGACTTGAAACTAAACCGTTTTTCGTAGTCAAGACAAACCTACTACAACACCATGCTGTAATCCTACCGATGGTATGTCCAATCCCATCTAAGATTGTAAACCAAAATCTTACATTCTATAATATCTGATGGCCTGATCTTCCGTGTGTAAGCCGAACTCTATACACCAAACCACCTACTATATAGAATGAGAGACACACATGCATAATATTAAATAAATAATATAATACAAACATTGCCCACACAGATTCTCAAAAAAAAAAAAAATAGATTAACTGATTTTATTAAATGAATAATAAATCAACTACATAAAGCATGGCTTTTAGTATATATCCCTAACACATACACCATGGGACCTCATCTTGAATGTGTCTAGTCAATTCATCCATAATTAGTGCAAATAAATAAGGGCTCAAGGTCGACCCCTGGTACAGGCCTACGGTAATTGGGAATTCGCTTGTTTCTCCGACTGGTGATCTAATTGTAGTAACCGCTTCATCATACATATCCTTCACCACGTCAATATAACCCTTGGTCACTCCTTTCTTCTCTAGCATCCACCAAATTAAATCTCTAAGCACTCTATCAATAGCTTTCTCTAAATCACTAAAAACCATATGTAGATCTTTTTTCTTCTCTCTATGCTAATCACACATAATGGTAAATAATGCCCCAAGGTCCTCCTTAATTATGACTTTCAAGAGAGTTTATTCAAACCTCAATTCCTTTGCATTTATCTATTGAAATGTAGGACCAACCTTAAGAGTAACAGCTAGGGGTGCCAATTCGGGTTCTCGTGTCATAATCGTGTCATTAATCAGGTTGCGTGCTTTGGGTTTGATTTTTAGTTTCGAGTGCAATTAATCAATAATACAAACTATTTAAAATTAATTCTGTCATGTCGTATCGTGTTCGGGTTATCTCAGTAAAACAGGTTAACGTGTTAAAAATTGCCACCCCTAGTAACAGCAATTAGAGCGAAAGTAGGGCATTATTAATTTGATCGCAATGTAAAGCCTATGAGGTTGTTTGTCATTGATTATTTGCCAATTTTAAGCAGTTTTGGTAGTCCAAACTACCCAAACTGCTTATTGATCTTTTTATTTCTGTAAAAATATAAGCAGTTCTGGTTCAAAAAGCAGTTGGGTCATAAGCAGGTGAGGGGTACTTTTCAAGATTATCTCTATGTTTGATCAATTTTACAACATATTAAATAAACACCCAAACTATAATAATAAGTTCTATTTTAAATAATTCTACAAATTACGTTCAAGATTGCATAAGCATAATGCACAGACAAACAGGCTTATATGGCATGGCTGTAATTCCTTTTTAACTTAATGAAACTGATGTTAACAAAAAAAAATAATAATAATAATAATTACTTTAACACTAACGACAAGTTATATATATATATATATATTTTTTTTAAAAAGAGTTAATTAGTAATAAATCCAATCTACTCTAAGATTGTTGTAATTGACCCAACCCATACAACATTTTAATGATAGGTCCAAATATTTATTTAGTGACCAAACTACCCCTATGACTCATCAAAAGAATCTTTCCCATTTAAACTCACCCAAAATCAAGGGTTTTTAAATTTTAAACACTATATATAGATAATATATATATATATTGCATCTTCTCCAAAGTTTCATACTCTCTCTCTCTAGAAAAATGTACTACATATCAATTGATTGTCCATCTCCTTCCAAGAACATATACGGTTCTACATTCAATTGCAAGCTAAAAAACTTCCTAGGCGTCCAAAAAGCGTGACGGTGAGGCTCCGGCCGTACGGCTCCGACGAGTAACGACAATGGGGAGAAAATGTGAGTTTTTTTTTTCAGTCGTGTAAAATTTTGGTACTACATGTTGATGTATGATTTTGATGGATCATTCATTGTGGGATTGAAGACAAGATTTGGGGAAAAATTAGTTTTTGCGTGTGATTGCAGTCTGGAATTTAGCACTCACTATTGCATGTTTGGAAATTTTGTAAAATTCCTCAAGAACTTTCGGTGGTGTGAAAATTCTCCAACAATAATTGACTTTGATGGATCGTTCATTCCGTAGTGCAAAATTTAACACTGCAAACGTATTAAATTTCACACTATTGCTCTTTTGCAGCATGGTTTTGATGAAGACCAAAAAAGAAGCAGCTATCTTGGAGAAGATAACCAACACAGATTTGTCAACTTTTTTCGGCAGAGCCATGTTTTTACTTTTCTCTATTGGACGTGCTCGAGACTTTCACAACCTTCGCAGGGATGTGATGGCTTCATATTGGTGCTTTTGAAATGGTGTTATCTGCTATAATTTCATTGTAGGATTGATGGTTTTTTCTTTTCTTTAAATTTGTTTTCCTTTATATTGGTCCTATTTTTTAATGTGATTGGGGTGGAGTAGCGTGGTCCTGTTGGATGCATGCAAGGTGTTTTGTCGAATAGTTTGTCTTGTGCTCTTGACTGATATTTGAGAGTGGATGTTGGATTAATTTGTTATTAATCTTTATGTTTTTGATAAACAAATTTGATTTGTGGCAGTATGTAAAACATTTTGATCTTAATAGGGTTTTCGTAGTATCAGTTTGAAATTTCATACTACTCGCAGTGACAAATTTAATCTAAACATTATTCAGCAGTGTGAAATTTCACACTACTCACAGTGAAAAATTCATTCATTTATTCCAATTAAGTTGATATCTTCTCCTCGATCTATTGTTATCTCCTTCAATCTTAAAACTCTCACGAATGCAGTATAATACATACTGTCATGAATGATTATTGGTAGAACAGAAAACCCATGGATGGCATTAGCAAGATGTGACAAACTCATAATGTAGATACGTAAAATTCTGGGACTTTATTTTCATTTATTAGATATCCAAAAATAAAGGGATAGGAGATCAAATTTTTCAACAGTTTTTTTTTTTTCAAAACCTAACGTGATTTATGGCACAAATACAAAAAATGGAAAGCACTATAATTATGGGATATTAATTCAAAATGAGATATTGGCAAGTCAAAATCCGATCATAAACAACATAATTAATGTGTATATATGGCAAGTCAAAATCAGATTTAATGAAAGCAGTGAAATTTTGCAGTATAAAATTTCACTAATAAACCAGTTGCAGTGTAAAATTTCACACTAATAAACCAGTTACAGTATAACAATGAACTATTTGCAGTGTAAATTTAATACCCGCAGAAAGACTAATTTATGATGTGATATTTAGATTGAATATGCAATACACTGTGAATTAGAAAATTGTGAAATTCGTTTGTAACCGTTTTGTAAAGTAATATCCTAAAATATTTGGATAAAATTTCTATATATATATAGTAACCAATATCAATTGGGATTGGATAAGATTTGGTCAAATTTGATAACTGATTCAATCATTAAATCTGAATTAAATATATGTATATATATGTATATATATACGGTTCTGTATATATAGGTTAGGGGTAGAAAAGACATCTAATAATTTTATAATAGGAAAATTTGGACTAATTTCTAACAACATTTACAATTATAGGGTCTATCATTGGGAAGTACCAATTGGTGGGTCTATTACAACAAACATTGGTAGAATGAGATTTTCCACTAAATTTTTTTTAAAAAAAAGTCATCCTATGTAGACCTATATATGGTAAAAAAAAATTTGCTGACATGATATCGAACTGGAGGTTTCAATTCTCATAACCATCATTAACAAGAACAATTATATTCATAACTATTATTGCAATTAAGATTCTTGTAATTTTTCAATTAATTACTTGATGCAAATTTACACGGGACAGCAAATAAAGATCCCTTTGGCAGTGTTTTTTTATTTTATTTTATTTCAATCAGGAAAATTATTTTAGGGCAATCGTAAATTTGTAAAATTGAGTCTTTTTTTTTTGGCTACTGAAATACAGAAACTAACTTGCCAAAAAAAAAATTTTCACTTAAGCTTTTGTAAGAGTCCAAATAGTGTTGCCAAAGTATTTGTTATGGCCCGTTTGGTTCACGGATTATTTTAGGTGGATTCTGATTACTAGGAATCATTATACCAGTAATCACTTTACTAGGAATCTGAATCCCTGCAGAATGTTTGGTTCACCAATAGAAATCTAGCTGGATTTAGAATTCAGTGTTTGGTTGGGTCAAGGAAAATGAAATGAAAATATTATTAAATACCTAAGCTACCCTTGAAGGCTAAAAGAATGTATGAGTTAAAATCAAATTGTCAACCCTCTAAAAATGGAGGGTGATTAAAAAAATAATGGTATAAATCTAAAAATCAATGACACAAAAAATGAGATAAATAGAGTATTTAAGACATGAACATGAGTCTAAACTATTACATGTAGTTAAAATATATTTGAATAATAATAAAAGATATAATATATTTTTAAGCATAAAACATGTATAGGTTTAACGTACAAATCAAAATATGCCAAATATGTAGTTATTGTAATATCATATAGACTTTTCAATCATTAACATTTAGCAACCAAAATTTGAATTCAGTCAATAAACTAACATCAAATATAATGTTTCAAGCATAAGAAATCATCAAACAATCGCATCTACCAATCTCTCCATTTAAAAAAATAATAATAATTATAATCATAAAATTTTCTAATCACATTATTTATTTGTTTAATAGTCTAATAAAGGCTAGTTTAGGTATTATGGAAATAGTAAATCAAAACCCCAGTAATCCTTAGGAATACCACCTCCAAGCTAGGATTTAGAATCCACCCTATTTTCCACCTTTGGGTGGATTCTAAATCCAGTGGGACCCACAATTTATTAAATATTCCATGAACCAAACAATGATATATTTTAAGATTACTGGTAATCTTCGGGTGGAATCAAAATCCACCCTAAGAATCCATGAACCAAACGGGCCGTTAGTGTAAAGTCGGACTTAAATGAATTTTGCAGTGACAAAAAAATGTATTGGAAATACGAATTAAAAGCATATAAAACAAAATTAGAATAATTACCACGATGACACGTGACAACCATAATTTCATATTATAATATAGATATAGATTGCAATTAAGATTCTTCTAATTTCTCATTTTTGTTTGATTGAATTTTAGGAGGAATTTAGAAAACTTAGGTGTCGTTTGAAATACAAAAATGAAAATTCAGTACTAGAAATTAAATACTGAATTTTTGGTACTGAAAATTTTAATCTATTGAATTTGTAATTTTAAAAATAGTGTTTCAAACACTACCTATAGATTGAATTTATGGATTTTTTTTTTCTGTAGAACATTTTTACGTAAATTTTTTGGGCAAGTTTTTGACTGCCATCAAATGCAATGAAAAAAAATAAAAAAAAGTGCTGAAACATTTCATTTTCAAAACTTAATTGCGTTATCAAACACCCTTATTCTTGAAAGGAGAAATTGACAACAGAAGAATTTTTATTTTTTGAAGTATATTTATATAACATTTTACCTGTATTGTTAAAGACAAGGAAAAAAAAAGAATATATTGGCAAATTAATGTTGAAATTTAAAGTGATTCATCGGTTGCCACTTCATGGGTTACATGCGTGGAAACCATTTTCTGTGGAAGCAAAATGATGTAGCAAACTCAATTGTCAACAACCTCAGAAAATTGAAATCACTGAACATTGAAACAAAACTCCTTCAAATTGCTAGAAGTGCGAATGTTGTTGCAGACTTTTTGGCCAAATCGAGTGTCAATAGATCTATTCGTTCAATCAAGGCCAGATAGAATCATTTCAAAGCTCGACGCAAAGGGACATTACTCTGTAAAGAATTTCTGCCTCTCTTTGGAGACTCAACTCAATTACCACCCCTCCGATTTTCGTCTACTATGGAAATCGAGTTGTCCCGCCAAAGTCCAAATCTTCTGTTGGCAAGCATTACAAGGAAAAATTGCGGTTAAACAAAACTTACAGACTTTCTTACCTATGTCAGAAGAGGAACTCACATGTGCCCTGTGCGGAATTGAGGCTGAAACGGTGGATCATCTCCTTCTTCACTGTCCAGCCTCTTGGAACATTTGGTGTGGATGCCTTAATTGGTGGAGCCTTTATTTCTGCACATCAGCCTCTTTCACACTGTGGTGGAAACATTGGGACTCCATTTGCCCATCTTATGAAGTCAGCCTTGCTTGGGAATGCCTTTTTTTGGTCATATGCTGGTCCATTTGGCTTTGGCGCAACGATATCATTTTCAATAATTCTTCGAAATGCTCTGAAGAAATCATGTTCGTCATAAAAGCGAGGTTATTCTGGTGGTTAAAATCTTCTTGCCCAAATTTCTTTATCTCATGCAATGATTTTCTAAGAAATACTTCACAAGGATGCATCATCTCGAAGCCAAGTAAACTTAAGGAAATTCGTCATTGGATTCCACCAGGTTGCGGCATTTTAAAATTTAATGTTGACGGTTCTTCTGTCGGTAAACCAGGACCTTCGGGGATTGGGGGAGTTCTAAGGGACAGTAATGCGTTTTTTCAGGCTATTTTTTCGATTCGGGTCGGCATTATGGACTCTAACATTGCTGAGCTAATGGCAATCTCACAAGGTTTGCAGATGGGAGTTAAATTTGCTGAAAATTTGAATCAATCTTGCTCTGAACTACAAATTGAGAGTGACTCGTCTGTGGCCATTTCGTGGGTCACATGCCTGGAATCCATTCCATGGAAGCAAAATCATGTTGCTAATTTGATTTCACAGAACCTCGGTATACTAAACTCCATGAATATTGAAACAAGATTCAACCATATTCCTAGAAGTGCGAATGCGATCGCAGATTCTCTGGCCAAATCTGGTGTGCACAGGTCTGCCCCTCTGGAGGCATGGTTCTAATCAAATCCTCACAGTTATTGACCCTACTTTGAAATCCTTTGCTTGGTAGGACGTCAATGTTGGGTCAGTAACATTTCCATACGGGGTTATACAATACTTTCTCTTGGATATGGGCTGCCTTACACCTCTGCTTTTGGTGATGATCAGGTCCCCTTTTCCTTTTTAGTTCTCTATTTGTTGGTTCTAGCAAATATGCTGTTTTGGCATGGTTTTTTGGTCACCTTTGCTTGTTTGCTAGTTTATTTCTGAGGGTAATGTAATATGTCCCCCCTATTCTGATGTACTTTGTTTTGCTTCTTAATTCAATTCTCCTCGTTCCGTCGAGGTTCCTTCAAAAAAATAGATCTATTCGTTTGGAAGCATGGTTTTGACAAAATCTTTTGTGAGACTGACCCCACTTTGAAATCTTTTGTTTGGAGGGATGTCAATGCAGGGTCATTCATACTTACACACTTGTATATTCACTGTTTTTTCGGGGGTTTTTGTCTTGCTCATTGCTCTGTTTTTGGGAGGATTTTTTTCAGGTTCAACACTCTGTGTTCTGGGGATTTATTACTGCTGGTCATTGCTGTGACTTCTGAAAATTTCTTACTTGTTCAATGCTCTGTTTCGCTAATTGATCGGTCTTCATTTGGATTATTTTGTTCTACCTGGCTGCTTTTACTTGACAAATTATGTACAAAGTTTCTTCTGTGTTTTATTTCATTCTTGTATTGGGTGGTTGCTGAAGGGTAAGGTCTCACGTCCCCTTTTTTTTTGGTGTTTTCACTGGTCTTTATATTACTTTCTCTCCCTCGTGATGACGAGGTTTTCAAAAAACAAAAATGTTGAAATTTAAAAAGCGATCTTACTGAAGTTATTTGAGTAAATTAACATTATGCAGTTGATCACCACCAATTTAATTTGTCGCCAACAATTTAGAGAACTTATATCTCTAACAATCTTAAGACAATGGAATTTAGGGAAATGTAAAAAAGGTCATTCACATACCTAACTTTTACTGTTTTGTACAAGTGTGTGGTATATGACTCAAAACTGGTTATCGTTCATTTATACGTCCATGGTAAAATTCACAAAAGAATGACCCTTTGGAACACACACACACATATATATGAATGTCTTGGCAATTATATCTATGGTACATGAGGCAGGTGATGATCAGGCATAGTGTGAATTAATATGCATGCAAATGTAATCAAACTTGTGTAGTTGAGCCATTACACTAAGTTGTTGAGCCATTACACTATCATGTGGTCTACTTCCTTGGAATAAAATCACACAACAAACGAGACTACAATCTGTACAGATGACAGTGAGTTGGCCAGAGGATGTTTGGCAGCAGTTTTTGCATTTCACAGAATCACAAGTGATTATAAAATTTTAAAAACTAAAATGAAACTGGAAGACAAACCAAATTATGTCATTTAATTGAAAATAAAAGAAAATAAAAATACGAGTTAGTCACAGAAATATGTGATTAGCCAGAAATTCTCCAAAAGCAGCTTTTTTTTTGGAAAAGTAGAAACAAAATTTGTATCAAACTGAAATTATAGATGCATCAATACATGATATGTTACCTATCCAAATACACAGATAGATGATTGTGTATAGACTTGACTAACAAAAGATTTTCTAATTGAGTAACTCTTTGGGTACAAAAGAATCTCACAAAAAAAATCTACATAAATTTTATGTGTCTATCTCTCTCTTCTCTCTTCTGTGGATCTCACAGACACTGTGGACCCCACCAGAGAGATATATACATTGTGATTTATGTATCTTGTTTTTGTGAGATTCTTTTGTGCCCAAAAAATTACTCTTTACGATAATTAGCCAGAAATTCTCTAGGAGTAGATTTTTTTTTAAATGCAGAAACAAATTTTGTTTCATACTGAAATTATAGATGTTACCTATCCAAAACACAGATAGATAATGAGTGGTGCTAGAGACACACCACAAAGCACACCCCAAAGCACACCTCATGCTTTGTGTGCATGTACCTTGGGCTTCCCTAGCGGTTCCCAAAAAAATGTGGGCCCTGTGTAAAAAAGTTCCACAGCCCAAGGTACATGCATTTAAAGCATGATGTGCTTTGGGGTGTGCTTTGTGGAGTGTCCCTAGCATTATTGATAGATAATTGTGTTTAGGCTTGACTATTAATAGCTTGACTCCACTAACAAAAGATTTTTCATCCTTGCCTTTCCTCGTATACCCATCAGACAAAGAAACAAATTTTCAATCCTCTTAAGTAAAATAAAGAAAAACATAACACTTGGGCAGGGCAAAGAATCAAAGTATCACACAATATAATGATCCCACATAGAGAGTCACACAAAGTCATGTATCTTTGACCATGAAAATTTTAATCCCCATCCAACAGGTTGAATCCCTTTTGATTTGCTTCTACCTATATTTCCGAAACAATATATACGATCTTATCATTGACCAATATAAATACATCATATGTAATAATGAAATAAATAAGACGAACACTTGGTACAACGCATTATATATATACCATGTTGTTTAGTATTATGATTGGTTCATGTATATAAATATTACTTTTACAGACTTTATGTACATCAATTACATTCTATAATAACACTGTATGTATGTATGTGTAGAAATGTACAAAATTGTTGGTAAAATTACCCTGTGACGACTGACGGGTTTTGTTATGATAGATCATTGTGAACCGTTTGATCAATGTGGGACCCATAAAATCAACGGTTCACGATGATCCGTGTATACCAAAATCCGTCACATGAGATAATTTTGCAAAGTTGTCTAAGTAGGTATACGCATGGAGAATTTTTTGAGAGAGTGTTACTTGTAAAATAAGCATGTGGAAGATTGGCGTGAGAGTGGGAACATGGATGGGGACCAGAGCATTCATTAAAATAAGTAAATTAGAAACACAGAAACAATAATATTATTACCACCCAACTTGTTGGGAATTTCCAAGAATTGGATGGCTGACCCACTACTGTTAAAAAAAACCTTCTCCATGTGTCTGGTTTGTTAAGAGATTGGGGTCTACATATTTAGGCCAGCATTTTCTGATGATTTGGTAAAATATGAAGTAACATACATATACACAAGTATGTATATACATATAAATCTAAATAATTTACTCAAATTTACTAAAATGTAAAAATATATATTGTCGTTGTTACAGCACATATATAGTCTCTTTCATATTCAGGCTTCCTTAAACCTCTCTCTCTCTCTCTCTCTCTCTCTCTCTCTCTCTCTCTCAAACACACACATACACACACAAAGACACAGAGGAATGAAAGAGGATAGCAGCTTGGTTCCTACTGCAACTGGAGCTGGAGGAGGGATCCAAAGGGATCGCATTGATCCCAAATTATTCATATATATATATACATATGTATATGTATATAACTTGGTGTATTCTTCTATATATCTTCAAAGTTTATTTAAATTTGGATCATGCTATCCCTTAGGATTCCTCCTTTGGTAGCTTCTAAAGAGAGATCCAACTTTGACATGTACATGTTCACAAGCCAAATATACTCAAAACAAGTAAGTTTAATTTCTCTAACTGATCTCTTAGCTAGCACACATTTACTTAGGGGCCGTTTGGTAACAACTTACTGCGATTTAGTCAAAAGCTTTGGCCAATCACAAATTTCTGCAATTAATGCATATTTTGGTTTGCCAAACAGTTTCGTATAGCTAGCTTCATAATCACTTGTGTGGGCTGCAAGAGCAATATCGACTGATCTTTAGACTAATATTCGAGTGAATTTTATTGTGCTCTAAAGATACATACAAATATTTGTATGTATGTTAATTAACTAAGTAGGAAAAAAAAAATAGAAACGTTGATCATGTTGCAATATTTTTATTTTTATTTTTATTTTTTGGGAGTGGATTTCACCATTTTCACAAGGAAGTTCAAATCCAAATTCAAAACCCCATATCACAAACATTGGATCTGACTCCCAATTTAGAGTATAATGCTTAAGCTTAACCATAAACAAAGCAAGATAGTTCCAAAAGGTTACTTATCATAATATCATTGCTTATAGAATTGTCATATATGGAGATAATATCTGATTTGTATTTACATTATTGTTGTGTTAAGCATTTACATATTTCTATATATCTATATAAAGATACTTCTTCCTTGTAATATATGCTAATCTTAGCCAAAAATGACAAGTAATAAATAACAAAGAAGCTAAAGGGCCCTTTTTGTAACGGTTTTGTTTTAGTTTCTTGGAAATGAAAACTAAAAAACATGTTTGGTGAGTGTGTGTGTGTGTGTGTTTTTTTCCTGAAAAGAAAATCGAAAACCTAATTGATATAGCAAAAACGAAACTGGGCTTAAAACAAAAAAAATTAAAAGTTGATTTTCAATTTTAATTTTTCGTTTTAAAACCAAAAAAAAATAAAAAAGGAAAAAAAAAAGGACTAATTGTCGTTGTCTGAATTGAAAAAATTGAATCCTGGAAGAGAAGTGTTAGGTACACATCTCAAACCACACCCTAAACCACACTCTATGCTTTAAATGCATGTATTCTGTGCTGTTTGAATTTTTTGCACTTTTTTTGTGCACTACTTACACAGTACAGGGTACATGCATTTAAAGCAATAATGTGGTTTAAAATGTGATTTAGAGTGTGTGCCTAGCATTTCTCATCGTGGAAACTCACTAAAAGTTGTGGTTTATTTGCTTCTTGCAAGCAAATTGATAATGAAGCAACAACTTTGCATGAAGTTCAAGGATGCTTACAAGGGCGTGTAGGTTGTATGGTCGGTTGTAGTTGAGGAAATGGCTTTTCTTTTCTTGTTTTTTCTTTTTTTTCTCTTTCAAATCCAGTATCTTTTTTTTTTTTGATAGCCAAATCCAGTATCTTTTAATCCCACTTTCTTTATCTGATCAGTTATTATTTTCTAATGTTTTTGTATAAATTAGTAGTTGGTGTCTAAGCGAACACAAACCAACCACCCACCCAACCAACCCCCAGACTCACATATATCTGTATCTAACTATATATATATATACAAAGATTGTTTAAAGAGGACCATCTCTCTTTATTAGAAAGAGGACCTCTGTTTTAGCCGTTAGATTGTGTTTAAAAATTGTAAAATGGCAAAATTGCCCTTAATGAAAACACGATCCAACGGCCAAAACAGAAGTCCTCTCTTTAATAAAAAGAGGCGCCCTTTTTAGAGTGTGACTGTATATATATATATATATCTAACTATACATATACATGTGCATACTTGCTAAAAAAAACGATCCTGCTTGAGGATCTTGTTTAACAGTTAGTCAAACTGACAGCTATAGCTATGTATTGCAACCATTGAGTAATACAACAGTGATTGATAAGATATACATTCGTATATTGCTTATGAAAAAAGTTAATGACTTGTCATAGGACCTTAATTTGATTATTATAATTTGCAAATTTCAATCGCTAAAGAAAATGAATTGTTACATAGGTTTGGTTGAAAAATTACCCAAATGGGCCCAATAGTAGGGAAATTTTTCTTGGTTGGGCTGATTGGATCTCTCTTAGCCTCTTGGCTTATTAAATAAAAATGGCTTGCTGTTAAAAAAAAAAGGAAAATTTTAGAATGCATAAATGTATTTACAGGACCATTTAGTAGTTGTCAATTGATGGTAAAAAGGTACATTTTTGTTGCAATATCGACCTTTCATATTATTATTATTATTATTATTATCATTATCATTATTATTATTGTTATTATTATTATTTTTTAAAGTAGTAATCTTGAGGCCACTATTTGTCATGCAGACAAATTACCAATATGTCCTCTTCAATATTACGGCACATATAGCGGACTAATAATACCACGCCTCCTATCTTAAATGGAGAACTATTAAGTCAAGTTGGGCAATTAGTCCCCCACGTTTTATCGTAACCCAACACCGGACTTTCTAATTAAAATGGACTATTATTTCATTTCCGCGAAGCAAGCATAGCCTAAGGTGCCATTAGTAACCAAGTGTCTCTTGATAGTTGATAGTACTCCCTCCGTCCCATTTTAGGTATTCAAGTTTGAGAATGCAACGTTTTAAGAAGACATAATATTACTATTCACATGGCCTTAAATTAGTGCAAATGTTGCATATTACCCTTATTTGTCTTTTTGACTCTTTAGTTGTTGTTAGGTAATTTCAAAATCAATAAAGGTAATTATGAAAAATGCTAAAGATTTGTTATGAAATAGGGTAAAATTTGGGTCACACCTATTCATATAATTTTTGGGACACAACCCAAAAGATGTGTCTATCTCTCTCCTGTGATGTTAGTAGATCCCACAGTGACACATGAAAGAGATAGACACATCTTTTGGGTTACGTTTTAAAAGTTGTGTGAATTGGTGTATCCCAAATATTACCCTATAAAATATTCTTAGTAGATTATCGTTTTGGGATAGCCAAATTAAAAAGAAAATAATGACACATAAATAAATGGGACGGATGAAATATCTTTTTAAGGTGCCATTTGATAGCTTAGACGGAACATTAGACAGTAACCAAGTTTTATTATGCAGTAACTTTTAGTCTATACATCTGTATCATAGAAAACGAGTACCACCTTATGCTTCTGCTAGTCTACCCACAGACAAAATTTTAAGGGGCGATTTGGAATTTATAAAAAAAATTCAGCATATTTGCACTACACGGAATAAGAATAATTTTATTCTGGTAGACTGCAAAAAATATTTATGGCAAACCTAAACTTCACGTACATTATATTTTGTTTGGCCAAACAGCACCTAAAGCTCAGAAGAAAGGTCCTAGAACAGACTAGCTAGCATAGCCACACTTGTGGCCCAAATCACGTGCTTTGAGGACTTTATTTAGAATCCAAGGCAGTGAAAGATGATATAATATTAAAGGGCTTCATTTTTTATTTATTTATTTATTTATTTTTAAATCCTTTCACTTTGGAGCTCGAATAGAGTGTCCCAAAGGCAAGGGAATCACACATGTACATGTGGAAAGACCTTTAAAAAAAGTCATTTAAACTCTGCTCTAATCTTGGAATAAAGGGACCCTTTATAATCTCTCTTATCACATGGAAGAATGGTATGCTTTCCGACTCAAATGTTTTAACAGTTGTATTACATACAGTGGTATATGATATTATCAACTATTGTCACAATATGTGATATATGTATTAAATTATTTAAAAACTAAATTTGAAATTCAAGTTTAACAAGCGTAGCATTACTGTATGACATGACAAGAACTTCCAACAAACTCTCCAAATATAAACCCTCTAATATGATACATGGCCCCAACGTTAATTGTTTCTTCCGTATTTGCAGTTTTTTACCCCTCAAGAAATGAAGTATCCTCAGATGAAAGAACAGGGTACCCTAAAGCGGGAAAGGCATGCCAATGAGTAATGATCTAATGGTTTGCTTTCAAAGACCCCAATGGGTCATACCAAGTTGGTTAGAAAGGATGGGCCTTAAGGCTCTGGCGCCCCAAGTCTAGAGTTTTGGTAAGGTTTCGAATTTCATTGCTAACTCGTCTTATTGACTTAATTGGTGTGTTTGTTGTATGTGTTAGTGGTTTTCTCTCTGACCTACTACGATTAACGACAATAGGTATCGATCCCAAAGTCGTTAAGGACATGATGAGTAGAATTTTTTTTCAATGAGTCTCAAGTTCTTTTTATCTAATTGTTGCACCAAACAGAATTTTTTTGGATGAGATGCAAATATAGAAAACACAACATTTCAAACAAATCAACTTCAGAAATTAATAGGGTGTTTTTCTCCTTTTTGCAAAAACAAAGTCATGGTATTTTAAGTTGAAGAGGTAGATTGTAGTGTAGTCACCAAAAAATAGTTATGCTATAGTCATGGTTTTTACGAATAGTACAGGTCTATTTGGAATGCTTAGGCTCAGTTTCTATTTTTTTTTTTTTTTTTTTTTTTTTTGAATCAAGGTTATGTTGGTCTAACATAGAATAATTATGAAGAGAGACATTAGAATTGGGCATAGATTATGTTCAAAAGTGGACATTTGACCAAACACATGAATTGTTAAAACCGGTTCTTTGCCTCCTCAAAGAGTCTCTAAATATTGTTCCCATGAAAATTACTCAGAACTTGGATTTGGATAAACCAAAAAATATAATGAGGGGAAAAAAAAAAATACTTGGGTCAGATCTAAAATTGAACAGATTGTTGTTGGGCAAGGGTGGATTCAGCTTGATTTTTTCCCCCCCTCCAATTCTACAGTTATAATTAATTGGTTTCAATACCTAACAATATAGAGAATAATCTTTGACTACAAGTGGTACAAGAGCATGTTCTCCTATTGGGTCAGATATATGTAAGAATTCTGGACACTAGAGTGCACAAATGGTCTTCAAATAGGAAAAATATGTAGTCCACATGTTCCCCTCTTGGAGTACACTGAACTTTATGAGGAACTCAAGGACATAAACTGCCAAAAGAAATTACTAGAAATGATTTTTCAAAACTAGAAGGATTGGATGCTCCTTTGCAGGGGACCCAATCCCTTGACCCTGCCTAAAACTCAAATTTTAGCCACCACTTGGAGAGAAATTATCACAGCTGGTGACCATTGTCGGTCGTACCGTGTGATGGCTACTACGATCTCATTATTGTTGTAGGACGCACATATGATTCACAAGACACTCAAATTACAGTGGAAATCACACGAGTGTGACGTTCGTTACATTCATGTGAGGTTTGCTATGATTTGAACATTTTGTGGATCCCACTAAGGTCCTATAGTGTTATGACAAACACCGTCATAGGATGTGACGGTGACATGGAATCATTTCCCAATTTTTACACATTCATGTATATAATAAAGATTGTGTCTGCAGAATTTTTTTCTTCTGCTTGATTAGAGATTTTGGCCTCTGTAGGGTGCCTTTATTTTGGGTTTGGCAGCTTGAATGGATTGCCTTTTGGATGCAATGCGTTTGGACTTTGTCCATTTACATAATATTGATACTGAGGAAAAAAAAAAAAAAAGAGTATATAACATTAGAGTTTCTTTTTTTTTTTTTGTTTAAACCACTGTGCTCCCAAAACATTATTTGTCAATCAGTTGAAATCAACCAAAATTTTGATGACACTGATGAGTACCCTCCTTACAGAATGAAGGTTCAGTTTATCATAAACTGTATACATTACGACTATAAGGTGGCCATTCCAATCAAGATTTCTGCAATCTTAGATTATGCAGGATTACCACAATACAATGTGCTCGTTGACCACAGTAACATTACCCTATTCAACTGAAGGATTTTTTTTTTTTTTTTTAATCAGACTTGGGCAAGTCAGCAAAATATGTTGGGAAAATTCAAATTGCAAGAATCCCCAATTTCGTGGAGTTCGCACCTTTTTTTGGTGCAAATAAATTAATTTATATTTATTTGCCTCAAAGTTGAACACAATCTACACAGAGTCCTCTGCACTATTATTATAGTGCATTTGACTGCCTCAGTAAAAGCAGGAGTGAGTCCCACATGAGATAATTCTGTCTTTCAAGATCAAGAACTGTGGTTTCTAAGTCAATGGAATGGATTGCCAAAGATTCGGTGTGGCAGTGGAGTACACGTTGGCACAAAGGTTGAGTTAACCATCTCCGCTAGCCGAGTTAATTAATCTGAATTCTTGGCCTCTCAAAAAGAGTCAAAGGTTCGAAACACCCTGTATTGTGTGAATGGGTTGGAATGATAATCTCAACTAAAAGTGGGTTGGAACGATAATCTCAACTAATATTTTGGACGAATCATACTGTCCACTCACCTTTCTGTTTTTAATTGGTTCGGTCCACATGTCTGGGGTTTGTCTCTATGTCCTACTTCATAAAAATGATAATAGGTAAAGCATTTGAAATACTGGCGGGGATCCGAAGTCTTGGGGGACAAGATGAGAGCAATGGCGGACCCAACCCTGGGCTCACTTGGGCTGTAGCCCATGGTAAATTTTTTGAAAAGTTTGTTTTCACTTGTTATCTAGCCTAGGGGTGAAAACGGTTCGGATCGATGTGATTTTAGTCAAATCAATCGGTTTCGATTCAGTTCAATTCGTAGTGTAAACTTTCGATTCGGTTCAATTTTTATACTGCATGAAGTTTTTAAAAACCGACTCTTTAGCCCAGCCCAATTTTTTTGATTGGTTTAATAGGGAAATTCTATAATATATCTTGGTGATATTAATTGTATCATACATATTAGTAATTTTGATTACCAAGATGATGTAATTTATGTCTCAATATACTTAGGTATATTTATATCCTAAAGTATGGCAACTTTAAAACCCTTTTTGATTCTTTGAAAGCAAATGGTTTCAAAATTACTCTACTTTGGGACCTAATTACATATTTTGGGATATTCTTGGCATCAAACTCGAAGATGTATCATAGAAGCTCTGTATGTATCATGTTTGTTTATATTCAAAAAAAAATTTTAAAGAATTATTTACTGGATTTAACTGAATAACTATTTGAATAACTATTGAATATTGTTTCAAACTATGGCCAGAGAACAACACAATTTTTATTTTTATTTTTATTTTTTTTGTTGTTGTCAAGACCCTTGTGGTCAAGTGGCATCACCTCCTCTCCCCCAAGTGGGAGGGGAGTGGGACGAGTGGGTTCAAATCTTCCCATGGGGGAGTGGGAGGGGCGTTTCCCCTCCTTTGTAGAACGTCCCGTGTGCTCGTGTCGGGTCTTTCTCTTGGGTTCTACTACTTGAATTGTGTGTGTGTGTGGGTGTGGCGTGAGTCATCCGGGTAAGTCATATAAAAAAAACAAAACAAAACAAAAACAAAAACAAGAGATTTTTACCCAATTTGAAGTGTGTGTATATATATATAAATTGTTAGTCATTAGGAATCAACTTTATGATGGATAATTATTAAATGCATTTATTAGTAACTAACAATATACTTAGGATGTGTTTCATAATTCAATTAAATACTGAATGATAATAATAATAAGGGATAAACACACATTTATCCCCCGAACTATGACCAAATTTGAGCTAACCCCTTAAAGTTTAAAAGGCAATGATTTGCCCCTTCGAGTTAACTTGGTGAAACAATGCTAAGGAAATGTATGGTATTACTATTTTACCCTCGTCTTACACTCTAATCTTCATTTTTTTACCCCAACTGTGAAACCCCAATACCACCAATGCACCTCCATTCTAGCCTCTCAACACTCTTACCACTATGGAATCGCTGCTTAAGTATCATACTATCGTCGCCGTCACCCATATAGCACCGCTACTTAACCATCACAAAACCTTATCACTTCATCAAAGGAACCTAATCACACTCTATGCAACCATTAAGATTTAAGGGTGAAATTTAGAGAGAATTATTTCAAAACCACGGCCTTGAAGATCCACCTTACAGGCCACTATTAGCTATAGTTCATCTCCTTAATTAGAAAAACAAAACTCAATTTACAGATATATATATATATATATATATGAGAAACCCAATCATCGATTTTTCTAGTGATTTTATAGGGTATACCAAGCTGGAGATATTACTGTTGGCCCAAATATGGAAACTTTGGAGGAGGGGGGTGGGGGAGGGTGAATAAGGTTTTAGCGGAAATTAACCTTTTAAAAACTTAATACAAAATTAAACGCAATGACAAGCAATTATGTAAAGAGAGAAGGGAAGAGAAACTTGCAAACCGAGTTTTCAAGTGGTTCGGCAATCCGCACACCGCGTCTTACATCCACCCCTCAAAAACACCTCTTGAGGATTCCTTTACTCCGATATACTTCACGGGTGTAGGCCAAACTGTTACAAGAGCCTCGAATCTCTTCCAAAGAAGAAAACATCTTCTTTGCAATCAAGGGTTACTAACCTCACTTTTTACAAATGATTTGAATACAAATTGAACTCTCTGTCTCTAGAGTGGATATTACAATTTAAAGCGCACACAATAACTCCTTAGTGAGTGGATAATACAAATAAAAGCTCACTACAATTTACTCTCAAAGAAATACAAATCAAATACTAGAGCAATTTGATAAACTCACACAACTAGGGCTCAAATGTGAATGATTAAAAATCAACAAGTTGTGTGATTTAAATAGATGTTTTCCAATGGATCGATCAACATTAAAAGGTTTTGGAAAAACATGTATTTATAGGCCAAGAAAGATTGTAGCCCTTAGTGACAAATTGGTAAATATTTGGCCTTGAAAGAAACTAGTCGTTATGCACAAACTACCTAATCCAGTCGACTGAAGTCGCGACCCAGTCGACTGAAAGTGGTAAAGCAGAACCTCTATTTTTTCTTGTAGAAATCAGTCGACTTAAAAGGGGTCCGGTCGACTGAAAAATGAAGCATCTAGTCGACTAGAAAAAAGTCCAGTCGACTGTTTTTCATCTGAAAAACAGTTTTCTTGTTTTGAAGGTTTTTAAACAACTTTAAACCTTTGAGCCCTTATGAGTGATGATCAAGATGCTTTACATGTAAGTTTTAGTCTTCAACCAAGGATGAAGTATCTTCAAGTCTTCAAGCTTGATCCTTGCTGAGCTCCATCACTCTTAGGCTTCACCAAACGCTATCTCAATTATTCAAACAAAGTTAGAACATTTAAGTACATGAATCAAGAGATTAGCATAACGAAAATGACATGATAATTGATTGAAATAGAACCAATGAAAGTATGCAATTATCACTAGATTTTTCATCATCAAAACAAAACAAAAATAATGCCTTAAACAAATTCAAGGCTAACAATTTCCCCATTTTTGATGATGTCAAAACATGCAATAGAGATATAGTAATTTAAAGCACAATAGGTCATTTTCATGTTGTCATACCCGATCCTGCGGTATTTATTTATATCATTTTAGCATGCATAGCATGCATACGGTTGTGTTAATTAATGTGTGTGAAGTGAGTGATGACTCACTAGTTGTTGGAGGGTGTCTTTTGAAAACCCAGTATTTGGCCTTAAAGGCAGTCTGGAAGGTGTCAAGAGAGGACACGGGAACATGGAAAATCATGTTGTATTGGCATAGCTAAATGACATTTATGTGATTTAAGTGTTATTTGACTTATTTGGTATTTTCATGAATAGTAATTATACCTGTGTAGTATAATTTCTGATAGTTTTGATCTAGTTTTAGATCGTTTGAACACTGTGGTGAGAACGTGAGTGATACGTTGCTTAAAAGGTAGGTTGTGTAGAGATTTCACGGAAAATAGTTTTCGGAACGTAATCTCGGCGACAAATGGGACTTAATCAAAAACTTCTGAAATTTATAGTTTTCACTCGTAAAGTTATAAAATGGACGTGTAAGACGTTTCGAGGAATAATTAGAAGTTTTGAGAACTCACGGGGAGGTAAACGTAATTTTTGAGAATTTTGTCTATATATAGAAGTTCCAAGATATTTCTTCATTACAACTTTTCTAATTTCAAAATCAAAAGGGAGATTTGGGAGTTTTAGGAGCTTAGAGCTTGCAGACGCAAATCGACGGACTTTTGTCTGTTTGTTTTCAACCAAAATTCGTATGTGAACTCCCCAAGGTAAGGGCTAAGTTTTGATAGTCTTTAGGCCACATTTGGCTAAGTTTTTATAAATTCCTAAATCTAGGAATTTGGGGAAAACACGTGTAAACTTGTAGGTTTCGCGTAGGATCGGAGATTTGGCGTTTAATCGGGCTTCTAGTCGTTCCCTCAAAGTTATACGCCGATAGCTCGAGGTATGAATTTCTAGCCTATATTATATAGGTGAAATACATGTTTTATATTTCGGCGACGAAATTGAGATCCGGGCAAAAGCCATGTATTAATCTTAGGCCCGTTAATTATGCACGCGCTTGAATATGGAAAGCATGTCAAATTTTATGCGAGCACGTATATGTGATGATTTGCTAGTTGAGCATGTTTATGTGCCTATGTGGGTTAAATGGGGATTTGTGTTAATTCACCGTGAGACGTCCTCTCGAGAATGGGGAGGATTAGTAGTGATGACGATCACTTGCCGAGAAAGGCATTAACGTGACATGTCGAAGGGGCATGGGTCATGGTTGAGTCTTAAAACTTTGGATCGGTGAATGTGCACTTATTCCCTAGAGACCAATAGTTATGTGTTATGATGAGATTAAAGCATGGTTTGTCATATATGCATATGTTAGAAATTATGCACTCAGCATATAGCTGAGCAATGGAGATTTACTCTATTGCAGGTTTGAAGAAAGAAAGGAGAAGTGTGAAGGGTGAGGCCGGGGGAATGCAGGGGATCGCCTTTTGTTTATGTTTTGGTTTCCTTCCCAATGTTGTAATAATGGAATTGGAGGTAGGATCATGTTTTGTTTGAATTGAGTACTGATCGGGAGAGAACTAATCCTAATTATATGCCTTAATGTGCATTTGTTAGACCATTTTATCTTGTTTTTGCATATTTTTACTTTGTTTTCTAGTTTCTGACAGGTTTTGGAAGAAAATAACTAAACCAGGCTAAACAGGGTGAAAAGTCAGAAAGAAAGAAGCTGAAAAAGACAAGTCGCGCGCGCGACCCGCGCCCGCGAAGAACCAGAAATCGCTCGCGCGATCCGCTCGCGCGAGATCCCCAAAATCGCTCGCGCGATCCGCGCGCGCGAAAGTCCAAATGTCGCGCTCGCGCGATATGTGTAAAAATCAAAGTTGCGTATTTCAGTATACTGAAGACTCCTCTGCAAACGAAACTGCAGAATGACGTCCAGACTGTAAATTACATGCGTTTCAGTTCGTTTCGGGTTGGGAAGCCTTCCAAAGCTTGTATAAACTCTATATAAACTCCAAATTTACTCAATTAAAGGGTTAGCAATTGTTACACACCCATACATACACATTCTATACACATACTTCCAGCCATTGAAGAGAGGGAAGCAAGGAGAAGAAGAAGAAGACCAAGGGTTTCCATGGCCTCCTCCATCAACATCTTGCTATCTATCACTTCCATGGACGGCTAGATCATAGATCTAGGGTTTCAATGAAACCCTAGCCAAGTAATAGGGTTTTATTTATGTTTTTATTTTAGATTTATTATGTATGGATGACAGTCACATGTTCCGAGGATTTTTATAAATAAATCGTACTTCTATTGGTTAAATCATTGCTTTCAGAATTTACTCTTGTCTTAGATCTATTTTGACTGTGATGTGCTCAACGATCTATTCTTGCTGTGCTTGTTTAGATTGTTTACATGTGATGGTGCTTTATTGATTCGTGCTATCAAGTATCCGAATAGTCCATGCCTAGATTAGACGGATTAGATCACAACCCTAGTTTAGTGTGAGATAATTCGTGCTAACCGAAGATGGATTATGTTGGTGCTTGAACCATGATTATCTTCTTGTCGGAGGAATTGTGCTTGTAGCTACAATTCCCCATATTCATCCAATGTAATAAGCTAAAGTAATTCATAAATATTCCTATTATGAAGCTAGTGGTGGATTTGCAATCCTAGGTTCCCTTAAACATTATTTAAAACACTTTTAATTGCTTTCATAGTTTAGATTTATTTTTATTGTTATTAGTTTAATTAAATTCAAATTCAATCCGTTTTTCCTAATTAATTAGACTTAGGTTTTAAAATTAAGAGCTGTAGTAAACAATCTCTGTGGGTTCGACCTTTACTTCCACACTGCAAATCTTTAGAAAAGTAAAGAATACTTTTTACATCTTGATATTGACAACATCAAGTACCTTGGAAGGATTTTGGAAAATGTTCTATTATATAAGAAATCTTCTTATAGTTAGTTTTGAATTCGTCCGAACTCTTAAGTTCATGTTTTGTAAACTTAACTTGTCAAATTCAGATTTTGAAGGAATCTGGTTAGAGTTTTGTGAATCGAACCAAACAAGTCTTAGCTTGTTCCGTTATTGTTTCTTTTCATGGATTAGTGAGATTAAACTTTGTTTTTGAAAGCTTGTTATAGCTTGTGACGTTTGGATTAATGTAAGTGTGTTTGGAGTATTGGTTTTGGTGGTGGTTGTTTGACGCCTTAAGTAAATTCTGCAACTTTGGGCAGGATTCTGCTAAAGGGTCATTCGACCGGTCGAAGGGGGTCGTTCTGTTGGGTTTGTGCCCTCAAACCATTACTTTATATATGAGACATTGACTTTTTAATATATGGATATCAGCTTTACATTTCATTATGTATGTTTCTTTCATGAGATGATTGTTTATCCTTAAGTATCATAGTAAGTAATTCGTGTATGTATGAGATACATACAAGTGAGATACGAATTACTATTCTTTGTTACTTAGAATGTGTCACAGTGGATGATGAGACTGGATATCTCATCAGGTTTACACTGTAGCATGATTAACTACCATTGGATGGAGTGATTAATCTCAATCACTAGAGTTTAACTCTTAGTTAACATGCTAGTGCTTATAGTGCATTGACGGACTTGAGCTTTCCTATTGACACTCAAGACTGTCAATCAGTCGATAGGAACTCATAACTTGTATAAGGTACGTGTTCTTAATCTTGAGACGATTATGAACACAGACTGTGGATATGGCTGCTTTGACTTACCAATCAGTGAGGTCTATAGAAGATCTACACCTGGGTATCTTGGGTATGTCATATTCATAGGGTTGTGAACATAAATTGTCAAGATAGAATCTACCCTCTGTTTCAAAGTAAGCATTCCCTTGAGAATGTCACCAAGTCGATTACTGAGTACTGCAGTCTTGTTGATAAGAGTTATCAACATGTTTGGTAATCATGAGAGGTGAATGGGACTCAAGGAATATAAGAAGTAATCATGATTCAGGTTGACAGTAACAGTTATCCGACTACCTGAATATGATTATGAATGCTGAAGGTAGAGGGACATGAGTACAACATACAAGTCTAGTTATCGCTTCGGATATGTTCTTTTGCGTTGGAGTTCAGTTATCGTTTTATAGTGGAGTAAACGTTAACTGACCAGTTAATTAGTTTGCTGATCAAAGAGTTTGGTCATGGTAATTAACAAACTGGTCTGAGCCAACAATAAAGAGCCTAGGAGGTCCCACTCTTAGCTCCGCCAGGATACTTGGAAAGACACTTGAGGAAGCTGTCAAGACAAGTTCAATCGATTGACGTTGTTCGATCGATTGAAGTCATGGCAGGTTCGATCGATCGAGAATGGTTCGATTGATCGAAGGTTTGATCGATCGAAGATCTTCGATCGCTCGAAGTCTAGGTCGGTTCTGGAAATCTATAAATAGGGCAGCTGCGTTCTGGAAATTGGGTTCGTCGTTTCAGAACGTCGGAAGCTGCAGAAACTATTTTAGAGCCCCAAACCTTCTTTTTCCTCTCTATTAGAGATCCCACCATCTCTAGTCTCTCGGGCAAGCATCCGTAGGAGACATAAGGGTGAAGACAACCTAGAGGAGGCTGCTGCATCACCAAGGAAGAAGAAGAAAATCATAATTGGGTTCAAGACACTAAGGTATAACTCTTGTCCCCTCTTGTACGCATCTATGGAATTAACGAGTAGTAGATCCTGGGCTACCATTAAGTTTTATAACTTGACTTTTCTGCTGCGCGTTTAAACTTTTAAGTTAAACCGGTTTTTCCATCAATTGGTATCAGAGCCACGCTCGTTTGGATCTATAGATGCGTTTTTGGAACACTATTTTGATTTGCATGTTGATTTTAGAACTGTTTTTCGAAATGACATTGTCACAAATCTGTTTCTGCAGTGTTATCGCAGCAGAATACAAATCTGTGATTGCATGGGATGCAAGGCGGGTTCGATCGATTGAATGAAGTTAGATCGATCGAGACAGATTCTTTGTCAGTCTCTCTGTTTCACAGTTTTAAGGTGTTTTGAAATTAAAAGTTTTTTTTAAAGTATTCTGAAATTTTTTCAAATCATTCTATGAAACAGAAAGTTCAAGCGATTGAACAGAGTTCAATCGATCGAAGGTTCGAGCGATCGAACGGTCTTCGATCGATCGAACTGTGATAGAGAAGTAAGATGCAGTTTTAAGTTCTAATTCAGTATGTAAAGAGTTTATATACTGTGTGAATCAATTAAGTGTTCCAATAGTTACATATATTTGTTATGTATGTATGGATGCGTGTACGACTAACCCTTTTGCAGCTAGATTAGTCACTATCTCCTATGGCACCAAGTCATTTAAATATTTTGTATTTAAATTGTTTGAGATTGGTGCATGTTGTAATTTAAGTTTGGTTTGGTTTTAAGGCATATGTAAAGGGCGCTGCGACTTCAATCCTACGAAAAGGAAAGTCGCACCGGTTTCCCTAGCCTATTATTGTATTTTGTTGTTATTTCTATTTCTAGATAAATTGTAAACTTCGAAAGAAGCATAGGACAAATGTAATAGAATTAGAAAATCCATGAAGATGGAGCAAGGAGCCGTTGTCCATGAAGATGGAGCTGGAGGCGATCAAACCAAAAGGAGGTTCTATGGAGATAGAGCCATGGGAGATAGAGGCATTGTTTTGATGTCTTTATTTTCAATTTTAGTTTTTTATTTTATGTGCTTGGTTTGTGATTGGTATTTAATTATATTGTTACTACTTGCATGCACGTAAAACAAGTTTTCTAAAATAAAATTCAAAAACCATTTCAACGCATTAGTAAACATTGGATGTTTATGGGTAATGTGTGGAAACATTTTTTTAAAAGCAAAATCCTCAATTTCTAAATCTAGTAGGAGAGGGTCTTATTAATTGACACCCTGATCTTCCATTAACGGTTCACTGTAAGATGAGTAGTGCATTCTGTGTCACCTCGCCAGGAGTGATCATTCCATACGGAGGGTGCATTACTCATTGGTTACTAGATGTGAACTTCCTTTGATAGAATCAATCAGACGTGTTTGAGGGTGACCACCACACGGAGGCGCTACTTGAGACGGTTGTGATTGGATCCTAGTTAATGGTACACACTAGCTAAGCTATGGATAAGGAATCCCACACGGGGCATTATTCAGAAACTTAGAGATCAAAAGGGTTCGGGAGTCATAACTTGTTTTGCAAGAGTTGCATAGCAGACAAGTCTTGATTAATCGAAAAATCGAAAATTGACCACCACACGGAGGCTTTATTCTTTTGTTTCGATATTTCGGCGACTTTTTTTTTTAAAATAAGAGTTTTTAAGTATTCTTTTATTTCAAACTGTCTAATTCTGATATCCATATTTATTTTGTTTGTTTGATTTTCAGTAATCATAATGTCTGGATCTGCATTTAGTCCACTTGCCACCATACTCACTCAAAACAAGTTAACTGAAAATAACTACACTGAATGGAAACGTAACCTTGACATCATGTTAACTGCGGAGGATCACATATATGTCCTCACCACCCCATGCCCCGAAGAACCCATGGCAAATGCTTCGGCAGCTGCCAGACGCGAGTTCGACAAATGGAAGAAGTCGAATGGAATGGCTCGTTGCTATATTCTGGCCTCAATGGCTGGTGTGTTGCAACACCAATTCCAATCGAATGATTCTGCCAGTGACATTATCACATCCCTCAAAAAGATGTTCGGGGAGTATGGCAGGCCTGCTAGACAGGTAGCCATGCAAAAGATAATGAGTGCAAAGATGACGGAAGGGACTCCAGTCAAGGAACATGTTTTAAAAATGATTGGTTATTTAAACGAGCTGGAAACCCTAGGTGCCAACATCGATGCACAGACCCAAGTTGATATGATCCTCAATTCGCTGTCGCCTTCATTCGCTCAATTTAAACTTAAATATAATATGAATCAAATGAATTTTTCAATGAACGAATTGATGAGTTCTCTTTTGGCAGCGGAAGGGGTAATCAAACCTGGGGTCAACGTCTTGAACGTTGAGAAAAGCGCTTCCTCTTCCCGATCTACACTGAAAGGAAAGAAAGGGAAGAAGAAGGCTGGCACTGGTGGTCCAAGTGTTGGACCGGTCCCTAAGATTGCAAAATCTAAGGGAAAAGGTAAGGGCAAAGGGAAGGTGGGTGGCCAAGGCAAAGGAAAGTGTTTCCAATGCGGTGAGAAGGGCCACTAGAAGAGGAACTGTCCAGAATTCTTAGCTACAAGAGTTCAAGGTATGATTGAATCACATGTGATTGAAGTAAGTTTTATTACGGATACTTCAAACACTTGGTGCATTGATTCTGGTGCGACTAACCATATCTGTAATTCATTGCAGGGGTTCAGATCAACCAAGAGGTGCAGTGATGGGGAAATCATACTTACGCTAGGTTCTAGTGCAACCGTTTCTGCAGTTGCTATAGGAGTCGTAGTTTTAGAATTTCTAGACAATAAAGTTTTGATTTTATCAGATGTACTTTACGTCCCTTCAATGAGGCGTAATTTAATTTCAGTTTCTAATTTATCGAATAATGGCTATTCTTTTCATTTTGGAACTGAAGTTATTATTAAAAGAAATAGTTCTTTTATATGTTCTGGTGTTAAATCAAATGGTTTGTATGTGATCACTCCCAATATTTCTAAAGATTTTTGCTTGGAACTTAATAACTCAATGGTAACTATACCATCTATAAGAAAAGAACCTTCCACTAATCCAACAAGGCTTTGGCATATGAGGCTTGGCCATATCAATCTAAATAGGATTGGCAGACTAGTCAAAGAAGGGGTCTTAGGCGATTTGGTTCTCGAACCAATGGAAGTCTGTGAGTCTTGTTTAGAGGGTAAGATGACCAAAAGGCCCTTTCCTGCAAAGGGCAATAGAAACAATGCATTGTTGGAATTAGTTCATACTGATGTGTGTGGACCAATAAATATTAGAGCAAGGGGTGGTTATGAGTATTTCATAACATTTACTGATGACCACTCTAGGTATGGGTATGTGTACCTAATGCAGCACAAGTCTGAAGCCTTTGAAAAGTTCAAAGATTTTAGGGCTGAAGTGGAGAAGCAATTGGGCTCACATATCAAGGCCATTCGATCTGATCGAGGTGGCGAGTACCTCTCTAATGAGTTTATTGATCACCTCGTGCAGAATGGGATTCTGTCACAGTTGACTGCACCTGGCATGCCTCAGCAGAATGGTGTAGCGGAGAGAAGGAATCGGACTCTTTTAGACATGACTAGGTCAATGATGAGTTATTCTAAGTTGCCATTATTCCTTTGGGGTTATGCTTTGGAAACCGTTGCTTACATACTAAATCTAGTACCAAGCAAATCTATTCCCAGGACACCACGGGAGATGTGGATTGGGCGCAAGCCTTCTTTGCAACATCTCCAGATATGGGGGTGTCCGGCACATGTGCTGAAAGGAAAGATAAGCAAGTTAGATTCTAGATCAGAAGTATGTTATTTTGTAGGGTATCCAAAGGGTACTTATAGATGGTATTTTTATGATCCAAGAGAACAGAAAGTGTTTGTTAGTACAAATGCTATTTTCTTAGAGGATGATTATATCATGAACCATAAACCTAAGGGAAGGATAGATCTGAGAGAAATAAAAGGAGAGCCCTCAGTCCAACCCGCAGTTAATAACGATGTAAATCAAGAAAATACCACTTCTTCACCCATTTCCGCACCGGTGCCTCGTCGTAGTGGGAGGATTATCAGCCAACCTGATAGATACATGTTCTCAGGAGAAGTTTTTGAAGCTGTCTCCATAGAATCTGAATCTGATCCTGCCACATATGAAGAGGCAATGGCTGATGTTGATTCAGATCATTGGGTTAAAGCTATGAAGGCTGAATTAGAATCTATGGATTCTAATCAGGTATGGGATCTTGTAGAACTTTCAGCCAATATTAAACCCATTGGTTATAAGTGGGTCTACAAGAGGAAAAGAGCATCTGATGGAAAGGTTGAGACCTATAAGGCTAGGCTTGTAGCGAAAGGTTATACTCAGAGGGAGGGCATTGACTATGAGGAAACCTTCTCGCCGGTGGCCATGCTCAAGTCCATCAGGATACTCCTATCCATTGCTGTATGCCTAGATTATGAGATATGGCAGATGGACGTCAAGACTGCATTCTTGAATGGCAATCTTGAGGAGGACATCTATATGCAACAACCAGAAGGGTTCATAGCTGGTCGGAAAGGTAACTTGGTATGCAAGTTGCAAAAGTCCATTTATGGGCTTAAGCAGGCATCTAGAAGTTGGAACATCCATTTTGACCAAGCGGTCAAGTCGTTTGGTTTTATACAAAATCTGGATGAACCTTGTGTATACAAGAAATGTGAAGGAAAAGTGGTGGCTTTTCTTGTGCTTTACGTTGACGACATTCTACTCATTGGAAATGATGTAGCGGCATTGTCAACGGTCAAGGTTTGGCTAGCTAGTACTTTTGATATGAAGGATCTAGGAGAGGCGAGCTATAATCTAGGGATAAAGCTCTTTCGGGATCGTAAGTGAAAGATAATGGGATTATCTCAAACTGGTTATATCGATAAAGTGTTAACTAAGTTTTCAATGAATAATTCGAAGAAAGGTTTGTTACCTTTCAGGCATGGTTTAGCGTTTTCCAAGGAACAGTGTCCTAAGACACAGGAGAAGAGGAATCGCATGGCAGGAATTCCATATGCTTCGGCAGTTGGAAGTCTCATGTATGCGATGTTATGCACTAGACCAGATATCTGTTTTGCCGTTGGCAGTTAGCAGATATCAATCGAATCCAGGTCCGGAGCACTGGACAGCCGTTAAGCACATTCTTAAGTACTTGAGAAGGACTAAAGATTACATGCTTATGTACGGCGGTAGTGAGTTAATTCCAGTAGGATATACTGACTCGGACTTTATGTCAGATAAAGATTCGAGGAAGTCAACATCCGGACATCTCTTTACCTTGGGAGGTGGTGCTGTTAGTTGGAGGAGCATTAAGCAGAAATGCATTGCAGACTCAACTACAGAAGCTGAGTATGTGGCTGCTTGTGAAGCCGCAAAGGAAGCTGTTTGGCTTAAGAAGTTCCTTATGGAGCTCGAGGTGGTACCAGCGTCATTGTCACCTATTACGCTTTACTGTGATAATAGTGGGGCAGTGGCTCAGTCCAAGGAGCCAAGGAACCACGGGAAGGGAAAGCACGTAGAGCGGAAATATTATCTTATCCGAGATATTGTTCAACGTGGAGATGTGACTGTCACCAAGATTGCCACCGTTGACAATCTTGCTGATCCGTTTACAAAGGCCTTGCCACAGAAGGTCTTTGATCATCATCTAGATAGTCTAGGTCTTAGATGTAGTTCTGAATGGTTATGAGTGCAAGTGGGAGTTTGTTGGGTTTGTGCCCTCAAACCATTACTTTATGTATGAGACATTGACTTTTTAATATATGGATATCAGCTTTACATTTCATTATGTATGTTTCTTTCATGAGATGATTGTTTATCCTTAAGTATCATAGTAAGTAATTCGTGTATGTATGAGATACATACAAGTGAGATACGAATTACTATTCTTTGTTACTTAGAATGTGTCACAGTGGATGATGAGACTGGATATCTCATCAGGTTTACACTGTAGCATGATTAACTACCATTGGATGGAGTGATTAATCTCAATCACTAGAGTTTAACTCTTAGTTAACATGCTAGTGCTTATAGTGCATTGACGGACCTGAGCTTTCCTATTGACACTCAAGACTGTCAATCAGTCGATAGGAACTCATAACTTGTATAAGGTACGTGTTCTTAATCTTGAGACGATTATGAACACAGACTGTGGATATGGCTGCTTTGACTTACCAATCAGTGAGGTCTATAGAAGATCAACACCTGGGTATCTTGGGTATGTCATATTCATAGGGTTGTGAACATAAATTGTCAAGATAGAATCTACCCTCTGTTTCAGAGTAAGCATTCCCTTGAGAATGTCACCAAGTCGATTACTGAGTACTGCAGTCTTGTTGATAAGAGTTATCAACATGTTTGGTAATCATGAGAGGTGAATGGGACTCAAGGAATACAAGAAGTAATCATGATTCAGGTTAACAGTAACAGTTATCCGACTACCTGAATATGATTACGAATGCTGAAGGTAGAGGGACATTAGTACAACATACAAGTCTAGTTATTACTTCGGATATGTTCTTTTGCGTTGGGGTTCAGTTATCGTTTTATAGTGGAGTAAACGTTAACTGACCAGTTAGTTAGTTTGCTGATCAAAGAGTTTGGTCATAGTAATTAACAAACTGGTCTGAGCCAACAATAAAGAGCCTAGGAGGTCCCACTCTTAGCTCCGCCAGGATACTTGGAAAGACACTTGAGGAAGCTATCAAGACAAGTTCGATCGATTGACGTTGTTCGATCGATTGAAGTCATGGCAGGTTCGATCGATCGAGAATGGTTCGATTGATCGAAGGTTTGATCGATCGAAGATCTTCGATCGCTCGAAGTCTAGGTCGGTTCTGGAAATCTATAAATAGGGCAACTGCGTTCTGGAAATTGGGTTCGTCGTTTCAGAATGTCAGAAGCTGCAGAAACTATTTTAGAGCCCCAAACCTTCTTTTTCCTTTCTATTAGAGATCCCACCATCTCTAGTCTCTCGGGCAAGCATCCGTAGGAGACATAAGGGTGAAGACAACCTAGTGGAGGCTGCTGCATCACCAAGGAGGAAGAAGAAAATCAGAATTGGGTTCAAGACACTAAGGTATAACTCTTGTCCCCTCTTGTACGCATCTATGGAATTAACGAGTAGTATATCCTGGGCTACCATTAAGTTTTATAACTTGACTTTTCCGCTGCGCGTTTAAACTTTTAACTTAAACCGGTTTTTCCATCACGTTCGACCGGTCGAAATACCCCCTGCCAGAAATCTTTTACTACCCTTTTCGAAAATTTTAAAAGGGTTTTGATTGGTTCTTAGGGTGCCTTTGGGACCCCTTTCAACATAAAATCATTCGCTTTGAAGTATAATTACGTTTTCAATTTTATACAGATTTTACAACTCGGAGGGTAATGTTTTCAAAGTTTTATATACTCAAGATTGTTTTAAAGTTCTTTTCCGCTGCGTATAGTTGTTGTTGATCCTTGGTGACGTGCCACGTGTCCTATTTCCGCACATTAGCGGGATGGGTCGTGACACATGTTATCATTCAAAGCAACAAGATATAAAAAGTTTGAACTAAAAGCTCAAACTCTATCATTTCCCCTTTCTAAAAAGCTCCATCATTCTCAATTCTCTATTGTTTGAATTAAAAGTTCCCCCTCAAGATATGCAACTGTATGATACCAAGGAGAACTCAAGTAAACATATCATGGAGGCAATAAGATACCAAAAATATCTAAAGCGAGCATAATATCATGATACCAACAAATGAAGCCAACTAAAATGAACATAGTAATATGTTCCCCCTCAACATATGCATATACGAATGAATACCAATTATAGGATCAACATTATGCATTATCTTCTTAGGAGGATGGGTTTATTTGTGAACATCAAAACAAGATAATATGATACACCAAAACATGATTAGCATTCTATCAAGAGAAATATCAACACAAATTAATCTAACATACTCCTACTAGGCTTAAGGTGAGAAATTTAACCATTGTCTAAGCACCTCATGGATGCAACATTTGCCGAGAAGGTAGGAGAGGATCCTTTCACAACCCAAATCATGTTAATTTTCTTACGAAATGAACATTTATAATTAACATGCCCTTTTTCATGCAATAATGACAAGTTTCACGGGGGAGGGTCTCATTTGAGATTGATTCCTTAATAAAGAAATTCTTGTGAGGATTTTGAGAATTTGAAATAGAGGGTGTGGACTTTACAAAGAAGCTTTTGTACTTCTTTTCCTTGTATGTGGAATTAAATCACAAACCGGCCTTATCAAAAACACATTTTTGTTTTCCCAAAAGCATATTCAAATTTTGTTCACCTTGGGTAAACTTGGCCAAAGTTTTTGTCAAATCATCCACCTCCTTTCTCAATTCAACCTTTTCTTTTTCATTAGATTCACTTGAAGGTTGATTGGTAATTGAAACAAGTTTTTCTTTTCTTAAAATTTCATTTTGAGATTTTAAATCATCTTGTTAGCCTTAAGGTATATTAAGGCATATTTAATTATGTTTTGATGATGTCAAATATGCTATGATAATTACATGATTCATATTGATTTATTCTTTGTTATTATCATAGTCATTTTTATGCTCATATATAATCTCATGTATCAATATTGTATCAATGTTTTAACATCTTTGTGTGCATGAGATTTAATTGATGTAGATCAAGATCACAAGGAGCTCTACAAGGATCAAGCTTGAAGACTTGAAGATATTTCATCCTTGGTTGAAGTCTAGGACCATCATTGTAAGGCATCTTGATCTCACACTCATAGGGGCACAAACAAACTCTAAAAGTTAAAGTTTTGGAAATAAATTTTAAGTGGGTCATCTTTAAAGCAATGCCCCAACCAATTGGAAAATAATTAAATGTTGAATCTTATATGGTTGGAAAGGTATTTGAATCTAGTTTCCAAAACATCAAACGGATCGCAAATCCGATTTTTGTAGAGGGAGTTATGGCCATTTTAGTGGAGATGTGTCAGGCTATCAAACAGGGAGGGGCAGTCGACTGAGGGCCCGATGCAGTCGACTGAAGTGAGCAGAATTCAAGTAGAACCCTCTGTAAACACATCTCAGTCGAATACTTCAAAGACCAGTCGACTGCTTCAAGGCCCAGTCGACTGAAGCGACCTGGAAGGCAATAACGACTAGTTTTTAGAGGGGTTTTTATTTACCAAACTTGCCACCAACGGCTATAATCTTCCAAGGCCTATAAATACATGTTTTCCCAAGATATTTGGGGTTGAGATTTTGATTGGAAAACATAGTATTGATCACACATCTCTTTGAACTCTAAACATTATCATTTGAGTCCTAGTTGTGTGAGTTTATCAATTTGCTCAAATCTTTCATTTGTATTTCTTGAGAGAGCAAAATTGTGGTGAGCTTTAATTGTATTATCCACTCTAGAGAGAGAGTTTTCAATTTGTATTCAAATCAATTTGTAAAGGTTGAGGGTTAGTAACCCTGTGTGCAAAGAAGAGATGTTCTTCTTTGGGAGAGAATGAAGGCTCTTGTAAAGGTTTGGTGCACACCCATAAGTGCTCCGGGAACGGTTTGGTCTACACCCGTGAAGTAGATCGGATTAAAGGAATCCTCAAGAGGTGTTCTTGAGGGGTGGACGTAGGTCGCGGGGTGCGATTGCCGAACCACTTGAAAAATTGGTTTGCAAGTATCTCTTCCCTTATCTCTTTACATAATTGCTTGTGATTGTGTTTAATTTGCAATTTTGTTTTTAAAAGGTTAATTTCCGCTAAAACATTATTCACCCCCCCTCTACGGTTTCGACATTTGGGCCAACACATCTAATTGCTTTTTTAACTCGAAATTTTCTTTTTTAATCTGATTTGAAGATTGTGCTCTTAATACAAGTTTTTCATTTACAATCTTCAAAGATTCATTTTGGAATTTCAAAATATTTAACTCATTTGAAAGTTTGGAAAATTTCTTTTTAAGAGTTATATATTTAAATCCCAAATTCTCTAACTCCTCATGTAACTCCTCAAAAGCACATTGAAGCTCATTATAGTTTGGAGATTCAACAATAGATGTAGGGTTAGAGTTTACCAAATTCTCTTGTGCACCTTCTTAGTCACATGAGTCATCATCGGATGAGTCGTCATCATCCCAAGTGGCCTCTTTTGCAATTTTCTCATTCTCATCATCTTTATTTGCAAATAGGCACACTCTTTCCTTTTCACAAATTTGGTTAGTAGTAATATGAAAATTTTCCAAACATAACCAAATTTTATTTGCATTTGAGCATGAACGAATTCTATTATATGAAATATCATCCAAAGAAGTATATAGAATTTTCATGGCTCTAAGATTCAATAAAAAGTTATTTTGATCACTTTCAATCCATTCAATCTTTGGCTTAGGAGGAAAACCATTTTTGACAATACTTCAAAGATTATAGTCAAGTGAAAGAAAATAAATTTCTATTCTCCTATTCCAATGATCATACTTATGATCACTCAACAATGGAGGGGTGCTAATGCAATAACCTTCTTGAACTTTTGTTTCCATAGAACTTAACTCAACATTTTGAAATTTAATAAAATCATTAGTGTCATTGAAAAAGCAAGAAGTAGAGGTTACCCCATTATCAATTACCATGAGGTAACGATTGACAATCTCATCTTCATTTGAATTGTCGTCCGATGATTCACTCTCGGAGCAACTTTGAGTGGCCTTCATTGCCTTCTTCTTAAGTTGTCATCTTTAGGAGGCTTCTTTCCTAATTTTTCTTTCTTTAGAAACTTTGTGAATTTTTGGGTGATCAAAGCCATTTCCTCATCCTCATCCTCATCACTCTCATGATGTTTTCCCTTTTTCTTTGAGCTTGAGGACTTCAAGGTGATGTCTCCTCTTTTGATCTCCTTTTTCTTGTCTTCTTCGATAAGCACGGCTAACTCCATTTCAGGGGTAATGAGAGATCCCATGAGTTGTTCAATTGACAAGTTTGTCAAATCTTTTGCTTCCCAGATAGCCGTGACCTTCGGTTGCCATTGCTTTGGTAGAGCCCTAAGAATTTTCTCAATAATTTATTCATTAACATAAACTTTACCAAGATTTTTCAAGCTATTGATGATAGTTGTAAAATGGGTAGACATATCACCAATAGACTCAAAAGGCAACATTTTGAACATTTCATAAGATTGAACAAGCAAATTAATTTTTGACTTTTTGACTTGGCTTGTTCCCTCATGAGTCACTTCAAGTTTATCCCAAATTTCTTTTGCGGATTCGCAAGATGAAATTCTATTATATTCATTTGGGTCTAAACCGCAATATAATAAATTTATTGCAATTGCATTCATTTTAATGAGTTTCTTATCGGCATCATTATACTCATCTTCCATTTTAGGAATAGAAATATCATTTACAATTTTAGTAGGAAGATGAGGCCCTTTGACCACAATTTGCCATAAATCAAAATCTTGAGAAATCATATAGATTCTCATTCTATTTTTCCAATAAGCATAATTTAATCCATTAAAATAAGGTGGTCTATGTGCCGATTGACCCTCACTATATGAAATGCGAGAAGTGATGGTTTCCATTTGGATCTTAACTCAAATTTTCAAAACCTTTTGAAAATAGAAGAGCCGAAGCTCTGACACCAATTGTTGGCCCAAATATGGAAACCTTAGAGGGGGAGGGGTGAATAAGGTTTTAGCAGAAATTAACCTTTTAAAAACTTAATACAAAATTAAACACAATGACAAGCAATTATGTAAAGAGAGAAGGGAAGAGAAACTTGCAAACCGAGTTTTCAAGTGGTTCGGCAATCCGCACACCGCGGCCTACGTCCACCACTCAAGAACACCTCTTGACGATTCCTTTACTCCGATCTACTTCATGGGTGTAGACCAAACCGTTCCAAGAGTCTCGAATCTCTTCCAAAGAAGAAAACCTCTTCTTTGCAATCAAGGGTTACTAACCCTCACTCTTTACAAATGATTTGAATACAAATTGAACTCTCTCTCTTTAGAGTGGATATTATAATTTAAAGCTCACATAATAACTCCTTAGTGAGTGGATAATACAAATAAAAGCTCACTACAATTTACTCTCAAAGAAATACAAATCAAATACTAGAGCAAATTGATAAACTCACATAACTAGGGCTCAAATGTGAATGATTAAAAGTCAACAAGTTGTGTGATTTAAATAGATGTTTTCCAATGGATTGATCAACACTAAAAGGTTTAGAAAAACATGTATTTATAGGCCAAGAAAGTTTGTAGCCGTTAGTGGCAAAATGATAAATATTTGGCATTGAAAGAAAACTAACCATTATGCACAAACTGCCTAATCCATTCGACTGAAGTCGCGACCCAGTCGACTGAAGCCTTTTTCAGTCGACTAAAAAGTGGTTCGGTTGACTGAAAGTGGTAAAGCAGAACCTCTATTTTCTTGCAGAAACCAGACTTAAAGGGGGTCCGGTCGACTGAAAATGAAGCGTCCAGTCGACTGGGAAAAAGTCAAGTCGACTGTTTTTCATCTGAAAAACAGTTTTCTTGTTTTGAAGGTTTTTTAAACAACTTTAAACCTTTGAGCCCTTATGAGTGAAGATCAAGATGCTTTATATGTAAGTTCTAGTCTTCAACCAAGGATGAAGAATCTTCAAGTCTTCAAGCTTGATCCTTGTTGAGCTCCATCACTCTTAGGCTTCACCATATGCTATCTCAATTATTCAAATAAATTTAGAACATTAAAGTACATGAATCAAGAGATTAGCATAATGCAAATGACATGATAGTTGATTGAAATAGAACCAATGAAAGTATGCAATTATCATTAGATTTGTCATCATCAAAATAAAACAAAAATAATGCCTTAAATAAATTCAAGGCTAACAATTACCATTTAGCCAAGTTGGATATGAGTATGTTGGTTAAGGAGATGAAGCAGATGGTGACGGATGTATTGGCTTAGAGAGATTTGTGATTTGGTAGTAATGATGAGAGCTAGCGCTAAGTGGCAATGGTGGAATTGAAATTTTGATATGTGATTTGGTAATTCTCATGATTGTGTTGTGGATGATGATGGAAGAGGTGAGTTTTGTGGGAGTTTTGAGGTTGAAGGAGAACGAGAACATGGTTATGGTGTTTGGAACATTTCATAACTACTATGATTTTATGTTTCTGGAAAAAAAAAAAAGTAGCTAAAATTGTTTTCCTTTTCCCCAAGAGATGCTTTAATTTGATGAAGAAGGTTAGATGTCTAGTAGGAGGAAAATGGTAGTTTTGTCTTTAAAGATTATTTCAAGCTTACACATTGTGCCTTTTTCTGCCAAATTAATTGACAAAAGGTTAAAGGAAGGGTGTTATGTGTTGCGGGTCAAAACTTCTGAGGGGTGGATATGTTGGGTTAAATAGTTCACGGGTGTGAGTTAAAGTTGAGTCATAGTTCAAGGGGTGTGGATGTATTTATCCCTAATAATAATAATAACAATATAATTTTGTCACTATCTTTCATTTCAATGTTAGGCACACCCCACTCAAAGTTCCTGAGTCCGCCCTTGGATTGAGAGGATTTGTCCTCGTACCCCGAAAAGACAAACGAAAAGTTGAGTTAAGCTTAAAGTGTGTTTGGTACATGGATTTAGTGAGAGAAAAAAAATACCATGAAAAATAAATTTAAAAAATTCGATTAGTAAGAATAACCAACCAAAAAAAAAATTTAGTCAAAAGTCCTAAATTAGACTTTTTTTTGTCTAGGTTCCAACCCATTTTTTATTTTTTAAAATTTTATTTTGGTCAGAAGTCTTTGATTAGTGAAACTTAATCAAATCAAAACCTTATGTTACAAAATTTTACATAATTAGTTATGTGAACTTATTTGTTAGGAGACTTTTACCAAAATATATAATAAATAATAAATAATATAACGGATTGTCCTTTAAACTCTAAAAGAAAAACTGGTAAAGAATATAAATAAATAAAGGGTGGAGCTAAATACACCCATCCCACTTTACATTTATGCATTTTTTTTTTAAGGAATTTGTATTATTTTATTGTTTAAAAAATATTAAACAATGAAATGTGAGTGTACATAGCAAAAACATCAGAGAATTAAACCCACCCTTAATAAATTGAACATCACCATTAAAATATTGAAGGGTTATTTTTTAACTTGTGTTTTATGGATCCCAGTTTCAGTGTATTTAGGCAGATACGAGTATCGGACATTGCTTCAGAAAATTGAAAGTTCCACTACTCGAGGCAATCAAGGAGCTCTGGAAAATAAATAAATATATAAAAAAAAAAAAAGGAAAATTAAAAGAAAAGTCAAATTAGTATAAGATCCAGAGCATCGATTTGTTCTTTGAAAGATCCTTTCAAAGGCCTAGAATGTGAGCTCTGAGATAGCAAAAGTAGTCATATATGTGAAGGAGACAGTTGAAAAGGATCAATATTACACCAACTAATTCAACTATTAATTTTATGTGCTCACATTCATTTAACCAACTAGAATCACCTTGTAGTACTGTCCTAAAGAATGAAAAGATTAATTTTTCATCAAAGTCACCTATTATTTCGGGTGTTACACTATGGTTAGTTTTTTAGATCGCTCCATCGACTATAAGCCCCTTGATAATTTATCCAATACATTCAATATGCCGGAAATTTGGAAAGAACAAGAGGTTCTTGTGGGCTTAAGTTCATCTAGTTGCAATTCATCACAGACTAGTGGTGTGTATTCATGGAGATTTAGGGTTGCAACTGGTTTCCAGATTCGAAGCATCGTGAACAGTGGCATAACTATAAAAAATCCGACTTGCACGCTGCCATGGCACATGAAAATAATTGAAAATCCCAACTACAAGGGATTTATCCTAAACTTGGCAATGTGCAAAGATTTGGCACAAACTGATCTCGATCCCAATAATCTTTGCGTCCGATCAATGTAGCCATTGTGATTCAAAACAAGTTATATAAATACCCTAACTCGAGTATGAAATATAGAATAATTGGATAAATCCAATTCCTTTCTCCTACATACTTGAGCACCAAAGAGACTTTGACTTGCACACTGAAGTTTTTGTGCAAGTACATCTCTTGCGCTGCGCGGCACGAAGTCTGGCGAGAGAAAACCAATCCTGGACCTGCTGACATTCAAGACTGCAGTCAACAATTCCTTTCAAATCATCTGTTGTCGAACCAAATAGTTTCATACAATTTTTGGCATCAACAAAAAGAAAATAGTCTATAGGAAACATTCTTGTCCCCAGGCATTCAGGGGTGGAACCATTGAGGGGTCAGGGTGGGCCCAGGCTCCCCCTGAATTTTTAAAATTAAAATTTTACTCTATAGAATACTACATATTTGAAATTAGGCCGCTCCCTCAAAAACATGTAACCCACGTTAGTTTTGGAAATTATATTTTTACTTTGAAACTTCTTGGTATTTTACGTTTAGGTCTCCCTCAACTTATGTTTAGACCCCCTCAACTCATGTTTAGCCCCCAAAGGGGCTTAAAGCCCAATTTAGTGTCATCAACTACATATATGTTGATATACAACTCAAAAGCGAAGGCCCCTAGAATTTTAAAAATTACATTTTTAGTGTAAAAATTTTATGAGTTTTAGAAATAGGCCCCCTAGAATTTTGAAAGACACCACACAATATTTACGTGTCACCAAATAGACTCATATTATAAATAGATAAAAAAAACGCCAATTATGTATAAGTAGACCCTTAAAAAATCACCAATTATATATAAGTAGATCCCAAAAAAATCACATCAGGGGCGCTGCCTCTGAACCTCCATATAGCCTAATATGTGTTGCTTGTATTGTATCGAAATTCAGTACAAATTAGTGATACACTATTGTGGTTCAAGTTATTCTAAGTATGTTGCAATTTACATTATTGAACTATTCTATAATCTAAGTTGTTCACCAGATAGAACTCTTTCCCTGCTAAGACTGTATAGAGTTTAAAAAGTAGTTCGTAGATTCATCTATAATTTGGCCAATAATAAGTGACTAGTCCATAGAAAGAAACTACTCCACCATGCCTAAAAGAGAGCTCATGATCTTCAATAGTACATACCCAATACATGAGTTAGGATAACTTCTCTTCACAACTCGATAACTGATAATCTATTGTGTATCTATTCATTCGAACCCAATATTAGGTTGTTGTATATGTAGTCTCGAGAAATGTACACTTGCAATTTTTTTCGATGAGTGTTTTGACAATCTTTGCACAAGCAGCCTGTAGTACGGATTTTATATCTATTAGAATTCATGAATTGAAGAAAGAAAAACTGAATTGAATATTAAAAGTGAGTCTATGAATTACAGAGAGGGATATATATATATATATATATACCCAGGTCCTAACTAACTTATCTTAACCTTAGTTAATTATCTAACTTAAACTAATCTTAACTAACAAACTGAATCCTTTTATATTATTTACATAAAACTCCACCTTCATATTATTAATTATAATAAAGACCCCTTAGCTAATATGTTTAACACTCCCCCTCAAGTTGGACTGTGTATATCCAATACACCCAACTTGCTCATAAGTATATGAAATTGTGTAGTAGAGAGTGGCTTGGTTAATATATCAGCCAGTTGATTTCTTGAACCAATGTGGAGAGCCTTGATCACTCCTTCTTGAACTTTGTCTCTGACAATATGACAATCTATCTCGATATGCTTTGTTCTTTCATGGAAAACTGGATTTTGAGCAATATGGTTGGCTGCTTGGTTGTCACAGAACAAAAGGGCTGCCTTGTCATGTTGTATTTGCAAGTCTCTTAATAGCCCAATCAGCCATATGATTTCACAAGTTGCCCCTGCCATACTTCTGTATTCTGCTTCTGCAGAAGATCTGGACACTGTTTGCTATTTTTTAGATTTCCATGATATTAGAGATTCTCCCAAGAATATCCAGAAACCTGTTACTGATCTTCTTGTGTCTGAACAAGCTGCCCAATCTGCATCAGCAAATCCTTTCAGCTGCAAATCAGAATTTGATGGAAAGAAAATTCCTTGTCCAGGTGCAGCTTTGAGATACTGTAGAATTTTGTTAGCTGCCTGTAGATGTGGTATCCTTGGTTGTGAAAGGAATTGACTTAGTTTATGTACTGCAAAAGAAATATCAGGTCTAGTTAGAGTAAGATAGAGCAGTTTTCCAATTAAAGTCCTATAAGAGCTAGGATCTGGAATAAGCTCTCCTTCATTTAAACTTAACTTAGCTTCTGGTTCCATAGGAATTTTTGATGGTTTTGATCCTATGAAACCAGTTGATTCAAGGAGTTGCAAAGTATAGTGTCTTTGAGATACAAATATTCCTTTATTATTCCTTGCAATTTCCAATCCAAGGAAGTATTTTAGATTCCCTAAATCTTTAAGCTTAAATTTTTTATTGAGTAAATTTTTCAATTCATTGGCTGCTTGAAGATCATTACTAGCCACAATAATGTCATCTACATATACTAGTAATGCTATGAAAGAAGATCCTTTAGTTTTAGTAAAAAGAGTATAGTCGTACTTATTTTGTGTGAAACCATGAGTAAGTAAAGCTGAGGAGAATTTTTCATACCATTGCCTGCTTGCTTGTTTGAGTCCATAGAGACTTTTATTTAATCTACACACTTGTGACTCCCCCTTGCTATGGAAACCAGGAGGAAGTTTCATGTATACTTCTTCAGTCAAATCTCCATGTAAAAAAGCATTGTTTACATCTAATTGTAATAAATGCCAATTTTTAACAGAAGCAAGTGCTAAAATAATTTGACAGTAGCTAATTTAGCAACTGGAGAAAAGGTTTCAGTGAAATCAACTCCTTCTTGTTGTGTATATCCTTTTGCTACTAACCTTGCTTTATATCTTTCAATGGATCCATCTGCTTTCAATTTTACCTTGTAAACCCATTTGCACCCTATTGGTTATTCAACTATCTCACACCAGTATCTTTGAAATACTCCGATAGCCACACTTTAGCACAGGGGTGCCAGGGAATGTCTAGTTTGCCTCACACTTTGGTCCGAGGTACCAGGGAGTGTCCAATGCCTCACACTTTAGTACCTAATCCACCTCGCAAATACCGGAGGAAACCTCACGCAGTATCCAGACTCGGGTACCAGGGAGTGTCCGTAGGCCACACTTTAGCACTACCATGGGTGTCAGGGAATGTCGAAGTTCTCTAGCGCTACCATGGGCGCCAAGGTATGTCCAATTTTGCCACCGTCGCATTACAAAGATAATCTAGCCGCAATCTCAACACGTCACACTTTGGTACACAATTACTAGGGAGTGTCCACAACACAATCTCAACTACACACTCTTTTCCATACTGACTACCACATACCGTGCATGTACAACTGACTCCACATGTATGTCATGAAATCTTAAACATAAAATAAGATGCTGAATTATAGGGACAACGTACGTGCGGGGATTGTTAAGTCGTAATACATCATTTCAATCGTCCAAATATAACCAAATGGGTTCCTATTTTAGTAAATTTCCCAAACAGAGCCTAAAAGTCCATGAAACAACACCCAAACAGTCCCTTAACATAAAACAAGCAAAAACCAGAAATTGTCAAAGGACGCGTGCACAGGCCGCTCGCGCGAGGGGTTGCTTGCGCGGGCCGCTCGCGCGATATAACCAATTTTCGTTTTCTTTTAAAAACTTTTCTTTCTGCCAGAAAAGACACAGCTCGCGCGCGTGGGCTGCTCGCGCGAGGGGTCGCTCGTGCGGGCCGCTCGCGTGATCGCGCGCTCGAGTTCAGGTAGTGTCTTCGTCTTCTTCGCTGAACTTCCCCTATTTCAGTTTTAAGCGGTCTTTTTGACCCATTTTGAAATTCGATTACTACGATGCCTTATTATATATGGATCTCTTCGGTTTTTCGCAAGGAACGTGAATCTACAATCAATTTAACACCAAACGATCCATAACTCTCGGATTTTACGAAAATCCAAGAGACGACGAAAATTTCGTTTTAATCATACGTCACCATACGGACGAATTAAGTTCTAATTTTACAACCGTATACTCTACATACTATAATCTGAAATATTTCATTCTAAAAACAGATTTTAGTTGAGTTTGGAAAATTCAGGATTTTCAAGTTATGGATTTCCTACGTAAGAACATCAATGGAGATTTCTAAATTAAGCTATATAAATAGAAATCAAAGCATGAATTACATTAGAAGTGAGTTAATAATACTCACTGAGATTAAGAGTGTAAAGATTGTTGAGAAAGACAACCAATTTAAGAAATCCAATTGATGCTTGGCTATTGAAGCCTTGAGTTTCTCTCTCTAAATTTCAGTAATAAGGAACTCTCAAACTCTCTCTGGAATATGTGTGTACAGAAAGTGTAGTGTGTATGAGTTTATATAGAACTCACATTCTTGGGCTCCAAGTTGGGAGTTGTAATCTTTACTCAACAACTAAGTTGATTAACAATTACTAATTGAAGGAAAAACACAGCTTATTAAGGAGTTATACATACGTACACACACTGTGATACAACTTCACAGATGCTCTAAGGGTCACATATAGGTGTATAGGGGTCAAGAGGTGTTTGGGTAATGCTAACTTCTAAGCATAACTCAACACACTCAAAAAAGATTTAACCAAACAAGGCATAGGCAATCATTAGTTGCCATAAATGGAAAAGCAAGTGTCACTTCATGATTGGAGTATCCCATATGGTGGGAGATGATCGCAGCGTGGACAGCTTTGAACATAAACTGATATTTTTGCGACGCGGTGATCCCCCACAAAAATACAGAAAATTGTTTTTAACGTAAGAAATGATTTTCCGGTTTTATAAAAATACTGTTTGAGTTAAAAGAAACCATTTCCATCATTTTGAAATACTGATTTGAAATCCAACACAGGTATTACTAAAATTTTTAAAATTACAATTTGACCCCAAAAGAATTTTGATAAGAAATAAAACAAGAAATAACATTCAGAACACGAGAAATGAAATTTAAAAAGAATTAACAACACACCTTAAATATGAAATGCAAATTTAAATAATTAAATAAAAATGCAGGTTGTTACACCAACAAATAATTAAATTCATTTTTCGATTGTTGGATACTATGTATATGAAACAAACCAAAATAGTGACTAGATCGAGCACGCAAATGCGTTGTCCGAAAAATAATTTTATGTCCCACACTTAGTTGTTTGTGGACTAAGACATATTGTTCTTGAGGATACTACGATCTAGTATAATCGAGACAATAAACTTTATTATACTCTGTAGAATATATGTATACAAATGGCTCTCAACTGACTATAGAATAGATGAAGAAGAGAAGAGAAAATTTGAAAATCAAGTCCCTCAAAACTAACTAACTCTATTGTATATATAGAGGTGTCTATTGGGTAAGAGATGTCTCTCTACTCAAATGGTTATGTCCAACACCTATACACTACATATATAATAGCATATACACGTTTATCAGCCATTAGAACATATGAAATTCAAACAAATTCAAATTTTCTACATGAAAAGTTGTGACTCTTCACAGACTGGGCCCAGTTAACTGGTCGAACGGGGTTGGTCGACCGGTCAAATGTCCCTCTGCCTGAACTTGTTTAAAAGCTTCATAAGCCGTTGACTCGGTCGAAGGAACCCGGTCGATCGGTCGAAAACCCATCTGCTAGAATCTTGAAACTTAATATTCCAAGCCTTCCCATGAGCATTGAGCCGGACCATAGTGATCCTAACAATCCCCTTGAGCTTACATAAGATCCCATTCACACCTCGAATCTAACCAAAAGTGCCTCTCAATTTCTATATAATGGAACATGATCAAAGCATACAAAACTAGTTCGATCGGATCAGAGAAAAGAAAAATTATTCCCTTTCTCTCTCTCTCTACAAAACAAGTGTTTTAGCTACAATTCTTCTCTGCCCATTTTGTTTCACAAAAGTATAGTTTTTTGTATTCGATCTATCAACTATAGTAATAGAATACAGTATTGGTTGAAAAATATTAGAGATAAATTCAAGTGTTGTCATCAATAGTGTATTTTGCAGACATTGACTGCTTCATTTTATCGTAAAAATAAGTTTGTGGAATACCCAGTTGCACACCGATTACGAAATTTGGTAGGGACAAATATTTTTTTTAAGAAAGTCTCTAGTACATGCTTTGAAGATCTGTTAGTTGACTTTTTGAAAAATTTCTCCAAATCGAACGCATTATATTCAGCACTTGGTCAATCAATAGTAGTTAGTTATAATGCCCCGTTTGCAAGAGTGGAAGCATAGGGCTAGGGTGGGCTATAGTCGCACCCAAAATTAAATTTTTTTTAATTACATGTGATATTTTAGCTCAAATAGTGTAGTCCCCCCCCCCCCCCCCCCCCTCAATTTGGGATAAAAAATTTATATATGTAATATTTTAGCCCAAATGTAGTTTAGTTCAACCCAAAAGTTAAGAATTTTTTTCGTGCATATGATGCCCAAACGTAGTTTAGCTCATCTCAACTAAGTGTTCCAAATCCAATTTGACACCATGCATTATTGATAAATAGACCCCAAAATGTATAAATATATAGACCCCAATTTTTTTTATTTTTTATTTAACCTCAGCGCACACCCCCCCCCCCCCCCCCCCCCAAATATATATATAATATATATATTTTTTCCTGGCTCTGCCCTTGTCCGTTTTACAATAATTTATAGGGTTAATTGCACTTTGCGCCCCTGAAGTTTGGATAGTTTTGCATTTTGCACCCTAAAGTTTCAAAGTTGGCACTTTGGTCCCTAAAGTTTGGGATGAGTTGCACTTTAGTCCCTTCAAGACTTTTTGCGACGAAATTTTCACTTTTAGTGACTAAATCATTCGTCACTAAAGGACTATTTGGATTTATTTGCCATATTTGTGAAACTTTAGGGACCAAAGTGCCAACTTAAAAACTTTAGGGTGCAAAGTACAAAACCACCCAAACTTCAGAGGTGCAAAGTGCAATTAATCCTAATTTATAAGTTTGTGGGAGTTATTGGAACTCCAAAATATAGCATAAAATAGTTTGATGAACCAAATTTTGTGATTCAATTACACAAATTTGAAAATTGGTTGAAAATGTGAGTAAGTTGTGATGCAATTGAATTGCAGAAGCAAAATTGTTCCATAAAGGTCCTTCAACCAAAATGGCGCCGGCTTGTTGAATCCACCACATTAACGTACTATTATGGCATGATATTTTAATCTAGACCATACATCTGCGCCCTATTTTTAGTGTCTACATGATAAGCAAAGTGATTGTCATGACCTCACTGAAAATAGGGGCAGATGCATGGCCTAAATTAAAACATCATCTCATATCAGTATGTGGATATTGTGCGACGGTTACACCAGTGCCGGTCCTGACTTTTAGGGGGCCCTATGCGAAGTTCTAAAACAGGGCCCTCTATAAATTTTCGTATAAGAAAGATGACATTACTAAAGGAAAACTTATTTACAAAAGAAAGTGACTTATATTACTATTAAGTAAAACTAACTTACATCAAATAATAGTATTACTTAAATGTTGTCGTTCCTGCATTTTTAGCTACAAAATCACCGATTATACTTGTATAATCAATCTCCTTCACCATATCTCTTTCAATAGATAACTTAGTTATATAACCTGTTCAATCTTTCTTGTGACATAGCTCTAACACACGTGTACGGGTTTATCGAACTCATTTCATTTGTCTTGCATGATAATATGATGTGACATTTATTGTGGCACATGTGTGAGTGAGTTGTAACTCACGAGTCGATTTGGGTGTTTGTATAAGTGAACCCTCTGAGACACTGTAGAATTGATGTTTTGATGTTGTGTCATCTCTCCGAGATTGAGACGGTCATTGTGGAATACCATAAATGTTATCTGAAAATAAATGTTTACATGTGTATTTCACTATCTGTATTATTATGATGTTTAGAAAATATTTATGTCGTTATGTTTTATATCCCTATGAGGACGAATTAATATGCTACATAATTGGTAGGCTAATTAGTAATTTCGTAAAATCACGTGGGACCGCGTTTTAGCAGATAGACGGAACTTAGATGAAAATTTTTATAATTTATAGTTTTACTCGTAAAGTGATAACTTAGACATTTAATACGTTTTAAGAGATAATTGGTGGATTAGAGAACTCGCGGGATGTTAAACACAAATACAGAAAGTGTTGCCTATATAGGGGTGACTTAAAATTTTTTGTAAGTGTTCAAAATCTCATCATCAATAGATTGTAACTTCTTCAAGTCGAACAAAAATCCAAAAGTTTGTCCATATAAGTGAAATTGTTCAACTACTATTGAGGGATGAAAGGACTTGATCCACTATATAAATAAAGAAGTTAACTCTAAAGGATTCTTCTCACATCTTCAATTATACTCTCATCAAATTGTCTTTTTCTATGAATGATGCGTTTCTCACAAAATACATATTTAATTAATTCCCATAGTATTTGTAATTTTCTTAGCTTCAACCATAGCCTCCACAAAATCCAAACTCTTCATGTTTTTCAAAAAATAAAATAAATCATTTCAATTGATTAGTTGTAATGTTGGGCCTTTTTTTATAATTGACTGGGCTCTTAAGTTCATAGAATATTGTGTTTTTTTTTTTATATGTACATACATAAGTTTAAAGACTTAATTTGAATGGGGGCCCATGGCATTGGGAGCCCTACGCGACCGCTTGCTTTGTTTCCCCTCAGGACCGGCTCTGGGTTGCACTAAGGTTTTGTTTGGTTCATGGATTTCGTGAAGTTTAAGAGAGGGGAAAAGAAAACAAGATGAAAAATTAATCTCATCCTTAAAGTAAAAGTGACTAGTTTTTTTTATCTTGTTTTCCTTTCTCTTCTATTTTTTCTCATAAAATTCATGAACCAAATAAAGCCTAAATAACTTCTCTCTTACACAAGTAGCCTCTTATTTAATTGTGATGACATATGGTGGAATATAGCCGTGATATTGATTGAATGTGTTCTCCGTCAGAAGGCAATAAAAACGACCGACAAAAGCGGTCACGTGACAGTCGTTATCATACACGTGCGTTCCGTACTTCTCTCTTTTACCTAACTTAACCAACCACCACCACAACCGCTAGATCTATTCACACCCCAAGTCAAAAACCCAACTAAATCAACGGTTCAAATAAGGCCAGTTGTGGACCCCACAAGTCGAAGAAGAGTAAAATATGAAGAAGTTATTATTGAGCACGCCACATTTGTATAATAATTTGGTGTGACCTCTCTAATAAACAGAAATCATATACCCACTAACACTAAGGCCATCTCCAAGGGGGGAGCCATCACCCTAGCCAAAACCTTCAACTACCAAAATGCCTAGTCAAAACCTCAAATTTGGTCTCCAATGCAAAGAGCCATCACATGAGCCAAAATGGCTCTTTCCCAATTGGAGAGCCAAAATGCCTAGGATGATGGAGGTGAGCTAAAAAAATGGCTCCAATGATCATGGTGGTTGGCCTATGTGCTTCAATTTGATTGGGTTTGGGATGTGGGCCAAGTCATTGATTGAATGAAAAAATGGCAAAACAAATAAATGGCTAGTCATTTGGCTATTGTGGTTGGAGTGGCTTCCATATATTGGCTAGGCATTTTCCTATTCAACTAGCCAAATTGGTATTTTGCCTAGCTCAAATGCCTAGCTCCCTTGGAGATGCTCTAAGGGCTATAACATATATTACATGTGTATATGGGGGGTAGTATTTTTTTTTAACCTCATCGCATGATTCCGTAAAAGTTGAGGGTATATGTGTGGTTGAAATTGAGAGATCACACCATGCAATCATACTGATGTGACGTGACAAGCTCACTGAATAATTTCTCGTAAAAGGAGTTTTTATTGAGTCGCCACGCTACATTTGTATAATGATTTGGTGTGACCTCTCTAATAAAAAGAAGTCATGTACCCAAACACTAAGGGTTAGGACATATGTTACATGTGTTTATGGTGGGTAGTATTTTTTTTTTTTTTTTTAATCAAATGGCATGATCTCATAGAAGTTGAGGGTATATGTGTAGTTGAAATTGAGAAATCACACCATTCAATCACACTGATATGACGTGACGTGATGTGACGGGTTCACCGAATAATTTCTCGTAAAATATCAGTCACCGAAAAAGAAACTAATACGTATTTGACACGACGTCGTCTGAATTCTGAGCGATATTTTGGAATAAGCCCGGATTCAGCGAGTGCTCTGTCCGATGATATGCGTGTGTTTCTATAATTGGAGACGTCTCTCATTTATTGGCCCTCGTTAATTTGAGGGACCTAAGTTGGGGGAAATTTGCTTCCTTAGAGAGAGAAAGTCATCATTATAAGATATAGAGGAGAGAGAGGGAGAGATTACGCTGGCTGTAACGCGCGTATTGGAAGAGGAGACCGTATCGCTCTTGGTAGAAGAAGAAGGGCAGCTTGAATTTGCAATGGACGGCCAAAACAACCATGACTTTAATTCGGGCCACCGGAAAGTCCACTCCGATGATCATTTGGCCGTCCAAATCCCCGAGACTGCTCATCAGATTAGCCAGGGTCTCTCTCTCTCTCTCTCTCTCTGTTCAATTTTAAATCCTGATTACTTACAATTTGTATATGTACATGTGCATATATGTATGTGTGTATGTGTGTATTTTGTAGATTGCCCTATTCTATGGTGGAGTTTGTTGTTCCTTCAGTGCATATTCTGAATAGTGAATCAACAATGCTACATACACTCCTCCAATCACATCCTAAATTACATCTTATGTTTTAAATATATGTACCCTATGATATGTAAGTGGTGTCCAGCAAAGTGTCAAATCTATGCTTTTTGTTTAATTTTATTTTTTTTTGGAAATGAAAGTTTTAAATAGTACTCAGAAAACCAAAATTACGTGCTGTTAAAAATATGCGAAATACTTGGGCACACAAAGACACAACTTTTTGTGACACAACTTAAGAGGTGTTTATCTCTCTCCCGAGTCCAGTGACATCACATCGCAAAAGTTGTGTCTTTGTTGTCCCAATCTTTACTCTAAAAATAAGGACCAATTTATGCACGCATATGGATATATATAATGTATATGATTGAACTTCAATTGAAAGTTTTTTTGTTTTCTGTTTTTTGTTATTGTTATTTTGTGTGAGAATTGTTATGACTCGCAACAAAAGAGTCCTTTGTTGGTTATGTGATTTATGTGTTCCGAAGTAGCTCAAGTAATTCAATTCTTGATTTATTTCCAGTTGTTGAGGATTTATCTAACCAGAAAAAAGAAAACTCATTATTTTCAATATATTTAAGAATTCTTAGATTGCTATAATTTGCATATATAGTAATTTAATTTGGAATTCATAGATTGTAATAATATGCACAATTATTTCTTGATCTGGTATGGTTTAGTTTGCAATAATTAGATTACAAGCCCGTTTGTATATGTCACGCCCCGGAGCAGCATAAATAGAGAAAAATAAATTTCCTTTATGGGTCCATAGGGAATGACGGGTGAATAACCGCGTTGTCATCTAATCAAACCAATAAACACCACGATAGGGAGGATGCTATTCATAGAACATATCTTATTAACATAATCAGAGGCTACAGCGGAAACTATAAAAGGTATGAAAGCAACAGATGCCCAAGTACCAATTATAAAAGTCTACTAAAACTATTACAACAGCTGGCTTATAGTCTCAGGCCTATAACAATAACAACAACAGATATACAAACTAACTATATAAAGCAGCACATCTTCGTCTTCCAGCCTTCAGCTCCAAGTCTGGCAGAACTATCAGTCTTCAGTCCTCAAGACCTACAAATCCCTAGACATTGGAATGTCCAGGGCATAAACGCCATCAGCTTTGAATACAAAGCTGAGTGAGTACATTAAACAACACTCCTCACCGCTATTGTTCAGCATCTTAAAATGCGGTTAATCTCTTATCAATGACGTCACTCACGGACATAGCAGAGGTCTCATTAAACTATGCATGAATTCATCGATAACAAGAATCATATTAAATGAACTCAATAATAAAGATCATGGTATACATATCTCATCACGTATTCACCAAATCCATGCATGTAACCATGCAACCACCCATGCATCTACCTTTACGTCGGGACGCTGAATCCACGACTGAACCATCATCATACTAACCATTCCCATATTCACATCCATATCCATGTTCTTATTCTCATCCGTATCCATACGTCGATCCCATAATACCAATCTGAAAACCATTAGTCGATACAGTAATGCCAATCGGAATCACCCGACTAGGCAATAGATCCCAAAATCCCTTGATAGGGTTACCGGTCGTCTACACGGTACCACCTATCTGTAAACGATGGAAGCGGCACAACGGACGTCTTCTACGCTGTGTATATCCTCACTGGTCGTCTACACAGCTGAGAATACATTAGAGCACTAGCCGGACGTCTTCAACGGTACACTGGACGTCTTCAACAGTGCATACGCATCACTGGACGTCTTCAACAGCGAGAGGCGCACTAGGAACTCTAACCATCCCACGTCCACCCGGCTCGTCAGCCGTTGATCCCACGGATCCAAAGTACCAATATCTCATTATTCCACATTGAAGCACATATCCCATTTCTCATCATATTCTCTTGTCTCTTTATAACACCATCCCATGCATGCTGACACATGTTGTGTAATGCTCATCTACTAAGTACAGGAAATACCACATGCTCTGTATTCAACATATCTACTCATTTCTGATTATTAACATGCTGTCGTATTCCATTCTACTATTCAGTTCAGCAATATTATCATGTAACAGTTAAACAGTTCATCTCATAACAGTGTTGCACTATCTCTTAAATTAACAATATCGCATAATAAAAGCATGGATCAACATTTAATCAACTAAACAGTTCATATTATAATCAACAGGAAATAAACATGTTCTGCAAGGTTCGATCGATTGAGGTCCTCTCGATCGATTAAAGTCAAACGAAGTTCGATTGATCGAAGTCATTTCGATCGCTCGAGGAAAAGTCATTTCGATCGCTCGAGGAAAAGTCGTTTCGATCGATCGAAGTTCCTTCGATCGATTGAGGAAGCGGTAAGTTCGATCGATCTAGAATAGTTCGATCGCTCGAACATCGTCTTCTATCCAGAAACTGGGCAGCGATGAACAAAGATCTCGGGGTCACAATATACACGTTCTAAACTGCATATAAACATACTAAAGTCATCCCTTGAGTGAGTTAATGAACTCACCTCTCTCCGGTCGTCCGGTGGCGGCGTTCCGAGCTCCGCGGTGGCGGCTATGGTGAGCTCGTTCTCTCTCTCCTTCTTCTCTTTCTCTCCTCTTCTCCTCTCTGTCTCTATTCTCCTCTTCTTCTGCTCCTCTTCTTGTTCTCTTCTTCTTCTTCTCCTTCTTCTCTTTCTGCCCAAGCACATATATATATATATATCACACACACACATACGGTTACATATATATATATATGGAACACACATACACACACAAGCTCTCTCTCTCTCTCTCTCTAAACTGCCAAACACCACACACACACAAAACACACGTATATATATAGGGAAACAAGAAGGGCAGGTGGCAGAATGCGTAAACTGGAATTACAACGTTCGATCGATCGAAGTGAGTTCGATCGATTGAGAACAGGTCGGTTAAGGTTCGATCGATTGAAAGAAGTTCAATCGCTCGGGAAAGGGTACACATCACAGAATCAGGTCGGCAGAGATTCGATCGCTCGAAGTATGTTCGATCGATTGAGAAAGCACAATGTTCGATCGATCGAAGTGAGTTCGATCGCTCGAGAAAGATTCTTCCCCAAGGTTTCACACAAGCATACAGGGTCTTATTTATATAACCATGCATCCGAAAATACAGGGTATTACAGTATAGGCTTATTTGGGACCGACAATTGCTTATTTGGAAGTATTGAGAGATTTGAATCCTTTTTGGGAAAAAAAAAAGAAAAAAAAGAAGAAATAGGCAGCTTTTTTGCATAAATTGAATTCACTTTCAAGATGAAAAAACAGCAGCAAATTTTGCAATTTTTTTCAAAAATCTTTTTAAAGAAAAATCTCTTATTCCCACAATATTACCAAACAGGCTTTACATAGCTTAACTGAAATGAATTTATCTGATACAAGTTTATGTCACATGTTTTGAAAATCTCAGATTCATGGTTTCAAGTTGGGTTTGTTCTGACAACCGGAATCAACAGTGCTTACGTGTTGGGGTACTCCGGGACGATCATGGTTCCTCTTGGTTGGGTAGCCGGCATAGTCGGTTTAATTGCAGCCACGGCAATCTCATTGTACGCAAATGCCCTTGTTGCTAAGCTCCATGAATATGGGGGGAAGAGGCACATCAGATATAGAGACCTTGCTGGATTTATCTATGGTATGAGCAAACAAATTATGTGGAAAGATAAAATTAAGGAGGAAGCATATTAAACCCCTATCCTCTAAGGTTCTGTTTGGTTCACGGATATAGGAAGAGAAAACATCGATAGAAACACTTTTTTTTGTTTTGTAAAGGCTCTGTTGGTTCCTGATTTTGTGATGTTTCCAAGAAAAGAAAAAATTGAGGAAAATGCTTTTCTTTTTTCTTTGTTTGGTTAATATGGAAGACAATGATTAGAATAGGAGAGAAAAGAAAATTGGGTTTTCAGTTTCATCTTTTCTTGACTTCCTATTACATTATAAAATTTTCAATTTTGGATGTTTTTAAGCATGGAGAAAGGCGCAAGCGAACTGGTCTTCCTTCTTCTTCTTTTTTCCTTGTTTTTCCTAAGTCTGGAAACCAAACAGAGCCTCAAAGGAAAACAGTGAAGAAAATAGGGTGGAAATCAAATTGAAGTTTCTGAACTTAGTGTTACTTCCCTTCCCGTTTTCTTGCGTTCTGGTTGTATTTTTAAAATTTAGAATTTCTAATGGGTTTTATGCACGAAAGAAAATGCTTGAAATTGGTTTTCCTTCTCGTTTTTGTTTCCTTCTCTAAATCTGCAAAGCAAATGGAGCCTCCCCTTTTTTTGCTCGACATTCTAAAACTCTGTGTGTGTGGGTGCGTGGGTGGGGGGTGGGGGGGAGGGGGTTAGGGGTTATGTGGGGAGAGGTGTTGTGGAAATAGCATGTTTTACTTGCATTCACATAGCTATTTTGTATAATGTGGCTTTCACTGTTGCAGGCCGGAAAGCTTATTTCCTTACATGGCTATTGCAGTATGTTAACCTTTTCATGATTAACACTGGATTTATCATCTTGGCTGGTCAGGCCCTAAAGGTAACATCTATTTCAACATATATTTTCTTATTCAAATTACCTATTGATCAAGTGTTTCATTATCCCTTCTTACCTTTTAAGTGGAATATTTATTGGTTTCAACTATCTTCAAACAAGAATTCAGTGTAACTTTCCAAAATTTGTTATTTGAAATATGACAGCATTTGGTTCATCATACTCAATAACTATTTGTCATTTAACTGATACAGATGAAATTACCAATTATATATAAAGCTCTTTTATGATTTGGAATAAACGGGCAGAAATGATTATTTGAGAATACCCAAAGCTTTTTGTTTCTGAATTCATCAATTTGGGCAATTTCTATGCAGGCGACATATGTGCTTTTTAGGGATAATCATGACATGAAGCTCCCATACTTTATAGCAATCACAGGATTTATATTTGCATTGTTTGCCATATCCATTCCCCATTTATCAGCTCTAAGGATATGGCTAGGATTTTCAACATTCTTCAGTCTAGTATATATCGTCATTGCCTTTGTGCTGGCACTTAAAGACGGTATGATCCCCTGTTCTTATCTGGTCTTTTATACTTGAAAGTCCACAATATGAAATGTAACGATTCCCTACCTATTGCATCAAAAAATTTTTTTTATGATTTTTGCTGCCTTTTCTTGCCTATATTTGGCTTAATTTAATTTTCTGCATTGTGCCTTTGAACTACCTACATTTATTAAATTTCACATGTGGGATCATCTTTACCAACTAATACTATGTCATGCCTTATGGCGTACAGAATGGATATACGACTATTCTTGAAATCTAGAACACTGTTAAATCTGTTTAAAATTATACTGACTTGAGAAGTATGAAATAAAGAAAAAGCTGGATCCTTACATTGTTGTATTGTTACACTTGTATCAATTTTGAAAGCAAATAAGAAAAGAAAACATAGTGCAAATGTGTATTGCTAGCTCATTAAATTTTTGTTTGGTGCCAAATATACCTCAACATTGTTTATATTTTCACAGGAATTGAGGCTCCACCCAGAGACTATTCCATCCCGGGGTCAAGTACAAGCAAGATCTTCACAACTATTGGTGCATCTGCAAACCTTGTTTTTGCGTTCAATACTGGAATGCTTCCCGAAATACAGGTAGACCAAATGTCTATTAATTTCAAACGATGACAATGTGTTCTGTTTAATTCTGCTAAACAAAGAGTGAGTCAGCATGATTTGGATCATAGGCTTTTGTGATTTAATTAATTGTGTGCCTAAAAATATGTAGCATCTACCCAGTTTAAGTGTTACACTGAATAAATGCTCATAGTGGCCTCTAAATGGAAGTCTGTAATTTATTTGCTAAGTTGAGAATTGGTAACAGCATATTCAGTATGAAGGAAAGAGGGAGGGATGCCTCTTCCTTAATGGCCAACCATTTCTTCTCTCTCCAAAAGTGTAGGAATTGGGACTTTGGGAGAGAGCAGAAGATCTCTATTCCGACTTTTTGTCCCTGAACAAAAAATCATTCTTATAGTTAAACACGTAATATTCCATACTTTCCTTTCACCTGTGAATTTCCAAAAATTACTGAGGGTGCCTCTAGTGTAAGTAGTCAGGCTGCATGCCAATTTTTCTCAGCATTAAAGTCTCACATTTTGCCATACTTACATTTTTTTTTGTTTATTGGTTTATTTTGTATCAGGCGACGGTGAGAAAGCCTGTGGTCGAGAACATGATGAAAGCTCTTTATTTTCAGTTCACAGTAGGGGTTTTGCCAATGTATGCAGTTACTTTCATGGGGTACTGGGCTTATGGATCCAACACATCCGCCTATTTGCTTAACAATGTGAACGGTCCTGTTTGGGTGAAAGCATTCGCCAATATTTCTGCCTTCTTGCAAACTGTCATCGCTCTTCATGTACTTGTTCTTATTCCTTACTCTTCTTTTTTTTTTTTTGGTTCTTTTTGCATTGTGCTTTTTCATTTGCTAATATGCATTTTCATTTACTTGTTCTTATTACTCAACTTTCTTTTTTTCTTTATGAATTATGGATTTTCTTAATTGACTTCATAACAAACACTCGTACAAAATAGCCCACTTTTTGTCTTTACTTTTTTGGACGAGTTGGTTTTACCTATAATTAGAAAGTGGTTTTGTCTGCTGTACCCTGACTTGCCCTCAGATTGTTCCAAAGCTAAATGAAAACTCTATCTTTGGATCCGAAGAGAATTTGAACGATTAACATCTTTGTGTCTTTATTGATTTCGAAGGGTATTCAAGTGACAAAATTAAATTACTGTGAAACTTTTGCTAGCTCTTCTTAATTATGCATCAGGCAACTCCTTGGCACTTGTTTTACTAAATATTACATCGATTAATCGATAGGGAGTTTTCAAATCATGATGAACATAAAGCTTTGTGTGCTTCACTAAGTCTGTAATTATTTTCGTGCATACAATTCTTCTATGCCATACCACTGTTCAGACCGGCAACCCACTTGGGAATCTGCAATTGGACCATACTGTCCATCCATTTAGTCCTATCCTCACTTAGAGATACAACATTTATATGTGTATATATATGAGTGGTTGTTTAAGATCATGGAGGTGCACAACCCTTCTGTCAATTCTTAGAGAGAACCTTTCTCCTATGAGAACTTGTGACAAGATTTAATGGATGCATTTATATTCTGTTTCCCTGTTTTTCCTAAGATCTTTATTACTGCACTAACCTTGGCCTTTTTTTTTTTTCCTGCTGTTTGCAGATATTCGCGAGTCCAATGTACGAGTACTTGGACACAAAGTTCGGCATCAAAGGGAGTGCATTGTCTTTTCGCAATTTGTCATTCAGAATATTCGTGAGAGGTGGTTACCTAGCTATAAACACGCTCGTCGCTGCTCTACTGCCATTCCTCGGAGACTTCATGAGCCTTACGGGGGCCATAAGCACGTTTCCCCTCACATTTATACTTGCAAACCACATGTATTTGATGGCTAAGAAGAACAAGCTTCCTTCCATACAGAAGCTATGGCACTGGTTCAATGTCTGTTTCTTTGGTTGTGCTTCTCTTGCAGCAGCTGTTGCAGCATTGAGGCTTATTGCAGTAGACTCGAGAACTTACCATGTCTTTGCCGATTTGTGATTAAATTTTATTTTATTTTTTTTAATACTTTTTTGCACTTATATTTTTAAATGACATTAATTTTTTTTCATAGCTTAAACATGGAAGTTTTCAGCATAGGATATCATATTCAGTTGTTTTTCAATCTACTTTTTTTTTTTTTGCTCAGAAACTAAGATTCATTAATAAAAACCAAACATTACAAAGATCACAATACAAACAACAAACAGAAAAGAAAGGAAAAACAGAGAAGCAAAACAACTAAAGGAACAATAGAAAGGGAAGCATAAGCGACCACAGAACACTCCGTTAGCTGCACGAGAACACCACCAATGCGTCACGAGGGCCGCTGCGGCGAGAAGACCCGAACCCAGGGCAACTTCAACCTTGGAGATGGTATAGACCACCTGAAGAAAGAAGATGGCATAAAGCCAAGCCCAAACAAGTGAAGAAACTTCACCAAAGGGGGCAACCAAAGTTGCTAGAAAAGTTTCCATGGTAACAAAGATTGAACCATGGAAAGTTGAACAGCGGTAGAAGAGAGCTCCAAAGCCACCAATCAAGTCCCAATGAAGACCAAAAAAGCCAATCTACTGTTTCAAGACTGGTCTGGCCTACATCTAACATCTTGAACCCAAAGAGATGCCCGACAGTAAAAGAAAAAGGAACAAGACAAGAACAAAAAAATAGGGAAGGAGATTCCCTAAACATCCTCCACAAAGGAAGGGGACAACTTCACACAGGAAGTGGAGAAGCCAAACAAGGCTTTATATGAAACAGGACAAAAGGGAGTGAAAGGAGGAAGGAGATTGAGAGGCAAGACAGGCCGAACCAGTGGGGAGACTGGAGAAGAAGAGGGGAAGGCGGCTGTTAGGTTAAAAGCCAAAACCCATCTCTACTCTCTCTCTAGGAAAGTCCTAGAGAGAGAAGCTCCTAAGCAAGACATTTCAACTTTGGTCATGTTTTCCTTTCTGTCATTCTTTGTAATTGTACTTTGCTTGGATTTCATTTCTTGGTGATTGCCAACTTCAAATTATTTGTGAGTTTCATGGCACCTCAACAATCTGTTCTAGAACTCTAAAATCAGGTGGATCAGCAACTATGGCAGAGCAAAAGAAAATAAAAACTATTTACTAAGGACCCGTATGGTAACATTGATAGTTTCCCGTTTTCTAACTCAACAATGGAAACTTTTTTTTCCCGTTTTCTAACTCTAACAATGGAAACTTTTTTTTTTTTTTTTTTGGGGGTGGGGTAGCAATTTTGTTTTCGTTTTTGAAAAAGAAAAGGGGAAAAAAAAAGGAAACGATAAAACAAACAGGTTTATATTTTTTGTATCAAGGAAATGAAAACAACAAATAGAAAATTGAAATTGCAACATTACCGAATGGGCCATAAAATTGGAATATCAAGGAATTCAAAAGCTCTGAAAGATTTCACAGGTTATTAATCATGTATTCTGAAGATCAAGAGATGTAACATGAGCTACCACAGGACTAGCCAGCAGAATATACGAATTTTTACGCAACCCATCACCAATTGGGGTGTCTTCCACACATCAACTTTTCAAGTTATTCCCAAACCCATCAACTTTTAAAGTCATGCTTTCAAAATACGACTTCTGCCTAAATTTTGTTACTAAAGTCGCAAGTTCAAAATTTGACTTCGAAAACAAAAAAAAAAAAAAAAAAAAGAAAAAAAGAAAAAAAAGAAGAAAAAAAAAGTTCTATTGGCACATAAATTTCAACCCAAATTTAAGCTCAATCCAAATTCAAGTCCAACACAAAGAAAGTTCCATGCTAGTTAAATTGGCCCAATAGGTCAACTGGCCAAAAATTCAAATGAAGATTAAGCTCAGCTTGACCCAATAAGATCACTTGGCCCAATAAGATTAGATGGCTCAATACGAACACGCCCACAAAATTATTTCAAAACCCAAACACTAGTCATTGTACCCCAAGTATGACTCACGTATCTTCAAAGTTGGGCTTGCGGATGAGGTATCAATGTTCGGATTTTGAATAAAGATTCGGAACATCATTTGGGATCCTTGAAAATGAGATACATATCATCTCACATGGAGATGATACAAGTAAAAGAGACAGTTATGTAAAAATGGATATCAGTATGCGAATTTCAAATAGGATATTTGAATATCACTTGAGATCCTTGAAAAATACGTATCATCTTAAATAGAGATGACAAAAACAAAATGAAGGTCATACTAAGTCAAAGATGATATCCTAATTCGAATGCTGGATGAAAGAAGAAAATACGTACCATCTCACATGGAGATGGTACAAAACAAAAAGAGGCATCTGTCATCAAGGGATGATGATATATCAATATTCGAATTATGAATATTGATTCTGGAAGATACGTATTCTATTTTAAATTACAAGGAGATATGGTATTATCCCAGGGAAACCTCTATAAATAAAGGACCACAAGCATCAGATAGGGGAGGACAGAACAAAAACGGGGAAAAAAACTAAGAGTTCAGAAAATATACAAGTTAGAGTTGCAGAAGAGTAAAAGAGAGAAAGAGACAGAGTTAGAGCTATAGAAGAAGAATATGTTAATACAAGACCCCCGAAGTATCAAACACAATAGAGTTCATCAGGTAAAGGATTCCAAACCCTCTGGCAAAAAAGGATGTATTCGAATCTAATGTATTCTAGCTATGTAACAAAACGGACCAAAATCCGTTCTTTCAATCAACAAAATTCCTTCTTATTTGCCATCTGTTGTTTCTTTTTGTTTAATTTTGTTTTCTTTTTATCATTAATTGGAGATCAAAGTAATTAACGATCTTCCATTAAGCAGATCGGAGACAGGGACACCACAAATCAAACAATAAACACTGTTGTACGACAGTGGTAATTTGTTAAACACAGATTTTTGAATCTTATAAAACGAACACAACTCAGCGAGACGACGAAAATATGTGTCAACAAATTTCTGGCACGCCCGGTGGGACCTGTCTCTCCTCCCATCTTTCGATAAAAGAAGAAACATAACAAAACAAAAAAAAATAAAGTTTGATGGCTTTTAGAAGGATCAAAAAATGATCTTACTAACTTTGAGATTCGTATTTTTTCTCATCAAGATCCTAGAAAAGCCGAAGTATACTCTCTGTTAGCCTTAAGGTATATTAAGGCATATTTAATTATGTTTTGATGATGTCAAATATGCTATGATAATTACATTATTCATATTGATTCATTCCTTGTTATTATCATAGTCATTTTCATGCTCATATATAATCTCATGTATTAATTTTGTATCAATGTTTTAACATCTTTGTGTGCATGAGATTCAATTGGTGTAGATCAAGATTACAAGGAGCTCAACAAGGATCAAGCTTGAAGACTTGAAGATATTTCATCCTTGGTTGAAGTCTAGGACCATCATTGTAAGGCATCTTGATCTCACACTCTTAGGGGCTCAAACAAATGCTAAAAGTTAAAGTTTTGGAAACAAATTTTAAATGGGTCATCTTTAAAGCAATGCCCCAACCAATTGAAGAATAATTAGATGTTGAGTTTTATATGGTTGGAAAGGTATTTGAATCTAGTTTCCAAAACATCAAACGGATTGAAAATCCGATTTTTGTAGAGGGAGTTATGGCCATTTTAGTGGAGATGTGTCAGTCTGCCAAACAGGGAGGGGCAGTCGACTGAAGGCCCGATGCAGTCGACCGAAGTGAGCAGAATGCAAACAGAACCCTCTGTAAACAAATCTCAGTCGACTGCTTCAAGGTCCAGTCGAATGCTTCATGTTCCAGTCGATTGTAGCGACCTAGAAAGGCATAACGGCTAGTTTTTAAAGGGGCTTTTAATTACCAAATGTGCCACCAACGGCTATAATCTTCCAAGGCCTATAAATACATGTTTTCCCAAGCTATTTGGGTTTGGTGCACACCTGTAAGTGCTCCGGGAGTAAAGGAATCCTCAAGAGGTGTTCTTGAGGGGTGGACGTAGGCCGTGGGGTGCGATTGCCGAACCACTTGAAAAATCGGTTTGCAAGTTTCTCTTCCCTTCTCTCTTTTACATAATTGCTTGTGATTGTGCTTAATTTGGTATTAAGTTTTTTAAAAGGTTAATATTCCGCTAAAACCTTATTCACCCCCCCTCTAAGGTTTCCATATTTGGGCCAACAATTGGTATCAGAGCCTCGGCTCTTCTATTTTCAAAAGTTTTTGAAAAATTTGAGTTAAGATCAAATGGAAACCGACTCTTCTTGCATTTATTATTGTGAGGGTCAATCGACATTAAGACCACCATGTTTTAATGGCTCAAACTATGCCTATTGGAAAAATAGAATGAGAATCTATATGATTTCTCAAGATTTTGATTTATGGCAAATTGTGGTCAAAGGGCCTCATCTACCTACAAAAATTGAAAATGGTTTTTCTATTCCAAAGACGGTAGATGAATATAATGATGCCGATAAGAAACTCATAAAAATAAATGCTATGGCAATGAATTTATTATATTGTGGTTTAGACCCAAATGAATACAATAGAATTTCATCTTACGAATCCGCAAAAGAAATTTGGGATAAACTTGAAAATGCTCATGAGGGAACAAGACAAGTTAAAAAGTCTAAAATCAATTTGCTTGTTCAAACTTATGAAATGTTTAAAATGTTGCCATATGAATCTATTGGAGATATGTTTTCTCGTTTTACTATTCTTAATAATAACTTGAAAAACCTTGGTAAAGTTTATACTAATGAAGAAATGATTGAGAAAGTGCTTAGGTCTTTACCAAAGGATTGGCAACCAAAGGTCACGGCGGTTCGTGAAGCAAAGGAGCTTTCAACACTCTACTTAGAACAACTCATGGGTTCTCTCATAACTCATGAAATGGAATTGGCCGTCTTCGAAAGTGAAGACAAGAAATTGGAAGTGAAAGAGGCCAAAAGGGGAGACATGGCTTTAAAATCCTCAAGCACAAAGAAAAAGAAGAAAGATGTTGAGAGTGATGAGGATGAGGAAATGACAAAGATCACCCGAAAATTTGCAAAGTTTCTAAAGAAAGAAAAATCGGGAAAGAAGTCACCCAAGGAGGATAAACACAAAAAGAAGACAATCAAGGCCACCAATAGTAGTTCCGAGAGCGAATCATCGGACGACGACTCAAATGGTGAAGAGATTGTCAATCTTTGCCTCATGACATGGGAATGGGCCTTTCCTACTACCTCGGCAAATGGAGCATCCAAGAAATGCTTGGACAAAGGTTAAGTATTGATTTGGTAATGGTAGGTTAGCAGGTAATTTTGTTTTGATTTGTTTTCATTATCATACTTAATTTTTTTTTTTTGATTTCATATCATACCTTATTTGTTTCAAATCATCATGCTCTTGATATTGCTTATTTGAAAAATGATGATATGCCTTTTGTTTGATTAGACAAAGTTTTAAGAATGATTAGACCAAATGATGTTCTGTGAATCATTCAAATTTTTGCTGCTGAACTGTCATTTGTATGAACTGCTGAACAAAGCAGTCGACTGGTACCCCGACACAGTCGACTGATTTAGCTGTGAGGCTGTGAACTTTTTGATTCTGTCTTAGTCAGTCGACTGAGGAGTCGACTGGTTTTGCATCTTTAATCCCTGCCCTCTTCCGTCGACTGTGGCGTCGACTGATCCGACTGTATGTTTGTTTTTTTGATTTTGAGTTCTCCAACTTTATTATTGGTATCTTTTGGGAGAATATGCTTTCTATTCATATCTTTTGATATCTTTTATCGTTGCACATGCTTAGGGGGAGCACTTTCATGTATTCATTTGCTCACATGTGGTTATATTTGTTTATTTTTGGTATCATTTTGACTTTTTGATTTGTATGCCTATTGTGAGGGGGAGCTTCGCATAATATCCCCAAATTTTTTTGATAATGTCAAAGGGGGAGAAATATGAGAAGTATTGGGGAGAAGTATTTGGGTAGTTATCATTCATGTTCTTCAACATTTGATATCCATTATGAATGATAATATGAAAATGACCAAATTGTGCTTATATTGGCATATCTTTCATTGGTTGTTTGCCATCATCAAAAAGGGGGAGATTGTTAGCCTTAAGGTATATTAAGGCATATTTAATTATGTTTTGATGATGTCAAATATGCTATGATAATTACATGATTTATATTGATTCATTCCTTGTTATTATCATAGTCATTTTCATGCTCATATATAATCTCATGTATTAATTTTGTATCAATGTTTTAACATCTTTGTGTGCATGAGATTCAATTGGTGTAGATCAAGATTACAAGGAGCTCAACAAGGATCAAGCTTGAAGACTTGAAGATATTTCATCCTTGGTTGAAGTCTAGGACCATCATTGTAAGGCATCTTGATCTCACACTCTTAGGGGCTCAAACAAATGCTAAAAGTTAAAGTTTTGGAAACAAATTTTAAATGGGTCATCTTTAAAGCAATTCCCCAACCAATTGAAGAATAATTAGATGTTGAGTTTTATATGGTTGGAAAGGTATTTGAATCTAGTTTCCAAAACATCAAACGGATCGAAAATCCGATTTTTGTAGAGGGAGTTATGGCCATTTTAGTGGAGATGTGTCAGTCTGCCAAACAGGGAGGGGCAGTCGACTGAAGGCCCGATGCAGTCGACCGAAGTGAGCAGAATGCAAACAGAACCCTCTGTAAACACATCTCAGCCGACTGCTTCATGTTCCAGTCGACTGTAGCGACCTGGAAAGGCATAACGGCTAGTTTTTAAAGGGGCTTTTAATTACCAAATGTGCCACCAACGGCTATAATCTTCCAAGGCCTATAAATACATGTTTTCCCAAGCTATTTGGGGTTGAGATTTTGATTGGAAAACATAGTATTGATCACTCATCTCTTTGATCTTTAAACATTATTATTTGAGCCCTAGTTTGAGTGAAAAATCAATTTGCTCTAGATTTCAATTGTAATTCTTGAGAGAGCAAATTATAGTGAGCTTTTATTTGTATTATCTACTCACTAAGGAGTTATTGTGTGAGCTTCAAATTGTATTATCCACTCTAGAGAGATAGAGTTTCAATTTGTATTCAAATCATTGTAAAGGTTGAGGGTTAGTAACCCTTGTGTGCAAAGAAGAGGTGTTCTTCTTTGGGAGAGATTGAAGGCTCTTGTAACGGTTTGGTGCACACCCGTAAGTGCTCCGGGAGTAAAGGAATCCTCAAGAGGTGTTCTTGAGGGGTGGACGTAGGCCGCGGGGTGCGATTGCCGAACCACTTGAAAAATCGGTTTGCAAGTTTCTCTTCCCTTCTCTCTTTTACATAATTGCTTGTGATTGTGCTTAATTTGGTATTAAGTTTTTTAAAAGGTTAATATTCCGCTAAAACCTTATTCACCCCCCCTCTAAGGTTTCCATATTTGGGCCAACACTCTCATCATCAGGAGACCGCCTTATCCTCAAAATGAAAAGGCGAGATCTTGGAAAAAGGTTTTGCTTACCCCAGTGCATGTCACTTGCAAGGCCCCAAGGCATGAAATGCCCTTGCAGGTCTCCACAGTGGCTCGTACCAACGGACAAGCATCTTCTCTGAACAAGGTTGAAACCTTGAGAAGGGGGGCTGATGTACTTCTACAATCAGCTAGGAAGATCGGGTCTACACATCCGTTAACCAAAAAGTTTTTGAAAACTGCTGAAGATTCCGTGGAGGAAGCAGCAATTGCCACTGCAGTGGCTATGTCAAGCGCCTCTAATGCTGCCATACTTCGTGTGGCCTCTGGAGCTGAGAAAGCGGTCACAACAACGATGGCAGCCCACAATGTTGCCACCAAAAATTTGTTCATTCAGTGAAAGGCCCCTACGGTGCGTTCATTTGCCGAGCAATGCATCCAGTATGCATTCCCTGCGCCAACAAAACATTCGTTCGAATCCCCTTCAAGTTAACAAAATTCAACTGGAAGTTCATTTGTTCAACGAAATGCACCCATGGTGCATTCGTTTGTCGAGCAGAATGTATCTACCATGCATTCCCTGGGCCCACAAAAGGTTCATGGTGTGAGTTCATTTTCCAATGTACTCCCCAAAAATCCAAAATTTTACAAGTCTATGGACACACCCACACCGTGTTCGGAAGCTCGACGGAATGTATATCCGTACCATCAATAGAATCAGCGGATCAACCATCCTCCCATTCAAAGAAATCCCTATCCTACCACTTTGATGGCAGAACGAAGTGGGTATTTTGCTCGAGGTACGGAAGTAGTTCCATCTATGATAATAGGGCCTTGCCCTGAGATAACCTCAAATAGAAAGAGCAAGAAACAAAAAGAGGATGGATCGATGGCGGCTAATGTCATAGCCGCAATTGAAAAGGCTTTGAGTAATGAAAGCCAAAGGGTATCAAATAAATCCCTAATTTTTTCCTCAGGAATTTTGAACACAAATGCCTGAAGCAACAAAAACAACTCGTCAAGTTCGTCTTGCCAAAACCAACTGTCATGCCAAGGACCTGTTACAAGGTCTATAAGCAAAGGGATTAGCATTGATGATTATGATAGGCGGATAAATGAAGCTTCATATAATGAATCTCTTGACGAAGATATCTATATTCGGAATCCATTGTATGGAGTTGAAGAATCTTCATTCGCAGAGAATGAACTACCTTTAGTTTCGAGACATAAAAGGGAAGACCAAGGCTGTTGCAGTTATGATGGCAAAGGGAAAAAATGATGACCAAGAAGATACGATGGCAGGTAAAGTTCATGTTCTGCAAGAAAAGTTGGAAATAAAGGAGCAGGAGATGGCGACTCTTCTAGTATAAATGCAGAACCTTCAGGCTCAAGTGGCAAATGTAACTACAGGAGTTGGGAGTGTTCAAACCATCATCCTCAATGGGGCACGAAGCACGTGCTACGGTCCAGACTCTTGGAAAACCTCCACAAGAGGCATCTGCTGGCTTGCAAATGCAAACGCCAACGATACCCACAGCTGATCAGGACATGATGAATCTGATGTTGCTAGCCATGATTGATGACCTAGTCAGGAAGCGAGTGTGAAAAGCAAAAGAAAAAGATGACGAGAACTTTCGAATGGTGACAAAACCATATATGGCGTGGGTCGATGCCATTCCATTCCCTTCCAGTTTCTAACAACTAGATTTTTCAAATGTTCTATGGAACAAGAGATTCGAGACAACATGTAGCCCACTTCCTCTCCCGATGTGGACCTATCGTCCAAAATGAAGCGCTTTGTCTCTAATTATTCGTTCAATCCCTTGAAGGTTCCGCATTTACTTAGTATGCCACCCTCTCTGAAGGTTTAATACCAAATTGGAATTCCATGATGAAAGAATTCCTTATGCAATTTTGTAACACTCAAAGACTAGTTGGGGTACCAGAGCTTATTGAGACAAAACAATGTGACAATGAACCAGTCACAGATTTTATTGCAAGATGGCATGCTTTAACTTTTTCTTGCACGCAGAAGTTCACCCAATTGGAGTTGATCAGGATGTGTTTGAATAACTTTTGACATGACCTTTCCACCGCCCTTATAGCTCAAACCATTGAAGGATTCAATGATTTGTGCACCAAGGCTCATGACATAGAGCTACATCTCAGTAAACGAAGGAGAACCAGAACGTCTAAGAAGTTTGAAGCCTCCACTGCAGCAGTGGTCGAAACAAGAAATAAGCCTGCTGTAATAATCGGAGTGGAAAAAAATAAAGGACGGTATGAAGATGTCCATGAGAGAAAGGTTGGAGAAGAAGTATTCCTTCAAGGATGATTTGGTAGAAGACCTGTTGGAAGATTTGTTGGAACAAAAGCTTATCACACTCCCGGATGTCAAACGATCCAATGAAGTAGGAAAAATGAATGACCCAAAGTATTGCACCTACCATCGTTTGATTAGTCATCCGCTCAGCGATTGTTTTGTCTTAAAGGACAAAATCCAAGAGCTCATTGACTCCAAAACTATCGAGATTCCCCTAGTGGAAAAAACTACTTCCAATCCAGTGACGACTACGAAAGAAGACATAGTCTACAAAGATTCTGGAGTGATGAAGGAAGAATCCAGTGATGAGGAATGGACTATTTTTTAGTCCAAAGGGATGAAAGCTGCTCTAAAGGCATCTAACAAAACAAATGGTGGAGGTGTAAGTGCGGTAAAGCGTAAGCATAGAAAGTCAAAAGACCAGAAGAAAAGGAAGTCCAAATTGGTAAAGGACAAGAAAAAAAAAAAGATAAAAAGATGAAGAAAGAAAAGGGAGAAAAGCTAATTCCCACAAAACTCCTGGAGCAAATTCCTCCGCTTCCGGTCACTCTTGAGGAATACATGCCTCCTGAGATATAGGCCGAGGAGCTACGGACAATAAGGGAAAAGGACAAAGTATAGGTTGTTCCAGTTCCATGACTATCCATTATCGTTATAAGTGATGATGAGGATGAAGAAGAAATAGTGCAAATATATTCGCCTTCGGGGCAACGAGCCTCGTCACCTATTTGTATTCTCGAGTCTCCGCAATAATCACTAGCTTCTCTGATCTATGAGCCCGAGTTTCTGTAATACTCTTCGCCTCCTCCGATCTATGTGCCCGAGTCTCCACAGTATACTCCGGCTTCTCCAATCTATGAGCCTGAGTCTCCACAATACTCTCTGGCATCTCCGATCCATGAGCCCAAGTCTCCACATACTCTCCGGCTTCTCCAAACTATGAACCAGAGTCTTTTCAATATCGTGCAGAATTGGGATACCAATCAGATACAGAGGTTACACAGATTTTTCAAATGGAATTGAGATTTTAGCATGAAAAATGAACGTATCGGTCAGATGACAAATTATGGGACCGATCGAATAAGTGATTTCGACATGAAGATTCCAAACCAAGCTTTACCACTCCAAGTTCATATTATACTTCTCCAGTGAGAACGTATGATGGAGAGAGTGTTTCGAGTGTTCAATTCATGTGTAATGTCATCTCAGTGGACATTGATTTCACACAGGTGTGGACACGCGGAATTTTGGCTTTCATTTTTGTTTTGAAAGTGATTTGGAAAAAGGCAGTGAAAGGTCTATTGAAAATAGACATAGAGTCGCCACTTGATCTTTAGGGAACCAAGAAACCCAATTTTGACTCACCCAAATGGATAAAGGGCACCGACCCTTCATAACCAAATAACTTGGCTTGGGGTTTTGGTACAAGAGAGGAAGGAGCCTTTGTCACAACTAAAACACCCTCAACTCGCCCCGTCTTTCGACGAGCCTCAATTAGCATCCAAATAATCATCTTATACTATGTTTGGTTTGACAATACTATGTTAGTATATTACATCACACAAGAATCTTGAAATGGAAGATCAAAAGATAAGTTATCATTCATAAGATCTAAGCCAAATATCACACAATGCAAAGGTGAAAGATCACACAAATAAACCTAGGAAAAATTGCCTAATCACATATCAAGTAATCAAGTTTTCCTAGTCTAGAAGGGGGACATGAGTTGTTCTTGAAACAAATAATCAAAGAAATAAAGAATATGCTTAGCAAGCTAGTATGGTGCATGTTAATCTTTGAGTAAAGAAGATCTCTTAATCCCCGAGACGAATGAGAAGAGCATAAACATGTGATCTAGTTCATTCCTTATAATCTTCTTAGATTAGGAGTCATAAAAAACCCCAAATCTTGCATGGATGCAATGCATGATCCTAGAATGTGCAAAGGTTGTAGTGTGTTTGTGTACATGGATGTTTCTGAATGGTAGTCGATTTCCAAAACGTCCTCATTCTCGACCATTGATTTTCTCGTGGCCGATTGCCATACTTACCATGGCTTTGAACGTCAGGCCTTGATTGTTGAGAGTCATGCGTTGAAGTGGTAGCGATAGGCCTTGGTGGTACTGTCGGTTTTTCTTCTCCGGTGTATCAATCATATGGCGGGCAAAGCGAAACAATCGTTCGAATTGTACTGTGTATTCCCTCACAGTCCGATTTCCTTGTGTTAGATCAATGAACTCCCTCTCTTTCTTGTTCATCTCTGTCTGTGGAAAGTAATTCTCCAAGAACAGCTCCTTGAATGTAGCCCAGGGCATTCTTCTTACTGCCGCTTCTCCTACCGTTGCTTTCTCCGATTCCCACCAATCGGCTGCCGCGTATGTTAACTGGAACGTCGCCAGTCGACGCTTTTTGATCTCTGTACATCCCAGTGTGTCAAAGATCGACTCCATTTCGCGGAGCCACTGTTCTGCACGCCATGGTTCGGCATCTCCGTCGAACTTCTCAGGGCGAAAATGACGGAAACGCTCTACCACTCTATCTTCTACAGGTCTCGGAGGTGGTACGGGGTTGTTCCTATTATTCACATTATTGTTGTCATTGTTGTTGATGCGTTCTAGTCTCCGCACAAAGGCCTCAAATAGACCAGTAGGATCAGCAGCTGCAGGTGCCGGGGGTGCAGCCTCAATTTGCCCAACGGGATTGTTACGGGTATTTCTATTTCTTCCTGTCATAGTGATTCGTGTGTTGGTGTACCTACACAGACATCTATTGGTTACTACTAGAATATATGCACACATCTACAAGTTGTCACTGAAACATATACGTCGAGATATGCAATTTTAACAAGGTAGCAACAATAGTAAAAATAAAACATCAAGATTACTGGGCCACAGTATATACCAAAAGATAATACTCGTATATATATATATATTCCAAAGATGTACCATGAAGTACACACTAGTAACTGTGTACCACGTGAGACATAAGCCAATACAGCGCTTGAGTCAACTATTTACAATGCCACTAACAGTGGCTGCTAACTATACAAAAGAGCTATGGTTAAATAGCTATCCCTGAAATCCTCAAAATAAAGTGGACAACATGTCCTGTCCTATATATACTAGAAAATCTAAGCCCCCAAAAGTCCTGACTCAGTAGTCATCCAAGTCTGATCCATATAAGGGAGCTTCATCCACGAAGGAAAAATCCCACTCCTCGACCATCATCTCCTCGTTGTCCTCCTCGTCGTCCTCCTCGTCATCCTCATCCATAGCGTCTACTGGTGGCTCAGCGGCATCAGTAGCTGCAACGACAAATCCCTCGGCTATAGCAATAGCCTCTGCTAACTCGGCCTCTCCTATAATGAATCCCTCTGGCTGTGCAGCTATCCCTGCTACCAAATCTGCTGCCCTATTGACAAGGACTGCCATCTGTAATATAGGCCCTGCTACTAACTCAGGTATAACTACCTCTTCAGGTCCCTCATCCTCAGCATCATCATCTACCTCTAGTACAATATCTCCTCCGGCTATAACATCTATGTCCGCGGGCTCTGGGTCCTCGGGATCCTCCTCTGGGTCATCCTCCGGCTCATCATCGTCGTCCACGGGCTCCTCCTCTCCGTCCCCGTCCACATCCTCGTCACCAGGCTCTATGTCCTCAACCGGATTCTCGTCATCCCCTATCGGCTCGGGCTCTGCTGGCTCTGGCACTGGTGCTACTAGAACCGGTGCGGGTGGTGCTGGTACTGGTGCTGGTACCGGTGGTGCTACCTGAGCTGGTACAACCACAGGTACGGGTAGGGGATCAGGCCTCGCTAAGATAGCTCTCAACTCGATAGCGTCCATCTCTGGCTTACTCTGGACCAACCGAGCCATCTCGTGATAAATAGCCTCCCGAGTCATCGTGAAATGGTACGCGTCCATACGAATCTCAGTAGGGTGAGTCCGTCTAGTAACATATAGGGCTCTCCATACATCCTCCTCTAGGTACTGGCTGGTCGCACGGCGTATGCGCTCGTAATAAAGCTCTGGATCAGCCGGCTCCACAGTGTCCCCATGAATCACGTGACCTCCATAGGGATCATCCACAAACTTATGAAAGCTTGGATCCATGCTAACCTGCAAGGAAACTATCTAACGTCAGAATGACGAACTTATCTTAATACTCATATCTCAGGAATCTTTAAATACTATAAATAGATATTGGGGGACAATCAGCGAGCACATCTAAGTAAAATCTAGTGATCTGATACCAAAAATCCTGTCACGCCCCAGAGCAGCGAAAATTAGCAGGAAATAAAATTTTCCTTTCTGGGTCTGTAAGCTATGACAGTTACATTAACTGATTGTCCACAAACATGCTAGATAAATAAAAGAGTAACTTAATGGAAGTGCAAACTGAATATATACATCAACAGATTACTAGCTATTACATCAGAGTTTGTAGTAATCCAACGATAAAGAACAAAAGAGCTTAAAGCGTTAGATGTCGTTTACAACTTAGCACGAAAGGACAAAAGTCTATAAAGAACAACTAAGTCTTCTTTCCTGAAGCCGCGCCTCTAACTGGCGTAGCCGTGACCTTCAGCATAGTAGGCTTCCCCTTCGTAGGCTCCTTCCAGATAATCCTCCTCCGGACAATTATATCCTGTATAGTCTAGACATGGGAACGTCCAGGGCGTAGTATGCCGTTAGCTTTAATAAAAGCTAAGTGAGCGTTCTAACCGAACACTCCTAAAATAAAATATGTATCCAAAAGTACACAACGGCTAGTTACGACGATTGAATGAATTATAATTAGACCGTGCGTGAAACTATGCATCATCGATATATTCGACTTCACTCGACTTAACATTCAACTTACTTAACTTTGTTACATTACCAGTGTAACGCCGTTGGCTTAGAGTGACTCGTCCAGTGGGTCGAGTTATGGTTACTTTACTATCGTTGTCTGCCCCTCCGTGGCTATAGTAGTAATCTCGCTTTACAAGCTAACCATGTACTCTAGGTCCTTGAGACCTTGCCTTATGAATATCGTCGCCGGTTTGCGAAACGGTTACTTTACTATCGTTGGTTGTCGCGACCGCAGTAGTAATCTCGCTTTACAAGCTAACCGTGTTTATTCATTTCTCGATGTATTCTTATCAACATGGTTACTTTGCTATCGTGTTTGCCTCTCCGTGGCCATAGTAGCAATCATCGCCGGCATGCGATCCTGTAATTCCACTTGACAGTACCAACTCACCACACATCAACTTTCGGACCTCCGCGGTCGACTTACATGTACTTCCAAATGCATACGAACTTGGTCCCCGCGACCGTTCGACTTAATACCCGTACACGTCGACTTGACGTTATGACACTGACTCCTATATGAGGTGTATCATATGTTATGCACGAGGTATAAGTTAATTACACAGTTACTATTTATTCTTGAAATAAAGTATGGGACCCTAAGCCCGTAGTATCACCCGTTAAAGCATGAGGTTAACCGGACTGATAATAATAACGAGCAGCAATAATAATAATAATAATAATAATAATGATAATAATAATAACGGAGATAATATGTTCGGGGTGCAACATATTAATATGAGGTTAACCGGAAAGTGATAACAATAGTTATTAACAATAATATTACTAAAATTAGTAATAATATAAATAATAGTAGTGTGATAATATCTTCGGGGTATAACATATTAAGGCCTGCGGTTTAAACAATAACAATAATCCTAATAATAATAATAATAATAATAATATCATTATTATTAACGGAAATATAAAACGGATATTAAGTACGTGGTACAACCTGTTAAAGCACGAGTTTTAACTGCTAATGCATAATGATAATAATAATAACTATAATTATAATACGGCCCTGAGTTAGGGACATCATTTGTTGAAACACGAGTTTTAACAGTTAACTAATAAAATAATAATAATACTAATAACAATTGGTAGTAGCAATAATAACAGTAATAATTAAAACCATAATACGGATCTAGATTAGGGGCACCACATATTAAGTACAAGAATTTCTAGAATACTAATACTAATAATAATAATAATTGGAAAATAATAACATGGACATTAACTCTGATATACCAAGTGAGTTAGGAACTCACCGTGGGTTCGAGGTCGCGGCGTGGCACAGGGGGTAAGCTTTTCTTTCCTTTCTTTTCTTTTCTTCTCTCTTGGCCTAACTCTCTTTCTCTCTACATTTTTTCTAAACCCCTTGGGTCACTATTTATAGGGGAGATTCATACATACATACACCACACACATACACTCTACACCACTCACCATCCACCAACACTCACTACACTTTACACATGACACTACACACACAAGACACATGCACACATGACTTACCCAACACTTGGCACACACTTCACCCAACACTTGGCACAATTTGTAGGGGTTGTTTGGGGGTTAGCTTAGGGTACACGCATGGTTGGCCAACACAGGTATAATTATGGATAAAAATAATATTTAATTATAGTGGAAATTTTATAATTACTGTCTAGAACTGGAATAAAAATTACAGGTATTACATCTGACCTCATCGATGTAATCAAGCTCAGGCTTTTTTGGTGGTTAAGATCCTCAATCCCCACTTACCCATACTCGTGCACAAATTTTCTGAGGAATATTCCGATGAGTTGTCAAATCCATCAATATAGAAAATCAAAAGTGCAGAGGGAATGGTCCCCTCCATCAGCAGGCAACCTCAAGTTCAACGTAGATGGATCCTCACTTGGGAAACTTGGACCATCAGGAATCGGGGGTGCTCTAAGAAATTCTTAGAGTAAAGTGATGGCTATGTTTTTGGCATCCTCAGGTATAGAAGACTGATGTCCCATTACTTAAATAGCAGCCCACCCATGTTAATTTCCATAGCTATCAAAAGTGATTCTCAGGTGGCCGTGGCTTGGGTAACATCAAAGGACCCAAAACCTTGGAAATTAAACAATGTTTTTAACTGCATTCGGTCACTTTTGGAGAGTAAAAAAAATCGCTACAGCATTGAGTTTATTCAAGTCCCTAGGAGCTCTAACAGACTTGTTGATCATTTCGCAAAGGAGGGGGTTCATAGGCTTCAACCATGGGCTGTATGGCTGTAATCTCTTTCCGGTGTAAAAGTTTTTGGAAGGATTTTGGCACTGCCTTTGAGTCTGCCAATGTGTTCGACTCAAATGGAGTTCTATTGTCTTTGCATAGCTGACTTTGTGAGGGGTTTTGGTTTATGGTCCCCCCCAGGTGCTTTTGTTTGATTTTAACTAAATATACTTTTCCTCGTTTTGCCGAGGTTCTTCAAATATATATATATATATATTTATATACACAACTTCTCCCAAAATAGGGTTATAATAGGACTCCAAGACTGAACGGGCTTGGTAGTCAAGTAAAGCCCGTTTGGACCCCGGGTCCAATATGTGGGTGCAAGGCCCAAATATTTCCCACAGAAACAATAGTTAAAAGGGGGAAAAAAGGGAAAAAGATAACATTATTTTTGTGATATGCTGCAATTTTGTTTATTAATTTTTGTCTATTTTATACTAATTCAATTTTATAATTTCATAGAATTCTTTGAAGATGTGTTTTGATCAAATTGTGGATGTCATGGTTGGAGGTAGTACAGGAGTTTAATTTCCTTCGCCGATGCGGTAATCCAAATAGTTTCCATTTGGATAGTGGAAGTGTTATGTTTCTTGATATTGTATTGTATTGTACTGTACTGTAAGGACATAAGATGGTAGAATTGTTAATTTTCTTGGTGTTGTATTGTATTATAATGTAAGGACATGAGATGGTGGAAGTGTTATATTTCTTGGTATTGTATTGTAGTGTAAGGACATGAGATGATGAAATTGTTGTTGCATATATGTATCCTGGGAAATATTCATGGAATGGTTAGTGAAATTTAATAATTCATTCATTCTTCTTCTTCTTCTTCCTTTTTTTTTTGGTGGAATTATTGTTACATACATATCCAAAGAAATGTTGAACGAATTGTTGGTGCAACGTCAGAAAAATTCTTGGCATTGCATTGTAATTGTAAGGACATCAGATGGTGGAATTGTTGTTGCATATATATATCATCCAGAGAAATGTTGATCGAATGGATGGTGAAATTTAATGACTCTTTTTTTTTTTTTTTTAGAAATTGTTGAATGTAGATTGAATTGTTGGTGCATGTTCACAAAAAAAACCTCTTACCCACAACCCTTACAAAAAATAAAAATAATGATATATAATAATCTAAATGGAGAGAGAGAGAGAAAGAGAGAGAGAGGGGGGGGGGGGGGGGGAGGAGAATGAATTGGGAGAGCACTTTTGCTCACTCAAATTTGGTTCACCATAGCTCATCCATGCTATCATCGCCTGACACGAGTCATACAAGGACAAAATATGAATGAAATGGAACACATGTTAGACAATGCAGACGTGGGTGAGCAATGGTGAACTAAATTTAGGTGAGCAAAACTACTCTCATGAACTAGTAGGTATGGGGGATATGGGGCATGTAATTCCAATATATATATATATATATATATAGAGAGAGAGAGAGAGAGAAGAATGGTTAGAGAATGGTTTGGTTAGGTTAGCTTGCATGGTTAATTGTTAGTGGGTCTCACATGCCATGTAGACTTTTAATTCAAGTTGTGAAACACTACAACAAAAATGTGTTTTGGCGACGAACAAATTTCGTCGCCAAAAGTCCATTTTTCGTCGCTAAAGGCTTTAGCGTTGAAAAAATTTTGTCGCCTTTACCTTGTCGCCAAAGGCTCCTGGCGACGAAATTTATCTTTTGTCGCCATAGACAAAAATAGCGACGAAATTATTTCGTCGCTATTGATCATAATTTTCGTCGCCATTGATGTGCATTTTGTCTCCAAAAGAGTCATTTTTTTTGTAGTAATTTTGCATTAGCGACTAAAAGTTTTCGTCGCCAATTCATCATATGCAATGGCGACGAATATTTTTCGTCGCAAATTCATTTTCAGCATATGCAATGGCGACGAAATAATTGTCGCGAACTATATAAAATGGTCTGCTTGTATTAGCGACGAAAAAATTTCGTCGCCAATTCATTTTTATCATATGCAATGGCGACGAAATAATTTTGTCGCCTAATATATTAAAATGATTTGCTTGTATTAGCGACAACAAACAAATCTTGTCGCCAAAAGTCCCTTTTTCGTCGCTAATGCTTGTTAACCATTTTTAGAAAGTGCTACGGCGACAAAAATATTTTGTCGCCAAAACTATTTTTAAATTAAAAAAATAAAAAAAATTATATTACTAGAATCTGTTCTGGTTGTTGTTTGTATGCCAACAAAGCATTAGTAAACCACAAACTATCATTGCATGGTTCTGTTCAAAACTAATAAAGTCACAAAATGCCATTATATCGTATTTCTTTTCAAAACTAATACAAACCACAAAATACATTTACATCATATTCCTATTCAAAACTAATATAATAACAAATTAATAAATATTGTCCATAACACAGAAAAAAAAAATGTAACCGAGCCCTAGAAATCAACAATGTCCATACCGAATCTGCGACACAAGAAAATGGAAAATATTAGTAGCTTATACGGTTGTAAAAAAGTAACGAAGTCATGAAATATAGATTAGACACAATTTCTATCAAAAATACTTTCGAACTAAAACTTATGAACACAATTTCTATCAAAAATACTTTCGAACTAAAACTTATGAACTCGCGTAACTTATGAACACGCATGTGGTTGCTGCGTGCGATATACCAATAATTTTTTTTCCAAGCTAGAACATAGGCACATAAACGACAAAAACATAATTAAAAGATATACAAGCAGAAAACTTATATAGTACTAAAATATGGACAAGCATTTCATAAAGAAGAAAGCGAAAACAACCAGTAGAAAGACAAGATATTTTCCTGGAAAGAAAGAGAAAAAAAAAATTTGTTGTTTGGTTACGTAAGAAAACGGTGAAGGAAGTAGGCTGAAAAAGAAACCAAAAATTCAACATAAAAGAATATTTTTTATGTTTCATTTTTTTTTTCCTTTTTGTCGATTTTAAACTTTTTTTAATTAATATTTGAGTTTCTAATATCATTTGAGTATAGGAGAAAACACAAGAGATTTTAGTTTTCCTCCCCAATTCCTACCCTTACATTTTATCTTCTTTAACTCAATCCACAAACCAAACAAAGCATAAGAAGAGAAGTTACAATTACAAAAAGTATTCAACAAACCTCTGCGAATAGTAGTTGTTTGCTGATAAATTGAACAAGTGCAGCTAAAACTAAAAGTTGGAGTATTGTTTCTACCTGAAACGATACCGACAAATGATTATTAGAATTTTCCAAAGGATCATATTCACCATAAATTTGGAAAAACATAAAGAACTAAGAACATGTGAGAAGCAATAGTAAAAAGTTTAGTTCTTCTAACTAGCACTGGGACCATCGAAGAAGGTGATCCTAGTAATTGAGTTTTCATTACTTGTATTAATATACTAAAGCATTAATACAACATAATATTTCAACACATGAATAGTCACTATATCCCATGGGAACATATCCACACAATGCTAACTCATGGATGACATACTAGTATATATATAATTTTTTATGTCGTATAAGCTTACCAAAATATTTATCATGCATCACTAAATAGAGCTAATAGCTAACCAAAAATAAGCACTAAATACAACTAATATGTCTGTCATGCAATTGTCCATAACTACTTGTCAAATCCATCTTTGGCTGCCAAGACTCAAGCTGCTTAGTTAATTCCTTTGCTCATCTCTCAGCCATATTATGGTTCTTGTTTTTACTGCAAAAGTATGGAAACACTAGAAATCTGATACGGTAATGTTTAGTACAATTATTAACTACTCACACACAATGTTTAGTGCAATTCCACCTTCTATAAAGTTACGAATAGATGTCATCCCAAACTAAAACAACCACCATCACGTGAGCTGAAATGGGTAATCATCACAAACTACATTGCAAATACCTCAACCAAGTTTGAGGAATGCTATGGTTCCCAAATTTGTATGTCAAATTTGGGTCCCAAAAAATGTGACAATGTGACCGTATAATAATGAGTAATGCTATGCTTCACAAATTTTGAATCCCAAATGTTTTCCAATACATGTGGCAGCAGGCCCACTGCATTTTGATTGGAGGATGTTGAGGTGGTCTCACCATTATTGAAGGTGGCCCTACTACATGTATTTGGGAAGCATTTTGGGATACTAAATTTGAGAAGAATAGCATTACTCTATTAATAATAGTGGGACCACTCTCATATAAGCTTAGCTTGCAATCTAGAAGACAAATCAAGAAAATTTTAATATTGTTAATTATTGTATTGGATGATGAACAAACGGAGCCAAACAAAATATATATCCAAACTAGACTAGGAGATTTTCTAATTGTTAGCCTTCCAAATAACATACCTTGGTAAATGCTCTAATTTATATTTAGTATGAGTAGCCCAATAAGGTAAAACCCAATACACACCCGGGAAAGATATCTGTTAAAACCCCAATTTTGCTTAATGTTAATTTCATAATATAGCCACATGAGAGCAAATTAAAATTCTTTCAAAAAGATAACACATTCAAAGCTAGTATAGGGTGCTCTGTGTCAATTCCATGGTGATGCCCAGTGTGCTGAGGTAGAAGCCCAAATCTATCTCCCTCTCTCTCCCACATCTCTCTACCCTCTCCCTAATCTCTATCCCTCTCTCTCCCCTCTCACACATTTTATCAAAGCCAAGAGAGACAAACATAGTGTGGTAAAAGTAAACAATCCAACTCATTCAAAGTCATCATCAAATTTTGACTATAGTCATATAGTAAAATGATTGCTACAAACAAATTGATAGAGCATGAACGGAATATTAAATTATGTAATGCTAATAATTCAGTATACCAATGTCGAATGTCTCTCCTAATAAGAATTGTAAGATTGAACATTATAAAAGGCAAATACTTGTTGCAATATATACTGAAATTCGTATAGGGAATAATTAAACAGTTTAGTTAACTCATGCCAAAGTTATAAGTCATACTTAGATGCTTCTTTTTTCTTTTAGACAATCACTAGATTCTACAGAAAACAATTGATCTGCATTATAAAATTAATTCACCATGTAGCATTTTCCCAATTGCAATTTAGATCTAATAAAACCTTTGCAATGTCAACTGTCATGCACAGCCTTTCCGTTCTCCATCAAGGATGACAGAGCTGCTAGGCACAAGTCGCACAACACAGAATTTAAGAGAATACTAAAGAGAGTACTGCAGAAAGCTGTATCAGGTTGGAAAGCTGTATCAGGTTGGCGTACGAGCATCAGCAATTAAATTCAGAAAATGCGTAAACTGTGCAAGAGGCAAATTAAATCCGGAACCAGCTTCAGCATTTTTATTCATGAAGCGTACCAACAAAAAAAATACTTAATATACTCAAGCAGATTATATAGCAATTTTATGCTAGCATTATATGTTAACGTCACCATAACCATTAATCAAAGTCATAAAAGACTATAAGGGGATGAAAGAGAGAGCACGCAGACCAGTAGTGGTGAAGTGATACGCTTCTCAATAGCAAGCACAACCCCTTCCTTTGTCTTCAACCCAATCGCTGTCTATAAGAAAAGTGGACAAAATTCAAAAGTGAATGAAAATAAATATGAAAAGTGACAAAGTGCGCATGTGTTCATGGACCTCATGGATCTCAAAATTGAATTTGCTCTTCGTCCAAGTGAGCTCAAAATGAAACTCCAACCATGAATTAAAGGCTTACTCATTCCTAATCATGAGCTAATCCCTAAATACCAACAAATCCCTAAATTTATTTGAATAAACCAATTAAAATAGCAAATTCATAAATACTCACTTGATCGAAAGACTCTTTAGTCCAAGCCCTAAATCATCACCTGAAAGAGAAAGATCAATCAATATAGAAGAAGAAGAAGAAGAAGATACAACATTATACTTGATTTAGTCCAAGCCCTAAATCATCACCTGAAGAGAAACAACTTTGAGAAAGAACAAACAGAGAGAGAGAGAGAGAGAGAGAGAGAGAGAGAGAGAGAGACAGCTGATGGAGGACAGTGGTGGGGGACTGCCGCGGAGGAGGACGGCGGTGGACCGAGCCGGCGGTGGAGGCAGAAATCGCCTCTTCTCTCTCTCTCTCTCTCTCTCTCTCTCTCAAAATGACTGGGGTGTCTATTTTTTTTCCTTCTTCTTTTTTCACGGTGGGAGGGAAATGAATTTGGTTTTGAGAGGGAAATGAAATAATCACTTAGGATTTGTTTGGGAAGTTTAAAAAAACTAAAATCCAATGCTCGTGTAATTCTGGAATTAGGATTTGGGAAGCACTAATAGAGGTCCACTCACTCTGTGATATTTTTGTGACATTTTAGTTCATTGTATACATTTAGGTTGTGTTTGATAACTCAATTAAGTGGTAAAAATAAAAAATTTCAGCACTTAATTTTTTTCAGTGCGTTTGATAATGTATCACTTAATTGAAAATGCAACCAAAAATCCACTGAAAAACGTTAAGTGAAATTTTTCTGCTGAAAATAATCACTGAATGCAGTCTATTTTAGTTGTTGAAATGCTATTTTTAGTTTTTCTAATACAAATCACTTAAAATTTTCAGCACTTAAATTCAGCACTTAATTTTCAGTACTTAATTTTCAGTTTTATCAAACACACCAGTATTGGGGAAAGAAACTTAACGGTTTTTGTGTAATTATTGATGGTAGAAAAATTTCTCATAGTACCCCTCCTTCTCCATTAATATAATAGAACTAATTTTATTACACGAGAAACATTATTAATAGGATGAAGTCGATTAAAAAGGGTACTAATAATTTTTCAAATATAAAAAGAGACCTCTAAACATAATGAAATGACCATCCACATGAGTGTAGTAAAAAAAAATAAAAAATAAATAGTTTGATACATATTCGTTCATGCATTGAATTTAAGAAAACATATTGTAAAAATAAAATATATTAAGAGTCCCTTGTTATTAATGTACAAGAGAAAGAACATGATTTGCCTTAGTTGTCAATTAGTTTGACACATGCCACTTTGAGGCTTCCATGTCATAATAATACTAGTTTTTTTACCCATATTATATAACATAAAGTGCAAAAAATAATCAAAGTAGGTCATTTATTTTATATTTTATTTAATTCATTATCATATATTACAGTGTAATGTTATTTACTAATATTACTCGAAAATAAGGCAATTCTCAAGGAAATTGAATAGCCAAAATTACTCTATTTTTTGTCTATTATTTTATATTTTTATTTAATTCATTATCATTTATTATAGTATAATGTTATTTACTATAATATCTTTTAATTAATATATTATTTAACTAATTAAATTAATAATTTGTAAATAATATATATTAACATAGATATCACTAATTAAATTTAACTAATTTAACATTCTATTATTTAACTAATTAAATTGTAGGGTAAATTACACAAACCTCCCCTGAGGTTTGCCTTAATTACACGGACCTCCCCTCTAGTTGCAAAAATTACACAGACCTCCCTCGAGGTTTGTAATTAGGTAACAAAATGCCCCCTCCCCTAATGGTCTGTTAGTTTTTTTTACATTAGCCTCCCCTGAAAATTACAATTAGCCCCCCTAATATTATAAAATTGTCATACTAAGCCTCATTTCTCTTATATTTTGTGCTAATTATAAAATCCCTCCTCCCTCGTATGTTTTTGGGTTAATTTTTTTAGCATTAATTTATATCATCTACACAAAATACATATAAATAGGTCCAAAAAAAATTTTACCCCGAACAAACCTCTGTTAAGCCCCCTTGTATTAATTTTCTAGATCCGCACCTGCCCCTATGCTTCAAAAGTGACAAAAATTGACGAAAAATCTAAAATTGGTTAAAAATATAAACACTTAACCCCTTTTGTGATGTTAATTTTGGGATTAACGCTCTTTGAGTGAAATCATAACAGTTCTATTTTAGTCCACAATCACAGGGGGTTATGTCACACCCCAACCCACCCCCGATGGATTAGGACACGTGTAACAAGAGTAACCGCACCCAAAACACACACTAATTAGAAAGAAAATGTGAATAAACCACTTTAAAGAACTCCAGTGTGACAAAACAGCCCCCCAAGGGCAAAATGGTCATTAAGGAAGTATGTAAAATTTTTACACCAAAAGTTATATTTTTGAGTCCCGGTTCCAACGCAACAAACGGCGTGCGAATTCGAGTTTTCTAGAAAACGTTATGCACGTTTCCGTAAAAGCGGACGTGCTGTGAAAAATTACAAGCGGATCGATCCCTTCATACGGCCCGGATCGATCCATTTATATGAGCCACAAGCAGAATGCCCCCGATAAAGGCCAGATCGATCCCTTCATAAATGCGGATCGATCCGCAACCTTCAGAACAGGCACTGCTGCTAAGTTTTGTTATCAAACAAGTTCCCAACTTACCAATTCATAACCAAAACCCATGGAAACCTTATGAAACTTTGGGAAAACATTTCCAACACTCTCCCAAACATTTTTAATCTCAATTTAAGCATGAATCACACATTCACATTCATCATTTGATCAAATCCACCATGAACTCATTTCATTTGAACTACAACGAACTTTTAAACTTTGAAACTCAATTCTCATTCAAAATTCATGAAACTTGTTGGGAATCAACTCAAGGTTGTAACTAACATTGTAAACACTAAGGAAACATGTTTAAGACACTAGCTACACATCCGAACTTGTCAAGATGGTTAAACCCATTACTTGCACCACACTTGAGCAAACCAAAAGATATTACACATTAGTTTCCAAATTCACTTATAACTACCAAAATACAAGGTTTAGGATCCTAACTCTTTTTCCACAACCCAAGTATGAACATCAACATAAAAGTAACCATAGTTACACCATTTTACAAGTTCAAAAGAAGTTCTCAAGCATGAGGCTCAAATCTCCACCATCTCTCCCATCTCTCCCATCCATAAGTCAAGACTTCAAGCCTCAAGTCAAGGACTTCAAGCCACTAGTTACACTGTAATATATGTTTAAAACATATCTACAAGTTCCAAAACCTTTTCCCCCTCTTCCCGAGCACGTCACTTCCTCTCCGGGTATTGCTCCGTACCTACGGTGGTTGTTATGTACCACAACAGAAATAGAAAAACGGTTTTCTTAAGCAATTTGCTTAGTGAGCATTCTAACATGACTGAATGGTTAACACGTGCAATGCTATAATTAACACATAAAAACACAACCGTAGTCACCGAGTCACCGGTTATATGGTTCATTCAGACCTGAAGACCTCGCTTGGTCCCGTGGCCACTTCTATTCCTTGGACTTCCGTTGTTTTATCGGATTCTTCCTCTACACCACCCTTATTACTCCCAATAATGAACCATTTCCCCGGTGCTCATTGACTACCACATAGACATATAAGCACATATACATGTATCAACACATAAAATTTCCATAGAATTGACATCAACAATATATATTTGCTCCTACACAATAGTTATCACCTCTTATATCACATGAAGCTTTGAACATATTAAACACAATCATTTTGAGAGTAGAAAACTCACCTCTCACAGATTTTACCCAAATTAAGTCAAATTATGTAGAATTTTCCCAAATTGAAGCTAAATTTCTACTCCAACAAGAATCCTCCACGAGTCCAAAAGTGGTCTCGGATCGTAAATCCGACGAACGGCGGCGACGGAACGGCGAGATTTCGACGTCGGTGACGGTTTCTCCGTTTCTCTCTCCGAGCTCTCCTCTTTGTTTTGTTTTAATTTTTTAAAACTGAGAGTCTCTCACTCCCTCTTGACACCTACACACACATGCAATTGTGTGTTGGCAATATTTTGCCTTATTTCTATTTACACCCTCGAATTTTCTTAAGTTTTTATTATGAAATCCCCCAACCATTCCATTTACTACCCAATTATCTAATGAGTGTTTGTCTAAGTTCCGTATGGGTCCCAATGTGGGTCCTACATATTTTTGTGAAATTGCTATCGCACCTACTAATTTTAAATCCGTTTCATTTATACCCTTATTTGGGTGTCCAAACTAATGCTAACACATATTAATATAATATTATGAAAGCAACTTAACAATATCCATGTAAGCATATAAAATGCATTTAATCATTTAAAATGCAAATTACCAATTTACCCTTCATTGGGTTCCATTTCAATACATATCCCACCTCACTGGGGACTTTTTCAACTAGTGTCCCTCTCTGAACACTTTCTACATGGGAGAGTCCAAGCCTCCCCTTAATCCATTTTATACACTAATTATATTAATTAATGCATATTAACACAATAATTTATCCGTTCCCCGGGTACGGGTGTTACAAGTTAAGTGTCCACTTTTGAAGCATAGGGGCCGGGGCAGATCTAGAAAAGTAATACAGGGGAGCTTGACAGAGGTTTGTTCGGGGAAAAACAATTTGGACCTATTTATATGTATTTTGTATATATTTTGTGTAGATAATAAAATTAATGCTAAAAAAATTAACCAAAAAACATAAGAGAGTGGAGGGATTTTATAATTAACACAAAGATATAAGAGAAAGGAGGCTTTCTATGACAATTTTATAATATTAGAGGGGCTAATTGTAATTTTTAGGGGAGACTAATGTAAAAAAACTAATGGACCGTTAGGGGAGGGGGCATTTTGTTACCTAATTACAAACCTCGAGGGAGGTCAGTGTAATTTCTGCAACTAGGGGGGAGGTCCGTGTAATTAAGGCAAACCTCAGGGGACGTTTGTGTAATTTACCCTAAATTGTATTACTATTAGTATTTAATTTATTAATTCACTTTAGGCGATGAAAAGTTATTTCGTCGCCATAAATATCACATTAGAACCCACTTTATGCGACGAATTAATATTTCGTCGTCATAGGCATCACTTTAGGTGACAAAATGATATTTCGTCGCCATAGATCACTTTAGGCGACGAAATAATTTTTCGTCGTCACAGACCACTTTAAAAATGGAAATTTTTATCACTCACTTTATCGTCGCCATAGATCACTTTAGGCGACAAAATAATTTTTCGTCGCCATAGACATCACTTTGAAAATGAGATTTTTTAGAACCCATTCTAGGCGACGAAATATTATTTCGTCGCCATAGATCACTTTAGGTGGCAAAATAATTTTTCGTCGCCATAGACATCACTTTGAAAATGGAATTTTTTATCACTTACTTTAGGCGACGAAATCATTTCGTTGCCATAGATCACTTTAGACGACAAAATAAATTTTCGTCGCCATAGACATCACTTTGAAAATGGAATTGTTTATCACTCACTTTATTTCGTCGCCATAGATCTTTCGTCGCCATAGACATCACTTTGAAAATGGAATTTTTTATCACTCACTTTAGGCGATATTTCGTCGCCATAGATCACTTTAGGCGATAAAATAATTTTTCGTCGCCATAGATCACTTTAAGCGATGAAATAATTTTCGTCGCCATAGACATCACTTTGACAATTGAATTTTTTCACTCACTTTAGACGACGAAATTATTTCGTCGCCATAGATCACTTTAGGCGACAAATTAATATTTCGTCGCCATAGACATCACTTTCGGCGACGAAATGTTATTTCGTCGCCAAAATTGACACTTTAGGCGACGAAACAAAATTTCGTCGCCAAATTTATGTTTTTTTTCAGCCTCTTAGGCGACGAAATTTATTATTGTCGCTAAAACTATACTTTTGGCGACGAAATTTAAATTTCGTCGCCATATTTCGTCGCTAACGCCCATTTTTGTTGTAGTGAAAGTTGTTCGTATGTGTTTGTGCATAACTCTTTTTGTACATAACTCGTATGTGTTTGTACATAATTAATTGCATAACTCTTTTTTTAATTCACAATAGTTAAAGAAAGAGACACCAGATTTAAAATACAATTATTAAAATATTTTATCTTTATGTAAGGTGCTTTTAAATTTGGCTCAGCTCTTGCCCGTTTGACAATAATTTATAAGTTCATTCATTCCCGCATTTATCTCTTTTACCTAACGGTAAAACTTAACCAACCATCAGTACCACAACCGCTAGATCTATTCACACCCACAATTAAAACCCCAACTAATCAACAGCTCATATAAAGCCCACTGTGGAACCCACAAGTTTTACAAGTCGTCTGAGTTCTGCCTTCTGAGCCTTTTTTTTTTTGGAAAGCTCCGATTCAGCGTGTGCTCTGCCCGATGATATGTGTGTTTCTATAATCGGAAATGCTAGATGCACAAAAAATATGCACAATTAAATGCATAATCTGTTTAAAATTGTTGGACTTTGTGCTGAAAAGTTTATACACATAAAAAGACAAAAAAAAAGGGGTGTACAGTTTTTTCAGCACGATTTCCAATAATTTTAAACTGATTGTACATTTAATTGTGCATTTTTGTTGTACATCTAGCATTACTCTTCTATAATTTGGGACTTGTCTCATTTTATTGGCCATCATTAATTTCAGCGACCAAATTGAAAAAGTTGCTTTCTTAGAGAGAGAAAAGACATCATTATCATTTATTATAAGAGTGGGAGAAGTCAGGAGAGTAGAGGGAGAGATATTAATTGTATCACTCAACCTCCAGCTCACCAAGAACCGTGGACATCAGCTCATCAAGAGAAGAATATACTTTTGTTTACTCAAAAAATGGTTCATCAATATTCATTTAAGTATCTCATTGGCCAATGCAGTGGGACTCAGTACGTTTAATCCTGGATCAGGGCCGGTCCTGAGATTGTAAAATTCTCATGAGGCCCTAAGCGAAAAAAAATTTTAGGCCCTTTTTTGGTCCTATTTTTATATATAATACATGTATATATATAAGGCCTTATTTTTTTTAGGTCATATATATAATATATGTATTTTGGCCAAACAATGTCTTATTTTTTGTCCTCTTTTTATATATAATGCATGTATATCTAAGGCCCTATTTTTTTTAGGCCTTATTTTGGCCCTATTTTTATAAATAATACATAAATTTTGACCAAACAAGGCCTTATTCTAAAACCAAACAAATCCTAATTTTTTGAGGCCCCAAGCGGCCGCCCGGTCCGCTGGCCCAAGGGCCGGCCCTGTCCTGGATCTCACTACATTTGTCAATAGAATACTTGAGTGAACATTGATGAACCATTTTTTGAGTGAGCAAAAATGCTCCCTAATTGAAAAGTTAGTCAGGCTCTTCATGAGCTCTATATAATGAAATGAAAGTTGAAGTTTCTCTATACGTAACTTTCTCTAGCTGATCTTTCAGAGATTACGCTGGCTGAAACGCGCATATTAGAAAGAGTAGAAGAAAAAGAGCAACTTGAGTTTGCAATGGACGGCCCAAACAACGGTGACTTGAACTCGGCCCACCCGAAAGTCAACCCCAATGATAATGATCAGTTGGCCGTCCAAATCCCCGAAACTGCTCATCAGATTAGCCAGGGTCTCTCCCTCTACTCAATTTTTATTTCTGATTACTTACAATTTGTGTATGTACGTGTGCATGTATGTGGTATTGGTTTTTGAATATTCCCCTTCTATGAGGGAGGAGGTTGTGTTTTTTTTTTTTTTGTCATATTCTATATAGTGAAAATACTACTTTTTGTTTAATTCTATGTTGTGTGGTCACAGGAAACTCAGAAAGTCAAAATTATGTGCAGTTAAAAATAGTGACAAGTAGAGATATATTCTTTGCCAATTAAAAATTTAATAAAAAAGATATTTAATATCTGCATTTAATTAAAAGTCACTTATCTTTTACAAAAGGACAAAGTGACATGCACTGATGCACTCAAACATTTTCCACAATTCCCACACTGCTGCCCACCCAACTTCTCACGCGTGCATGCTTTTGCAGCCGTTCATACGGTACGGGAACTTTACCGTATAATATACCAAATTCAAAAAATATTTTTGCAAGTTTAAACATCCATAATTTTTTACTTACAACTCTATTTTTCTCAAATTTTATACCGTTGGAATCGTGTTGACGAGAGCAACAAAACTAGTAAACTTGTTGATATGTTTTGAGCAAAAAAAAAATAAATCGAAATTTTACATGCCTTGTGTGAAAATTTCATAAAATTATTTTCAAAAATTTTGACAGTTATTTTGTGAAATTATCAAATTTCAAGACTTTTTTTTCAAATTTCACAAAACTTTTTTTGTAAAAATTATTTTGTGAACTTTTGTGAAATTTCACAAAATAATTTCCAAAAATTTTGGGAAATTATCAAATTTCGAAGAAAAAAAAATTTGCTCAAAACATATCAATAATAATACTTATTTTGTAGCTCTCGTCGACACGATTCTAACGGTATAAAATTTGTAAAAAAAAAAAAATAATAATAATAATAAAAGGAGTTGTAGATCAAAAGTTATATATGGAGGTTTAAAGTCTAAAAAACTTTTTTCTTAAATGAGAACTACTATGGTGTGATCACTCACACAGTGTGAGTGCCACACCATATCATTTCTTTCATTTGTACCTGTGTTCTACTGTGATGTGCATGTGGGAGGTAATAGGGTTGGGATGTTTGGCATGCATTTGTGTGGGGAGAAACTTTTGAATAAACACCAAAAAAATGCGGTCATTCCAAACTTTTTGATACTCTAACTAGGGATTTAGGCCTAATTTACCGTAAAAAATAATGACTATTAGAATTACATTATTCATCTAAAGCTGGAGAAATCTAATTAACTGAGGGGAGTTTCAGTTTTGGGTTGAATTAATATTTCAATTTATGCACACGTATGTATATAGAATATGTGTGATTGAACTTGAAATGGAAGGTTTTTTTTTTTTTTTTGGTATGAGAATTGTTATGACTCATAATACAGTTTGTAAGCAGTATTCTTCTATCTTCACAAAAGAGTCATTTGTTGGTTATATCATTTACGTGTGTACCGAAGTAGCTCAAGTAATTCAATTTTTGATTTCCACTTGTTGTAAATAACAGGAAAAAAGAAAACTCATTATTTTCAATACATTAAGAATTCTTAGATTGCTATAATTTGCATACATGGTATTTAATCTGGAATTCATAGATTGTTGTAATATCCACAATTATTTCTTGATCTGGTATGTTTAGTTTGCAGTAATTAGATTACAAGCCCGTTTGAATAGGCTTATTTGGGACCAACAATCGCTTATTTGGAAGTAATGAGAGATTTGAATCCTTTTCGGTAAAAAAATCGCAGCTTTCAAGATGAAAAAACAGCAGCAAATTTTGCTATTTTTTCAAAAATTATTTTAAAGAAAAATCTCTTATTCCCACAATAATACCAAACAGGTTTTACATAGCTTAACTGATATGAATTTCTATACTATACTGTAAAAGAGTCTAAGATGGAATATTTCCTAGATGACAAATTAATTTGACCTTAATTGTCATTTTGCCTAAAATGAAATATTTCTTAGATGCCAAATTAATTTGACCTTAATGGTCATTTTGCCTAAAATGGAATATTTCCTAGATACCAAATTAATTTGACCTTAATGGTCATTTTTGATTTATAATTTGGTTGTTTGGTAATTTCACATCACATCGATCTACCTCAAGTTACTATGAATAGTAACTTGAATTTTGTTTGGCAAAGTTTGTTTGAACCTTAAGGCATCTTTCAAGGAACCTTTCCATTACCAAACAAACCTAAAATTAATTTTGTAGAATACGGCTTATTTGACCCTTAAGACATCTTATAATGTATCTTCGAATTATCAAAGCCTTTTATTTTTGTAAATAACCCTTTTGTGTATATGTATATATATACATTTATACATACATACATACATACATACATACATACATACATATTATAATTTATTACTCCCTCTGTCCCATTTTATGTGTCCCCCTTTGTTTTTTAGGATGTCCCAAAATTGTTGTCCACTTTATTATATTAGTATGCAAATTTTACTTAGTTTTCCAAATTACTCTTCCTTACAATCAATACCAAAACAAAATTAAAAAAAGAAAGTGCAATAATTATGGGCAATTATGAAAAGTAGGTGTAGATTCTTTTTGTCCCCTTAAATAGTTGGATTCCCAATAAGAGACACATAAAATGGGACGGAGTGAGTATTATTCTTAATATATTTAAAGTGTATACAATTATAAATTTAATTATCAAATTACTCTTCTGCCTTTTGTTATTACCCTTGTGTACATATGTATACATATAATATTATATTACATATACATATACTATTTTATTGTAATATTTAAATTACTATTTTACCTTTTTGTAATTTGTTAAAGTTGAAAGGGTGTACAATATATATTGAATAATCAAATTACCATTTTGTTAAATTGAATTATCAAATTGCCCTTTTACCTTTTGTAAATTACTCGTTTGTATATATGTATACTAGCGTTGGCCCGTGCTATGCACATGTATCATTGAATTTTTTACTTTTTAAAAAAAATTTACTTAGGAAGTTTGAAAAAAAAAAATTTTAATTAAAAAACGTGAAAAAATAAGATATATAGTGGGAGAGAGGCGGTTACAGTGATTGTGAAGGAAGTTACTGTAGAATTATAAAAGTGTCGCGGACATGTATTTTTTATTATTTTTTTATTTTTAAATATTATTTTCAATATATATACAGTTGTGTATCTATACTGTACTAATGTCGTGTGGCACCTACATTGCTATTAGATATATAGATATACATATTACAGTATAATTTGTTATTATTATTTAATGTATTTAAAGTGTATAATTATAAATTGAATTACCAAATTATATGGCCAGACTCTTAAGTGAACAGGGTCGAGTGAACATATCCAGTGAATATTATTTTTCGCCTAAAAGAATCCGCGGGTCGAGTGACCATATCCAGTGAATATTATTTTTTGCCTGAAAAGAACCCGCGGGCCGCGGGTTCTTTTCAGGCAAAACATAATATTCACTTGACCCTGTTCACTTAAAAGACTGACCGTACATATATATTATTTTATATATTATTATTATGTACATAAATTGAATTACCAAATTTTGATTTATGTATTTAAACTGTGTACAATTATAATTGCATTATCAAATTACTCTCTTGTCTTTTTGTAAACTACCCTTGTGTGTATAAATATACATATATTATTTTATTATATTATGTTATATATATATTTATAAATTGAATATATTATTATATACATAAAATTGAATAAAAGTGTGTACATTTATAATTTGAATAACAAAATTATCCTAATACTTTATGCAAATTACCTTTTTATTTCTATACTTTGAAAAAAAGAGCCTTGAAGTTTAAAACGTTTACAATTATGAATTCTCTTTTATTAAATTGAATTACCAAAAACTCTTATATTATGTACATTACCCTTATGTGTGCGTATATATATACATATATATTATTTTATTATATTATAATGTATGTATATATATAAATTGAATAACCAAATTACCCTTATGCCTTTTGTAAATTACTCTTTTGTTAAATTGAATTACCAAATTACCCTTTTGCCGTTCGTAAATTACCATTTTATGTATTTGTGTGTGTGTGTGTGTATATATATATATTTATCTGTACGTTAAAGAAAAGAGCCTAAAAGTTTAAGGTGTGTACAATTGTAAATGGAATAACCAAATTACCCTTATGCTTTTTACAAATTACCATTTTGTTAAGTTAAATTACCAAATTACCCTTTTACATTTTGTAAACTATCCTTTTTGTGTATATATATATATATACATATATAACAAATACGTACTAGCGTTGGCCCATGCTATGCACGGGTATCATTGAATTTTTTTATATTTTTATTCTTTAAATCTGTACATATATATGGACAACGTTTCGGTTAAATTGCTTCGGTGTGGTTCGTACTGTTCCCCTCACATGAACAGTAAAAACAGTGTATACTCACAGTTTTATCCACACTATTTTTATTGTTCATGTGATAGGAATCACACCAACTATACTGAAGGAACTTGACTGAAATTTTTTTCTCATATATGTCTACCCAAGAAGCGTGCAAAAAAATTTTAAAAATAAAAAATTGTGAAAAAATAGGATATATTATGAGAGAGAGGCAGTTACAGTGAGTGTGAGGGAAGTTACTGCAAAAATGTATGAGCGTAGGAAACATGTTTTTTTTTTTTTTTTTTTACTTTTTGAATATTCTTTTATTTCAAATATATATATATATATATATAATTGTATATCTATACTATAGCATTGTGTAGTAATGTCATGTGACAATCCAACTACATGGAGAGTGTGCTACATCACACCTACATTGCTATTTATATACATATATATAGATATTATCTATACATTAAAAAAAATAACCTTAAATTATAGGTTAAACGCCCATTAATATAGTTCAAGCAAATTTCTAACACCTTCTTAATAATTAATAGAACATATTTTTCTTTTTAGTGCACATAAAAAAAATAAAAATAATAATAAAAAAAAAAATCAATACATTGCATTTTTCTACCAAATCTGATGCTCATGACTTGCACGGCCGTTCCCGTTTTCCTAGTATCTGATACAAGTTTGTCACATGTTTTGAAAATCTCAGATTCATGGTTTCAAGTTGGGTTTGTTCTGACAACCGGAATCAACAGTGCATACGCGTTGGGGTACTCCGGGACGATCATGGTTCCTCTTGGTTGGGTAGCCGGTGTAGTCGGTTTACTTGCAGCCACGGCAATCTCATTGTACGCAAATACCCTTGTTGCTAAGCTCCATGAATATGGGGGGAAGAGACACATCAGATATAGAGACCTTGCTGGATTTATCTATGGTATGAGCAAACAAATTATGTGAAAAATAAGGAGGAAGCATATTAAACCCCTATCCTCTAAGGTTATGTTTGGTGAGTAATATTTGCGACCAGGGGCGGAATCAGGAGTTTGTCTTTGGGGGTGCCGAGTTACTACGTAGACTATTTAGTAATGACACACGGGCGTTCGGGGACAGCGCCCACAAAACGATTTTTTTTGGTTCTATTTATACACGAGTATACCTTTTTTTTTATCAGTAACACTACAAATTTACTATGTGGGATTATTTTGCACTGTTTGAGAGTTGTTGAAAGGTTGAGTTTATCACAATGAGTGATCTAATTGTACAGAGGAATGCTATTCTACCAAAATCTTATATCCCAAATGATTCTCAAACACATATGGTTGAGTTTATCACAATGAGTGATCTAATTGTACAGAGGAATGCTATTCTACCAAAATCTTATATCCCAAATGATTCTCAAACACATATGGTTGACGTTTAGAGTTGAAAGAAAATAATAAATGATTTAAGGTGACTAAGAGACAGGGCCGGCCCTGGGCCAATTTCCCAAAGTAATCGCATGGGGCCTCGACTTTAGGCCTCATTTTTAGGCCTATTTTTTTTTCTAATTTCTTCCTAATTTTTATGAAATTTATCATTTTTAGGCTTATTTTCTTCTAATTTTTATGAAATTTCTATGAAACTTATCATTTTTAGGCCTATTTTCTTTCTAATTTCTATGAAACTTATCATTTTTAGGCCTATTTTTTTTATAATTTCAATGAAACTTAGTATAGGGGCCTCATTTTTTCTGCTCTTTTGAAAATTCGCTTGAGGCCTCGGCCAATTTTGGTCATCTCAAGGCCGGCCCTGCTAAGAGAGTAGCATATTTTTTTGTTTAGGGGGTGCCAAAAGACAAAATATAAATAGAGACTATGGAATCATACATATATATGCATAACAGGATAAAAATTTCCCAATAAATGAGAGGTGCAATGGCACCCCCCATCCATAGGGTAGTTCCGCCCCTGTTTGCGACACAACCTTCATACAACTTTCATACAACCTTCTCAAAAGATGTGTCTATCTCTCTCCTGTGATGTCACTGGACCCCACAGTGACACAGGAAAGAGATACACACATCTTTTGGGAAGGTTGTATGAAAGTTGTATGAAGGTTGTGTCCCAAGTATTACCCATGTTTGGTTCACGGATATAGAAAGAGAAAACATTGATAGAAACACTTTTTTGGTTTGGTCAAGGCTTTGTTGGTTCCTGATTTTGTGATGTTTCCAAGAAAAAAAAAATTGAGGAAAATATATTTTTTTTTATTTATTTGGTTAATAAGAAAAATAATGCGTAGAATAAGAGAGAAAAGAAAATTGGGTTTTCAAACATCTCCCCTTTTTTTGCTCTAGACATTCTAAAACTCTGTGTGTGTGTGTGTGTGTGTGTGTGTGTGTGTGTGTGGGGGGGGGGGGGGGGGGGGGGGGGGAGGAGGGAGTTATGTGGGGAGAGGTGTTGTGGAAATAGCATGTTTTACTTGCATTCACATAGTTATTTTGTTTAATGTGGCTTTCACTGTTGCAGGCCGGAAAGCTTATTTCCTTACATGGCTATTGCAGTACATTAACCTTTTCATGATTAACACTGGATTTATTATCTTGGCTGGTCAGGCTCTAAAGGTAACATCTATTTCAACATATATTTTCTTATTCAATCCAACCTCATTAAAGTAGAACACAAAATCACCTACTATTGATCAAGGGTTTCATTATCCCTCCTTACCTTTTAAGTGGAATATTTATTGGTTTCAACTATCTTCAAACAAGAATTCAAATGTAACTTTCCAAATTTTGTTAGAGTAACTCTTTGCGCACATAAAAGTTACACAAAAAGAGTATACATAAACTACAATGTGTCTATCTCTCTCTTCTGTGGACCCCACCAGAAGAGAGATAGACACAAAAAATTCATGTATATTCTTTTTGTGCAACTCTTATGTGCCCAAAGAGTTGCTCATTTTGTTATTTGAAATCTAACAGCTTATGGTTCATCATACTCAATGACTATTTTTGTCATTTGACTGATGCAGATGAAATTAGCAAATTATATATAAAGCTCCTTTTCTGATTTGGAATAAACGGGCAGAAATGATTCTTTGAGAATACCCAAAGCTTTTTGTTTCTGAATTCATCAATTTGAGCAATTTCTATGCAGGCGACATATGTCCTTTTTAGGGATGATCATGACATGAAGCTCCCATACTTTATAGCAATCACAGGATTTATATTTGCATTGTTTGCCATATCCATTCCCCATTTATCAGCTCTAAGGATATGGCTTGGATTTTCAACATTCTTCAGTCTAGTATATATCGTCATTGCCTTTGTGCTGGCACTTAAAGACGGTACGATCCCAAGTTCTTGTCTAGTCTTTTATACTTGAAAGTCCACAATATTTATGATTTTTGCTGCCTTTTCTTGCCTATATTTGGCTTAATTTAATTTTCTGCATTGTGCCTTTGAACTACCGACCTTTATTAAATTTCACAAGCGGGATCATCATTATCGACTAATATTATGGCCCCTTTTGTTGCAGCTTAAAATAAGTTGAGAAAACTATAATTTCAAAAGCATCAAAAATCCTGTTTTTGATAAGTTAGTTGGCTTTATTTCCCACTTTTAAGTTGTTTTCTACTTAAAATAAGTAGTAAGCTAAACCCTGTTTGGTGCAGCTTAAACTTATGATAAACTATAAGCCAAAAAAGGCAACTTATAAGCTACAACAAGCACCCCCTATGTCATGCCTTATAGTGTACACAATGGACAATATACACGACTATTCTTGAATTCTAGAACGCTATTAAATCTGCTTAAAATTGAGCAATGATAGATGCACAACAAAAACCCACAACCAATTGTACAACCTGTTTAAAATTGTTGGACTTCGTGCTGAAAAGACTGTACACACAAAAAGACAAAAAAAGGGGTGTACAGCTTTTTCAGCACGATGTCCAACATTTTTAAGCAGGTTGTGCAATTAGTTGTGAGTTTTTGTTGTGCATCTATCATTTCTCGCTTAAAATTATAGTACTGACTTGAGAAGTATGAAATAAAGAAAAAGTTGGATGCTTACATTGTTGTATTGTTACACTAGCTTGTATCAATTTTGAAAGCAAATAAGAAAAGAAAATATAGTGCAAATATGTATTGCTAGCTCATTAAATTTTTATTTGGTGTCAAATGTACCTCAACATTGTTTATATTTTCACAGGAATTGAAGCTCCACCCAGAGACTATTCCATCCCGGGGTCAAGTACAAGGAAGATCTTCACAACTATAGGTGCATCTGCAAGCCTTGTTTTTGCGTTCAATACTGGAATGCTTCCCGAAATACAGGTAGACCAGATGTCAATTAATTTCAAACGATGATGATGTGTTCTGTTTAATTCTGCTAAACGAAGAGTGAGTCAGCATGATTTGGATCATAGGCTTTTGTGATTTAATTAATTTTGTGACCAGCATCTACTCAGTTTTCTGTTTCAGTGTTACACTGAATAAATGCTCATTGTGGCCCCAAATGGAAGTCTATAATTTATTTGTTAAGTTGAGAGTTGGTAACAGTATGTTCAGTATGAAGGAAAGAGGATGGGAAGAGAGGAGGGATGTTTCATTCTTAAGGCCCACTATCAGGAGCAGACTCAGGATTTTTGGCAAGGGGGGCCTAGCCTTATACGGGGGTTCGGGGGCAGTGCTCTTAATAGCAATGTAATTGGCCAAGAGCTCAAGTCCATTGTACCACATGGATCTACAATCTCAGAGGATCAATTCCCAGCAATTAGTTAGGCAGTTTCTCTAACTAATTCCGTTAAGCATTAGAGCTGTCAATATATAGATGTGTGAATGTATTGTAAAGATAAGTTGGAATAGAAATGAATTCTTGGTTCTCTCTGTTCTTTCATGGTATCAGAGCTGTGAATGAGACCTCCGTCTACATCCATGGCGACCACTTCATCTTCAACCTCCAGTACCTCTGTATCTGCAAATAATTCTCAATCAATTCATCATCAATCTCCAATTTTTCTCTTGTCAAATATCTGTAATCTCATCTCTGTCAGACTAGATTCAACGAACTATGCTCCATGGAGATTCCAAATCTCTGCGATACTAAGAGCACATCATCTAATAGGATATGTTGATGGTACAATTTCTTGTCCAGATCAATATATACAATCTACAGATGGAGTCAATGATCAAGAAATCAATCCAAATTTTCATCAATGGATTGCGAATGATCAAGCTCTTATGACTCTTCTGAATGCTACCTTATCTTCATCAGCAATTTCATATGTGATTGGCTATGGCACCTCTCGAGAAATCTGGCTGGCTCTTGAGCGCAGGTACTCATCTTCTTCAAGATCTAACATTCTGCAATTAAAGTCCAATCTACACACTGTGTCTAAAGGAAGCGACTCGATTGATACTTATGTTCAAAGAATCAAAGAGATTAGAGATAATCTGTTAGGTGTTGGTGTGGTTATAGAAGATGAAGACATTTTAATCCATACTCTGAATGGCCTTCCGTCTGATTTCAATGCATTCAAGACATCAATCAGAACAAGAGCTCAACCTATAAATCTTGAAGAACTTCACAATCTCCTTAAAGCCGAAGAACTATCTCTCGAAGCTTCTCTCAAACAAAGTTCCAATTACATTGCTATTACCCTCCCTCAAACTCATGGAAGGAAAAGCCAAGAGTTTGTCCCGAAAATATAAAAATTTGGCAGAAGGTAATGGTTTAGTAAAAACATCAGCAAGTTGTTCCTGAGTTGGAATATACTCGATACTGAGAGCCTTTCTGGTGACCTGTTCTCGAACATAGTGAAAATCAATTTCAATATGTTTTGTTCTGGCATGAAACACAGGATTAGAGGCCAGAGCCATTGCAGAAATGTTATCACAAAAAATTTTGGGGCTGTCAGTCAGAAAAAGACCAAGATCATGACATAAAATCTTTAACCAAGACACTTCTGCAGCTGTGATAGCGAGAGCTTTGTATTCAGCTTCGGTGGACGACCGTGCCACAGTTTGTTGCTTCTTAGCTCCCCAATTAATGGGATTTTTTGGGTCTACTTATAGATAATTATGTGTAAAATGGTAGAATCGTATATAGAATAGCTTTAACACCCATTATTTGGGATAAATCATGTATTTTTAGGGGGCCTATATCTCTAAAACATGTAAAATATTACATGTAAGTCTAGAATTTCCGAAAGTACGAGGGGGCATGTGTCTAAAACTTATAAAATATTACATGCAAGTCTAGAATTTTCAGAAGTTCAGGAGGGGGCCTGTGTGAAATTTAAGAGGACCTATTTCTAAAATCTATAAATTATTACATATAATTTTGTAATTTCAAAAAATTCAGGGGGGCCTGTGCCACCCCTGAGTCTCACTTGGGTCCGCCAGTGCCACCATTTCTTCTCTCTTCAAAAGTGTAGGAAATGGGAATCAACTCGGTTCTAGGAATCAACCCAGTTCATGAAAAATTCATGCGATTCCATGGAATAAATTTGATCTTTCACTGTGAGACCTTCCAGATCAGTTGCGATAATCAAATCTTTGGCAGATCTTCCCTTTGATGTCGCTATCGTCTCACCTGGCGTCGCCAATGTTTGGTGGCTAACTCCTGGGTGTCGTCGATTACATATCTAGCACAATGGAGCATTCTCCCCGGAGTAAGTACATCATCCTTGACTTCTTGTACCGGAACCTGAACCTCTTGAGAATGTCTTTTTCGAAAAACCCCTACCCTTTTCCCTTGTCCTCATATACCCGCTTATCTTGTTGTCCTTGTCAGAATTTCTCAATATCCCTTTCCACAATTAGAGCCACATCTTGAACATCGGCTACATTTCGGTGTTGGAGAGTGTCAACACGCCCTTGAATATTATCTCTCAATCCCTCCTCAAACTTTCGAGCTTTATCGACTACCCTCAGTACGGATTAGTGTGCAAAACGGAGCAAATTATTATACCTTGTGGCATAATTATTAACGGACATGTCTCCTTGTTGTAGATTAGCAAATTCCTGCCCCATTTATGCTTTTTGCGAACGCTTGAAAGTATCGTTTGTCGAATTCCTTTTCAAACCTTCTCCACGTCTCAGGCAGTCCTTGGGCAAGCTAATTGATCCACCAATTTTGAGCTCCCCATTTCAAGGTATCGGCAGCACATTTAATCTTTGCACCATCGGTGTAGTCTATGGCTCTGAAAATGCGATTCATGTCCATTAACCAATGATCTGCTAATGATGTGTCTGGACCTCCCTCGAATTGGATTGGCTTTCGCTTGTAAAATTGCTCAATAATTCCCCGTTCTTGTTGTGGTTAAGGGTTCGCTGGTCTTTTACCTTGCACTAATACCCGATCACTTACTGATCTCACAAAATTACTCACTACGTCTTCTAAATGGTCCATCCTCGAATGAGGTGAACGCTCCCGATTTGAGTCCATTTCTTACCTGTCAATCAACTCATATAAATACCATGCATGTTATGCCAATAGAACATGCAACAATTATATTATCACAACATCATTATCCATATACATTCATGCAATGCATCTAATTACTCATCATAATCATGTTCACTCAAGTCGTCGTCTCCCATACCCAAAGTTCTAAGTCTATTGCTCTGATACCACTAAATGTCACTCCCCGAAACCGTACATACAATTCTAGGACACATGGCACGCCACCAAGGCACATCCCCATGTCATTAGAGTTCCATAAAAGCCATTAGTAAAGGTTTTGACTCATGAACTCAACACATTTTGAACTTTTCTAAAGAGATTTTACAAACACATTTCAACAAAGTTCATTTTCGAAAGTGACACTTTTATAGTTCAAAGGGGTCCCAAAGGTACCCTCATGTTTAATTAAAAGTAAAACTGAACACCCAAAGTGGCAAACCAAAAGAGGATCAGGGGGTATTTCGACGGTCCAACTGCCCCCTTCGACTGTTCGAATGACCCTGGGTAGAATCCTTACCCTGCTGTAGAATTTTGCCCAAAGATCACTCAATCATTCCAAGGTTGAAATACCTTAAAACATACCAAACATCAAGTTTACCCCAAAACATGTGAAAATACTAATACGTCAATCTCTTGGGCTCCAAGAGTTCATATCCACCAATTAAACAACTTTAAGAAAGTATAAATGAATCCAATTCATTTCAACTCATTAAGCGTCAAGGTTTAAAATCCGAACCGGACCGGCCGGTTCAACCAGTCCTTTTTTCGATTCGGTTCAATTCGTTAATCGTTATCAGAGCGAAAATCGCACAGAACCGGTGGACAAATTGATTAAACCGTAAAACTGGTACCGATTCTAAGAATCTACCCAGTTCATGAAAAATTCAAGCGATTCCATGGAATAAATCTAACCTTCACTGTGAGACCTTCCAGATCAGTTGCGATTTGATAGATTTGAGTTGATCTAGTCAAATCTTTGGCCTTTCCAACTAGTTGAATTTTGCATATTTGATTTGATCTAACTCAGATCTTCCCTTTGACGTCCCTTTGATGTTGTCGTCGTCTCACCTGGAGTCACCTTGCCTCACCGTCCTCACCTTGATGTACGCCACCACCAAACGTTCCTTTAAACTTTTTTCTCTCTTGTTAGGGTATTTGCTTTCTTTTGATAGGCCTAGTACTAGGCTACTAGATAAATTATTATTATATTTGCATTTACTATTTTGGATTCTTCCAAAACGTGGAAGTTTTAAACCAATTAGTTAACTTGACCCATAAAAAAGTATGAGAGCTATTATAATAAATTAATAAGATAATATACATGCACGGATCTGAATTTTTCTTTTTTTAGTTTTAAGATTAGTATAAATAATTTTTTTTTTTGGTGACCAGGAATACTTATTTATATATAAATTCTTATATAAAAATATATTTATTACCTAATTATGACATCACGATTTGATTCCGGTTCACCCGACGGTTGAACCACTAACCCTGTGGTACAGTCATTTTTACAGTTCATTGAACGGTCCGATTTTCAAAATAATGTTGAGCGTAACTCTCGAGTTTGTCGCACCAACCAAACCAAGCAAGATTACAAGAGTCACAACGTTTTCAAAAATTAAACCAACATGATCCGAACCATTTATTACAAGATTCAAAATCCAAAGTTAGGAATCCTACTACACCAGTTGGAACAACCATAGCTTTGACATCAAAATACTAAATTTACATAACATGGACTAAGAGTTGAACTAGTACTATAAGTTCTCCGAATTAAAACTAATTGCAACCATATTACAAGTTCAAGTTAAAACATAACATCAACTACATTAACCATAACCATAACCATAACCCCCACGTTGCCTTTCCAAGCCTTTTTCCTTTATTTCTTCGATGCCTTGCATTTATCACCTACAATGGTTATTCAATAACCACTATACTATATCAGGTATATGCTAGTAAATGACAACAATTATAAATATGAATAACAAACATGCTCAATCTCATCTTTTACACATAACTATGGTCTCCAGGAACGCAAGTACCAGCCACCCTTTCACGTTTGCTTGCGACTACTCCATTAGTACGCGCGACTAACCGAGACCCACACCTCTCTCATTTTGACGTGTGACCTCATGGCCATTTTGGCACCTAGTCACATTCTCGATGGTAAGTGCAAGTTCCCCTTTGACTCACATTAACAACTCAACATGCTCAAGCATTCATATCACCGTACGATTTCACCAATAATACATAAGCTAGCAAAAATGCTCTAAACATGATAATTGAAGCCAAATAGACATGCTTAGCATCACAAAGATCATCTCAAATATCCGATTATTCATATTTCATAATTACTGTCACTCACCTCTTGCTTGTCGCTCCTAAATACCGAATTTAGACCCTAGCAAGTCTCACTTGTAATTCCTATACAAATATACAAGTTATGAGCTAAGCCCCCGAATTGGGTCGCAGAAAAGCTATCTCAAAATTCGATAAGATTAGTACTAACGCATTAGACTCACCTCCAGGAGTCCGAATATGCAGCTTGTTTTGAAAATCGGGGTCGAACGGCGCATCATTAGTCATCGTGAGCGTCGCCGAAGTTACGTCAAAATTTTCGTATCATTCTTTGTAAATGTTTGTCTAAGGGATGAAGAAGACTCCAAGGTAGTGGTGAGTCATGGGGCAAGTGTCACTTAACATGTGACTTGTCAAATTCCTAATTTTATTATAACCTCCCCAAGGTTTCATAAGTTTTGCGTTTACACCTCTGCTAGTTAATGAAACTTATTAAAAATATCCCAAACTTAAATTGGTGTTTGTCTATGTCTTGTATGGGTCCCATATGTGGTCCCACATAATATTGTGAAGTTGCTAAGTATCCTTTTAATTATGCAACGTGTCTAATTCGCTCTCACAAAGGTATCCCTAACGGACCACAGAAGTGGTCTCTGACAATTACCATGCTATTTAAACAACATAATATAATTATCACATATGCCTTAATAAACATTTGAGCACATAAGAATAATTCTGCATATCTGTCATATCACACGGGGACCTCTCATAACTATCCCAAACTGGGATTGCCACTTGGCCTATCTCTGGGTTCCAAACTGGACACCCCTAATTATCTTAGTGAGTTAATACTTACCTAACACATATAATCACATTATTAATATAATATTAATAATGCATGCTAATTGCAATTAAATACTGCCTGCAGGAGCGGGAGTTACAATATTTTTTACTTTTTGTCCTTGAATACAAAATCATTCTTTTGTTATGGGAGGTGAAATAGTTAAAACACATAATATTCCATACTTTCCTTTCACCAATCCTTCTTTTTAACCAAACAAAAGGAGGGAAGACCCACTTACTTTCCCTAGGGATATCTTTTCCCTCATGCCGCTCTTTTCTTCCTTCCACTTTTCCATCCCTCCCACCAAACATAGCATATTATCGCATTCCAAGACTCCCAAACAGGCCCTTAATCTATTTGCCGATTTGAGAAACAGTAAACTCAAAGGCCTATCAATCACCTGTGAATTTCCAAAAATTACTAAGGGTGCTTCTAATGTAAGTAGTCAGGCTGCATGCGAATTTTTCTCAGCATTAAAGTCTCACATTTTGCCATGCTTATATTTTTTTTGTTCATCGGTTTTTTTTTGTATCAGGCAACGGTGAGAAATCCTGTGGTCGAGAACATGATGAAAGCTCTTTACTTTCAGTTCACAATTGGGGTTTTGCCAATGTATGCAGTTACTTTCATGGGGTACTGGGCTTATGGATCCAACACATCCGCATATTTGCTTAACAATGTGAACGGTCCTGTTTGGGTGAAAGCATTCGCCAATATTTCTGCCTTCTTGCAAACTGTCATCGCTCTTCATGTACTTGTTCTTATACCTTACTCTTCCTCTCTTCTCTTTTTTTTTTCTTTTTGCATTATGCATTTTCATTTACTTGTTCTTACTCCTCAACTTTCTTTTTTTCTTTTTTCTTAATTGACTTCAAAACATATACTCGTACAAAATAGCCCACTTTTTGTCTTTACTTTTTTGGACAAGTTGGTTTGTCCTTCAATTATAGAAAGTGATTGTCTGCTATACCCTGACTTGCCCTCAAATTGCTCCTAAGCTAAATGAAAACTCAATCTTTGGATCTGAAGAGAATTTGAACGATTAACATCTTTGTGTCTGAAGTGATTTTGAGGGGTATTCAAGTGGTAAAATTAAATTACTGTGAAGCCTTTGCTAGCTCTTCTTAATTATTATGCATCAGGCAACTCTTGTCACTTGTTTTACTTAGTATTACATCGATTAATCGATAGGGAGTTTTCAAATCATGATGAGCATAAAGCTTTGTGTGCTTTACTGAGTCTATAATTATTTTTGTGCATACAATTCTTCTATGACATACCACAATTCAGACAGGGAACCCCATCCATTTAGTCCTTTCCTCCCTTTGAGAGACTACAATTATACGTGTATGCACAACCCTTCTGTCAGATCTTAGAGAGAACCTTTCTCCTATGAGAACTTGCGGCAAGATTTAATGGATGCATTTATATTTTGTTTCCCGGTTTTTCCCAAGATCTTTATAACTGCACTAACATTGGCTTCTTTTCTTTACTTTTCTTTTCTTTTCTTTTCTTTTTTTTTCTGCTATTTGTAGATATTTGCAAGTCCAATGTACGAGTACTTGGACACAAAGTACGGCATCAAAGGGAGTGCATTGTCTTTTCGCAATTTTTCATTCAGAATATTCGCGAGAGGCGGTTACCTAGCTATAAACACGCTCGTCGCTGCTCTACTGCCATTCCTTGGAGACTTCATGAGCCTTACGGGGGCTATAAGCACGTTTCCCCTCACATTTATACTTGCAAACCACATGTATTTGATGGCTAAGAAGAACAAGCTTCCTTCTATACAGAAGCTATGGCACTGGCTCAATGTCTGTTTCTTTAGTTGCGCTTCTCTTGTAGCAGCTGTTGCAGCAATGAGGCTTATTGTAGTAGACTCGAGAACTTACCATGTATTTGCCAATTTATGATAATTTTTTTCCTTTTTTGTACTGACAATTGTATTTTAAGATGACATTAATTTTTTTTCCTTTCTATGTAATTGTACTTTGCTTGGATTTCATATCTTGGGGATTACTAACTTCAAATTATTTGTGAGTTTCATGGCACCTCAACAATTTGTTCTAGAACTCTTAAATCAGGTGGTTTAGCAACTATGGCTGAGCAAAAGAAGATATAAACTATTTACTAAGAGCCCGTATGGTAACATTTATAGTTTTCCATTTTCTAATTCTGAAAATGGAAACTAATTTTTTTTGGGCCCAATTTTGTTTTTGATTTTGAAAAAGAAAGGGAAAAAAAGAGAAGGAAATGATTAACAAACATGTTTATATTTTATGTATCAAGGAAATGAAAACAACAAAAAAAAATTGAAACTGTAACATTACCGAATGGGCCATAAATTTTGAAAATCAAGTAATTCAAAAGCTCTGAAAGATTTCACAGGTTATTAATCTTGTATTCTGAAGATGAAGAGATGTAACATGAGCTACCTACAGGACTACCAGCAAGCACAATATACGAATTTTTTACCCAACCCACCAAATGGGGGGTCTTATTGCCCACACCCATCAACCTTTCAAGTTACTTTCCAAACCCATCAACTTTTAAAGTCACACGTTCAAAATGCGACTTCTGGCTAAATTTTTATTACTAAAGTCGCAAGTTCAAAATGTGACTTTAGCAACAAAATTTTTTTTTATATATATATATCCATTTTAGCAACAAAAAGAAAAATTGCAGGTTTAGAAGTCGCAATTTGAACTTGCGACTTTAGCAAAAATCTGAAAAGTTGATAAGTGTGGGAAATAAGACCCCAGTTTGATGGATTGGGTAAAATTCCAAAAATATACATAATTTTTCTTCTTCTTCTTGCGAAAGGACCTGACCCATCCAAAATTATTTTCCCTGTGCATAAATATGCAGGGGACAACACTTTCTTTTAGGTACAAAAATGATGTTCTTTCTAAGATGTGATAGGCCAACATAGAAAGTACTTGAGTACGTGAATCAATCACATTCCTATGCACATAAAGAACCAAACCCAAGTCCCTTTTCTATGCATGCTAGTTGGGATCTCAACAAGAAACACCAAAAACTCAAGGGTCTGATTGAAAAAGTCTAAAACTGGACCAAATTAAATCCAAGTGTCACCTTTTATTATGTTTTCAAGTTGATTCGACACATTTCAAGAAAGTGCGTTTACTAGACTGGGAACCCATTCTTTGCTTTCCCAAACAGCTTCTAAGAAGAAAGGCACCTAAGTCCAGTATTTGGTTTATTGTACTCATTACTGAAAAGAACTTTTTGTGTGGTGCATCATTCTCAATGCGAAGACAAAATTCATTTGTCACAAACCAATGTTGTTTTTTTATACTTTTCACACATATATGGTCAGGCAGACCAGATAAGCTTATGATGCTGCTTTACAGAGTTAAGAAACTTGATGACTTTAAAAATACAAGATGCTGAAGCCAATTCATCAAATATTTGTTACTGAAACAAAGTCTCCAATTGAATCCTCAAGAGAAAACCAAAAAAAAAAAAAAAAGAAGCTTTTAACGGTTAAAGACTGAACCAAATAATAATACCAAAATGAGAACTGAATTCTTCATAACATCACATAACACATTTATCAATTTTTCAATTCAACACAACAGAAAATACAGTTAACAACCCAGGGAGGAAGAGATATTCCAACACTAACAAAACCAGTTAATCTCGCAAAGACCAGAGTCTCCCCCGATAATAAGGGATTTGAAGGTTAAGATACTAACTTAACAAAGGCTAACTAGTAGGAAAGAAGTTTACATAGAGAAATTTCCATTTCAATTAAGCTAAATGCTTCTATCTATCCGAAAGCACCCTTTTCTGCACAATTCTGCTAATCTGATTCTCTAATAAATCTCAACAACCATTTAATTGATCTGAAACACAAAAATATACAAAATTATACCACATCCATTACTTGCATTAGGATTCTTCACTAATTAATGGAAAGTAAAATTAAAATGAAAAAAAATGACACGAAAAATCAAATAACACTAGGTACGAGACAAAGAAAGCAAGTTTCTGTCACCATAGTTTCATAAGCCCTTGCTATCCTTATTTATAGAGCTATAGAAAACATAATTACCATCTCAAAAAAGCCGCCCAAACTGTTTCTGAAAACCAACCATCATTGAGGCTACCCCATCAAAACCTGCCTGCTAGCCTTGAAGATTTTTTTGCTCGGTTTCAAAAGAGACCTACCAACTCAGTTTCTATACCAAATCTACAACTTGAATTTTTTACTGTCAGAACTGAAATGCAAACACTCAAACAAGAATTCCAAGATTTACATCTTTCTATGATAAAAGATATGTCAGATCTTCGCAAACAAATCCTAGAGACCTCCAATCCTATTACTGAAACTATCATTGATCAAGAAAATACTTTCCTCAATTTGGTTACTCAAGACCACTTCCAAAAATGGCATGTCAATCTTAAAATTGTTGTTGATAAAGACTATGAGTATTGATCTTATTGAGTCAGGTGCAGATCTTAAATATATAAATGAGGGATTAATACCTCCTAGATATTTTGAAAGGATAGATGAACAACTACATAGTGCCAATGGTTCTAGACTACAGATTGAATACAAACTCACCAAAGCTCACATTGTTAATCAAGGAATTTGCAAAAAAACTCCATTTGTCCTTGTCAAACAACTCAATGCTCCCATCATCTTAGGAACCCCTTTTCTTGCTCTTCTATACCCAATTTCTAATATTGACCAACAAGGTATCACCACTTCAATCCTTAACCATGAAATTCTCTTTGAAGTTGCTAATACTATTGACACTAATATGGTAGAAATAGTGAAAGGCTTGTCCATCTTTCCCCAACTCAATACAGTCTCCCATCCGAGTGTCCCTAGAAAAAAAACACATCTAAGGTAGCCAATAGATCCATACTTTCTTATAATATTTTTCGTCAAAATTATAGTATTTTTACAACACAAGTATTTTTTTGGCTTTTTCATTTTTTATTTACTTATAATCCTTTTTGTCAAAATTATAGTATTTCTAGATAAAATAGTCTTTTTGTTAAACAAATATATTTTTGTCTTTTTGATTTCTTATTTACAAGATCGTCAAATTATCTCATGATTTATCTTCATATGGCAATAAAAGATAAAGGCAAAGCCAAGCTCGAATCATTAAATGATGAGGGCACTCTTCAAGTTAAATTTGAAGAGCTTCATGTAAGAAGGGTCTACTATTTCGAACATGAATTTAAAACAAATGAAAAGATATCTCTTTTCCAATGAACTTTGTTGGATAATATTATCCAAGATTTTGATTTTGGTGACAATAAAGAATTACTCTACATTTAGTCTTATAGCTAAAACTTTTTCCAAAAATAATAACTTTCAAACAGATTTATATGAGACTTCTCATATGCAAAGGAGACAACTTCATACACAAGTCCTCCAACTTCCTATAGAAATTGTCTCCATGATTGAAGAAAAGTAAAGTTTTTATGCTAGGACTTGGCTTGATATTCAAACCACTCTTTGAACTGGTCAATGTCCCCACCATTATGCAATTACTGCTGGTTTCTCCAATATCCATCTCCAACTCATGAGGATTTGGGCCGCTCCTCTATCTATCTTATTTCCACAACCTGATTATGATTTAATATCCTATTTTGAACTTGGCATCCTCAAAAAATTGACAATTCATTTCCGAAAAGAAATTTTAGGATTTCCAGCAATCATGTGTCACAAAAGTTTTTGAAAAATGCAATCCTCCAGCTGTTTGTCTCAATTTTGAAATTGCTCCACCTGAACAATATGAAGGCATTACTTACGCAGCTTTTACCCTCGTCCAAATTGAACCAAGATATCCTAAAGATTATGAAGAACGATGACAAATTGTCTCCACCAAAGATGTTATGAAATATCATGGATTTTGCAATTGGTCTAACGTTAAAATTGACCGACAAGATATCCAAATGGTCCGAAGTTTTGCCCTTGCTGAAATCAAGTACAAACTCAACCATAGTTACATGCACCTACTTGCAACAGGACCAAACTATTTAATTGTTAGCTTTGGTATTCGCAATAGTATGTTCAATTCAACTTTCCAACAAGCTATGGAGTTATTGCTTTGTTGAAATGGGATGATAATGGTACTAATACTTATATTCTAACACTCCCCCTCAAGCTGGAACATAGATTTCTATCATCCCCAGCTTGTTACAAAGATCATAGAACGGTCCTCTATTTAACGCCTTGGTAAAAATGTCTCCTAGTTGATCACTAGACCTAACAAAAGAAGTCACAAATTGTTTTCTCATAACCATATCTCTAATAAAATGACAATCAACTTCAATATGTTTGGTCCTCTCATGAAGCACTGGATTACTCGCAATGTACATAGCTGCCTGATTATCACAATACATCTTCATAGGTTTACTACTGCAAATCCCATCTCTTGCAGAATAGTCTTCACCCATAATAACTCACACGTAGTATGAGCCATAGATCTATACTCAGCCTCTGAATGCACTTGACCTTGCAACGACATTTTGCTTTTTGCTCTTCTAACTGATGAGATTTCCACCACCAAACACGTAGAATCCTGACACTGAACGTTTATCAAGACTATCTCTTGCCCAACTAGAATCTGAGAAACCAACTATCTCCAAGTTATCTGAAGGATTCAACACTAAGCCTTTTGCCAGGAGCTCCTTTCAAATACCTCAAAATATGACACACTGCTTACCAATGTGATAACTTGGGACTCTGTATAAACTGAGTAACAACTCCAACAGAGAAGGTGACATCAGGTCGAGTCACGGTTAAATAAATCAACTTACCCACAAGTCTTCTATACCTTCTAGCATCATTGAAGTCTTTTCCCTCATCTTTACTAAACTTTATATTGGAATCCATTAGAGTGTCAACAGGTTTTGAGCCCATCAATCTTGTTTCATTTAGAAGGTCAAGAACATATTTTCTTTGGGATAAGAAAATCCCTTCCTTGGACCTTGCTACCTCAATACCCAAAAAATAACATAGTAGCCCCAAATCCTTCATATGAAAATGCTTACTTAAATGAGCCTTCAATAACTGTATACCTTCATTGTCATTACCAGTAATCACTATGATCCACATACACTGCTAGAACAATCGTACCTTTCTTACAGTGTCTCACGAAGACTGATTGATCAGAACTAGGTCTTTTCAACCCATATGAACTAGCTACTTGGCTAAACTTGTCAAAATAGGCCCTTGGAGACTGTTTAAAGCCATAAATGGCTTTTTTCAACTTACATACTTTATGTGACTCCCCTTGAGCAACATACCCAAGAGGTTGCTCCATGTGCACTTCCTCATATAGGTTACCATGAAGAAAGGCATTATTGATGTCAAGTTGATAAAGAGGCCATCCCTGAGTAATAGCAACAGACAATAAAATGCTAACAGGATTGAGGCGAGCGCAGGGGAAAAAGTTTTAAAGTAATCCACACTAAAAGTCTGAGTGTACCCTTTAGCCACCAAACGAGCTTTCAACCTTTCGACAGTACCATTCGGATGATACTTAACTACATAAACCTAACGACAACCTATATGTTTCCCAGAAGGAAGATCAATTAAATCCCATGTGCCATTTTTGGACAACGCCAACATCTCATCATTCATAGCACTCTTCCAACTCGAAGAAACCAATGCTTGAGTATGAGACTCAGGAACAGAGACTAAAGATAAAGAACTAACAAAGGAACGAAGTGGAGACGATAAATGAGAATATGAAACAACTTGATCAATAGAATGTTGAGTGCAAGAACGAGTACCTTTTCGAAGAGCAATAGGTAAATCAGGAGATTGGAGAATCTCAGCCAAAGTTGATGAAGATGGAGGTGAGGTTGGTGGGTCATTATTACTGGATGGCTTGTCACGACGGCGATACACCTGCAAGGGAGGAAACTAAAAGAATGGGAGAATGGGTAAGGGAATAGTGGACGACAGAGCAAGAACATCAACATCTAAGGAAGCATCAGAGGATGAAAAAAATGATGTACCTTCAAAGAAGGTAACATCTGCACTAACCACACAATGACGACTCTAAGGATTCTAGCATTTACAACCTTTTTGAGTGCATGAATATCCCATAAATACACATTTGGTGGCTTGGGATGTCACGCCCCGACGTAGCATAAATATGGAAAGTGTTTAATTTCCTTTATGGACCCGTAGGTTACGACAGTTTGAAGGATTGTTTCTGTCCCAAATGTCGTACAGATATAATAATATGAATCAAAGTAGAACAATCAAGGCTTACAAAATTTTTCCAAAATTATAATTATTGCAGTACGTGGTTAACTAAAGGCACAACCCGCCTTGAAATAAAATAATATCTATTTTCTATTACAGTCATCCTTATTATAATTTTAGTTCATAACTTAAAAACATATAATAATAAATTCTTCTTTGGGTAGTTGTTCTCAGTTCGCATAGTCATAATGTTCAGCCCGATCATAACCTAAAAAGCCTAGACACGAATGTCCAGGGCGCATCAACGCCGTCAGCTTATTGAAGCTTGTGAGTATTAAAAACATATGCTCGAATGTAAAACATACTTGCTTACTGTTTTCCTTTTTCACGGTTCCATTATTCAACAAGTTAACAATATAGAAGTGAGTTCTCATTATAAACAGCAAATATAACATTAATAAACTTTAATTTATAGCATATGTGACCGTGTATGGAAAACAATGCAACCAATCTCATCTTACCGACTCTTTTCTCTCGACAACACATCAACCCACTCTCTCACTCCAGTATCTTTGAAACACTAAGATGACCACACTTTAGTACAGGGGTACCAGGGAGTGTCTAGTTTGCCTCACACTTTAGTACAGGGTACTAGGGAGTGTCCAATGCCTCACACTTTGACCATACCACGCATGTCAGGGAGTGTCCAGTAGGCCACACTTTAGCACTACCATGGGTGCCAGGGAATGTCCAAGTCGGCGGCACACACTTTACCGCTACCATGGGCGCCAGGGAGTGTCCAGTTTTGTCACCATCTCATTTCAAAGACACTCTATCCATAATATCGTAACATCACACTTTGGTACACCAATACCAGGGAGTGTCCATTCACAATCTCGACCACATACTCTTTTCCACACTAGCCACCACTCACCATGCATGTACAACTAACTCCACATGAATGACATGTGACTTAATATAGAAATATAAAGTACTGGGAACGATAACCATGGATACACGAAAAGAAATCATATCTTATATGAAACAACCGGTGAATTCATCAAAGAATGCTTTTATTGCTACTAGAACACAAGTGGGTCTACTTTGAAGCAATGCCCTCAAAAATGAGTTATAATTTTTGTGCATAAATTATATATCAAAAGAAAGGTCTTTGAGTCTAGTTTCCAACGCTTTAAACGGTGCACGTTTTTGAGTTTTCCAGAGGAAGTTATGGTCGTTTTACTAAAAGTCGTCAGTGGTGAAAAATGCCAATCAATTAGTAATGATGCCAATCGATTGGTAATCATGCCAATCGATTGGTATCAGCAGCTTCTCCCCTATTACGAATTTAAAGCCTATTTTTGACCCATTTTGAAAATCGAATGCAAACATGACTTGTAATATATGGTTCTCTCCATTTTTCCGCAAGAATCGTGAATACGCTATCAGTTTTAACTAATTTTAATCGTAGCTCTCGGATTTTACAAAAAACCGAGAGGTGACGAAATTTTATTTTTAATATACGTCACGATACAAATGAATTAGGCTCTATAACTTAAACCGTAGTCTTTATGTACTGTAATATTTCATATTAATCTTTAAAAACGAATTTTGGTTGAGGTCGAAAAATCATGTTTTTCAAGCTCATGTTCCATGGTTAAAATTGACAATGGTGGTTTACAATTACAAACCATACAAGTAGTAAACAAGTAGGAAATTACATTAGGAGTGAGTTAATGATACTCACTGATTGAAGATAGAAGTAATTGATTGAGAGAGATAATCAAAATAGGACAACCCACTTCAAGTTTTAGCTATGGAGTTTGAAGCTTCCTCTCACTAGAATTTTTGTCTCTCTGAACTCTATCTTTTCTCTCTGGAATTTCAGTATAAGCAAAACTTGTGCTTGTGTGAGAGTGAAGTGCATATGTATAGAAGCCAAAATTTGTGAACTTGGGCCCCAAGTTCTTTAAAAGGTACTCTTCTAATTGAATTTTGTATTAACAAATATCTAACTACAGCTCATATTGTCACGCCCCGGAACGGCATAAATAGAGAAAAATAAATTTCCTTTATGGGTCCATAGGGAATGACGGGTGAAGTCACATGATTGTCCACACCACGCAGTACTAAACAACAAGAAGTAATAGTGTAACAAGAATGAAGTCTAGGTTCTGATCTCAACGTAACATAAAGTCAACAGAAGTTACTAACTATTACATATCAGAGTCTCGAATCAAATATAAAGCAGCGGAAGTACAAATGCCAAGGCAACATATGCCTGACTACAAAAAAGTTCTAAAACGGTAAGGGCAATTAGCTACAATTCTAGTCTAGTCTTCAGTTGGCATAAGGGTAGTCCTCGGCGTAGTAGTCTTCTTCGGCCTGACCTCCGTCGGGGAAATTCTCCATAGGTACTCCGTCACCGGCATAGTAGTCTTCTCCTGCAGGCCCTTCACCTGTATAGTCATAACCAAGGTGCGCTGGAACGTAGAAATGTCCAGCGGCATAAACGCCGTCAGCTTAATGAAAGCTGAGTGAGTTAGATACTAACAGGGTATCAGCTATTGAAGTTATTCCAAGTTATAAGTCGTAACCAAATTAGAACTCTGTGAGGGTAACTCCTTTAATCAAACCAATTATCCGATTACTGACGTTTTACTCATTTTAAGACCGATATCATGTCTAGATAGGGGAACAGACTCGACAGTAGTTCAACTCTATAACACACCATTGCTCATCCACCGCTTTTAAGAACATATGCACAGTTCACCGCATGTCATGGATACCACGTTAGTCCATCCCCCGCTTTTAAGAACATATGCACAGTCCACCGCATGTCAGGGATATAACGCTTTAAACAACAGTACATCATTCTATGCCACGACTTAGCGACGTCTACCAGTGATCACGGTCCACCGCATGTCATAGACACCTTCGTCTGTCTACCGCTTTTAAGAACATATGATTAGATCATCTGGCTATCTTAGGGCAAATGGTCCGGTCCACCGCAAGTCATAGACACCTTCGTCTGTCTACCGCTTTTAAGAACATATGATCGACCAAAGCCCGCCCACGCAAGATTCCCGAATCTTAGCAAACCTACTTAAGTTCAACTCTATTACCGATACATGACAATCCCAATGTGGCCCGACTACTCTGAATAAAATGAACGTTAACTCCAAAGGATTCACAACTATTCTGTTACCTAACATTATAAATGTTATTCGATAGTCTTGTTATTACTACGATCCTATGCTGCATTAACTCGTTATCAAATAATGAAGCATGCTGGGAAGTACTGAACAGTAAATAAACAACTAAACAGTTATTACATTATCTAAACAAGTAAGACAGTAAACTGTAACTTCCAATCGATTGATATAGATGTCAATCGATTGGTATAAAAGTAGTGTCAATCGATTGGAAGAAAGGTCAATCGATTGGATCACAATCCATGTCAATCGATTGCATAAAATGTCAATCGATTGAGACATGAAAGATGTCAATCGATTGATATAGTGTCAATCGATTGACACTTCGTCTTCTTCACAGAGAAGACTGCTCAACACATATAAACGGGAAATACAAGGTTTCTTCTCCATTTCTTCATTCAAAACATGTCCTAACATCAATATCAAGTTACCAAGTGAGTTTAGAACTCACCTAGACGTTAAGGGCGTGTTTGGGAATGTTTTGAAGCTTGAGCTTCAATGGTGGTCTCCCTCTTCTCTCTTTCCTCTGCTCTCTGCCTTCTCTCTTTTCTTTCTTCTTCTTCTTCTCTTCTTCTTTCTGGTCTTCTTCTTCTTCTTCTTCTCGTCTCAGTCCATCTGTGTGTGTGGGTGAGTAAATATATGTATATATGTGAGTATATATATATATGAGTGTATATATATATATAAACACACACAAACACTCCCTCTCACTCTCTCTGATTTCAGCAACCAGAATTACGCCCAAAATGGGCTGGTATATATAGAGGAAAGGTGTTCACGTGGCCTCTCCCCAGCCAGAGCAAAAGAATCTGCCCAGCTGCCTCCAATCGATTGACATAAGTGTCAATCGATTGATATAATCAATCGATTGGTATAAAGTTCAATCGATTGGAACAATCAATCGATTGAGATAAAGTTCAATCGATTGGTATGTAAAATATACCAAGGGTAAGGCCAAGCTCATACAAGTATTAAAAGAAACATACAATGTCTTAGTTATATAATATATTACAAAAATACAGGGTATTACATCATCCACCACTCATTAAAGATTTCGTCCTCGAAATCCGAAATAAATTGGGTTAAAACAAAAGTGGAAACTTCTCTCGCATCTCCGACTCCAGCTCCCATGAAGCTTCTCCTTCGTCGTGGTGCTTCCACTGAACCTTCACTAGCGGAATATCCTTGTTTTTGAGCTTCTTCACTCCTCGGTCTAGAATACGCACTGGTCCTTCGTTGTAGGTCACGTTCTCGTTCACCTCGATATCTTCAAAACTGATCTCGTGCACTGGGTTGTGGGCACACTTCCTCAACATGCTGATGTGGAAAACGTTGTGCACTCCTGACATCTTTGGCGGCAATGCAAGTCGATAGGCAACCTTCCCAACACGTTCTAGGATCTCGAACGGTCCGATGAATCGCGGCGACAACTTGCCTCTTTTCTGTCTGAATCTGACGATACCTCGAACTGGCGAGACTTTAAGTAGCACATGATCTCCAACTGCAAACTCTAGATCTTTCCGTCGCTTGTCGGCATAGCTCTTGTGTCTGGATTGCGCTGTCTTCATCTTTTCTCGTACAATCTGGATCTTCTCACTGGTTTCTCGAATCACCCCGGGTCCAAGTAGTTGAGTATCTCCGACTTCGGCCCAACACAGCGGCGATCGGCAGGGTCTTCCATACAAGGCTTCAAACGGCGCCATCCCTATGCTCGTGTGGTAGCTGTTGTTGTAGGCAAACTCGATCAAAGGTAGATGTGTCTCCCATGAACTCTCGAATTCAATGACACAGGCTCGCAACATATCCTCCATCACTTGATTGACTCGTTCTGTCTGACCGTCTGTCTGTGGGTGAAAGGCTGAACTCAAATTTAATGAAGTTCCCATTGCTGTCTGAAGGCTCTTCCAGAATTCTGCGGTAAAGCGTGAATCTCGATCTGAAACTATTGAGACAGGTACACCGTGCAGTCGCACTACTTGCTGTAGATACATCCGGCTCAATCTTTCAACAGGGTACGTCATGCTGTAGGCGATAAAATGTGCTGACTTGGTGAGTCGATCTACTATTACCCAAATAGCGTCGTGGTTTTGCTGAGACTTCGACAATCCAACCACAAAATCCATGGTGATATGCTCCCATTTCCATTGGGGAATCGGTAGCGGTTGTAGGAGTCCAGGTGGTTTCTGATGCTCTGCCTTTACTTGTTTGCAAATAAGACATTGTGATACATACTCGGCCACTTCTCGCTTCATTCCTTGCCACCAGAAGTTTCTCTTCAAGTCCTTATATATCTTGTTTCCTCCTGGGTGGATAGTCATCCTTGACTTGTGTGCTTCGTCCAGAATGTTCTTCCTGAGTCCATCGTCATTTGGCACACAGAGTCTACCTTTGCATCTCAGTGCTCCGTCCGTACTAATACTCCAGATCTCGGGTTCCTTTGCGGACATCTTGGCAAACCATAACTTTAAATCTTCGTTCGACTGTTGAGCTTCCAAGATGCGGCTGATGAGAGTCGGTTGCACGACAAGACATCCAAGGTGTTGTCCTTCTCCTGATTCCACTGGTTGAAGGTCGAATTCGGCTAACGTCTCCATTGCTCGCCATTCTCTAATCAAAATCGAAGCAACCAAAAGGCGTGGTCTCCGGCTCAGAGCGTCGGCTACAACATTTGCTTTACCCGGGTGGTATTGCAAAGAGAAGTCGTAGTCCTTGAGTAGTTCCATCCATCTCCGTTGTCGCATGTTCAACTCCTTCTGAGAGAACAGGTACCTTAAACTCTTGTGATCTGAGAACAAGTCAAACTTTTCTCCATACAAATAGTGTCTCCAAATCTTCAAGGCGAACACGATTGTGGCTAGTTCTAAGTCGTGCGTCGGATAGTTCTTCTTATGCGGCTTCAATTGTCTCGATCCGTATGCGATGACATTCCCCTCTTGCATTAGTACACAACCAAGTCCTTGGTGTGATGCATCACTATAGATTATGAATTGTTCACCACTCTTAGGTATCGCAAGCACGGGTGCTGAGGTTAGTCTCTCTTTCAATTCCCGGAATGCATCCTCATGTTTATCGGTCCATTCGTACTTCGTCTCCTTCTTAGTCAGGCTTGTCAACGGTCCTGCGATTCTAGAGAATCCTTCCACAAATTTCCGATAATACCCAGCCAATCCAAGAAAACTCCTAACTTCGGTCGCATTGGTTGGTCTGTTCCAGCTCAAGACTGCATCGATCTTAGATGAGTCTACGGAAATCCCATCCTGTGATATCACATGTCCCAGGAATTTAACTTCCTGAAGCCAGAATTCATATTTGCTGAATTTCGCATACAGACTGTTGTCTCTAAGAGTCTGTAGAGCAATTTGTAGATGCTTCTTATGTTCTTCTTTCGTCCTCGAATAAATTAAAATGTCATCGATGAATACTATAATGAATTGATCCAGATAGGGTCTGAATACTCTATTCATTAGGTCCATGAATACGGCCGGGGCATTAGTCAATCCAAAAGACATCACTAGAAATTCGTAGTGTCCATATCTCGTTCTGAAGGCAGTTTTCGGTATATCTTTCGGCCGAACTAGTAATTGATGGTATCCTGAACGCAAATCGATTTTTGAGAATATCCTTGATCCTTGTAGTTGATCGAACAGGTCGTCTATCCGGGGAAGTGGATACCTATTCTTGATCGTGACTTTATTCAGCTCCCTGTAGTCGATACAGAGTCGTAGCTCTCCGTCCTTCTTCTTCACAAATAAAACTGGTGCTCCCCAAGGTGATGTACTCGGGCGAACAAAACCTAAATCTTCGAGTTCCTGAACTTGCTTCTTCAGTTCTAGCATTTCTATTGGCGCCATCCGATACGGGGTCTTGGAAATCGGCAACGTTCCGGGTGCTAACTCAATGCAGAAGTCTATCTCTCTCTTCGGCGGAAGTCCCGAGATACTTCGGAACACATCTTCAAAGTCTTGAATAACGGGGATCTGCTTGATGGTAAGCTCCGTGCTTGAAGTCTTAATCGTGGCTAGGCAGCTTGTGATAAACATGTCGCTCAACGGTTGGCACTGAAATCTGATCTGCGGGCAACCAGGCGTCGAAAAGACAATGGTCCGACTAACACAACCCAGGTTAGCGCCATACTTAGTAAGCCAATCCATTCCTAGGATCACGTCGAACTCAGACATTGACAGGACTATCAAGTCTGCTGGAAAATTCCTATCCTCTAGTGTCAAGGGACAATCCTTGCACACCTTACCTAACTTAACGGATACTCCCAAGGGCGAAACGGCATTAAGGGTCGGCTCAAGTGTTAGGGGTAACAATCCCAAATCACGTACCATCTTAATAGCTATGAAAGAACGGGCGGCACCGGTATCAAACAAAGCTCTAACTTGACAGTGAAATAAAATGAGTGTACCTTCCAAGTTTTGCTGTTCCTCTGCATTATACCCTGCATTGTCAGGGATGATGGCATTCACCCTAACCTGTCCTTGCTGTCCTTGAGCAGGCGCTCCATAGTAGCCTCCACGTGGTGCTCGGCAATCCTTGCTAATGTGACCAGGCTTGTTACAGTTGCGACAAACGAGGTCATTACGCCGGTTGGTCTTGGGGGCTGTGCAATACCTTGCAATATGTCCGGGCACTCCACAGTTAAAACATCCATCAGTGTTTTGTCGCTGGGCGACGGGCTGTGCCTGAGGTGGTCCTCGCTGTTGATTCTGTTGTCGAGGAAAATTAGCTTGGGGCTTCCTTGTCCCATCCCACGTGCGCTTGGTTCCCCGATAGTTGTTGGTCTGGGGTTTCCATCCTTGATTGTTCCTTGATGATTGCGCGGGAAAGTTCCTTGGTTGGAAGGTCCTGGGTGGAGGTCGATTGACTTGTGGTCCTTGCACAGGGTAAGCATCCTTTTCCAAACTTGAAGCAAGACGGACAATCCCTTCAAACGACTGGCCCAGATGGCCTATCATCATGTGCCGGAGGTGTGGGTTGAGTCCTTGGTGAAATCGCTTGACCTTCTTGGCGGAGGTGTCTATCATATGCGGAGCGAAACGGAAAAGTCGCTCAAATTGTGTAGTATACTCCCTGACTGTCCAGTTTCCTTGGGTTAGACTCAGGAAATTCCTCTCTTGTTGGTCTCTTTCGTCCTCAGGGAAGTACTTCTCGAGAAATCGAGTCTTGAATGCTTCCCAAGGCATTCTCCTTGCAGCGTCAATCCCAATCGTGGCTCTCTCGGCCTCCCACCAATCCGCGGCGGAGTAAGTTAGTTGAAATGCGGCTAGACGTCTCTTGTCAAGCTCACTGCACTCCAGGGCTTCAAAGATTAGCTCCAACTCTCGTATCCATTGCTCTGCTTTCCAGGACTCTGCCATGCCGTCGAACTTCTCGGGTCGCAGGCCACGAAATCGTTCCAATAGCTTATTGCCTGTCTGCCTTGGAGGGACAAAGTGGTTGTTGCCATTGTCGTTGGTGGCATGATTGTAGGTATCGCCGATGTGCTCCATCCGTTGCATGAAAGCTTCGAAGACTCCAGTTGGGTCCATACCCTCAGGAATGGGTGCTCCCAGTCGTGCTTGGTTCCTTGTGGGTCCTACCATAGGGATCCGTGTGAGGTGTACCTATGAAGGATCTAACAATTAGCTGACGATCTCCTCGGGGAAATGATCATACTAAAATAACAGGAAGCATAACAGGAATCAACATCACAACCATAACATAATAATGAGATGATAACAGAAATAATCAAGAGAAACGATCTGCCATATATATATATACCCAAAAGATGTACAGCGGAGTACACAACAGATCATCTGTGTACCGCGTAGTACATGATCCTATACAAGATCTAAACAAAAGAAAGATATATATAAAACCACTACTGGTGGCTACCTATACAAAAAGGCTACGGTCAATAGCTGTCTATGTAAGCGTCAAAAGTAAGTGGACAACATGTCCTAAAGTCAAACGTAAAAGTCTAAGTCCTAAAGGTGCTGGACTCAGAAGTTGTCCACATCGGATCCATAGATGGAAGCCTCGTCCTCTGGGGCAACCTCAGACAAAACATCATCCTCATCCATGTCATCGTCATCCATCATGTTCTCATCCTCTATCACTACATCCTCGATCAGCTCGGGTCCATCATGCTCCACAACAGCTCCCAGATCTCCTGCATCAGCGGCCATGTCAGCCTGGGCTGCATCAAATGCGGCTACAAGTGCCTCAGCCTGTACCATAGCCTGTGCCAACTCCGGTGCTCCGATCTCAAATCCATGGGGATGTGCAGCCATCTCTGCGGTCCACTCAACTGCTAGCTGTGCTATAACTCCTCCTGGTAAGACTGGTACTACTGCATCATCGTCTGCGGCTACCTCCTCTTCCTCTATCGGATAACCCTCTGCAACTACAATATCTACACCAACTGGCACGTCCATACCGGCTGGGTCCACGGGGTCCTCCTCCTCTGGATCATACTCCGGCTCCTCGTCATCGGTGTCCTCGTCCTCTTCATCCTCCATCTCCTCATCTGCATCCTCTGGCTCATCGTCGCCATCGCTCTTATCATCATCCTCCGGGTCCTCATCTGCTGGGGGTGCATCAGCCATGTCTTCCTCCGGTGGGGGTGGAGGTGCTGCTCTAACCTGTGCAAGTAGAACCTGGTACGAAGAACGGTCTCGTAACATCAATAGAGAATCCTCCTCGATGCGTTTGAAGGTCTCCTTGCGGTAGATCATCTCCTGACGTATCACTTCTGGGTCCTGGGTCCCAAATCTCTGCTGCTCGATCCGCATGTCTCGCTCTGTCTCTGCAATAGCTCTCTGTCTAACCTTCCAGGCATAGTACTCTGGATCGGCTGGCGCAATACTACTCTCATACACATAGTGTCCTCCGAACTCGTCTGGAACGAACAGCGGCGGTGCCATGCTACCTGAAAAGGGACTACCTTAAGTCAGAACTAATCTTAATACTCATCTATAGAATCCCAAGGTTCTAGGACCAGATGGTGTGGGACAATCTGTGAGCGAAAAGGTATACAACCTAGGCTCTGATACCAAAAATCCTGTCACGCCCCGGAACGGCATAAATAGAGAAAAATAAATTTCCTTTATGGGTCCATAGGGAATGACGGGTGAAGTCACATGATTGTCCACACCACGCAGTACTAAACAACAAGAAGTAATAGTGTAACAAGAATGAAGTCTAGGTTCTGATCTCAACGTAACATAAAGTCAACAGAAGTTACTAACTATTACATATCAGAGTCTCGAATCAAATATAAAGCAGCGGAAGTACAAATGCCAAGGCAACATATGCCTGACTACAAAAAAGTTCTAAAACGGTAAGGGCAATTAGCTACAATTCTAGTCTAGTCTTCAGTTGGCATAAGGGTAGTCCTCGGCGTAGTAGTCTTCTTCGGCCTGACCTCCGTCGGGGAAATTCTCCATAGGTACTCCGTCACCGGCATAGTAGTCTTCTCCTGCAGGCCCTTCACCTGTATAGTCATAACCAAGGTGCGCTGGAACGTAGAAATGTCCAGCGGCATAAACGCCGTCAGCTTAATGAAAGCTGAGTGAGTTAGATACTAACAGGGTATCAGCTATTGAAGTTATTCCAAGTTATAAGTCGTAACCAAATTAGAACTCTGTGAGGGTAACTCCTTTAATCAAACCAATTATCCGATTACTGACGTTTTACTCATTTTAAGACCGATATCATGTCTAGATAGGGGAACAGACTCGACAGCAGTTCAACTCTATAACACACCATTGCTCATCCACCGCTTTTAAGAACATATGCACAGTTCACCGCATGTCATGGATACCACGTTAGTCCATCCCCCGCTTTTAAGAACATATGCACAGTCCACCGCATGTCAGGGATATAACGCTTTAAACAACAGTACATCATTCTATGCCACGACTTAGCGACGTCTACCAGTGATCACGGTCCACCGCATGTCATAGACACCTTCGTCTGTCTACCGCTTTTAAGAACATATGATTAGATCATCTGGCTATCTTAGGGCAAATGGTCCGGTCCACCGCAAGTCATAGACACCTTCGTCTGTCTACCGCTTTTAAGAACATATGATCGACCAAAGCCCGCCCACGCAAGATTCCCGAATCTTAGCAAACCTACTTAAGTTCAACTCTATTACCGATACATGACAATCCCAATGTGGCCCGACTACTCTGAATAAAATGAACGTTAACTCCAAAGGATTCACAACTATTATGTTACCTAACATTATAAATGTTATTCGATAGTCTTGTTATTACTACGATCCTATGCTGCATTAACTCGTTATCAAATAATGAAGCATGCTGGGAAGTACTGAACAGTAAATAAACAACTAAACAGTTATTACATTATCTAAACAAGTAAGACAGTAAACTGTAACTTCCAATCGATTGATATAGATGTCAATCGATTGGTATAAAAGTAGTGTCAATCGATTGGAAGAAAGGTCAATCGATTGGATCACAATCCATGTCAATCGATTGCATAAAATGTCAATCGATTGAGACATGAAAGATGTCAATCGATTGATATAGTGTCAATCGATTGACACTTCGTCTTCTTCACAGAGAAGACTGCTCAACACATATAAACGGGAAATACAAGGTTTCTTCTCCATTTCTTCATTCAAAACATGTCCTAACATCAATATCAAGTTACCAAGTGAGTTTAGAACTCACCTAGACGTTAAGGGCGTGTTTGGGAATGTTTTGAAGCTTGAGCTTCAATGGTGGTCTCCCTCTTCTCTCTTTCCTCTGCTCTCTGCCTTCTCTCTTTTCTTTCTTCTTCTTCTTCTCTTCTTCTTTCTGGTCTTCTTCTTCTTCTTCTTCTCGTCTCAGTCCATCTGTGTGTGTGGGTGAGTAAATATATGTATATATGTGAATATATATATATATATGAGTGTATATATATATATAAACACACACAAACACTCCCTCTCACTCTCTCTGATTTCAGCAACCAGAATTACGCCCAAAATGGGCTGGTATATATAGAGGAAAGGTGTTCACGTGGCCTCTCCCCAGCCAGAGCAAAAGAATCTGCCCAGCTGCCTCCAATCGATTGACATAAGTGTCAATCGATTGATATAATCAATCGATTGGTATAAAGTTCAATCGATTGGAACAATCAATCGATTGAGATAAAGTTCAATCGATTGGTATGTAAAATATACCAAGGGTAAGGCCAAGCTCATACAAGTATTAAAAGAAACATACAATGTCTTAGTTATATAATATATTACAAAAATACAGGGTATTACACATATAAACTTACGTACATACAGATTGTATACACCATCTGTAGAAGTGTAACTTAGATGGAGTCTAAGCTAGCCTAGGTGTTCATATAGGTTCCTAGGGGGCAACATGAAGTTGTATGGGTATTTTAGCTTAAGGCATTAGTATAACACACCCAAAGAAGCCTTTGCCAAACAAGGCACCGACAAGTTGCCTAGAAATCACTTAAGGTGTTTAGGTAATACAACTTATGGCATAAGAATACACACACACAAAACCATTATCCAAACAACCCACAAGTAATGATTAGTTGCCTTAAATGGAAAAGCACATGTCATATCTTGATTGGGGGAGATTCCCAAACTGTGGGAGATCAACGCGGCGCGAAGAGTTTTGAACATAAACTGGTATTTTCGCAGCGCGGTGATCACCGCAAAAATACAGAAAATTCATTTTAATATAAGAAATGATTTTTCGGTTTTATAAAAATACAGTTTGAGTCAGAAATAAATATTTCCACCGTTTTGAAATACATATTTTGAAATCCAACACAGGTATTACTAAATTTACAAAAATTGCAGTTTGACCCCAACAAGAATTTTGATAAAATAAAATCAATAATAAGATTTTAAAACATGAGAATTGCAAATTTAAAATAACACCGGGAATACAGATTAAAATATGGAAATAAAATTAAAATTACATGAAATACAAGTTGTTACATGAGGATCCAATTTATCCTAACCAGGAGTAAGAACATGAACAAATGCAACAAAACCAAACACACGTGGTGGTAAGGCAAACAATGACCTGTCTGGATAGAGAATAGAATGAGGAATGCCACCACTTAGAACAGATGAAGGCATACGATTAATAAGATAACAGGCAGTGAGTACAGCATCCCCCTAAAATTGTTTAGGTACATGCATATGCAACATAATAGTTCGGGCAACATCAAGAAGGTGTCTATTTTTTCGTTCAGCTACACCATTTTGTTGGGGGGTATAACCACAAGAGGATTGATGAATTATCCCCTGAGAATCACAATAGGACTGAAGAGGTCCTTTAACATATTCCAAAGCATTATCAGATTGTAGAATACGAATAGTGCAACCAAATTGATTCATAATCTCTTTATAAAATAATTGAAAAACAGAAGAAATATTTTAGCGTTCTTTCATTAAAAAATCCTGCAACAATCATCCACAAAAGACACAAAATAAGAAAACCACCAAGTTAAATGGGTCTAATTATTGGTTGTGGGCTCAATATATGAAAGTTACCTTAGGGGCTAGGAAGAAGTTGAAATATATTGAATATGGTGCTCCGTCTAAGTATAGTAAGGAATATGAAGATTGGGTGTTTGAGAATTATATTGTTATGTCCTGGTTGTGGAATAGTATAGAACCTTTTGTCTGCTCGGGTGTTATTTTTTTTTTCATCATCTAAAGAAATTTGGGAGTCTACCCATGAAACTTTTTCAATGGAAAAGAATGTTTCTAGAGTGTATGAGGTTTATCAAAATTTGTTTCTGCTCCAACAGGGTGATAAATCTGTTAGTGAATACTACAATACTTTCAAAGGTTTAATGGTTGAGTTAAATCAATATCATCCTGTCACAAATGACATTGAAATTAACAAGAAGCAACGTGAAGAGTTTTATGTTTCCAAGTTCTTATCTGGGTTACATTCGAATCTCCAGTCAGTTAAATCCCAAATCATGGCAAGTGATGGTAGTATTTCCTCTTTGGGAAATGTGTATTATCGTGTGTTTCACGTTACTACTAAATCTTCCTCCTCTCCTAAGCATGTTAGGAAAGATAACTCTGCACTTGTTACATCTATGGGAAATAGAGGGGCCTTTTCGTGGTCGTGGCAACAATCGAGGTTGTAGTGGTTGTGGTTTTGGCAATTCCCCTCCTATGTTTAATGGTAATTGAGGAAGATGAGGTCCTCCAGGACGGGGTCGAGGTTTTGGTCAAGGCTGTGGTTCCCTTTATTGCACCCATTGTGGGGGTGACAACCATACTGTGAATAGATGCTATGATTTTTATGGTAAGCTGTGGGAAACCTCGCCTAATCCAACCCTATTTTCTTCTAACAATACTTCTGGGTCTCAATAGGAAGTTAGTACTCCTACTCTACCTACAGTGACATCTTCAAATGAGTCTATCACTCTTTCCTGAGAGGAATACAATGCCTTAATCCAACAACAATAGCAACTACCTGTGTCTAATATTCTTGGCTATGCACAATCAAGTAACATTACGTGTTTTTATTTATCTGCTCCTTCACCATAGGTCATCGATTAAGGGGCTTTAGCACATATGACTGGTAAGTCCAATGTATTGACACAATTACTTAGTCCACCCACATAGCCCTCATTTGTTTTAGCTGACGGATGATCTTGTACTGTTGTTGGTCATGGTCCTGTTTCTCCCACTTCATCTCTTTCACTGTCATCGGTAAATTATATTCCTCAATTTCCCTTTAGTCTTCTATCAGTCAGTCAACTTACTAAATCTCTAAACTATTTTGTAACATTTTATCCCTCTCATTGTGTTTTTCAGGACCTCAACTCGAAGAAGGTGATTGGTAGTGGTCGTGAGTGGGATGGTCTTTATTACCTGGAACAACATTCAACAACGAATAAATCGACGTCTTTACATACAACTGTTTTACCTCATCAATGGCACTGTCGCCTGGGTCATCCTTTTGTTACAGTCCTTGAAGTTGGTTTCTCCATTATTTAAGTTTGTGTCTAGTTTAGAGTGTGAGACTTGCTAGTTAGGTAAGCATCATAGGGTGTCTTTTCCTTTACGTCAAAATAATCGTCAGGCCACTCCTTTTGAATTGGTTCATTCCGACGTTTGGGGTCCATCTAGACATAAAAGTCTATTAGGTTTTTCTTATTTTGTGTCTTTTATGAATGATTATTCCAGGATGTCATGGTTATTTTTAATGAAAGAACACTCAGATATTTCTTCTGTTTTTCAATTATTTCATAAAAATATTATGACTCAGTTTGGTTGCACTATTCGTATTCTATAATCTAATAATGCTTTAGAATATGTTAAAGGACCTCTTCAGTCCTATTGTGATTCTCAGGGGATAATTCATCAATTGCCTTGTGGTTATATCCCCAACAAAATGGTGTAGCTGAACGAAAAAATAAACACCTTCTTGAGGTTGCCCGAATTATTATGTTGCATATGCATGTACCTAAACAATTTTGGGGGGTATAGACACCCCAATTTTGACCAGACATCGGATTAAGGAGAGTGTTACCTTTAAGATCCAATGATGACAATGTCCGACTTGTCTAGGACTTCCAAAAGGTGATCCAAGCTCTTCGAAAGGCTCTTCATTTCAAACAAAAGAGAGAAAAGGATAAAAGAGAGAGAAAAGGAAAAAAGAAAAAAAATGGCACATGGCTTATATCTGCGACACACTCAGGTTGCTAGTGCGGCACTCCTTGATTACCACATGGCAGTTGGTAAGTGCCGCAACAGCAGTGAGTGAGAGCCGCGAAAAGCCATCAAATGCCGCAAAAATCAAAATTCCAGAAAAGGCGGTAGTCTGCGGAGTTGTCTGTAGCATTCATTGAATGCCGCAACGGTTATCAGTGAGTGCCGCTCTGGCACTCATTGAGTGCCGCTTCCATCTCCACCAAGTACCGCATTTTTGTATCTTCCATCTTTGCAATAGTACGTTTGTACCTTCAATAGGACGTCCAAAATTAGGGTTTTTACTATGAAAATACTGAAATACCCCTTAAAAAATTGTCTATATATAGGGGATGAATATCCTATTACAAAAGATCTTGAATTTTATGAGTATCTTGGCTTAGATTCTTAAAACTTCTTTGTTTTCAACCTCTTAAAATGTTCTAAACATAATTAGGAGCAAGTTTTTAGAAAGAAGAGCTAGAAAGAGAGCTTAATTAGCCTTAGAATATCCTAAAAAAACCAAGAAGTTGAGGATAGTTGGAGGCAACCTCTAAGTAATTAGTCTCTAATTCAAGTTCAATCACAACATATAGGACTCTCTAGGGTCCTTTGCATATACTAATGTTGTGATTGAACTTCTATTCTATTGGTTTGGATCAATATGACCTTAGGTTTAAGGATGAATAAATTATGAAGTTAATTTAGATATTACTTGATTCTTGATTATAATCATATCTTAGGACTCATGAGACTTTCAATGTCTTTCTTGAGCCCCTTAGACTTGAAATCCCTTAATCTTCTTGTGAACTCATGATTCATGAGAGGGCTAAGGTTGATATTTGTATGTTTAGTCAATGAATCTAAACCTACCATCATGGTTTAGGTTCATTATTTTGAGGTTTCATGAAGTTCCTTCATACTTTATTGAGGTCTATAAATACAAGTGTCATTAGTTTCCAAGGACCACCAAGTGGGAGGAAAAGTAATTTAGGCTAAGCCAAACTCAATAGCTTGATAGCCAATGCTAACAAGTGAAAGGTATATTTGACAGCAGGTGCTGTGAGTTCACTAAACATTTTTTATCAAAGATTTTTAGTTAAATAACGAATTGTTGGAATCAAATGAAACCAACTGGAGTTATCAATAACACAAAGTTTTAACACTGTGATTTTTGTTTTAATGAGATTTCATGTTTAAAGTGGTTTGGTCTTGGGTTTTGTGAAGCATTAACAATCTGTCCAGAGTTTCAAAACAACAACACCTTCTTGAAATGAATGAATCAGAGCTTTAATCGAGTATTCTTGGCCCCAAATAAAATTTTTTGGGTAGTTTAATGTGTTAGGAAGATACCCTAAAAAGATCAAAGCATTTCTGATTTTTTAACTATTTTTAAAAAATCGTACAAGATCTCTGGATAGAGAGTTGCAAATTTTTTAGTGAAGTCTAGTGTTTGTCTAATTTCCGGAGATTGAACAATTAATCTTTGATTTTTCTTTTTTAGGTTGGAAACTGGACTTACAGAAGCATCTTGTGTCAAAAATTCATTGACATCGAACCATAGGAATTATGCTTTTCCAATTTTTGAAGTTTTGATTTGCTCTCTGTAATTTTCAGAATTTTTGGACAGATTTGGTAAACTTTGTAAATAATAGTTCAAATGACCTTTCTATGTCCTAGGGTTAAACCATGCTTTAATAATGATTAGTTAAACTTAAATTCAGAGGTTAAAGGATCCAAATCAATGAATAACTTCATAGCTTACTCTTATTCATTTTCATGTATTCACCCATATAGATTTATACTTGTAATTGGAGTCCACTTTGTACTAAGAATTCATGATTATGTCAATTCTTTCATACTTGATAGATTTAAGCTAGAAGCTTAGGATTAATTATTCGATATATTGTTTGAAGCTTGTGGACTAACCCTTTGTTTTGTAGCGCTATTAGAGTATGATTTCTCAAACCCCCTCTTTAGCTTATTCAATTTCTTAATTTTATTGATTTTTCAACCTCATGTGCGACACCTTAGAATTAGGTATTATCTTATATGTATATATGTGATTAGAGACCCTTTTATTAGGATTTTCTATTTTTGTATGCATTGCACGTTTCAATATCACAGTTGGATCCCAGGTAAGTTCTCTAGTTCCTTAAATGCACGTCATACTGTTTACTAATTGAAATATGTGGTTTTGAGTGACATTTTCTCATTTGCAATCTCACACCCTTTTAGACATGCTTTTGTAATGTATATGTATACATATGTATTAGTTGAGGGCACATTTAGATTAGTAATTTAATTAAAAGGATGTTGAGTAGAGGCCTATCGCGAGATAGGATGAGAGAGGGTGTTTTAGTCCGCCGGGCTTCTTCCTCTCTCATTCCATAATCCCCGGACCTAGTTAATCTCTGGTTTCCAAAAAGATCAGTTGGCTTTAAAATGGTTTCTTAATATCCCTTTTAAAAAATTAAGTGGCGACTCATGTTTTTGAATTCGAATTTAAAAATGTTTTAAATAAAAAAAGCTGTGGGTAGGAAAAATGCGATATCCACAAGGGGATGCTGTACTCACTGCCTGTTATCTTATTAATCGCATGCCTTCATCTATTCTAAGTGGTGGAATTCCTCATTCTGTTCTCTATCCAGATAGGTCATTATTTGCCTAACCACCACGTGTGTTTGGTTGTGTTGCATTTGTTCATGTTCTTACTCCTGGTCAGGATAAATTGGATCCTCGAGCCACTAAATGTGTATTTGTGGGATATTCATGCACTCAAAAAGGTTGTAAATGCTAGAATCCTCAGAGTCGCCATTATGTTGTTAGTGCAGATGTTACCTTCTTTGAAGGTACATCATCTTTTTCATCCTCCGGTGCTTCCTTTGATGTTGATGCTCTTGCTCTGTCGTCCACTATTCCCTTACCAATTTCTCCTTCTTCTAGTTCTCCTCCCTTGCAGTCTTCTAGTTCTCCTCCCTTATAGGTGTATCGCTGCCGTGACAAGCCATCCAATAATAATGACCCACCAGCTCCACCTGTATCTTCATCAACTTCGACTGAGGTTCTCCAGTCTCCTGATCTACCCATTGCTCTTCGAAAGGTACTTGTTCTTGCACTCAATATGCTATTGATCAAGTTGTCTCTTTTTCTCATTTATCGTCTCCACTTTATTCCTTTGTTAGTGCTTTATCTTCAGTCTCTATTCCTCAGTCTCATACTTAGACATTGGTTTCTCTGGGTTGGAAGAGTGCTATGGATGATGAGATGTTGGCTTTGTCCAAAAATGGTACATGGGAGTTAACTGATCTTCCTTCTATGAAACATGTTATAGGTTGTTGTTGGGTTTATGTAGTTAGGTATCATCCGGATGGTACTGTCAAAAGGTTAAAGCTCATTTGGTGGCTAAAGGGTACACTCAGACTTTTGGTGTGGATGGCGCTCGCCTCAATTCTGTTCGCATATTATTGTCTGTTGCTATTACTCAGGGATGGCCTCTTTATCAATTTAACATTGAGAATGCCTTTCTTCATGGTGACCTACAAGAGGAAGTGTATATGGAACAACCTCCTGGGTATGTTGCTCAGGGGGAGTCACATAAAGTATGTAAGTTGAAGAAAGCCATTTATGGCCTTAAACAGTCTCCAAGGGCCTGGTTTGACAAGTTTAGCCAAGTAGCTAGTTCATATGGGTTGAAAGGTTCGGCTGGTGATGTATGTGGTGTTGTAGGGTGGCGTATGGTGGCAGCGTAGGTGGTATGTGGTGGAGGCACAAAAACCCTAGAACCTGGGCTTTGATACCATGTTAAGAGAGGTGATTAAGAGAAAGAGAAGGCTTAACCAAATTACGTTAGCCAACATCTATAAATATATATATATATATATATATTAATCAAAGAACAATTACAGAAATACCTTAAAGACACTAATACTAATACTTATATTCTAACAATGTTTGTGTCCATTTCTTAAACCTTATCTTTCTTTCTTTTTTGATCTAGACCTCCGGTATCCGAAACCACATTGGGCTCCGACTAATCGGAATTGAGCCGGGTAGGACCCATTAGGGCAACAAAGCTCTCCTAACAAGAATTTAATCATAGCTGCATACCCAAGACTCAAACTCGAGACCTTATCTTTCTTCATGGGAAATAATAATTTCTTTATTTTTATAAAATAAAATAATAAAATAGATATTTAAGCTTTGTTCAGAATTATCATTCTCTGTTTATAGTTTAAGTTGCCTTACTGCCTTTTTTGTTGTGCCGATGCAATAATCAACAAAGGCATCACATCATTTTGAACTGAATATTTATAGCTGAATGACTCCACTAAAGATTATCATATATGGACAGTTTTTTAAGGTAGCCAAATCTTTAGAAAAAAGGCGCTTAGTTCATATCATCCTTGCCGCTATTTTATGTGAGCCATTTTTTAACCTGTGTTTTAAGATTTTTGTATAAATAATGGGCAGATGAAGATAGAGTTTTGACTTTGTTTTTTGTAGATTGATCCTGGATCCCTCTTGCATGTTACACATGCATGTCGGCAAATTTGTAATAAAAACCCATTGCATAGATTACAGATTGAGAGACATTGAATTTCAAGTTCCATATCTATAAAGTACCTTCATAGTTTTACTGAAGTTTATGGAAATACTTTAACATGCTTACATAAAAGCTTTGACCCATCTTTTACCCGCCAATCACTTTTTGCATGGATAGACTTTTCAAGAATTTAATGTTATTTAGGCATGTGGACATGCAGTGTGTGTTATTCATCTCAAACTTCTTCCATCTCAAGAAATTTGCTGAATAAACATCTATCAAGGATGTGTACAGTTGACAGTTTGTTGTCTTCCACTCCTCAATATCCATAAAATAGGGGTCGTAATGTTTGATTATAATCACTTCATTTCCAGATACAATCATAATGCTTAGCTATTGGCTCTGGGAAATTACTTTCAAATAAATGAAAATGACAGATGAGCTCTAAGACAGAATGCTGATTGATCCTATTCTTCCTTTCCAAATGGTCGATTGAAAAAATCAATTATCCCCATGACACTTGATTGGAATCTGACGCTCTCTAGATTTGTTACTGTAGTACCATTTTGCAGTACTTGGGAAGATATGGGCCCTTTATGTTACTTTATAGAACTTCTCTTTATTTAACTCGGATGATGATGGGTGTAACATTCTAAAGCTGAACAACTATTTTATAGTCATGCAAATCTCTAAATTGACTTAACAAAGTCTTTGTTCCATTAGGTGGCGTTAGGCATATAGTGTGGGTGTAGGCAATATACTTGCACATTGTGTGGCAGCAAGATAGAGGTTCTTGGTTATATTGGAACTTCGGAAGTCATCATCACTGCATGCCCCCATATTGTGTGCTTCACATGCTGAAACTAGAAAAGACCAATGCTTATGAAATCAAGGAGGGTGCTAAATTTACATGTCCTTCAAGATTTTATGCTTATGAACATAAGCTACCTAACCTATCACAAAAGCAAAGGGTATTTAAGTACATTGTGCACAAATTAACAGCATTAGGCTTGTTTGGAAACATCCTTCTCATCAGTATGTATTGAACAAACGAACTAAATGAATATGAAGATGTCATTTTTATGTGATAACTTCTATCCAAAACGTAAAGGATTGTGACTTTTCCATGCATATGGAATTTGTGTTTTGGTTTTCTAGCATTGCAGATTTTTTCTCTCTCTAATCCACCTTTGTTTGCAGGTTCTGATTTTAAGTGAAAAACTCCATGCAGTCATCACATCACAGTTTGATCAGCTTAGAGCGATACGCTTCCAAGACACTATTAACAAAGCAACACCTAGAAGAAAATTAAAGCGGCCTCCTACATCTAATCCTACATATATCTCTAAAACCAACAATTTAGAGCTGAGTAAGTCTGACCAATCAGAGGTTAAGGAATCTAGAGAGATTCAGCCTGAGCATGTGAGCATTCAATAGCAATTTTGGATGAAGAAATGCATGCCCTTTAGGTAATCATCATATTGGCTTCCAAAGGAGCTGTTGTGTAAGGATCCGTTTGGGCGTCGTTGATGCAATAAATACATTCTTACTCTTACATAGCATTTTAGCTTTAAAACAATAATAATCTTGAATGGTTTCATTGTCGGATACTGTGCTCATTTAAAAATGATGAACAAAATCATGCATTTTGTCATCCAAGAAAACATAGATATATAACTTAGATATGATATGACAATATAAGAAGAAATATGACCAATTCTCTAATTTATCTCGATGGATTCTTTATGAGTTCTAGTTAATATACTATGTAAATCATAAATGTGGCAACCAAACATACTATAAGTATTTCTACTTGTCCCAACCAAACATGCTATAAGTATTTCTACTCGTCCCAGAAATATTACATCATATTTCATGGGATCCTTATGTCGATCTTTTAATGCAGGTAGAGTTAACCAGTTAACATGACAGGAAATGTGTTCTCAGAAGAGTACGTCCAAGCGTAGACGGTCGCGTCAAGTAATAACCGGTAAGACCGAGTCGTTTCCCCAAGGGACAGAATTGGGGAAAAGAAACTTAGATTGAATCCTAAAAGAAAAAAAAATGATTTCTTTAAAGTGGAGGTTCTAACGATCCTACTGAATGCAAGATTACGATGAAAAGAATGATTAAGCAGCAGTTAAATTAAAAGAAAATTGATGTGATCTTATAAATATGAAAGAAAGTGTTGGGAATATGTGAATCTGCATTGCACCAATTACTACCATGACTTGACATTAACGCACACTGGGGTTTCATCCTTTTTGTATTCCATATTTCGTAAATAGATTAAGTGAAGTAAGTATAGATACTAAGGATGTTACTTTAACAAAACTAGTAGTCCAATTACTTCTCTTACTTATGAAGAACGGAGATATTAACTAATGAAAACCATGAATTATAACTAACAAATCAAATATGGGATATTCGATGTGTTCATCATAAGAGATCATTGAATTAATCAATTACAAGGGCTTGTATTTCAAGATCAATTTGCAAATTTGAACTTAAAGGATCAATCTGGATTTGATTTCTGAAATAGAAGTCACTGGAATACAAAAAGAATTCAACCCAAGTCATATGCATACCAATCGATTGATATTATTGTCAATCGATTGGCATGAAATGACTTCCAATCGATTGACAAAAGTTCCAATCATGGCTTGGAATCAATAGCAATCGATTGGACTCTGTTTCCAATCGATTGCCATTGATTCTCAAACAGAATCATGGTAGCAGCTGGGAACAATGTTTCTTCACATTATTCCAAACCTAAACTCTAAGCTAGCATCCTTAAATAAACAGAAACTAAACTAAATTGAGACATGTTGTATATATTAAATCTAAACATGGATTTACATAAAGGATTCAAGATTAAAAATGGGAATTCTCAAACAATACTATTACTGAATAGTGAAACTAAGCAAACAAAACCTAAATAAGTATATAAATTAGCAAATGCTGAACTTTTTAATCTTGAATTTGTCTATTCTCTAAACTTTGATGAAAGAATTCCTACAAAACAACAAAAAAATGAGCCAACCCTTGACCCTCTTCACTCCCCTCTATAAATAGTGTAATATCCACAAGCTGAAGGCGTCTAGGTACATTCTGTAACGGTTGGTCGTCGTCCTGATTGCTGAAATCTTGCACCATTAACGTAGATTGACTCCAGCTTTCACCAATCGATTGACTCCAGCTTTCATCAATCGATTGACAAAACATCAATCGATTGGTGAAAATTCCAATCGATTGGTAAAAATATCAATCGATTGATTATGGAATTATGTCAATCGATTGGTATGATGTCAATCGATTGGTACCCAAACTTCATCTTCTTGTTTCTTGATCTATTCCTTTCAACTTGTTATTCCTTCTAACTTCAGAACCTGCATTCAAAGGGCTAAACACAACAACATACCATGGAAAGCACATCATTGTGTAAAGAAATGAATTGAAACACAAGTACAGATCAAACTAGAGAAATGGGGTTAAGTTTATCCAATTCTTCTCCATATCGGGCCAAAATTTTACAAATGATAGCCCTCATCACAACCCCCAACTAGCGTATTGCTAGTCTCTAGCAATGAAGCAGAATTAAATCAAGCTAAGACAACGAATGCCAACGTCGCAATTTTTATTGAACTAAAAAAAAAATCTTAACTCACTTTCGCAGGAATCGCGGTTGCATTTAGCGTTTGCAACAAGCCTTTGAACCCTTAGGTTTACCCTAATGGACGAGTTGTGTCTCGTGAGGGTTTTCAGAGAATTTACCTACAAAATTCAAATGTCAAGCTTTCTAAACTTATCCAAAAATCTTGATTCTTCCTATACCCTAAAAGTTCTGCTTAACAAGGACATAAATTCCTTTATCATGCTATGGAAATAAACAACATGTTACAAAGTAACTATTCAGGTCAAAACTACATCCACAGCCTTTGTATATCCTTGTGTGTGTGTGTGGAGTTAACAACTACGATCGAACTCTTTATCTCAGAGTTATTTGGATTGACATGTTTAAGATTTCATAGTTTCAACTCAATTCTCACACAGTTTACACTCAAAATAAAATCACTCTGAAACTGGCGACAATTATGCACTCATAGTATGAAGATCAAAAGAGTAAATGTAGAGGCAATCAAGAATGCTTACATACTAGACACTGAAGAACGTTTATTTTGAGGTGCATGAGTCTCATGAATGGAATACCAATTACTATAGGAGCGATCTGCTATGGAAAATTCATTTCGTACTCAAGATTTGTTAAAATTTTCCAGAATCTTTAGGACTTGTGACAGAAATAGGAAAAAGTTAAGGATGGTGAAATATGATAATGAGTTCAAGCATGTGGCATGGCAATATTACTTTCTCTTCACATTTCTATTTATCCAATCTCCAATTTCCTTTATTTCTTCATTTCTACTTCTTCTTCTTTCTTTTTTTTTTTTAACTTCTTCTCTTCTTTTTTTTTTTATTTATTTATAACTTCTTCTTTTTCTCCTTTGGATATTCACGCAAAACCGTCACATGCTTGACTAAGAATATGTGATTTTAGATAGAGGCATTGATTTGTGATAGGTAAGTGCGAATTTAGATTTTCTCAGGTGACGAAGTGAGAACTCAATGGCCTAAATCATCTTCTAAACATTTTAACTTATCTCGAGTAATTAGTGAATTTTAAATTAGTAGATCCTGAACATTCTCCTGAAGCATTAGCCAAATTAAACAAGAATGAGACTCTCAACGAAATAAAAGCGCATTACAAGAATTGACATGAGTTTTTGTGATTAACCCTCAGAATAAAAGAATGGCTCGAATCTCACTAGGGTTTAAAGTTTTACTATTAATCCAATCACATGACAATCATATTTCACTCCAATTCAAAGATTCTTTCGTGATTGTCAACTCGTGCAAATGTTTTCAGGATATATTAATGCTATGGACGTAAAATCAGATTAGCGACAAAGTAACATGTAATCAAAGTCCATACTATGATAAGAAAAACATGAACGCATCATTGCACAATGAAATTAGCTAGGAGGAACGAGGTTTTGAAAGTTGGAAGCTTAACAACAGGATTTTTATTTTTATTTATATATATATATATATAATTTTTTTTATAAATGGGAGAAGACAAAACAAACAAGGAAACACATGGAAAATTCTAATATTAAACAGGTGTGTATTTCAAAATCAAGAAAACACAGGTGGATATCTACTTCCTACCCCCAACTGAAATCGTCATTGTCCACAATGGAAGTATTTCAAGTAAAAGAATATATCACCTGATTCACGCATTTCAGTACACATTTGAGAATTCACCTAGTTCAATATACCAATCTCCACAAACAACCAAGATCAAAGACACATGGATGATAATCGAAAGCATAGACAATAGAAACATAATCCATGAGCAAACAGAACTATCTGTAAAGTAATATCAAAAGTCCAAAACAGTCCATGTACAGATAGAAAATCAAATCCTCATCCAGCTCAAAATATCCAACCAAAATATAAACTATCCCCAATCATAGACCTAAAAGTAGTAATCCAACCCAAAGTATCCACAAAAACAAAAATAGTGACACAAGAAAGATTACAAGATATGAAATAACCAACACTCTCATGCTCACCAAAACTCCCTCCTACAACTCAATAGTATGGTCACCAGATAGCGTGGGCGCACCGTCAACTGGAGCATCTGCTCCCTCACTGCCAACCTCAGCAACCGTCTCAGTCTGGACGACAGCTACCGGATCACTCTCAGCCGACGGGGAAGCAGCAGCTAGCGGTGGTGGCGGTGGTGGTGTCTCTGATAAAATGTCAGCTGAAGATGCTGAAGTGGGTACTGTAGTGGTCGATGGAACTGTCGGTGGAGGTGGCATGGATGCAGAACGTAGAGATTGCTCTATGCCCAACAGCATCAGCATCTGCCCAACCTGACTGCCCAGCTGATCAAGTCTGGAATGAACATAATCATAATCTGAGGCCATCTGAGCAGCCATCAACTTCTGCTGAGCCGTGAGCTCCCGAATCATCCCATGCAACCGCACTCTAGCTTCTCTCTCCTCTATAAGAAAATCATAAATGGTTTGAAGAGTCACAGGCACTGATGTGGAGGCTGTAGGGGGCTCGCGTCTTCTCAACTCATACTGACCCTCAACTACTGTCGGCGTCCCTGGGCCCTACCCTTCCTCCTCAACTATATCTGTATCCTGACCCTCAGCCTCTGTCGGCGTCCCTGGGTCCTCGTCCTCTGACTCTGACGTCTCCTCTCCTCTCTTTCTCTTATTCCTCTTACTACTGTCTCCTACCTTCCCCTTTCCTTTTGCTATTTTTTTGAATTATGTTGCTGATCGTCTAGCAGCAGATTCACCAAAAATACCAATTTTTGATTTTTGCAATATCTCTCCTACCAGTATCACCAATCCTGCCTCCTCACACACTCTATGGATCACCCAAGCACCCTTGAGGTGCTGGGCCTTGCTAGGATGACGTGTAGGCTCAATGAAGAACTCAATGAAGAGCCTGGCAAGGCAAATCAGTAAGCCAGTTCCAATAGCATAAAGGACTCGTGCGTACCACCCACCAAAGTCCAATTTATATGTTGTGGGAAGGATGCAGCTACAGAGGGCCAAATGGAGTAGCTGATAATCCATTGTCAGATTGTGGTCGTCGAACACTATAATCCCCATATACTTCTTGATTTTCCCGCCTAAAATCTCTGTAGCAACAGTGTCAAATGAAGAGAAAGGAAGGTCGGCATGAATAGGGTATAGGTGATCTGGCACCTCAGCAATACCCAAAGCTCTGGCCACTGTGGTGGGGCTAAACTCGATCTGGCGGCCCTGAACACAAGAAAAATATGTGTATAGAACATTCGGGGCTTTACCATACTCGTACAAGCTGATCGAATCCAAGAAGCATATACTTTATTTTGAATAGTAAGGACGGGGAGCCAGCTTGGAAATGAGCGTAACCGAGTGAGATAGAATGGTGGCTTTTCATCGCTCCAAAGATTTTCAAATTGCCGCTCAACCATGACATCCCTAGTTTTGAAATATTTCACAAACCATGTATTTTCCTTGTCGTTTCTAAACCCGTGAGCCAGTGGTGGATCAGGAATATCAAGCAAAGTGGATTTTTCAGGATGGGGTCCACTGTCCTTAGGTTTGGGGGCCATAAGAGCTGAAAACGAAACCAAACCAGAGAGTTAGGATGAGAAAAGAAAGAATCTGCTCTCTGTTTATACCAATCGATTGACATAAATTGTCAATCGATTGAATATTTAGCTCAATCGATTGAACCCTAATGTCAATCGATTGATATCAGACATTAATCGATTGGCATCTGCGACTGAATGGGGTTGCCCACAACAAGGTCTCACGTCCCCCTTCCAATATTTTAGCGGTCTAAGGACCATGAGGGGTCCCCTCATTCATTATGATAAAAAAAATAGGACGAAAATAGGAGTGGGTTTGGGGGGGGGGGGGGGTTTACCTCGATCAAAACTATGCAAAATCCACGCCTATCAGTGATCGTGGATGAGAGAGATGATGATATGATGGTGATGACGCTAAAATTGGTGGCCAAAATCACTCTCCTTCTTCTCTTCCTCGGTCTACGCGATGACAGTGGCGGTGGAGATGGTGAGGTCGACGGTGATGGTGAAGAATGAGGATGATGATGGTGAAAATAAAGAGAATAGAGAGGATGGTAGGGGTTCTTTCACACGCCCAAAAATTGCCTCGGTTCTCTCTCTCTTTCTCGTTAGTTTTGAATGAAATGAGGGAGAGGGAGAAGAACAGACTTTACGTCTGGAAGAGTAATCAATCGATTGGCAAGGTATGTCAATCGATTGACTAGACATTTCAATCGATTGACAAGGCAGTTCAATCGATTGATGTTCAAGTTTAATCGATTGAGATTCAAAGTTCATGGCAGCCCAATTATTCTTCAAGTAATTACTCTCAACATTTTGAAAATGCATTACAGAGGTAAAATACAGGATTACAAGCATCTAAACAGGGAAAGACACCTATTAACACAAACATAGGAAGAATTTATTAAAAAATCATCAATCTTTTTGTTCAAATTGGATTATTATCATCCAAGGGTACAAGATCTTGGATGAAAGACAAACAAACAAAAAGAAAGAAAACAAGAACAAAGTCTATCTTATTCATTTGCTACGGGAGTTATTAATTCAGCTCAGATTCTGGGGAAGAAAGGTTTTCTCCTACAGCAAAATCTACGAGGTACTCCACGACTTCCCCATCCGAATCGATTTAAAGGTCTTCCAGAATTTCTCAAACTGCGCACAATAAATCCCATGTATTCATATCAGTGATCGCCGCATTAGGGGAATCTGAACATGAGCCAGAAAGTGGAGTAAAAGTTGGCCTTTCTTGTTCCATCTGTGCTGGGGTTCCCGGAGAGCGGACCCCATGGAAGAGCAAATGTGGTAGGAAATGCAGTGGATTCATCCTATAACAAACAGATAGACAGACAAAACATTGAGAAACAAAGAAACAAACAAAAAGAGAAAACTATTATACAACAAACAAGATTCTAAAAAAAAATTTCAAGAAGAATAATCAGGGTCATCCAATTGGATGATCTCTGATTCTGGTTCGAATTTCTCCAAAAATGGCTTTAAACGTTGTCCATTAACTCTGAATGCATTCCCATTTTTGGGGTTCACAATTTCCACTGCCCCGTGAGAAAACACCTCTTTGACAATGAATGGTCCTATCCATCTCGACCTCAACTTACCAGGAAAAAGATGAAGCTTCGAATCATAAAGTAACACTTTCTGTCCTGGTTCAAGCTTCTTTCTCAGGATCGATCTATCATGCTTTGCTTTCAAATTTGATTTGTAAATTCTAGCACAATCGTATGCATCATTCCTGATTTCCTCCAGTTCATTGAGTTGGAGCTTTCTCAATGTACCACTTTCATGAATATCAAAATTTAGCAATCGGGTAGCCCAATACGCCTTATGCTCCAATTCTACAAGTAAATGGCAAGCTTTTCCATAAACCAGCCGATAGGGTGACATTCCAAGGTTCGTCTTATATGCCGTTCTGTATGCCCACAACGCATCAGTTAAGCGTGACGACCAATCCTTTCTATTGATGTTAACAGTCTTCTCTAGGATATGTTTGATTTCCTTATTAGCTAGCTCTGCCTGTCCATTCGACTGTGGGTGATATGATAAAGCATTTTTATGGTTAACTCCATATTTCTTCATCAATGCTTCGAAAGGTTAATTACAAAAATGGGTTCCACGATCGCTAATCATGGCCTTTGGTGTTCCGAATCTTGAAAGGATATTCTCTTTTAAGAAAGAGATCACTGTTCTGTGATCATTTTTCCTTATCCGAATGGCCTCAACCCACTTAGATACATACTCAACTGCCAAAATGATAAATTCATAATGAGAGGATGGTGGGAAAGGTCCCATGAAATCGATGCCCTAGTAGTCGAAAATTTCAATAATGATAATCGGGGTCATCGGCATTTCATTTCTCTTAGACAAACTCCCTAACATTTGGCATCTAGCACATGCTCTACAGAATGCATAACGGTCTTTGAAAACTGTCGGCTAGTAGAAACCACTACTAAACACCTTTTGAGCAGTTTTCTGAGCTGAAAAATGACCGTCACAGGCTTCTGAGTGGCAGGAGGCTAAAATCTGAGAGATATCTTCCTCGGGAACACATTGCCTAATTATTTGATCCGCATAGTACTTAAACAAGTACGGATCATCAAAGTAAAACCATTTTGTGATGGATAAAAACCTTTTTCTGTCAGGGGTAGACCAATGGGATGGGGTCTCTCTCGTTGCCAAGTAGTTGACAATGTCTGCATACCAAGGCAAACTGGTAGCAGCAAAAAGTTGTTCATCTGGGAAAGCTTCATGGATCGGAATGGATTGTGAGGAGTTATCTTCAAATGTCAATCGAGAAAGGTGACCGGCCAAAACATTCTCCACTCCCTTTTTATCTTTGATAACCAAGTCAAATTCTTGGAGCAGGAAAATCCAGCGTATTTATCGATGTTTGGTATCCCTTTTGGATAGTAGATACTTTAACGCGGCATGATCAGTAACGCAGATGATCTGCGAGCCAATAAGATATTGCCTGAATTTTTCCAGTGCGAATACAATTGCCAACAACTCCTTTTCTGTGGTGGAGTAATTTTGTTGAGCTCCATCAAGAGTTCTGCTAGCATAGTAGATCACAGTAGATTTTTGTCCTTCCTTTGTCCTAATATAGCTCCAATCGTTGTGTCACTTGCATCACACATTAGCTCAAAAGGAAGACTCTAATCCGGAGATTGCATTATCGGAGCTGTTGTGAGGTGATGTTTGAGTTTATCAAAGGATTCCTGGTACTCGCTATTCCACTCAAATGGTTGGTCCTTAACAAGGAGTCAGCACAGTGGCCTAGATACAGCACTGAAATCTTTAATAAACCTCCGGTAAAAACCGGCATGACCTAGAAACGATCGAATGTCTTTCACTGTAGTAGGAACAGGGAGATTAGAAATTATGTCAATCTTTGCCTTATCTACCTGTATTCCCTCAGCAGAAACTATATGTCCCAATACAATTCCTTTTGTCACCATAAAGTGACATTTTTCCCAATTGAGGACCAAGTTTTTATCCTCACATCTTTTCAAAACTTTCTGGAGATTTCCTAAGCAATCCTCAAAGCTACTTCCAAATACGGAGAAATCATCCATGAAAACTTCCATGATCTTTTCAACCATATCGCTAAATATGCTTAGCATGCACCTCTGGAATGTAGCAGGTGCATTGCATAAGCCAAAAGGCATCCGGCGATATGCAAATGTTCCAAATGGACAGGTAAAAGTGGTTTTCTCTTTATCAGCAGGGTCAATTTCAATTTGGTTATAAGCACTATAACCGTCCAGGAAGCAGTAAAATTGGTGACCCGCTACTCTTTCGAGCATTTGATCCATGAAAGGCAATGGGAAATGATCCTTTCGAGTCACTGCGTTCAATTTCCTGTAATCAATGCACATGCGCCAACTTGTGGTCACACGTGTTGGTACAGTTTCACCATCCTTATTTTACACCACTGTAATGCCGACTTTCTTCGGCACTACTTGAGTTGGACTTACCCAAAGACTATCCGAAATTGGATAAATAACCCCAACATCCAACAATTTCAGAACTTCCTTCTTTATTACCTCTTGCATGTTTGGATTTAGACGCCTTTGCATTTGGCGACATGGTTTAGCGTCTTCCTCTAGGTAAATCCTGTGGGTGGATATGGATGGACTAATTCCTCTCAAATCGGCAACAGTCCATCCTAACGCACTCCTGTGTTGCTTGAATAACTTGATCAATTTACCTTCCTGTTCTTGATTTAAAACAGATGAAATTATCACAGGAAAGGTCTTCTCTTCTCCCAGAAACACATATTTCAATTCTTTTGGGAGCTCCTTCAACTCTAACTCTGGAAATTGCAGGTTTGACGGTACAGCCAACTTAGTCTTTGGCGGCAATTGTTCATATTGAGTCGTCCACATTGCCTTTGCAACTTCCTCTTCTACAACCTCCAATATTGCATAAAATTGATTCATTTCCTCATCCTGTGCTGTGTATTTGTCCAATTTATAACAAGAGTTAGTTATAATGGACTCTACGGGATCAGAGTGTGTATTTGAATCAAAGCAATCTTAGATTATCGACTCCACCCAATTCACTTCATCTTCCTCATCATCAAAATCTTTGATTTTGGGGTTTAAAAAGATCTTGATATTTAATGTCATGTTCCTGAAGACTACAGTCATCACTCGACTCCTTACCTTGATTGTTGCATCGATCGTTGTGAGAAAGGGACGTCCAAAGATCACCGGAATCTGCGACTTGGCATTATATACAGGTTTAGTGTCTAAAACGACAAAGTCAATAGGAAAGACAAAAGTGTCAATCTAGACTAAAACGTCCTCTAAAACTCCTCGCAGATATTTAATCGATCGGTCCGCAAGTGGCAGAGTAATACGAGTGGGTTTGAGTTCTCCCAACCCTACCTGTTGGTAAACAGTGTAAGGTAGAAGATTAACACTCGAGCCTAAGTCAAGCAGAGCGTTGTTTACTTTCCTTTGACCGATTATGCAAGAGACCGTTGGTGTGCCCGGATCCGTGTATTTGGGAGGCAAATCATGTTTTAGAATCGCACTCGCTTGGCAAGCCAGGTAAGCACTTTTCTTCACACTTCACTTCTTTTTTACAGTGCACAAGTCTTTTAAGAACTTGGCATAGGCAGGTACTTGTTTAATCGCGTCAAGGAGTGGGAGGTTAATTTTCACTTGCTTGAATAACTCCAGAAACTCCTGACTTTTGGTTTCTTGTTGAGGTTTCTTCAACCTCTGAGGATATGGTGCAGGAAAAGGGCGTTTGGGTGCCTCCTCAAGGAGAGGTTCTTTTCCGGGCCTTCTCTTTATTTCGGTATCTTCAGGAGTTGTTGTTTCGGGTTTAACTGTTTTGCCCTCACTTCCTTCTTCCTTCAATTCTTCTTCACTCTCTACCTCTTCTTCATCATCAACTACAGGGTATGAGGGAACAGAGACTTTCTTAATCTCTTTTCCACTTCTCAACACAGTTACAGCCTTATCCTCCTCATGTGGTCCAGATCCCGAGGGTCCTGTACCCGAGTGTTGGCCTTTAGGATTTGGCTCTGGTTGAGCAGGGAACATAGTTCATTCTCGATCTCCTTGCTGGGCAGCTAACCTCTCTACACTTGTGTTGAGTTTACTCATTAGCTGCATCAGTTACTGCATCATGAGTGTGTTAGGATCCTCATGTGCCTTCTTATGAGGTAGCACGTAGGTGTTAGATGAGGTTTGGTTGTTGCCCCTCTGATTGTAGTTGGATTTAGGCGAATGATTTTGTTGATATTGATTCTGGGGATACCCTTGATTTTGTTGATAGGTAGGAGGAGGTTGGTAACTCTGTTGGTACCCTTAGTTTTGAGGTCGGTACTAGTTTTCTTTGTTTGGCTACCACTGTTGAGATGGGTTTGTTGTGGCAGCATTGTTTCTATGGTCGAAACCAGGATGACTCCACCTATCATTTGGATTGAAACGACCAGCGGCATTTACAGCGTGTACTTCTACTAGACTCTGTTCATGATAAACAGGGTATATTTGACAATGTTGAAAAGTATGCCCCATTTGTAGACAACTAGAACATGACTCTTCAGAAGCAAATTGTATCACTTGGTCCTTCTTTGCTTCCAATGCCTCCAATTTATGAGACAATTGCTCGTATTTCTCCATTAAACTATCTTCCGCTTTCAACTGATAAATACTCTTGCGACTTGAACTCGAATTAGTTTGGGTTCTTGTCACTTGAGTTTCCCACTCTGGCGAATGTTCAGCCAACCATTCAAAATGAGCTTCGGCCTGATCTGCATTCTTGCTCATGAACTCACCGTCACTCGTAGTTTCCACGAGTTTCTTCGATTTCGGAGAAAGGCCATCATAGAAGAAGCTTATTGTTCGCCACTTCTCGAAACCATGATGTGGGCATAGCAATAACAAATCCTTGTATCGCTCCCATGCTTCAGCGAATGTTTCTTCCTATTTTTGATTGTACATCTTGATTTGTCTCAAGATGTCAGTCGTTAACCGATTAGGGAAGAACTTCTTAAGAAAGGCTTCATGAATTGCTGGCCAAGTCGAAATAGAGTTTGGTTTAAGTGACAATAACCATGACTTCACTTTATCCTTCAAGGTGAAAGGAAAAAGCTTTAGTTGGATTATATCACTTGGGCAAGTCTGATCCGTAAACGTGCCACAAACGTCTTCGAAATCTCGAATATGTAAATATGCCTTTTCCTTTTCTATCCCATGAAATGTGGGTAATAGTTGGATCATTCCATTACGAAAATGGAATGTACCCGTGTGCAGGGGAATGCGGATACAGGAAGGTATGGAAGTTCGATCATGAGCCAAGAGTTCTCGTAGAGGTCGTTGGCCGTCATCGATGAGGTCATGCCTATTTTCTCCTTGTTGACTCTCCGTATCAGACATTGGATTCGAAGTAGATGGAGTAAAAATGGGATTATCAGCACTATTTATGGAATTTCCAAATAAATTTGTGATGAAAGCTTCAGTGGAGTCAAAGGACATAGAATGACACAAACAACACAGCTTGTGTTCTTAAGAGCGAAAAGAAAAAGAAAGATAGAAATGGGATAAGGAAAGATCGGATCAATCTAAAATCCCTAGCCTTCGTTACCATCCCGGGCAACGGCGCTAAAAACTTGACATGACAGGAAATATGTTCTCAGAAGAGTACGTCCAAGCGTAGACGGTCGCGTAGACGGTCGCGTCGAGTAATAACTGGTAAGACCGAGTTGTTTTCCCAAGGGACGGAATTGGGGAAAAGAAAATTAGATTGAATCCTAAAAGAAAAAAAAAATGATTTCTTTAAAGTGGAGGTTCTAACGATCCTACTGAATGCAAGATTACGATGAAAAGAATGATTAAGCAGCAGTTAAATTAAAAGAAAATTGATGTGATCTTATAAATATGAAAGAAAGTGTCGGGAATATGTGAATCTGCATTGCACCAACTACTACCATGACTTGACATTAACGCATACTGGGGTTTCATCCTTTTTGTATTCCATATTTCGTAAATAGATTAAGTGAAGTAAGTATAGATACTAAGGATGTTACTTTAACAAAACTAGTAGTCCAATTACTTCTCTTACTTATGAAGAACGGAGATATTAACTAATAAAAACCATTAATTATAACTAACAAATCAAATATGGGATATTCGATGTGTTCATCATAAGAGATCATTGAATTAATCAATTACAAGGGCTTTTATTTCAAGATCAATTTGCAAATTTGAACTTAAAGGATCAATCTGGATTTGATTTCTGAAATAGAAGTCACTGGAATACAAAAAGAATTCAACCCAAGTCATATGCATAACAATCGATTGATATTATTGTCAATCGATTGGCATGAAATGACTTCCAATCGATTGACAAAAGTTCCAATCGATTGGCTTGGAATCAATAGCAATCGATTGGACTCTGTTTCCAATCGATTGCCATTGATTCTCAAACAGAATCATGGTAGCAGCTGGGAACAATGTTTCTTCACATTATTCCCAACCTAAACTCTAAGCTAGCATCCTTAAATAAATAGAAACTAAACTAAATTGAGACATGTTGTATATATTAAATCTAAACATGGATTTACATAAAGGATTTAAGATTAAAAATGGGAATTCTCAAACAATACTATTACTGAATAGTGAAACTAAGCAAACAAAACCTGAATAAGTATATAAATTAGCAAATGCTGAACTTTTTAATCTTGAATTTGTCTATTCTCCAAACTTGGATGAAAGAATTCCTACAAAACAACAAATAAATGAGCCAACCCTTGACCCTCTTCACTCCCCTCTATAAATAGTGTAATATCCACAAGCTGAAGGCGTCTAGGTACATTCGGTAACGACTGGTCGTCGTCCTGATTGCTGAAATCTTGCACCATTAACGTAGATTGACTCCAGCTTTCATCAATCGATTGACAAAACATCAATCGATTGGTGAAAATTCCAATCGATTGGTAAGAATACCAATCGATTGATTATGGAATTATGTCAATCGATTGGTATGATGTCAATCGATTGGTACCCAAACTTCATCTTCTTGTTTCTTGATCTATTCCTTTCAACTTGTTATTCCTTCTAACTTCAGAACCTGCATTCAAAAGGCTAAACACAACAACATACCATGGAAAGCACATCATTGTGTAAAGAAATGAATTGAAACACAAGTACATATCAAACTAGAGAAATGGGGTTAAGTTTATCCAATTCTTCTCCATATCTGGCCAAAATTTTACAAATGATAGCCCTCATCACCAGCCTTTTAGATGTTGTTCAAGAAACTGAAACAAAAATGGTGGAAATGTCTACATTGAATCACCTCATGTCAACACATGTTCTGCAACAAGCTCAACAGATAGAGCTTTTGTATGAGCAGGTCAGAACACATTTTTTGATTTCTGTTTTTTTTTATGATTAAATCCAATTCGTACTCCATTATCAAGTGAGAAAAGAGAAATGATGCAATGTATTTGAAATTTTCCATTTGCCCTACTCCAAGTCCAGGATGTTTTACTCCAGTTACTAGGTTTGGCAAAATACGAATCTCAACTTATATGTGTTACAAATTCTTTTAATCTCAAAAGTTTTGAATCACCTGGCAAATGGACAACACTTAACATGTCATGATCTAATCACTATGAATAATTAACAGCAATGTGTAAGGGGGTTCATTATTTTGTTTTCTTTGACTGCCTTCATAAGCCATTAAGGCAAATAGAGCAATACTCCACACCTAGACAGAACAGAGGCAATTAAGGGTATGTCTGAATTTTTTTAAAACGGAATCAGTTTCAGACCGAGTCCCTCTTATTTCTGGATTTTTATGAACACTAGTATTTTGTTGGTTTGCTGAACAGTTTTTAGGGGGGGGTTTTTTTTCTTTTAAGTCACGTATGTAACCAAAAAGCAGCTAGCTATTGAGAATCGGTTCTTGTATTTACCCAAACGGCCCCTAAATTTGAGAATGTGACTCTAGACTAGACCTGTCCTACACGTGCATCTAACAGTATTTGATGTAATACATTCATGAATGCATAATAATTCTCTCCTTAAGTGTGTATTCTCTCCTCTTTTTGCATTTTCTCTCTCCCCGATAACGGCTGAATATTGTCGGTGACCGTCTTTTGGTAGCACTTCATTTGGATTCGTTGGACTTAAGTCTTGATGCTTTGAGCTTTTATTAACATTCTTATACCTTTTAATTCTAATTTAATAGGCTGTGGAAGCAACAAAGAATGTAGAGCTTGTTAACAAAGAATTGTTCCAAGCCGTATAGCGGAATAGGAGTAGCAGGACCTTCTTTTGCTTTTTCTATTTGTACTTAGTTTCTCAATTCTCTTTCTTAATTGGTATAGTTGAGTTGAGGGAGAACAATGAGTTTAGTCAGGAAAAAAAAAAGGAAGAATAAATCTCTACACACTGCCAATCTGATTCTCTAATAAATCTCTGCAACCATTTAATTGGTCTGAAACACAGAAATATATAAAATTATACCACATCCATTACATGCATTTGGATTCTTCACTAATTAATGGAAAGTAAAATTACAAAATAAATAAAAGTGGGCACGAAAATCGTAACTCTAGGTACAAGACAAAGAAAACAAGTTTTCATCACCATAGGTCCATAAGCCCTTGCTATCCTTATTTATAGAGTTATAAAAAAAACATAATTACCATCTAATTGTTTTAGAAATATAAAAGGCAATGCATGAGAATCAAGATATTAAAAAAAACTAATAGTTTCCCATGGTGAGTTTTTGCTAGATTGCATGAAATGGTTTTTTACAGAAAAGGCCTCTTTAGCCTTAATTGGCAGCTTAATACATCAAAGGCAACAGTCTAGCACCAAGTACAAGTCGTCAACTACAAACTATGTATGAAATTACTGAAATTAATAAGTGTGGATAGACTCTTGATGTCACAACCCATCCCACTACACGTGGAAATTGGACACGTGCCATGCCATCAAGGCTTATCCAGTTCCTTTAAAGTAAAATAGCAGCGGAAAATAATAAGTGAAATCCATTAAAATCAGAGTTACAAAAAGTTTTGCCAGTTGGAACACTTTCCAAAAGAATCAATTTTGAAAACAGAGGTCCAGTCGACTGATCGGGGACCCAGTCAACTGACCATCAAAAGCAAAAAGTTTTAAAAGATTAATAGTCCGATCCAGTCGACTGTGTCAGAGACCCATTTGACTGGTGCCTAAATTTATCAGTTGACTGAAGTTGTTCGGTCGACTGGTACTTGAAGGAAAAACAGGTTTAAAATTGAATTTAAATGCGCAGCAGAAAAAGGTTATGTTACAAAAACTTATTGATAGCCCAGGATCTACTACTTGTCAATTCCATAGATGCGTACTAACAAAAGGGAGAAGAAATATACCTCATGTCTTGAACCCAATTCTGAAATCTTCAAACTCCTTGATGGTGCAGTAGCCTCCGCTAGGTTGTCTTCACCCTTATGACTCCTGCGGATGCTTCCCAGAGAGACTAGAGATGGTGGAATCTCTAACAAGGAGGATAGGAAGGTTTTGGGAAGCCCTAAACAGGTTCTGCAGCTTTCGTATAGGAAAAACAACGATTAAAAATATTCAGTACGCAGCTGCCCTATTTATAGATTTCCAAAACCGACTTTAACCTTCGACCGATCGAAGTGGCTTCGATCGATCGAACATGTCTAGACTTCAATCGATCGAGACTACTTCAATCGATCGAACTTGTCTTGACATGATCCTCTTATGCCTTTCCAAACATCCTAGTGGAGCTAAGAGTGGGATCTCCTAGGCTCTTTATTGTTGGTTCAGATCAGTTTGTTAATTCCCATGACCAAACTCTTTGATCAACAAATTAACCAACTGATCAGTTAACATTTGCTCCACTATAAAACGATGACTGAACTCCAACGCAAAAGAATATATCCGAAGCGATAACTAGACTTGTATGTTGTACTAATGTCCATCTACCATCGGCATTCATAATCATATTCAAGTAGTCGGATAACTATTACTGTCAACCTAAATCATGATTACTTCTTATATTCCTTGAGTCCCATTCACCTCTCATGATTACCAAACATGTTGATAACTACTTATCAACAAGACTGCAGTTCTCAGTAATCAACTTGGTGACATTCTCAAGGGAATGCTTACTCTGAATCAGAGGGTAGATTCTATCTTAACAATATATGTTCACAACCTTATGAACATGACATACCCAAGATACCCAGGTGTTGATCTTTTATAGACCTCACTGATTGGTAAATCAAAGCAGCCATATCCACAGTCTGTGTTCATAATCGTCTCAAGATTGAGAACACGTACCTTATACAAGTTATGAGTTCCAATCGACTGTTTGACAGCCTTAAGTGTCAATAGGAAAGCTCAGGTCCGTCAATGCACTATAAGCACTAGCATATTAACTAAGAGCTACACTCTAGTGATTGAGATTCATCACTCCATCCAATGGTAGTTAATCATGCTACAGTGTATACCTGATGAGATATCCAGCCTCATCATCCACTGTGACAAGTTCTAAGTGTTAAAGAATAGTAATTTGTATCTTACTTGTATGTATTTCATACACACACAAATTACTTACTATGATACTTAAGGATCAACAATCATCTCATGAAAGAAACATACATTATGAAATATAAAGCTGATATCCATATATTGTAATGTCAATGTCTCATACATAAAGTAATGGTTTGAGGGCACAAACCCAACAATACTCTATGTCAGCAGAAAGTCATGTTCTGGGACCCCATCCAGTCGACTGTTTTTCTCAACCCAGTCGACTGATCCCCAATTATATCAAAGCAGTGTTCAGTCTCACACAGTGATGCAGTTAACTAAAACAAAAACCAGTCGACTGATTCGCATCAGCACACTAATTCTCTGCACCATTCCAAGCTACACTCCTCCGATTTCCAAACCAACACAAACATAGGAGTAAACCAATGATTTAAAATATAATAACAGGTGTTTACTAGCGATTACAATACTATTGAACTAGTACAACATCTATTACAACATATTTTACAAATTCCAAATCCTTATACAAGTTAGGGAAAAGGAACAAAATATAAATAAGGTGTTTCCCCGGTATTCCTCAACGGCCTCACTCCATACGCTTCTTCTTGTCTTTCTTCTTACCTGCAATGAAGTAAATCTCCACTGCTCAGTTATATGCTTAGTGTACAAGTTCTAGCATATACAACATATGATAACACATGCTTTAATCTTATGAATCACATAAATAGTCTCTAGGGAGAAAAATACGCATTCATCCGGTAGCAGCAAGTCCAAGCCTTAAACCGCGATGTCAATGGCTAGTCCAAGCCTACAACCATTACATTCCCTAAGTACCCTGGCAAGTCCAGGCCTTAAACCATGCACAGTAGTCGTCCCTCCTAAAATTCTTAAACATCGAGAAGATGACTCCGGCATGAATTTGTATAAGACTCCCCTTTGACCCACATAGACAACTCAACTTGCTCGCATAAAAGTAGACATGCTTTTCACAAATAAGCGCGTGCATAATTGACGGGCCTAAGATTAACACATGAATTTTGCCCGGATCACAATTTCCTCGTCGAAATTTAAAACATGTATTTCCCTATATTTCACAAGTTAGAACTTCATACCTCGTGCGATTCTCTTCAAACTTTGAAGGATCGACTAGGGGGCCAATTAATCGCCGGATCTCAAATTTCAGACGATTCCTACAAGTTTTACTGGGTTTCCCCAAAAGTCTAGGATTAAGATTTTTACAAAAGTTTTACAAACATGGCTTAAGTAGTATTAAAACATAGGTCTTACCTCCACGAGTTCAAATCTCGAATTTGGTGAAAAACTGACAAACGAAAGGTCGTCGTATGTCGCCGACAAGCTCGTGGCAACAAATTTCCCTTTCTCTCTCCTCTCTAGATATTTTACAAGATTTGGATGAAATGAAATCTCATCCACTACTATTTATAGGCAAACTCTTCGGGGATCGCGTTTACCTCCCCACGAGTTTCTCAAACTTCTAATTAATCCGTGAAACGTCGCACACGTCTATTTTATGTCTTTATGAGTGAAAATTATAAATTACAAAAGTTTTCGACTAAGTCTTATTTGGGTCCAAAATTACGTCGGAAAACAAAATTCTGTGGAATCTCTACACAAACTACCTTTTATTTAACGTGTCACTCACGTTCTCACCACAGTTCTCAAAATGCTATACAACAATATCAAAATTACCATAAATCATACTACACAGGTATAATTCACTATTCACGAAAATACCATAAAGTCAAATAACATTTAAATCACATAAATGTCATTTAACCGTGCCAAAGTAATCTTGCTTACCAAATTCCCGTGTCCTTACTGACACCTTATCGTTAACCCACAGTCAACTCATCTCAATTATTAATAACATTAATAATTTTACAAAATCTCAAGTTATGCAATTTAAACCATGAAATTTTTGGAATGTGTGTGACAACTTTCCCCTCCAAAAAGGAAGTTTGTCCCCAAACTTAAATCATCTTCTCAATCTCACGAGGAAAGTAAATCTTCAAGCTTTTAAGGAAAATAAATCCTCAAAGCCCCCGTCTCAATCCGATAGAAGATTCAACCGAATCCTAGTAATATCCCGAAGCATCCCGATAAATAAAAACATCAATATCGAAGTTGAACTTACTCAATAGTCACATCTGACATTAAATCACATCACGACATCACAACGTCCACTCACATATCCTTTCATCGTACTTATCACATATACTTTTCAAAATCCAAAGGTTATGTCCCAATCACTAAAGCGAAGGAAGTAACTCATCTTTCATTCACCTATCTTTCTTTTCGACTAAAAGTCGTTGACATTACATCTCAACTGGTTAACATCTATACACGATTCTTCATCCCGAAGTGAACCACAACTGAGTAATATCACACATATATACCCCGTTGATAAGTCAATGCTTCAAGCAATCGTTTAACATGCTATGGATTCAATCTCTTACTCTGCTAATCTCCAAACCACTTATAGCACTATAACGCATTCCAAACGACTCCCAAGTTCTTATCAATTTCCAATCCTTCTTTCCTAATAAATCCATATCACGACAACTTTAGTTGAACTGACTATCACATAGTTGGTAGTACGTCACATCAGTACTCTCCCTCTGTCTTTACTAATTCTTATCATTCCATTCCAGTTTTACCAACTTCGTACTATATAATCGGCGACGAATAGTTGCCGTTTATAGTCCTGAAGATACGCTTTGTTAGCCCATTTCATGTAGTTATTAGTTTTTTTTAATAAGTATTCTAAATTTTTTAGGTTTTGGAGCTTTTAACTTGAAAATGCACAAAAATCCAATGATTAGTGGCTTTGGAAGTCATTTTGGGCTCCAACGGTGATTCCGGTGAAAGCTGAATGCAGTAGTAGCCTCGGAAAATTGCATTTTTGATAAGGAATACTTCAGATTTGAGAATTTCTCCAGAGATATAAAGTGTAGATCTTTGAGTTACGGATGCGTGGCCATAAACGGTGAGTCAATATGAGGTCCGAGTCAAAAGTTATCACAATTCTACTATCGGTGCGCAGAGTAGCAGAAAATCTGAGAAAAGTTGGAAAATGGCCTGGTTGCTGGAGTGACCCGCGCGCGCGACCCGTTGAAAAAGTCAAAGTTGCGTATTTTGAGGTCTTGAAGAGCCTTGTGCAATCCGAATTGGCTGAATACGTTCAGAAACGTAAAAATGACAGTTTTAGTGCGATTTGACTTAGGAAAGCTTCCTAAATCCTTTCAAACTCTATATAAATCATATTCTAAATCAAATTTAGAGTTACACATCATTACACAACATTAGATACATCCATTTATAACAAAAAAACTTCAGCCATTGAAGAGAGAAAAGCAAGGAGAAGAAGAAGAAGGCCAAGGATTCCCATGGCCTCCTCCATCAACCTCTTGCCGCTCATCAATTCTATGGCCAACTAAACTCAAGATCTAGGGTTTCAATGAAACCCTAGCCAAGTAATAGGGTGTATTTTATGTTTTTATTTTAGTTTTATTATGTATAGATGACAGTTACATGTTTCGAGGATTTTTATAAATAAATCGTACTTTTATTGATTAAATCGTTACTTTCAAAGTTTACTCTTATCTTAGATCTATTTTAATGGTAGTGTGCTCAATGATCTATGCTTGCTGTGCTTGTTTAGATTATTTACATGTAATGGTGCTTAAATTAAATTGTGCTATCAAGTATCCGAATAGTCCATGCCTAGATTAGACGGATTATACCACAACCCTAGTTTAGTGTGGGATAATTCGTGCTAACCGAAGATGGATTATGTTGGTACTTGAACCATAGTTATTTTCTTGATGGAGGAATTGGGCTTGTAGCTACAATTCTCCGTTATCATCCAACTTAATAAGCTAAAGTAATTTGTAAATACCATTATTATGAAGCTAGTGGTGGATTTGCAATCCTAGGTTCCTTAAACTTATTATAAAAACAAATATTTAATTGCTTTCATAATTTAGATTTACTTTTATTGTTATTAGTTTAATTCAAATTAAAGTGCGTAGTATTCAATCTCTGTGGGTTCGACCTTTACTTCCACACTGCAAATCTTTTGAAAGTAAAGCATAAGTAAGCATACTTTTATATCTTGATTTTGACGAGATCACTATACTCCCATCACTCGTGCCTCGTAAGGTATCAATCAAATCCTCTATTAAAAATTTCACACCATTTTACTCGTTCGAGTCTACACATGTCCCAAATCACCTATAGCGAGGTCAAACACATTCGTCATTCATCGCTCCCAAGTTTGTACTCGAACTACCGTCAATTAACATTGAAGGTTACCCCTAACATTTTCACTTTAACATGTTGAACAAAGTCCAATACATTTCTCATTCAGGTTTTAAAACAACTATTTTGAAATCTCACATAATACCTCATCTCTTTCTCAACACCACCACCCCAATATCCATCATAACGAATAGCATTGTTAATCAAAATTTGACTTAGCCAATCATGCATGCACTACAGAGTTTATCAAAACATATCCTCTTATTCAGAACATACCCTGTTTCTATCCCAAACCGTTGCTCATTCACAATCCATCATGTTCACCTAGTGTACTCACACTCTGAGCCAATCACTTTTCTTTCGAAGATCTTAATTGCAACGTAGTTCATTCTCATATCAGTCCAGGTAGATCCAATACCCTTTATGTAGTTTACAACTTTATACATCTCTAGTGTTTCACTTTCACCTTTGCACAAGTCCATATCGATCACACTTTTGTATCTCAACTCTCACCAAGTTCCTGACCACTGTTCACACTAAGCGTATATTCTTTGTATAACATCTCAAGCCACCATACCTTATTTTGACATTCAATGTTTCATAACCATAGTCGAATATGACTCAATTTCCAATTTAAACTCTTTAGTCCTTTATTTATGCTATCCGGGTCTCCAATCCATTATTCCTGAATAACTTATTGCTCACAGCATTAATACAATCCCCACATACAATCTGAGGATAAGACGGTAATTAAATCTTCCCACAAAGTACTATAGCCTCACTATGTTCAATTATTTCTATATCGGCTTCCAATTCCCATACCTTTCACGACATTACCCCAAGGCAATTTCTCACTCCGGTCACCAATGCCAACAGATTCCTAACTGTCATCTTTCAAGTGCTTCACACTTTGCGGATCTCATCAAGTTCTTGATTGATCAAAGCCTCAAATCATTTATTACCTTAGGTTACTCCAATACTTAAATCGAAGTCGAGCTCCCTTTGGAACAATACTCACGACCACTCCTTTAAGGTCATAACTTCCAATTAGCCAAATTTAGGTACACGACATTTCACCAACTACTTTAGAATTCCTAAGTTCACAATCTGCCCACATAGAACTCATTCATTTGACAACCACCGTTATGTCCCAAGCACTAAGCATACCATATCCTTCTACAATACCCGTCTTCCAAGGTCTACTTGATACCTAATCACACGTATTTAAAGCAAATTTTTTTTTACTCAATGAAAATTTTATTTTAAAATATTTTAAACACTTTAAAATTTTCTTAGGGTGAAATTCGACATTCTCAAAACTCTCCAACCTTGTTGGAATCTAGGACATTGAGACCGTATTTCATGGCATCCACCATTGTCCTCCAGCCATTTTTCATTTCTACTATCATATCCGATAATGTACTCGACGTACTATCATGTCTTCCTCCCATTCTTACTGTTTCTGTTCACTTACTCATTAAAGCTTCGCCTTTCCAATTTATATTTCCTCTTCTCAATCTATCTTGACTTACCCAAAGTCTAGTACACAAAGTCTAAGCATGTCTTCCAATGTTTGAATCGTCCGTTTTGACTGTCTGTCGGTCTAAGGATGAAATGTAATACTAAAACTTAGTTTAGTACTCGTGGCTTCCTGTAGACTTCCCATAAATCTCGATGTAAAACTACTATCACGATCCGATACAATCATTGTTGGAACTCCGTTGGTCTTACAACCTCTTTCACATACAATTTTGCCAACCTTGAAGGTTTAGTCATATTGATCTGTAGATAATGCACTGATTTCGTCAATCTATCAACCATAACCCAAATCTTATCATTCTTATTGAACAATCGTGGAAGTCTCGAAACAAAATCCATCGTGCTCCCATCCCATTTCACTTTGACACTGGTAATAGCCCTGCAGGTACTTGTCTCTCTACCTTAACTTGCATGCTAACATATTGAACACTCAGACACAACTTGGCAACTTCTCGCTTCATACCTCTCCACCAAAAGTTTCTCGCAAATTCCGGTACATCTTATCACTCCCCGAATGAATTGATTATTTAGTATTGTGAGCCTCCTCTAAAAGTCATTCCTGGATTAGCTTTACCTTCTCCGTAGTTAACTGTATCATCTTAGTCCTAACAACCTTCTTTTCCCAACCTCGATCTAACAAATCAGTGATCGACACTTACGCCCATACAATGCTTCATACGGTGCCATTTCTGATACTTGACTGAAACCCGTTACTTCTACTAATTGTAGTTTCAAACCATCAAAGCATACTCTATCATTCCCGTTCTTAATCCCTCATCCTAGGTTAACCCTTAAATACCACTTCCCACTTATACAATCAATCTGGTAGCTTTCCTTACTAACCTTCATACTGCATCTGAATCCACCATGGTACCACGAACATTCGGAACCAGGTTCAGTTGAGAGATTCCTCAACAACCACAATACTCATAACTTGTTGAGATATTTCTCAATTCCCAATAGATACCACAAGATAGGTTGAGGGATTCCTCAACCGTCCAATATATACCGTAAGATGGGTTAAGAGATTCCTCAACCATTCAATCATCTCAGTACCATATAATAAGTTGAAAGATTCTTCAACTACCTGACACACCCCGTATATAACATAAAGGTACCATCATAAGATAACCCCGTACGATCACACCATAGGCTAACATCATAGGATAAGGTGAAAGATTCCTCACCCATCCCATACACGAGCAATACATGATGTTGGACCATCTGTCAGAAAACCCAACTGTTCATCTCTATTCTCTCACGTCACAACATCTAACCCATGTCTGAACAACTTAACTACGAACAATCATTTTTCATGTGAACTATAAGGAAATCTCTTCTTACGTTCACTACTCACACTCTATTCACGGTTAGATCCCCCAAAGGACACTCGTCACTATCGTTGAAAACATCCACCGATTCAATCCAAAAATCATTTTAGTTTCATTTAGAATCCCAATGTTCATCGCTACCAAGATATTATCTCTCCCTCATGTCCCTTCACAAGGTCTATGATAATGCACAGTAAGCCTCAACCCAGCACATGGCTCTACGTTCGTATGATTCCATCGATTCACGAATGCATAAATACTATGGCAATAACATAATCATGTATGTATAACAACATACCATATGCATCAAACATCTCTACAATACGTGGATGCATGCTAGAATAAGTGGCGAAAGCACTCAACACTCCGCTCATCGTCGTACGTTCCCAAATTTCTTATACCTATAGCTTTGATACCAATAAATGTCACGACCCATCCTACTACGCGTGGAAATAGGACAGATGGCATGTCATCAAGGCTTATCCAGTTCCTTTAAAGTAAAATAACAACGAAAAATAATAAGTGAAATCCATTAAAATCAGAGTTATAAAAAGTTTTGCCAGTTGGAACACTTCCCAAAAGAATCAATTTTGAAAACAGAGGTCCAGTCGACTGATCGGGGACCCAGTCGACTGACCATCAAAAGCAGAAAGTTTTAAAAGATTAACAGTCCGGTCCAGTCGATTGTGTCGGGGACCCAGTCGACTGGTGCCTAAATTTATCAGTTGACTAAAGCCGTCCAGTCGACTGGTACTCTATGCCAGCAGAAAGTCATATTCTGGGACCCCATCTAGTCGACTAATCCCCAAATTTATCGAAGTAGTGTTCAGTCTCACACAGCGATCCAGTCGACTGACACAAAAACCAGTTGACTTATTCGCATCAGCACACTAATTCTCTGCACCATTCCAAGCTACACTCCTCCGATTTCCAAACCAACGCAAACACAGGAGTAAACCAACGATTTAAAACATAATCACAGGTGTTTACTAGCGATTATAATACTACTGAACTAGTACAACGTCTATTACAACATATTTTACAAATTCCAAATCCTTATACAAGTTAGTTAAGAAAAATGAACAAAATATAAACAAGGTGTTTCCTCAGCGTTCCTCAACGGCCTCACTCCTCACGCTTCTTCTTGTCTTTCTTCTTACCTGCAATGGAGTAAATCTCCACTGCTTAGCTATATGATGAGTGTACAAGTTCTAGCATATGCAATATATGATAACACATGCTTTAATCTCATGAATTACATAAATAGTCGCTAGGGAGAAAAATACGCATTCATCCGGTAGCGGCAAGTCCAAGCCTTAAACCGCGATGTCAATGGCTAGTCCAAGCCTACAACCATTACATCCCCCAAGTGCCCTGGCAAGTCCAAGCCTTAAACCATGCACAGTAGTCGTCGCTACTAAAATTCTCAAACATCGAGAAGCTTACTCCGGCATGAATTTGTATAAGACTCCCCTTTGACCCGCATAGACAACTCAACGTGCTCGCATAAAAGTAGACATGCTTTTCACAAATAAGTGCGTGCATAATTAACAGGCCTAAGATTAACACATGGATTTTGCCCGGATCATAATTTCGTCGATGAAATTTCAAACATGTATTTCCGTATATTTCACAAGTTAGAACATCATACCTTGTGCGATTCTCTTCAAACTTTGAAGGATCGACTAGAGGGCCAACTAATCGTCGGATCTCGAATTTCAGATGATTCTACATGTTTTACTGGGTTTTTCCCAAAAGTCTAGGATTAAGATTTTTACAAAAGTTTACCAAACATAGCCTAAGTAGTATCAAAACGTAGGTCTTACCTCCACGAGTTCAAATCTCGAATTTGGTGAAAAACTGACGGACGAAAGGTCGTCGTATGTCGCCGGCAAGCTCGTGGCAACAAATCTCCCTTTCTCTCTCCTCTCTAGATATTTTACAAGATTTGGATGAAATAAAATCTCATCCACTACTATTTATAGGCAAACTCTTCGAGAATCGCGTTTACCTCCCCACGAGTTTCTCAAACTTCTAATTAATCCGTGAAACGTCGCACACGTCCATTTTATGTCTTTATGAGTGAAAGTTATAAATTACAAAAGTTTTCGACTAAGTTTTGTTTGGGTCAAAAATTACGTCCGAAAACTAAATTCTGTGGAATCTCTACGCAATCTACCTTTTATTTAACGTGTCACTCACATTCTCACCACAATTCTCAAATGCTATACAACAATATCAAAGTTACCAGAAATTATACTACACAGGTATAATTCACTATTCACGAAAATACTAGAAAGTCAAATAACATATAAATCACATAAATGTCATTTAACCGTGCCAAAGTAATCTTGCTTACCAAATTCCCGTATCCTTACTGACACCTTATCGTTGACCCACAGTCAACTCATCTTAATTATTAATAACAATAATAATTTCACAAAATCTTAAGTTATGCAATTTAAACCATGAAATTTTCGGAACGGGTGTGACACTTGACTCCCAGAATGTAAACTTCTAAGTCTAGGCAAAATGTAACCCATTACATGCCCTTTACTTATGAAATTGCTGAAACTAATAGGTGTTGATAGACTCTTGACTCCCAGAATGTAAACTTCTAATTCTAAGCAAAATGGAACCCATTAATTGCCCCAGGAGTTGGGCCACGTCTGATATAAAAATTATGTATTGAATTTTAATTGCTTAAAATTGTAAGCTACTGAATTTGCAATACAAACATTGATGTTTCAAGCAATGAAACAGATATGGCTATTTTTTCACCTAAGTGGTATATAATCAAACGCACTGAACTAAAATAAGTACTGAAAATCTTCATTTTTAGCACTTAATTGTGTTATCGAACAAACTCTGAGTCTTCAGTTTTCACCATGCAAAGGACTTATGAGTTAAACTACGTGATTTATATGGTGACAATTGAAGCCTGTGTCTCACTCCAATGGCTTCAATTGTTTAAAATTTGATCGCACTGTTTCCTTCCAGAAGACATAGGTGTTCTAAATACTACCCAAAGGAACATTTAATAATGTTAAATTTACTAATAAAGATTACCAAGCTACTAAATGGAGTAATAGAATAGATAAACACATATGTGAAATATGTATGTGGTTATATACATCGATGTAGTATTCATATATACGGTCATTTCCACATGTATGGATAGCTTTCTTTTTTTACAGTGGGATGGGGGTTGTTAGGTCGAAACTAACACTTGTATCCGTGTCCACAAAATAGTTGTTTCACATATAGATTTGAGTTAAAACAACTTTAGCTCGATAAGAATCATGCTAACCAAAAAAAGCAACCGATGGCATATACATTATACATACTTACCCCGAGCAACATTATCCAGACACCAACTTCAAAAAAATCCAGATGGAATTAAGGAGAAGAAGAGGAAGTCTCATATACTAAGTTGCATAAATAAGACCAATAAGCTGCCCCTTAAACAAATTTTTCCTGACCCCTACAAATTCCTATAAGCTCCATCCTCTAGGTGTAAGGAAGCAGTCTTCATTTAATATTGCTAGCACATTTTGCAATAAGCAAACACCCCTCAATTAGAGTCCAGAAACCCATTACCTGCATAATAGATGGTTTATGAATCTATTTTGCCAAACTTTTTTAATTAAAGGCATTTATTGCCCCGACACCCTTGTTCATATGTAGAATAGCTATAAGAGCAGTCAAATTCATATTTTATGAAAACACACACACATTCGAGCAGAACACACACACACACACACACACACACACACACACACACACACACATTCTCTCAATTGAGTTAGGACTTGAATTTCTTCCAAAAACACCCAAAAAAAAATGTTTATCATGAAAATGAGTCTATATAATCCAGTGCCTGTAGTTTTTTTTTCCTCAAATATCTATTTCTCCAAATCGTAATTGAAAACTTCTGGAAACTTTTATCTCCTAATCAAACATCTGTAGGAAAATTTATTCTCCTTTCCTTCACTTCGCTTTATGTCAATTTTACTCTCTAGCATAGCAAAAACCACATTGCAATGCCATGTTAGAAGTTTTGACGCAATACGATACACACATGTTTTCCTAATATGCAATTCATAACATACACAATTCATCTGAGCACATAAACCAAAAAGGGGGGGGGGGAATAATCACAAGTTATGGTAACCTAATTCTGCTCTAACCTACTTCACAAATAAATTGATGTCACCGTCATACTATATAAACACTATTTCATCAGTCTTCTAACAACCTTCTACTTCACAAATTCAATGATCGACTATAATCATCTGCATAATTCAGAGTTCAAACCCCAAGCTAGTTATCTCCATCTAGGAAACTGTTTAGAAGCTTATATATCATAAAAATGAGATGTCCATTAGAATACATAAAGCTAAAAAAAGTTGGGCAATTGAATACCCTAACTTGGACATGTTGGTTGTTGAAGAATTGGTCCAATAGGGAAAGTGGAGGGCAGATTAAAAAAAAAGGTCACAGATTTACCCAACGTAGGAACTAAAGGAACTGGGTGTCTACGTTAAACGAATCATGAGTCAATGGCTTAGGTTATGGTTTTACCCTCAGTGGCCGGATTCAATCTTCCTTGGTCCTCAGTTTAACAACTACTCTCATAATGGTCCTCGATTTAACAGTATAAGAGAATGTCACGACCCATCCCGCTAACGTGCAGAAATAGGACACGTGGCACGCCACCAAGGCTCAACCAACTATTAGATAATTATACGCAGCGGAAAAGAACTTTAAACAACCTTGAGAATATAAAACTTTAGGAAACATTACCCTCCGAGTGGTAAAATCCATATAAAATCTAAAACGTAATTGTTTTTCAAGTCGGATGAATACATGTTACAAGGGGTCCCAAAGGTACCCTAAGAACCAATCAAAACATCTAAAATAATTCCGGAAGGTATAAAAAAAGATTTCTTACAGGGGGTATTTCGACCGGTCGAGCGACCCCCTTCGACCGGTCGAATGACCCTCCAGCAGAACTCTGCCTAATGCTGCAGAATTGTGCTAAGGCGTCAAATAACCTACACATAACACCTCAACCCCACATGCAAACCAATTCAAACTTCACAAGTCACAACTTACTATCAAAACCAACGTTTAGACTTACCAATCCATGAACCAGGACGATAAAGAAACAAGTTAAAGCTTGTTTGGATTAAAACATGAAAGTTCTATTACATTCCTCCCCAAAACACGAAATTAACAAGTTAAGCCTTTAACACACGAATCCATGAGTTCGGATTCATTACAACATAGTTAAAAAGAGTTTTAAGACTTATTACAACATCATGAACACCGTACTACACCTTCCAAGTCCATTCCATAGTTCTAGTTATTTAAAGCGCTAAATATTACAAGGCTTGGAGAAGAAAACAAAAATATATACAAGAGGAGAATCCCTGTCGCTCTCGCAGTCTCACTCCTCACGTTTCTTCTTTCCTTTCTTTCTTTCACCTGCAATGGAGTAAATCTCCACTGCTCAGCTATATGCTGAGTGCACAATTCTAAACATATGCTTATATGACAATTCATGCATTAAACATCTCAAACACATCAAATAGTCTCTAGGGAGGGAGACACGCATTCATCCGGTATATCGGCAAGCCCAAAGTCTATCAACCGCGATGCCAATGGCAAGCCCAGAGTCTATCAACCATTGCATCCAACTGCTCTGGCAGGGCCGGTTCCCAAACCAAGCAAGTAGCCGTCGCTACTATAACTCTCAAACATCGAGAGGCGTACCCCGGCATGAATTTGTATCACACTCCCCTTTGACCCACATAGACACATAGCATGCTCATATAATCATCTATACGTGCTTTCATGGCATTTTCATGTACATAATTAACGGGCCTACTTAATACATGAATTTCGCCCGGATCCAAAATATTAGGTCCGATAATTAAAACATGAAATTTCCTATAATTCATAGGCTTAGAATTCATACCTCGTGCGATTTTCTTATAACTTTGAAGGATGAATTAGGAGACTAATTAAACGTCGGATCTCCGATTACAAGGAATTCCTACAAGTTTAGACATGTTTTCCCCAAAATTTCAACATTAGGACTTTTATAAAAACTATGCCAAACAAGGCATAAGTGGTATCAAAATGAAGCTCTTACCTTAAGGAGCTCAAATATGGAATTTGGAGAAAAACTGACGATCGGAAGGTCGTCGATTTGTGTCGGAAAGCTCGTAGCAATCAAATCCCCAAATCTCCCCTCTCTTGATTTCCAATTTAGGTTTGAACTAATGAAATTAATTCATGAGTTTCTATATATAGGCACGACTCCCGGGAATTACGTTTACCTCCCCATGAGTTCTCCAAAACTCCTAATTATTCCCTGAAACGTCGCACACGTCCATTTTATAACTTTACGAGTGAAAATTATCAATTCCAACAGTTTTCGACTAAGTCTCGTTTGGTTCCAAAATTACGTCCGAAAACTAAATTCTGTGAAATCTCTACACAACCTACCTTTTATATAACGTGACACTCACGTTCTCACCACAGTTCTCAAAAAGATATACAACAATGCCAAAATTACCAGAATTTACACTACTCAAGTAAATTCACTATTCATCATAATACCAGAAAGTCAAATAACATTTAAATCCTATAAATGTCATTTAATCGTGCCAATGTAAAATGAACTACCAGGTTCTCGTGTCCTCACTGACACCTTGCCGTTGACTCACAGTCAACTCCAACCTCAATTATCAATTAACATTGATAAACTCACATATTCAAATATGCATGGTAAAATTTATGAAATTTTGGAACGGGCGTGACAGAGAACTAGGTATTCTGACTCTCTTGCTCTCCCTAAGGGCCTGTTTGGCCTTTTCCAAACATTTGAAAATATCGAACAGTTCATATATGAGCCACAGAACTGGTTCTTTGCCTTCCCAAATAACCCCCAAGCTAGGTAGCCATTTCAACACAACATAGTTTATAGGCTTATGAGATCTATCGAACACACATACACATAGAGAGAGAGAGAGAGACACACACACACACACGCACACGCACACTCAATCACAAACTTGCATCCTTAAAATGTGGTGCTTGATAGTAAGCCCAGCCCTGGATTCGGCATTAAAGAAGGGGTTCCACAGCCATAACATCAACAAACACCACATTCCATTCCCAACAACCACCACCGTATCAACAAAAACACAAGTGCAACCACATATGAAAAGCAACACCGCCCTAACCACAACCACTATGCAAAACCAGCAACAGTTTCTTCAATGCCAAAAGTCACCACAAGAATATGAACACAAGCATGATGAATCGAAAAATACTTACATTTCAACCACAACAACATAACCTAACATGGGGAAAAACATTTTCTAGCAGTTTTTTTTTTTAATAAAAAAAATGGACATTCAAAATCCACATAATTTAACCACTCTAAAACTTGTGTTTTTTAAATAAAAAAAAAAGAAAAGAAAAGAAAAAAGAAGATGCTTCTGTAATTCAGTTCAGTACCCCATTTGGTTTTTTTTTTTTTTGGAAAATTAACCAAAGATTCTCCTAGTTTTCTTCAAACCACGTAAAACCTATTTTGAAGGAATTTAAAGAAGAAAATTATGAAAAACAAAGAACAAATCTTTCCAAAAACATTATTAACATAAAAGTTACATATAATTCTCAACAAACTAACACAATTATCTCACACAAAACTAGTGCCAAGCCCCATTTTCATTTCTATTTTGAAAATAGTTTTTTCCCTCACTTTCAAAACATAGACCTAGTAATACAAATATAAAAAAAAAATAAGGACTATCTAAGCCCAGGGGCGGAGCATTAGAGGGACTGGTAGGGGCCATGGTCCCCCAAAAGATATGGAAATTATATGGTGCAGCTATGTTAAAAAAAATATTTAGAAAAGCTGTAGTTAATTGGTCCCTCCAGCATTTACCATACACACTACCTTACCTAAGTAATTTCCTAAAAGAAAAGAACATAATAGAGACATATACAATACACCTCTTATTCTCATCTTTCCCGAAATTCCAATTCAAAACAAAACCAAGCCCTTGTCTAACTGAGATCGGCGACCCCTCTACTTGCCGTCGTGGCGTCACCTCCGGCAACGACGTCATCTCCGGCAAGGTCTTCTCCTTCTTCTTCGGACTTCCATTCACAATAAGGCTCTTTTATTTTCTTCTTCTTCTTCTTCTTCTTCTTCTTCTTCTCTCTCTCTCTCTCTCACAATTTTCTTTCTTGCAGCTCTCTTTTTCTTCTCTTCTCTTTAGTGTTTACTTCCAATTTTTTTTTCGTCTATTACCTATTGGTGCATTCCCTACTCAAGAATCCTATTTATTTTTGTAGTCCTTGAACAAGAATGGATATTGAGAATATCAATGCACATTGGCTTGGAAAGGTTGCACCACCTCCACATTGATCTATTCTTTTTCCAGAAGCATTACCTTTGAAAGGTATGTTTAGGTACTTATTCTATTTTATTTGAGAAGATTTTAGTGGTATTGAAATATAATTCCTTTAGATTGGAAGATTGAGGTGTGATTTTGATTGCTTGATATTATTCCTACAGAATTGATTTATGGTTTGTTAATTTCTAGTTCACTAAGATTTGGGGATTCAATATTGGAGATTTTAGGTACTAAATTAAGAATTTTGTTATTGGGATTGATGATTGAATATTTGATCGGTGACTATTTGTTTGGATCATGAATTTAGGAATGAAAACTTAGTGCTTACAATAGATAATTTTTCTAAGATTAGTTAATTAACTTTAGTTACTCGGATAATTTAGATTCTAGGTTGCAATGTCAGAGACATGTCCACAAAAGTGTGCAAAAACTACTCTGACTCTTCTGGTTTCAACTGCAACGACAAAGAGGGGCATTTTCAACTATGAAACTTGTCAAAACTAGACTCGGGAATATGATGAAGAATGAGTTTCTTGCAGATAACTTGGTTCTTTAAATTGAAACAGAGATCGCCGAGACTTTTAGTACAAATTCGATAATAGGTGATTTCTATTCTTTGAAAGATCGTCAAGCACAACTTTGATAGTATACAGTTCGTAGTTATTTTATTTTGTACTTAGCTAAGTCATACATGACTAGATAGATTTTGAAAGTTAGTTGATCCTTTTAGATTAGTTTGAAAGCTACCTTTATACTTTTGTACGTACTTACATTATTAGTAAGTTACAATATATGTGTATTTTTTATTTGATTTGCTAATAGGTTGTTCAGCATGACCTTTATGTTTTATATAACATCTTATTTTTAAAAAATCGGGTGCCCCTGCAATGGGGATATCCTGGCTCCGTTCCTGTCTAAGCCTAAACAATTACATGACTTCAACTCTTTGGTTTTCAATATCCTAACTTCAAAAATACAAATTTTCAATAATGATAGCAGTAGCACAACCAACTGTATAACGTAAATAAAGCTAATCTAGCATTTTCTAGAAAATGAAAAAAAAAAAAACAATAATTTAAAATCAATCGGTAGAATTGAATACCCACTTACGAGGTTTCAGATTTGATTAGCTGAAAATAGGAAGAAGGTGAAAATCGTTGGAAATTGGATCCAAAGTCCACCGTCGTCAACTGACGATGAGTGTGAGAGAAAGAAGAACTACATGCGATAACAAAATTGAGGAGGACTTCTGGCCCCGTTTGTTGTAGCCTAGCTTAAAAAGCTACATATTATTAGCTTATAGTTTAAAAATTGGTGAAATGAAGTTTTTCCAACTTATTTAAGGTAAGATGTGTGTTTTTAGGGTATTTTGGTCAATTATACAGCAAATACGCTATTTGACAGATTATTTGCCAAACATCACAACAACTTAATCACTACATCTGAAAAACTGCACCAAACATGTTCACAACTTATTCTGAATTTTAGTATAATCTAATAAACTAAAAGCTATAATCTATCTGGTTAAGCTGCAAGTCTGTAACAAATGGGGTATGCACCAGGGGTAACTTGGTCATTTCCTGAAATTATTCCTTTTAATTGCAGTTTCTTCGGGGCTGGCGATAAATGCACCCTCATTTTTAAATTAGGACGCCTAAATTTAAGTTAAAAGTTAGTTTTTAAGAGTAATGATTCGTGCACATAAAATGTGCATATAGAGATCTAGGCCATTCATTTTGGTGGATCCCATATGTGCAGGGATGGACCCCACCAAAATGAATGGCTCAGATCTTTATGCACACTTTATGTGCATATTTTATGTGCACATAGCATTATCCTTACTTTAATTGGTAAGGGCACCTCACTTATTTTACTATATATTATAGGCTTAACTATATTTTACACCCTTTCAGTTTGCCCTTTGTGTTAATTTGGTCCCTGTAGTTTAGAAGCTGTCATTCTAGTCTCTATAGTTTCATAAGTGTCATTTTAGTCCTTCAAACAGTTTTGCGACAAATTTTTTTTTACTTTCAATGACAAAATTATTCATCACTAAAGGACTTATTGAACTTATTTGACACACTTATGAAACTACATGCACTAAAATGACACTTTCAAAATTACAGGGACCAAACTACAGGGACAAACACAACACACATAATTAGGTATTATATATTTTCATAGTTATTATAAAATTAAAAGATATTCAAAGAATAATAATAATAATAAATTTGGAACTTGCAATAGTGTTACTTGCAATCATAGAGTTTTATAATAACTGAGTTTACTAGTAATCCTTCTTTCAGTGCAAGACGCTTTGTAGTTTCTATAACTTCGTCAGTTGATATATGGATATCATAAGACCATTAGATTATTCAAAAGGAAAATGATATGGCTGCTAAATTGCGACATGTATAAATCTGGAATAAATACGACCCATGCCAAACACACACACACACACACACGCAAATGTAATTTTACCATGAAGTATAATAAATTGATGATGCAAATAAACAACCTCAAAACCTGATATTTCAAATTATATTATTATATAAATTATGCTCATGAGGATCACGTGACACCTATTGAGAAGAGAGAAAAATCACAATTAGTGAAAAAAAAACTTACAAGAGAAGAAGTCAAATCGAAGAAGACGCTGAATACAGATGAATGTTAATAGAGAAAGAAATTAGAAGTAGCCAAGTATTTGGAAATAAACAAGGAGTGAGACACAAAGTGATAATATTTAATAAAATAAGTGAGGTGCCCTTACTAATTAAAGTAGAATGTGAAAAATTGATTTTTTTTAAACTTAAATTTAGGTGTCCTAATTAAAAAAAATGACCTTTTTTCAGCTAGTATTATTTGAAAGAGTAATTCTTTGGGCACGAAAGAATCTCACAAAAATAGGACGCATAAATTTTATATGTCTATTTCTCTCCTCTGTGGACCCTACAATATTAGTAGACCCCTCCAAGAGTGAAATAGACACATTGTGATTTATGTATCTTATTTTTGTGAGATTTGACCAAAGATTTAGAGTGTATTTGATAAAACTGAAAATTAAATATTGAAAATTAAGTGCTGAATTTTAAATACTGAAAATTTTAAGTGATTGACTTTGCAAAACTAAAAACAGTGTTTTAAGTACTGAAATAGAATGCATTCAGTGCATAGTTTCAGCAGAAATTTGTCACTTAAAGTTTTCAATGAATTTTTTAGCTGCTTTTTCAATTAAGTGTACATTATCAAACGTACTAAAAAATAAATAAATACTAAATTTTTTTTTATTTTTACCAATTAATTGAGTTATCAAACACACCCTTACTCTATTTGAAAACCCCCTTGGCTCGCGTAGTCTCTCTCTCTCTCTCTAAAAAGTTCAGATTACTTTTTTTTTTTTTTTTTTTGTGTGTTTTTCAGATTAAGGGTGCGTTTGATAAAATTAAAAATTAAGTACTGAATTTTAAGTACTGAAAATTTTATGCGATTGAATTTACAGTAATGAAAACAGCTTTTTAAGTACTGAAATAGACTGTATTCAGTTATTATTTTCAGTATAAAATTTTCACTTAAAGTTTTCAGTGATTTTTTGGCCGCTTTTTTAATTAAGTGGTACTTATCAAACGCAGTAAAAAAAAATAAGTGCTGAAAATTTTCATTTTGACCACATAATTGGTTATCAAAGCACCCAAGTTTTTTATTTCGTGTTAACTTCTTCAATTCTAGAAGTAGATCGAGGCTTTCCACTTGATTCGCGCACTCTGCCCAGCCCCAAATTCCTTCATTCGCCAAACTAACCCCCAGCTCTTGGAGACTTAGACCTGAGAATGGCGACGCGTCCGACCGGCGATTACTAAACGCTGTTACTTCGACGGTAAGCTTTCTCTCGGATTTGTGGTTGTTGAAACAATTTTGGGTTTTATTTTTGTTTAGTATTTGATTTTGTTTTTTTTGTTTTGTTTTTTTGTTTTGTTTTGTTTTGTTTTTTTTTGTTTTTTTTTTTTTTTTGTCTTTTTGGTTTTTTGGTTATGTGAATTTGCGTGATGTATTGTGAGACGCTATGGGGTTGGGCGAAATGTCAGTGGGGTAGTTTCTCTGGAAGCTTCCCCTTGCATTGAAGGTGTTTGTGCCTATGCTTAAGAGATGAGTGGCTGAGCACCATATAGATTGGGTCACTTCATTAGTTGCCATATATATGTATTTTTAAACCCTGTTTGGATTATGCAAGGACTTGGTTTCTCAATGCGTGATTGTATCATTGAAAAATCATTCCTTTATTTAATGAATAATTCGGATACTGTTTTAAAAATAAGGTCAATTGTGTAAACACCCCCTCAACTAAGACATGTTTTCACTTAGCTAGCATTGGTGCGGGTGTGGGAATTCGCGTACGGGGATGCGGGTGCGAGGGATTCGCCAATTTTTCAAAAAGTAAGGATGCGGGTGCGGCGGAAATATGTGGATAAAATATTAAAAATATACTTCCAAGTAGTAGTATATACAAATTATTTTATAACCATTAGTGCATTAATGTATATCCTAGATAATTGTTATTATTATTTTCAATTATTTATCTTATAAACCCCCAAAGTTTTCAAAATTGTATGAAGAACTTGTGTTCTTTTTTTTTTTTAAAAAAGAGCTACAAAAAAGCTCCAGCCATATTCCAAAAGAACTCAAAGAATCCACGAAACACCCAGTACGGGTGCGCGCTAAGTACAGGTGCAGTGGCCTTTTCGAAGAGTCCGTGTTTCATAGGTTTTCACTAATACCCCTAAACAAAAAATAGGGTAAATTGCATTTTGCACCCTCAAACTATACCATATTTTGTACTTTGATCCCTAAACTATCATTTTTTGCATTTTGGTCCTTCAACTATCATTTTGTGGCAGTTTGCCCCCTCCTTCACTTTCAGTGACGAAAAAAGTCACTTTTTAGTGACACCAAAAGTGACGCTAAAAGTGAGGGAGGGGGCAAACTGCCACAAAATGATAGTTGAGGGACCAAAATGCAAAAAATGATAGTTTAGAGACCAAAGTGCAAAACATGGTATAGTTTGAGGGTGCAAAATGCAATTTACCCCAAAAAATATGATCAAACTGACCCCCTAATGTTATATGAGGGGCCAAACTAACTGACGGGAGTAACATAAAATCTGAAATTACGTAACTGCCCACCTCTATGTGTAAAAATTACAGCGTTAAGACTTCTTGCAAGGAGCTGAAGTGAGGATGCAAGAGTGTGAGATAGAAGAAGTATCATTGTGAGAGGTTTGTGCGTGCTTGCTATTTGAGGAGTTAAGTGGGAAGATTGAAGAAATATCAGTGAATCAAAGACTACAAAAAAGGGTTTTCTGTAAGTTCTTGTTCAGTTTCATGATAGTACTATTATTCTCATTCTAGGGATTGTTTCATTTTAGGATTTCAAAATTGATGATCTCAAAGGGTTTTGAAAATTTTCCCTTTTTGTTGCAAACATGTTTAGGGCTTTGAGATCAGGAATTTACACCTCCCAAGTATTTTGGTTTTGCGAATATTAGTTGTTGTGACCAAATTAGGGCTTTGAGATTATGAATTGTGTGGTTCCTAGCAAAGATGAGCATTGTTTTTTTTTAATTTTTTTTTTTTTTAATTTTGGAAATGAGAGTGCTGTTGTTGCTATTGCGAGGCAAAGGGGAATGGACATTGTACTCAATGATGAATCGAAGCGTGAGACCCCCGCCCCCATTGTATGCTTTGGTGATAAACAGTAGTATTTGGGAGAACTGGAGAAGTAAAGACATTTTCACCTACCCAAGTATTGGGAATGGTGTTCTCAATCCTTAAAAGCATAGTGGAAAAGAATTTGATGCCAAAAGTGTGATCAAATGTATCTTGAGATACATAATGTGGTTCAATCATTTATATTTGATATAGAACACTTTGTCTTACACTTATGTTTTGAAACAAGCAATATTGTTTGTTTTGTTTGTTTATTCCTAAATTTTGAATCCCAAATTGGATGTTAGTGATACAGTATGCTGTGATCGATCACTATCACAGTATTTGGTACACTTGACAAAACAATTGGGGATTCAAGAGAGAGAGAGAGAGAGAGAGAGAGAGAGAGAGCAAAAAATGAGGGCAACACTATCTTTTATCTTTCAAGGATAGTTGTCGCCGAGGTAAAATAGTTTTTTGAATTTGGTTGTAGTTGCTTCAATGCCCCTATTTTGAAGTTTAGATTAGCTTACGGTTTCGATTTTGCTTCTTCCTTTCTTTTTTAAATCTCATTATTTTCAAGCTTACTATGAGGGTTTTTTTTTTTTTTTTTTTGGAACACTGCTCTGCTGTTACTTATATTGTGACCAAAACAAGGGAAATGCAACTAAAAACACAACTTTGCACAAGAACAATTGCATCAGTTTGAGCGATTTCAGTGAGATCTGCACTTATCAAATATCCCAATACAAGTCCTGTTTTGTCCAGCCAATATGTACTCCTGTTACTTCATTCTCAAACCAAACCTAAATTGGATCCATAAAAAATTAAAATGAATGACTGAGGCATAAGATGAATACAGGAAAAGAATTGCACTTTGATCATTCCGACCAAGGAAGCAAGGATTCTTCGAAAAAGTTAATGAAACCGCACCAGATGGGCACCCGCACCGGCAATGGCGTGGATTCTTCACGTATGCGGCAGGGTATTTTACTAACTATTTTTTCAAGAAAGGGGGTTCTAACATAATGTTGAAAACTTCAGAGTTAATTGAAGAATGTCGAGAGTTGGCTTACACGTCAGAAGACTCAATTGCTTATTTACGCTTGTTATTTGTTTCAATTACATAAAAAAAATTAAAGGGAATGTATAGATTTTAAAATAATATTAAAGTCTACTTTTTAGAAATTTATAGGAGTAAGCATTCGCATCATTGATTTTTGGGAAATTGACAAATCTCTCGCATCTGCACCCACACCCACCACTGGGGCTTCCTAGCTTCCAACACACTACAAAAAGGAGTCACCATAGGATAATGGTCTTGTATATTTATTAGTTGTAATAAGGTTAACATGTTCGCTTCTTTTGATTGTTAAGTAGAAAGAAAAAGATTCAAGTTAAATATAAGTTTGTAAGTAAAAGTTGCCCTCTACACTAAATCTGTGGATCTACCTGGTCAGTGGTCACAGATACAGCTCCTCGAAGGTTTTATTGCTGCTTTTTCATTGATTTGAGTTATGATAAGTATATATATATTATTTCTTTTAGAACTTTTTACTAAGATGTCTATTGGTGAATGCTTAGGAATGGCAAAAATTAGAGATAGGAGTGAAGATTTCAAGGATGCTGTGCAGAGGACAGCTCTGTCTTTGGGATACAACGAGGTCTCTTAACTCTGTGGAATCATATATTTTTTTCCATATATCTCAGCAATTTGTTTGGCAGAGTTTTGGAGATCAATCATGGTTTCTCAAATAGAAGCTTGCAATAACATCCTGGTACTTGTATATATTTTGAAACAATTAAACAATTGCGTAAGAACCCACTCCATGAAACTGGTATTATTTAATGGTCATGAATTTTTTGTACCCCTTTTTTGTCTTCTCACTGTTCTCTATATGAAAACTAACATGTACAAGTACCAAATTGTTTCATACCCACATAGCTATCTTTAAATTTAATATGTTTGATGAAAAATAGCTCTTAATCATGCTGAAAAAATAATGGGTTTTAGTTCTAGAAGTCAGTGTTAAAGTTTACAAATTACAACCGAGTAGCGTTGTGCAGAGAAATTAGATAATGTATGTGTATCTAACAATTTAAAGTTATCTTGTTTACTGAATTTGGAAGTAGTATTCAATTCTGTGTGAATACACTAGCATATATTTGCAGTAACAATGGAAGCATCTATGGTAGTACTTTTAAGAGTCTTAGACTCTTAGCTTGTGGGTATGTGAGCATTTCTGTTTGGTTTTAATTGGCTATTGAGCCTAATGCTTTATATGATGTGCTGGCAGTCCAAAATGGCATCCATATTGGCATCTTTCATTATGCACAAACCTCGGCAAAGGTCGTCTTTTACAAAATCTGCTCTGAAGACGGTTTGTGCACTATTACCACTATACAAGTTTTATTTTTCTTTATTATTGTTTTTGCTAGATTTTTTCCTTTGGGAGAAAAAATGGAAGCATTCAAGACACATGCTCAGTTTGTTGATTGATACGTCAATCTTTTTTTCTATAATTTGTTAGCTTGAAAGCATCAGTACTTTGGAACAATTCTTGATGAAGCATAGGAAGGATTATGTAGATTTGCACCGCACAACTGAGCAAGAGAGAGATAGCATTGAGCATGAGGTAATTATGAAAACCAATCCTTCAGGATATTCGTATAATTTTGAAATAAGCAAAATAAACCCTTATCTAGCAAGTAACAACTTTAAAGAATAGGATGTAGTATTATTCCATATCTGGTTATGTTCAATTAATCAAATGTTTTTTTAATTTTTTACTTACTTAGAGAAAAAGAGTAGGATGCTTTTAAAATGATGCTGTAGCTTGTAACATATGCTTGTTGGCCTGCATAGATAGTCTCTAAATAAAACAATGGTAATTAACAATTATCCCACTTTATGATATGATGTGATTTTTCTGGGGAGGATTGTTATGGACAAAGCATTACTGATCATATCACAATATAGTTGGAAGATAGAGAGGGAAGACCCGTCAGTTTCTTCTACTTTTCTGACATTTAAACACTTCTAATCTCACTGGAACCTTAGAATGGGAAGTGGAACCTTAGAATGGGAAGTGGCATGAGTGTACTCACTTGGTTATGTATTGTATTATGATTATGTACATTACAGGGAAGAAGCATATGTTTCGAACGTAATTTTCTAGAAAGTAATGTGTAGAAATGCTAGATTTGGTCATTGCCTTTCTGATGGTGAATTGGCCAGCTCACTGTAGCTTTATGATCTTGAGAAAGGATAACCGAAAGGGACATACCGCAGCATTGGATACCACATGAAATCAACTTTGGACCCAATTTGGTTCAGGTCCAACATATGAGAAAGACTTCAAGATTATTGTGAATTTTCCAATCAAGAAAAAGGATCTTTGTGACTTCTTGAGTTTCTTGACTTCAAGTTGGTATAATTTATATCTATTAAAATTATATTCACTTAATTAAGTTCAATAAAGGTTTTTTTCCTACTATTTTATCTTCTCAGACTAGTGTCATCAGTTGTCTTATTGAAGCTGCGTTATTAAATGTTGATCTTTAATGGTGTTGATAGCAAAGCACCTTTGGGAATAAAAGTAGCCTGACGAGTATGGTTCTTGTTGGAGATATTATTTTATGTAGTCCTGGCAATTGGGCGGGCTTGGGCTTGGGCGGGTTCGGGTCGGGGCTGCTTGTGTTTGAGTCGGGTCGGGTTATAAACCATGACCCTTTTTTTTTTTTTTTTGAATATTTATTTACACTTTTTTTTTTGTTATGTATGTATATTTTTATTTTTACTTTTATTTTGGCCTTTCAAATTTCTCCCCCCCCCCCCCCCCCCCACCTTTTTCTACTTTCTTCCTTCTACCTTTTAACTTGATCAAATCTATTTAGGTGAGGAAAAACTAATTATTTAAGTTAGCAAAGATTTTCATGTTGTAGGGCTAAGCAGCACAATAGATTCTATTGTGTTAAAAAACTCCATAAAAAAATTTTGGAATCATGATTACTTGCCCTGCAACTAAAAAAAAAATACTCGCACACAAAACACATACAACAAAATACTTAAACACACACAAAAAAATATCATAACTAAACTAATAATTCTTTGTTTCGGCAATAAAAAAAAATGCTCACACACACACACATATATATACACATTACTACTATTTGAGTTTATAATATCAACCAAATTACAATCCTATTATAATTATATTACAGACCATAGATAGAATGAAAATGCTGAAAAAACAAATCTGGTCTAAATACTCCGATCTCCTCTATCAATTCACGAAAACAAAATTATATCACAATTAAGCTAAATATTCTCATCTCCTCCCATCGAATCACCTCCCATAGTCCCATCTCCTCTATCAGCTCTTAAGCACAAAATGCACCTGTAAATGAACCATAAAAAATAAATAAAAAATATTAAAATAAATAAAAAATACAAATGAGCCACTAGCTAAAAAAATAAAAGTAAAAGGAACACATAGGGAGATGTTGAACATGTACTGTTATACCTAATCAAAAGAATTTCAACATTGGTTAAGTCCCGCAATTACACCTTCAAAGTCTTCAACAAGTTCTTCCTCCGATTCATCAAAAGGTACATTAAATTAAAACAATGTTAAACAGATACGATTACATTAGACATCAAATAGAATTATTAACACTTTACCTTTGGTCCCGTATAGCCAATCCCTTGGACATAGCAAAGCCTCGACATTCTTAGGCAACATTGAATTTCAGTATTTTCCAACGATTGACCTCCAATGCTAAAAGATGACTCTGACGCGACAGTAGTAATAGGAATACTTAATATATCTCGCGCCATAGAAGCAAACTCAGGATATGGAATCTTATTTGCCTTCCAGTAACTTAAAATGTCTATATTCTCTTTCCTGTCAATCCTATTTTCCTCCAAATACAAGTCTAATTGCGACTTGTGTCTATTCAAGTCATATTGTTGACTCTCGAATGAATCGAACTCCTACATTAAGTTTGATAGTAAGTGCATTGAAATAATGAAGAGAAAGAAGAAAATACATTATTATAATAATAAACAACTACCCATTTTACTTGCATCCAATTTATTGCCTTCGCCTATGTCCTCTTCACTACCTCTTGAATTTCCAACTACTCCCACTGAAGCACTTGTAACAGAAGAAGAATGTTGTACATATTCTTCATAAAGGGAATACAACTTTTCACATATAATAAATACCTTTTCCAAATGTGTTTTCCGATCTAACTTTTTAAAGCAAAATTCCACAAACTGCAACTTATAGCGAGGATCTAAAATGACAGCAAATGATAACACAGTGCTATGGCATTCCCAATACTTGTCAAACTTCTTTTTCATTTCTTTTGTTATACATCTAATAACATCATCTGAATCTCCGATCCGCTCCAATATAAGAATTTGAATTTTCCATACCCCTTGATAAAATAAATTTGATGTTGGTACTGACTTCCGGAGAACAATGTGGTAATATCATAAAAATGTTTTAGAAATTTAGAAATTTTTTCGATCTTTTCCCACTCTTCTTCCGATGGACAAGTCTTAAAACTTGTGTCAATGAATTGTAATTGGTAAAATGCTAGACGGTATGTCAATGCACTTTCAAGCATTAAATAAGTGGAATTCCATTGTATAGGTACATCTTGACACACTTTTTTGCTCCCTTTCTGAGAAACTTGTGCAATGCACTCGGCAAACTTAATCTTTCTTGCCTCTGAGCCTCTTACATACTTTACGCTCTCTCGAACCTTATGCATCGGATCATCAATTTCTTTTAGACCACCGTGTACAATTAGATTCAGTATGTGCGCTCCACTACGAATGTGAAAGAATTCACCTTCAACAAATAAGGTTGAGGTTAAGGAAAGATTGCGTTTTAACCTATCCACAAGAACGTCATTGTATGAGGCATTATCTAAAATCAATGAAAACACTTTCTTTTCAATGCCCCACTCTTGTAGTAAATGATCACTCTCTCTGCCAAAACATGACCATTATGTGGAGGCGGCACATGGCGAAAACTTAAAATTCTCTTTTGTAGAACCCAACTATCATCCACATAATGGGCAGTAAGTGCCAAATAACCTTCGGTCGCAATAGAGGTCCATAAGTTTGAAGTCAAACATATTCTACTACCAACTGACTCCAACTCCTTCTTGAGTTTCACCTTCTCACTATCATATAATTTTAGCACGTCCGATTTTGCAGTATTTCTAGTGATTGGTTTCACGTCTGAGAGTAAAAACCTAAGTAGATCTATAATTCCTTCGTGCTCAACAAAAGAAAATGGATAGTTATGTTTAATAATTGCCATAGATATCTTCTCACGAAATTTTTCTTGATCTAGTGGAAAGGAACGTGGTGGCAATGCATCGTCTGAATCTTGTTTATGGCTCACGATATGCCTTAACATACTGGATGTACCACCTTTTGAGCTTGCAATTAAATCTTGTTTGCAAACTCTACATCTAGCCCTTTGCTTCCCATCACTACTCAAAGGCAATTTCTCAAAATCCTCCCACACAACGGACTTTTTGCACCTTTGGAACTCGTCGCTGAAATTGGCTCCACATCATGTTCATCAATATTTTCCTCCATAGTAAAGAATCTAAAGATTTGCATAGAAATGGGATAACGTTCTAGAAAAGATATTCTATTCGTTGTTCTTTAATCTTTAGTTATTAAAGTTGAAATCCTAATTACATAGAATAATCCTTGTGAGACCAAGCACCAAACAAGAAAAAAGAAAGAAAAAGACAAGAAGCTCAATAATTTAGAATCCACATCTTCCAAGTTCCTCGTCATGTCCCCATTCTAAAGAACTCCACGAGGTGTGTTACTTAATTCAGAAAATCTCTATATAATCTCTAGTGAATCAATCAAGAATATCCTATCCTATATATATGCTTAATATTTACAGCTCTTGTGTATTTTGTAGAATACTCATATTCAAGTTGAATAAGAACTCCATGGTAGAGAGACATTGATATGTCAGAAAATTATAATCATGCATAAGATTTAGACCACACTTCAATTAGGAAAAAAAAAATGAATGGACTGACCTTAGTTATAGTCTCTGGTGGATTTCTTGGTGTAGCAATGGCACAATTTTCAATACCGAGCAACGATCCTTCAGCAAAAACTTGTATTTCACCGTAATTTACACTCAATCCTTCAGCAATAATTGGGTTTTCTTCAAGTACTCATCAGTTTGTTTCTCCCATCTTTAGACTCTTCCTCAAATAGGGATTTGGTTTATTGTAATCCTCTCCGCAGTCTTTCAATAAGGTTCCAGTTAAGTGTTAAGAAAGATACAAAATTTGGTGAACAAAAAATGAAAAGAAGTACACCTCCAGTCTAATAGAAATACAAAACTGTGAAGACATGGCATTTGCTGTGTTTGATTATTTTGTGAGTACTTTACCCATTCCTGTTTGCAAAGCCTCATTAGATATACCAAGTTGAAAAAAAAAATCACAGCTTTCATGTGCACATGAATCAATGAAAGTGGGTTTCTTCTAGCTTTTTTTATTTATCTCAAAAGATTCCTCCAATGGTCCAATGACCTTTCCTTATTGACCAGAAGGTCCAGAACCTCGACACCACAATTAATATAAAATGACCCAAATAGGCAAGACAACAAAACATTGACTGCATGAAATAAAAAGACCTGTGATAATATGCACTATGCAGAGGCTTGAACAAAAGAAACAACAGAAACAAGTCAAAGCCGAAGAGAAGATCAATAGATATTATACACATCTTTTCAATGTCTCACACTAGCTGTGGACTTAAAGAGATGAATTACAGTTCATTTCTGTGTCTAATTTTGCAATCACAAGTGTGTACAGTTCAACATGGAGAGAAAATAATGAATAAGATGCATTTCTACATTCATACCGGAAAAATAGACTTGCAATAAGAAACAAATAATTCAAACAGTGAGATACACTTCCAAGTTCCAATCATAAGTGTGATGCAGTCCTATGCATAAGTGTGATGCCTAAAGAACCTAGCAGTGATGCTTTTATCTTTGTTTCTCTATGTAATTTCTTCTACTTAAATCTTCTACTTTACTTGATGCTTATCCCTTTAACTTGGAACCAATTTTACTTCTAGGGTTTCAATGCATAAAGCTGAAAGCTACACAGATAGCACTGAAATTTAATTACTTCCAAATTAAGTAATGCTCATACTTGAACTAATGATTTCTACTTTAATTTCTTCTTTTTCTACAATAACCTAGCTCTGATGCTTACCTTTCAATTAATGTTTGTTTTTTAAGAAAAAAGAAGTAAACATTTGCCTGATGAACAAGACAGTTTAAAAATCAATTTAGCCCAATCTTGAAAACCCATAAAAAAAGTAACCCAAAACAGCAAAAAAGCAACCCAAACCCGGATGTGAAATTAAGGCATTTGTTGAGTGGTGCTTTAAAAATCAATTCAGCCCAATCTTGAAAACCCATAATCTGGAAGAAAATATAAAACATATATTGAGAAAACATTGACAAAGTAAATTTGAGCAACTATATATCAAGTTGAGTTGGTTTTTATCAGATTCTCAACAAATGTGAGTTGGGTTTTGTTAGATTCCCAAACAAGTGACTCACAATCACAAATACAACTCAAAAAGATAGACAAAACATTTGGTGTACCGAGAAAATACAGGGATAGAAACAAAAAATCAAAAATGGAGGAGATTGGAAAAATCATAATTGGAGGAGAAAATACAGGGATAGTAGCAGATCTTACCTTACTCCGTCTGAAAAGTAGCAGATCTTATTTGAGGTAGCTTCGCCGCCGAACTTCCTGATGTAGCTTCGCTTGGAGATAAAGTTTGAAGTTAAAGTTTGGCCGAAATTTGAGTAGCAGATCTTGATTCGCAGTTGAAAATGGTAGAGGGAGACACACCGATCTTGATGTTGAAGGGGAGAGAGAGAGAGAGTCGTCTGTTTGAGAGAGAGAGAGAGAGTAGAGTAGAAACTGAAGAGAAATCCACGTATAACCCGAATATAACCCGTGAACAACCCGAAGTAAATTCTGGCAAACCCGAAGTTAGTCCGCGTGAAAATTTCTTTAAACCCGAAAATGAAAAAACACGGGCTGGTTTGGGCGGGCTTGTAGGAACGGCCTTGTTTTGCCAGGCCTAATTTTATGTGTCTGATATTGGGCTAGTGATTTGCGGATCACGGATTTTAGGGATCTTGGTTTATTTAGCTTTAATTGGTTCTTATTTATTTTCCTTTTTATGGCTTCCAATAAAATCGTATATATAAACACCCATGTAACCTCTTTGGAATATATACAATTTCACATCTTACGTGAATCTCTTCGGTTCTCGTACATCTCTGTAACAAACATGGTGCGCTTCTTTCAAAATAAGATATATTGAAGCGTCAACTGTTAATATCCGTACTCAGTTGATTATTGGACATAGTTTTTGCTAGCTTGATACATATTGTTGGGCCCACTCTCTAATTGGTGACTTAACAGTTTGGTGTTTTGGTGTCTTTGAGCACCCCGCACTTGGAATGCATGTTGTCCACCACTCCACCTTGCACTAAGGTTTCTAAATTCAAGGTTATAAGTTAAGGTACTAGAGCTTGTGCAAGCTCCTATCCTACCTATAATTTCCCAGAAAATGCTTCATGCCGTTTTATTACTTGTTTCCATTCTCTCTCTCTCTCTCTCTCTGGGTGGGTGGGTGGGTGTGTGCGTGCGCTGACCGGAGAAGTTGGGAAGGGTGTTGGGGGTTTATATCTGAATTTTGTTTTCATAGACTTGAATGCACGCTACCATGATTCCCCATTATTAATCTGCAAAACAAGAACCCATTGGGTTTTTTTGTTCTTTTATTTTGCACTTTTTGGTATGTTAAAGAAAAGGAACTCTGTTTCATTCTATTCTATGTGCAAGAATGTATCTTTATATTTCTTAATTTTTTAGTAGATCATAATGGCATGATTGTACCAACATAATGCCTACCTTTGGACATTTTTAAGTCTTAGCAGATGAAGTAGGTTGTTTGTCCTTCAGCAACGAACATGATGTAGCACATTTTCCTGGATTCCTTTGCCAACTTATTTCGTCAGTGTACACTTCTTATTTCATTTGCAAGTTGCAGGTAACTGTTTTTATTAAAGCCTGCAAAGAACAAATCGATATTCTCAAATCTAGTATTAATGATGAAGAAGTGAGTTCGAAGGGATGGCTTGGCATTACAGTTGACAATTCGAATGCCGATACCATAGCGCACAAACATGGAGTGGTACGACTATAGCCATTTTAATTTCTTACCTTATTCATATCAGTTTAATTTGTTTCTGGTACGTTTATGTCCATTTTTGAAACCTTATCTTTCTTCGTTGGAATAGTAATTTCTTTATTCTTTCAAAAAGAGAAAACAAAAAATTTATTTGAAAAAAGGCACAATGTTCTTATCGTCGTTGCCACAATGCCACTCTATTATGTGAGCCATTTTTCAACCCATGTTCTAAGATTTTTGTATAAATCGTGGGCAGATGAGGATAAAGTTTTGAAAATGTTTTTTTTTAATTGATCCTTGATCCTTTGTTAAATTACACTTACATGCATACAAATTCGTAATAGAAATCCATGGCATAGATTACAGATTGAGAGTTATATTGAATTTCAAGTTTCACTGAATTTTATGGAAATACTTTAACCTGCTTACATGGAAATTGTCACCCTTCTTTTACCCCCAATCACTTCTTATTATGGAGAGACTTTTTGGTATTTTATGGCAATTGGGCTTGTGGAAAGTGTTATTCATCTCAAACTTCTTCCATGTCAAGAAAATTGTGTAATAGATATGATATATCTACCAAGGTTTGTTGTCTTCCACTCAATACCCATCACACTTGGGAAGATGAGACAGGTTAGAGGAATTTGAGAGGAAATAAAGGGCCTCTTGATTGCACGAAGTGCTTTGAATTGAGAGAAGTCAGCAAACAATAGAAAAAAATTGCTTATGAGAAGTGTTATTTAATTGAAGAAATGGGTATTCGGATACGTACCCCTTGGACACTTTCAATATACTCGTCAAATTTTTTTTTTTTTTTTTTTTAAATACGACTTAGATGGAGCAAAATAGAATACAACGCGATCAAACGCATATCTTTGGAATAAAGGCTCTATCATATAGAGTTGAAAATATGGGCCTTTTTTTGTTCTATTTTTAGAATTTCTCTTTATTTAACTCAAATGCTATGAAGCACCGACAGTCAATCTTGGCCATCATATCGGTTTTGGCAACGTATCCAACACTGACACTCTCTAGACACGAGTGGGATACTCTTATCTGAATTGTTTACTTATTTATTTTTCAAAACAGACACGTAACCGACATGCAAAGGACACTCACACCACACGCTTAGGACACGTGCAAGACATGCTACGTTGCTATTCTTGAATAATTTTTTGAAATTTCGGGATTAAACTATAATTTTTCTAAAATTGTTATACGTAATGGATGTTTATGAAATTTTTTAAAATTGTGATGGGTTTAAAACAAACATAAAAGAAAGTTTAGGATTAAAAAAGATAAAATGAAGTATATACTGAGATCAATTCGTTTGGCAAATGTGCAAGTAACGTAATAACATAAGTAATGTAGATGAATGATGATTAATGAAGATGTTCTTGAATTTTATGTATTAGCTTTGCTATTTCTAATAATGTCATAATATTGCTGTAATTTATGTGTTTTTATGTCAAATTTGATTAGACATGGTAAAATATATATTTGGGTTAATTACACAAATCTCCCCTAGGTATGCCCCAACTACATGGACCTCCCTTGCATTTTGGGAATTTACACGGACCTCCCTTCTCGGTAATAGTTGTGTAACATGCATAACAGAATAAATGAAAGTACTAAATTGCCCTTACGTAAATTATGCAAACCTCCCCTGAAGTATGGTCTAATTATACAGACCTCCCTCAAATTTTGAAAAATTACACAGACCTCCTTATTACCCATAAAACCCTAACTAGATTTACAGTTTGTGCAATGTATTATTATAACGTCAAATAAAATATGCTTTTGTAATGAGAAAGGGTTTGGTTTAAACTTTTCATACCACTAAGAAGTGTAGCTTTGAATTTCTTCAAATTCCTTCCACTTTTTAGTTCCTCTTGTCTATGGAATAAAAATGACGGGCATGATAGGGCTAAAGAATCTCGGCATTCACCAATTAGGTTTGTTGGAAAGGAGTTTTTGTGCTTCGTGGAAAATTGAAGGGCATTGTTTACAATTTTATAATTTAAATTTCTTAGGTTTGGTTTCTTTTATTTCTTCCACTTTTTAGTACCTCCTATCTATGAAATAAATTTGACGGACACGATAAATTATAAACAATCTTCAATTTGGTTTGTTGGAAAGAACTTTCTGTTCTTCAAGGAAAATTGAGGGGATTGTCAAAAATGGTAAGGGTAATAAAGACATTCTTAAAAATAAGATAGATGATTCTAAATTTTGGAAACAATTTAATTTTTGTTGAGAGACGCAACAAGAGAGGAAAAGCAATTAACAAAAAAACATTTTTGTAATGAGGGAGGTCCCTGCCATTAGGTCATTTCTCAAAGGAGGTATGTGTAATTATTCCTATTTTCTATTAGGACATGCAAGAATATTTTTGGCATTAGGTATTTAAAAATTTCTTACATCATCAATTTCAGTCAGGGGGGTCAACGGTCCACTAACGAAGGGGAGGTGAGTGTAACTCAACCTAATACCACTAACGGAGATCCGTGTAATTTCTCAAAATGCGAGGGGGGGTGCGTGTAATTATGGCAAACCTCCGGGGAGGTTTGTGTAATTAACCCTATATATTTTTGAAAAGTAAAAAATCTACATGTCCCTTACGTGTTCGTATCCGACTTTTTGAGACATATCCAGTCCATGTATTCACGTTGCGTCGTGTCTGTGTTGCCTGTCTGCGTCGGTTCAAATGGAGGTTGGAGTATCTTTTTCAAGCTGAAAAAGTACTTTATAGTCAAGTGTAAATTGGGGTAACAAAGTCTTTGTTTCATTAGGTAGCATTAGGCATATAGCGTGGGTGTAGGCAATAGACTTACAGATTGTGAGTCAGCAAGACAGAGGTTCTTGGTGGAAGACCCATGCTTATGAAATCAGCGAGGTTGCTACCCGAATTGAAAAGGAGTATATATCATGAGGTTATCCGAATTTACACATCCATCAAGATTTATGCTTATGAAATTAAGTGATACGATACCTAACCTACTACAACAAAAGCAAATGGTATTTAAGATATCTATGTTTCTTGTACTTTTCTGCATAAATTAATAGCAATAGTCTTGTTTGGAAATATCTCTCTTACAAGTACATATTGAACTTACAAGCTAAATGAAAATAAAGATGCCATTTTACATGAAAAACTTCGAATCAAAACACAAACTATTGCGACTCCCATGTATATGGAATTTTCATTTGGTTCTTCAGGTGGGGTGCTGATTTTTCTGTCCAATCCACCTTTGTTCGAGTTGCAGGTTTTGATTTTAAGCGAAAAACTTCATGCAGTCACATCACAGTTTGATCAGCTTAGAGCGATACGCTTCCAGGACACTATTAACAAAGCAACACCTAGAAGAAAATTAAAGCAGGCTCCTACATCCAATCCTACAGATGTCTCTAAAACCAACAATTTAGAGCTGAGTAAGTTTGACCAATCAGAGATTAGGGAATCTGGAGAGGTTCAGCCTGAGCCTATGAGCATTCAGCAGCAATTTTTGGATGAAGAAACGCGTGCCCTTCAGGTAATCAGCATATTGGCTTCCAGAGGAGCGGTTATGTAAGGGCCCGTTTGGACGTCTTTGATGCAATAAATACATTCTTACTTACATAGCATTTTAGCTTAAAAATAATAATAATCTTGAATTTCATTCTCGAATATCTAAGAAGCACTAGTGCAGCAGATTGGTTGAAGCACGTGCACTTAGTGCGTGTGGAGTGCGGACGCGGCTTTAGTGCGCGTTTGTGCGCCTTTAGTGCGTATGGACACCATATTCTTTGCCATTTTTGAGTGCGGCGGAGTGCGCCAGATTCAAGGGGAAAAAAAAAGGATGAAAGGGGAAGAAAGGCAGAAGATTCTTTTTCTTCTTCTTCTTTGACTTCTTCGATTCTGCTTCTTTTTCTTCATCTTCGATTCTGATTCTTCTTCTTTGATTCTGCTTCTTTTTCTTCTTCTTCTTCGATTTCCTCTCTCTCTCTCTCTCTCTCTCTCTCTCTCTCTCTCTCTCTCTCTCTCTCTCTCTCTCTCTCTCTGTAACGTGAAGGGGCTGAAAGCCCTAAGACTGGGTCTCTCTATAAGATGGTCAAGTCAATACATGCTCTTTTTTTTCTTTTCCTTTTAAAACCTTTCTTCTTCTGTATTTATACTTTAGCCCCCATATTATTTTTTTATGGATAAATAATTATATTGTTAAATCTGAAATAAATAAATAGTAGTAGAACAGTTTATACATACTACTATATAAATGTTATATAAATATATTTTTTAATATTTTACATAATTACCCCTACTGCATTCGCACTGGTGATTTTGAAAAAATTGCCGAACTCCCCGCACTCGTGTCCCTGCATCCGCACTGGTACTTCCTAGAATACTGTGCTCATTTAAAAATGATGAACAAAATCATGCATTTTGCCATCCAAGAAAACATAGATATATAACTTACATATGACAGTATAAGAAGAAATATGACCAATTCTCTAATTTATCTCAAATGGATTCTGTATGAGTTTTAGTCAATATACTATGTAAAGCATAAATGTGGCGACTAGGCCTGTAAACGGATCGGATCCAGATCGGATTTGTGATATCCGAATCCGAATCCGATAAGAAATCCATTAACTAAATCTGAATCCGATTTGATAAAAAATCCGTTAACCAAAATCCGAATCCGAATCCGAATTTGTTAGGATTCGGATATCCGACGGATATCCCTCGAGCACTAAAGAAAAACCCCTTATGCAAATCAAGTTTTTTATTTTAATTTTTTAATTTTTATTAATTGGATATCCGTTAAGCACCAAAGGAAATTTTTAATCGGATATCCATTAAGCACCATTTTTTTTTCCTAATCGGATATTCGTTAAGTACCAAAAGAATTTTAGTGTAGGGTTATTATGTAATTTTCACAGAACAAGGGGAGTTAAACTGTAAATTAAATTCTATTAGTTTCGGGTTGTCGGGTCGGATATACCAAATCCGAATCCGATCCGTTTGTTAACAAAATATTCGGATTCGGATTTTGTTATCGGATATTTTCTGGCAGATTCAGATCGGATCTGATCCGTTTACAGGCCTAAAATTAATAAGAATGGCGACCAAACATGCTATAAGTATTTCTACTTGTCCCAACCAAACATGCTATAAGTATTTCTACTCGTTCCAGAAATATCAAATCATATTTCGTGGGATCCTTATGTCGTTCTTTTGATGCAGGTAGAGTTAACTGGTCTTCTAGATGCTGTTCAAGAAACTGAAACAAAGGTGGTGGAAATGTCTGCATTGAATCACCTCATGTCCACGCATGTTCTGCAACAAGCTCAACAGATAGAGCTTTTGTATGAGCAGGTCAGAGCACATTTTTTGATTTCTGGTTTTTATGATGAAATCCAATTCATACTCCATTAGCAAGTGAGTGAAGAGAAATGATGCAATGTATCTGAAATTTTCGCCCTACTCCATGTCCATGATGTTTTATTCCAGTTACTGGGTTTGGCAAAATACGAATCTCAACTTATGTGTTACAAATTCTTTATCTCAAATGTTTTGAATCATCTGGCAAATGGATAACACCTAACTACATATCATGATCTAATCACTGTGAATAATTAACGGCAATGTGCAAGGGGGTTCATTATTTTGTTTTCTTTGACTGCCTTTGTAAGCCATTAAGGCAAAAAGAGCAATAGTCCACACCTAGACAGAATAGAGGCAATTATGGCCTGTTTGTCTGTTCCTTCAAATTGAATGGTTCCATTCAAATTTTGTATAGAAGTTAAAGGCAAAATTAATCACCATGAATGAATCCATTTACAAATATGGGAGATTTCACCATATTCCTTCTTATGAGGCAATTTGTTCATTTTTCTAGAATGCCAAAATTTATGATTGCAAGCATCATTTTTGAGATGAGCATCCGTTTTCTAAATGAAACCATTCATGCTTTTCATCTTTTTATATAAAATTGTCTACGAAAACATGAATGAAATTATTTTATTCAAGGACAACCAAACGGGCCCTTAATGTCTGAAATTTTTAAAACAGAATCTTGTTTCTGGTTTTTATGAAAACCAGTATTTTGTTGGTTTGCTGACCAGTTTTTTGGTTTGAGTCACGTATGTAACCAAAAAACAGCTAGCTATTGAGAATCTGTTCTTGTATTTACCCAAACGGCCCCCTTAATTTCAGAATGTGACTCTGGACCAGACCAGCCCTACACGTGCATCTAACAGTATTTGATGTGATGTGTTCATGAATGCATAATAATTCTCTCCTTTAAGTGTGTACTCTCTCCTCTTTTTGCATTTTCTTTCTCCTTGATAACGGCTGAATGTTGTCGGTGACCGTCTTTTGGTAGCACTTCATTTGGATTCGTTGGACTTAAGTCTTGATGCTTTGAGTTTTTATTAACATTCTTATACCTTTTACTTATGATTTAACAGGCTGTGGAAGCTACAAATAATGTAGAGCTTGGTAACAAAGAGTTGTCCCAAGCCGTACAACGGAATAGGAGTAGCAGGACCTTTCTTTTGCTTTTTCTATTTGTACTTACTTTCTCAATTCTCTTTCTTGATTGGTATAGTTGAGTTAAGGGAGAACAATGAGTTTAGCAAAAAAAAAAAAAAGTGGGGGGGGGGGGGGGGGGGGGGGGGGGGGGGAGGGGGGTTGGGGGAGAACAAAAGACAAATATTCTTTAAATTGAATTTTTTGTACATTTATTTTGTTTTCCAGAAAGTTGGAGCAGGCTTTTAATTTTGTCTTTGTTTCCTAGTTGTTATCGCCATATCTACAATTAATGTCTTCATTTGTCCTGAAACTTAAGTTCCCTTACATGATTCATATTTGTTATTGGTTTGGAGAAATGTTAGAGTTATGCACTCCATGAACGTTTGGTTTTCAAGACAGAAACTTTAGATTTAATGTAAGGCTTTATAACACTTGCATTGTACTAAGATAACTATTGCCTCCTACCCCCAACATTTTCGCAAGTAAAGATAGAGGTGTCAAACGGGTCGGGTTGCCCCGAGCCCGACCCGATTTTTTCGGGCTAAAAGCCCGGCCCGGCCCGGTTGTAGGCCCGAGCCACCATGTCCGGTCCGGGGTGGACACCCCCACTCTCGTCCACGGCCCGGCCCGGCCCGCTCTCTAGTCCGAAGCCTGGCCCGATCCGCCCCGAAAGCCCATCATTTTTACACTAAAAGTGACTAAGGCCGTCCCCAAGCCCGAAGCCCGGCCCTGCCCTAAACCCGGCCCTAGTAGGCCCGGGCCACCGGTCCGGGGCGGACACCCCCCCTCCCTTCCCAAGCCCGGCCCGGCCCAGCCCAAAAACCCAGTTGGGCCCGCTTTGACCGACCCCGGCCCGGCCCGATTGACACCTCTAAGTAAAGAACGTTAGAATCAAATGGATCCACAGAAATTGAAAACCCAAAGTGCAAAGCCGACTCTAGTCTCTCTATGTTCTCTGTATGTGTAGAACAGTAGGAACCGTTTCCCTTATGATCCGGTCTGGGGAAAAATTGCCTACTTGCCTATGGGATTATCTTTGTTTTGTCCAAATATCTTACAATTTCACTTATCTATGCTATGTGTGCACAGAGAATATTTTGGGTGCATCTAGAGTTGCCCATCAAAATAAAAACACACACATTAGAATTAGATATATTGGAATCATAGAATTTCTTCCAGTTGTTTTAGTGGCCAAAGTCCCAACTAGATGAAAAATTAAATTGAGATACAGATTTGAGAATCACAGTATTTTCTTTCTTAAAATTTTGAAAAACAGTCCGATGTATACAAGTTTTTCAAAATTTTTGTGGTGGGGGGAACAAAAATTGACCAAAAAGGAGAGATTTATATTTATTTAGAATAATAATTTTGGTTTTAAATTGTAATGGAACCACCTAAATTTTTATAGAAAGTTGTTTTATGTGGTCTTATTGTTACATAAGTTTAAAAATAAATTTGAGAACCATAACATATGCTTTAATTTAAGAGTAAATATAATTGACCTCACTTGGGGTGTGTCATGATCACAAAGATTTCCCTCTTATTTTCAAGATTATACTAAACTCTCCTTAGATTTGTTGTTGTGTAACACTCATCTCTCATATGTTAATTTACGGTCAGTTGACCATTGATTTTATGGTTAAAACTTTTTGGGTAAATTACACTCAACTCCTCTGAGGTATTATCTAAATACACGGACCTTCTTCAAATAATTAAAAATCAGAGTGACCTCCCTTGTCAATAACAGCAAACTAACAGTGTTAAGTTTTAATGTACAAGTATATATATATATACACATATATATGCCCCTAAGATAAGGTTAAATATTGAATGCAAACTGTTGTATAATCTTACATGGTATCATAAACCAATAAAGGGTATGCATTAATCCATATGGCCCCCTATTTCTATAATCCAACTCAGCAAAAAATTAATTAAACTCAGTAAATTTTAAATCTTGTGAGAGGGGATAAAATCTCACATAGTATCCCTATAAATACTCAATATTTACTCCAAAAGATAGAGAAAAATAGATGTCATTTTGAGCTGAGGGAATTTTGGCTGTATTGACCCAATCTCTTAATTTTTCCTGATAATCACAAATGATGACAAAAGTCAACACTTTAGTCAAAGGACTGAACTGTCCAAAAAAGTTGTGCCGGTTGAGACACCCAATGGTTCAGGTTAGGCAATTTGTGAAGTGGCCCATTAGACCAGCCCAAACACACATTGATTCAGCCAAGACAGCCTCTCTCTCTTGACCCTAACCCAACTGGCCTATAAGTGTTTGCACAGAGACCCATTTTACCGTCTAGCAACCCAACCCTTGATATAAATACACCTCATCTCCGAAACCAATTACAGTATTAGGGTTTTGGTTCTTCTTCGCAGGCGTCTCTGGTAAAAGTATTGTTCGATTCTCTCAAGCCCACAGCGAAAATGGTCAAGGGACGCCAAGGAGAGCGTGTCAGGTCTCAAAATCTGCTGAAACCCTAGTTTATATATCTATGTATATATATATATATATATGTGTGTATGTGTATACATATAGTCAATAAGAACTTAGATGTATGTGAAACTAACATTTGAAATGATTTCATGTTTCTGTTCAGACTCTACGTCAGAGGAACCATTCTCGGCTACAAGAGGTGAATAAAAGTTCTCTTTGTGATTGAAATCGATTTTTAATTGCCATTTTTTGGGGGTTGTTTTGATTTGATTCTGATTATGTGAAGTTGGTTGTGAGTTAGGTCGAAGTCGAACCAGTACCCAAACACGTCTCTGATTCAGATCGAGGGAGTGAACACCAAGGAGGAGGTAGCATGGTACCTCGGGAAACGCATGGCGTACATCTACAAGGCTAAGGTCAAGAGGGACGGATCGCATTATCGATGCATCTGGGGAAAGGTCACTAGGCCTCACGGTAACAGTGGTGTTGTTCGAGCTAAGTTCAAGTCTAATCTCCCTCCCAAATCCATGGTATACTCAAACTTTTAACTCTCATTGATGATTATCAATCGATTTATATATATATATATATATATATGTGTGTGTGTGTGTGTGTGTGTGTGTGTGTGTGAACTCACATTCTGATGCTGTTTTGGTTTTTGACATTTCTTTTTAACTTTGCAGGGAGCTAGGGTGAGGGTGATGATGTACCCAAGCAATATATGAGGTAATTGTTAACAATCGATTGGTGATATTCTTGTTTGTTGTTTGTATGCTCCAGTTTAGATTTTTATTGTATGATCAATTATAAAGCTTCAAACTTTAGTACTTAAGATATGCATAATTACCTGTGGAAGCATAACTCTACCTGGATTATCTGTGTTTGCCTTACATTTTCGTATGTCCTATGCCTATTGGAATCTAAAACTAAGCATTCTATTCTCTTCTTTGTTATTAGAGTACTTTTTGGGTTTGTAAGAACTTTTCTGTTGATACTTTTCTCCTATTAGAAATTTTTTTGTAAGAAACTACAATGAGATATTTTTAATGAAATATATTTCATCAGAAGCTGAATAATTAGATGACTCTTTGAAGCACATAGAGCAATTATTGTAGGAATTATTTGCCTAAAGCAAGCAGAATTTTACTATTCAACAATTACGTTGTTCATTACATGGTCCTTGATATGATTGCTATGTATCAGGATAGGTTTCTATAGCTGTTTAAAACAATGAATGTCTGAATTGGCTTATTGTAGCCTTTGGGCTTCGCCTTGCCCTTGGCAAAAGCCCCTTCATACAGACCTCTGTCTAGGTGCGCTTTTTTTTTATTGGTAAATTTATAAATGCCCAAGATCTAAAGCACGCCCCTCAATATTCATCCATCAAGTATATTGTAGATTGTGTATACATACCTAAATAAAAAAAAAAACACACTCCAGTTATAAATAGAAAGTATTTTTTAAATCAATTATGGGGCTTACTATCCGACTATATGAAGTTAGTAGAATAGCATTGTGCCCATTTTTAAATGGACATTAAAAGTACTTTCCATCTCATGCAACCTCATTAAATGAGGGTCGTAACCATGAGGGTACTAAAGTATTCACTTTTCAAGTTGTCTTTCCCCTTTTCTTTTTTCAATAATCTTCTCATTTGTAAAGTTACTTTGGTAACCTCATTTTATTTAAGTGGCGAGAATATTTATTGTCCATTTAAGAATGGGTACGATGCTAACCTACAACTCTCATTTTAGGATAGCACTTCCCGTTAGATATTTCCAGCATTTGTGTATCACACATAAATATGTATTGTAATACCGATACCAATAGAATGGGAAAGAGAGTGGTAACAAACTCTTTTTATCCACCACTAATATTTGCAACTAAACCATTTAAGTTTTGGTTCAAAATATCTGTAGGGTAATTGATGTAATTTTAACCAACTCTATTTAATAAAAAATAAAAATAAAAATTTGACCCACCCACCAACCCGGAGGATACAAGTGAATCATTGAAACAGTCCAATTGCATATCATGTGTGGTGGAGCAGAAGCTGATGCCAACTTTTGCTTCACAGCCCATTTGTGCCATTGGATGAATCAATTGCAAAAGAAATTTGAATTGCCAAACACCCTCTCTGTATGTACTTAAATCACCAATTAAAGGGTTTGGTGGTCCCACGGTCGTGAATGCCTAACACCCCCGCAAACATGTACGTAAATTACGTATTAAAGGGTTCGGTGGTCCCACGGTCGTGAATGCCAAACACCCTCTAAACATGTTCTTAAATCACCAATCAAAGGATTAATCAGTAAACTGATGCTTGTGTAAAATGGATGTTGAAATGATTAAGACTCATGAAAACATGATTCTGTCATTAACTTCTAATTTTATTGCTTAAGGGCATCAGTTTATTAAGTGATTATGTAAGCTTTTCTTGCTGATATTGACGCCAAATTTATAAAATCCATTGCTTATGTAGAATATAGTTTCTGTATATTTAAGCATGCATTACCAAATTATTCACATATTGAAGAGTTTTTAGCTGACTTAATGTGATTCCGTAACCTCGTCAATGAGACTGCTGATGGGGCATTTTACTGCACACATCCCGGAATATTATTCTGTTGGAAACATTCATGTAGATGGAAATCCACGGTATAATGCTTGTCAGAACCTGTAATAAAGATCATAAATTTATGTTAAAGAGTAGGATACATCATCATTAGCAGGATTGAGTGCATTGATATAATGCTACAGAAGCAGTGCTGTTTTTAATTTTATTTCTTACAATGTGACGATTGACGAAGCAACTTTTGAATTGTACACTTCTTTAGGAAATGCAGTTTTTGTACTATACAAGGACATTTTGTTATGGGCAATTTTTTTTTCTAAATATTTTATATTCCTTCATGTTATATGCCTCAAATTTGTTTTACAATAAAGTGTTGGTTCCATGCACTGCTAATTGCTGCTTAGTATGGTATTCTTTTTTATGCTCCTTTGATTACCTCTCCTTGATAAATGGAACTTTTTTTTTTTGGTTGTATTTCTCGCTTTGCAGCATTTCGTGGAACGTCTAGTCTAGATGGCAGATTTAGATGTCATCATTGGTGACTTCAGAAGGTTTTGAACGCCAGATTGAGGTCGTTACTGATAGAAGGGATCTGCAATCTACTTAAAATAGTTTTTAGAGGGTTGGATGTTCTTATGGCTTCTGGAGCCACACTAGTACTTTTGTTTTGATATCATTTTTGTTTTGTTACTGCGGAGGATATTCCGTTGAATATGACTTAACATCAAATATTTGAATTTTCCATTTGCACTACTACGATTTTTTTTTTTTTACTTTGGTGGGTTAAAATTTGTATGCAGGAGTGTTGTCAATTGCATCTCTTTGTTCTGGTAAGTAATTAATCAGTGGGTAATAAGATGGCATAAATTTTACCCAGAAACAGTAGGCAGGCTTATTGATCTTTTGTATAATTCTGTATTTTGTAATGATTATTTAGAAAAGAGAAATGTCAACCAGCCAGGTTGACCTGGGTTTATTGAACCAAAATACATGCCCCTTCGGCCCTACTCTCTTTTTTCCAAAGGTAAATTGATTGGGGTAATATTTATTCTTACAACTCATTTATAATTATTTAAGTGATATTGTGGAATTCCGTTAAAATTTAATAGACCTCAATGTCACTTGGGAGATAGATGTAGATGGTAGATGGTTTAGGGGTATTATTTATTCTTATAACTTATTTACAACCATTGCTACTTATCTCTAAAGTGACACTGAGGCACATTAAATTTTAACGGAATTCACAATACCACTTAAATGGTTATAAATGAGTTGTAAGAATAAATAATACTCCTATCATTACTCTTTTCCAAAATATATTTGGACATAATTGCAAGTTCACATTCCTTCCCTCTCACCCAATTTGCAAATCGAAGTTGTTCTGCCGCCTACACTGATATTTCATTCCCATCGCCGTTGAGTGATACTGTGGTGAAGCAATGGTTGATTGAGAGTAATGCTATAATTTTCAAATATGATTTTCAATTACTTTTTAGTTTATTCTGCGGGGTGGTAGAATTGTTAAAGTCATTTGAAAAGCGAAGCTCACCATGAATTTAGCTCACTTAGAGCATCTCTAATAGGTTTGCTAAAAAATAAGATGCTATTGTCAAAAGTATATATTCACCGAAAAAACAGTGTTCGTCTTGGGTTTGGCTAGGAGTGTACACGAGTTGAGCCGCTCAACAAGGGATCGCGGCTCGGCTCGGCTCGTATAATAAATGAGTCAAGCTCGAGCTTGAATACAAGGCTTGTTTCATAAACAAGCCAAGCTTGAGCACACATGAGCTCGGCTCGATAAGGCTCGTGAACAGTTTGATTAAAGCTCGTATAATAGGCTTGCGAAAAATCTCTTTAATAGTTTTGATAATGGCTTGTTTAATTATATGTATATGATAATTATCAAATATAATATATGTATAATGTAAAATATTTAAAATTGAAAGAATATTATATATATATAATAATTATAAAAATATAATATATATATATATATGTATAATGCAAAGTATTTAAAATTGAAAGAATACTGGCATAGTATAATATGCATAATCCTAAATTCACGTGTCAAGCAATTGTTTTAGACAAATATATATATATATATATATAGCCAACTGTCAAGTATTGAGCTTGGTCCGTGAGTTTTGGTTGGCAACTTAAACTTGCTAGTAGGGGTGTACACGAGTTGAGCCGCTCGACAAGGGCTTGAGGCTCGGCTCGATAACAACTAGGCTCGGCTCGGCTCGATAATAAACGAGCCAAGCTCAAGCTTGAACACGATGCCAACTCTTCGGCTCGAAGTCGAAAAGCTCGGCTCGAGTACAAGCCTAGGTTTGGCGTAGCACACAAAAATCTCAACCTATTCTTTCCAAAGGCTCCTGTTTCCTCATTGGCAAGGGAGAAACTAAGAAAGTCTGGGATGCCCCTTGGGTTCCGTCCCTCCCAAATTTTAAGCCTCGGTGTGCCCTCCCAATCAAGCCTCCTTTTGCTTCTGTCCAAACACTCATGATTGATAATAGCTGGAATATTCCCTTCCTCCGCGAGGTGTTTACTTCAGATTCAGTTGAAGCAATTCTAAATATCAGCTTGCCTACTAGAAGAGTCCAGGTTAAACTTGTTTGGTTGCTGGACAAGAAAGGGAATTTCTCAGTTAAATCGGCCTATCTATCAACTTTACACCATAAATTTGCAAGTCCGATTGATTACATTTGGAAAGGCATTTGGAAGGCCAAAGTTCATGAGAGAGAAACTTTTTCTGTGGAAAATTGTTGCAAAGGTTCTTCCCACTGAAGATATCCTTAATTCACGCTTCTTTATTGACGATCTAAAATGCCCCCTATGTAACCATCAAGCTGAGAGTTATTTACATCTCTTTTTGGATTGCCCAATCTCCAAAGTGCTGTAGAAAATGTCTAGATGGCCGTTGGATTTAGCTTTGGTTTCGGCTAGGGGGTTCAGATCTTGGATTCTGGACATTCTAAGGCATGCGAACAACCTGAAGATCCCTCTAAATGAGGAGTTGGACTTCACTGTGACAACCGTGGTAATCATGTACCAAACGTGGATTCTTCGCAACAAAGTTGTCTTTGAGAACTTCAAATTTAATGTCCTTGACTGGGCAACTGTCACGACCCATCCCACCACGGATGGAATAAGACACGCGGTACGCCACCTAGGCTCATCCAACTCATTAGAAGATTATAGCAGCGAAAAAGAAAACTTAAAACAACATTGAGTATTTAAAACTTTTAAAAACGATGCCCTCTGAGTTGTAAAATCCATGTAAATTGAAAACGTAATTATATTTTGAAACGAATGAATTGATGCTAAAAGGGGTCCCAAAGGTTCCATAAAAACAAATCAAAACATTTAAATAATTTTCGGAAGGGGTATAAAAAGTTTTCATGTAGGGGTCATTTCGACCGGTCGAATGGTCCCCTTCGACCGGTCATTCGACCGGTCTCAGGCATAAGTCCTTTAAGGCAGAGAGTACTTTGACCGATTGAACTAACACCCTAGGCATAAGTCCTTTTTATACATTTTCACGTGTGTGGATATCGCAGTTTTCTTTCTTTTACCCACAGCTTTTCAAAATCATTTCAAAAATAAATGAGTCGCCACTTAATTTTTAAAAGGAAAAATTAAGAAACCATTTTAAAAGCAAACTGATCTTTTGGAAACCAGAGATTAACTAGGTCCGGGAATTATGGAATGAGAGAGGAAAGAGCCCGTCGGACTAAAACACCCTCTCTCATCCTATCTTGCGATAGGCCTCTACTCAATATCCTTCTAATCGAATTATTAATTTAAATGTGCCCTCAACTAATATATATGTATAGATATACGTTACAAAAAGCATGTCCAAAGGGGTGCAAAATTGTAATTGATAAAATATCATTCAAAAATCACATATTTCAAGTAGCAAGCAACATGATATGCTCTAGGGAACAAGAGAACTTACCCGGGATCCGGCAGCGATATTAAACGTGCTATGCATACAAACAAAAGAAAATCCTAAAAAAGAGTCTCTAATCACATATACATATAAGGCAAGATCCTAATTCTAATGTGTCGCGCATGAGGTCGAAAATCAATAAAATCAACAAATAGAATAAACTAGAGAAGAGATGCGAAATTGTACCTCAAATGCGCTACAAAACAATGAGTTAGTCCACATGATATACAAAATGTAAAGTTGGACCTAAAATAATAATCCTAAACTTCTAGCTTAAATCTATAGAATATAATTAAATCTAAAACAAATAAATCTTAACTACAAATGTCGATCCATACGGATGAATATGTCATGAGTAAGAATGAATTATGAAATACTCGAAGATTTGGTTCACTTAAACTTCGAATTCAAGCTTAACTAATCATTATTGAAATATGGTTTTAACCTTGACTCATGAAAATTTCATCTAAACCATTATTCACAAGATTTGATGACAACTATTGCAGAATTCTGGAAATTGCTGAGAGCAAATTATAACTTCAAAAAGTGAAAAAGCATGGTTCCCGTGGTTTGATCTTGATGAATTTTGGACACAAGATGCCTCTGTGTGTCTAGTTTTTAACTCAAAAAAGAAATCAAAGTTTCAACGGTTGGATCTCCGGGAATTGGACAAAAACCAGACATCACTCAGCATTCTACAACCTTCTGTCCAGAGTTCTTGCACGATTTTTTAAAAATAGCAAAAAAAATCATAAATGCTTTGTTCATTTTAGGGTGACTTCCTAATACATTAATCTACTTAGAAAAAAATTATTTTGGGTCACAAACACTTTATTAAAGCATTGGTTTACTTATTTCAAAAGAGTGTTACTATGCTGAAACTCTGGACAGATTGTAGTGACCTTACAAAACTCACAACCAAACCACTTTAGACATGAAACCACCTTAAAACAAAAATTACAGTGGTAGAATATTGTGTTATTGATACTTTCCTGTTGGTTTCACTTGATTTCAACGGTTAGATTTCGAACTAAAAATCTTTGATCAAAAACAGTTTGTGAACTCACTGTTTTCATTTGTCAAGTTCAACTTTTATTTGTTAACCCCAACTATTAAACCATGAAGTTGGACTTAAACTAGACCATTTTCTCCTACCATTTGATGATCATTGGAGACTAAAGACCTTTATATTTGTAGATTTCAAATGAAGTATGAATAGACTTCATGGAATCTCAAGATGATGAATCCAAACCATGAAGATAGCATTAGACTCAAAACTACTTTCTCCTACCATTTGATGGTCATGGGAGGTGCACATTACTAATGCTCATGAGTCTCAAAGGAATATAGAAAGGATTCCATGAAACATCAAGCTAGAGGACCCAAGTTATAAGTATGGACTTGGATCCATCTATTTGCTTATAAAATGGAGTGATGGTAAACTTTGGCTCCCATGTGAAGTATAAGCTTATATGAGCTTCAAAACATCAAACTCAAGGGCTTTCAAGAGAGATATTGAGGATCTCCAAGAATCTCAAGAGAAAAACATGAACAAAAAAAGAGGAAAGACCAAAAACTAGGAAACAAGGACTTCCATGTTTACTTAACAAAACTCTAAAACTTAATCAAGAAAAATTAAATGACTTGAATATTAGAGGCTCAAAAGAAAACACAACTAAGGTTAGAGGGTCACCTCCAAGACTATCCTCAAATTTCTATGTTTTCTTGAAGACCTTCCAAGTTCTTCTTCAAGCTCTCCAAAACTCTCTATCTCTCTCAAAATATGTATGGTGATAGTGATCTCTAGGTATTTCTTGTATGTGTTGTATGTATCCCCCTTTCCTCAAGGAAGATCCTCCCTCTTTTATAAACAAAATTATCAAGTATTTTCAGTGAATTCGGAGTAAAAGACATGTGTAAATGTCTCATTTGGTGGTACAATACGTACTTCCTGAAATTAGACAGACTGCTGCCCAGGGCGGCAGTCAAAAGTAATCTGCGGCAGTCCGTGGTTGCCGACGCGGCACTTCATGACTGCCGCGACGGCATTCCGTGACTGCCGCACGACTCTCAGTAAGTGCCGCGCCAAATTATTGATTGTCGTATTTTTGTCAATCTTACTTTATCATTTTTTTGTTTTTATCTGCATGCATATACGTATTGTACCACAAAATACGGACTTTAAAAGCAAACGGCAATCAGAAAATTTTGGCGGCACTCAGTAAATGCCGGGCCGGCACTCACTGGATGCCGTTCGGCACTCACTGAGTGCCGCGGAATACTTCCGTGTGCCGTTTTCTGTTGAACTTTCCTTTTTAGGTCTTTTCTTTCTTCCCTTTTCCTTATTTTTGAAGATCTTTTCCAAAAATGGTGTTTTATACCTGAATTCTCCTAGATACCTGGTATTTTCTTCTTTCTGTGAAATTTTATCGCGTTTGGAGAACTTTCTGAAGAGCTTGGAACACTTCGAATTTTTCAGTCCTTGTCATCATCGGATGTGGAGGTGACGCTCTCCCAAATTCGACGGTCGGTCAAAATTGGGGTGGTCAAAATTGGGGTGTCTACAACGTGCATAATTAACGGACCTACTTAATACATGAATTTCGCCCGGATCCAAAATATCAAGTCGGATATCTAAAACATGTAATTTCCTGTAATCCATAGGCATGGAATTCATACCTCGTGCAAACGTCCTACAACTTTGAAGGATTAATCAAGGCCCGATTAAACGTCGAATCTCTGATTACAAGTTAAACCTACAAGTATTACATAGTTTTCTCCAAAATTCCAACATTAGGATTTTTATAAAACTAAGCCAAACACGGCCTAACTACTATCAAAACGAAGCCCTTACCTCGAGGAGTTCAAATATGAAATTTGAGAGAAAATAAATGGGTAGAAGTCCGTCGATTTGCGCCTTGAAGCTCTAAGCAATAATCCCCCTCTTGATTTTAGGTTTTGAGAAAACTTTAAAATGAAAATATCTTGAGCTTCCTATATATAGGCAACACTCCCGAAAATTATGTTTACCTCCCCACGAGTTTTTAAAACTACTAATTATTCTCCGAAACGTTGCACACGACCATTTTATTACTTCACGAGTGAAAACTATAAATTATAAAACTTTTCGTCTAAGTTTCGTTTGTCGCCGTAATTACGTTCCGAAAACTAATTTTCGTGGAATCTCTAGATAACTTACCTTTTATGCAACACAACCTATTGGTTATCGCTAAAGCCATCAAAATGATCCTATACATGATTAAAACTACCAGAAATTACACTACACAGGTAATTCCACTATTCATGAATACCAGATAAAACAAATAACATTTAATCACATCAATGTCATTTAAATCGTGTTACTTCCTCATGATTTTCCGACTACCGTGTCCTCCACTGACACTTCCCGTTGACTCTCGTCATCCACTTCCAGAATTATTAATCAACATTAATAATTCTCAAAAATTCAATTATGCATGTTAAAACATTTTATTTTTTCGGAACGGATATGATAGCAACCAATGCTTTCTCTCTTGCAGAATGTCATCTCAAGGAGCAACGGGGTATGGGTCCCTCTTTTCTGAAAAAAGCCCCTACTTGACAGACTCCCCCGGAAGGGTGGGTTAAAGCAAATTTTGATGTTGCGGTAAAAAACAACTTATGGTTTTAGATGTTCTATTTCATGATGACACGAAGACCCTCGTTACTACCACAAGCAAAGCCTCATCTATGCCTCCTCTGCTTGCAGAGGCTTGTGCGGTGATTTACGCTATTCGGTTGGCGCGCGAAAGGAAGATGGACAACATTATTTTTTAAGGTGATTCTCTCATAGTGTGTGAGGCTTTGGCGGATCAATCAGCTATTCCACAATGGTCTAGTGATTCAAAGATTTCTGAAGGAAGAGAGCTTCTTACTTCTTCCTTTTTCTTTTTGGAATGTTTTCATGTGCCTAGAGTGGCCAATTATGTTGCCCACAATCTTACCCAATGGGCAATCTCTAGTAATGTTTTTGGGTCTGTTCCAATTGGTGAGTTACCTTCCTCTATCACGAAGGACACTCCTCAAAAGGACCAGCTGACCAATGTTCCTTTTTTGTTCTAATTAATGATTTTGATCTTTTCAGCAAAAAAAAATGTAACTTCATTGGAGTGATGTTTTAAGGTGCTAGGCTATAATTTGGGGTTTTTTTTTTTTTTTTGGGGGGGGGGGAAGGGTATTGATGTTGTCATAACCAAGTTCTTTGTTAAACCTATTGAAAACGTAGTACAACGAAATAGGGTGTCGAGTCCCCAAGGATTGGAATGCAATAATGCTTGATGGGCTCTTAATGACCAATTACAATACGAAGAGTAATTAACAAACTAAGAAGTAAAATTAAGTCTTTTCGACTTTGGGTTTGATTCAATTAACACTAGATTATACTACAATGACTATTTGGAAAATGAGAAGTAAACTTTGATCAAAGCTAAGAAAATTGGGGGTTTTGCAAATGGAGAAATCGAGGTTGGGGAGCGTTCCCCCATCTTGGACCAAGCAACACATTGATTCAATGTTTGTAGCATTTCCTAAGGTAGAGAATCTCAATGAGGTAAACTATCAAACATGTGGTTGTCAACCTACAATGTTTGATAGAAACTTCTATGAAATACATGAGGTGGGGCTTGAAATCAAAGAATGGACAACTTATGTGCTTGACATCATTAGTGTGGTCCTAGAAATTCAAACCCTACACCCAAGAACCCTATAAATGTTACAAAGCATATAAATCTTGCCTTAAGGCACAAATGGGTCCAATGGTGGGTTTATGATCCACAACCTACATTATCTAGCTACTCATAATTATGAACACATAAACATTAACTAGAGGGAAAGAGGAATCATACCAACCAAGAGAACTCTTCATAAATGCAAGAGAAAATTCCAATACAATACAAGCAATGCTTCCAAATATTCAAACTCCTGGAGATAAGGCCGTCGTTTTGATACCTATTAGGCCTTGTTTGGCCAAGTTTTTCGAAAAGTCTTTTTCTAGAATTTTTCATAAAGTTGATAATTGGACTTTTGATCCATAGGAACTGTACTAGAAGCTTTTCTGCACGTTCGTTGTGCACGGGTTTTCTTCGGATTTAATTATAGGAGCGTTATTCGGAGGTGAGTGATTTAACTATGTTTTGGGAATGATTTCTTGACATGTATTCATGTTTATGTGAATATCATGTATTAATTCATAGAGATATATTGTGTAGTTCATATTGGGCAATCATATTGTTAAGTAGGCCCAACAGCACGGAGACATGTTTTGTTTTCCGCTAGTATGGTGACATGTATTTGAGCATGTTGAGTTGCTTATTTGGGTCAAAGGAGCACATGGTTACTGAGCCATCTTATGGAGCCGATATAGGCATTAAGTTCGCATGATTGAGGAGAAGAATCGTGGGTCTTACCCTTTCACGTGAACTTACTCTCGAGGAGTCGCGGATTGGGAGTATGGGACGTACACATGAGGCTCCGGAGACTAGTATGAATTGTAGAGATGTGAATGTCGACATGTTTATCATTCATGTGCATATGTTGTTTTATTCACTAAACGTTAGTTTAAACAAATCGAATATATGTGGTTATTCAAATAGCCATTGCAGGTATTAATGTCGGCGAGGAATCGGGGAAGTGATCACGAGATATTGGGAGTTCACTTAAAAGACGACTTGTCATGCTTATCCCGTAGTTTTGTAATCGAACCGTCTACTTCATTTGTTTTGTTAAGAAACTTATAATAGAAATGGATAATAGTCTTGTATATGTTTTACTTTTGTTTCAAGTCTTGTAAGGAATTTCCTTCGAGTAAACTAGAACTACGTTTTGTATTGACTTGGAGAACATGGTTTGGATTGGTTAAGTTATTTGAATTTGAACCTAGAAGTTCACATTTTGAAGTATTTTACTTGTCGACTTCATATCTTGTTTTAATGTTGAGATCATTTGATATCGCATGGGTCGCTTGGTTTTAGGCAATATCATAGTGCAAGAAGGATTGTTGTCAGAGGGTCATTCGACCGGTCGAAGGGGACAGTTCGATCGGTCGAAGTGCGCTCTGCTATGAAGGATTATTGCAGAGGGTTCATCCGACCGGTCGAACGGGACAACTCAACTGGTCGATATGACCCCTGCATGAAAACTTTTTATACTCCTTTCACAACTTATTTAAATGTTTTGATTGGTTCTTAGGGAACCTTTGGGACCCCTTTGAATATAAATTCATTCGTTTCAAAATATAATTACGTTTTCAAATTTATACGGATTTTACCAACTTCGGGTGTGTTGTTTTAAAAGAGCGACTACTCATTACTATTTTTAAAGTTTTATTTCCGCTGCTATAACTTTTAAATGAGTAGGAAGAGCCTCAGTGGCGTGCCACTGGTTCTGGTTCCGCTATTGTGGGATCGGGCTGTGACATGATCCATCTAAACGGCCTTATGTTTGGTAGGCAAAACTACCGCCGTCAGTGTAAGGTTGAAAAGGTGAAAAAACTTGGTGAAGGTGGAGGGGACCATTTTGATGTTGTCAAAATCAAGTTCTTTGTTAACCCTATTGAAAACGTAGTACAGCGAAATAGGGTGTCGAGTCCACAGGGATTGGAATGCAACAATGCCTGATAGGCACTTAATGACCAATTACAATGCGAAGAGTAATTAACAAACTAAGAAATAAAATTATGTCCTTTCGACTTTAGGTTTGATTCAATTAGCACTAAATTATACTACAATGACTATTTGGAAAATGATAAGTAAATTTTGATCAATGCTAAGATTAATTAAAAATTGGGGGTTTTGCAAATGGAGAAATCGAGGTTGGGGAGCATTCCCCCACCTTGGACCAAGCAACGCATTGATTCAATGTTTGTAGCATTTCCTAAGATAGAGAATCTCATTGAGGCAAGCTATCAAACATGTAGTTGTTAACCTACAATATTTGATAGAAACTTCTATGAAATACATGAGGTGGGGTTTGAAATCAAAGAATGGACAACTTATGATGCTTGACATCATAAGTGTGGTCCTAGAAATTCAAACCCTACACCCAAGAACCCTAGAAATGTTACAAAGCATATAAATCTTACCTTGAAGCACAAATGGGTCCAATGGTGGATTTATGATCCCCAACCTACATTATCTAGCTACTCATAAAAATGAACACATAAACATTAACTAGAGGGAAAGAGGAATCATACCAACCAAGAGAACTCTTCATAAATGCAAGAGAAATTCCAATACAATACAAGCAATGCTTCCAAATATTCAATACATTAACAATCTTCTCTCTCTCTCTAACTAAAAATGGAAGTTAATGTGGGTAGATGATGAAGTAAATGGGATTAAGTTGAAGACCTAAAAGAGAGAGAGAGAGAGAGAGAGAGAGAGAGAGAGAGGAAGAGTTTACAACTTAGAAAAACTAACCAAAGAAAAGCCAACCCTAAGAAAAACTCATCTCTAACTATTTATACTATATGCACAAAATGGAAAACTTGTAAATCAAAGGGCAAACACTTCAGAAGCTGCGGATCGATCCAAGGCAAAAGGCCGGATCGATCCGCTTCTTCAACATGGAGGCATAATGTTCAGCAAAACACGCAGATCGATCCGCGGTGTAAGGCCGGATCGATCCGCTTCTTCAATGGAAAAGTAGAATCCTCAGCAAAATGCTCGGATCGATTCCAGGCAAAAATGCGGATCGATCCAACTTTACAAGAAGAAACAGTAAGACCTCTAAGCAGAAGCGGATCGATTCACCTTTTAAACCCGGATCGATCTGGGCCCCAGAAATGCTTTATTCGAGCTTTTCTTTTGGTTGAACTTTATCCATCTTCTACCACTGTTCCAAAACATCTACAAAAAAAGATTTTTTATTAGTAGAATGACAATAACAAAGAGGATTATCAAAGGTACAATTTATCCATGAAATCTCCCGGATTATGTGATATACCGTGTCCAATAGGGCAAGACCCTTGGGGTATCATGAGGGCATGAATGCAATATTGAACACTAATCAAGGGTGGGGGGATTGTACCATTTAGCACATATGACAAGACCCTTGTGGTCTAGTGGCATCAATCCCTCTCCCCCAAGTGGGAGGGGGAGGGTTCGAATCCCATTAGGGATTTATTTACTTGCCCCCTATTGTATGCTTAAGTCGGAATGAGTGGCCCTTGCTGGGCTTGCTATGGGCCATTACAGGGGTTGGGTTGGGTTGGGGTGTGTGTGTATGTGTGTGTGGGAGGGGGGATGTGTGCATATCTAGTCCGGATCCAGGAAAGTATTAAAAAATAATAATAATACTAAGATATAAGTTTGTCTAATCTAAAATAGCATTTATTATTGGAGGTGCTCTTAGTTTCCAATATCTAAATTGTAATTACCTAATTGCTGTGTGTTGTGGATTCAAATGGATATAATCAAGAATCATAGACGGCTATGTAATATCCGCTCCCGCGGTTTATCTTTAATATTGCCTTAGCATGCATAATCATGAGTTAATGCTAATTATTGTGTTATGTGACACTTATTGGAAGTGGGTTTAACTCACTAAGTTATTTTTTTGGGTGTCCAGTTAGGAACCCAAATTTGGCCAGTATGGCAATCCCAAGTTGGGATATGTGTTTATGGGTCCCGCTTGAGATGGGACAGTAATATGTGGAGCACCCTTTGTGTCTAAATGTTTATTAATGCTTAAATGATTTATTATTTTATTGTTGATAATATCATGTTATTAGGTGATGACCGCTTTTGGGGTCAATTAAGGGTACCTTTGTGAGCACGAATTGAACACATTACATAATTAGTAGGCTAATTAGCAACTTCATATAATTATATCGGAAACTTATATATATATATATATATGACACCTAGAGATGACTAATCATCTTTTCATACAACATTTAGGTTTAGAATTAGTTAGATTGCAGAGAGGAGTACGAGAGTTTACGACAAGCTTTGACGGTGACGTCCCGACGCCGATTGACGCGCCGAACAACGTCGGTTTTTAAAACAGGCTACATATTCGGACTCCTGGGGGTGAGTCTAATCTATTGGTACTAATTTTATTGAGTTCTGTGATAGTTTTTTCGCGACCCATTTTGGGGTTTAAGCTTATAACTTGTAATGTATGTATAGGATTTGTACATAGTCCTTAATAGGGCTTTAATCTCACAATTAGGAGCGAAACCCAAGCGGTGAGTGATGTCAATTCTAATATTTGGATGATTTTTATGTTGGGTTCAATTGTGATGCCAAAGCATGCCTAATTAGCTTAATTCAGTTTACTTAGTTTATTATTGGGCAAAATTCATGTGGCTAAATTAGGCCCAATTTATTTGTGAAAGCACGGTGTAATGATTAATTGAGCATGTTGAGTTGCCTATTTGGGTCAATGGAAATTGCTAGTTCTATACCACCATGAGGTAATCTTTGTGGTGACGACCACGACCATTAGAGGCCTATGGGACCGCACGTGTGAGGGCGTGGGTCATGACTAGTCATGTGGGCTTGGGGAGTGGAGCCGCGGGCTAGTTGGTAGTGGTGGGAGTGAGCTAGTAATTGCCGGAGACTATAGTTAATTGTAATGTGTTGAATTGAGCATGTCAATTATCCATAGTCATGATTAGCATTACTCACTAAGCATATAGCTTATATATTGTAATCGTTATTGAATAACCATCGTAGGTGATCATGGCGAGGAATCGGGGAAGTGAGCTGGGAAGTGGCTTGGCTAGTTTATGGGTTTTGGGAGTTGTTGTAACCTTGTTAATAGTTACCTGTTTTTTAGTTTAAAGCTTGCAATATAGTTGTAATTAATTGGTTTTAACCTGGATTGTAGTATGAGTCTTACTTTGGTTGGTCTAAGACTTATGTAATATTTCTAGTTAACTTTATACGTTAGTTGGATTGTAACTTAACTCCTGTAATATAAGGTTGGACTGTGTTAGTTGGGATTGTTTGATCATAGTGTTACTATGACTAATGTTATTAGATTGGGATGTTTGAACTTGGAGATTTATTTATTGGGTTGGTTGTAAATGGTTATATTTAGAACTTTTCCTAAAGTATTTAAAAACTCTTGCTTGTACTTGGGAGCTCATGTTTGTGACTTTGGTTTGACTTTAAATGGTTTAAATTGTTAGTGCTGGTTTTAACTTGTGATTTGGTAATATTATATGAGAATTTATTACTTTTTAAAAAGGTTTTTTGGCTGATTGCAAGGACGAGATTTTGCCTTTGTTAGTTGAGCTTCTTTGGTTTAAGCTTACTTTAAACTTATTTTGGAACTTTAATCACTGGTGTAAGGCCTTGGTGGCGTGCCACGTGTCCTAGGATAAACTGGGTGGTTCCAGGGTGTGACATTTAGTGGAATCAGAGCAAGGTTTAGGCTTAGAACCTTGGGTACGAGAGACGACGATTGAGAGTACGTGTAGCTAATGAGCATGTAGATGCATTTCATGAATGCATATGAATAACTGTTGCTATGTTGTTATATAACATGTTGGCATGGCATGCAATGTATTTATGTAAATTGATTGACAGGTAAGAAAATGGATCCGAATCGGGAACATTCACCTCATTCGAGGTTGGACCATCTAGAAGATGTGGTAAGCAATTTCGTAAGGGCGGTAAGTGATTGAATGGGTGGTGATAGACCTGCAAACCCACAACCACGGGCCGAACGGGGAGTCATTGAACAATTTTATAAAAGAAAATCGAGTCAATTTGATGGAGGCCCAGATCCATCACAAGCTGATCATTGGGTAATGGATATGGAACGTATCTTTCGGGCGGTGGAGTGTACAGGTAGGGAGAAGATAATGTGTGCTACTAATACTTTGAAAGGTGAAGCCCAGAACTGGTGGGTAAATGTGATTGAGCAAGGAGCACCAGAGACTTAGAACAGATTTGTGAAAGTTTTCTATAAGCGGTACTTTCCAGCATCCGTCAAGACTCAGATGGGCCGTGAGTTTGAAAATCTGCAACAAGGGGATATGACAGTAAATGAATATGCAGCAAAACATAATAGCCTACTTCGGTTTGCACATCGAACAGTACCAAGGGAAGTGGATAGGGCACAAAAATTTGAAGAAGGACTACGGGATAACATTAGAAGCCAAGTAGATACACATCAACTCCGAAAGGTGGCCGATGTACAAGATGTTGCTTTGATAGCAGAAAGAGATATTGACAAGTACAAGCAAAGTCAACAAAGCAAGCGGCCAGCTAAGGGAAAAGGTAAAGGACAAGGTTTCTTTAAGAAGCCGTTCTCGCGAGGTTCTGGTTCTAGCTTAACAGTTCAAAGGGGAAGTTCTTTTTCTGGGGAAAGTCATCCACTATGTTCAATTTGTAATCGTTAGCATGGGGGAGTGTGCCATTTGACACTTGTGTGTAATGTATGTAGGCAGAAGGGGCATATAGAAAGAAATTTCCCACAAGCTCGGACCCAGAGTACGGGGAGTATCAATCCAGATATGACAGGAAAATGCTTTGAATGTGGACAGCCTGGACATCAATCAAAAGATTGCCCAACAAGACAACAGCGAGGGTCAGGTTCTGTAGCTTCATCTGGGGCAAAACCAGGAACAAGTATGAACAAAGGGAAAGGACTTGAGCAAAGACAAGGAAGGTATTTCCGCCTAACATCGGGGGATGCCGCAGCTACTGATTCCATGGTATCAGGTACATTACTCATTTGCTCACACCCGGCGTATGTTTTAATAGATTCAGGTACAATACATTCTTTTGTTGCACATGAATTTGTTAAACACTTAGACAGTATGTCAGAACCTTTAGGGTATGATTTGTCGATATCGTTACCCTTAAGTAAACCCATGGTGACCTCATCAATATTTAAAGCATGTGATATCAGGATAAATGATAGAGTTTTGACAGTGAATTTAATTCCGTTGGCCATTAATTATTTTGATGCGATTTTGGGTATGGATTGGTTATCTGTGAACCAAGCAACTATCAATTGTGAACAGAAAAGAGTTACTTTCGACCAATGGGACATAGGGAGTTTAATTTTCAGGGAACTGGTGTTGTAGCACCACCATATTTGGTTTCAGCAATTCGGGCAGGCAAATTGTTGAAACAATCTTATGTTCAATAATTAAGACATGGGTCACAGGGACTAAAGTAGAAGATATTTCAATTGTACGAGAGTTCCCAGATATCTTTCCTGAAGATCTACCTGATGTACTAGTTGAGCGAGAAATTGAATTTACTATTGAAGTAGCCTCGGGGTCTCAGCCAGTATCAAAAACACCGTACAGAATGGCACCGGTGGAGTTGAAAGAACTGAAGATTCAGTTGCAAGATCTTCTAGATAAGGGATTCATTCAACCTAGTGTATCGCCATAGGGTGCACCAGTTTTGTTTGTTAAAAAGAAAGACGGGACTATGAGGATATCGATTATCGAGAACTCAACAAGCTAACTATTAAGAACAAATATCCGTTGCCTAGGATCAACGACTTATTTGATCAGCTCCAAGGAGCCCAAGTCTTTTCCAAGATTGATTTGCGATCAGGTTACCATCAACTAAAAGTCAAAGAAGAGGATGTAGAGAAGACAGCGTTCAGGACCCGTTATGGTCATTATGAATTTCTCGTCATGCCTTTTGGAGTTACAAACGCACCGGCAGCATTTATGGATTTGATGAATCGAGTGTTCAAAGACTATTTGGACGAGTTTGTAATTGTCTTCATAGATGATATCCTAATATATTCCAAGAGTGTACAAGATCACGAGAGGCATCTACGGTTGGTTCTACAACGACTTCGTGAATAGAAGCTGTTCGGAAAGTTAAAAAAATGTGAATTCTAGTTAACTGAGATAGCATTTTTTGGGGCACGTGATTTTAAAGGAGGGTGTATCAGTAGATCCGCAGAAAATTAAAGTTGTAGCCAGTTGGAAGTCACCAACAAGTGTGCCAGAAGTACGAAGCTTTTTGCGATTAGCTGGATATTACCGAAGGTTTGTGGAAAATTTTTCAAGAATTGCAATGTCGATGACACAACTTATGCGAAAAGATGTTCCTTTTATAATAGTTGTATTTGTGTTATTGCTTTTGCATTACATTGTCATGCATGATAATGTGATGTGGCGTGTCTTATGACACATGTTTGGGTGAGTTTTGACTCACAAGTTGATTTGGGTGTCTGTATTAGAGAACCCTTTTGAAACTGTGGTGATTGAGTATTTGTTGTTGTGACGTCTTTCCGAGTGTGAGACGGTCACTGTGGAATACTTTAAATGTTTATCTGAAAATAAATGTTTACCTGTGTATTTCAATATCTGTATTATTTTCTGTTTTAGAATTTATATCTGTTGTTAGATTTAGTATCCTGGTGAGAATGAATTAACACGCTATTAATTTGGTAGGCTAATTAACAACTTCAGAAACAACATGTAGAAATTCACGTTTTAGCAACCAAACAAAACCTAGTCGAAAACTTTTATAATTTTGGGGTTTCACTTATAAAGTTATAAATAAGCTGTACAGAAAGTTTCAGAGACTGATTAGGAGTTTTGAAAACTCGTGGGGAGGTAAACATAATTCCCGAGAGTTTTGCCTATTTATAGATAGAGATGAACTTTAGATTTTTCATAAGTCTTAACCTAAGTTCAAGAAGGAGCCCATAGGGAGATTTTGGAGCTTAGAGCTTTGCGACGCCAAACGACGACCTTCGGTCAGTTTGTTTTCTCCCATATTTCATATTCGAGCTCCTCGAGGTAAGAGTTTCGTTTTGATATATGTTAGGGCTTGTTTGGCCAAGTTTTCCGAAAAGTTATTTTCTAGAAAATGGAATTTTGATCCATAGGAATTGTACTAGACGGACTTCTGCACGATCTTTGTGCACGGGTTTTCTTCGGATCGTAGTTTAAGCGCGTAAATCGGAGGTGAGTGATTCAACTATGTTTTAGAATGATTTCTTGACGTGTATTCATGTTATGTTTGAGTAACATGTATTAATCCGTAGAAATATTGTGTAGTTCATATTGGGCATTTATATTGATAAGTAGGCCCAATAGCATGGTGATATGTTTTGATTACCACGAGTACGGTGATATGTATTTGAGCATGTTAAGTTGCTTATGTGGGTCAGAAAGAGCACGTGGTCACCGTGCCATTTTGTGGAGCTGATATAGGCATTAAGGTCGCACAATTGAAGAGAAGAATCGTGGGTCTTACCCTTTCGCGTGGACTTATTGGCGAGGAGTCGCGGATTGGGAGTATGGACGAGCACGTGAGTCTCCCGCGACTAGTATGAAATGTAGAGATGTGAATGCAGACATGTTTATCATTCATGTGCATATGTTGTTTTATTCACTAAGCGTTAGCTTAAACAAATCGAATATCTGTGGTTATTCAAATAACCATTTCAGGTGTTAATGTTGGTGAGGAATCAGAGAAGTGAGCACGTGGATTGGGAGTTTGCTTAGAAGGCAACCAGAATGTCAATCTTGTAGTTTTGAGGCATTGGACATATTGTAATAAAGATTTGAATGTTTTAACTTATGTTTAACTTAGTATGTTAGAACGGATCTAAAATGTTGTAGTAGACTATTTCATGTTGTATTCATGCTTTGGTAATGTTTTAATCTAGTTGGGAATACTTTAGAACGAATTTGGTGTGAGCATTTTAACCCCGTTTGAATTCAAAAGCTTTTAAACTTGGAAAATGCTGCAGGATGTGCTGCTGCCAGAGGGATCAGTCGACTGGTTGAGAAAACAGTCGACTAGAGCCTCTGTTTTCAGCAACTCACTGCACCTTTTATTTGAGGATCAGTCGACTGGGTCCTCGACACAGTCGACTGGATCATGTTTTCAATTCAGATATTTTGTTTAGGCTAGACTCCAGTCGACCGGACCGTATCAGTCGACTGAAACTTTGAAGCCCCAGTCGACCGGACGTAGAAAGCAGTCGACTGGATGGTGTTTTAAAACCCAACTTTCTGCTGGACCAGTATCAGTCGACTGGACCGCTGATGCAGGCGACTGGATTGCTGCTTTTCAAAATGTTTGTTTTGTTCCGCTACGTGTGTTCTTCAAACTAATTTTTTTGGGGGGAACGTTAATGAATTGGTTTAGCCTCGGTGGCGTGCCACGGGCTTCGGTTCCGCTATTGTGGGACCGGGCTGTGACACCTTTTATCTGGAGTCCAGAATGTGAAGAAAGTTTTGGTGAATTGAAGACTCGTCTGATGACAACACCAATATTGACCATTCCTTCAGGTACTGTAGGGTTTGTGATATATAGTGATGCTTCATACCGAGGTTTGGGTTGTGTATTAATGCAAAACAACAAAGTGATTGCTTATGCCTCGCGATAGTTAAGACCACACGAAGTGAATTATCCAACTCATGATCTTGAGTTAGCGGCGGTTATCTTTGCTTTGAAGATTTGGAGGCATTATCTCTACGGGGAAAAATGTAAAATTTACACTGATCATAAAAGTCTAAAGTATTTGTTTACACAGCGGGATTTGAATATGAGGAAGAGGAGATGGTTAGAGCTAATGAAGGATTATGACTTGACAATTCAGTATCATCCAGGGAAAGCTAATGTGGTGGCCGATGCGCTGAGTCGAAAGTCTACAACTAATTTGGCCTATGCTTTGACTTCCCAAGAAAAGTTAATTCGGAAAATGGAGTAGCTAAAGTTGGAAATGATTCCAAAAACTAGAGGTGGTCTAATGTCAGCCATTATTGCACAGCCGTCTCTTATTGATGAACTTCAAGCCAAACAGCTTCAAGATCCAACATTGAAGAAGATTCATGATAAAATACCTGAAGGTAAGCAACCAGAATTTACTTTTGAGAGTGGTGTATTGAAATTCAAGAATCGGGTTTGTGTACCCAAGATGTATCGTGATTTTTGGAAAATCTATTAGTGGTCAGGGATGAAACGGGAAGTAGCTGAGCACGTGGCAAAGTGTGTAGCTTGTCAAAGGGTAAAGGTGGAACACCAAAAACCAGCGGAAAAATTGGAACCATTATCTATACCAGAATGGAAATGGGAAAATATCACAATGGACTTCGTGGGAGGCTTACCGAGATCTAGAAGGTCAAATGACAGTGTATGGGTAATCGTTGATCGATTTACCAAGTCAGCACATTTTATACCAATCAAGACCAATGATCCAAGGAAACTAGCTGAATTATATGTTCAAGAAATTGTGAGACTTCATGGAGTTCCAGTATCCATAGTCTCAGATCGAGATAGTGCATTCACATCAAGATTTTGGCAAGGTATGCAAAGAGCGATGGGTACAAGATTGAGTTTCAGTACATCTTTTCATCCTCAAATCGATGGACAATCAGAGCGTGTGATTCAAATACTTGAAGATATGCTTTGACTTTGTGTCTTGGATTTTAAAGGTGACTGGGAAGAGCACTTGCCATTGGCTGAATTTGCTTATAATAATAGTTATCAATTCACTATTGGGATGGCACCTTTTGAGGCTTTATATGGGCATAAGTGTCGTTCTCCACTTTGTTGAACCGAGGTTGGTGAGAGGAGATTGATAGGGCCTGAAATTGTTCAGCAGACCACAAAAAAGATAAAGACAATACAACAACGGCTTCAAACAGCCCAAAGTAGATACAAAAGTTATGCGGACTTGAAAAGAAGACCAATGGAGTTTGAAGTTGGGGATTTTGTATTCTTGAAAGTATCACCTTCAAAGGGTATTACGAGGTTTGGGAAACGTGGGAAGTTAAATCCAAGGTATGTTGGGCCATTTGAGATTATTGGCAGAGTTGGACCAGTAGCCTATCGATTGGAGTTGCCACCGGAGTTGGCTAATGTACACGATGTATTTCATATATCAATGTTAAGAAAATGTGTATCAGATCCGAAGAAAGTGATTATTCCAGAACCGTTGGAAGTCAGGGAAGACTTGACATATATCGAGCATCTAGTCAAGATTCTTGACAGAAAAGAGTAGGTTTTGCAAACGAAGACTATTTTTTTAGTCATGGTGCTATAGCGAAATCATTCTGTTGAGGAAGCCACGTGAGAAAGAGAAGATGAAATAAAAGAGAAGTATCCATTCTTGTTCGAAACTTGAGGTACTACGAGTTTGGGAACAAACTCCTTTTCAAGGAGGGGAGAGATGTAATATCCGCTCCCGCGGTTTATCTTTAATATTGCCTTAGCATGCATAATCATGAGTTAATGCTAATTATTGTGTTATGTGACACTTATTAGAAGTGGGTTTAACTCACTAAGTTTTTTTTTTGGGTGTCCAGTTGGGAACCCAAATTTGGCCAGTATGGCAATCCCAAGTTGGGATATGTGTTGATGGGTCCCACTTGATATGGGACAGTAATATGTGGAACACCCTTTGTGTCTAAATGTTTATTAATGCTTAAATGATTTATTATTTTTGTCACACCCCAACCCGGCCCAGCGGGCTAGGACATGTGTAACAAAGGATTACCAATAACAAAACACCCTTTACTAGCAATAAAACAAGAGTTAAATATAGTAAAAGGTATTCATTAGCTTAAACCAGCACAAGGGTAAAATTTTCATGAAGAAAATGTGTCCAAACTTTATATCAAAAGATAGCCCTGCGAGTCTCGGTTCCAACGCAAAAAACAGCTCGTGAATCCGAATTTTTTAGAAAGAGTTATGTCTGTTTCCGTAAAAGTCGTCAGGCTGAAAATATACCAGCGAATTCTTTGTTCCCTAGCTACCAACTAAGCAATAACAAAATTAAAGTTTTAAAATCGTCGAATGGTACTTGGACAGAGTTCCCCCTATTACAGCATCATTCTCCCTGTTAAACAAGAACTAAAATACCAAAATATCACCCCAAACATTTGGAAAATACTTTTAAAACTTCAATCCACAATTCATATATTACAAGGATCTAATATAAACCAAATCATAAACTTATCTCCAAAAACCCAACCACCAGGAATATAACTACTCATCTAAACTCATTTATATATAAACATATTAAGCATTAACCATTAATCTCAAGTTGTCCCAGAATCCCCACAGTTCAACGCTTCTCACTGTGATGCTCGTCCCTACCTGCGTGGTTAATAGCCACAAAAATTGATTAAGCTTTCGCTTAATGAGTACGTGGTACTAATCATGCAATTGGAATATTTAATGTATCATCAACACCAATTAAGCATTCACAATAATAAATGGTCACCGGCGTGTCAAATAATCAATCACCATCGTATTGAACCCTTGATTCTGGGCTATTCTCACTTTGTCGTCGCTTTAAAAGCGATATCACACACTCTCATGTGACCGTAGTCAATTCGTTGTGGTCGTCACCACCGTCCCCTTTTCTCTGAGGACTTCATCATCATCCCCCTTTTCTCTGAGGAATGGGCTTCCCTTATATACGGGCTAAATAATGGTGATTATCAATTAACACCCTTTGACCCAAATAAGCACATAAGCAACTCAACATGTCAACATGGCAATTTTAACATTTTAGACATGTTAAATAATAAATTATCACATACTTTTCTACTTAATCATAAATTAAGCATTCTAAGCATTTAATAATAATTAAAAGACATTAAACATTTAATTTTGGGATTAGGACACTCACCTCACGAATAAGTCCCAAATAAGCCTAAAATCCCCAACCTCCTTCGCAAAACTAGCTCTAGATACTCCCAATGATATTCCTACATATATATATCACATATATGTATCACCCCTTAAAATGAGTCGTGGAAAAACATTACCAAAATTGAAAAAGAAAGACATAGAAATAACCCTCTCACCTTCACGAGTCCGAATATGACTTCGGTTCGCGAAATAGAGGTCACACGGCGAAGCTACGACGACAAAATGGCGCGGAACCCTTTTTCCTTCTTTTTTTTCATCTGCGAGAGCAGACTCTATTACTTTTTTTTTTGATACCTTTAACAAGATGACAAAGGGAAATGAGACCCCCACTACTTCCTAAAGCTTATTATGAAACCCCCAAATAATTATATTAACTACCAAATATCTAAGTGGATATGTGTCTATGTCACGTATGGGTGGGTCCCAAAAGTAGTCCTAAATATTTTATAAAGTTGCTAATTAGCCTACTAGTTATGAATTAAATTCATATTCACTCTCACACGGATACCCAAACTGGCACCATAAAAAGGTCATAACTAGCAATAAAATATTCAAAACAATTAAACAATTATTCATTTAATCACATAAATGCAACTAAATGCAATTTATCTAATCTGGACCTCCCGTGGGTCCCATTTCACATCTATCCAACTGTGCCCTTCTCGAAGCACTTATCACATCGGGGTAACTGGAACTTACCCAAATATCACATGCAATTAATTATACTAATTAATGCATGAAAAATAAATATTACTTCCATTTTCTGGGTACGGGTATTACATCTCTCCCTCTCTTTTAGGAAGTTTGTCCCCAAACTTTTCTTTCCTCAAGTGTCAAATAGGTGAGGATATTTCTCTCGGATCTCGTCCTCACGTTCCCAAGTTGCCTCCTCTACTGAATGATTACGCTATAACACCATAACTAGAGGAATGACTTTAGTTCTGAGCACCTGATCCTTCCTATCTAGGATTTGAAGTGGATGTTCAACATAAGTCAAGTCTTCTAGAACCATCAACGGTTCCGGAGTGATACGGTGACTCGAGTCTGATAGACAACGTCGTAACATAGAAACGTGAAACACATTATGAACATTAGCCAACTCTTGTGGCAATTCCAACCGATATGCAACTGGACCAACTCTATCTAATATCAGATAAGGCCCTACAAACCTCGGACTTAACTTGCCTCGCTTACCAAATCGTGTAATGCCTTTCGAAGGCGATACTTTCAAGTAAACATAACCACCTACCTCGTATTCCAAGGGTCTTCTACCTGTATCCGCGTAGCTTTTGTAACGACTTTGTGCTATTTGTAGCCGTTGTTTAACTAACTTGATTTTGTCGGTAGTGATTTGCACAAATTCAGGTCCTATAAGTTGCTTTTCCCCAACTTCTGTCCAACACACCGGTGATCTATATTTACGACCGTACAATGCCTCGTAAGGCGCCATACCAATACTCGTTTGGAAGCTATTATTATAAGAGAATTCCACTAATGGCAAGTGGGTTTCCCAATCTGATTTAAAATCCATAACACAACCTCGAAGCATATCTTCCAGAATCTGAATAACTCGCTCGGATTGGCCGTCTGTCTGAGGATGAATTGTTGTGCTAAAATGCAAGGTCGTCCCCATTGCCTTTTGCAAACCTTCCCAAAACCTAGACACAAATCGTGTGTCTCGATCTAACACAATTGATATCGGTGCCCCATGTAATCTAACAAATTCTCTGACATAAAGCTCTGCTAACTTTGTCGGATCACGAGTCTTAATTGGCAAGAAATGAGCTGCTTTAGTCAACCGGTCAACAATCACCCAAATACTATCATTAGACTTAGGAGACCGTGGCAAACTTGACACAAAGTCCATCATAATATGCTCCCATTTCCATTCTGGTATCTCCAACGGTTGCAATTCACCAGCGGGTCGTTGATGTTCCAATTTTACTTGTTGACAAGTCGTACATTTGGCCACAAACTCGGCGACTTCCCATTTCATACCACTCCACCAATATACTTCCCGTAAATCTCTATACATCTTGGTACTCCCCGGGTGTACAGAATACCTCGTATTGTGAGCTTCTTCCATAATCTTGTCTTTCAACTCTTGGATATTAGGAACACACAGTCGATTAACATACCTCAATACATTATTCTGAAAACTGAATTCCAGCCGTCTACCCTCAGGTAATTCTTCAACTATTTTCTTGAAATTTGGGTCCAAAAGTTGACTCACCTTGATTTCTTTGATTAAGCTTGGTTGTGCCATGATAGCCGCCATTAAACCACCCTGGATTTTGAGAATTACCTCCAATTCTAGCTATTCTAATTCTTTTACCAATGTTGCTTGAGCTGTTAAAGAATAAACCAAATTTTCTGACGACTTTCGACTTAACGCATCGGCAACCACGTTAGCTTTACCCGGATGATACTGGATCTTCAAATCATAATCCTTCATCAATTCAAGCCATCTTCTCTGTCTCATATTCATCTCTCTATGGGTAAATAAATATTTTAGGCTCTTGTGAACGGTAAATATCTCACACGTTTCCCCGTACAAGTAGTGACACCAAATCTTTAACGCAAAGATCACCGCTGCCAATTCCAGATCATGAGTCAGATAATTCTTCTCGTGTGTCCTTAACTGCCTCGAAGCATAAGCTATAACTCTACCCTCTTGCATTAAAACACATCCCAGGCTCTGATGAGAAGCATCACTATATATACTGAAACCTCCAGTACCTGACGGAATAGCTAATATCAGCGATGAGGTTAACTTATCTTTCAACTTCTGAAAACAGTCTTCACATTCTTTACTCCACACAAAAGCCACATCCTTCCTCATCAATTAAGTCATCGGAGTCGCGATTCTAGAAAAGTCTTGAACGAACCTTCTATAGTAACCAGCTAACCCCAAAAAGCTTCGAATTTCAGAAACATTTGTCGGCCTCGCCCAATTCTTAACAGCTTCTATCTTTTGTGGGTTCACAGAGACACCATCTTTAGAGATCACGTGTCCAAGAAAAGAAACATTTGTCAAACAAAATTCATTTTTCTTTAACTTCCCAAATAGTTACTTTTCTCTAAGTCGTTGCAAAACCAACCTTAAGTGTCGTTCATGTTCTTCTTGACTTCTGGAATAAATCAATATATCATCAATGAATACTATCACAAATTCATCTAGATAAGTCTTGAACACCCTATTCATCAGGTCCATAAAAGCGGCTGGTGCATTCGTAACCCCAAATGGCATGACAAGAAATTCGTAGTGCCCGTACCGAGTTCTGAAAGCTGTCTTCTCAACATCTTCAGCTTTTACCTTCAATTGGTGATACCCAGATCTCAAGTCAATCTTAGAAAATACTTGTGCCCCTTGCAATTGATCAAACAAGTCATCAATACGCGGCAGTGGATACTTGTTCTTTATAGTCGCCTGGTTGATTTCTCGATAGTCAATACACATTCTCATTGTTCCGTCCTTCTTCTTAACAAACAAAATCGGTGCTCCCCACGGTGATACACTAGGCCGAATGAACCCTTTATCTAGTAAATCTTGCAGTTGAGTTTTCAATTCCTTCAACTCTACCGGAGCCATTCTATACGGTGCCCGTGAAATTGGTTGAGTTCCTAGCATCACATCTATCCCAAACTCAATTTCCCTCTCAATCAACACACTAGGTAGATCTTCTGGAAAGACGTCTGGAAATTCTTTCACTACTGGTATATCTTCAAATTTCAGTTCAGTACCTCTAGTGTCAAGTATACTACACAAGAATCCCCGACATCCCTTTTTCAACAAACGGCAAGCTCTGACAGCTGACACCAAATAAGGCGGTGATGCTACACCTGTCCCTTGGAAACAAAATACATCTTGATTGGGCAATCGAAATGTTACTCTTTTATTCTCACAAACGATAATGGCGTGATTTGCAGATAACCAATCCATCCCCAAAATGACATCAAAATGTTGAATAACCAATGGCACTAACTCAATAGTCAAACCTCTACCATTCACATCTATCCCACAAGCTTTAAAGACACCCAAACTTACTAGTGGAGCTCCCGATGGAAGTGAAACAGACAAATCAAAATCTAGTAGTTCTAAGGGTTTATCCAAATATTTAGCAAATGGGTGTGAAACAAAAGAGTGAGTTGATCCTGAATCCAACAATACTCTAGCAGGCTGTGAGCAAATAGGAAGTATACCTGAAACCACAGTATCAGCAGTAGTTGTCTCCCCAGGCTTGAGCTAAAAATACCTTCCTTGTCGTTGCTCCCTCCCTTGAGATTGTTGTTGAGGTGGCCTCTGGCTTGGTGCACTTCCCACAGATGGACTAGAACTTCCTAGTACTCTCTTTGGGCAATTACGCTCCCGATGCCCCAGGTCACCACACAAATAACACCGTATTCTGCTGTCATCTACACCTTGTCTCTGAATAATACTTTGTCTTGGCACATTCTGTCTTGATAGATTGGGACAATCTCTTGCCACGTGTCCTGGTCGTCGACAGTTGTTGTAAATGATAGGAGACATGTGACACATTCCCTAATGATACCTACCACATATCTGACACCTGGGCTTATTGCCCCCACTACCCGATGAACTCCCCAAACTCTGTCTCTTGGAACTGCCCTGTCCCTGAAATTGACTACCTCCTGGCCTCTTAAATGGTTGACTTTGACCTGGTGACAACACATCTCGCTCAGCAATTAGGGCCACATCTAATACTTATGAATACTTAGGTAGCTGGAGTACATCCACTTTTTCCCTAATCTCGTCACGGAGTCCTTCCTCGAATCGTCTTGCCCGAATGAACTCATTTGGAATCAAATCCATTGCAAATCTGGCCAAACTTGTAAACTGGTCTGCGTATTCCCTAACGCTCATATTACCCTGACTGAGATGAGAAAACTCTTGGGCCTTCTGATCACTGAAAGATCGAGGAATATATTATTTCGAGAACTCCTTGATAAACCCATTCCAGGTAGTCGGTGCTCCTTGCCTTAGTACTGACGTCCACCAATTTTGTGCTTCTTCTTTCAGAGTATCTGATGCAAATAAGACCTTTTGTTCCTCTGTACATGGCAAAGCACGAAAAATTCTCTTCATATCGGTCAACCAATGATCAGCCTTCATCGAATCAGATTCTCCTTTGAACTGCCCTGGCTTTTGCTTGTAGAACATAGCAATAGTTGTTGGTTCTGTTCTTTGTTCTGGATTTGATGAGCTCGATCCTTCCTCAGTAACTCGAGTTTCAACCACTTTTATCAACTTTTCCATAACTATTACTATTCTGTCCATACGGGCCAAAGATGGGTTCTCACCTCCAGACATCCTTGCCTGGCACCCACAGCAAAGTATATACATACATGTTACTTTTAAATAAATTACGATGCATGCTAAATAACATTTTAAAGCATGCTAAATAAACATGGATGCATGATCGTACAACTACGTGTCATTGTGTGCACACTCACGCGTCGTCACTCGTACCCAAGGCTCTAGCCTATTGCTCTGATACCAAAAATTGTCATACCCCAACCCAGCCCAGCGGGCTAGGACACGTGTAACAAAGGATTACCAATAACAAAACCCCCTCTACTAGTAATAAAACAAGAGTTAACTATAGTAAAAGGTATTCATTAGCTTAAACCAGCACAAGGGTAAAATTTTCATTAAGAAAATGTGCCCAAACTTTATATCAAAAGATAGCCCTGAGAGTCTCGGTTCCAACGCAAAAAACGGCGCGCGAATCCGAATTTTCTAGAAAGAGTTATGTCCGTTTTCGTAAAAGTCGTCAGGCTGAAAATATACCTGTGAATTCTTTGTTCCCTAGCTACCAACTAACCAATAACAAAATTAAAGTTTTAAAATCGTCGAATGGTACTTGGACAGAGTTCCCCCTATTACAGCACCATTCCCCCTGTTAAACAAGAACTGAAATACCAAAATATCACCCAAACATTTGGAAAATACTTTTAAAACTTCAATCCACAATTCATATATTACAAGGATCTGATATAAACCAAATCATAAACTTATCTCCAAAAACCCAACTACCAGGAATATAACTACTCATCTAAACTCATTTATATATGAACATATTAAACATTAACCATTAATCTCAAGCTGTCCCAGAATCCCCACAGTTCAGCGCTTCTCACTGTGATGCTCGTCCCTACCTGCGTGGTCAGTAGCCACAAAAATTGATTAAGCTTTTGCTTAGTGAGTACGTGGTACTAATCATGCAATTGGAATATTTAATGTATCATCAACACCAATTAAGCATTCACAATAATAAATGGTCACCGGCGTGTCAAATAATCAATCACTATCGTATTGGACCCTTGATTCTGGGCTATTCTCACTTTGTCGTCGCTTTAAAAGCGATATCACACACTCTCATGTGACTGTAATCAATTCGTTGTGGTCGTCACCACCTTCCCCTTTTCTCTGAGGACTTCATCATCATCCCCATTTTCTCTGAGGAATGGGCGTCCCTTATATACAGGCTAAATAATGATGATTATCAATTAACATCCTTTGACCCAAATAAGCACATAAGCAACTCAACATGTTAACATGGCAATTTTAACATTTTAGACATGTTAAATAATAAATTATCACATACTTTTCTACTTAATCATAAATTAAGCATTCTAAGCATTTAATAACAATTAAAAGACATTAAACATCTAATTTTGGGATTAGGACACTCACCTCACAAATAAGTCCCAAATAAGCCTAAAAATCCCAACCTCCTTCGCAAAACTAGCTCTAGATACTCCCAATGATATTCCTACATATATATATCACATATATGTATCATCCCTTAAAATGAGTCACGAAAAAACATTACCAAAATTGAAAAAGAAAGACATAGAAATAACCCTCTCACCTTCACGAGTCCGAATATGACTTCGGTTCGCGAAATAGAGGTCACACGGCGAAGCTACGGCGACAAAATGGCGCGGAACCCTTTTTCCTTTTTTTTTCATCTGCGAGAGCAGACTCTGTTACTATTTTTTTTTTGATACCTTTAACAAGATGACAAAGGGAAATGAGATGTATATCTCATTTTTTACTTTCCTTATTTGCGTTTACACCCCTACTACTTCCTAAAGCTTATTATGAAACTCCCAAATAATTATATTAACTACCAAATATCTAAGTGGATATATGTCTATGTCACGTATGGGTCCCAAAAGTGGTCCCAAATATTTTATAAAGCTGCTAATTAGCCTACTAGTTATGAATTAAATTCCTATTCACTCTCACACGGGTACCCAAACTGGCACCATAAAAAGGTCATAACTAGCAATAAAATATTCAAAACAATTAAACAATTATTCATTTAATCACATAAATGCAATTAAATGCAATTTATCTAATCTGGACCTCCCGTGGGTCCCATTTTCACATCTATCCAATTGTGCTCTTCTCGAAACACTTATCACATCGGGGTAACTGGAACTTACCCAAATATCACATGCAATTAATTATACTAATTGATGCATGAAAAATAAATATTTCTTCCATTTTCTGGGTAAGGGTATTACAATTTTATTGTTGATAATATCATGTTATTAGGTGATGACCACTTTTGGGGTCAATTAGGGGTACCTTTGTGAGCACGAATTGAACACGCTACATAATTAGTAGGCTAATTAGCAACTTCACATAATTATATGGGACCACTTATGGGACCCATGCGAGACGTAGACAAATACCTATTTAGGTTTGGGATAGTTTTAATATAGTTTAACAAATAGTAGGGGCATAACTGCAAAACTAGCAAACTAGTGGGGGTTTCATAATAAAATCGAAAACTTATATATATATATATATATATGACACCTAGATGACTAATCATCTCTTCATACAACATTTAGGTTTAGAATTAGTTAGATTGCAGAGAGGAGTACGAGAGTTTATGACAAGCTTTGACGGTGACTTCCCGATGTCGATTGATGCGCCGAACAACGTCGGTTTTTAAAACAGGCTACATATTCGGACTCCTGAGGGTGAGTCTAATCTATTGGTACTAATTTTATTGAGTTCTGTGATAGTTTTTCCGCGACCCATTTTGGGGTTTAAGCTTATAATTTGTAATTTATGTATAAGATTTGTACATGGTCCTTAATAGGGCTTTAATCTCACGATTAGGAGCGAAACCCAAGAGGTGAGTGATGTTAATTATGATATTTGGATGATTTTTATATTGGGTTCAATTGTGATGCCAAAACATGCCTAATTAGCTTAATTGAGTTTACTTAGTTTATTACTAGGCAAAATTCATGTGGCTAAATTAGGCCCAATTTATTTGTGAAAGCACGGTGTAATGATTAATTGAGCATGTTGAGTTGCCTATTTGGGTCAATGGAAATTGCTAGTTCTATACCACCATGAGGTAATCTTTGTGGTGACGACCACGACCGTCAGAGGCCTATGGGACCGCACGTGTGAGGGCGTGGGTCATGACTAGTCATGTGGGCTTGGGGAGTGGAGCCGCGGGCTAGTTGGTAGTGGTGGGAGTGAGCTAGTAATTGCCGGAGACTATAGTTAATTGTAATGTGTTGAATTGAGCATGTCAATTATCCATAGTCATGATTAGCATTACTCACTAAGCATATAGCTTATATATTGTAATCGTTATTGAATAACCATCGTAGGTGATCATGGCGAGGAATCGGGGAAGTGAGCTGGGAAGTGGCTTGGCTAGTTTATGGGTTTTGGGAGTTGTTGTAACCTTGTTAATAGTTACCTGTTTTTTAGTTTAAAGCTTGCAATATAGTTGTAATTAATTGGTTTTAACCTGGATTGTAGTAAGAGTCATACTTTGGTTGGTCTAAGACTTATGTAATATTTCTAGTTAACTTTATACGTTAGTTGGATTGTAACTTAACTCCTGTAATATAAGGTTGGACTGTGTTAGTTGGGATTGTTTGATCATAGTGTTACTATGACTAATGTTATTAGATTGGGATGTTTGAACTTGGAGATTTATTTATTGGGTTGGTTGTAAATGGTTATATTTAGTACTTTTCCTAAAGTATTTAAAAACTCTTGCTTGTACTTGGGAGCTCATGTTTGTGACTTTGGTTTGACTTTAAATGGTTTAAATTGTTAGTGCTAGTTTTAACTTGTGATTTGGTAATATTATATGAGAATTTATTACTTGTTAAAACAGGGTTTTTGGCCGATTGCAAGGACGAGATTTTGCCTTTGTTAGTTGAGCTTCTTTGGTTTAAGCTTACTTTAAACTTATTTTGGAACTTTAATCACTGGTGTAAGGCATTGGTGGCGTGCAACGTGTCCTAGGATCATCTGGGTGGTTCCAGGGCGTGACAGGCTATCATCTTAAAATTCGAAGGATATAAGCAACGTCTTGTCTAGTTGGTAAAAAGACTCTTCATGCTACACTCATACTAGGGTTTGAAGCTTTTCTCCCTCCCCGAGGCCTGACACTTATGTCCTCACACGAAACCACTACACCAAGTGATAAAAAAAATAAAATAAAATAACATTCAAAGGCTATCCCCAATTAGGAAAAGTTATTGGTTAAAGGACACAATGAAAACTTTTTTTTAGCTCAACCCAAATCTTTTGTTAGAAATTAAACAAAAATTTCGAAAAGTTTCACAAAATTGTCGGGATTTCTTTGCCAAATTTTATATGTGGAGTAATATTGGGTATAACGGGGATACCATATCATATCTGTAATGTAACTAACAAATTTGAAACTTTTGTTGACGTGAGAAGAATTTCTCCTAGAAATAAGGGGGACAAATGTACAAACACTGAGTTTGTATTAGTTTGGAATACCATGTCATCCCAATAACTGTGCTAATGAATATTTTTCCCTGTGTGTGAGGGATCTTTCACTAAAAAAATTTCACTGTAAAATATACTAACCCCAAATTACCACTTTAAAATTTGAATCTCAAGTTTAATTTTCAATGCTTGAATGTTGTGACAGTGTTTGGTGGTACCACAGTATGTGATGCAATTAACGCAACAATTGAAATTTAAATTTAAAAATTATAGCATTATTTTGATTTCAAATTTGGAAAATATACTACAGTATTGATCTTTTCATTTTACGAGATGATTAATTCTTTGGTTCTTCAAATTTGAAATCAATTAAATTGAAAATTCAAATTTGAAAAGCAACTCATGGGCCGCAACTAGAACAGTAGTCCTCGGTACTCCCCTGATCACATTTCATGTTGTGTGTCAGAGAGAAATGCACAAAAGAGTAAGTCTTTGGACACAAACAAATCTCACAAACACAATATACAAACACCACAATGTGTCTATTTCCCTTTGCTTATCTTGACATTTTACTGAGTGATATGTGTCACATTCTATTTCCATTTTACTCTTAGAGCATCTCTAATTTTTTAACCAAACCCATATCAAACTTAAATTTGGTTCAAAATCCCTTAAAATACTCTCTAATCCTAGAACCAAAGTGAGTTTTACCCAAATTTTTTTATACCAAATTGAAATAACACTATTTATTGAATCAATTTTTGATGTGGGTTTGAGTAAGGGTTGGGCATGACTTTATTATTTTTTTTTAAAATTAATTTTTTTTTACTTCAATTTGCTTTTAAATGAATTTGAGTAAAGGTTAAAGATATATTTACTAAATTTCATACTCAATTAAGGGAAAATAGTACAATATTATAAAGAAAATTGGGTATGAATATTAGGGAGCAAAATACCAAATCAATTTTTTACTCAAATTTGAAGTGAAATTTGGGTAAGAGTTAAAGATGGTCTAATAAAGGCCAGCATGAGTAAAGGATAATTCTTTGGGCACAAGTTGCACAAGCTACTCACAATTTTTTACTCACAACCTTATTATCTCTCTCTCATGGGTCTCAGAGTGTTAGTGGCTTCCACAGTGACTACTAAAAGAGAGATAGTGAGGTTGTGAGCAAAAAAAATTGTGGAAAGGTTGGGGGCCCAATAATTACTCAGGAGTAAAATGTGACAAAAACAACAATAGTACAAAATACTCTAATCACATCTTATGCTTATTTTTTTATACACTTTTGTGTACATCAATTTCAGGTATCATTGTTGTTTCGAAAATACTCTATAACGGTAGCCCATAGCCAGTACTTGACTGCTGTCTTGTCACGTCCATTTCTGTGGGTTTTGGCAGTTCTTTTAAATTTTTTTTTTTCCCTTTCTCACGGCAAAGGAAAGGAGTAGTACTGGAGTATTTCTTTCCATGGAAACGCTGGTGGTGCTTCATTCTACTAGTATCAGTTTTCTCTCTCTTCATCTTCTTCCATTCTGGTACCAATAATTCAAGTAACATACCCTCCCCTAATCTCTCTCCTAATCTCTCTCTCTCTCTCGACATGTCTTCTTCTGGTGGTTTTTGTTTCTCCTTGTCATCTTCATCACCATCGCCATCGCCATCATCAAATCAACAACAGCTTTTTGGCTCAACATCTTCATCGCTTTTTGGCTCTTCATATTCTCCTTCTTTTCCTGCAACATCTTCATCGACTTTTGGCTCTTCATCATCTCTTCCTCCTTTTTCGGCAACATCATCGCTTTTTGGTTTTCAGTCTCCTTCTCCGGCGACGACGACCACCAACAGTTTCTCTTTTTTTCCTCCTACTAGTACTAATCTCTCCACAACAACCACCAATTCTCACTCTACGTCGTCCTCGTCCACCAACACAACTTGTCCCTCCCGTAGTAGTAGTAGTAGTACCAAAGTGGTTCCAAATGCAGTGGCCGCCGAGGTTGTATCTGATTCAGGAGGACCCCCCTCCGATTCAATTTCCGACAGTGTTTCAATTCCCGACCACGATTCTATTATTCCACAAAAACTAGTTTCCAGTAGTACGCTAATTGCTTCTTCTGATTCACCACCGGATCATTTAGACGAATCTTCTACCCCTCCCACGACTACTGATATTCATATTCCCGTTCCCGACAAGGTTTCAATTTCTGACCATGATGATTCTATCTCGGAGTCCACAACCATTCCGGTGAGATGATATATTACTTACCCATCTTCATCTTCATCTTCATCTTCATCTTCTTCTAAATATTGTACTACAGTTTTGTTTGCTGCTTTTACTGTTTCTCTTTCTTTTTCTTTATTTATATTACTTTGAGTAATAGTTCTTGTACATCAGTACATCTCATGCCTTTAGGGACTGAAATTTCGTTGCTAAAGGTGAACATTTTCGTCGCTAAAGATGTGTTCACCTTTAGCGACCCTGTTTTTCGCCTTTAGCGATGAAAATCGCTAAAAAGGAGATCCGTAAACGGACGTCCACTTCTGAGACTCCGCACTCATACCTCTTGGAGCATCCACCGTGGTGTGGGTCTGTAGTAGAACTTGGTATGGCATAAGCTATATAGGTTACCTAACCTCACAGTGGTGTGAAGCTTTGTATAAGTTTGTATAGTTAACACACTTAAAACTTATCCTTATGGTAAGCTTTAGTTCCATTAATGTACAGCTAAACGGAAGACATGAGAAAGCCCTTTGAAAGGGAAGTAGAACCGATGCAACGAAACGGCGGAAAAAGTTAACTCTTTGTATCAAAATATATGCCAAAGAAGCCTTATCGTCGTTGTACCACAACTTAGCCTAAGTTTGTCCTAAGTTCCACAACACCAATGTGGATGATATTATATGCTATATGTGTAATTGACTATACCATGTCACATGCTAATAGGGTTTAAACTTGAATTATCACCTTTTTTTTTTTTTGCTTGAAAACTTGAATTATCACTTGCACATATAAGAATCATATGTTCACATGCAAGTAAAACTTTGTGGGCAATGGAGCAACAACTTAGCCCAGTTGGTAAAAGGGCGCTCCGTGCCACGCTCATTACCTGGGTTCGAACCCTGCCTTCTCCCCCATCCTCAGTCCCAAGCACTTATGTCCTCACATGAGACCACTACAGCAAATTATCAAACAAAACCTTTGTGGGTATATTTTAATAATTTGTAAGTTGTTTTAGTGTCACCGCCACACCTTGTGATTTTGACACTTTTATGTTTTCCAATAGCACGATATCATCAGATGGGTTTGTCTTTACCGAACTACTCTACCCAATTAATGATACTACTACATTCTAAGAATATAATTTCTGGGAAGTACAATGCCTTTTCACTCTAATAATATATTACAGAGAAGTATAAATGATATCAATTGTAGCCTTTTTACTTTAGTAATATATTGCAGAGAAGTATAATGATATTAATTTTGTCGTCCTAGTATTAAACAGTTAGACAGTTAATGAATACACTATACCTAGAACAACCCTTCTTTTAGTGGATACTACCGCGATTATTGTCAGTACAGATGGAGCTCTAGTTTTTCTTCTTTCATGGTAACTTTTTCCGTCTTTCTGGACTTGCAACTATCAAACAGGTCATTAATTTGGAAGTCATGGTTGAAAAGAAGAAGAATCGAGTTGTGTTTGCTGAGTCGGACAAGGAGTTCGTTGATCTTCTCTTCAGCTTCTTGACTCTGCCCATAGGGACCATCATCAACCTCCTCAAAGACAAGTCACCTCCCACCAACATTGGATGCGTCAACAACCTATACAAAAGCGTTGAGAATCTTGATGCACGGTTTTTAAGATCAGAAGTTTGCAAGGACATGTTGCTTCATCAGAGAAGACCACCTGAAGTTCAATGCAGGAACCTAAAAGTAATGGTTGATGGAAACTCAGAACCCGTCAAAAAATGCTACTATTTTTGTCAAAATTTGAATTGCAGAAGGGAAGGCAAAGGCCTCATAACGGACTTTCCTAATGTTCGTTGTCATTGTGGACGGGTGATGAATCAATTGGCAACGCTTGATGGGGCTTTTGGGAATGAAAGGGAAGGAGGATATCTTAAGGATGGAGCGTATAATTTTTTAATAAGTGATGATATGCAAGTGATGCCTGGATCGACCTCCCAGAGTATTATGTTGCTGGAAAAGCTTAGCATTGTGGATGCAAATGAGCTCGAGAGTCAGAATGTCTCTATTGGGGCAGAAGAGGTACCGAGTTGTTTTTTCCCCTTTACACTTTTTTCATGCTAGATTGATATCAATAGCTCGTGAAAGAATTGAAGTTGCTTTAGATTCTCTCATATTTGGCTTGTGACAATAGTGGACGATAAACCATGGTATTTTTTTTCTTTTTTTCAAAGAACAGAAAAGGGTTGACCGTTGACATATGAGCATATTGTAAATCAATGTGATATTATATGTCTAAAACAAAGTAGGTTCAACCATTCTAAATCAATGTTGAGCCTAGTATATTAATAAAAGATTTCTTTAATTAAGTGGAGAATATTATAACTCATGTTATTAATTTCTCATTTCTCTTTTCCTTTGTATCTACAAAAAAAAAAAAAAAGGATACTCCCTCCCTCCCATTTTATGTGTCCATCTTTCCTTTTTTGGGCTATCCCAAAACTATTGTCCACAAAGAATTTTCCATAATAAATTTTTAACTTCTTCCAAAATTATCCTTATTGATTTTAAAATTACCCAACTAAAAGTAAAAGGAAAGCAAAAACAATGTAGGGGTAATTTGGAACTTATGCACTACTTTCATGCCATGTGAATGGCATTCATTATGTCCCCTTAAAATGTTGAACTCCCAAAGTTGGACACATAAAATGGGAGGGAGTATTTTTTTGTTTTCAAAGAACAGAAATGAGTTGACATTAGCATATTGTAAATCAATGTGATATTATATGTCTAAAACAAAGTAGGTTCAACCATTCTAATTCAATCAATGTTGAGCCTAGTATTTAAATAAAGATTTCTTTAATTAAGCGGAGAATATTATAGAACTCATGTTATTATTTTCTCATTTTTCTTTTTCTTTGTATCGGCAAAAAATAAAAATAAAAATAAAATAAGTTAATGCTTTAGTGAAAGTCAAGCACATCTTTTATTATCTAAACCAGTGTTGAAGGCTCCTATTTTATGTGCATCACATTTCACCCAAGGCCTGAGGGTGGATTGAATCCAATCCCATCACGACTAATTTGAGAAAAAAGTTCCTTTTAACATGAGAAATTTTAATCATATCTTTATTTGCTTATATGCTTGTTTTTGTGAGAACCTGCAATCACAATTTATTTCTTTTATCAAGGTCAGGATTCCTCTGCAGTGTTAAATCTTCATCTCTGTTTTCCTACATGCTCTACATTTTTCTTTCTTTGTTTGTGTTTCTGCATATTCCTATAAGTTAATAAGTGCATTTTACTTTTAATGTAATAGACTCAATTATCTTAAAAAGTGGATAGGAATTATATATTTAGTTTGAATTTGATGGCATAGAGATTTACTGCCTGTCTAATTACTGCTTGTGTGGATTGTTCTCTTAGATGTTGCAGCTGCTTCAACTCTCATTACTCTCCAAGACACCCTTAACACATTTTCTAAAGCAAGGCGCTAGTGAACTTGTAGAGCTTGAACCACAAGACATGACTAAATCACCAGCCAAACAATCCTTAACCGGTAATTCAAGGAAAATGGACTTGAAGCTTTTCATCAGCAAATCAAGGAATAAGGTTCTATATGCAGAGTGTGGAGAAGATTTTGTTGATTTCCTCTTCAGCTTCCTCACCTTCCCTCTTGGATCTATACTAAAACTTTTAGGTGGAAAATCTTCAGTTGAGTGTGTTGACAATTTGTACAGGAGCGTCGAAGATCTGAGCAACGATTACTACTTAAAATCCAAGAAACTCAAAAACATATTACTCTGCCCGAAACTTGCTCCTTTCTTTTCTTGTGAGAACCAGCTTTTGCATATTAAAGAAGGTCACAAAAACCAATTCTTGCTTGGTTCTCGCGAGGAATCAACGACTGAGTGGTTTGTTCGTCCTTTGACTTCTGAATTTAACAGTTTCACTTTTGGAGAAGGGTTGGTACGTTTGTCAATGGTGAATCCAAAATCATCTACTGGGGAAACTTCGAGCGGGGGAGGATTTGTTAGGGGACCCGCCAAGTTCATGGTAACCGATGCTTTGGTTGTCACGTTGCTTTCTCCAATCTCAAGTATCACTCTTATTGGGAAGTTGAATGTGCCCATAACAGATGTTGATGAAAAACTTGTGAAATTGGGCGAGGAGGAGGTCAGTGGCACGAACTAATTATTTCTCACACACACACACACACATATATATATATATAATAGGGATAAAAAGAACATGAGTTTCCGCAGAGTGATGAAAAGAACATGAGTTTCCGCAGAGTGATGATCCTACGGCCTTGATCGCTACTGATTTTATGTATACCATCATTTCCAACATCATGTTCATTGAATATTTAATGCTGTGGTGAATTAAGAAGTGCAACATATTTACTCTTGAGTTTAGGAAATAATAAGTGCTATATATAGACTTACATTAAGATTGATTTTTCTGGTGCAGGCTTTGAATCTGCTGAAGGCTGCTCTTATCTCTGAAACAGCTCTGTCAGATGTCTTTGCCTCAACAGATCAGTGTCTTTCTTGAAGGTATCTTTCACGAGTGAAGTAGCATACATCTAACCTATAGTGCAGAACATATTAGCCTAGTGTGCACAGGGGCATATCCAGAACTTTAATTCAGGGGCCAACTTTTACCTAGAAAGTAAAACTTTTTTATAAATGACAATTTTTCTCCCCTACTAAACTAAGAGTAATGATATACTTCTTAAATTTATATCCAAATATGACGGTTTTTTTTTTTTTTTCCCCTGTGTTGGCTATAAATGAAGTGTAATGCTATGCTTTCCAAATTAAGATTCCAAATTTGTTTACCAAATGCTTTGTTAGTTGTATTGTCACAGCATTACAACTGACAAAGTATTGGGAACCAAATTTAGAATTCAGATTTAGGAACCATTGCGGTGTTCCTAAAAGCATAGCGTTATTCCCAAAAAATATATGTAGCATTATCCTGTGGTGGCTCTATTATACACTACTGAAATATAAATTGTTATTTGTCAGTTTTGAGTTTTTAAGGGAGTGGTCGCATGTTTTAGTCCAATACTTTTACTGTTCTAATCTGCCTCCTTCATTCAGTTTTATGCATTTATATAGGTGGTTTTGTTCGGGAATGAATTGAATGGAGACAGCAAGTTCATGTGATTGAAGTCTTTAGAGGCATTTAAAAAAAGTCTTAAAGAGGCAGTAGTCTATTGGTTGGGGGGCAAAGTGGACAGAATTTGAAAAAAATATTAGGTGTGGCTTAGTCTGCTGTGTATGCTTAGTGGAGTTCTCAAGGGGGGGCAGCTGCCCCCGTGAATACCTTAGTAGATCCACCCCCGAGTGTGCATCTGCTTGTACTGTAATGTGGCAACGTAGCAGTAGTAACAGTACTCTTGATTATTATAGATGCAATGCTTTGTTCTTTTTGCTTTAAAATGTTGATGTTTCTTTGCAGTCCAAGATGGAAATCCGAAGTGAATTCCGCGGGCCTTTTTTTCTTTTTCTTTTTTCTGGGTTGCCAGTGGTATTCTAAATAGATATGTAGTCTTCCTTTTTAGTTTACAAAAATGTTGCAGTGTCTTGCATTCCCTTACATTAGGTGTGCTTAGGAGATCTGAAAAAAGAAAACACTTGTTTAATCTAGTCTAGTTTGTCAATGTGGACTACATGTGTACTGATCACCGTACGAAATGTATTGAAGTGGTGTCCATTGAAAAATATGTGGAATTGAGAAATCTTCAAACATTTTATTTGAAGTAACTTTTCGGATAGTTAAGAAAAGGAAAAGAAGAAAGGGACATAAAAAAAAAAAATTACATTGCTCCACTGGTAGAAAGGGTTGTGTTTACTTCTTTGTTGGCAAGGTCATACTTGTAGGGGAAGGGCTGGATGACTGCTCCTTTATTAAAACCCTGTTTCAATATACTTGGCCCAAAGACCTGCCTTTTCATTGCTAGTGCCTGATTTTTGTGTGGAAGTGAAGTCGTGAAGAAGGAAAGAGAAGAAAAACAAAAAGGAAAAAAGCAGAATCGTTTAAAAAGCTCTGAGAAGCTTTTGTAGTTCCTATTTGGGAACTGCTTGTAGCCTCCAAAATGCGGTTTGGATGGGGCCGAATGTATTAACATCCCATTTGGGCACTGTATTGCATGGACAATCGGAGAAGCATTGCCAAATGCGGCTGTAATAGTAGTGGCCTTGGACTGTGTTGGGCTGGTGATGATGGTTGGGGCGATTTGGTGGCTGACGGTGGTGCGATCTGGTGGTGGAGATGGTTGGGTGGTGGTGCTGTGGGTATGAAATTCTTACGGCACACTGTAGTTTTAGTTTAGTGATTAGAAAAAGTCTAAATAATGGTTTGCTACGTTGATCAGCACATGTTAAATTTGCTACTTGAAACTAGGAAGTAAGTTTGCTTTTTTTTTTTTATAGATTAGTAGTAAGATTCTGCAGAGAGCTCTTTCAACATTTGTGTTGTTTAACCTCCACAAATACAACACAAAAATTCTGTCTTTTTACAGTGATGATAATTATGCAATAAAATGTACTACCATGTACCCATCGTAATCATTGAATGTGCAACCACCACCACCTTGAACGTGCAGTCTTAATGACTTAATGATAAATTTTATGCAATGAAATGTAACATATACCCCTCGTAATCATTGAGCGTGCGACGACCAACTAGAACGTGCAAAGTCTTCATCTGCCTTTCATCATTTTCTCATATGCTTATATCCTTGCAAGAGCGAAAAACCATATTCATCGAGAGGAGAGGGAACCTAAGCTTTTAAAATAACCCAAGTAGATCTAATCTATTATTGACTGGGTCGAATTTAATATCATAATAAGGCCTCACATCTTACTATTATCAAATATCAATATCATATAATTCAGGCTATATCATTATATCATTTTTAGAAAACCAGAATAAAACACAAAAGAAAATAAATGAAATCACGTCCTTTTTTATATTCGGGGATGGTTGTATGATTTTTTTTTTATTTAATAAAATTTCATTCAACCCGAAAAATGAGATACATCAAGAGCCACAAGATGGGCAATATCAGCGGGACAGGCCCCTTTCCAAAATCGAGTACATCTAAACATTTTGCTAAGTCTACCATAGCAAGTTTATGAGCTGCCTTATTGTCATTGAGTCGGACTTGACAGCCGTCAAACCTCTCCTCTGCTCATCCAATCTTTAATTGCAATTAAAATATGTCCACATGGAATTTTTTGGAAGTCCTTATTACAGTTAAAAATTTGAATGTAGCTTCAGAGAATAAAAGAGATTCTGATGATGACCAATAGGATAACGGTGACAGTTATCAAGCAGGTGATCCTAACCCGAAACAGGATGGATCCAGGAATCTAGTTTAGGGGCTAGTTTATATATATATATATATATCATATTTATGAATACTACTAGTATAAATAATCCTTGATTCGAAGAGAACATAAGAGGTTTCTGAGGTACTTGATGAGTTGTATCTTGTTTCAGATAAGGATGAACATCTCAACAAGCCAATTGTGGAGAAATCAAATGAGGTAGAGAAGAACAAAGTCCATGATGTATCACCGGAAAAATCTGGAGCGAGTGCTGAGAGACTTGACGAATCAGATAGTATTTTGGAAGAAAACATTGAGGCGGCCTTATGTCTGAAAGATGAAGTTCTGAAACAAAATGGATCCAATAATTCTGAAGGTCATATGCTCCTCTTTTAACGCTGAGAATCCCAATGAGCTCGTGAAATTGGCGAATGAGGAAGCAATATCAAATGCTGATAAAGACGTGGTTTTGGAAGATTCAGCTGGTGCAATGTTCTGTTCTGATGTTCATCATGATGAGACAGACCCCATTAAACAACAATGTTCTGTTTTTGTTAAACTACACTGTTACATTGGCAGAAAAGTGGAGCTTACAAAAGAAATTGGAAAGAAAAAGAAGAACACCGAGGAGGCTAACATGACCAAGTCATTGAACGATGCAAGTCTGAGGCAGCTGTCAAAGAGTTTACATTGTTAAACATTAACATTAACATTAACGAAGAAGAGAAAGAGAACTGTTTTCTGCGTTGTGGTTGAATTTTTTTAGGACGAACTTTGGTTCTGTAAGGTTACAATTACAGCGAGCTCAAACCCTTGGTTTGCTCTCCCTCTCCCAATGAAAACTTTCTTATTCCGTTGATGGATTTTTATTTCAAAAATGTTAGGCACACAACACATTCTATAATACATTTCACAACACGGCTTTAAATGTGTTGTACCTTGTGCTATTTGAATTTTTCACACTTTTTTTATGCACCACTTGCACAGCACATGGTACATCCATTTAAAGCCCTATTGTGGAATGTGTTATAAAATGTGTTGTGTGTCTAGCATTTCTCTTTTTATTTTATCTTGTCAATCGTTTTCATGTTTTGTCGTCTTTCCTATTCAATATCAGAATTTTTATGCATGTTTTCTGTTTGAGTAATGCTATATGCTTCTCAAATTTTTATTCCAAAAGTGCTTCTCAAATGATGTGACAGTGGATCATGTCTAATACAGTGGGCTCAGTTAAATTTTGATTACCATAATACAATATTCAATAATATTACCATAAATAATAATAGAAATACTAGAATTAGTCCTTCATTTGGCCACTATATGAGGTTTCATCCTCTTTATATTGGCTGTTCAAAATTGATACCTGCATTAATAGTAGATTTAGAAATTGATCCTTTCCCTAATTTTTTTTGTGTTATTTCGGACGTATATACCCCTAAAGTTTTATTAATTATCTGATACTCAATTAATGTGAAATATTGACTTTATTGTTTTCAAATTGTAACTCTCTTAGTAATTGAGGCGTGATATTAGCTACATGATTAAATCTCCTAAATTTCAGCCCATTAGATTAAATCAGCATTATTGTTCAATTCCAAACTGCCATTTTGAATTTTATACGAACTAAACAAAAGAAGAAAATGGAGATGGGTCTAATGAGCTTGAGGGTTTGGTGAGTGAAGGGTATGAGCTACTTGGGATTTTCAACTGGAGTGACCATTTTCCTATTTTGGGTTGGTTGGATTTGCAAGGAGTGAGAAAGAGATGCAGAGAGTTGGTAACTATGGTCAATGTTTTTGATTCTTCTGATGAGAGTTCTGGTGATTTTGTTGATGTCTTGCTTGATTTGGAGAAAGAGAACAGGCTCACTGACTCTGATATGATTGCAGTTCTCTGGGAATTGATCTTTAGGGGTACTGATACGGTGGCAATCCTCCTAGAGTGGATTCTTGCAAGAATGGTCTTGCACCCTGATATCCAAGCTAAAGCCCAATCTGAAATCGATTCAGTTGTCGGCAAAACCTGACCCGTATCAGATTCGGACCTTCCCAATCTCCCTTACCTCCATGCTGTTGTCAAAAAAACAAAAGAAGAAAATAATTCTCCAAGTCATCCACACACACTCTCTCTCTCTAGCCATTTCTCCCCCAAATCTCAATGACCACCAAATCAACCACTCTCATCGCCGGATCTGCTCTCTCTCATCGTCGGAGAATCTATCGACAATGGTCGACGAGCCGCGGCAGTGATGGCCGGTCGGGGGAGGAGGCGATTGGCGGCGCGATGGAACATGGTTAGGGCAGTGGGATCGCTCGGCAGTGAGATCACACCAAATCCATGTGTAATGTTGCTGTATTTTAGTGTTTAGACAGTTTTTGTTTAAATTTTCGACAGTGTGAGAAATTTCTCACAAAGTGTGGATTTATACTTTTGAGTTTTGAAGGTGAGTAATTTGTTTTAATTTGGTTAGAAAAAAAGGTGAGAAATTTCTCACTGTAATAGATAATAAAAAAAGGTGAGAAATTTGTTTTATTTGGTGGGAAATTTCTCATCAAATACGTTAAAAAGGTGAGAAATTTCTCACTGTAATAATAAAATTTCTTTGTTAATTCTTTCTCTTTCTCTCTCTCTATACATATATATATATATATATATGTATAATTAATCAGGATTTTGAATTTAAAACCATGATTTATGGGAGTTGGGCATTTATTAAATTTTCTCTTTTAATTCTCTCTCTTTCTATATATATATATAAAACAAATCTGGGTTTTTAATTTGAAAACCTGATTTATAGGAGTAGGGGTATTTTGGTCCTCAAAATAAATGAGGGACCAATTTTTAAGTTAACTTATAAGATGGATCAATTTCTAGATACGGCTACAATAAAGGACTAAAATGTAAAGGACCCAAATAATAAATACTTAGTACACATTTGTATTAAACACACTTGACTTAAATAAATATTGTGATTAAAAAATGAAAGATTACCAGACTCAATTGTTGACAATAGCCAAACAACAATACGAGTGTGCTATGCTTTTCAAATCTAAATTCCAAATTTACATCCCAAATAATGTTGCAGTGGGACCACTGTGGTATTATTTCAACATCCTCTAATTAAAATTTAGTGGGCCCATATCATTTGGGATGTGAATTTGAGATTTGAATTTGAATTTGGGAAGCATAGCATTACTCAATAGTATTACTATGTTATTCAAAACTTGAGTAACTGATTATCAGTAATGGGATACCCAATGTTATCCTTGATAGTTGCCATCCAAACGTGGCGTAAAAGTGATCCGTAATACTTGCGTTATAAATGCTCCCATATTTTTTTTTGGATATCTCGAATGTGGTAAGCATAGCGAGTCCGGATCCTGAGCAGTCATTGTAGCAGTACCCACGTGGTCACTTGCAGGACCACATATTTAAAAAAAAAAAAAAAACATTTTGAATACCAAAAAAAAAAAAAGGGAATTAAAAATAAAAAATTGTGGTGCTATAAGTGGCCACGTAAGTGCTGCCTATAGTGACTGCTGAGGATCCAAATCAAGCATAGCACTTGTTTTTTTTTTATGCATGTCAAAGACAGACCTTTACTTGTATTATACAAATACCAAAAGCTAATCAAATGAAATAACCAAGGGCCTAGTAGCCCAGTTGGTATCCGGTCTCTCACTCCTCTTGGAATGGGGGAGTTCGACTCCTCTTGGAATCGTCCCTTCGGGGAGTTTGCCCTTGGGGTAAAGTTGGGTTGTGGGTCTGTGGCCCTCCCTGTGTGAGTGCGTGGCGCCTGTGGGTACTTTGTTATCAAAAAAAAAAAAAAAAAAAAGTTGGTTGCTCAATGTGATAATATACTAAAAGCCTTTGTTAGAAGTTTGGTTTAGCTTATACAAATTTGAGTGAATTTGTTTAACACGAACTAAGTGTCTAAACTGAAATAACTTATTTAACTAACCTAACCTTTTTTTTATATACATAAATAATAATTTTTTTTTAATCTTCTTATGAGCAAAGGTTTCCCCCCAAAAGTATTGAATATAAATTAGAAAGCTTCACGAGTTAACGCACCTTAAATTTGAATTTAGATTTTCGACCAATTACGCCATGAGACAATTTATTTTTAGATGACTTAGAGCATCTCTAATGGGGCTATCAAATCCATTATCAAAGTCATAAAATGATAGCTCATCAAATTTAACCCACTCCAATGCTAGCCTAAATGCTATACCAAAATATGACAAAGTCATTTACATTATCAAATTTGAGAGCTCAAATGACTTTTGTCAAATGAGTGGGCCCCACGAATATTTGCAATATCAATAGATATATTTTGTGCTTTTACTTTTATACCCTTCCAAATGTCTATAAATAAAAAACTTGAACCCAATTTTTATATTGTGCTCTCTTGTCCAATTTTATTATTATTTTTTTTTCCTTTTAATATTTGGTTCAGTGTCACCCAAGATCCAATTGTTGGTAACTTGCAGGTACAAAATAATTGAGTGTCTCCATCTCCATGATTATGTATTTTTTTTTTTTAGATTAATGAAAATGTTAAGTTCTTGTTGAATTCATTAAGCCGTAGAGATTCATAGATTAACATTTTATTACAAGCATGCATACTAGCATTTAGCAGTATTGTAGGTGAAAGTTGAGAATGGTAGGTGAAAGCTGACTAGGAAAATGACAGTTGACCTAAAATTTGGTACTTTGGATGAAATCTACCATTGGAGCAGTATTGTCAAAATATAGCTTTTTGGTACTGTAGCAGTGTCAAATTATAACTTTGAGATAGAAAAAATAACTTTTTGCATTGGAGATGCTCTTACCTGATGACTCACGCCACACACGCACGCATGCACACACCCACAGCCACAATCCAAGTAATAGAACCCAAGAAATAGACCTGACACAAGCACGCGAAGCGTTCTACAATAAAGGAGGGGAAAAATCCCTCCCATTCCTCCATGGGGAAATTTGAACCCATCCACTCTCACCTGAAAAGAGGAAATGATACCACTTGACCACAAAACTCTTAGCGCCATGAGACAATTATAATAACGCATATAGTTATGAAACGTTAGGATTGCCATTTTAATACTCCCACCATTATTTTGTAACTACTCCCATCATTATTACTCAATGAAGTATATTTATAGATTAATGTTATGGTTTTTAAACTTTGTGTTTTAAATAGCTTCCCAACACATATGACAGAACGTCAAGTTGATTTTTATTGGAGGATATTAAAATGGTCTCATTATTATAATGATAATGTTCAAACCATCACATATATTGAAAAATAAATTAAGATACAAAATTTGGGAAGAAATAACATACTAATCCTTCATTTGGATTGAGAGAGCTGAAAAGAAGAGAAGAGGAACGAAACCACTTTTTCTCCAGTTCTCTCGTTTGGATAATTAAGTTGGGAGAGAAGAGAGCGTTAATGAAGAGAACTAGAGGACATGAGGAGAAAAAGAATTCAATTTTGGTTCTTTACAAATCGGAGAGACTGAGGAGAGAATAGAAAAGAATCATAATTAAATACTAACCAATATATCATCAATGTTTAATCTTATCTAATTCATTATCATTATTTAATAGAGAGTAAAAGAGTAAATTAATTTTAAATTCCTTCTCTTCTCTTCATCCAAAGATTTCAAACTAAACATGCTTTCTTTTCTCTCAATCCAAACACAGTGTAAAAGAACTCATCTTTACTTGTATAGTTGTATTATACCAAAAGCCAATAAATAAATGAACCTCCCTTGAGGTTTGACCTAATAACACTTACCTCTCTCCATATTTCAGAACTAACAATTACCTCGCTTATTTTTTAATTTCAGTAACATTTTACCTCCCCTATGTTAACAAGCCGTTAGAAAAATTAACGGAATGACGATAACATCACTTAATAACGATCTAAAGTGCCAAAATGACCCTTCATCTTGACTCACTTCTTACTTGAGCAAACCTCTGAAAATGGAAAGTTAATTTTCGATCTAATATTTTAAGTGGGTAAGACCCCTAAAAATGAAAAGTTGGTTTTTGATTAAATATTTTAAGTGGGTAAAATACCAAAATTACCCTTGCTCTTGACTCAATTCTTTCATCAATCTAACTTACCCACTTAAAATATTTGATCAAAAACTAGCTTTTCATATTTAGGGGTCTTACCCACTTAAAATATTTGATCGAAAATCAGCTTTCTATTATCAGGTGTCTACTCAAGTAAGAAATGAGTCAAGAGGAAGGGTAATTTTGTTATTTTAAATCATTATTAAGTGATGTCATCGTCATTCTGATGGTTTTTCTAATGACTTGTTAACGGGGGAGGTAAGTATACTAAAATTAAAAAATAAGAGAGATAGATATTAGTTCTAAAATGTGAAATGAAGTAAGTATTATTAGGCCAAAACTCAAAAAAGGCAGGTGATATTTACCCATAAAGAGAAATAATACACACTCGTTACCTCTCCCTCTCTCCTCTTGGCCATAGGCAAAACCGTCGTTGGTACTCAGACCGCTTTGTAAAAACACAAAACGCAAATTAACTAACGTTATCTTTTTCTCTCTCTAAAAGTCTTCCTTTCTCTCTCTACACTGTCTATCTGTATATATCTCTCTCCCTCGTCCTCTCTCTCTCTCTCTCTCTCTGAAATTTCTCATTGAATTTGATTTCCAAAGCCCTAGGGGGCCTAGATTCGAAACTGACCACCATCCATGTCTTCGACGAAGGGCTCGAGTAAATTCTTCACGATCGGGCTAGTTTCGTCATGGTACACATTGAACATTGGTGTTCTGTTGCTGAACAAGTACTTGCTCAGCAACTATGGATTCAAATACCCAATCTTCCTCACTATGTGCCACATGACCGCTTGTTCTCTGCTCAGCTACATCGCCATTGCTTGGTTGAAGATGGTCCCTATGCAGACTATTCGATCTCGACTCCAATTCATGAAGATTGCTGCCCTAAGTATGGTGTTTTGTGCGTCTGTGGTTAGTGGTAACGTATCGCTTCGGTACCTACCTGTTTCGTTCACTCAGGCAATTGGGGCAACGACGCCCTTCTTTACGGCGGTGTTTGCGTATTTTATGACGTTTAAGCGGGAGGCCTGGCTCACTTATGTCACTCTAGTTCCGGTTGTTACCGGCGTCGTAATCGCCAGCGGGGTATGAAACTTTTCATTGACGTTTTCGTTTTTTTTTTTTTTTTGGGTAATAGATATTGCAATTGCCTCAACATATTAATTAGGGTGACAAATTTTATTTAATTTTTTTTTTTAGGGTTGATAATTTTATTGATGTTTTTGGTGTCTATATTAGGTATTGCAATTGAAATGTCATACTATAATTTGAATAATTTATTCAAGTTATATTCCTGGTACCATATAGAGGAGAAGGAAATCAATGAATGCTCAAGCTTTGTTTGGTTGCTTAGAAAACTGACACTCCGTTTGGTATGATTTTAAAATAGAATAGAATTGAATTGGAGAAAATAGAAAAGAAAAGAAATGAATAGAATTGATTTACAATTCTAATTCTCATCTTTGGTTTGAAAGAGAAATGAAATGAAATGAATCACGGTCATTTACTACATTGCCCATATAAAGAGAGGAAGTGTGAAATATATAGGGGTAAGTTTGGTATATTACATTATTTCACTTAAAGTGAAATTATTTCTCATCAAATCCTACCAAAAGTGATAGGATTTGTTTTTGGGCTAAAACAAGAATTGGTGAGAATTGGCTAAAATTGAAAATCAATTCTTTTGTCAAATCAAACACAAGAATTGCCACAAACAAGAATTGCAAATCAATTCTTTTCTAGTTTGTAGCATACCAAACGGACCGTAAGGGACAAACAAAGAGAAATGTACTGTTCTAAAAATCGGCCTTCCCCTAGGCGTTTTTAAAAAATGGGCCAAGTGATTAGGCAGTCTATAGGCGGACCTAGGCCGCCTTATGCGGTCTAGGCGAACCGGGGTGAGATTGTAATTTTATTAAAATGATGAAAAGAAAAAAAAATATATACATACACTTTATTACAAACAGGTCACACACACACACACACACACACCGATTCATGAGTCACAGCAAAAAAAAAAAAGAGAGAATCGAAAGAGAGAGAGAGCACCGAGAGGAGAAGAAGAAAAAGAAGTAGATGAAGGAGGAAGAAGAAGAAGAGGAGGTATGTACCAAATTAGGGCTTTTCTCAAATTAGGGTTGCTTGCATCTTCCTCTCTCTCCTCCAAAGTCCCGTGTGTGTGTGTGTGTCGAGTGTCGACCGTGTGTGTATGTATATATAAACTTAATGTTTAAGTTTATTATTAATAGATCCCTTATAATTTTACCTATTTTCAATTAACACCATGTAACTTTTCTAGACATATCTATTATTTCTATTATTTGAACTCCAAATCCATAATTATTTCTAAACAACACCATATCTCCTATTTTATTAATTTTATTTATTAAAAAAAATCCGTTGGCCCGTCTAGGCCCCCCTCTACCGCCTAGAGATTTTTAGAACATTGGAGAAATGTAAGCTTTTAGTTTTGTGATTTATGTTCTCTTGATTTCTGAGATCATATGTTCACTACAACTAGCATATAATATTAAGGGGATTTTAGCGGAGGTTCTTGGTATTTGACTCATTTGGGGTACTAAAATTAGCTTCTCTTGTGTCCTGCCTGTACTTAAGCGACTAAGAGAACATCAACATTTTATCAATTTAATGGTCTAACTTTCGAGTCTTATGTTGTGCATTTTTGATTTGAAGTTTGTGGATTTCGTGAATCTTAACAACCTGTATTCAGTGGTGATTTCGTAAGCCGTCCCCATTAGGCTAATACCGGTAACTAATTATCCATTAAATAAGTTTAGTCATCTTAGTACGATAAACAATCTAGTAAATTTGTTTACGACTTCTGCATCTCAACAAAGATAATTTGTACTCTCTTGAATTAGCTGGTTCCAAAAATTACTGGAGTAAAGTGTTTGGCCTGTGACGTTTGTTTTCTTCTCCTTTGGTGGCCTTAGGGTGAGCCAAGTTTCCATCTATTTGGGTTTATAATGTGTGTTGGTGCTACAGCTGCAAGGGCGCTCAAAACGGTGCTTCAGGGGATTCTGCTTTCTTCTGAGGGGTAATGAACTTTCAGTTTAGCATATACTTGAGTGTGGGTGAATGGCATACGCTTTGACTTGCGGTAGAGTGAATTCTTGTTCTGGAAAAGGATACTGAAAATTTTTGTTGTGTTTGTGTTAGGGAAAAGCTGAATTCTATGAACCTCCTGCTGTATATGGCTCCCATTGCTGTTGTACTGCTGCTTCCTGCAACCCTATTCATGGAAGAGAATATAGTTGGTATCACGCTAGCACTTGCAAGAGAAGATATTAGGATCATTTGGTTACTCCTATTCAATTCGGCACTAGCATATTTCGTAAATTTGACCAATTTCTTGGTCACGAAACACACCAGTGCTTTAACCCTACAGGTATGCATCTGTTCCTGCTACAAGCTTCTTTTTACTGCAATTTAATGCGTTCATGCTTAGTGTTTAAAATTTTGTTTCGCATGGCATTTGAAAATGAGGAAAATTGTGAATTTTCTTTTATCTACAGAAATTGAAAATTTTATTGCTCCTATGATTTGTTATAGTGCAAGAAGTATGGAACTACTGAAGTAACAAGGAAAAAGAAAGGGTGTGAAGAGAAAATCTAATTAATCGATGTTCCTTTGGTTGTTCACATTTCAATGAGTTTCTTTCCCCTTGTATCTTGGTTGAAGACAATTAGATTCTTACATTAATTACTTAAATACAAGAAGGCCATCTTTAATTACTTAAAATGTGTACAAGGACAAGTGAGTTAAGCCAATGTGCAGAGATAGACCAACCAAAAAGATAGTTCAACAAATTAAACACACGTGGCCCCATGTCTAGCTTATGGACCATAAAATTGTGCCATCCGGTTTTTCTCATGTCTTACTTCCACAAATTATTGCTGGAATGCCATGGATAACATATTCCAAAGGCGCACAAAAGGGAGGAACATATATCGGAGCTTGTTAAGTTGCTCCATGTAAACAAGAAGACCGGTTAAATGCTTGCATACTGACTCATATATGCTAATAACCACTTAATCATTCAGCCACTGTTAATGGCTTTATCGAGTTTTTAGTTGTGTCCAACTTCGAAAATTAAAATACTTTCTTTTCCAGTTCTGAAGAATGCCCATCATAAAAGGCTAAAAAATTAAGATTGTTGCCAGTCATAAATTCATAATTGTGTGAATATTGCATTAGCCTTGGTTTCTTGCCTTCGGAAAACCAATTTATTTTCCTTGTTGACCAGAGTTGGGCTGACCATTTAAACTATACCCAGATTTGGCAACGAAGTGAGAAAGGGTGAGATTGCTGCAGATAAGATATAATGCGGGGAAATATCCTCATCTATGTTTTGTCGTAATAACCTTTTGGTGTAGATATTCAACTCTCCACAGTTCAGTATTCATAAGTCTTCATTATTTTATACTTTTCAGAACATACTTTGTGTTTGTTGTATGTTATGATAAAGAATACTTGTTTGGCCTTCCAGGTCCTAGGAAATGCGAAAGGAGCTGTCGCGGTGGTGGTCTCGATATTAATATTCAGAAACCCCGTCTCAGTTACTGGAATGCTTGGGTACACACTCACAGTCTTTGGAGTTGTCCTCTACAGCGAAGCCAAGAAGCGTTGTAAATGACAGATTACTTGGGGGAGCATTAGGTGAAAATTCCAATTTTTTTTTTTTTGATTTGTGTTACCGCCACATGAGGATTGAGTCAATCTTCTGGACACAACTTTGATTGGTGTCCTGAAACTTGCCTCTAAGTTCTATTTTTGTCTCGATACCTGGGGTTCAGGTTTCAATCTGTATCAGACTATCAGCAACAACCAGTAGAGAAATAGCCCGAAGTAAAAAGTTATGGAAAATGACTCGTTTCTCCCCATTCCCGGCTTCGGGTTATGGTGAAAGCTCTTTTTTTTTTTCAGTAAACCATTATAGCATTGGGCCTACACAGTCAGCTTGTCATAAGAATTCTCAGATTGATTAATTAATGAACTACACTCACAATAATTATTATTATTATTATTATTTTTTAAATCATTATGGTTGTGTTTCTGTTGTATTTGAGGCATTGAGTTTATCTGCTTGTACTTATTTATTGTCAAGTTCAGTGCCTGCAGATCTTGATATTCTCTCCCCAAAAACATCAAATTCATGCGTTCAGAAAACTGTAATATTTGCATTGAACACTCTTTAAGGGCCTGTTCGGTTACGTTGCAGTTTCAGTTTTTAGTTTTCAGTTTTATAAATTCTGAACACGTAAGCTAGTTATTGTTTTCTTTTGGGCTCAACTATATTTTACACCCTCTTAGTTTACCCTTTGTGTCAACTTGGTCCCTATAGTTTAGAAACAATCATTTTAGTCCCTGTAATTTTATAACTGCACTTATGAAACTACAAAGGTAGAAAATGTATTTAACCTTATTCTTTTTATAAAAGCGAAAACGGAAATTTGAAATATTTTTTTCCTGGTTTTGTGGTCCAATTTCGTTGTCATTGAAAAAACTAAAAAATAAAATAAAAAAAAAACACAAAAAAGGTTAGGGCTCGCATGGGACCCACCACTTTCCATTACTAATCATTCTCATTTTATCTATAAAAAGTTGTGGGTCTTACTCTTTCAATGAGTTGCTTGGGTGGAAAAATTTATTATACAACTAAAGTAATTGAAAAGGAAATCGAAAGTTTTTTTTTTTTTTGGAAAACGGGTAAATAAATTCCAAAAAAATGGCGTACAAAAGTACAAAGGGCATATCCAAAAAAAAACAATAAGCTCAAGTAATACAGAAACTATGAAACAATGGCATGGGAATCTTTCTAGAGCCAAAAGCAAAGAAAGAAACTCATCCAAGACCTAGTTCAACAACAGAATGAAAGCACACATCAAAACAAAATCAAGATCTATGCCGCCCCTTAGGACGACTTCCACTAAATTTCATCTTGACTTCCTTCTTCTTCTGTTTGGATTCTAGCAAAAAAAAAAGGAAATAAAAGCCGAAATAGCATACCCCCATTGGCGTAGAGACTAAAGACAGAGAGAGAGAGGGGTGAAGGGTCTGATGTGTCAACAATTCAGAGTAAGTTTTTTGCTCAAGCATACTTGAAGTTAAAAAAATAAAAAATAAAAAAAAAAGAAGCCTGACGGGCTCCGTTTTCAATTTTTAAATATTTGAAAAAACTTTTTTCTATTTTCACAAATTTCGAAAACGTTTTTTTTGCAAAAAAATAAAAATAAAAATAAAAAGGTCAAATTACACTGTCCTCCCCTGAGGTATCTGACAATTACAAGGACCTCCCCTGCGTTTTCTAAAATTACACTCACATCCCTTCTATTTTGAAAATGACTTTTATACCCTTGGACAAATCATCAAAAAAAATTATCCACTATCTTTTAAAAATGAAAAAAAAAATACTAACAATTATGAAAAAAATTTAAACCAAATCAAGCTTTTACTAATTTTTTTTTTTTTTTTTTTTTTATAAAAAATGTCAACAGTAAATTGAAAAAACTTAAAAATTATCTACTACTTCTTTAAAATGATAAGAATAATGACAATATTGAAAAAAAAAATCAACAATTGTTTTTTTTTTTAAATGAATAGTCATATTATATTTCTGTCAGCTTTATATTTTTAAAATTGTGAACTTGCTCTCAATATTGTGAATAAGCTGCTCCAATGAAACTTAATTAGTACACGCCTTGCACGGGCATTTCCCTAGTATATATATACATATTTAAGACTCTACTGAGCATGTTTTTTTTTTTTTTTTTAAATAATAATAAAGCAGACAAAAATGCAATATAACTATTAATTTTTTAAAATTTTGTTGTTTTTTTTTTTCATTATTGTTATCATTCTTTTCATTTAAAGTGGTAATAGATAATTTTATTGATAATTTTTTTATGTTTTTAAATTATTATTGATATTTCTAAATAAACGTGTAATGCTAAGCATGTGGCAGTGGATCCAATCCAGTTGATTTGATTGGTTGTGATGTTAAAGTGGTTCAACTTTAGTCCCACTTCAACATCATTTGGGATGAAAATTTGGAAAACATAGTATTACACTAAATAAATGATCTAATATCTTTCACGTAGTACTTGGATAAAAAAAAATTAATGAATTAATATTAAAAAATTAAATCTGTAAACGATTGTAAGTTAAACTAAAGATTATAAAACCTAAATTTGAAATTTTTATAAATTTTTTTTTCGAGCTACAAATTTTTATAAAAATTTTTATAAAGTTAGGGTTAAAAACTATAAATCTAAATCTATTAAATTTGCTAATGTATATAATTTTATCTAATGCGCGCGCACACACTCACACGCAAATACACACACACACGTACATATATATATATATATATATAATGAGATAAGAGGTAAATTAGTAATCTTACACTCAAAAAGTAGGTGGAGGGGAGGTGAGTGTTATTTTCCAAACTAGAGGGGATGTCCCTATAATTATCATATACCTCAAGGGAGGTCAGTGTAATTTGCCCAAATAAAAAATGTTACCAAACGTGTTTCTAGTTTTTGTTTTCTGAAAAAATGAAAATAGATATAGAAAACAGACAATCGCAACGTTACCAAATGACTCTTAACAAACATGTTTTCAGTTTTCGTTTCATACAACTTTCGTATAACGGAAGCAAGAACTGAAAAGTTGAAAAATGCATCAACGTGCACTAGTCTCGTAAATGTAGTATATCTCCCTGGGCTCTCTGGAAATACTGGTAAATGTGAGTAGTACGGAAAAGCTTCTTCACCCACCTGAATTTTATCACTTCTACGTGCAAGTTGAAACTTTTTTTCACCCAAGTTGCCCGACCACTCAATGGAGTTGTTCTTGAAGCATAAGCAGATCATGGGTCCATAATGTCAGAAAAATTAGTTTGAGGGATTGTAGAAAATATACCAAGCTTTCTCCGTTTTACTTGTATATTTGTTTTGTGAGCTATTTTAAGTGGTTGGAAAATGCGTTTTATGTGTAATAAATATAGAACACATGGAAAACAACAATTCATAGGGAAAAGAACAATAGACGATTATTCACTAAATGCAAAGTATGAAACAACAAGAAAACCTCACTCACCGAATGTTTAGGCTTTGTTTGGTTCACGGATTTCGTGAAGGAAAGGAAAACAAGATGGAAAACTAGTCCATCCGTAAGGCAAAATGAACTTGTTTTTCCATGGTATATTCCTTTCCCCTCTCTTTTATGTCAAGAAATCCATGAACCAAACAATGCCTTGGCAGTAAACTACACAAAAGTTCACACCACTGAAAGTCAATAGTTAAATGAAGCAGATTTTACAAGGAGCCTAACTCAGAATTCAACATAACTGTTCTCTGTCCTAAATATTTTCCCTTGATAATGCCAACTACACAAAAATTGCACCCCAAATCTCACTTCAGAAAGTTCACTGCAATATAAAACATACTAACACACTAATGACATTTTCCTATAAGGTGATTAAAATCCAGGAAAAATAGAATTACTCAACATCCATAACCTCAGCTTCGCCATTAGTTTCTGACTTGGGCTTGAATTCCACTGTAGGCTTGATTTCCACTTCAGGCTCTTCTGTGTCTACTTCAGGCCTACACTCCACTTTAGGCTTGGTTTCCACTTCAGTCTCTTCTGTGTCTACTTCAGGCTTAGACTCCACTTTGGGCTCATCCGTATCCATTTCAGGCTTAGACTCCTCTTTAGGCTTGGTTGCCACTTTGGGCTTGGTTTCCGCCTTAGGCCTGGTCTCCACTTGAGCCTCATTCTCTTCATCTTCTTCTATCTTGGGAGCTAAATAAAACCTGATGTAACCAGTCTCTGCAATTTTGTACTCAACCACCACAGGTAGCTCCGAAGACAAGCTGATTGTGACTTGGTTCGCCAATGGGGTGGCCTTTGTGAAGGAATTCATGTACCTCAGTGCAAATGTCAATGAAACGGGCACCTGCATTTCGATAATGGTAGCTTCTTCTGGCTGAATTGTATAGTGAAGAAAGGTAGATGGGTATTAGCCATTAGTTACTACATGTATTATAGTGCAGAAAATTAAAGAAAACGAGTATTGGGAGAGCGAAATAAACATACTGCTGCTAAATATCCAATCTCCACTGCTTTGTGCAGATTGCAGAAACAAGAACTAGGAAGACGTTATGCATCAAGGATAGTAGGCATTTTGAGTAGCCAAAAAACAATATTTGGCTTCTTGTGTTTTATGATTACCCTTTTACATCACCCACTGGAGTACAAGTACTCGTGTCGGGATGGCTGCCCTTTGGAATGACATTATCGGGATACTTTTCACCAATTGTAATTACACTATCTTCTTATTTTTCAACTTGTTCTAGTACAATTTTCATAAAGGAGTTTTACATGTTTCACCTTTTTAAGTCGGTAGTGTATTTTGTACGAGTACATGAGTTTGGCATTGACAGAAGCCCATGTTCAACTTCAACAGTAAATTGGCTCATAGAAGCCCATGCTTAACTTCAATAGTAAATTGTATCTCTCTACACACGTATCTATCTCCACCTCTACCCTTCTTTTAGTTTTTCTTCCCCTCTTATCTAAGTTATACTATTACTACCATGTTACCAACAAACAGTTAATTCCATTCCAAACACAGCATGTCTTTTTTCGTAAAGCTTCGATGAGCACTAAACACTGGACTAGAAGTCTAGAACAAACAAACCTTGTCCACTGAAGTATTCTGCCTGCAGACAATGTTAGCTGTCCCAATGTCACCCCTGGTGGAGAACTTCACACCTTCCTTTGTCACAGATATAACAACTGCAACAATCACAACCCCATTACATATAAAAAAAAACAATCGGCATTTTGGATTTGTGGCTACGCAGCAGAGAATTGGGAATTGTGATTTCATTTAGTATCAAGAAAAGAGAAAAATGAAGGAACAAATGAAAAATAATTACGGTACCAGTATCTCCTATTGAGCTGAGGTCTTTGCAAATCCTAGCAAACTCGGCCGATGGCATTCTAACAATAGCTTCATATTCTGCTTCCGGAATCCCAAGATGCTCACTATCAATGTCCATCAGCTTCATCTCAAAATCCGCAATTTTATCTTGAGCTTCATACCAAGAAGTAATAAATTTCAGTGCCCAATTACAAGCAAAAAAAAAAAAAACCAACAAATTTGATCATATACAGAGTCAATACTTTGAAAACATAAACTAACATAAACCAAATATTAAGGTAAGGGTGGAATAGTATTAACAAAATCGAAACAAGAGCCAGTAGATAAACTTCAGAACCCAAATAAAAGAAAAGGGAAAAAAAAATATCAAAGAAAACCCCTAAAAATCTCCAAAAAAAAAAATTGATTCAAATACAAAGTTAATGATAATAGATTAAAAACACAAACGAACAATGTTGGGGCAAGGGATAGAATCAACAAAATTGAAAGAACCTAATAAAACCCTTAAAAAATTCCAACAAATTTGATCATATACAGAGTCAATAAATTGAAAACATAAACCAAATATCAGGGCAAGGGATGAATAGCATTAACAACGAAACAAGAGCCAGTAGATAAATTCCAGAGCCTAAAGAAGAAGAAGCCCAAAAAAAAAAAATAGCAATATCAAAAGTAGTATCAAAGAAAGGCCCCCAAAAAATCTCAAACACAAAATGAAACATTAGGGCAAGGGTTTGTTTGATGGGAGACACATACTAGGGCTTTCGAACATGAAAGTGACGGAATCGCTGCCGTCATCGGCCTTGATAGTGACAATATCATCGTTTCCGGCGCATTTTAGCATCTTGGCCATGTTAGTGAGGTTCATCCCCATGGAGAGGTTACGATCGCAGCGGTAGTGGTCGAAGCCTTCGGATCGGAGGAGGAGGGCGACCAGGGCAACGTGGCTTGAGTCCATGGCTTGGAGAGAGAAGCCTGTGGATGAGCAGTCGAAGTTGGCGTCGTTCACCAAGTCTTTGATTGCTTCCATAACCTTCTTCAGTAGACTCCCCTGTATCAACCTTAGCTCCAACATCTTCTTCTTCTTCTAACCTTAACCTTCGTTTCAGATCACAAACTGTTGAGTAAAACTGTTTTCTAGAGAGAGAGAGAAGAAGACCCCTGTTTGGGTAGATTTTAGGATAGAGAAATGAATTGGGAGGGGGCATGTTTGGCGGGAAAAAAACATATTATTTCCCGCCACAAACAAAACGGGCTGGGCAAACACAACCGTTCAATTGTGGGGCCGGTTGGACCCGTTTTTTTTTTTTCCACTTCTTCTCTTTTAAATTAAATAAATAAATAAGCATTATTTTGATATATGGTAAATATAATACTATTTATAAATTCTGCAAATTGTAAAATAAATTTGTCAATACTTACATTTTATATTTAAATTAGAAAATAAGAAAATCTCTCTCTCTCTCACTCAATTTTTTTTTTGTTATTTTAGAAAGAAAACTTGTATACTCGTGAAATTTCTAATGCTTTGTTCGATTTATGCATTTAGTGAGGCGGAAAAAAAAAACTACTAAGGAAAACACTTTTGTTTATTTGTTTGATTGATATAGATAATAGGAAGGGAAAAAAAAATATAGCTAGAAAAAAAAAATTATTACTCACTTTGCTTTCATTTTCTCCTTTGAGTGATAAAATCTAAAATTTGAAAAATGTTTATTTATGCATAGAAGAAAATTGTGATGTCTCATATGAATAAGGAATTATTAACTAATAAAAGTGTGAGTGCTTTATAAAAATACGACAAGCTCTAATAACTTGGTATTAAATATTTTGGGTTATGTTGTGGATTTTATTCAAGTTACTAGGCCAGCAGACTAAGGGCATTACAAAAACGCACAAAAAACACACAAGAAAATCAGTATTCTTTCTAGTTTTCTTTTTCCTATTCTGTTCATCTTTTAAAATTTACAAACCAAACAGACTCTGTGAAGATGGTATCAGGCTATCAGCACATAGGGGTGGGCATTCGGTCAGTTCGGTTTGGTTTGACATTATTCAGTTCGATTTGAGTTTGGTTCGGTTTTGAGGATTATCAAATGTTAACTGACTAAAATATAATTCGGTTGGTTTGGTTCGGTTAACTGAATTACAAATTCGGTTCGGTTTTTTTATTCGGTTAACCAAATTGTAAAAAACCCAATTTTTATTTTTATTTTATTTTCATTTTTCTCAACTTTTTAATGTTTTTTTTTTCCTTTCTCTTTCATATTGCAAAAAAAGTATACTTTTATTTGTTTTCAATTGTAAAAATACTTATATTTTATTATCTATAGTTATGTATAAGTATATTAATAATATAGAAAATAAAAATAAAAAATAAAATTTCGGTTTTTTGGTTCGGTTTGGTTTGCCTATAGGCAACTGATAATCGAACTGAAATTTTTAATTCGGTTCAATTTTTAACCGAACTGAAATTTTTAACTGAAATAACCGAACTAAAATTAAAAATTCAATTCAATTGATTCGATTTGTTCGGTTAACCGAACTGTTTGCCCACCCTATCAGCACATGAGTCTTGCACGGGTGGTTTGATGATCAGTGATCACTTTCACTATTACTACTGAAATACTTTAAAGTTTTTTTTGGGACAAAAATACTTAAAAGTTTCCGCCTCCCAAGTCTTTTACCAAAGCAAGCAACCAGTGACACATGTCCCATGCTTTCCAATCCAAAATTCTTTACATCTAGTTTTTCGAAAGAAAAAAAAAAAAAAGAAAAAGAAAAAGACATTAGCCAGATGAAACCTTTAGCACCAAGAAATTCTAAAAGGTTCACCATTTTGGGCTAAAACTTGAGAACAATTCAGAATAGCATAAGATTATATCTGTAATGTCTCTTTAAAATGAAACCTCTATACAAAGAGAGATATCAAAAGAGCAAAAATTTAATACTCTGTCCGTTTCAAATTGCAAAGAAGTTAGTTGGACGCGAGTAAGTATTCTATACGATGGTGGTGATACTAGTGATTCGATATCACTGCACTAATACACACATAGTATAGTACTTTTGGGGCAAATCTTTTCCCTAAAATTAAAAATAGGGTTAATAACATTTTATCTCTCTATGGTTAGATCTATTTTCACTTTACTCCTCTGTATTTTAAAAGTGGGCATTTTCTCCCCTGAAGTTAGGTCTATTTTCACTTTACTCCCTTGTATTTCAAAAGTAGACATTTACCCCTCCTGTGATTTTGGACTAAAGCGAAACTGTAAAGATTTCCTTCAAAACTGATAAAAATTCTAAAATTGGCCAAAAATATTAACACTTAACCTCCTTTTGTGAGGTTAATTTTGGAACAAAACCCCTATGTGAGGATAATGCTGCCATTTAACCCAACTATCTAGGGCTAATTTTTAGCACTCAACTCCTTTATGAGGCTAATTTTAGGGTTAACTGTCTATGTGAAATTAATTTGACTCTTAATCTCATTCGTGGGGCTAATTTTTAACATTAATCACTGCGTGGGGCTATTTTGAGAGAAATCTTTACAGTTTCATTTTAGTCCGAAACCAGAAAGGGGGTAAATGTCCACTTTTAAAGTGCAAAGGGTAAAATAAAAATGGACCTAACCATAGGACGATAAAATATAATTAACCCTAAAAAATAACTTATATTTAAATAATAAAATTTTGGATAAATTACACAAACCTCCCCTGAGGTTTGCCTTAATTACACGGACCTCCCCTGAGGTTTCAAAAATTACACAGACCTCCCTCGAGGTTTGTAGTTAGGTAACAAAACGCCCCCTCCCCTAACGTCTGTTAGTTTTTTTTTACATTAGCCTCCCCTAAAAATTACAATTAGCCCCCCTAATATTATAAAATTGTCATAATAATCCCCATTTCTCTTATATTTTTGTGTTAATTATAAAATCCCTCCTCCATCCTATGTTTTTGGGTTAATTTTTTTAGCATTAATTTATATCATCTACACAAAACACATTTAAATAGGTCCAAAAAATTTATTTTCCCTGAACAAACCTCTGTCAAGCCCCCCGTATTAATTTTCTAGATCCGCCCATGCCCCTATACTTCAAAAGTGGACACTTAACCCCTTGTGATTGTGGACTAAAATGGAACTATTATTATTTCACTCAAAGAGAGTTAACCCCAAATATTAACATCACAAAATGGGTGAAGTGTTTATATTTTTAACCAATTTTAGAATTTTCCTCAGTTTTGAGTGAAATCATAATAGTTCCATTTTAGTCCACAATCACAGGGGGTTAAGTGTCCACTTTTGAAGCATAGGGACAGGGACGGATTTAGAAAATTAATACGGGGAGGGGGGCTTGACAGAGGTTTGTTCGGGGAAAATATTTTTTTTTGACCTATTTATATGTATTTTGTGTAGATGATATAAATTAATGCTAAAAAAATTAACCCAAAAACATATGAAGGAGGAGGGATTTTATAATTACCACAAAAATATAAGATAAAGGGAGTTTAGTATGACAATTTTATAATATTAGGGGGGCTAATTGTAATTTTCAGGGGAGGCTAATGTAATAAAAAAAAACTAACGGATCGTTAGGGGATGGGGTGTTTTATTACCTAATTACAAACCTCGAGGGAGGTTCGTGTAATTTTCAAAATCTCAAGGGAGATCTGTGTAATTAAGGCAAATCTAAAAAAAAAAATTGTGTAATTTACCCTAAAATTTTATTAATTTGTGATACCAAATTCACTCAAAGTCAATTCCCCCTCCCTCCCCCAAAATAAAGAAGTAAAACAATACCACATCTTTGAAAAATGGATATTTTCTCATTGGACGGGGAGAGTATATATTTTTGTCTTATTACAATTTACACCGCAGGGTGGATTAGGTAATTTGCGTTGCCTATAGTTATAGCACAATGGTGGATTTGCATTTGCAATTTGAAATGGCAACATAGATAACATGACATTCTAGTTACGTGGAACCATCTGAGCCCCTCGTTTGCTAACTGGGGAGTCCTCTGATCAACAACCCAATGCAAGCTCAATTCCATACACCCTGAAGTAGGTTATAATTCCTCCAACCACCCCGCCCCTTCTGAACCACCAAAACAACTGTAATTTTGTAATCAAACGTCTCACCTCCAGCTAAACTACGCAGGGTGCGTACTTCACCACTACTCCACTGATTCCATTCTCTCTCTCTCTCTCTCTCTCTCTCTCTCTAAAAACAAGTCAGTAATCGCTCGACATCCAAGGAACCCATCACCATGTCTCTCTCTCTCAAGAACTCCATCTCCCTCTCTCTCCTCGTTTTCTCTCTACTCATCGCCGGAACCACCTCCCTCCCCCGCGCCACAATCGGCGTCACCTACACACCCACCCCCACCTCCACCTCCACCTCCACCTCCACTTCCAACCCACCACCAGACCACGTCGCCGCCGCCCTCCACTCCCTCAAGGTCACCGCCGTCCGCCTCCCTGAACCCAACCCAGAAGTGGTCCGCGCCTTCTCCTATTCCAACATCTCTCTCCTCCTCACAGTCCCCAACCACCTCGTCTCCTCCTTCGCCGCCAACCGCTCCGCCGCCCTCGTCTGGCTTTACTCCACCGTCGTCCCCTTCTACCCCCGAGCCAAAATCTCCACCATCTCCGTCGGCTCCGACGTCCTCTCCACCTCCTCCGACGACCTCTCCGGCGACCTTCTCCCGGCGATCCGCAACCTCCACATCTCTCTCCACGACCTCGGGATGCGTAAAATCACCGTCTCGACGACCTTCACGTTCGTCAATATCATGACGACGTCGTTCCCACCCTCTGCCGCCGAATTCCAAGAACCCATCTCGGGACTCATCATCAAACCGCTGTTACAGTTCTTGGCTGAAACGAACTCCTCGTTCTTGATCAATCTCTACCCGTACAATGTTTACAATCTCAACTCCGAAATCCCAATTGGGTACGCTCTGTTTCAGGAACACCCATTTAACTTCCGGGACGATCTGGTCACCGGAGTCCGGTACCGGAACTTGTTCGACATGATGGTAGACGCGGTGATCACCGCAATGGCGGTGGCGGGTCACGAGAATATTCCGGTGATCGTGACGGAGACCGGGTGGCCGAGCTCCGGCGAAAAGAACGAGCTCGATGCGAGCCGGGTTTATGCCGAGATTTACATCAAGGGTTTGATTAATCATCTAAAATTGGGACTCGGGACGCCGTTGAGAAAGGAAGGTGTTGCAGAGACATACATATACGAGCTGTTTGATAGTGAGAAGCAGGGGACCAAAACGGCGTCGCATTGGGGGCTATTTTATCCGAACATGACGAAGAAGTATGATATTGAGTTCTCAGGCTCCATCAGGATTGGTTGGTATGGTATGGGTTGGATTGAGTTGGTAATTGGGATTTTGATGATGATATATTTTTTTTTACTGTTGCAGTAGGGGTTGAGATGTTCTGATGATACCCAACTCGATCTGGTTTTTACTCGATTGGTAGAATTTTCAGATTTAGTGATTTTTTTTCCCCCTCTGTTTCATGAATTTGGTAGTGACGAACATTTGAGGGGTTTGTTGATGTTCTGGAGTACAGTGTGGTGTTGATTCAATTTTGGAGGGAAGGTTTGTATGAGATTTGGTTTTAAATTTCATGAATATATGATCATGACTTTATAGCTAGCTAAATCTTTTTTGTCTTCAATGTGAGAAGGACTTTTTGAGTAATTAAATGCTATTTTAATCCCAAATTTTGAATCCCAAATCAAAATTTGGAAAACATATAGCATTATTCATGTTTTATGATTGAATGAAATTTGATGGAGTAGTTTTTAGTGGATGAATGAATGAGACTTTGAGGCGTACCATGAAACTGGGGCACCAGTTTCTACTCTAAAGCCCTGATTTCATGTACAAAATGCCCATTGTTGAAGGATAACGAGTGAATTTTGTGCTTAGAGGATATATAATTGGGATTATTATAGTTTAGGGAAAAACTAGACTATTATTAACATCCAAATCCTAAAATATCTTGAATTTCTTTGCAAAGTCTTTCTTTTTAATCTTATTTATGGGTGTATGTAGTTCTGTCATAATACAAGTTTTATATATATATATATATATATATAGTGAAAATAGTCAATATAACCGGACTAGTTAATGTGCTACCAAATATATACCCTTATTTGAGTGGGAGGACGATGAATCAGAAGCACATAGATAGAATTAGGTAGAGAGCTAGGTTAAACCACCATGGTGATGGTGTACTGTTTGCTATTCTTCTGCCCATGCATAGGCTGTTAATGAGAGGCGCAACAATTTAATCAATTAAGTTCACCCACCAACATTATACATTTCAGAAAAATAGTTTTATCCAAAACTCTTGCCCTAATCACCCAATTTTCTGAGCAATCACAAGAAGTCAAATTAAAGAAAATGTCAATTCAAACTACAAAAATGATAGTACAGTAACTCTTTTATAACAGAGTCTTTGAAAAATAAAACTAAAGCCGGGTGAGATTGGTGCCTTAATTGCAAAAAGATTCTAGTAAGATGACAAAATATAAAACAATGCCATTTGAAAAAAAAAAAAAAAAAACTTGATGGACAATGTGAAGCTCTGTTGAGATCTTAAAGAAAGGGGCCAATTTATTTTGGTTCCAAAGAGACAAGAGATAGTCTCTTTGAATTTTCAGAAAGATTTTGTTCACCATTAGGTGTTTCTTCTCTGTTGTCCTCCCACCCAACTAACTACCCAATCTGATGAGGATTCAAAATAAAAGCCAAACAAGTGAATTTAAAAATAAACATCAGAAATGGGGCAATAATAAGATTCATACAGACAATTTACTCTTAAGAATTTTATTTTTGTTTCCTTCGCAAATAAGAAGAGAATAGAAAAGACTTCCACATAAATTCAGCACTTTGATTGCTTTGGATGTTAATGACAGTTAGTTATTTCCCTTAATTGGAATAATCCCACATAATTAAATAGTAAAACTTGGATTTTTAGTCCGTTTAGAATTACATACCCACCAGATGTTGGTATGATATAATTCACTTAGAATTACTGAAATGCGGTTTATATCTGAAAATTTGATATACAAATTAATGGGTTTTGGTTCACATTTGGTAAGCATGGGTTTTTTTTTTTTTTTTTTTTTTTCTTTCAGGGAATTTATTTGGTAACCTAAGCATGATAACGGGACCATTTATATACAATCAATCACTCAGGATTAATCCTAGGTCGTTGATTGGGTGTTTGAGTGCCTGCTAACACTCTTGCTAGATTTGAGTCAAGCTATGGCACAACTGATTTTAGGGAAAGCCTTCAAGTTCTCACCTGTCATTGATTTCCAACGAGACTTGCTGTTGCAAGCAAATAGCATTTGGAAAAAAAAAGTTCTATCAGAAGAAATGTTGTTACACTATCAGATGACATCTTTAAAAAGTTACTATCATCATAGCATGTGATACCAAAGTTACAATTAAGAGTCAGGCTGTAAGCTAAGAAATTAAATGTATGTACATCGGTAACTGTCATACCATATGTTTGGATTGAGTCTTCTAAACAACTTAAAAATCGTCTTCATTGCCTTAACATGCTTTCCTCTGAGTCTGGAGTCTGGGCTACCATTTGCCCAGTTTTGGGCCGTTTGGCGTATATAGGACTTCCAAATACATACAGGCTCTTAGTTACCGGACCCATATTGTTCGGACAACTCTAATGCCACAGTAATGTAGATTGTAGAACCTGAGCACTTAACACAACTAGTCAGTCATAGTTGCATTGAGTGCTTGCTTTTTGAAAATGCACAATATGCGCATGCCATATTAATTTATCAATAATGCTACGGGCACAAATACTTTACACAAACACTTACAAACACACTTTATTTTTCTCATGGGTTAGCACTGTGGGATCCATTGAAATTATCCGGACCACACAGTACCATCAGGAGAGAGATATAGTGTATTTGTAAGTATTAACGTAAAGTGTTTGTGCCCCAAATATTACCTTAGTATAAATGTCATTTTTTGGTCATGGAAAATCCATTTCTGTTCTTGCAGTCCCCTTGAAAAGGATGAAACCAGTGTGAAAAATGCTATGTCTTCCATATTCGAATTACATATTTAATTTTCAAATACTTTGTCAGTTGTATCACATGTAATGGTATGGAGTACCATCGACTACTACAACCGCATGTGGTACAAATATTAAAGCATTTACGACTTAAATTTGCGAAGCATACTCATCCGCCCTAATTGGTGTAGCATAACAAAAACATATTATATCATTCAGCTTTTCAGATTATAGCTTTTAGAACTCATTGGCCTTATTTGATGTAGCTTTTCAGAAGCAATGATTAAGTTGTAATGGTGTTTGATAACAAAAGCTGTCAAATAGCTTATTTGTTGTATAATTCTCCAAATGCCCTTAAGTTGTAGTGGTGTTTTGGACTAGTGAGGGGTTTGATTCAGTTGGAGATATTGATGTCAATAGAAAGAAAAAATAAATAAAAGAAAAAGTTGTCTAATAAAAATTCATTAATTGACAAAGTATGCTCTAACTTAGAGAATTACCTCTAGCTTCAAATAAGTTGACTTTTAGGCCAGTTGAGAAAAGTTTTAAGTTCTAAATCAAAAAGTCATACAAAACACTTCATTTCAATTGCATACATCTTACACTCCCTAGATCCCGCAATAGCCGGAGCCTCATGCACTGAATTGCCCCTTTTAGAGTATTGGTGTAAGGCTACATTAGTAAAATAGCAATTTAATCAGGGCGGGACGGGTTTTAGTCGGTAGCTACTATCAATTACCACTTCTACTCCTACACCTATAGGGTTTTGATACTCCTATTACACATCCTCCAAACCCGTTCCATTAGGGGTAGAGCGAGGTGTGAATTTTTGTCGTCCCTAAGTTCTCTAGTCTTTCAACACTCTTGAAATACAGTAAAATTTTCTCGGTCTTCCATATTTCTCCCTAATTCTCTAATCTTCGTTGAATACTTTCACATCCCTTGTCAACATCTCTAGACACATGTTTTACAGAGTTTTATCGATAGAGATGGCGAAGGTGTGTTTAGTTGGAGAGGATTTTTTTGGTGCATATGAGCAAATTGGTTATTTGACAACTTCCCGGTGTTAGCTAATTAGTAATTGATTTTAGATAGATGATGGGTCATTTGTTCAATTTTTTATTCAGGGGTATTAGTGAAAATAAGTTAGAGTTTAGGGGTGTTTGTGTAATTTACTCTAAGTACTACCCCTAAATTAAATTAGGGATAATTATAGATACAACCCCTATGCCCCTTGTAATTCAAACTGTGTGACTAATACCCCTATACTTTATACTAAAGTCAAACAGTTAGCAATTCCGTTAAAACTAACAGGCATAAGCCATGTTTGGCAACAACTTTTAGAGTTTATCAATAATTATGAACTCCAAAAACTAAAATAAATTATTTAGCAAAATAGTCTCTATAATTGCAATGGGCGAAAATCTACCTTGGACAATTTATACCAATTGCAATTTCTTGTGATTTTATTGTAAAAGAAAAGAATCTACCAAACGATCCACACAGGGTATTAGTAACCAATTTGGAATTACAAGCGGCAAATTGAAAAACGTGCTCATCAAAAGGGGTCAAAGTAACAAATACTTCACTAAACAAGATTTTTTTTCCGTTAATTTGAACTAAATTGCTAACTATTTTAGTATTTTACTTTAGTCCAAACTAACAGAATGTTATTGACACTACACTACTACAGAGGTATAGTGAAAATGAGTTAAATACATGGGTGTATTTGTAGTTAAATTATTCACTTCTTTCCTTGAAGACCAAACCAAACCTGAAATTCACTGTATCGATTAGAGAGAGAGAGAGAGACAGAGAGAGAGAGAGACAGAGCGGGGGGGAGAGGTTCCAGACCCAAATCGGCACCCACACCGGCGACGAGAAATTCGGCAACTCCAGGTGAGTTTCCCCTTGGACCGTTTTTGAATTTTGCCTTTAGAGAGAGAGAGAGAGAGAGAGGGAGAGAGAGCCTTCGAATCGCCAGCGCTAGCTAGCGAGTCATTTAGGGCCTCACACTCACTCACTCACTAACTAATTTGGCTTCTAGGGATTCAAAAACTGTATGGCTGATATGTGGATTTCACATATAGTGTGTGAAATATTATTATCCAAAGGCTAAATAATCATTTTCTTTTTCTTCCCTGACCAGTTTTACTCATAAATCAAAGAATCTTGAAGGTTCAAAATGGATATCTATAAGGATTTAAATATTTGAGGCTAATCCTGATATTTATTTGGGTGGAAGCTAGAAAAATTTAAGTACTAGAGTGAGATTTCTTAGTTTGTAAGGGGCAAATTAAAAAAAAAAATTAGTGGGGGCACAAATGCTTTTAATTATAGATTACATAAAGTAGATAAACGATTTCAAAAAGTTGAGAGCTGTAGCTCCGCCCCTGATCATGTGAATTTATTGACTCAATTTTCGTGGGTATTAAGTTCTTAGTACCATACATGTTGAATTCACTTTAAAGACTAGTCATTAGACCTCCATTGTTGTTGAGAAAAAGCAAAGACACTCATTCATGTCTCTGAAATTGGAATTCACATTGTTGGTACCTATGAAATATAGGGTGCACGTGGTCGGAGCGGTCGGGTTTTTTGAGGGACTCACAACTCACAAGCCGAAACGAACAGGTCGGTTTCATTGGGTTGTGTTTGGTTTGCGGATTCATTGAAGGAGAAGGAAAATTATATAAAAACTAGATCCCTTGTCTCCTCTATTCTTAAAGAACTTTAAGGTTATAACTTGAAATACAATTGTAACTTTGGGAAAAAAGTCCCCCTCTCGTTATTTTCCTTAGGCTTTGTTTTGTTTGTGGATATAGAAAAGGAAAAGGAAAAGGAAAAGGAAAGAAAAAATGATATAAAAACTATTTCCAATGTTTTTCCTCCGTGCTTAAATAACATTGGAAGTTCGAAACTTTCAAAATAAGATAGGAACTCAAGAATATGGACAGGTAAGTGTCTCACAAAATCTAGAATCTGTAATTTATTTTCAACATATATTATTTTTCAATCCTACTCTCCTCACCGTTTTCCTTAGTAACCAAACAAAGGGAAGTGCTTGCCTCTGTGTTTTTTTTCCCTTAGTAAATCTCTAAACCAAACAGAGCCTTAGTGACACAAGGAAAGCGTTTTCCTTATTGTTTCCTTTCTTTTCCCTCACTAAATCTGTTGATTGATGTCGACTGATGCTCCCCTGGAGTGGTGCACAAACGACTGTCTGTAAATTTTGTACTTTCGTTCAACCGACTGAATTTAGACCGCACAAAACAATGAGAAGCAATGTTTTGAAAATTCGACCATTCATTGAACCTAATGTCCAAGTCACGGTCACTAATTCAACCGTCAAGGTCAATCGGGATTGAACCATGATCTTGTAATGATGTAATGAATATTATGATGGTTTAAATATATAAAATAAATAAATAAATTAAAAAAAAAACACAGAAGTTTTCAGGTTTTTCCAGCTCAACCACCTGTTTTTTCGGTTTTCTAAAAATAGAATGATTTTCAGATTTTTTCGGTTTACCTGTCCGGTTTGGGTTTTAAAACCTTGCTGAGAAGCAATTAGAGTTGAACCAAACAGAAACCAGCTACGTGGAATTGGAAGGATGATAATGGTATATGCCCCGGTGTTATGCTGTACTACGTCCGTCTACTTCGTTCTTCCTCTCCCTCTCTTTATATTTTCCTGACCACACCTACCACTCCCAAACTGGCAAAAATGTTGTTTTGTGTGCTGTGTGTTCCCAGTAACCAAACAAAGGATATTTTCTAACCAAAAAGATATAGTGGCGGTTGGGAACCTACCCCCATCCTCTCTCTTTGATCTGCACAGTAGATGAACAAGATTTTGGTTTAGTCAAATAATTATTTTAATATTTAGGAGTTTCATGTCCTGATTATGCATTCTGTTTGTAGGTTCCCTTTCGTGAGCGAAAAACAGCAGGAAAAATGGCATCTGAACAGAGAAATTATGGCATATATGCTACGAAGACTAAAAAAGCTAAAGCTACATGGACACCTGACTTCCACAAAATATTTGTGGACTTGTGTCTTGACCTGACATTAAAAGGGTGCAAACCAGGGACACATTTAAATAAGGAGGGTTGGAAGGATTTGGAAGAATCATTTCACGGAAAGGCGGGTGTAAGATACAATAGGTTACAATTGAAGAATCATTGGGATGTTACTAAGGAACAATGGAGGGTTTGGTGCAAGTTGATTGACACTGACAGCATGAGATGGGATCCTGACACGCAAACATTTGGTGCAAGTGAAGAAGATTGGGCCAACTATATACAGGTGTGCTAAGTTACCTAAGGATTGCAGATATTAATTAGTATTGAAAAGATAAAGGGTTATTGATATTCTATGTTACATGGACATTCCGTAGGACCCGTTTTGATTGGTTGTGGCTTTTCTGTTTGAATGCCATCGTGCTTCATGGCACCATGGGAATTAAAAAAATATTAGTTCAAGCCTAAATCTCTTCTTGTATCATGTTTGGGTTGAAGCACCTTTGCACCTGCTTCAGCCAAAAGGTGCTTTTGGGGGATCTAAAGTGCTGCTTAAAATTTATCCAAATAGTCTAATATATGGGTTTTGGTTCCCAGAATCACATTTGGATCGAAAAGTACGTGTAATAAGTGATTCAAACAGGGCCTTAGTAGTGTCTGACATTTGACACTTGGTCATGGGTAGATGATATGTGTCGTACTCTTCTAGTTGGACACTCACCAATCACCAAGTTAGTTACTTTATGGTAGTATACTACAATTTCCCTTTCAAAATTGACAGAATGCTCATGTTATGCTCTCCTTTTGCTTAAACCTTTATTTATTTTTTATTTTTATTTTTTTATTTTTAAAGATAAGAAGATAAGAAGAATATGGATTTATGGTTGTGTCCTCAGATTCATGAATTTCAGAAATCCAACCTGCACAACACCTAACACTATACCCGAGTCCATGTAACATTGTGTATAATTGCAAACTCAGTAACATAATAACCACTTTGTTGCAGGCGAATCCCGGAGCTGCACAATTTAAGTTTAAGGGACCCCCTTTCACCGAGAAATTGGGAATAATCTATGATGGAGCAGTGAATGGAGAATCAACGCCTCGTACTCCGCGTAGGAGGACGAATGATGATTCATCCGCCTACCCTTTGCGCACCAGGAAGCCAAGAAGAGCAAAGCCTGTTACCATAGTCGAGCCTATTACCAGAGTCGAGCATCCTTATGATGTAGTTGAATCAAGGAGTGGTGTGACGGTTCAATCACCTACGGGCAAAATCAACTATAGTATCGGGGAATGCATCATGTGCCTTGATGGGATGGAAGAAGTAGAACAAGGGAGTGACCTATACTTGTTTGCATTAGATATATTTCTGAAAAAGGAATACCGGGAGATATTTCTTCAGTTAAAGAAGCCAAGCCTAAGGGTTTCGTGGTTGGAACGGCTGCAATCGGTTGGTCAGTCTTTTTCTTTGGATTAGTATGTTTGGTCATGTTAAGCGCTTCTTTTTGGTACAGCTCAAGGTTGTTACAATTAGGTGATTATGGCAGCTTATTTTGGATGTGCTCAAACTTTTCAGCAATAGTCTTTGGAATTTTGTTTTCGATGTGGTAGCTAAATGTGTTGTACTGTCTCCTTGAATGTGAGCAATTTTTCTCAAAATATGATTTCTTGATTTGATCAGTCTGTGTGGGTGTGGGCCTCTTGGAATAAGTCTTATGGTGCATACTAAGGCCCCTTTGGGAAATCTTTCCTGATTGCATATCCTTGTGTTGCTTCTGGCAATCTCGGGTCTATGAAGCACGGACACAGGCACGCCTACTTGGACACAACACAACACAACACGACAAATACTAAAAAAAAATTGTACACGACATGGGAGGAATATTGCTTGCCAAGTGTCATATCCGTGTGTCGAACACGTTATCTTCTTAGTAGTGTCCGTGCTTTCCATATCGCGTGTTTCCCTAACTGTTTGGGAACCATAATTGGAGGACCAATTGCTCGGATACCAAACATGCTTTGGCATATTGATGATCACCACATGTATTGAGTACAAAATGGAGGTGGCCCCTAGACCTTGCAAATGGAGTTTCTCTTCTCTCGTTTTCCTTCTTTTGCCGATGATCACGAAGGGAAGGAAATGGATATATGTTTTGGCAAACTTTCAGCTAGATTGGTATGGTACTAATACGTATTATTACAAGTCAATTTGAATGTGCCTACTTGGAATGGTGTAATTTGTTTTTTTGTACATGGAAATAAAGCCATTTTGAAAATAACTATTCTTACTTGTATCATTTAAAGAAAATCTAAGAATGAGCAATGAATAAAGTTAGCGAACTTCTCTATTTTTCTCAATTAACTAATTCAAGATTATAGATTTTCAAGTTTAAATTATTCTAGAAATCCAAATGAGCTCATTCAATTCATGGGTCGTCCAAACAAAGCCAGTAATGTATGATCAATGTATTTGTGCTCTTAACTATCAATAAAGCAAGAGCTCCACAAATGAGGAATGTGAAATTCAAATTAAAGTCCACTCAAACAATGAAGAATTTCGCTCTATAAATAAATAAATAAAATGAAGAATTTCTGCAAGGCACAACTAACAACTCTAAAAATCAACAATAATTTTGTTCCATCGAATACACAAGCAGAGCATTTAAAATGGCACATGGCGAACTTTCCTAAAAAAATTTCGGTTTTTAATTTTTTATTCCTATATTTGGTTGGGCAAAACACTTCACAACCAACATACTAATGAACCAATCTGAGCAGAAGCCACTTTAAGCATGTCCTCCCATACAATGTGCATGCCTTCCTCGGGGACATGTTACGTCTATGATTGAAATCCATCATCCGTAAACAATGGTATACTCTCAACAAGACCAGGCTTCACTGTAGAAAAGGACACTGCCCAGAAATATATATACACACACACACACATATGGATATATACGAAGTAGAAATCTGTGTTGAGTCTATTGACGTCTAAGAAACATGATTGATTTTGTTCCCGCGATGAAGTCCATTGTGGATGATTTGTCCTTCAGTATAACGCTCCATGTTATAATAATAGATCGAATTTGGAAGCTTGAATATACGATCTCCTAAACACGGTCCTGATAAAGCATCCATCTGGCTGCTAACGACTGCTTTAATATGGAAGCCCTGTTTCTGCATTTCAGTCCTGCGTCTGGAGAGATATTCGCGGCTATCCATACGCATCTCATCTTCTGATCTGCAATATTGCAAGCCATTTTAATCCACTGTATAAGTGTGTCAAACTAAGCAAACAAGCTCAAATTTTTACAGTACCGTAAAAATTTGAGCTTGTTTGGTGTAAAAATTCTTTCTTTTCAAGAAATTCAACCTGAAAAGTATCATCAACCACAAAACCGAACAGAGAACAATTTTGAAGAATTAAGATAGTTAAAACTCTTCTATCAAAAAAAAGAAAAGAAAAGAAAAGAAAAAAGAAGAAGATCTGATAAAACTCTAAAAGATAAAAAAAAAAGATCTGGCTACAATGAGAAGACTATTAGGGAATCGTCTTGAAGAGGACGAAGTACTACATTTTGTGGTACTACACCTCAACTAGGTGCTGTAGGAAAGACAGAATGGAAAAAAAAAAAGAAAAAGAAAAAGAAAAAGAGAAGTAGTATCTTTACAGGCAACATGATCACACAAAAAGTTTTGCGATCGAGAAGCAGACATTGAAAAATGTTCAAAAGAGCAGCAATATCACTTTGCTCAAGGCATGAATGGTAAATTGCATATTGAGAAATACACGGCAGTACTCCACTAAGAATACATTGGCAAAAGTCAAACATGTTCTTAGATATTTGTTTGAGATACTACTAATGTTGATTGCCTAATATTTTTTAAAGTACAGTCAACTGTGCATACATACAAATAGGTGCAAAGAGGAACAGACTGAGGGTCTCAATTTACCAAATATGCTAGGTACCTTCACAACAAAGCCTTGTTTATCAGCAAAATAATGCAAAAACCCTCCCGTTTTAATTTCGTACTGGTTGTGCAAAGATTGGCATAAGCAAGTAAAAAGTGAAGAGGTTTAGTATCGATCCAACATAAATATGCTGCTAAGAGCAGTACAATCAACATAGATCTACATTCGCATCTTTATAGTTCAAACTTCAAAGTAGCTGGTTTTAGGCTTGAACCCAAGTTCTCGATCCTGATAGCTAACACTTGATAGCCCAAGCCTTTACCATTACACCAAACAATGGTCTTTAACTGTAGAGATAATGCTTTCTTTAGTCTGAGTTCAGTACTATATGACATATTTAGGAAACAATGGGCCACAAAATGTGATACGGAGAAGCAGTTTCGAGAAGATTTGGGGAAGCCAAAAGAGAACCATATTGATTAATTGTACCAAGGTGCACATGAATTCTAAAGAAGATGATCAATACATATCCAAAGGGCCGATAAGAGGAAGACCCATATTACATTCTCTCAATATTCACAGTTGGTGGATTGACTGCATACTGAAAAAAAAGGGCAAAAGTACCTCATAACCAATGAATTCCAACTCGCATATCCATCTGAAATAAGGTGCTTGATGGTCACATTGCGTTGCTTTTCAGGCTTCCTTGATATCAGTACCAACGGCCACCCAGCGGCTTGAAGCTTTAAGTAAAGCTTCAGAATAAACAAGTGCTTCAGATGTATTGCCTCTTCAATACAGTCATTACAACTATGTTGATCGACTCTGCAGCAAAACAGATATTATATCATTTCTCTCAACTTTTATAGGTTTTAGAGTAGTATTTTTTTAGGATAATAGAAGAATACAACACATCTAGATAGATTAAATGCAAGTTTCCTAAACAAAAACAGGAAACTGAGCCTAAAAGAAGAAAGAGCTGATTTTTAGAGATCCTGGCAGCTCTTAGCATTGCATTGCTCCAGCATTTGAGTTTTATCTAAAGTGACAAAATGAATCCCTCCAAAAGTGGATGGATTGGGAGAGAGACTCTCTCTCTCTCTCTCTCTCTCTCTCTCTCTCTCTCCTCTTAAGAAAAAAATCACTTGAACGGTGAGGTATTAATATATCTCAAATTTCATACTTTCTTTCATCATTTGCTCATTATTTAACCAAACTATAGGAGAGGGATACTTCTTTCCTCCCTCCTTCATTTCCCTTCCCCTTCCTTCCACTTATCTATCCCTCATACCAAATTTAGCACTGGTCTACATTATAGTGACAGATTGTCTAGTAAGAGAAAAGGCAATTACCGCGGAAGCAGTGATTCAGTATAATGAGAGTTCGAAGGAAAAAAGTCATCTACATCCATCAACACAATATCTAAACCATCATCCAGTGGTTGAATACTGCTGAAATAAATCTCAGCCATCCAAATTGTAGTATTTAGATCTCTCGTATATTGACCTTCTTTAACATACTGAATTCCAACTTCCTTGCAAGTTTCAGGGATATAATCTACTGCAGGCAGGCCGTTGAGTTCTGCATGAAGAGCGTAAATCTCGCAATGACGGAAATCAACTCTTGATCTCCACGCCTCAATAACTCCGGTGTCCTTGCTTTGACAGGATTGCAACATTACTGTTAAGGCAATCAGCAGGCTGATTAATAAAAACCCAAGGGTAACAAGTGAAGTGATGAAGATCGTTGCAGCAAAAGGCTTCATAAAAATCCCCGTATCTATCTCGTTATGGCTTCCCATTTCTGCAATCAGACAAGAGGGATGACATTAATAGCTCATGAAGATAACAGAAATACATAGCATATAAACTTGTGTGCGAAAAACACTTACTACATATTTAGAAGTACGCCTTTTCTTTTGGGTTAGGTTCTTCATTTTTATTTAAATGGACAACACAGGTCCCTGCCATCTCATTAAAAAATGAGGGCATTAAAGTGATTTTGCAAAGTACCTAAAGTAAATTACTTTAGTGCCCTCATTTCTTGAGATGGCAAGGAATTTTCTTATCCACTTAAAGTGTACACTATGCCATGCTACTGCTATAGCAAGACCCTACACATTTTTATATGTATTACTTGGCGATAGTCACCCATTGGCAGACTCGATGTGGCAGGAATTGAAAAGAAAAAGGATGCCTAGTCCATCCAATTATTCTTTCATAATTCATATAGATTTACCCATTTCATAAACCTTAGCATTCTTATTACAAACTTTCTGAGACCTTTTCCTATGGACTGATATATAACAATGATTACACAATCATATTCACTCTCAAAACATGTTGGTCGAAACATGAACGTAGGATATCCTATCATTGTACATGGATTATACTACTTTTAGCTGTTACATAGTGTTGGAGATAACATTATCATAAGATATGTACAACTTAAAGAGATGTGATATATGTGTATCTTGTCATATCTATGGAGTTTATTATTGGAATAATATCTTTGATATTATGTATGTTGAAGATAATGTATAATGCCTATAAATAGATATTACTAGTAGCATTATAATGCATACCAGTTGACTCCCGTGGATGTAGGGCCGTAGGCCTTTTACCGAACTACATAAATTTCTTGTCCTCCCCTTTTATTCATTTCTCCTTATTTGCTCTCCATTTTGAGTAATGTTATGCTTCCCAAATTTCTATCCCCAAAGCGCTTCCCAAATGATATGGCAGTGGACCAGATAAACAACTTCTAATCAAAATTCAATTGGTCCCACTGTATTAGACCTGGCCCACTGCCACATCATTTGGGAAGCACTTTTGGGATAGAAATTTGGGAAGCATAGCATTACTCCATTTTATAGGAATGAAATTTCAACACATAGTAGTATTCAACAAGTTTGAGTTATCCATTCCTTCTCATTATATCATCTCAATCAAACACCATTCCTGAGGTTCTGTTTGTTTGCGAATTTTGGGAAGCAAAAGAAAAACGAGAAGGAAAACTATTTCTTTAGTGTCTTCCTTCACGCTCGGATAAGATTAGATATTACAAATTCTCAAAATACATTTTCTTTTCATTCCCGTTCTTTTCATCGGTTTCCTCATCAACCAAAGAGGACAATGTTTCCTTCACTGTTCTCTTTTAACCAAACAGTGCTTTACCAGCTAAACATGTAAGAGTAATGAAAAATCAGTGCATACCGGAACCTCCTCTACTCGAAAGATTCTGTGCGGAGTATTCCCGTTCCATTGGACTGGCATATCCAGACATTGTGAACAGTCTAAATCAGCAAATAAATACTCAATTTAAAGACCAATCAAACTTTTCGATATGACACAACGATCATCTGCATACAAAAAAAATATAAAAAAATAAAATAAAATCAACTGGTTCATAAAACAGCCTCATGAGAACAATATTGGTAATTATGTGCATAAAAAAAGTGTCAAAAGTAAACTCTGAACAAACTTGAACTTACAAGAAGCCTCCTCAACCATGCTATGAGCTATATATCAACAATGAGATCTCAGTTTCTTCGCCTATAAAAAGTATGAGAAAAGTAAACGTCACTTAAAAAGCATCCGGATGGTAAATTTTGTCATTTAAACAAATACCAATCACCCACATCAATTTACTTTCAATTGTTTCCCATTTATGATCTACTACTATACATACAATGTGATTGCTAATCAATCCAATTTCAGGTGCCAGTCAATTATACAATCTATCCATCTGATAATTTGGTTTTTATTGAATAAACATATAAACTGGAAATGGGTATTCAATATCATCAATTACCTCTATGTGTGTGTGTGTGTGTGTGTGTACATACATCTTCAAATGAGTAGAGAGTTACAACAATTCAATTAGAGACAACAATCAGAAAACTTAGCACACAAAAAGCTATAAGATTTGAAAATTTCCCAACTCATTTAATCAATTTCCCAAAAAGTACCTACTGGAATTCAACTAACAGATCACCAAGTTTAAAGTTATCCAAACAAGTCACAAAGTGAATAGAATGCAAAGAAAATTGGGAATCAAAGAGAGAGAGAGAGAGAGAGAGAGAGAGAGAGAGAGAGAGAGAGAGAGAGAGACCTTAGAACGACGTTGAAGAGGGTATGATTCTTCAAAGAGGCTAAGAGAGTTTGGGCTTTAGAAGAAAGAGTGATCAAATGCAGGAATTTTCCGGGTTTCGCCATCTCACAATGGTTGAAAAGTATGGTGGTGGCTCACCTCATTTATTGGCGACTGTTTTTAGAGTATTTTTTTTTGCAAAGAGATCCAAGGGGCAATTGTGTCAGAAAAAAAATAGGATAATTGGAACGTGTCATGGGATATGGGAAGCTGGAAAGGGACTTATAGAGGAATAAATATCTACATACATTACATGGTCAATGAGATATCAGATACTGTAGTATAACAATAACACTGTACGTTAATATCTACAAATAATCTGTTTTGGGTCTTTTTTGTTTTTTGGCTGAAAAATCTGTTTTGGGTCTAATAATTGAGAACTGGGTCCCCTTCCTTTGGTGGATTCTAGCTCATTATACTAGGAAATGATTTAGAAGCCCAAAACTTGGGATCATATAATAATCTTCGAAATGCTTTTATTTTGGGCCAATCTCTATCACATCTTCAACTTCATAAACATAATTTATAAATATTATAATGTGTTTATATCTTTTTTGATAGGGTCTATTGACACTGTAAAATCCACAGATGAGAGAGATAGACACATTGTGGTATTTGTGAATTGTGTTTGTGAGATTTGTTTGTGGCCAAAGATTTTGTGAATATATATATAACATGAATCGTGACTAAAATTTGGTGGTTTATTTTATCTCACGATTCTGTAACTTATACACAAACGAGTAAGCCCATTCTTCTCAAATTTGCTATTTCAAATGTAATTCTTAACACATGCGGCAGTGGAACCACTTTTTAATAATAATTATGATATTTTTCTATATTATATGGGTAAAGTATACTTACACTCCCTATAGTTTCACCGAATTTCACTAACCCCTGAGGTTAAAATTTTGGCACTGATACCTAGGATTGTAAGCAAACCTAACAAACCGACCAAACCGATCAGTTTGGTCGGTTTTCAAAAGTTGTGTAGTGTAGTGTAAAACCTGAACTGAACTGCCATTTTACACTAAATCGAATTGAACCGAACCGAACCAAAACCGATTGATTTGACTGAAAATTGGATCAATTCGAACCATTTTCACCCCTACTGATACCCCCCTTGGTTCATACCAAAATATAACTGTTACAATTACAAACGGAGAAAGCTGAAATTACTAAATTACCCACAAATGTTAACAAAAGTGATAAGAACAAAACTTGTTCACATCAATTAATTTAGGGGGAAAACCTATGCTTTCGAATTGGGTGAAGTAGATCTTTTGACATTTTTGAGAGTTTCATGGTACAGGTCGTGTGCTTGATCCAAAATAAATGGTCCCTTTTAATGAGACTTTCAGGGGCAAAAGAGACACTTATCCTTCAACTTAGGGCTCCAAAGTGTAAAATCGTTAAATTGGAGGGAATAACTCACGATTACACTGTAGTCCACAAGGGTATTACTGCCAAAATTTAAAGCACAAGAAGTAAGTGAAAACCGGCGAAACTCCAGGGGGTGTAAGTGTATTTAACCCTATTTATATCTCATAGGTGATCCCTACATATGTACAATTGAGCCACTTAATTTTCATTGCAGAATGTTGAAGTGGTTCCATCATTATTGAAAGTAGTCCCACTACCACATGTGTTGAGAACCACATTTGGGATACAATATTTTGAAGTTACAGCATTATCCCTTTTAAAGTGGACCCGCTATCACATATGTTGGGAACTACATTTGGACACCAAATTTGGGTAACATCGGATCACTTCTCACAAATTAGAGAAGTACTACTATGCTTTTCCAAATTTTGTATGGTTCACAATACATGTAGCAATAGGACCACTTCAACATCCTAGAACGAAAACCATGTAGATCCACTGCCACTTGTGTTGGGAATTACATTTGAGATACAAATTTGGGAAGCATAGCATTGCTCCACAAATTAAGTTTCCATATCTGGGGTTAGAGCAACCCCAACCCAAAAGTCAATGGGTATCTAAAACCAAAAGATGCTAAAATGGCTCCTCTCATCCCAAAACTTGCACTCTAATGGGCGATCCAAAAGGGGAGCAATTATGCATGCTCATGGTTTGGGATCCAAACGTAGTCTTTGGAGAGAGAAAGTGAGGAGAGCCAAAAAATTTAAGAATATCTAGCCCTTGATTTGCCATGAAAATAATGATAGAAGTGAATCAATGGTTGGGGTGTTTCAAAATACACTAAATATCAAAATGGCTCCTGCTATTTGGCTACTATGGTTGGAGTGTACGGGAGCTGTTTGAGTAGCTAAATAATATTCAGGGATCCAAATTGGTATTTGGCTACTTAAAATGGCTCCCCCATTGGAGATGCACTTAGTTTACAGTTTTCTATGTAAATTTAGAGTTGTTCAAATGTTAACCCATGCATTTAATATTTCTAGTCAATAGTGAGACTAGCAGAGTTCTCCATTTATTTTTTGAGATCAAACTCTAGTTATGTTGGAGAATACAAGTCCTAGGATAGCAAGATAGAAACCTAAAGAGAGAAACTATAGAGAATCATAGAGAGTCTATTGTTAGTTCCAACTGACATTTAGATGTACAAGTCCAATTCAAGCGCATCAAATGACTAGCAACTTGTTTGGCACAGCAATGACTAACATTAAGTTTGGTGTGAAGGAAGCGATAGAAGAAATGAGGGAGGGATGGCGGGAGGGGAGGGGAGGGGAGGGGAGGGGAAGCCTGGAAGGGGAGGGCAGGGAAGAGGGAAGGAAGATAATAAAAAAAAATCCAGGGGAAAAGAGAGGAATGAAGATGAAAAAACGCTTGATTGGTAGAGTAGGTAAGAGGAAGGAAGAGAAGAGAGGAAAAATGAGGCATTCCGTTTTTCATCCGTTTGATTGGGAGAGAGAAGATGCTTTCCTAATTTTCTTCTTCTTCTTCTGTTTTTTTTTTTGTTTTTTTGTTGACTTTTCTGTCCATAACAAAAAATAATAATCTTTTCATTATGATGACAGGTTGAAATTCTCGTCCCTTCGTCATTCTTCCCTTCTTTTCACTTTTTATCCCTCTACCAAACATAACATAACATAACACACACGGGAAACTGAAACACAATCCGCACTAATTAGACTCCTTTGTAATAAATGAAGCATGAAAATCGCTTACAAAATTTCATGACAGTTTCTCTTTAAAAAAAAAAATACAAGGCTTCAATACAATCAGCGTTCTTTAGCAGCCAAACCAACGTTCTTTCGTTCGTTTTTGCGGATAAAGGAACATCTCAATAGCCTCTCACATTCTACCGACTCACAGGATCACGATGTAGCAAACAAGTTATAACCTCTAAAAGCGACCATTTTGACATCGCAAACAAACTTAATCGAAACTCTCTCAACTCACAGTATCAAAGACCTTAGTTCCTGTAAAAAAAATATGTGGGTCATACGGGCACCCACATACATTGGACCGGGTCCAATGGGCCTTGGCTCTTGGAGCCAGAGTGTCACACCCCAACCCGCCCCCGTGGGCTAGGACACGTGTAACAAGCCAACAAACCAAACAATCATTTTTAACGTTCGTTCCAAAAATAACATTTTAAAGTGAAATACTAGGGGTAAAATAACTTTTTATCAAATAAAATAATAAAAAGAAATAAAATAAAGTTTTAAAACCATCGAATGGTACTTGGACAAAGTTCCCCCTATTACAGCACCATTTCCCCCTGTTAAACCACAATTGAAATACCAAAATATCACCAAAACACTTGAAAAATACTTTTAAAACTTCAATCCACAATTCATATTACAAGGATTTAATAAAAACTAAAACATAAACTTATCTCCGAAATTCAAACACTAGGAATATAACTACTCATCTAAACTCATTTACATATAAACATATTAAACATTAACCATTTATCTCAAGCTATCCCAGAATCCCCACAGTTCAACGCTTCTCACTGTGATGCTCGTCCGTACCTGCGTGGTCATTAGCCACAAAAATTGATTAAGCTTTCGCTTAGTGAGTACGTGGTACTAATCATGCAATTGGAATATTTAATGTATCATAAACACCAATTAAGCATTCACAATAATAAATGGTCGCCGGCGTGTCAAATAATCAATCACCATCGTATTGGACCCTTGATTCTGGGCCATTCTCACTTTGTCGTCGCTTTAAAAGCGATATCACTCACTCTTATATGACCGTAGTCAATTCGTTGTGGTCGTCACCACCGTTCCCTTTTCTCTGAGGACTTCATCGTCATCCCCCTTTTCTCTGAGGAATGGGCGTCCCTTATATACGGGCTAAATAATGGTGATTATCAATTGACACCCTTTGACCCCAAATAAGCACATAAGCTGTCACAGCCCGGTCCCACAATAGCGGAACCGGAGCCCGTGGCACGCCACCGAGGCTAAACCAATTCATTAATGTTTCTAAAAATTAGGTTTGAAGAACACACGCAGCGGAAAACAAAACACATTTTAAAACCAGAGGTTCAGTCGACTGCTCAGTCGACTGCACAGTCGACGGAGTTAGGCAGGGATTTAAATGTCAATTCCAGTCGACTGATACTGGGGGTCCAGTCGACTGCTCAGGGGTTCAGTCGACTGCTGAGGGGTCCAGTCGACTGCTTTTGTTAAAATAAGAAGCAGTAGCTAACAGACACAGGGGTTCAGTCGACTGCTCAGTCGACTGCTCCCCTAGCAGCAGCCCAATCTGCAGAAGTTCAAGTTTAAAAGCTTTCTAACTTTCCCCAAAGATCAACCACTCGAAACAAACTCAAACCAAACTCAGTCTAAAGTACTTCTAGCTGTATTAAAACATTATCAAACATAATTACAACATGTTACTAACCATTACAACAGTTTAAAATCCATCCTAACATACCAAATTAAACATGGTTTAAAACAACCAAATTCTTATTACAACATTTCTATTATCCCAAAACTACAAGATTAACATTCAAGTTGCCTTCTAAAAGAATTCCCAACCCACGTGCTCACTTCTCCGATTCCTTGCCAGCATTTACACCTGAAATGGTTATTTGAATAACCACACATATTTCGATTTGTTTAAGCTAAAGCTTAGTGAATAAATCAACATATGTACATGAATGATAAACATGTCCGCATTCACATCTCTACATTTCATACTAGTCGCCGGAGACTCACGTGCCCGTCCATATTCCCAATCCGTGACTCCTCGCCAATAAGTCCACGCGAAAGGGTAAGACCCACGATTCTACAAACAATCGTGCGACCTTAATGCCACTCTATCGGCTCCACAAAATGGTACGGTGACCACGTGCTCCTTCTGACCCACATAAGCAACTTAACATGCTCAAATACATATCACCATACTCGCGGTAATCAAAACATATCACCGTGCTATTGAGCCTACTTATCAATATAATTGCTCAATATGAACTACACAATATATCTCTAAGAATTAATACATGCTATTCAAACATAACATGAATACATGCCAAGAAATCATTCCAAAACATAGTTGAATCACTCACCTCCGATTTACGCACTTATAATACGATCCAAAGAAAACCCGTGCACAAAGAACGTGCAGAAGTCCGTCCAGTAAAATTCCTATGGATCAGAATTCCATTTATCAACTTTTATGAAAAATTCTAGAAAAAGACTTTTCGGAAAACTTAGCCAAACAGGCCCTAACATATATCAAAACGAAGCTCTTACCTCGAGGAGCTCAAATATGAAATCTGGGAGAAACCAGACTGACGGAAGGTCGTCGTTTGGCGTCGCAAAGCTCTAAGCTCCTAAATCTCCCTCTAGCCCCCTTTTGGCCTCCTCTTTATGGAATTAGGTTAAGACTTAGAAAAATCTAAGTTCATCTCTATCTATATATAGGCAACATTCTCGGGGAATTACGTTTACCTCCCCACGAGTTTTCCAAACTCCTAATTAGTCTCTGAAACTTTCTATACAGCTTATTCATAGCTTTACGAGTGAAACTTCAAAATTATAAAAGTTTTCGACTAAGTTTCGTTTGGTTGCTAAAACGCGAATTTCTACATGACGTTTCCGAAGTTGCTAATTAGCCTACCAAATTAATAGCGTGTTCATTCGTTCTCACCAGGTTACTAAATCTAACAACAGAAATATATTCTAAGCCAGAAAATAATACAGATATTGAAATACACAGGTAAACATTTATTTTCAGATAAACATTTAAAATGTTCCACAGTGACCGTCTCATACTCGGAGAGACTTCACAAACAATAAATCCTCAATCACAACAGTTTCAAAGGGTTCTCTAATACAGACACCCAAATCAATTCGTGAGTCAAAACTCACTCAAACACGTGCCAAAATGCACAACCCCTCACATCATCATGCATGACAAATGCAATGAAATGCAATAACACAAATGCGGGTGTTATAATACTCTCCCCCTTAAAAGAAGTTTGTCCCCAAACTTGTACCTCATGTCTCAAAAGGTGTGGATACTGAGTACGCATCTCATCTTCTCAAGTCACTAAGACTTCACCCAAGTACTTCCAACATTTACCACATACACAATCCCCTTCACTGAGATGACACAATCTCATGAGGAAAATAAATCCTCAGGCTTTTAAGGAAAATAAATCCTCAAAGTCCCCGCCTCAATCTGATAGAAGATTCAAACAGAATCCTAGCAACACCCCGAAGCATCTCGATAAATGAGAACATCGATACCTGAGTAGAACTTACTCAATAGTCAAACCTGACACTAAATCACATCACGACGTCACCACGTCCACTCACATATCCTTTTATCGTACTTATCACATATGCTGTTCGAAACCCAAAGGTTATATCCCAATCACCAAAACGAAGGAAGTAACTCATCTCTCTTCACCTATCTTTCTTGTTGACTAAAAGTCGTTTCCAACACGTCTCAACTGGGTAACCACCATACCTGATTCTTCATCTCGAAGTGAACCAAACTGACTACTTTCATGCATATATACTATGTCGATAAGTCAATGCCTCAACCAACTATTTCATATACCATAGATTCAATCCCTTATCCTGCTAATCGCGGAATACTTGTAGAACGATAACGCGTTTTCAAAGGACTTTCATTCCTTTTCAAATTCCATTCGGTTTAATCCAACCTCGTATTATTCTTCCAATCATACATACCTCGTAAGATACTATCCAGATTCTTAACTGAAAATTTTATATCACTCTACTTCTTCGAGCCCAACTGATGTCTCGAATAGTTAAACACACTTGCCCCTTTATCTCTCGCATTCTGTACTCAAACTATCGTCGATTAATCGTAGAAGATTAAATGTTATACCCTCAATTTAAAACTTGTAACAAAGTCAATTACATATTCTCCCTTTTGTTTTTAAATTAAAACATTTTAAAATTTTGCATAATATTTTCACATATAGTTACCCCAATATCCGTCGCAACAAATAACGATGTGAACCCAAACTTGACTTAGTCAATCATACACATACCATAGAGTTTATAAAATGTACTCCCATGTTCATAACATATCCCGTTCACGTCTTAAACCCTTGGTCATTCACAATCCATTCTTATTTACGTAGTGTACACACACCCAGAGCCAATTATTTTTCTATCGAAAATCTCAACAACAATGTACTCCATTCCCATCTCATACCTCACTCGTATACTATCCCTTGGTCTATCAGTCCATGTAGATCCACCACCATTTACGTAGTTATACGACTCCATGAGTCTCTAGTGTTTCACTTCCACCCTCACACAAGCTCATACCAAGCATACTCATGTATCGCAACTCTTACTGAATTTCTGACTGCCCTTTACACTGAACATATATTCCTTGTATAACATCTCAAGGTTTCATACCTTATTTAGCGATTTAGTATTTCATAACTCTTAGTCAACTTGACTTAACTCCAATTCAGATTCTCTAATCCTTTATATTCGCCATTCTGATCTCAATTTCATTGTTCACGAAGAACTCGCTGTCCTAAGTATTTCATACTATTCCCGTAACCATCCGAGGACAATTCAATAATTTGGTCTTCCCAATCAAGTACCATAGTCTCACTGTGTTTGATAAATTTCTTATCGACTTTCAATTCACATACCTTTCGTGACAATACTCAAGTCAACTCGTTTAACAGCACTACTTCCAACTTACTAATTCCAAGTGTACAACATTCACTAACCCTTTTTACTTTAGAATTTCCAAGTTGATAATCTACTCACGTAGAACTCATTCGTTTGACGACCACCGTTTTTGTCTCAAGCACTAAGCATACCATATCCTTCCACGATACTTGTCTTCCAAAATTCACTTGATACCTTGCTACAAACATTTAAATTTTTTTTTTTTTTTAAACATTTTAAACACTTAAAATTTTCTTGGGATGAAATCTGACATTCTCAAAATTCTCCAACCTTGTTGGAATTCAGGACGACTGATATAACATTCTGCTATACTTTCTATTTTCGTCTGACCATTTCACATTCCTTCTATCATGTCCGATAATGTACGCATATACTACTACGTCTATATCTCACTCTTACCGTTCATGTTCACTTATTCATCGAAGCCTCATCTTCCCAATTCATATTTTCACCTTTCTAACTTGACTTACCCAAAGTCACTTTACTCTATCCACTTTCACAATTGTTCTTGTTCAGTATCGTAATAATTATTGTACTCCAACTTCCAGTTGGCAACCACTTGCTTCAGAAACCCAAAGATGTTTTAAAAGCATTTGAGGAAAAGGTTTTCGTTTTATTTTTGAAAATACATTCAAAATCCAGGTTCGAGGTCGCCCGTACTACAACTTTCTGTGATAACAATCTTTGCTACAATCTCCCTATCAAGGTCCTCCCATCTTCATGTTATCCAAATTTTCACTCGATTCCTCTGAATCTCTTATCACGTTCCATAATTCACACTTATCTTTTACTCCCAGTCTCCTATTCCTACTTCCTTTATTCTATTTCTTCTGACAAACCACTGCAAAACACTAGGGAACCTTATTACTCTTCATTTCTGTCCATTTACTCTTCATCAAGAAATTCTACAGTTCCTCCTTCCACCCATATCGTCCTTATCGTTACATCTATACGCACATAATCATCAAGTCTAAGTAACCACTCCCGAAGTATGTCATCAATTAAACTTCTACCAACTGTAGTTTCAAACCGTCAAAGTATACTCTATCATTCCCGTTCTTAACCCCTCCTCGTAGGTCAGTCCTCCAATCCCAACATTTTCACACATACAATCGATCAAGTAGCATTCACTTCTAATCCTCATACCACATCTAAATCTACCTTGGTGCCATAACCACTCGGAATCAGGTTCAGTTGAGAGATTCCTCAATAACCACAATACTCATAGCTCGTTAAGATATTTCTCAATTACCAATACATAACACAAGATAGGTTGAGAGATTCCTCAACCGTCCAATACATACCGTAAGATAGGTTGAGAGATTCCTCAACCATCCAATACATACCGTAAGATACATCATAAGATAACCTCGTACGATTGTACCGTAGGTTAACACTGTAAGATAAGGTGAGAGATTCCTCACCAACCCCATACGCTAGCAACACATATTGCTGGACTATCTTTCTATCACAAAACCCAACTGTTCATCCTTATTCTCTTACGTCACAATGATTTACCTAATGTCTGAAACAGAACTCTTATCAATCAATCTCAATCCCAATCCCCAAACTTCACTATGAACAATTTCTTTCATTTTCTATGTGGACTATGCAGAAATCTCCTCTGACGTTCACTATTCAACCCCGCTCTCGGTTAGATCCCTCAAAGGACACTCATCATTATCGTTGAAAACATCCACTGATACGATCAAAAATCATTTTCTTTTAGCTTAGCAATTCCACTGTTCATCACTACTGTGGACCACTGCGAATGAGGAGGTCCTGACGCTCTCCCTCGATAGTGTCCCGGGACGGATCCCAAGGAGCACACTTCAGGGAAAACTAGGACTTCCTTACGCGATCCTAGAGACAAAGAGTCGCCACCTAATTTTTATCAGGAATTAGGAAACCCAAGTTTGACTCGCCCAAAATTGAATAAGGTTACTCGCCCTTCATTACCAGAAACAAGGTTCGGGGGTCTTGGTACGAGAGGGGAAGGAGCCCAAGCAGGACTAAAGCACCCCCTCCTCGCCCTACCGAATGGTAGGCCTTGATTCAAATATCCTTGTTATTAATTCATAATAGATGTTGTTTCCTCAAACATACTAGATAGGTATATACATGGCAAAAAGAAACATCTAATGAAAATCATTTCAAGAGACTAAATCAAGTAGAAAGCGGATGCTCATGTAATACAAGGGAGAAGTATACTCACAGTGGCTAGTCCCGCCCGGGACCGATGCAAATAAAGTAAACATGTCATGATATGCAAAGGGAACGAGAAGACTTACATTGGTTGACTCAAGCGGAGTTGCGAAAGCAAAAAGAATGGAAACGTGCAATGCAATCATGCAACAATCCTAGATAAGATGTCTCTAACAAATAATCATATAAACGGAGACTATCCTAAAGGAATTGTGTCGTTGAAATCAAAGTTGTAAACCTAGAAAAATTCTAAGAGAAAGGATAGAGATAGTACACGATACATGGGCACTAAGCCACATGTAGACGAGGCAAACCACAAATCGACGTCCGGGTCCAAGGCACTTAATTCTCTGCACTAAGACACCAAAGAATACCCAAAGCATTGCAAAAAAAAACAAGCAAACAAATGATATGCATGATAAACAAAGAAAACATGTCATCAATCAAATTTCCAGATTCAGCAACCTCTAATGAATCCTATCAAAAGTGGTCTTAAACATGAGCTGGATAAAAACCCTTTTACAGAAAGTTAGATACATGTCTTAGGGAACTTCTCCAAAAAGTGGGACCTCAATATCAATTTTATTGTTTGAGAAATAAATGTTTTGGGAACAGTGGATCAGGACTGTCCATTGTTCTTGTAAAAATCATAATTAAATCTACAAAAATCATATGAAGCTCTATTTGGTGTCAAAAGAAAGCTATTTCATTGTAGTATATGATAAAAATAAACCCATGGACATTCTGTAATCACAAGGTTTCTGAAAAAGTGTTTTAAACAGACTCTGTTATTCTGGAAATTTGGTATCATTTGACAAATGAATGCAAAACATAATAGAAGTACAATAGAAGTTCATGAATCATGTTAACCAAATTGATTTAAGCTTTTGATCTCTCATCCATTTATCCTAGGTGATTTCTAAACCAAGTTTTATTCATCAATTGTTGTCGAGTGATCAAGGTATGACCATTTTGTATACATAATCATATTTGTAATTAAACTTAGAAAATTCCAGAATAGTTGTATCAACTTTAAACGCTTAGAAAACGATCCTAACTCGATCGTATGCTCACGATTTTACATCGGCATATAGATATATGAGTTAGGAATCATCCCCAAAAAGCGGAACGTCGATAACTATTATAGATTTTCTGAAATTCAAGCACAAAGAGACGATGTTCAAATCTGTCAACCGATTTCTCAACAATTTCTAAAAATAGTATATGAATCCTAAAAGCTCTCAAAACGGACCGGATGAAAGCTAATTCATCAAAGTTTACCCAGAAAATTTGAAATCCATCAAACTATGGGTTTTGATGGACCAAATCTAATGGACAAAACCAATCTGCTTTGCTGAATTTTTATCTAGTTCATTTTAAAGTGTGAGGAAAACATTTTAGTGATAGTTGAAGCTTATTAGAGAGATCAAACTCATAGATCAACTTAATTATCATGATTCCCAATCAATTTAGCCCTCAAGTTCTATGAAGAACTTTTAGATCAAGGATCAAAGGGACTTATAAATATCATGTTGGAGATGAAATTCAATAGGAATTCTAGGTAATAGGAATAATCAAGAGATAGGTATGAACATAGAAATCATCCTTCTCATAGATCATATTTCCAAACCATCATGGAATTCAAAATAGATATATGTATATATATATAATCATGTATGCATGAATCTAAACTAAAATTGAAGAATGAAACCAAAATTGAAAATTAAAGTGAAAAACAATCTCTAATTGTAAATTATCAATAAAAATCAAAGAGATTTGGATCTAACTATGTGAGTGTGTGAAGAACATGAGAGGAAGAAGATGAGTGTTCTAATAAGTAGAAATAGAACTAAGTTAGATCCAAATCTTATAGATCTATATATACAAAGTAGGAATTAGAGATGAACTATAGTGTTTACCTCTTGGAGGATTCTCAATTACAAGACCAAAATTGATTTGAAGATCTTCTTCTTCAAGTGTTATTCAAGTGTTCTTCAAGCACTCATCCATGGAAGTTGAGGGAGGCAATTGATGTTCAAATTGTGGTCTAATTAGCCTAAGTTAATCTAAATTCAATTCATAATTTTCTCTCTCTAGAATTCACCTAAATTGAAAGTATATTCAAAGTATACTTCTCTCTCTTGTATGTGCTTCTATGTGTGTTTGTATCTCCAAGTATATTCAAGTGTATCTCTTCCAAGTGTCTAGTGTGTTAAGATGTGTGATCTCATATGAGATGTATGAGATCTTATATAGAGTTTTGAAGACTTAGCTCTTAAGTTTCAGGGTTAAAACAGGATTTTTAGAGCTTAAAAGAGGGTTAAAATGGCCATTTCGGAGCTTAAACGCAATTTCCAGGCAATTTCCTCGCAGTGGGAAGCTTCTAGAAGGGTCTGGAACTCAAAAAGCTCCGTGGAGGACACAAATGGAAGTGGCGGTTATGGTGGGACCCGCCACCCCCATACCCAAAACCGCCACTTACTATTCTTGCTCCTCTGGTCACCCACAAACCCTGTTTCAAAAATCACGTGCACTGCTTTTCCAGATTTTTGTAAAAATGCTTTTTGGTGTCCGAAATCGTCCGTTTACGTACCGTTGGAAAGCTGTCAGGTTGAATTTCAGTATAAAAATATTTCCAGAGGTTTTCTAATGAGAATTGAAGTCCAATTGAAGTCCGGAAGTCCTCCGGAACTTTCGTCGTCTTTTTGAAATCAAATGACGTCTTTTCCAAAATTGCTTTCAAATGTGCGTCGATTTCAAACTTTTCTTTAAAATTGAATCTCTGGATACCTAGAATACTGCGTTTAGAACACTTAATGTTCATATAATCCTGAGAGAATATGAATTCTGAGAGATGATTTTGACAAAACCGGGATTTATCCATGGAAAAGGGCTTTTCTGAGCTTGAAGTCACTTTCCGAAGTCCGATCTTCTGATTGTGTGGAATCCAGTACCTTCCACGGGGTACTTTTCATCATCGAATCCTCCAAGACGTTGTCCACCCTAAATCCTATCAGTGTGGTCAAAATTGGGTGTCTACAGTTTGCCCCTCTTTGGCAGAGCTTGTTGTGAACAACGTGAACTGCAAGTGAGTGCCAAAGCCTTGAAGGCACCCAAATAACCATACTGAGAGGTTTTAGGAAAAACAAAAAATTCGCAAAATCAAGAAATTCAAAATCAGAGAAAATCAAGAAATTACGAATGCAAGAATGCAATGCAATGCTGGGTAGAGGCGGCTAATTTGAAGCTGATGCTGGTCGTGCTCCGCTGGAGCTGCCTACGTATCCTTTCCAGGAATCAGACCAGGGCGTAGTTCAAGCGCGCGGGAAAACGGAAAACAAACAACAACAATGCGGATGAAATGCTCCTATCCTAGGATGCTGGTGCAATATGAAAACATGAAATGTGAAAGTGCTGGAGGAATCATCCTCAAGGGTTCCTTAGATGCAAAATCTAATGCAAAGGATGCAACGACTCTCTCTCACAGTCGAATATGCTAAAGGTATCTTGGATGATTCTCGAGGTTTTTTGTCAAAGTTATTCTTCTGATCTTAAGGCTCGTAGGCGTCATCTGTATCCTGGACGACTCTTGAAATAGCGAAGTATCTTGGATGAATTCTGAGTCATGTCAAACAACTGGACGATTGCTGGTGTAGAGTCCTTCTGCTGGGGACGATTGCTGATGTAGAGTCCTTTTGCTGGGGACGATTGCTGGTGTAGAGTCCTTCTGCTGGGGACGATTGCTGAAATAGGTCCTTCTTCTGTGGACGATTGCTGATGTAGAGTCCTTCTGCTGGGGACGATTTGCTGATGTAGAGTCCTTTTGCTGGGGACGATTGCTGGTGTAGAGTCCTTCTGCTGGGGACGATTGCTGATGTAGAGTCCTTCTGCTGGGGACGATTGCTGAAACAGGTCCTTCTTCTGTGGACGATTGCTGATGTAGAGTCCTTTTGCTGGGGACGATTGCTGATGTAGAGTCCTTTTGCTGGGGATAAATCTTCTGAAACAGGTCTCTCTGCCGGAGACAAATCTTCTGCTCTTCTGAAACAGGTCCTTCTTCTAGACAAATCTTCTGTAACAGGTCTGGAAACAAGTCTTCTGAAACAGGTCTCTCTGCCGGAGACAAATCTTCTGTTCTTCTGAAACAGGCCCTTTTTCCGAGGACAAATCTTCTGTGGCAGGTCTAGAAACAAATCTTCTGAAACAGGTCTCTCTGCCGGAGACAAATCCTCTGTTCTTCTGAAACAGGCCCTTCTTCTGGGGACAAATCTTCTGTGGCAGGTCTAGAAACAAATCTTCTGAAACAGGTCTCTCTGCCGGAGACAAATCCTCTGTTCTTCTGAAACAGGCCCTTCTTCTGAGGACAAATCTTCTGTTTTGATGCACGGATTCTGAGAGATACACAAATTCTGAGAGATGACCCTTCTTCTGAGAGCAACCCACGGATACACGATTCTGATTTTGAGAGAAACCCTACATTCTGGAGGCAACCCTGATATGCGATGCTGAGAAATACATGATTCTGAGAGAAACCCTACATTCTGGAGGCAACCCTGGATACACGATTCTGATTCTGAGAGAAACCCTACATTCTGGAGGCAACCCACGATTCTGAGAGAAACCCTACATTCTGGAGGCAACCCTGGATACATGATTCTGATTCTGAGAGAAACCCTACATTCTGGAGGCAACCTACGATTCTGAGAGAAACCCTACATTCTGAGAGCAACCCACGGATACACGATTCTTGGCATAAACATTGTATTCTGGAGGCGACCCACGATTCTGATTCTGAGAGAAACCCTACATTCTGGAGGCAACCCACGATTCTGAGAGAAACCCTACATTCTGGAGGCAACCCTGGATACATGATGCTTGGCATAAACCTTGTATTCTGGAGGCGATTTTGATGCTCAAATTCTGAGAGATACCCTTTATCTGGAGGCAACCCGTGGATACATGATGCTTGCGAGAAACTTAATTCTGAAAGTTCTCTACTGGGGAGATCCTATGATTCTGAGAGATGCACGAATTCTGTATACCTTGACAATATCTGGAAATTCTCTGCTTGAGGAGATATCTGAGGTTTCTGGGACGCGAGCACATATTCTGGAGGCCCTGCTGATTCTTTCTGAGACTCATATTGGTGCTTCGACCAACGCAATCATTCTTGCAACACGTCAGGCTTACTCTAACCCTTTCTGAACATCTCGCATTCTGACCCATCTTCTGAAAGTCCTTTCTGGATGTAATTCTCAAGCGACAGTAGACTCAAATGTCCATTTTCTAAGACAACTCATAATCAATCCCAAAACGACGGGAGTTTGCCGTTTCTCGGCCACTTTCAGGCTGCGGTGCCTTTGATTCTTCTCATCTGGGGGACTTTTCTTCAACTCTGAACGGCTTTTACCAAAATTCAAATTCCCATGGGTCCTTTAGACCAATTCCAACAAGTTTCGAGCACTCTTTATGCATCAAGATTGGACCAATCTGTGGTCAAAATAAATTGTGGGGTCAATTTGCAGAGAGTAGAGCTGGTTTAACAAAGGCACAAATAATATGCGGAAAATGCTGCTGAAGTGCATGTCAAATGCAGAGCATGATTAGTGTTTGATCTAAATCCAACTTTCTTGACGAGGCAGGCCTTCTTGGCAATTCATACATCTAGATCCCAATCTTAAAGCAAAACTCAAATCCTAACTCTTAGGCTGTTCAAGTCTCCTGATATCTCAATTCTGATCCGTGACTGATAGGTACTCAAAAGACCTGATGACTTTGACGTGCTTCATAAATCAATTTTAGCAGATATTCATGTAATGCATACAGATCTTGTCTCAATAACAGCTCAACTCAACATCCAAGGCCGGTCTTCTGATCGACACTTCATCTCGACTAGGTTTAATTGATGCAATAACAATGTTTGGAACTTCTACTTGTATCCACCTTCGGATGCTTTGAAAATTTTACAATTATAGATCACTTCGGACCCACACACTCGAGATCACAGACTAGACGACGACAGACTTGACCACGACAAACATTGACACAGGAAGATGACACACTTGACACTGAAATAGAAGTTTGGAGGAGACAACTCAACTTTGCCATTTACATAATGCGCATTTGTCATGTTTGACGTATCTCTTTGCTTTCATGTGCTCTTCTCATTTTATTGTGATAATACTCAGTTGATAAAATAATGCTTTGAAAATATTCCATATGGATCTCAATCAATCCTTTGCTTTTACCAAAAAGGTGCTTCGAATTAGTGCCTTTAGCTTATAGAATAAGAGACAATTCATTTCAAATGTTTTCAAAGATATACTTGACGGCTTGGGATTCGCTTATAATGTAGAAAGGGTATTGGCAAACGATGTTTGCCCCTAGTTGACAGGGATAAATGAAAGCTTGGGCAAACGCAGTTTGCCCCTAGTGTGGTAGTGATATCTTGAGGTTCTGGGCAAACTTTGAAAGTTTGCCCCTAGTTTGCAAGGTTCAGGGACCGAGAACCAGGGAAGCTCGCCTACTTATCCCCAAGTGGGAATCAGGTCCAAAGTAGTTCGGCTAAGTCTTGAAAGAAGGTATTTGAGATGTGGCTGAGTGTTTCAGGAGCAGTGACCGAACCGAGCAGGTTGCCTACATATCCCCAAGTGGGAATCAGGTCAAGTGTAGTTCCTCGAATGCTGGAGGTTTTGAAAGAACAGGTTTTGAAAGAAAAAGGCTTTTAAGCATAGTATCTCTTGAGACGGTCAATGTTGATTGGCTGATTGAACTCAACTCCATCTAGATCCATCAGGTATGCCGCTCCTCCAGAGAGAAGCTTCTTGATGACGTATGGGCCAACCCAATTTGGCTTGAATTTCCCTCTAGGATCGAAAACGGGTGCTTTTAAGGCTTTAAGCACAAGGTCGCCTTCCTCAAGTTTTCTTGGACGGACCTTCTTGTTGAATGCTCGAGCTATTCTTCTCTGATACACATGCACATGATCAATTGCGGCCAACCTTTTCTCATCAAGTAACATTAGCTCCTCATATCTATCTCTTAGCCAATCAAATTCTGGAATCTCGGATTCTGCCACAACTCTCAAAGATGGTAGTTCTATTTCAACTGGGAGTACTGCTTCCATTCCGTAAGCCAATGAATAAGGAGTGGCTCCTGTAGATGTTCGGATAGATGTTCTGTATCCCCACAGTGCATACGGTAACTTCTCATGCCAATCTCGGTATGTATCAGTCATCTTTCTTAGGATCGTCTTCAAATTCTTATTAGCTGCTTCAACTGCCCCATTTGTTTGTGGCCTATACGGCGCTGACATGTGGTGCATGATCTTGTATTCTTCTAGTAGATCCAAAACCTCTTTCTGGAAGTGACTGCCATGATCGGATATCAACTCATGAGGGACCCCGTATCGGCAGATTATATTTCTTCTGATAAATCTGGCCACATCTTTAGCCTTCAATGTCGCATAAGACTCTGCTTCCACCCATTTTGTGAAATAATCAATTGCTACCAGGATGTATTGATGCCCATTAGACGCCTTCGGGGTTACTTCTCCAATAACATCTATTCCCCAAACTGAGAATGGCCAAGGGGTAGTCATGTTGTATAGCAGTGACGGCGGCACATGCTTCATATTGGCATGGATCTGACATTTGTGACATTTTCTGACATATTCATAGCAGTCCTTGTCCATAGTAGTCCAATAATATCCTTGTCGGATGATCTTCTTAGCTAACATGTGTCCACTCATATGAGGACCACACACCCCTTCGTGAATTTGCTCCATCATCTTTCTCGCACTGTTTCCATACAGACATGTCAAGTTGAATCCATTGTGAGATCTCTTCAATAGATTTCCGCCACAAATCATGAATTGAGCCGAGAATCTTCTTATGGCTCTCTTGTCTTTCTCGGAGGCGCCTTCCGGATATTCCCCATTTTCAATGAAGTTCCACACGTCGGTGTACCACGGAAGTTCTTCTGCTTCTTCTATTTCCCCAATCATCTCATAAGACGGCTTTTCCCTTTGTTCAATCATCAAAGGAGTTAGCTTTATCCCCACAGGAATCTCAATCATTGACGCTAAAGTAGCCAAAGAGTCTGCTAGCTGATTTTCTTCTCGAGGCAGGTAGAAGAACGTGATATGCAAGAAACGAGTTCGTAAAGAATCAAGATACTCATGATAGGGTTTTAACTTCTCTTCCTTGACTTTCCAATCTCCTCGAACTTGGGATATGATCAAATTGGAATCCCCGAATACATCAAGTTTTCTTACCTCCAAAGTCAATGCGGCTTCTAGCCCCAAGATACAAGCTTCATACTCAGCAGTGTTGTTGGTGGAAGTGTACTTCAGCTTAATAGAGAACGGGGTATGTGCTCCTTCAGGGGATACAAGGATGATTCCTACTCCATATCCTTTTTGGTTTGCAGCTCCATCAAAGTACATTTTCCACACATCTTCTTTTAATTCCATCAATCCTTCGTCAGGGAACATGAACTCTCCTTCGTTTTCCAGATTTATCGGATGTTCTGCTAAATGTTCTGCGACAGCCCTTCCTTTAACAGATTTACTCGTAGCATGTATCAAGTCAAACTCAGATAGCATCAATGTCCATCGGGAGATTCTTCCGGTCAATGCTGGTTTTTCAAATAGGTACTTCAAAGGATCCATTCGGGAGATTAAAACAACAGGGAAGGCCAACATATAATGCCTCAGACGACGAGTGGCCCAAACCAAAGCCCAACATGTCTTTTCTAACGGAGAATACTTCAATTCGTATCCAGTCATCCTTTTACTTAAGTAGTAAATGGCTTTCTCTGTACGCCCTTCATCTCCTTCTTGGGCTAACATGCATCCCATAGCATTCTCTGACACGGATAAGTACAACAGCAAAGGCTTCCCTGACTTCGGGGGTGAAAGAACCGGTGGGTTTGATAAATAAGCCTTGATCTTGTCAAAAGCTTCTTGACATTGATTGTCCCATTCGAATTTCTTCCCTTTTCTCAACAAGCTGAAAAGCGGATCGCAGGTAGCAGTGAGCTTAGATATGAAGCGGCTGATGAATTGGATTCTTCCCAAAAATCCTCTTACTTCCTTTTCATTTGTCGGAGGCGGCATATCCATAATAGCCTTGATCTTTGTGGGGTCAACCTCAATTCCTCTCTGTGTGATGAGAAATCCCAGCAGCTTTCCGGTGGTAACTCCAAAAGTACACTTCTGTGGATTCAATCTCATTCTGTATTTCCTTAATCTTTCAAAGAACTTGGCGAGTGCTGTTAAATGCCCACTTCTTTCTTTGGACTTAACAATCATATCATCCACATAAACTTCTACCTCTTTATGGATCATGTCATGTAACAAAGTAGTAGCAGCTCTCTGATAGGTTGCGCCAGCATTCTTTAACCCAAATGGCATCACTCGGTAGCAATACGTCCCCCAGTGAGTTGTGAATGTAGTCTTTTCTCTGTCTTCGGGTGCCATTAAAATCTGATTGTACCCTGAGAAACCATCCATGAATGATAACAACTCATGCCCCGCGGTGCTATCTACCAGAACATCTATGTGTGGAAGCGGAAAATCATCCTTAGGACTAGCCTTGTTTAGATCTCTGAAGTCAACACATACACGGATCCTTCCATCCTTCTTTGGCACAGGAACTATATTGGCTATCCATTCCGGATATTGGGTTACCATCAGGAATCCAGCTTTCAATTGTTTCTCAACTTCTTCTTTGATCTTCAAAGTCCATTCGGGTCTCATGCGTCTCAACTTTTGCTTAACAGGTTTTGAATTTGGAAAGAGAGGGATGTGGTGTTGGACAATCTCTGGATCGATGCCTGGCATATCTTGGTAGGACCAAGCGAAAACATCTTTAAATTCTTTTAATAAGTTGATTAGTTCATTGCTTTCTTGTGAAGTGAGTGTGGTGCCAATATGAACATTTTGTGGATTATCTTCATTATCCAAGTTTATTAGCAAAGTTTCTTCAATAATCTTGCATGCAGATTCATTTTCATTTTCAATTAATCTTTGCAAATCCTCAGAAATTTCAAAATCAAGATCATCAGACACAGAAGAGTAAGCAAAATCCTCGTTCATTTCATTAACATTTTTGGGTACATCAAAAGCAAAAGCAGACTCAACATCATGGCTCATATTGGCCTTTACAGACTTCCGGGGAAATGGGGGAGGGGATTTGTTGACTTCCGATTCTATCACCCAATTGTTCAGAGCTCCCTCTATTGGCTTGATTTCTTTCACATTTCCCAGTGCTTCTTCGGCATCCATCAGCATGTTCAGCTCTTCATCCATTAGCATGTTCAAATCATCACTTGTCATCAGCTCAGCCCAGTCCTTCCTTTCTTTCTTGATAGGCGGAGTATACAAGAACGGATCCTCATAGTCGGAGAACTCATGTTTGAAGAAAATCTCAAATCCAGGCTTAATGTTCTTGGTAGCCGGATCATACCATGGTTCAGGGAACCCACAGAAGGGAAAGTCATCGCCTTCTTTCACGAAGTATCCATTCAGGATTCTTGGCCCAGAAACAACCATCGGCCCTTTTCCTTTTGTCATCTTCTTCTTATCTTCTTCAGTCAATTGATACCCAAGCCCAGATTTATCTTTCTGTTCGTGGAAGTTCGGTGGTTCAGTTATTCCTTGTTGACGACGACCTAGTCCCATTCCAGGAAAATAGTTCATCTTCCGCACCATATGAGCCACTTTAGGATTGGCATACTGGTCAAAGTACAATGGCATGACTTCAGGGATCCAATTCTGTCCCACTTCTTCTTGTAGATCTTTGGCAACCGGGTTTCCCTTCTCGAACATCTTTCTATATTCGCGTCCGGTGATGAACGGCTTCTTTTTCTTGATCGGAGTGATTTCTTCGCCCCAGACAGATGCATCAGGAAGTTTCTTCTCATAGCTGAGTCGATCCCAAACGGATTTCTTTTTCTTAGCTCCTTCATTTATCATTCCCACAAAGTTGAATCCTCCTAATTCATTTTCTTCTTCCGGTGTTTGGACTTCTAGCACAGGACCATGGCTTGTCCCTTCTTCTTTGATCCATCTATCCCCAAAGATTGTTACCACATCCTCTTTCCAGATGAACTTGACTTTCTGGTGGAGAGTGGAGGCGACTGCATCATTCACATGTAACCACGGACGTCCCAATAGCAGATTAAAGCTAGCCGGAATATCAATCACTTGGAAATCAGCTTCTTTGTTTAATGGCCCGACTTCAATTTTCAACTTAATCATTCCCACAATGGCCCTTTTGGTGTTATCATAGGCCCTCACAGTTTGTGTTGATGGCAAGAGTTCTGAAATAGACAACCCCATTCTGAGAGCTGTTTGGAGAGGACATACATTCAAGGCTGACCCATTATCTACCAAGCAGACCGGTACTCTATTCCCCAGGCAATGTACAGTGATGTAGAGAGCTCTGTTGTGGTGTGCCCCTTCCGGCGGTAAATCTTCATCTGTGAATGTGATTACAGGCTTACAAGGCTTTGAAGAGATCATGTTTACTAGATCTTCGGGAGTAGTATTGACAGAAACATCCAAACGATTGAGAGTATCGAGCATGGCCTGCCTGTGTTTGTGAGAGGTCATAAGTAATCCCCATACTGAGATCCAAGCTTGTGTTTTCTTCAATTGCTTTAGGATTTCATCTTCTTCTTCGCTCACGGCTCCTTTACCAGCCTCTTTTGCTTTGACGACTTCTTTCTCATTCCATGTTTCTTTTCCACGATTTTCTAACTCATGAGGCTTGAAATGACGTCCGGAACGGGTCAAGTGGTTTGCTTCATTGGTGATCCAGATAGACTCAAGTTCTTTGGCTAACTTTTCGGTGCCAACAGTGATTTTCCAAACAGAATCATCGGGGATTATGGTATTATTAACGGAATCATCCTCATCATCATACCACCAATCTTCTTCTTCTTCCATCATTGCAATAAGATCGTCATCTTTGATTTCAAGGTTCTCGACAGGCTTTAGCAATTCTTCTATCGGCTCAGTGCTTTGTTTCTCGGTGACTGCTTCTATGGGCTTTTCTTCCTCATACCAGATCGAGTCGTCGGTGATGGCATTGGGATCCCACCATTCAATCGTAAGATTTCCGTTGGCTATTTCTTCTTCAAAAGCCAGTGCTTCTTCGACCCATTCTTCCTCTTCCATATTCCTCAAGATGCAAATTGCAGCGTCTTCCGGAAGTTGAACATCCATAGCTGGTTGATTCGAGGATGTGATGTAGATCTTTGGGTTATAAATCTGAGATCCTTCTTCTACAAAGTTAACATTTGGCATGTTCCCCTTATGATTAGGGAGAGGATTCTTCTGAACATTTGGCTGAGAGGGAGGAGGGGAGATGACCCCTTTTTCAATCAAGTCTTCAATTTCATGGCGAAGTCTCCAGCATCTATCTGTGCTATGTCCACGGCCTTGATGAAAGTCACAAAAGAACTCTGTTTTGAAACCCGGTGGAAGTGGATTTGGCTCTGGTTTAGGTTCCAATTTCTGCAAGTACCCTTTTTCTATCATTCTTTCAAGTGCGGTGCTTAGTGGCATCCCCAAGTCGGAAAATTCTCTTTTCTCTCTCGACTGTTTCTGATTTTGACTTCCTCTTGCATTAGCCATACTTCGACGCTCTTTCTGAAAAGGCTGAGGAGATAGTGTGTTGACGTCAGCAGACTGATGATAGACTGGCCTTTCTGTCTTTCTGTATCGATTGCTCGTGCTTTCTTTCTTGATCTTTCCATCTCTAATGGCATCTTCTATCAAAGTTCCCACATCAAACAGCTGTTCGAAACTCACAATGGACTGAAATTCTAGCCTTTCCAAGTATTCGGGCTGTAGATTCTTGATGATCATTCGGACCTGATCTTTTTCCGCTGGCCTGCTAGTCATTTGAGCAGCTTTAGCTCTCCAACGAGTAAGGAAACCTGCGAAGGATTCCCTATACTCTTGTCGGGTGGTTTCTAGATCTCTTGCAGTTACATCAAACAACTGGTTATATGAATATTGAGCCACGAAAGCTTTGGCCAATGCCTCCCAATCTCTGGTTATGGCTGGTTCCAACGTCAAGTACCATGAAAGTGCTGCTCCACTCAAAACTCTTGGAAACAATAGAGCGAAGAGGTCAGATCCAATGCCCATGGGCTGCAAAGTTCCTACATAAAGCCTCAGATAGCTCTTCGGATTTCCGGTTCCATTGAAGAATTCAATATGCGGCATCTTAAACTTCTCTGGGAGTTTGGCTTTTGGAGCGTCACACAACCCTTCAACATCGAACAAATACTCATCCACCCCTTTGCTCTTTCTGTTCACACTCTCTAGTTTGTCGATCTTGGCCAACTTGTCCTGAATTTCCTGATCTAGCTGAACCTTTGGTTGAACTGTCTCCCCAAAATCTTCTTCTTCATGATGCTCTGGAGGTGGTGGTGGTGGATTAGTTAGCTGCTCAATCATTCTCATCATAGTGGCAAGTTGTTCTCGATTCTGCTCCCTGCTCTGATCCAAGGCAGCTTGCATTGCGGCCAATCTGGCTTCCATATCCGCTTCGTATGTCATATCTTCAACCCTAGTCGACTCGGCTGTTCCTTCTTCTAACCCTGATCTGATCAAACGGCTGTTCGGAGCTCTGACCCAGAAAGGAGTACAACTTTTCGGTCCTATCTTTTCTTATCTGGTTTATTTAGGGATTTTCAAATAATCAGGTATCTTTATTGCAAAAGAATTTTTCAAAGAATGATATAAGAAGGTGGATTTACAAAGATGGAAATCATAAATGGAAAATCATTTCCTTTTTCAAAAACATTTTTCTTAAAATCAAAGAAATCTTTTCAAGCTTTCAAAATTCTGAGGAAAACAAAACTTTTCTTTTTTTAAAAGTATATTAGAGGCGTCGCACTCGTGAGTCGTATATGCAATGCTCGTGTAGTGCATGCAATGCAGATGAAATGCAATCTAATCTAAATGCAATGCACCTTAATCTAGCTTAGACCTAGCACATCAGCACATAAGCACATAAGATTCCTTGAGTATGCTAATCACCCTACTAATCCAATCATTATCCAAGGATTTTGAGTTTTGAAATTCTTGATGGTTCATGTTTTCAAAATTGAAATTTTTCATGAAAATCTTTGAAAGAGATGGGGAGATTTGTAATTTTCAAAAGAATTTTTGAACCATCAATGCTTGTGGTGAGAAATCATGATTCTTAAAAATCGAGGTGGGAATTTTGAAATTCTAAGATCTGAGAGGAAGATTTTGAAATTGAATCATCATGATTTCTTGAAGACCAAAGTAAAATTTTTTTTTTGAAATTCTCTAAAATCTAGGAGAATTTGAAATTGAATCATCAAAGTGTGATCATGATTTCTGGAAATAGGAATTTTGAAATCTAAGGAGAATTTTGGAAAGATTTTGTGAAAGTGAATCTCAAAGCAAATTTTCAAAAGGGATATTCTTGGAATTTTCAAAAGACTTGGGGTTTTTCAAAGAAGTGCTTATAATTTTAAAAATTTTCAAAATTGTCCTCAAATAATGATTGGATGTTCGGATAAAGACCATACTATCCTAGAGGAATCCACCATACAAGGTTTGATGATGCCTTCGCATACACGTCCTCATCATCCACATAATCCCTTACGGGCAAGCGCAAGTAATTCATCACATTGTCCTAATCAAAGATGATAATCAAGATCCTAATTGAAGGGTTCTATAGAAACTATATGCAAAGGCCGGGTTTTAGTCTCATAAAGGGTCCATTAGCAAGCTCAGCGGTGTGGTTGACCGCCTCCCCGAGGGCGTGCCGTTCACACATAGGCTCTATATACCGCACGCGGTACAAGGCTAACGGTGACTACATGCTACCAAAACTCTTGACAAATAGAGGAAAGAGGACCCTCTATCTTCAAGGCAATGATCTCAAGCAGTCGCGGTGAAAGAACAATGCAAGTGCAAATGCAGGCAGAAACAACATGATTATTGAATTAATAACAAGGATATTCATTGGTTCAAGTCAAACCCTCGAAGAACAAGAAACCATCGGTTTCATGTTCAAATCCCCAGCAGAGTCGCCAGATTGTGGACCACTGCGAATGAGGAGGTCCTGACGCTCTCCCTCGATAGTGTCCCGGGACGGATCCCAAGGAGCACACTTCAGGGAAAACTAGGACTTCCTTACGCGATCCTAGAGACAAAGAGTCGCCACCTAATTTTTATCGGGAATTAGGAAACCCAAGTTTGACTCGCCCAAAATTGAATAAGGTTACTCGCCCTTCATTACCAGAAACAAGGTTCGGGGGTCTTGGTACGAGAGGGGAAGGAGCCCAAGCAGGACTAAAGCACCCCCTCCTCGCCCTACCGAATGGTAGGCCTTGATTCAAATATCCTTGTTATTAATTCATAATAGATGTTGTTTCCTCAAACATACTAGATAGGTATATACATGGCAAAAAGAAACATCTAATGAAAATCATTTCAAGAGACTAAATCAAGTAGAAAGCGGATGCTCATGTAATACAAGGGAGAAGTATACTCACAGTGGCTAGTCCCGCCCAGGACCGATGCAAATAAAGTAAACATGTCATGATATGCAAAGGGAACGAGAAGACTTACATTGGTTGACTCAAGCGGAGTTGCGAAAGCAAAAAGAATGGAAACGTGCAATGCAATCATGCAACAATCCTAGATAAGATGTCTCTAACAAATAATCATATAAACGGAGACTATCCTAAAGGAATTGTGTCGTTGAAATCAAAGTTGTAAACCTAGAAAAATTCTAAGAGAAAGGATAGAGATAGTACACGATACATGGGCACTAAGCCACATGTAGACGAGGCAAACCACAAATCGACGTCCGGGTCCAAGGCACTTAATTCTCTGCACTAAGACACCAAAGAATACCCAAAGCATTGCAAAAAAAAACAAGCAAACAAATGATATGCATGATAAACAAAGAAAACATGTCATCAATCAAATTTCCAGATTCAGCAACCTCTAATGAATCCTATCAAAAGTGGTCTTAAACATGAGCTGGATAAAAACCCTTTTACAGAAAGTTAGATACATGTCTTAGGGAACTTCTCCAAAAAGTGGGACCTCAATATCAATTTTATTGTTTGAGAAATAAATGTTTTGGGAACAGTGGATCAGGACTGTCCATTGTTCTTGTAAAAATCATAATTAAATCTACAAAAATCATATGAAGCTCTATTTGGTGTCAAAAGAAAGCTATTTCATTGTAGTATATGATAAAAATAAACCCATGGACATTCTGTAATCACAAGGTTTCTGAAAAAGTGTTTTAAACAGACTCTGTTATTCTGGAAATTTGGTATCATTTGACAAATGAATGCAAAACATAATAGAAGTACAATAGAAGTTCATGAATCATGTTAACCAAATTGATTTAAGCTTTTGATCTCTCATCCATTTATCCTAGGTGATTTCTAAACCAAGTTTTATTCATCAATTGTTGTCGAGTGATCAAGGTATGACCATTTTGTATACATAATCATATTTGTAATTAAACTTAGAAAATTCCAGAATAGTTGTATCAACTTTAAACGCTTAGAAAACGATCCTAACTCGATTGTATGCTCACGATTTTACATCGGCATATAGATATATGAGTTAGGAATCATCCCCAAAAAGCGGAACGTCGATAACTATTATAGATTTTCTGAAATTCAAGCACAAAGAGACGATGTTCAAATCTGTCAACCGATTTCTCAACAATTTCTAAAAATAGTATATGAATCCTAAAAGCTCTCAAAACGGACCGGATGAAAGCTAATTCATCAAAGTTTACCCAGAAAATTTGAAATCCATCAAACTATGGGTTTTGATGGACCAAATCTAATGGACAAAACCAATCTGCTTTGCTGAATTTTTATCTAGTTCATTTTAAAGTGTGAGGAAAACATTTTAGTGATAGTTGAAGCTTATTAGAGAGATCAAACTCATAGATCAACTTAATTATCATGATTCCCAATCAATTTAGCCCTCAAGTTCTATGAAGAACTTTTAGATCAAGGATCAAAGGGACTTATAAATATCATGTTGGAGATGAAATTCAATAGGAATTCTAGGTAATAGGAATAATCAAGAGATAGGTATGAACATAGAAATCATCCTTCTCATAGATCATATTTCCAAACCATCATGGAATTCAAAATAGATATATGTATATATATATATAATCATGTATGCATGAATCTAAACTAAAATTGAAGAATGAAACCAAAATTGAAAATCAAAGTGAAAAACAATCTCTAATTGTAAATTATCAATAAAAATCAAAGAGATTTGGATCTAACTATGTGAGTGTGTGAAGAACATGAGAGGAAGAAGATGAGTGTTCTAATAAGTAGAAATAGAACTAAGTTAGATCCAAATCTTATAGATCTATATATACAAAGTAGGAATTAGAGATGAACTATAGTGTTTACCTCTTGGAGGATTCTCAATTACAAGACCAAAATTGATTTGAAGATCTTCTTCTTCAAGTGTTATTCAAGTGTTCTTCAAGCACTCATCCATGGAAGTTGAGGGAGGCAATTGATGTTCAAATTGTGGTCTAATTAGCCTAAGTTAATCTAAATTCAATTCATAATTTTCTCTCTCTAGAATTCACCTAAATTGAAAGTATATTCAAAGTATACTTCTCTCTCTTGTATGTGCTTCTATGTGTGTTTGTATCTCCAAGTATATTCAAGTGTATCTCTTCCAAGTGTCTAGTGTGTTAAGATGTGTGATCTCATATGAGATGTATGAGATCTTATATAGAGTTTTGAAGACTTAGCTCTTAAGTTTCAGGGTTAAAACAGGATTTTTAGAGCTTAAAAGAGGGTTAAAATGGCCATTTCGGAGCTTAAACGCAATTTCCAGGCAATTTCCTCGCAGTGGGAAGCTTCTAGAAGGGTCTGGAACTCAAAAAGCTCCGTGGAGGACACAAATGGAAGTGGCGGTTATGGTGGGACCCGCCACCCCCATACCCAAAACCGCCACTTACTATTCTTGCTCCTCTGGTCACCCACAAACCCTGTTTCAAAAATCACGTGCACTGCTTTTCCAGATTTTTGTAAAAATGCTTTTTGGTGTCCGAAATCGTCCGTTTACGTACCGTTGGAAAGCTGTCAGGTTGAATTTCAGTATAAAAATATTTCCAGAGGTTTTCTAATGAGAATTGAAGTCCAATTGAAGTCCGGAAGTCCTCCGAAACTTTCGTCGTCTTTTTGAAATCAAATGACGTCTTTTCCAAAATTGCTTTCAAATGTGCGTCGATTTCGAACTTTTCTTTAAAATTGAATCTCTGGATACCTAGAATACTGCATTTAGAACACTTAATGTTCATATAACCCTGAGAGAATATGAATTCTGAGAGATGATTTTGACAAAACCGGGATTTATCCATGGAAAAGGGCTTTTCTGAGCTTGAAGTCACTTTCCGAAGTCCGATCTTCTGATTGTGTGGAATCCAGTACCTTCCACGGGGTACTTTTCATCATCGAATCCTCCAAGACGTTGTCCACCCTAAATCCTATCAGTGTGGTCAAAATTGGGTGTCTACAACTACCAAAATATCATCTTTCCTCTTGCCACAACACGCGATCTATTATAACTCATGATAACGTCATCTCATCATACAGTTCCACATCCGTATGATTTAACCGATTCACAAATGCATAAATACTATGCATGTATGGCAATAACATAATCATGTATGTATAACAATATACCATATGCATCAAACATCTCTAATATGTATGGATGCAATTTAGAACATGTGACAATTCACTCAACACTCTACTCGTCGTCGAACGTTCCCAAGGCTCTAAACTTATGCTCTGATACCACTAAATGTCACAGCCCGGTCCCACAATAACGGAACCGGAGCCCGTGGCACGCCACCGAGGCTAAACCAATTCATTAATGTTTCCAAAAATTAGGTTTGAAGAACACACGCAGCGGAAAACAAAACACATTTTAAAACCAGAGGTTCAGTCGACTGCTCAGTCGACTGCACAGTCGACTGCTCAGTCGACGGAGGTAGGCAGGGATTTAAATGTCAATTCCAGTCGACTGATACTGGGGGTCCAGTCGACTGCTCAGGGGTTCAGTCGACTGCTGAGGGGTCCAGTCGACTGCTTTTGTTAAAATAAGAAGCAGTAGCTAACAGACACAGGGGTTCAGTCGACTGCTCAGTCGACTGCTCCCCTGGCAGCAGCCCAATCTGCAGAAGTTCAAGTTTAAAAGCTTTCTAACTTTCCCCAAAGATCAACCACTCGAAACAAACTCAAACCAAACTCAGTCTAAAGTACTTCTAGCTGTATTAAAACATTATCAAACATAATTACAACATGTTACTAACCATTACAACAGTTTAAAATCCATCCTAACATACCAAATTAAACATGGTTTAAAACAACCAAATTCTTATTACAACATTTCTATTATCCCAAAACTACAAGATTAACATTCAAGTTGCCTTCTAAAAGAATTCCCAACCCACGTGCTCACTTCTCCGATTCCTCGCCAGCATTTACACCTGAAATGGTTATTTGAATAACCACACATATTTCGATTTGTTTAAGCTAAAGCTTAGTGAATAAATCAACATATGTACATGAATGATAAACATGTCCGCATTCACATCTCTACATTTCATACTAGTCGTCGGAGACTCACGTGCCCGTCCATATTCCCAATCCGCGACTCCTCGCCAATAAGTCCACGCGAAAGGGTAAGACCCACGATTCTACAAACAATCGTGCGACCTTAATGCCACTCTATCGGCTCCACAAAATGGTACGGTGACCACGTGCTCCTTCTGACCCACATAAGCAACTTAACATGCTCAAATACATATCACCATACTCGCGGTAATCAAAACATATCACCGTGCTATTGAGCCTACTTATCAATATAATTGCTCAATATGAACTACACAATATATCTCTAAGAATTAATACATGCTATTCAAACATAACATGAATACATGCCAAGAAATCATTCCTTAACATAGTTGAATCACTCACCTCCGATTTACGCACTTATAATACGATCCAAAGAAAACCCGTGCACAAAGAACGTGCAGAAGTCCGTCCAGTAAAATTCCTATGGATCAGAATTCCATTTATCAACTTTTATGAAAAATTCTAGAAAAAGACTTTTCGGAAAACTTAGCCAAACAGGCCCTAACATATATCAAAACGAAGCTCTTACCTCGAGGAGCTCAAATATGAAATCTGGGAGAAACCAGACTGACGGAAGGTCGTCGTTTGGCGTCGCAAAGCTCTAAGCTCCTAAATCTCCCTCTAGCCCCCTTTTGGCCTCCTCTTTATGGAATTAGGTTAAGACTTAGAAAAATCTAAGTTCATCTCTATCTATATATAGGCAACATTCTCGGGGAATTACGTTTACCTCCCCACGAGTTTTCCAAACTCCTAATTAGTCTCTGAAACTTTCTATACAGCTTATTCATAGCTTTACGAGTGAAACTTCAAAATTATAAAAGTTTTCGACTAAGTTTCGTTTGGTTGCTAAAACGCGAATTTCTACATGACGTTTCCGAAGTTGCTAATTAGCCTACCAAATTAATAGCGTGTTCATTCGTTCTCACCAGGTTACTAAATCTAACAACAGAAATATATTCTAAGCCAGAAAATAATACAGATATTGAAATACACAGGTAAACATTTATTTTCAGATAAACATTTAAAATGTTCCACAGTGACCGTCTCATACTCGGAGAGACTTCACAAACAATAAATCCTCAATCACAACAGTTTCAAAGGGTTCTCTAATACAGACACCCAAATCAACTCGTGAGTCAAAACTCACTCAAACACGTGCCAAAATGCACAACCCCTCACATCATCATGCATGACAAATGCAATGAAATGCAATAACACAAATGCGGGTGTTATATAAGCAACTCAACATGTCAACATGGCAATTTCAACATTTTTGGACATGTTAAATAATAATTAATTACATGATTTTCTACTTAATCTCAATTAAGAAATTTAACATTCACTAATAAATAAATAACATTAAATATCCAATTTTTTGGATTAGGACACTCACCTCACGAATAAGTCTCAAATAAGCCTAGAAATCCCAAATTCCTTCGCAATACTAGCTTTAGATACTCCCAATGATATTCCTACATATATATTTTATATATATGTATCACCCCTTAAAATGTGTCGCAGAAAAACATTACCAAAATTGAGAAAGAAAGACATAGAAATAATCATCTCACCTTCACGAGTCCGAATATGGCTTCGGTTCGCGAAATAGAGGTCAGACGGCGAAGCTACAACGACGGAACGACAACGTGAAGTTTTTTTTTTTCTTTTCCTTACCAACTCTCAGCGTCTCTGTCTGTATATCTATCTTAGTTCTCTCTCTTTTTTTTTTTTCTTTTTTTTTCTTTTTTTTCTGATTTAATGAGTCATAACCGACTCACTTATGTACATCTAATGTGATGTATTCAACTTAATCATATTTTTGTTTATAACCCCTAAACTTCTTAAGTTCTATTATGAAACCCTCCGAATATTATATTAACTACCCCAATATCTAAGTGGATCGATATCTATGTCACGTGTGGGCTCCAATTGTGGTCCCAAATATTATATGAAGGTACTAATTAACCTACTAGTTATAAATCCAATTCAATTTTGCTCTTACTAGGGTACCCAAACTGGCACCATAAAATGCCACAACTAACAATATAATATTAAAACAATTTAACAAATATTCATTTAATCATATAAATGCAACTAAATGCAATTCATCTAATCTGGACCTCCCGTGGATCCCATTTCACATCTATCCAACTGTGCCCTTTTTGAAGCACTTATCACATCGGGGTAACTGGAACTTACCCAAATATCACATGCAATTAATTATACTAATTAATGCATGAATAATTAATATTACTTCCATTTTCTGGGTACGGGTATTACATCTCTCCCTCCCTTTTAGGAAGTTTGTCCCCAAACTTTTCTTACCTCAAGTGTCAAATAGGTGAGGATATTTCTCTCGGATCTCGTCCTCACGTTCCCAAGTTGCCTCCTCTACTGAATGATTACGCCATAACACCATAACTAGAGGAATGACTTTAGTTCTGAGCACCTGATCCTTCCTATCTAGGATTTGAACTGGATGTTCAACATAAGTCAAGTCTTCTCGAACCATCAACGGTTCCGGAGTGATACGGTGACTCGAGTCTGATAGACAACGTCGTAACATAGAAACGTGAAACACATTATGAACATTTGCCAACTCTTGTGGAAATTTCAACCGATATGCAACTGGACCAACTCTCTCTAATATCAGATAAGGCCCTACAAACCTCGGACTTAACTTGCCTCGCTTACCAAATCTTGTAATACCTTTCGAAGGCGATACTTTCAAGTAAACATAATCACCTACCTCAAATTCCAACGGTCTTCTACCTGTATCTGCGTAGCTTTTGTAACGACTCTGTGCTATTTGTAGCCGTTGTTTAACTAACTTGATTTTGTCCATAGTGATTTGCACAATTTCAGGACCTATGAGTTGTTTTTCCCCAACTTCTGTCCAACACACCGGTGATCTACATTTTCGACCGTACAATGCCTCGTAAGGTGCCATCCCAATACTCGTCTGGAAGCTATTATTATAAAAGAATTCCACTAACGGCAAGTGGGTTTCCCAATCTGATTTAAAATCCATAACACAACCTCGAAGCATATCTTCCAGAATCTGAATAACTCGCTCGGATTGGCCGTCTGTCTGAGGATGAAATGCTATGCTAAAATGCAAGGTCGTCCCCATTGCCTTTTGCAAACCTTCCCAAAATCTAGACACAAATCGTGTGTCTCGATCTGACACAATTGATACCGGTGCCCCATGTAGTCTAACAACTTCTCTGACATACAGCTCTGCTAACTTTGTCGGATCACGAGTCTTGATTGGCAAGAAATGGGTTGATTTAGTCAATCGATCAACGATCACCCAAATACTATCATTAGACTTAGGAGACCGTGGCAAACCTGACACAAAGTCCATCGTAATATGCTCCCATTTCCATTCTGGTATCTCCAACGGTTGCAATTCACCAGCGGGTCGTTGATGTTCTTGTTTTACTTGTTGACAAGTCGTACACTTGGCCACAAACTCGGCGACTTCCCGTTTCATACCACTCCACCAATACACTTTCCGCAAATCTCTATACATCTTGGTACTCCCCGGATGTACAGAATACCTCGTATTGTGAGCTTCTTCCATAATCTTGTCTTTCAACTCTTGGATATTAGGAACACACAGTCGATTAACATACCTCAATACGTTATTCTGAAAACTGAATTCCAGCCGTCTACCCTCAGGTAATTCTTCAACTATTTTCTTGAAATTTGGGTCCAAAAGTTGACTCACCTTGATTTCTTCGATCAAGCTTGGTTGTGCCATGATAACCGCCATTAAACCACCCTGGATTCTGGGAATTACTTCCAATTCCAGCTGTTCAAATTCTTTTACCAATGTTGCTTGAGCTGTTAAAGAATAAACCAAAATTTTTGACGACTTTCAACTTAACGCATCGGCAACCACGTTAGCTTTACCCGGATGATACTGGATCTTCAAATCATAATCCTTCATCAATTCAAGCCATCTTATCTGTCTCATATTCAGCTCTCTCTGGGTAAATAAATATTTCAGGCTCTTGTGATCGGTGAATATCTCACACGTTTCCCCGTACAAGTAGTGACGCCAAATCTTTAACGCAAAGATCACCGCTGCCAATTCCAGATCATGAGTCGGATAATTCTTCTCGTGTGTTCGTAACTGCCTTGAAGCATAAGCTATAACTTTACCCTCTTGCATTAGAACACATCCCAGGCCTTGATGAGAAGCATCACTATATATACTGAAACCTCCAGTACCTGACGGAATAGCTAGTATCGGCGCTGAGGTTAACTTATCTTTCAACTTCTGAAAACAGTTTTCACATTCTTTACTCCACAAAAAAGCCACATCCTTCCTCATCAATTGAGTCATCGGAGTCGCGATTCTAGAAAATTCTTGAACGAACCTTCTATAGTAACCAGCTAACCCCAAGAAACTTCGAACTTCAGAAACATTTGTCGGTCTCGACCAATTCTTCACAGCTTCTATCTTTTATGGGTCCACAGAGACACCATCCTTAGTGTCACGCCCCGACGTAGCATAATACAGGAAAACATTTAATTTCCTTTATGGACTCGTAGGCCGTGACAAGTGAGTATGACCAATTGTCCCTGCAACAAATAACTTAACAACATTTCTAAAAGAAAGGATACTAATAAACATAAGCTCCAGAATTTAAAACTTACTAACAATTACATAGGTCGAGGTTTTAGGCACAAAACGCCCTTATTCAAATTCTAACAAGGTTTATTACAACTCTGAAAGGAAAGACATAAGGAAAATAAAACAGCTCTTCTGGAACACCTCCGGTCATCTAACTAGCATAGTCAACGAACTCTGGCTGCTCTTGACCTGGAAAATCTGGACATAGAGTCCAGGACGCATCGACGCCGTCAGCTTATGAAAGCTGGTGAGTAAAATAAACACGTGCTCGCAATATATATATATATAAGCACATAGAACAAAGGTACAAATTAACATTAACAGTAATATATTCAAGGTTCCAATTTCAACATAAATCATGGGGGAATATAGTAAGAAATAAATACGTAATTGTACATGAATTGTGTAATATCTTATCTTGCCAATTCTTTTCTTTAAAACAACCCAATTCAACCAATACATCATCTCAGATACCAGGAGTAATAACTACTCAGTCATCCAATTCACACGCTACACTATCGCCTCCAATACCAGGAATACTATCCGATCGGTATTGAAGTCACACACCACACTACTACCTCAGATACCAGGAATACTATCCGATCGATATCTAGGCCGATCACAACCAACCATCGCTCCGGATATCAGGAATACTATCCGATCAATATCCGAAACGCGCGCCTTAGATACCAGGAATACTATCCGATCGATATCTAAGTCGTACACAACACTATCACCATCGCTTCGGATATCAGGAATACTATCCGATCAATATCCGAAACGCGCGCCTTAGATACCAGGAATATTATCCGATCGATATCTAAGTCGTAAACAACACTGTCGCCTCCAATACCAGGAATAATATCCGATCGATATTGAGGTCGCACACCAGACCGCCACCCTTTACTCTTTTTACGCTTTATTCCACACATGCATGTTGACATAACCTCGACCCTAATATGTATGTCAATGTTCACAGTTTGTAGCAACAATTATTAATCTCAAGCTGAATATTCTTTTCAACATAAATATCGGTCTTAAACATTCTTACAAGTCCAATTTCTAACAGTGAGCCTTTAAAACAGTATATTTGCCAAACAGTTCCTTGAAATTTCCCAAAACATTTTCCAAACAGTCCCTTACCAAAAATTATACAAACTGCCAGAACTGCCACCTCGCGCGAGCGAGGGAGAGGGGTGTCGAGCGAGCGAAGGGGGAGGACAGGTCGCGCGCACGGGTCGCGCGAGCGAAGGGGGGGATGGTTCGCGCGAGCGGGTCGCGCGCGCGAGTTCTTGCAGAATGTCATCTTCTTCGTTTTCCCCTGTTTCTGGTTTTTAAACTGAATTTTACCCATTTTCAGATTCTGTCTCAAACATGTCGTACATTATATGGATCTCTTCAATTTTCTGCGTAGATTAAGAATACGCGATCAATTTTAACTAATACGGATTATATCTCTAGATATTCGCGATTAAAGTAAGGGTGTCAAAACTTTAAATTAACGGTACGTCGCGATACGGATGAATTACTGCGTAGGATTCGAACCGCAGCTTATTGGGACTAAGATCTTCCATAATCAATTCACGGAATTGATTTTGGTTGAGTTTTGCAAAACTCCAATTTTAAGCTTCAATGGTGTTTTCTATATATATACACATATACACGGATATATACACTGAAATTATACATATATAAACATTATGAGTGAGTTTAAATTACTCACAGAGTCTAATTAGACTGAAAATTGAGACCGAGAGTTTTCCGCCGAAGTTTCCGTTGTTAAGAATTTCTCCTTCGTTCTCTCTTGATCTTGATATATGAATATATATATATCTATGTATGTAACAGTATGTGTATGTATATAATCTGTATGTGTGTATGTTCTTGGGAGAGGTAGAGAAAATTGAGAGAGAATGAGAGTTACAGAGAGTTTGTGAGGGAGAGAATGGGAGACTGTGAGTTAAAACTCATACATATACAATGAAATTATTTGGGCTCCAAGCAATGCCCAGGAATAATCCGGTGTGGTTGAGCTCACGTGCTCCCACACCAAAATGCGGTATAAACACAGATTAAAACATAAACTGGTATTATCTGGTTTAAAATAAAATACAGAAAATTATATTAATGTAGGAATTAAATCCCGGGTTTATACAAAAATATAGATATTGATTTTGAAACCACAGAAAATATTTTCTATATTTATGAAAATTACAATTTGACCCCAGATATATATTACAAAGAGAAATTAAATCAAATACTCATGGAAAAGAAATGCAGTATTTATTTATTAATGGAAAAGAAAATACAGGGTGTTACACTCTACCCACCTTAACAGAGATTTCGCACCGAAATCTGAGCTAACTAATCCTGAAACAACTCGGGGTATCTAGTCCTCATGTCCGACTCTAACTCCCACGACGCCTCTCCCTCGTCATGGTGCTTCCACTGAACCTTAACCAAAGGGACGTCTCTTCTTCTCAGCCTCTTGATACTTTGGTCGAGAATCCTCATTGGTCTATCCTTGTAGACAACATTCTGACTCGTCTCTATATCGTCAAAATTAACCACATGTGAAGGGTCCCGTATGTATTTCCTTAACATACTGACATGGAACACGTTATGAACACCAGACATCTTTGGTGGCAACGCGAGCCGATAAGCCACTTTTCCAACTCGCTCCAAAATCTCAAACGGCCCGATGAAACGGGGTGCCAACTTCCCTCTTTTCTGACCAAAACGTACTACTCTCCGAACAGGTGAAACCTTAAGGAGTATGTGATCTCCGACACTGAACTCCAAGTCCTTTCGATGTTGATCCGCATAACTCTTGTGCCTGCTCTGTGCAGTTTTCATTCTTCCCTTAACTAGTGAAATCTTCTCATTGGTTTCTCTCACCAAATCTGGTCCCAAAAGTTCTGTATCTCCCACTTCTGCCCAACACAGCGGAGATCGACATGGCCGTCCGTACAAGGCTTCGAACAGCGCCATCCCAATACTCGAGTGATAACTGTTGTTATAAGAAAATTCGACCAACGGCAAGTGCGTCTCCCAAGACTCTTCAAAATCGATTGCACAAGCTCTGAGCATATCTTCCATAATCTGATTAACACGCTCGGTCTGTCCATCGGTCTGAGGATGGAAAGCAGTACTCATCTTGAGCGAAGTCCCCATAGCCTTCTGCAAACTTTCCCAAAATCCCGAGGTAAAACGTGTATCGCGATCTGATACAATCGACACAGGCGCACCGTGCAGTCGCACCACTTGCTGTAGGTACATTTGACTCATCCTTTCTACTGGGTAAGTCATATTGTACGCGATAAAGTGTGCGGACTTTGTCATACGATCCACAATTACCCAAATTGCGTCATGATTCTGTTGTGACCGGGGTAATCCAACCACAAAATCCATAGTTATGTGTTCCCACTTCCATCCTGGAACAGGTAAGGGTTGCAACAATCCCGAGGGTCTCTGATGTTCGGCCTTCACTTGTTGACAAGTCAAACATTTAGACACAAACTCGGCTACTTCTCGTTTCATCCCTTCCCACCAGAAGTTTCTCTTTAAATCCTTATACATCTTCGTTCCTCCTGGGTGTACTATCAGTCTCGATTTATGTGCTTCCTCGAGAATATCTCTTCTCAAATCTCCTAAATCCGGCACACACAATCTGTCTCGACATCGGTATCCTCCACCGGTCCCAATCTTCCATTCTGTAGGGTCCTTTTCTGACATCTTGGCGAACCATACTTGAAAATTCTCGTCCTTCTTTTGGGCCTCGATGATTCGACTCACAAGTGTTGGTTGTACCATGAGGCATCCAAAGTGTTGCCCGACACTTCCCTCAGAAATCTGCACATCAAATTCTGCGATTGTCTCTAAAGCTTTCCATTCCCTCACCATCAACGAAGCAATCGTTCCTCGAGGTTTTCGACTTAGGGCGTCAGCGACTACGTTAGCCTTACCAGGGTGGTACTCTAATGCAAAGTCGTAGTCCTTAATCAGCTCCATCCACCGACGTTGCCTCATGTTCAACTCCTTCTGAGTAAACAAATACTTAAGGCTCTTGTGGTCCAAGAACAAATCAAACTTCTCCCCATAGAGGTAGTGTCTCCAGATCTTGAGTGCAAACACAACGGCTGCCAGCTCCAAATCATGAGTTGGGTAATTCAATTCATTCGGCTTCAACTGTCGTGAACCATAGGCTATGACCTTTCCGTCTTGCATAAGGACACATCCCAATCCTTGATACGAGGTGTCACTAAAAATAGTGAACTTCTCACCATCCTTTGGTATCGCAAGCACTGGCGCTGTTGTCAATCTCTCTTTCAATTCCAGAAAAGCGCGTTCATGCTTATCAGTCCATTCAAACTTCAAATCTTTCTTATTCAAACCAGTTAACGGGGCTGCTATCTTGGAGAAACCTTCTACAAATCTCCGATAGTAACCAGCGAGTCCCAGAAAACTTCTGACTTCTGTAGCATTGGTCGGCCGAGTCCAATTTGCCACTGCATCGGTCTTTGAGGAGTCAACTGCAATTCGTTGTTGAGAGATCACATGCCCGAGGAACTTAACTTCCTGAAGCCAGAATTCACACTTGCTGAATTTAGCATACAGGCGGTGATCCTTGAGAGTCTGCAACGCGATCCTTAGATGTTGTTCATGCTCTTCCTCTAACTTGGAATAGATCAAAATATCATCAATAAAGACAATAACGAATTGATCCAAATAGGGCTTGAATACTCTGTTCATCAAGTCCATAAACACAGCCGGAGCATTCGTCATCCCAAACGGCATCACTAAGAACTCATAGTGTTCGTACCTCGTCCTGAAAGCAGTTTTAGGTATGTCTTCCTTCCGCACCCTCAACTGGTGATACCCTGACCGTAGATCAATCTTAGAAAAGGTCATGGCTCCTTGCAACTGATCAAACAGATCGTCTATCAGAGGTAAATGATACTTATTCTTAATAGTAACCTTATTCAATTCCCGGTAGTCAATACAAAACCGCATCGTCCCATCCTTCTTCTTCACGAACAACACTGGTGCTCCCCAGGGTGAAGTACTTGGACGAACAAAACCCAACTTCTTAAGTTCTTGAACTTGTTCCTTCAGCTCCAACAACTCAGAAGGGGCCATCCTGTAGGGAACCTTGGTTATAGGTCGAGTGCCTGGTACCAGTTCCACACAGAATTCTATGTCCCTTTCCGGTGGCAATCCCGAAATATCTCGGAATACTTCCTCGAACTCTTTGATTACCAGTATTGATGATACTGTCACCTCTGCACTGACAACCTCAATGTTTGCTAGGCATTTAGTGAGGAACATATCACCTGAAGGGTTACATTGGAAATCAAAGGGTCTATTCCCATTGTCCGTAAATGTGATATTCTTCCTTGCACAATCCAACTTTGCATGATTCTTCTCGAGCCAATCCATTCCCAGGATTATATCAAATTCCTTCATCGATAAAACCACCAACTTCGCCAAAAGTTCACGGTCTCCTAACCGTAGAGGACAATCCTTACATACATGTGATAACTTTACGGTGGTTCCTAAGGGTTAGGCAGCACTCAAAGCTTCATCTAAACGTTGCGGTACTATTCCCAGCTTCTGAACAATCTTAACAGATATAAAGGAATGTGTAGCACCCGTGTCAAATAAAACTTTAACATGAGAGTTAAACAAGGTTAGAGTACCTTCCACTACTCGTTGCTCAGGCAGTCCCTCCTCATAAGCACCTCCTTCATACCCTGTTTCTTCATAACCAGCAGCCTCAGGGATAACAGCATTCAGACGGGCCTGTCCTTGCTGACCGTAATTGCCTCTCCTAGAAGCCTTGCATTCCGGACTTATGTGACCTGGCATGCCACAATTATAGCACATAACTCCCGAACGATCATCACGCCTAGGTGCTCTACAATCTTTAGCTTGGTGACCAGGAACTCCACAATTGAAGCAGTTATTGTTTTTGGCCCCTTCTATAGCTAGAGGCTGATATTGCTGTACTGCTTGTGTTTGTTGAGGTTTCTTCCTCCATCCCAGGTCCTTTTCTGTCCCCTGAGGGTATCCTGGTTTCTGTCCTGAATAACCCTTCTGTGGAGGTCGATTTCCAAACGGCTTCGAATTCTGACAACCATCATTCTCTAACCCCGTAGCCAATCTCACCAGAGCTTCAAATGACTGGCCCAGATGCCCCATAGTCAGATGTCGGAGAGACAAGTTGAGACCCCGGTGATACTTCTTGATTTTCCTCTGGGGTGTGTCCACCATATGTGGAGCAAAGCGAGCCAGACGCTTAAATCGAGTAGTGTACTCTCGGACAGTCAGATTCCCTTGAGTCAACTCCATAAACTCTTTCTCTCTCTTGTCCTTCTCTTCTTCGGGAAAATACTTTTCGAGAAATCTTTCCTTAAACACCACCCACGGCATTCTCCTTGCAGCTTCTTCCCCTATGGTCGCCTTTTCTGCATCCCACCAATCATTCGCTGCATAAGACAACTGAAAGATAGCTAGACGCTTCTTCTCCAGATCAGTGCACTCTATGGTCTCAAAGATACGCTCCATCTGACGTAGCCACTGTTCCGCTTGCCAGGGTTCATCAGTCCCCGCAAAATACTCAGGTCGCAGGGCGCGAAACTCCTTGAGAAGCTTGTCTCCAGTCTGGTGGGCTTGCCTCCCATTCCCGTTGTGATTCCCATTCTGATTATTGTTCCTTGCGTTCTGATCGCTAACCCTCTCCAATCTTCTTACAAAAGCCTCAAACATTCCGGTTGGATCTATTACCGGGGGTGCATCTTCAATAGCGGGACGATTCCTGAGATTTCTTTCAGCCATAAAATCGTGAGAACGGTACCTATCCATTGATCAACAAGAAATCGGTCAACCTCTCGAGAAGGAAGAAAATTCTAAACGATAGAAAGCGACTAAACACGGAATGAAGTCGAACTATCTTATCTTAATTCTATCTTAACGGGAGATCCTATGTGTCTTGGACAATTGGTCGAGCCATAATCTGGCTCTGATACCAAAAAGCCTGTCACGCCCTGACGTAGCATAATACAGGAAAGCATTTAATTTCCTTTATGGGCTCGTAGGTCGTGACAAGTGAGTATGACCAATTGTCCCTGCAACAAATAACTTAACAACATTTCTAAAAGAAAGGATACTAATAAACATAAGCTCCAGAATTTAAAACTTACTAACTATTACATAGGTCGAGGTTTTAGGCACAAAACGACCTTATTCAAATTCTAACAAGGTTTATTACAACTCTGAAAGAAAAGACATAAGGAAAATAAAACAGCTCTTCTGGAACACCTCCGGTCATCTAACTAGCATAGTCAACGAACTCTGGCTGCTCCTGACCTGGAAAATCTGGACATAGAGTCCAGGGCACATCGACGCCGTCAGCTTATGAAAGCTGGTGAGTAAAATAAACATGTGCTCGCAATATATATATATATATATATAAGCACATAGAACAAAGGTACAAATTAACATTAACAGTAATATATTCAAGGTTCCAATTTCAACATAAATCACGGGGGAATATAGTAAGAAATAAATACGTAATTGTACATGAATTGTGTAATATCTTATCTTGCCAATTCTTTTCTTTAAAATAACCCAATTCAACCAACACATCATCTCAGATACCAGGAGTATTAACTACTCAGTCATCCAATTCACCCGCTACACTATCGCCTCCAATACCAGGAATACTATCCGATCGGTATTGAAGTCACACACCACACTACTGCCTCAGATACCAGGAATACTATCCGATCGATATCTAGGCCGATCACAACCAACCATCGCTCCGGATATCAGGAATACTATCCGATCAATATCCGAAACGCGCGCCTTAGATACCAGGAATACTATCCGATCGATATCTAAGTCGTACACAACACTATCACCATCGCTTCGGATATCAGGAATACTATCCGATCAATATCCGAAACGCGCGCCTTAGATACCAGGAATATTATCCGATCGATATCTAAGTCGTAAACAACACTGTCGCCTCCAATACCAGGAATAATATCCGATCGATATTGAGGTCGCACACCAGACCGCCACCCTTTACTCTTTTTACGCTTTATTCCACACATGCATGTTGACACAACCTCGACCCTAATATGTATGTCAATGTTCACAGTTTGTAGCAACAATTATTAATCTCAAGCTGAATATTCTTTTCAACATAAATATCGGTCTTAAACATTCTTACAAGTCCAATTTCTAACAGTGAGCCTTTAAAACAGTATATTTGCCAAACAGTTCCTTGAAATTTCCCAAAACATTTTCCAAACAGTCCATTACCAAAAATTATACAAACTGCCAGAACTGCCACCTCGCGCGAGCGAGGGAGAGGGGTGTCGCGCGAGCGGGTCGCGCGAGCGAAGGGGGAGGACAGGTCGCGCGCGCGGGTCGCGCGAGCGTAGGGGGGGATGGTTCGCGCGAGCGGGTCGCGCGCGCGAGTTCTTGCAGAATGTCATCTTCTTTGTTTTCCCCTGTTTCTGGTTTTTAAACTGAATTTTACCCATTTTCAGATTCCGTCTCAAACATGTTGTGCATTATATGGATCTCTTCAATTTTCCGCGTAGATTAAGAATATGCGATCAATTTTAACTAATACGGATTATATCTCTAGATATTCGCGATTAAAGTAAGGGTGTCAAAACTTTAAATTAACGGTATCACAAATTCATCTAGATAAGTCTTGAACACCCTATTCATCAGGTCCATAAAAGCGACTGGTGCATTCGTAACCCCAAATGGCATGACAAGAAATCCATAGTGCCCGTACCGAGTTCTGAAAGCTGTCTTCTCAACATCTTCAGCTTTTACCTTCAATTGGTGATACCCAGATCTCAAGCCAATCTTAGAAAATACTTGTGCCCCTTGCAATTGATCAAATAAGTCATCAATACGCGGAAGTGGATACTTGTTCTTTATAGTCACCTTGTTGATTTCTTGGTAGTCGATACACATTCTCATTGTGCCGTCCTTTTTCTTCACAAATAGAACCGGTGCACCCCACGGTGATACACTTGGCCGAATGAACCCCTTATCTAGTAAATCTTGTAGTTGAGTCTTCAACTCCTTCAACTCTACTGGAGCCATTCTATACGGTGCTCGTGAAATTGGTTGAGTTCCTGGCATCACATCTATCCCAAACTCAATTTCTCTCTCAATCAGCACACTAGGTAGATCTTCTGGAAAGATGTCTGGAAATTCTTTCACTACTGGTATACCTTCTAATTTCAGTTCAGTACCTCTAGTGTCAAGTATACTACACAAGAATCCCCGACATCCCTTTTTCAGCAAACGGCAAGCTCTGACAGCTGACACCAAATAAGGCGGTGGTGCTACACCTGTCCCTTGGAAACAAAATACATCTTGATTGGGCAATCGAAATGTTACTCTTTTATTCTCACAATCGATAATGGCGTAATTTGTAGATAACCAATCCATCCCCAAAATGACATCAAAATGTTGAATAACCAATGGCACTAAGTCAACAGTCAAACCTCTACCATTCACATCAATCCCACAAGCTTTAAAGATACCCGAACTTACTAGTGGAGCTACCGATGGAAGTGAAACAGACAAATCAAAATCTAGTAGTTCTAAGGGTTTATCCAAATATTTAGCAAATGGGTGTGAAATAAAAGAGTGAGTTGATCCTGAATCCAGTAATACTCTAGCAGGTTGTGAGCAAATAGGAAGTATACCTGAAACCACAGTGTCAGCGGCAGTGGTCTCCCCAGGCTTGAGTTGGAAGTACCTTCCTTGTCGTTGCTCCCTCCCTTGGGATTGTTGTTGAGGTGGTCTTTGGCTTGGTGCACTTCCCATAGATGAACTAGCACTTACTGGTCCTCTCTTTTGGCAATTACGTTCCCGATGCCCCATGTCACCACACAAATAACACCGTATTCTGCTGTCATCTACACCTTGTCTCTGAGTATTACTTTGTCTTGGCACATTCTGTCTTGATAGATTGGGACAATCTTTTGCCACGTGTCCTGGCCGTCGACATTTGTTGCAAATGATAGGAGATAAGTTACACATTCCCCAATGATACCTACCACAGATCTGACACCTGGGCTTGTTGCCCCCACTTCCCGATGAACTCCCCAAATTCGGTCTCTTGGAACTGCCCTGCCCTTGGAATTGACTACCTCCTGGCCTCTTGAATGGTTGACTTTGCCCTGGTGACAATACACCTCGCTCAGCAATTAGGGCCACATCTAACACCTCTAAATACGTCGATAGTCGGTGTGTATCTACTTTTTCCCTAATTTCATCACGAGGTCCTTCTTCGAATCGTCTTGCCCGAATAAACTCATTTGGAATCAAATCCATTGCAAATCTGGCCAAACTTGTAAATTGGGCTGCGTAATCCCTAACGCTCATATTACCCTGATTGAGATGAGAAAACTCTCGGGCCTTCTGATCACTGAAAGATCGAGGAATATATTGTTTCGAGAACTCCTCGATAAACCCATTCCAGGTAGTCGGTGCTCCTTGCCTTAGTACTGACGTCCACCAATTTTGTGCTTCTTCTTTTAGAGTATCTGATGCAAAGACCTTCTGTTCCTCTGTACATGGCAAAGCACGAAAAATTCTCTTCATATCGGTCAACCAATGATCAGCCTTCATCGAATCAGATTCTCCTTTGAACTGCCCTAGCTTTTGCTTGTAGAACATAGTGTAGACACCCCATTTTGTCGGCTATCAGATTTAGGAGACCCATAGTTTGGCGGTTCGCAATGATTGTAAAAGACTCAAAGGACTCCTGGAAGTCGACTCTATATCTCAGAATGCTCAGAATGACCAAAATGCCCCTGAAAGCCCAGAAACTCCCAGATTTGGTCCCGAAGTTCTGAAAACATGCTATGTCATAAGAAAAATGATAAAATGAGTTTTTGAGTAAAATCGGATGAAATCGTTAGCTCCCAGAGGCCCCCGGAAGTCCCAAAAGTTCCCCGAAAGTCCCCGTTGACCGGTTTGACCAAGGTTTGACCAGAGTTTGACCAAGTTTGACCGAAATCATCCAAATTCACCGGAATCATTCTGGGTCATGTGGAAAGTATTAAAATGAGTTTTAAAAGAGAATCGAGCAAAAACGTCGGCTCCTGGGAGCTCCCGGAGGTTCCCAGAACTTCCCGGGAATCCCAGATTTGACCAGTTTGACCAAGATTTGACTTTGGAATCGGGGCACCGAAATAATTTTCAAATATTTTTCATGGATACTAGAGGTCAATAGCTTTCCAACGGTATATCACACATAATTCCTGGATTTAAAATGAATTTATTTTAAATTTTCGAAGGCGAAAAAGGCGATCAAATTGGCTTTTATCGCGAATACCGCAAAACTTTTCAAAGTGACCTATCTCCAAAATATTTTTTATGTAAAGTAGACTCCATTACCTTTCCAACGGTATATCACAACCTCAGTTTGGAGTTCATACGCATTTTTTGTGAATTTCGGACGAAATAGGGCCTTTTCGCGAATACTGGAACCTCAGGGGGCCTAAACGTAAATTTCTGGGCGTCTGAGGAGCAGTGCCGCCGCGGCACTGGCCCACTGCCTCCGTGGCACAGGCCCAGTGCCGCCACAGCACTCAACCCTCGCAGAGTTCATTTTTGTAATTTATTTGGGGGGTCCAATTTGATTAATTGAAAACCAAAACGACGTAGTTTTATGTTCACAGATGTTTGGGACCAATGGGAACACTTCTAAAATCCCAAAACCACCCCAAATTGGCCTATATAAACCTCCCATTGCTCTTCATTTTGGGGGGGCCAAGTGCAAAAGCTTGAAAAGTTGTAGAGAAGAAGAGAGATAGAGATAGGTTTAGAAGAGAGAAAAGGAGCTTCCTCCTACTATTTTACTATAGAAAGTGAGTTCTAATCTTGTGTTCTTCCATTACCTCTCTTATACTTCACATCCCAAACACCCCCAATCACCATTTCTTGAGCATTCTTGAGTTAGGAAGCTACTTCCATGTCTAAATGTCAAAATCTATGAGTGAAACACCAAGCTACAAGTCCAAAATCACATTGATTATCATCCATTGGTTGTTATTTACTTGCTTGTTCATATTATGTTCATCTCTTCTTACCTCATTTCTTTTTTATTTTTCTTTATTTACTTACTTGTTCTTCATCATCTAAATGATGACATGAAGTTTGAGGTGAGTGAATCCTTATGGATAGTAGCTCTTGACCTCAAAAACATGTTTGATAGATGATGATCATAACTTCAATACCTCCAAGGTATTCTTGAAGTGTATTGAAGTTATGTTCTATAAAAATAAATCTTTCCAACAATCTTGGAGGTTCTTGATGATGAGTTTGATGTTGAAATTTCAAGTGGCTATAATCTTCATTGAGTATTGAAAATATGCTTTCAAAACATCTACTTCAAAACCCCTCTTAAAACCCCTCATTTTAATCTCAAGAAAGAAAACTCTAGTTTTTCCCAAAACTTTCAAAACAGTGAATAATCTGAGTTCAAAGATTTTCCTAGAACTCAATACTCAACATATGGATGTAAGGCCACTTGGAAAGTCTTCCTAACCCATTGGAGAACACCCATGATTTTTGGTTTGACTTGGAAGTACTTGGAAATGGTCCATTTGGATCCAAACATTCCTTCCAGACATTCTATTTTTGCTGTCACAGCAGCTAGGTCCACTTCCAACCTCTTTTTCAGAACACTTTTCCAAAAGGGGTGGTCCTAACTTATTTTTGCCTTAAACTTAAATGTCTTAGGGAACTTTCTGTATAAAATAGGCCTCTAGATCATTCGTTTTCATTTTCTAATATATTTCAACATTTCTGTCGACAGTACGGACTCTATTTCTGAGTGACCTCTTTTGTTTATGTGCTTTCTCTCAATCTGTGATAGTTATTAAAGATTGGATTTTTGGGTTGTGTTCTAGACACAACAAGGAAGATCTCCATAAAAAAGCATGCACTGAAAACATTCCTAACCCCTCTTCTCAATTTTCAAAAGATCTAGTTACTGTTCTGTCCACTATTCACAGCAAGCACATTTTAACTTTCATTCTTTGATTTGATGCTTACATGAACTCCAAATTAGCTCATGTCTTAGGAAGTAGTTCATACTACATTTGTACATATCCCATGATGATTTCATTCATTCATTCATACACATTATAGATTTCTAAGTCATTCTAGGAATCCATGAACACAAAGCACACTACAACCTTGGCACATTCTAGATATATACATTGCATCCATGCAAGATTTGGGGCCTTCATGGCTCCCAATCTAAAAAGATTATAAGGAATGATCATGGTCACACGTTCATGCTTCCCTCGATCTAATCTTCCTTTCTCATCCGTCCCGGGGATTGAGAGGTCTTCTTTTCTCAAGGAATAACATGCATCATACTAGCTTGCTAAGCACATTTTGATTTCTTTGTTTATTTGTTTCAAGAACAACTCATGTCCCCTTTATATTAAGGAAACTTTATTACTTGATATGTGATTAGACGATTTTTCCTAGGTTTATTTGTGTGATCTTTCACTTTGCATTGTGTGATACATGGCTTAGATCTTATAAATGATATCTTATCTTTAGATCTTCCATTTTCAAATTTTCTTATGTGATGTAATATACTATCATAGTATTATTTGTCGAACCAAACGTAGTATAAGATGATTATTTGGATGCTAATTGAGGCCCGTTGAAAGACGGGGCGAGTTGAGGGTGTTTTAGTCGCGACAAAGGCTCCTTCCTCTCTCGTACCAAAACCCCGAGCCAAGTTCTTTGGTTATGAAGGGCCGGTGCCCTTTATCCGTTTGGGTGAGTCAAATTTGGGTTTCTTGGTTCCCTAAAGACCAAGTGGCGACTCTGTATCTGTTTTCAACAGACCATTTTCTCTTTCTTTGATCAAAATCAAACAAGTTTCAAAAGCAAACAAAGCGGTGGAATCCTGGTATCCACACATAGCAATAGTTGTTAGTTCTGTTCTTTGTTCTGAATTTGACAAGCTCGGTCCTTCCTCAGTAACTCGAGTTTCAGCCACTTTTATCAACTTTTCCATTACAATTTCAATTCTGTCCATACGGGCCGAAGATGGGTTCTCACCCCCAGACATCCTTGCTTGGCACCCACAGCAAAGTATATACGTACATGTTACTTTTAAATAAATTACAATGCATGCTAAATAACATTTTAAAGCATGCTAAGTAAACGTGTATGCATGATCGTATTATTACGTGTCATTGTGTGTACACTCACGCGTCGTTACTCGTACCCAAGGCTCTGATACCAAAAATATGTCACACCCCAACCCGCCCCCGTGGGCTAGGATACGTGTAACAAGCCAACAAACCAAACAATCATTTTTAACGTTCGTTCCAAAAATAACATTTTAAAGTGAAATACTAGGGGTAAAATAGCTTTTTATCAAATAAAATAATAAAAAGAAATAAAATAAAGTTTTAAAACCATCGAATGGTACTTGGACAAAGTTCCCCCTATTACAGCACCATTTTCCCCTGTTAAACCACAATTGAAATACCAAAATATTACCAAAACACTTGAAAAATACTTTTAAAACTTCAATCCACAATTCATATTACAAGGATTTAATAAAAACTAAAACATAAACTTATCTCCGAAATTCAAACACTAGGAATATAACTACTCATCTAAACTCATTTACATATAAACATATTAAACATTTACCATTTATCTCAAGCTATCCCAGAATCCCCACAGTTCAACGCTTCTCACTGTGATGCTCGTCCGTACCTGCGTGGTCATTAGCCACAAAAATTGATTAAGCTTTCGCTTAGTGAGTACGTGGTACTAATCATGCAATTGGAATATTTAATGTATCATAAACACCAATTAAGCATTCACAATAATAAATGGTCGCCGGCGTGTCAAATAATCAATCACCATCGTATTGGACCCTTGATTCTGGGCCATTCTCACTTTGTCGTCGCTTTAAAAGCGATATCACTCACTCTCATATGACCGTAGTCAATTCGTTGTGGTCGTCACCACCGTCCCCTTTTCTCTGAGGACTTCATCATCATCCCCCTTTTCTCTGAGGAATGGACGTCCCTTATATACGGGCTAAATAATGGTGATTATCAATTAACACCCTTTGACCCAAATAAGCACATAAGCAACTCAACATGTCAACATGGCAATTTCAACATTTTTGAACATGTTAAATAATAATTAATTACATGCTTTTCTACTTAATCGCAATTAAGAAATTTAACATTCACTAATAAATAAATAACATTAAATATCCAATTTTTTGGATTAGGACACTCACCTCACGAATAAGTCTCAAATAAACCTAGAAATCCCAAATTCCTTCGCAATACTAGCTTTAGATACTCCCAATGATATTCCTACATATATATTTCACATATATGTATCACCCCTTAAAATGTGTCGCAGAAAAACATTACCAAAATTGAAAAAGAAAGACATAGAAATAATCATCTCACCTTCACGAGTCCGAATATGGCTTCGGTTCGCGAAATAGAGGTCAGACGGCGAAGCTACAACGACGGAACGACAACGTGAAGTTTTTTTTTTCTTTTCCTTACCAACTCTCTGCGTCTCTGTCTGTATATCTATCTTAGTTCTCTTTTTTTTTTTCCTGATTTAATGAGTCATAACCGACTCACTTATGTACATCTAATGTGATGTATTCAACTTAATCATATTTTCGTTTATAACCCCTAAACTTCTTAAGTTCTATTATGAAACCCTCCGAATATTATATTAACTACCCCAATATCTAAGTGGATCGATATCTATGTCACGTGTGGGCCCCAATTGTGGTCCCAAATATTATATGAAGGTACTAATTAACCTACTAGTTATAAATCCAATTCCATTTTGCTCTTACTAGGGTACCCAAACTGGCACCATAAAATGCCACAACTAACAATATAATATTAAAACAATTTAACAAATATTCATTTAATCATATAAATGCAACTAAATGCAATTCATCTAATCTGGACCTCCCGTGGGTCCCATTTCACATCTATCCAACTGTGCCCTTTTCGAAGCACTTATCACATCAGGGTAACTAGAACTTACCCAAATATCACATGCAATTAATTATACTAATTAATGCATGAAAAATAAATATTACTTCCATTTTCTGGGTACGGGTATTACACATAGTGTTTAGTGAATGTGTGTGTGTACATATATATGTGATATAACACACATATGTAATGTAACTATCCTAGAACATCAAAGCAGCCTCTCTCTCTCTCTCCCTACAGTTTCTCTCTCTAGCTAATCACCAAGAAGCTTGGGATTTAGAATGTGGCATCATCGGAGATCGCTCAAGAAGCTTTCTCTGCGACTAATAGGAAGCATAGAGTACAAGGAGGCTACATGGAGCAGCAGTTCGTGGGTGAAGACGTCGGGCTCGTAACAACACCGTTCGGCGATCCATTGGGTTATTCTGCTAGGTAAGTGACCTAAACCCGACTATTATGCTTGCGTGCTTATATTATCTACATTGGTATCAGAGCCTGTAGGATGTTGATTCGCCCGTAGATCACCCGAATTGAATCTGCCATTAAAGCTTCAAGCAAGCTTTTATCAAAACTTTGAAAATTTGATTTTAAAGTGGGTCTACATCGAAACTCCAATAGGGGTCCGATTTTTTTAACATGGATGTGTTCCTTATGGTCCCAAGAGTCCCCCTATCTCATACGGAGAAGAAATCTGAAAACCTAATTTTTGGGTATTTTTTAAACCGAATTTTTTCGAGACTTTGCACTCAATTTCAGGATGATTCTCACGTCCAATCAGGCTGTTTTTTTTTTTTTTTGCTTGATCGCGTTCTACTCCGTTAGACCTTTCCAACCATATAAAATGCAAACGTTTTGGATAAATATCGAAGGAGATATAAGCCCACAAACATAGTCTGGGGAGGAAGATGATGATGCAACCACACAACCCCCACGCGCACCGGCGGCGGCAATGGTGGTGGTGTGGGCCCCACTCTGGCGAGTGTGGGTCCCTCATGACTGTACTATTTTAATATATTTTTTATTAAAATATTCCAAAATGAAAAATAATTATTTTCTTTAAAACTGTTTCTGTTATTAAAATAAATGGTTTTTAATGTTTGAAACCTATTTTAATTACTTTAAAATTCTGGAAAAAAGTGAAAATTTTATTTTTAATTTTTCCTATGTTAAGGGCACTGTGTGGGACTAGAAATAATTTTATGGTAGATTATTTTATTATTATTTTTGGTATTTTAGAGCATAAAATATATGTTTTAAATATGTTTTTAATTGCTTAAAATATCCAAAAATGTATATGAATTTTTGAAACTAATATGTAGTGTTTAGTACACTAAAACGGACTCTAAGATAATTTTTGTGTAAATTCTCATATATTTATGGTATTTTAGAGCATGTAATTAATGTTTATGGACGTTTATTTAATTGCTTAAAATAGCCAAAATACACTATTAATTTTTGTAATTAATATGGGACATAAGGGGCACTGTTTTAAGATCATGTAAAATTTTATGGGACCCATAGATAATTTTTGGTAAATAATCTGAATCATATTAATATTTTAGAGCATATAATTGTGTATTTTTGTACATGTATTAAATTGCTTAAAATATTTTTATTGATTATTAGTTCAAGGAATTAACACAATGTGTTTAGAACACTAGTGGTAGCTTGAGAAAATTAATTTAGTGTATTTTCTCGCTCTTTGGGACATATTTTAGTGCATATATTTTGTGTTGAGTATGCATTATTAATTGCTTAAAATATAACCAATTATAGTTGTTAATTCTTGAATTTAATGTCTAGTGTTTTTGTACACTGATTGGAGACTTAAGAAAATTTTACGAATTATCTCATTTTTGTTTTGGTATTTTAGATCATAAAATTTATGCATATGGGCATCTATTTAATTGCTTAAAATAGCAAATAGATTATTAATTTTTTAAAATTAATATGGGGTGTTTAGAACATCATATTAGACCACTGAAAATCTTTGGAAAACAATTTCTTGAGAATTTTTGTATTTTTGGGAATTTAGTTACTCATAGTTAATTTTGTTTAACTAAATCAATTTATTTCGTTAAATTGATTCAAAATATTTTTGGGCCTTGATGAAATTCCGGAAATTTTTATTTATAATGAAAAATCTGTTTTTCAATTAATTAAATTTTTCATAAGATTTTAAATTAATTGTTAATTTAAAAGGCCCTTAATAAATTGGTTTTGAATTATGTTTTAAGACCTAAAATTGGGTTAAAATTAATGAAAAATCCAGGATTTTTTTTCATTGATTTTACTTAGCTTATGGGAGCTATCCAGGCTGTGCAATAATCATTTTATTGCACATTTTATTATTTTTAGAGGCTCACAGCATTGTTGGTCATGTTTATATTACTGTTGTTTGCGATTGGATGACCCGAGACCTCTAATCCTCTTCATTAAATGGAGTGATGGATTAGTCCATTCATTTTTAAATAGACCACATGAGTGCTTGGTGTATGTGATTAATACATTAATCTGGATCAAATGAATGGACAATTAATTGACAATTTATGGAGCTTGTGTCCTCACGATATATGTTTAAGGCTGTTCTTGTAAATGTTTATGAACAAAGCATCCCTATTTTTTCATTGCTATAAATGTAATGTGAGGACGAGTGTTTTACTTTTCTTGTATTGCAAAAGCCTACTTGTAAATGGATGGTTTTCTTTGTTCATATATCATACACTTGAATTACCTTAACATGAGTTCTAAGTTGTCAATTCGGATCCACGTGGGGGTCCATGCGCACTTTTGTTGTATGACACACTTTATATCTTGTGGATGATCTTAGATGGGTATTTGTACCATCTAATTGATGTTTGTTTAGAAAAATCAATTATAAAAGATTTTTCTTGATTTACAAAATTAAGAATTGATTAATGAGCAATAGCGAATTTTTTGGTCTTAAATTGAAGAAAGGGGAAAACTCATTTGTAATTGAATTTTAAAACAAACCTTATGAAATATGCAAATAATAATGTCAATCCCTTGCGCATGTTCTCAAATATTATTCTTCAAATTTTCTGGATTTACAAAAACAAATGTTTTCTAAACCACACTTTATCGACCTTTATAAGTAACACGTTTAAAAGGGACTAATTTTTGTAATATGGCACCGCAAAGTAACACACCTACAGAGTAAGTAAGAGCTTATGGGCTTTAGACTTATTCTATAATGGGCCTCCGGCCCAATTTCATTATAAACCTTGAAAGTTTATGACACTTGGCTCGAGAAGGATCATAGCACGCGCTTTGTGACAAGAAATTGGTAACGGTAAATTTCGGTTAGAAATTTATAAATTTCGTTAGTAATTTTCAACTCTAGCTATTTTAGAATTTTCTAACAATAACAAAATAAATACTAACGGTAAATTACCATTACAAGTATTATCTAAATTAATTATTTAAAAGAAAATATTAAAGAAAAGAAAAAAAGATAAACGAAAAACCTAAGGGGTCTTGGGCGGCAAAACAAAAGGGCTGTGAGGGGGGTCTTGGGTGGCAAAACAAAAGGGCTATGAGAGAGAGAGAGAGAGAGAGAGGGGAGAAAAGGGGATCTGTAAGCAAAAGGCCCACCACCGCTGCTCCACCGAGGACTTCCCGCCGCCGTCGCTCCACCGAGGTCCTCCCGCCGCCGTCGCTCCGCCATCGTTTTTTTGCCGCCACCACTCAACTGTGGTTAGTCGTCTCTCTCTTTCTCTCTCACACACACACACACACAAACAAACACCAGATCTCTCTCTCTCTCTCTCTCTCTCTCTCTCTTACACACATACATAGACACACACTAGATCTGAAAATGATACAACTGTTCATTTTCTTTTGCTTAGTTCGAACTATATGTTGCGATTGTGTGTGTGTTGTGATTGTGTGTGTGTAAAAGAACAGGTCATAGCTAGACTAGAAAAGGAACTCCAAATCAGAAATTTCAAGAACTTTGTGGGTCCCAATTGGGTTTACACCCCCCGGAATGCATTTCCTTCAATGTACCTGTATGACATACACAATCAGTTATTTGACATAACATATTCTTTCATTGTAGACTCTCTATTTGCGCTGTGAGTTTAGATTCGGAAATGAAATGGAAGGAAAATCAAGAACAAATAATCATTTGCTTATGTTTTCTTCACACTTAAAATAAGGGTTAATTACACTTTCATCCCCTGGTTTGGCTCGATATCACTTTACCCCCAAAATAAAAATTACAGCCCCAATTTCCTCTGCCAAATCAAATCACCATACCTCACATGTCAAAACGTGAATGTTATTTCAGAATTATTGTCCAAGTACATAACATTACCAATTTCCTCGAATCAAATTGGAACTTAATATACTGTTAAAGCAAATGCGTAGTTTGAATATTTGAAACAGTGAATAGGAAAGTTTTACAGACAAAATTGATGTATTCAATTACACCCATTTGTGAACTTGTAATGCTCTAAAAGATCATAAGAAGTCCCGTTCATTTCATTCTGAATTATCTCCTGTTGAGTTTGACGACAACCACTCGAATCTGTGTTCAAGAAAGATACTATTTTCTCGCGAATTTTCCAAGGTATCAATGTCAGTCACTGATTTGAAGAATCATCAGTGAAACAAACCGATAAACAAACCAAATTGGAGGTAAAATTGTAGAGGACAATGACGAGTTTCTGATGAAGGACCTTTGCTCGACGATAAAATTGTAATGTTGGAATCTAATCAATTTCAACAAATACGTCGATGGGTACTATTTCGACTTGACGTTCACGGACTCAACGATTACTACAGGTTTGAGTCATTTATAACATGTTTATTGAACATATCCACATATAACTACTAATATATAAACTTCTATGTACAAATTTCAGTGAGTATAAAGCGTTTTTGAAATCCACTTGCGATAAAGGAAAGGGGATTGTAAAGATAGAAGTAGAGATACAAAATTCTTTTATCCTTTGGTTATATGAAAAGGTATTTCTCAGTTAATAAGAAATAAGAATACTGACATATGTAATGTATTTAGTTAGGTTCGTATTGCATGTACTTATAAGCGTGTTTCCATTGAACAGTTGGTGTCTTCTGGTGAAACTGAGACTGAGACAAATGCTATTTTGTGGCGGTTAGTTCAAGGGCCAAAGCACATGGTCAAAACATACAAAAAGTACCGCATTAATGATTTTCTATTTTCTTCTAAGTATCATGATGAAACTGTTGTCACGCAAGATAGTGGTGTTTGCATGAAGGCATGGACTACATTTAGGGCAAAATAAAGTGATAAAAGGCCCAAGGATGCTTGGACAATGTGGTATGGGTTTATAAAACAAATAATTGAGTTGGATGATACAATATTTAAAGAGGTAGTGTTTTATTGCGATTGGGTGCGAGTGGAGGACAAGACTAATGGTTGTAAACATTGTCCGAACTCTAACTTGGTGATGGTAAATTTTGCTAACTTAAAGAGTAGTGCCAGTGAGTTCGACGAGCCTGTCATTCTTGCTTCTGAGGCGAGTCAAGTCTTTTACTCAAAAGATCTTAGAAATCCCAATTGGTGGGTGGTTATACATTCACCAAAGAGATTGACCAGTCGAGTAGACGAGTTAGAGATACCAAGTGTCTTCCAATCTACTCTTGAAGACCAACCTCATTTGGAAGATCTGTTGAAGCAGCATGGCTCTACCTAGTGTTATGTATCTTGCATAAATTACCTCTGTATTGAGTTTAATTATATTTTTGTTTGGATTGTACGACTTTTTGTACTGTTTCTTGATTGAATGCAAAACTTTACTTTTCTTTTGATAAATTATTATGCGCTAAATATTATTGTTCTTTGTTATCATTGTTGTTCGCAAACTACCACCTTGTTTTCAAATGATAGGAATTGGAATTATGACATCAAGTGGAGGTAATTTTAACCCGAGTTCATCTCAACCATCATCTTCAGTCCCACCCACATCTGAGTCATTGGGAGGCAAAGCCCTAAAAGAAAAAAATGAAAGTCACAATCGAAATGGACGGGTCTGTGGTGGGTGAATACTCAAAGATATGGAGTACTCGAACGGGAGATTTTGTGAGAATGCACATTCCAATTAGCTACAATGATTTTAGAAAAGTGCCAAAGAATTTCAAAGACGATGTTTGGAATGCTTTAATGGTAATTTTTTTTTGTGTAGGCTCTTTATTTAATTAGTTGGTTTACTTAAGGTTTTTTTTTAACATAACTATCCTATTCCACTACTAGGTTGAATTTGAACTTGATGTTCCACAATCTGTGGCTCGCCCATTTGCGGAGAGGTCGTGGCCCCAAAAATTTAGAACACACAAAAATAACTTACGGAACCTTGTGAGAAGAGGTCATCAAGACGTGCCAAAAGGTGTTGATCCAATTGTATGGAACAAGTTTGTAGAAAATGAGAGAGATCCAACAAAGGTGGAGCAAATTGCTAGAAATGTGAACAACAGAAAACAACTTAAGATTCCCCATACACTTGGTCGTCGTTCCTATGCTCAAAAATCATACTTAATGGTTTGTATCATTGCTTATACTTTTTCTGTTCAATGCAAGTTTTTCACAGCTAACTCATTAAATTTCAATGTCTAGCGAAAAGAAAATCCTGGAAAATACTACAGTCGTGTTGACAAATGGTTGGCGGCACATGAGCATAGTGATGGGAGTGTCTTGGAGAGTGCTAAGAGTAAATATGTAAGTAACATATTATTTGTAGGTTTTAATTCATAGCTTAATTTTTTTTAAGTGTATTATCACAATATTTACATTTAATGACTACATGATGAAATAAAGGCAATTGAAAATATGAGAAAAAGCAGCAGCTTGACTGACGAGGGATGTAGTAACAATTGTGAAGACTTTGACAATGACGAGTTAACTCAGGTATTTGGGAAGGAAAAAAGGGAAGGGGTTCGTGCTGTGGGATCCCGCATCTCTAAGAGGCAACTACTTCATATCGGGTTGGCAAGGTCCAAAATTGAGGGAAAAAAGAAGGTAAATGAAGAAGTTGTTGCATTGGAGGATAAGATTATCTCTTATGTTGACTCAAAATTTCATGATATGCAAGGTATAATTATGTCTTTAGTTTCGAAACTCTCAAATGTCAGTACCCCTTCAGTGGTGACTACTCCCCCAAGTGAATTTGGATCAAATTCATTTAATTTTCCAACTCATTTAGCTCAAAACCTGAATAATGTTTTTGGCATGACGGGTGTTACACATTCTACTCATCCTATGCCTCCTCCCACCGACAAGCCCCCATGTATATTATTTGACAAATTTGGTAAACAATTGGCAAAGGGGTATGTTGTGACGGATGCTACAGCTAATGTTTGTCACGGAAAACAAGTTGGCATTGGCGAAAATAAAGTTTATATCGAGGAAGTGTTTGAGCCTGATGCTCGTTTGTGGGATTCTCAAGGGGAACACGATACATTGGCAAGCGTTGTTCAAGGGGGATTTGTGATTTGGCTTCAGTGTTGGTTAAAGATTGGTTGACTATATATGTTTGTCTTATTTTCTATGACTTTAAATTTTAGACATGGTTTTTTTGTCAATTAGTTTAGTTTAGTTTTGGATGGATTTACTCTTTTAATTTCAGACACGGCTTGCTAGTTTTTGGTTTGGATGTAGAAACTATTTGTATTAAGGATGACTATGCTTATTTTGGATTATATTTCATGTTTTAATATAGATTGAGCTTGTGCTTATTATGGATTAGATTTGAGCTTGATGTGGATGTGATGTAAATTAGGTGCAAATAAAATTGGGGAGCATCTTTTAATATTTACGTTTTAAAATTCAAAATAATTACTAACGAATAATTTCCGTTAGAATTCTTACGCATGTGTGAAAAAATAAACTGTTAGTAGTAAAAATTACTAACGGTTTATATCCATTAGTAATTGTATCGAAAGTGTTGGAAAATTCTCATATTACAAACGTTAGTAATGATATTACTAACGGAGAATGTCCATTACAAATTACCGTTAGTATTTTGCATACAAAATTATTAGGGTAAAAAAACCGTTAGAATATATATTACTAACGGACAATTTTCGTAAGGAATAATAAATTACTAATGGACACTAGTCATTAGGAAACATATTACTAACGGACATAGTCCGTTAGTATAAATAATTGTTCTAACGGACATTTACCGTTAGAAATATTAGCCACGGGGTACTACTAACGGTAATAGTCCGTTAGTAATAATTTTACTAACGGTAATTTACCGTTAGAAATGTGCCATTTTGGTGTAGTGATGCACCATGATCTTGTTGGGAAGTATATGTACTACCCAATAGCCCAAGTATTATGAGATCAGCTCAAATTTGTTTTCGATGGCACATTCACTACTAGATTAAGCATCTAGTTATGAAGTTCGGGAAAGTAAAGGAAACGTTCCAAGTACATGATGACCGGACATCTAAGGTCGATGACAAGTATGATTTGTGATTTCAGAATACTCGAAACATCTTTACTGGTGAACTGCAGTTTCAGGCTATGATTAGTTCTTTGCTTAATTCGCGGGTCCATAGAAAACAAATCATGATGCACAACGGAAATGTTAAATTTTTGGTTTTGACATTTTCTGACATGTTGAGTTGAATACGGAGCACCAAAAGGTAAGGCGAACCGTATAGCTACACTCTTGACCACGACTTCCATAAGTGGAAGTAAGCGCAAGGCCAATGGGCCTAAACGCAATGGTAAGGGTAAACACGCCTAGAGGCAGGGTGGGGCTAGTAAGTTGGCGCCTAAGGCTAACAAGGTGGAAGAGCGCAATCGAGGGCATTCTCCAGTTCGGTATTAATAGAATGGATACTTTTTGGTGGTAGTGTTACTAGGACATGGTTATCTGGAGATAACTACTTAAGAGTTGTTTTATATAATTCTAGTTTCCTCTGTTATTCATTTATTCTGAGACATGACATGCTGGACTTGAACACATAGGATGTAATAGGATGACTTGATTAGCTCGAGAAGCCCTTTTGGGCCCATTCGCTGAGGTTGACCTGCCTATGTGTGAGTCTTGCTTAGTTGGCAAAGAATGTTGAAAGCCTTTTAGAGAGGCTATTAGAGCTACTCAAGCATTAGAGCTAGTTCACTCAGATATCTGTGAACCTACGGTTGCAAAGGCACATCATGGCGCCTCTTATTTTCTTATTTTTTTTATAGATAATTTCGCATGATATAAGGATCGCGAGTACTTATCTAATTAGTTCTAAGAACTGTGTGAGGAAAAAGGAGAAATGCAGACAACTTCCTATTCCGAAAACTCCGCAATAATATGGTGTTGTAGAAAGAAGGAATAAGACATTCCTAGATATGGCTAGGATTATGATGGCGCAAGCCAACCTCCCAATGTTGTTTTGGGGGGATGTACTCTTGATTGCTGCCTACATACGAGAGTGCCTCTTCTCAGTCAGTTCCTTCTACCCCCTTATGAGCTATGGAAAGGCAGAAAGCTTATTTTGGAGCATTTGTGCCTGTGGAGCTCAGGAGGTTATGTTCACTATACACGCTCGAGAGCTAGAAAGTATACCTTTATAAGGTATTCTAATAGCTCGATAGGCTATGTCACGTATAATGAACAAACGGGTATAGGAATAACAGAAATGGTGCCACATGATATTGAGAATGACTTCCCCAGATTTGTATTACTAAGAGATATCTTGACCTCTATGAGTTGGAGGATGTTGAAGATAACATACCATCTTTAAGCGAGGGTGGGGAGATTGAGAATCCACATCCAATAATCGTTGTAAAATGGTACTAGTCTCCACCCGAGTGAGAGTACACCGCTAGACGCTAGTGGGAGTGTACCAGATAGTGGGAGTGCACCACTAGGCACTCAAGATTCTCAGGTAGTACACTATATGGTGATGAGGAAAAAGTTCCCTATCGCTGTTTTGAAATTGAGGAAGACATTTTCATATGTGTGCAAATGTGTGCACAAGTGGATGAGGATGAGCCTGCTTCTTTTGTTGAAGCGTTTTTCTTCGTCTGCTGAAGCTGAGTGGATAGTTGCCATGCCAGATGAGATGAGCTCTATGGACACGAATAAGGTCTGGGAGTTAGTTGACATTCCGCTTGTGCGTAGGACTATTGGAGACAAGTGTGTTTTCAAAATCTAACGTAAGGCAGATGGTTCAATTGACAAGTATTAGGCGCGCATTGTGGCGATAGTTTGTACCCAGAGAGGGTATAGACCATGGAAAACATGTTCTCCCAAAGGGTGAGATCTGACTCCATTCGCCTTATCCTAGCAATTGTCGTATATTTAGTTTTGGAACCTTTTTAGTTGGATGTTTGAATTGTTCTTTTCTTAATCGAGAACAAAACGACGAGATAAATATGGATCAGCCCATTGGTTTAGTGACCAAAGGGAATGAGCGCAAAAGTATGCTGTCTCAAACAATCTGTTTATTATCTCAAGCTAGCAATCGGCTAAGCTGTGGTACAATGTGTGTACATTAAACGGTCCAAGAAAAGTATTCTAATTCTTTGTATGTTGATAGCTGGGAGCCAGATGAGTTCCATTGTCGCTGCTTGAGAGTGGTAGTCCTCTCTGTTTGAGATTGAGGATATGGGTGATGCCAACTACGTGTTGGGAGTTTAGATTATGAGAGATCATTCTCTGAAGCTTCTCTCGAGGTTTCTTGAACATTTTTCACATGAAAAGCTGTAAACCCATAGACATCCCATTTTTGAGGACTTACCTTGACCTTAGATCAATGTCTTAAGAATAATGAGAAGAGGAAACAAATGTCCAGTTTGCCATATGCGTCCGCAATAGGGAATCTGAAGTATGCTAATGTGTGTACTCGGTCAGATGTCTGATATACGGTTGGTTTAATTAGTCGTTGCCGTAACAACCCTGGTCCTACCACTAGAGAGTAGTGAAGAATATCTTGTGATATGTTTACAGGACTGTGGACCTTGTCTTATGATGTCCGCAATGGAAGCATAATATGTGGTGTGCTCTACAACGGTTTGAGGAGCTGTTTTGGTTGAAGAGTTTTTGCAGTGGCTAGGCTCTTCACCTCATAGTGATGAGGTTGTGCTCATCTATGGTGATAGCACTTAAACCTGAGCATATGTGAAAGATTTCAAAAACCATTCTAGCACGTGTCACATTTGAGATGTGGTTTGCGCAAAGGGAAGTTGTCTTAAGGCACATCTCCATTGGGGGATTTGATGTGCTTAGACATTTTATTGTGGTATTGACATTATTATTCAATTTTTATTATCAGTTAATAATAAACTAATTGGTTTCCATACATATATGTTTGTTATATGAATGGAATGAATGCACATTTCTTATATGTCACCGGGCTTGAATCGACCTGCTCATACGGGTGATTCACCTTGGCGCCGAGATAGCGAACTAGGAGATGCGTGTCCATGGCGCTTAGATGGCGAGAAAGATGAGACATATGTGTTCATGGTGCTTAGATAGCTAGCTAGGACATGTGTGCCTATAGCGCCTAGAAAGCGAGCTTAAACACTTATATCTACGCAGTATAAGAATAGCGAGCTAGATATAAACCCTATTATTTCTATATATCGCCTTAGATGGATCTAAGATGAGACCTTATACTTGGTCGAACATAGAGATATCCCACGACTCTATGTAGTCTGTTTATAGCCGAATGTGAGTTTTCAGACGGGCGCCAGGAGTGGCGACTGTGCTGGAAAACTCTGGTTAGACGTTTTGTGTAACGTCTAGACTAAGATTCGTATGGCGTTACTTGTTTTCCAAACACAGAGTGACATGCCCATTTTTATGGAAGAACGTCATAGCATACATTTCATACTGTATGTACTTTTGCGATCGATTGTGGAGCAATGAATGGATTCCTCTTCATTGCTGTGTGAGCCATGTAGCATATCCAAGACATTGGTTATCCTACAAACTGGTTGCTTTCACGACTTGAAACTATGTCATGGAGGACGCTTGATGACAGCTACTTTAGCATGCTATCCTAGGACAATGAGATTATTCCGTTCTTTAGGGTGTGTCTGGGCAAGCGGTTAGTCGGATTGACATGTGGGCTCAGGAAAGACCATTCAATAACACACCATGTTTTTTGTTACTCATTAGCAGACCTGCGACAATCGTAATTTGTTACTGATATGTCATGAGTATATTACATTGAGGTGGTACATCAATTCTTTTCACCGAGGGATTAAGAATGCTGTGTCCAGTGTGGTTGAATAGTCTAAGGCATGCACGAGAAGCTTCCGAGTGAGGTGTCTTGCTGGTTATGGTGATGATTTGGCATTACACTCCTGTCGCTGTACTTTCTTTTCGTAAGGTCGCACGTTCTATTTCCCTGTATGAAGAGATGAGAAGTTCTGTTTCGAGAGATTGGTTTTAGTACTAGCCCTATGTGGGTGATTGGGAGATGTAAAAAATATGTGGGCCATACGGGCACCCACATACATTGGACCAAGTCCAATGGGCCTTGGCTCTTGGAGCCTAGGGTTTAGTGAATGTGTGTGTGTACATATATATATGATATAAAACACATATGTAACTATCCTAGAACATCAAAGCAGCCTCTCTCTCTCTCTCCCTACGATTTCTCTCTCTAGCTAAACACCAAAGAGCTTGGGATTTAGAACGTGGCATCATCGGAGATCGCTCAAGAAGCTTTCTTTGCAACTAATACGAAGCATAAGAGAGTACACGGAGGCTACATGGAGCAGCAGTTCGTGGGTGAAGACGTCGGGCTCGTAACAACACCGTTCGGCGATCTGTTGGGTTATTTCGCTAGGTAAGTGACCTAAACCCGACTAGTATGCTTGCGTGCATATATTATCTACAGTTCCATTTACTAAATTCACTACCATATCAACATTCTTTAGCCAATTCAACGGCTGCACCAACGTAACTATGGGGTGTTAACTTCAAGAGACCAGTCTTCGCTTCTGGTGGTAATTCCAAACCTTCGATAAACTGTCTGATGCTTTCCTTGTTAACTGATCTTCCTCTGGCAAGTTCCTTCAGTTTCTCAAAAGGCTCTGGAACACCATATCTTTGCATAACCTACATACACAAAATAAAATCCCTGTTGAAACTTGGGCAGTCTTTGGAGAAAAAAAGTGTAAAAAAGATGACAGTCATAAAGACTCTCTCCTAATGATCAGAATTTGCCATAAAAGAACATTATCCAGTCAAACCATTTCAAAACTTCTGTAGGAAAACAATTACACCACAATAGATCACGATCATAATAATGACCCGATTTCAAATGAAGTGACAAAAATGAAATGAACTCACTCAAATACAATGGATTCATTTCAAATGCTACATACACAAACTAGCACTTTACACAAGCAATAAATAACGCTAAAGTTGGAGGACTTTCAGCAGTCGTAGCGTCGACAATTCTATAAAATTTACAAGGAAATTGAAAAACATCGAGTATCATATCCCAATAGAACATGGATGCATACAATCTGTATTGGTTCAGCCAGCACCTCCCATGATTGGTTCAAATCATCAGTCAACAAAGCTTCATTGACCTACCAAAAAATAAATCTAATAAGGAAATGATGCCATAGTTGGGAAGCAATTTTTGCTTAATACCCATTATAATTCACAAAAGGCGACCTTCAAATAATAAGTTAGCACTTCATCTGTATAAGTAAACTGAAATATTTTCTGGTAATTATGCAATTTACCGGAAAGAATTATCACAACTTTAAGTTGTATCCCTACCAGAAGCTTTGCTATACCCTGCAGTGCACTTCTGTAAGCGAGAAGGGAATGCCCTAATCCTACACCCATGTTCGTAAGAACTGTTGAATCGGTCAGGTCACGCTGCAAAGAGAAAAATAATTCTTGCTGAAATAGAAGGCTAAATCTGTCCTTCACTGTGCTTACTTTATGGTGACATAAAATGGATTGCCTATGAAATGTAACACGATACTCCATAATTTTGGAACCTTCCAGTACATAGCCCACAATGCTACTTTTGAACTGAAGATATTTCCAAGAAAAACACACACACACACAAGAGAGAGAGAGAGAGAGAGAGAGAGAGAGAGAGAGAGAGAGAGAGAGAGAGAGTTGGTAGTACCTGCCAATGTAAAATAGGCAACTTCTTGCTTAAATGGGACAGAACACTATTAGCATAACCAAGATTGCCTTCACTATTTTCGAAATCAATGGGATTCACTTTGTGAGGCATTGTCGAAGATCCAATCTCATCAGCCTTAGTTAGCTGTTCCACAATTAGTAAAAAATATAAATTGATTTGCTATTCTTGCAAAGAAAAATCAATAATCAACGACTGCTTGTCTATAAGAATGCTCACTTGCTTAAAGTAACCTAAAGATATATAGCCCCATATGTCTTGGTCAAGATCAATTAAGATGTCGTTGAACTGGATGATGGAATGAAAAAGTTTTGCCATATAGTCATGAGATTCAATCTGCAAAACAAGTATGGGGTTTATAAATAAACACATGAATATACCATACCCACAGATCTATTAAAAAAGGTTCTGAGAAAATTGTGTTTCAAAATGCAAATTTTTTCATGGATAACTCCAATGACTGTCACCACTCAGCTGTTAAATGTCGGACAATTGAATAAAAGACTGCTAAATACAAATTCTCGAATAATCACAAGATAAAAAATGGGATGAGAGTCTTCATCTGTATTTAAAGGATAATACAAACAAATGGTTTCTATAAGCGAAACAGATAGCTTATTTATGTTCATAGTCAGAATAAGGTGGCAGTTTCTCAGACTGCAAATAATCAAAAAATGCATAAGCAGCATAGAGATGAAATCTAGTAAGGACTAAAGCCACAAATGAGTTGGAGCCCATTTGGTAATGCTGTGGGACTAGGAGACTTTTCCTTTAGGCTTTGTTTGGTTCATGGATTTGATGAGGGAAAAGAGAGAGGAAAGGAAAACCGGATGGAACATATGAATGGGACTAGTTTTCCATCTTGTTATCTTTTCCCCTCTCTTTTACCTCACGAATTCCATGAACCAAACAAAGCCTTAATAGATTTGGAAGAGTAGTAAATTGCTGCTTCTGATTTAGGCTGTTTTTCCAGCTTTAAAGTGGAACATATTTTTGAAAAAACAGTGAATACGTCTTTGCCGAACGGACTCAAATCTCTCAATAATCCAAAATTATTAATTATCGGTCCGAAATAAACTCATCCAAATAGGCTTTTAGTGTGTAAAAAATACCTGAGTCACATAGGGATTGAAACTTAATCCAAGGGATTGAAACTTAATCCAAGAGATTTTACAAACTCCTCTGCAATACGAGGCCAAATAATATTGGGATATGAAACATGGGCATTGTAATTTCCAACCGCAGCAACAAACTTCCCCATCATCTCAATTTGAGAAATATGATGCCTTTCCTTGCTTAATCTGACAGCAAAAATTGTCATTTCCTTTCCCAAAGTTGTAGGTGAAGCTGGCTACAGAATAAGTAACAAACTGAGTTTATCAATGCTTACAATTATTTTAACCTAACAAGCAGTTGATTTTATCACATAATGCTGCTCAAACAAGAATCAGTTAAAGAACAAGTAGAATAAAATTTAGGGAATAACAAAGATATAACAGTAGTTTAATGGTAAAATATTTGGGCTGCCAAGCATGATAATGCAAGTTCAATGTGAGAGTAGCCAATTTGTGCAGACTAATAAGAAGGTTAAGTCTATTTTATCTCTTAGATCTTATCCTCCAACACCTAGTGTAAATGGGACCATCACCATGGACCCCGCCTTAGGCTCTGTTTGATTGCGGATTTAGAGAAGAAAAGGGGAAATAAAAGAAGAGAAGGAAACCAATTTCCTTGGTGTTTTCCCTAGGGTTTTCCTTCAGCTTCAATAATATTAGAAATTAGAACTTTTCAAATATATATGAACCCAAGTAAAGAGAGAGGGAAATGATTTGTAAATTCTAACTTTTTAATATTCTTTTTACCCTACTTTCTTTTCCTTCTTCATATTTTCTTCATTGTTTTCCTTATCAGCCAACGTACCAAACCAAAGTAAATCCATGAACCAAACAGAGCCTTAAAGTTTTGAAAAAATAAGAAGAATATGTTTTTAGAGACTGTACAATCTCTAGGTCAGACAAAAATTAAGGGTGATCTGGGTGAAAGTTAAAGTCCACCTATCCCTTTCAACATTTTAGTTCTTGACAATGTGACTTATACACGGTCTGTAGACCATAAACAAAGAAAATTACTGACCATAGAATATCGCAAGAACCGATTAGCTACTACCGTACAGAAATTAACTCTTTTACCTGCCCATGAGTACGAGAAAACATAGGTATGCAAGCATTCGCTTTAGCCATGTCACATATCGCCTTAATCAAGTCATCCATGGCAGGGAATAATACTGTCTGCACAGCTTCTTTTAGCATCAATGCATGGGCGAGAGAGAGAGAGAGAGAGAGAGAGAGAGAGAGAGAGAGAGAGAGAGAGAGATTATTACGCTTTCATAAGAGGTTAAGGGCACGTTCGGCTTGGCGGTGGCTTTTGCGTTTAGGCAAAAGCAGAAGCAGAGATCACATGAGCATTATGGAAATAAAGAAAAATGCATTAAAACCACAATATGCTTCTTGCATCACGTTTGGGTTGAAGCACCTTGGCCAGTGCTTCAGCCAAAACATGCTTTTGGGCTCTAAACTGCTTCCTAAAATTAATCCAAGTAAGCTAATATTGTGTTTTGGGTCCTAAAAGCACATCTGGGCCCAAACGTACATTTCGGAAGTGGTTCCAATTTCCAAACAGGCCCTAGATAATGGAAATATGTTTTGAAAAAAAAAAATAGTGATGCAAGTGAAGTTTAACCGTAGCAGCACTTCTTCAAAATGTACAAAGTTGGTTAATCAGTAATCACCTCAAGAAGCTAAAGGAGTGAGTCAAACCTTAGCAATCTCAGAATGTGATTTGCATTTCTGCTTCAAGAAGTATTCAACGGCTTTCACATCATGGTTAGTCACTCTCTCAATTTGTTTAACTTCCAAGGCATCACTCATGCCAAATCCAGCAATCAATCCTTGCAAATAAGATCGAGCTTCTTTACTGAAGCAGGGGACCTCAGTGACTTCTTGGTGTTGGAATTTTGGGTTTCCTCTTATTTGGGCATTGGGTTTTTTATTTCAAAAATACAAACAAAGTCATTTACATTGATATGACTAATATCCTGTATTAAAAATATGGCCGTTGGAGGCTATTAAATCTATTAACTCCTGTATTAAAAATATGGTCGTTGGAGGCTATTAAATCCTGTATTAAAAATATGGCCGTTGGAGGTTATTAAATCTGTTTTTAATAAAATGGCCGTTGGGCTGCACATGTTTGATGACACATTTTAATACATGTTGGGAGGTTGCACTTCTCATTGTGTATCAATTTTTGTTCTATATATTAAGGATTCCTTTTCTCTTCCAAAACATAGAAAATTTTATGTTCTCATTTTCTTTTCTATTTTTCTTGTTCTTCAAAATTTTTGCAAAATTCTTTATGGAGTTTGGAGCTATTCTGAGCGCTCACAAAATCTTCCAATTCGTGTGCACGTTTGGAAGATCTGATTGCTGAATCCTGGAGAACATAGCGCTGAGACCTTTTGCATCGAGTCACTGACTCCGAGGGGCGGAATTGTTCTTAAGGACAGTGCTACCGTAGCACGCCTCAATCAAAAAATCCTAGCAATATCTTTAATATTTTCCAACAATCTTAAGAACAGTTATTGGATGTTGCTATGATCGTCGCGAACCCGAGATGTGTCAAAGAGGTGCTATTGATCCGGTAATATTATTCCTATTCTATTTACAGTTTCAACAATTTTTAAGTGTTGGTATCTGCCATGGAAGTTGATTCCTTTGAATTTGCAAGCACTAACTTTAAGCTATGGAGGTTGAAAAATATATATATATATATATATATATATTTTCTAAAACTTTAAAATGGCACTGATTCATGTGCTTAACCCATCTACTTCATTGGACCTTTGTTTTATAAAATAATGATAGAGGTATACATGTTACACAATGGGATTTATTGTATAATAAAATATTTATATTTATTTATAAGTTCCCATAACTGAAGAAGCTCTTTTGAATTTTTGAATCATCATTTTAAATTATAATAAACTGCATATTGCAAGTTTGCTTCGTGGATAACAGAAACTGCATGCCTATATTATTTGTATAATGGTTACATATAGTTGGGCATGTAAAGGAATAGCATAGCCCTTATCTTGAACAATTTTATGTGCTTGTTTGTTTTGTTGACTATTGAAGCATATGCTTTCTAATTATCTTTATTTTATTTTATGTGGAAAGTTATGACATGATTAATGTTACAGTATCTCTGGATACATCACTAGACTGAGTGCCAAGAGGGCCATGTCAGGAAAGATGAGTTTCATAAGTGTTAGACCCAATATGAAATTAAAAATCGGAAATTGCTCTAAAATGTGTTAAGAGTATCTTTAGACTAATTTTCTAAGCAAGCAACTTTTGGGCATAGTGAGCTTTGATGAGTTTTTGTTAAAGTAATTATTGCCTATTTGGTGGGTTTGTCATGGACATTGAACTGTCGTAAAAAAGTGAAAGAGTTTCAATATACAGATTTATTTTCATAGTTTTGTTCACTTTATATGTGTACACATGCACATATTGAGCCCATTATTATTATTATTATTATTATTATTATTATTATTATTATTATTATTTTGTTTATGGTACGTAATCCTTTGGCTATGTTTCGTTAATTGGTCATTGGGACCTCATAAACTTGGTAATATGGTAGTGGACTAAAGATTGTTAATTAGACTTTTCTTGGACGAGAGGTTACATAACTTTAATGGTTCTCAAAGTTTTAGTGGTTATGTAAGGAGGTTATGTAAGAACTCCAACTTTTGTTGGCTTTGCTTATATGTATGAAATTGTGATACATATATTATGGTTTTTTAAGGCCCAATTGAGATAATACATATATTTGGGTGTGAAAATTTGTATACTATTTTGAGCCAAAAACTTTGATAAAGTGATATTTTTATTCAAGTTTTCATTGAGATGATTCAAAGTTTTGGAGATAAGCTTTACTAGTTGTATATTTTATTTCTAATAAAGTACCCTCAATCTCTAAAAACAAATATTTTTTTGAGCATATTGAAGTTGAGGAATAGTGGAGGTTCTCAACCTCATGTTTTATCTCATTCAGCTACTTTAATTTTAGAATGCATGATAGATATCATGACATATTTTGTGTACTACAAAACTTTAAGAGAGCCTAGTGCTAAAAAGAATTTAAAAGTAATTTATGTACATTACTTTATAAAGAATGAGTTCCTATTTATTTAGAGGACACACTAATCTCTTGAGGATTTTTGGAGAGAAGTAATTCAAGATGATTTGGACTATATCATGTCTAATTGTAGTTGAAACTTGTGGATTTACTTCTAGAGAAAATGGACTAGAAATATTTTCGATGGTTCATTGAAAAAATGTGAACCTACTTTAGTAGCGAAGTGTTTTTAACTAAAAGAAATATGTTGATTTTGGATACTTATTCTCATGTTTTACATCCATTAAAATTCATCAGCTATTGATATGTATGAGTATATATTTATGAGATGGATGTTAAAACCATTTTATATTAAATGGAGAATTAGAGGAGAAATTTTATTCGGATAAACTGGTAGAGTTTTTTAGATCCGAATAAGAGTAAAGTGTGAATACTTGTTTACTCCTTATATAGATTTTAAATTTAGTAGCCAATTAGGGGAATGAAAATCTTGTTTAAACTATTGTTTCAAATAGTTTCAAAATTAATAAAAGTGAGATATGTTTATATCATAAACATAGTGATAGAGTATGTATTATGACATATTTACATGTAGATTTAATTTTGATATGAAAGGTTTTAGTTGCAGCGAGGGTAATTTTAGAGATTAAAATTACAAGAGCTCCTGCTGGTATTTCTCTTGATCAATCTTATGAGGTTGAAAAGTGTTTTGAGTTAATAATTCTCTTTGTAAACCTTTTTAGACTCTTTTTGAGCCAAGTGTTATAAAATCTCCTTCAAATAAAATGATTTCAAATTATTTTATTTTGAAAACATATTAAGCTCTTTAGTCAATAATTGGAAAAACATCAATTTGTTCCTAGGCTAATGTGTCCGAAGAACTATTTGTGGCTATGTTTATGGAAATAAAGTTCATAACAAATTTTGGAGGATGGTTAATTAATTTGAGCGCTTGTAGGCATATGTGTAACAACACAATTGTTACAAGAAATACTCTTCAAGGGAAAATGAAGTGTTTTACTTGATGACTTGCTTAGTACCAATGTTTTGGTAACTTAGCTAGAGCTAAACATCACTCCTGTGAAGAAAACATTTTTTGAAAATGTTGTATATCCGAAGATAGTGAAGAAAATATTTTTGAAAATGTTGTATATCCGGAGATAATGAAGAACTTATTTTTGAAAATGTATTGCATACTTCAAAATTTGAGAGAATTTAAATTTTGGTTTTCTCAAGGCCATATTTTATGCAAATTTTTTTTAGAGGAAAGTATGTATTTTCAAAAATCAGTGATGCAAATTGAATTTCGGATTCAGATAAGACGAATTCAATGAGTGAATTTATTTTTACACTTAGTGGAGGTGCAGTATCTTGGAAGTCGTCCAAGAAAACTTGCATAACTAAGTCAATGATGGAATATGAGGTTGTAGCTTTTGTGAAAGCTAGTTTTGAGGCTGAGTGGCTTAAAAGCTTCTTAGCAGATTTTCCTATTTGGAATAAACATTGAGATAGTTAGGCTGTAAAAGGCTGAGCTATGAAAAAGTCCTATAAAGGCAAGAGTAGGCATATACGCCTAAGTCATAATATTGTGAGACAGCTGTTTGAGATAAAATTTTTCTCTTAATTTTGTAAGGCCAGAAGTGAGTTTGGCTGACACTTTAACAAAATCACTAGGGAGAAAACTAGTGTATGAAACATCGAGGGGAATGGGGCTTATGCCTATAACAAAAATCAACAATGATGGTAACCCAACCTATGTAATTGGAGAACCCAAGAAATAGGTTCATATGGGTAATAACAAGTCATTGGTTGATTTGAGATGCACTATAACTTGATTATATTGTTGTCCATTCCTATGGTGTATAGTGCAATTGCAATGTGTAAAGGTTGAGTTAAACTCTTAATGAATTCCATAGTCCATATTATTTGGATGGTATGTTTAATTGCAATACATACTTGATGGATTCACCTATATAAGTGTGAAAGTGGGCCGCTTTCTATGAAAATGTAGGCAAGTTTTCTAGAGCACTTATGAAAATTCAGGACTGGCGCAGGGCCTAGAGGTGCCACACCGATTAGAGTTGCTCAGATTCTGAGGAATCAATGTGGGTATAAGACGACTGGTTTACGTTAAGGGATTCTGGTTCATAGAAATATTATTTCACCAAATTCCTGTAAGTCACTTCTTATATTCCTAGGGACTGGTTCATAGCCCTAAAGGCACCAGTTCTGATGCATTGAATTCTCTTGCTCCACTATTTTATTTGTTGTTTAAATTTTTGAAATAGGGGGGGATTGTTGGAATTTTGGGTTTCCTCTTATTTGGGCATTGAGTTTTTTATTTCAAAAATACAAACAAAGTCATTTACATTGATATGACTAATATCCTGTATTAAAAATATGGCCGTTGGAGGCTATTAATAATTTTAACTCCTGTATTAAAAATATGGTCGTTGGAGGCTATTAAATCCTGTATTAAAAATATGGCCGTTGGAGGTTATTAAATCTGTTTTTAATAAAATGGCCGTTGGGCTGCACATGTTTGATGACACATTTTAATACATGTTGGGAGGTTGCACTTCTCATTGTGTATCAATTTTTGTTCTATATATTAAGGATTCCTTTTCTCTTCCAAAACATAGAAAATTTTATGTTCTCATTTTCTTTTCTATTTTTCTTGTTCTTCAAAGTTTTTGCAAAATTCTTTATGGAGTTTGGAGCTATTCTGAGCGCTCACAAAATCTTCCAATTCGTGTGCACGTTTGGAAGATCTGATTGCTGAATCCTGGAGAACATAGCGCTGAGACCTTTTGCATCGAGTCACTGACTCCGAGGGGCGGAATTGTTCTTAAGGACAGTGCTACCGTAGCACGCCTCAATCAAAAAATCCTAGCAATATCTTTAATATTTTCCAACACTTGGATCTCAGAAAGTTTCAACTGCCATTTGATCTGACGTAGTGCAATATTAAATTAATAGCACTCTGACCTTAAAACACAAAAGAGGAGACATAAAAACTAACATATTCAGAGCAAATCAATTCACAAACTAATGTCAATAATATTTCTAGGAAAAACCATACGGTAATCTAGCATTGGACTACCAAAGACTCTTAATTAAAACAATCCGCCACAGACTATAGTTGACTTAGCCTAATCAATACACATGCACAGCTCATGTTATAGTAGTTTTCATACTAATACAGTAATACTCATCTTGTAACCCACTAAATTCACTTCAGCCACACAAGCAAATGAAGCTATTCAATGTTGCATGCTTTGACCTAGTTAGATTAGTAATTAACCACGCTAGTCCCAGTTTTTGTCAAGGAGCTTACAAATCATGTGGCTATCTACAAGGAGGATTTAAACATGGAATAATTGGAATTTATTCGGTGAGTCACAATAGTTAGATGCTAAACACCCGTTTGGGGTAGTGTTTTGGTGGGCCGACCGTCAGTTATAAGTGAGTGTTTGAAAAGCCACGACTGTTTGGAATAGCTTTTTCACAACCTTTTAGAAAACGAATTCCTTTTTAAAGATAGAAAACAACTTTTTTAAAAACCTCCAATTTGTAGCTTTTTTTAAAAAAATCTCTTACTCCAAAAAGTGATTACCTAAAAGCTAATCCTTATAGGCTCTAAGTACATTAAATGCTAACATCTTTTTTCTCTGTATGTACAACACTTTGACACCTTATGCCATGTTTAAGGTCCGGAGCTGAACAATGAGGTTTCTTTGGTATTAAAGCTTGCTAGTAGTCGACAAAAGCCAGCGGAGACACTTTCATCAACACCGACTATATTGAGGTTAGGTTCCTTAGTTGGACAAGTAACTAGGGGGATCAATGACTTCAGCACACCAACTGATGGCACCACACAACCTATCTTGAGAAGGATGAGTAGTTTCCATAATAAATATGAAATTAGCAGGTTCATACAAAGAGATGTTGCATTAGAATAAAAATTAAATCAACAGGTATGACTCCTGGAAAACTTAACTGAAGTAATACAAATAAACTTGCAATGACGCAAAGTGAAAACTCAATCAAGCTATAAGTTGAGTAGCAAACACATATCATAATTAGCGCTGGCAATTCCAGCCCGCACTTGCGAGCCCGCCCCAAAAAGACCAAAGTTTATTGGTACGGGCTTAGCAGGTTTCACTCACGGGCTGCAATGGGTTTACTTAAGTAATTAATCGGGCTTTGACGGGCCCATAATGAGCAGCCCGTGAACAACCCTAAACTCTTTATCTTTCCGTTCTCACTCTTCATCAAGTCATAGGACCAACTCACTCTCTCTCTCTCTCTCTATACATATATACATATATGTACACTGTATATTTGTATACACTCAGGTTCTCACTAATTCCTCTCTCTCTCTCTCTCCCTCTGCATCATCAAGAACAAGATCAAAAGCAACAAATCTGGGCGTTTTGGATCAGAAGAAAAAGTAAAAACTCATTAGAAACAAACTCTCTTGATCATCTAGCACCTCTTTGGTTCTCTCCCTCTCTCTCTCTCTCTCTCTCTCTCTCTCTCTCTCTCTCTCTCTCTCTCTCTCTCTCGACGCTGCTTTCTGTCCTACATGCAGATTTGTGTTCTGCAAGGTAATTTTTTTTTATTATTCATTTTCACGGCAGATTTTTTTCCCTAGAAAATCCTCTGGGTTTTGTTTCTATGGGTTTATTTCTATTAGTTTCTGTTTGACTACTTTCTACTCTGTTTTCAAAAAAAAAAAATGGTTTCATTGGGTTGAACTGGGCTCTGTTTGGTTGATTTCATTTGCAATTGTCTTGGTTTTTGCTATAGATACTATGACGTCATACATGCTATTTCATATTCACAGTAGAATAATCATTCAGTATACCAAATTTTGTGATCATAGTTCATGGGTGTTTGGATGCTTATGTTTCTGATCTGTTTGTCTTGGTAGTATATTTATGGGATGTAGTTTTTCTGATCTGGGCTGAAAATCCCGTCCACCTCAAAAAAAAAATATATATATATATATATATATCATAACCCGGCCCGTCCCGGTGAAAACCCGACCCGGGCCCGCCCGACCACAAATAGACCCGATCCAAGCCCGGCTCAAACCCGGACCGACCCAAACCCGTCCAGGCCCGAACCCGCCCATTTGCCAGACCTAATCATAATATTTGGGGGGGGGGGGGGGGGGGGGGGGGGGGGGAGTGTTGAGGGAAAGGAGAATAAAGAAAAGAGTGCTTAGGGAATTGGCATATGCAATGTTGGAAGCAATAGTTTTACAAAATTGAGATGCATGTGAACATTGTTATACAACAAATTAATGCATTAATTACTTCACGTAGGTGATGGCCATACTATTTAGAGCTTTATTAAACAATATGAGAGTGTAGATTTAACACCACCTCGACTAGAACTCGGAAGTGAATCAGACGATATTCGCTCATATAAGGAGTCAGGTCCTTTACTTTATCCCAGTAACGACCATCCAAAGGTGATATAGTTGTTAATCTTGTAGAGAGCTCAGAGTTAGGTGAATGTTCTTGGGACGTCCCCTTCACCTGAAAAAGAGAAAAATGTTTCCTGCAAGGCTATATTTTTCAGAAAAAAGAAAATTGAATGATAAGTGAAGAAAAGAAAAGCTTCTGGAGACCAGGAGATGTAAATTCATGCTTCCAAAATCGATTCACGGTATATTTTTCTAAGATACCTTGTCACCCTAATAAGATCTATTCTAAATTAAGCACTTCAACTAACTGCATACGAAGTAAACATCATGGTGTTACAAATCTTATAGAACTATTACGAATTGCAAAGGCCACAATCAGTTAGGCAGTTGATTAAAGAAGTCTAGAAGTGATAAAATATAGCACATAATGCAAGGTATTATCAGCTCATAATAATACGTCAATTTAACTGGAAATGATATCATCAAGAGATTGCTATAGCACCAGGGACTGACTTGATCGTAAAAAGGGGAGGCAATACATGCCTGTTTTCTCTAAATTATGGAAAATTATCAGCTACAACATTCCCATCCTTTCTTCTATATTCCGATGGTCTTATTGTAACAAAAAAGATGCACGATTAGTTTGAACTCATGTTTGTTTGGAAATAAATACAGAGATCTATAAGAACAGAATTGTCTGTACCAGAGGATTAATGATGATTCCTAAACAGCTGACACTTCTTTAAACACTTGTCTCATGTCAGCCTTATTATGCCTTTTGTGATGACCAAGAGCTAAGATGGATGAGGTGAGGTGAAATATGGGTACTTGTCCCACATTTGTCCCACATCGCCTGGGGTGAAGATCCTGGACTAGCTGATAAGACTTAGTCGCCCCTCTACATGCAACCAGGCCTTTTAAAACCGTGAGGGAGCTAAACACAAAAGGAATTCCGCAATTAAGCATGCAATGCTAGTGCTACAACAATACCAGATGGGTGACCTCTTCTAAAGTCCTTTGTGTTTAGGCCCAAAGCGGACAATATTGTTGCTAGATGGGGAGATGGGTCATTACACCTTTTCTGGCCTTTTCATTTTTCCTAAGTTGGGTGCTATCTCCGTACCCTATCCAATTGCTACCACAAATTTGTGCACACACAAACGCATCTATATGTACATACTATGAAGCACTAACACTCTTTTTTGCCCCTCGTATCAGCGAAGGCAGCATATCCTACTCTGACACTCTTTGGACATGTGTTAGATACTCAAAATATCGTGTCCTAATTTTTATTATTTTTTCTTGAACCGACACTCTTTGGACACGTGTCGGATACTCAAGTAGGTCGGGATAGTTTGCGGATGTTGATTCCATTTACCATTGGTTGCCCAGTGGGTAACCTATGGTGCATGTGCACATTTGCTTCAAACCCTATCTTTGAAGCTACTTGTGCACCCTTCTTCTTTGTCATGTTGTGAGAGAAATTGGAGTTCATACTCCTTTGTGCACTCGATGAGACGGAAAAGATGACACCGAAACGTGCAGAAGACTTGGTTTTCATTCATAGTATTGACATATTTCTTGGGGACAAATACATAAACTATTTAGTAGTTAGCAAATGTGCTTTGAAACTTGATTAATGAATGTGGATGAATGCTGATTTATAAATATGTTATTGAATTCTATTCATTGGCTTTGTTATTATTGATAATGTCATAATATTGTTGTCATTTATGTATTTTTATGCCAACTTTGATTAGACATGGTAAAATATATATTTAAAAAATAGAAAAAAAAATCAATGAATCCCCAACGTATTCATATCCTGCTTTTTTGAGACATATCGTGTCCACGTATTTGCGTCGCGTCATATCAGTGTCGTGTGTCCGTGTCGGCCATATCGGACCCCGCCGAAACCGAGTTGACTCAGCCGATACGACTTGGTATCGGCGGATACTTCGAACCACGCTGCTCATTGCTACCCTTAGAAGAGATGATTGGGAAAATGAGAGGGAGGATTAATTTTATACCTTATTTATGGGGGAATTGCTGCTGTTGTCCTTTAAGGTGGCTTTGCAAGCGCAATCTCTGCATATAGATGCTGAAACTTGAAACGCAGCATACAAAGGACAGATGAACTCGGAAGGTCTATCAATCGGCGATATCTGCTTGTAAGGCTAAAACAAGAAGGTTGCTTGCTCAAAACCTTAAAACAAGATCCAAACTCCATGAATCTAAACTTCCACTACGGATAGCTAGCACAGCTCTCTCTCAGAGTGTTGTTCATGGTCTTCTTTCTCTTCAGTTCTGTGCAACCCCAATGTCAAGTAATAATTTAGTTGAAAAGACAGAGAATTGAGAACTGTGCAAAAAACAGATGACATGATTATTGTACATAGGAATTGAAACGGGACCGGTTTGGGATGAACACCTCTTTCCAACCCCATCTAAATGAGTATGGTCTTGTTAATGAAGCACTGGGGTATACAATTCTGACAAGAGAGTAATACTACGATTTCAAAATTCATAATCTAAATTTGGTTACCAACTAATATGGAAGTGGGACCACCAAATCCAACTTCCAGATAGAAATTTAGATGGTCCCATTATATTAACTGTGGTCCCAGTGCCACTGAGTTGGGAACATAGTTTGGATACAAATTGGGTAACCGTAACATATTCCTACAAAGAAATTGAATCCACTCAAATAGCGCTAATCTTGACAAAACAACATACAACTAGACCGAACAATAAAAGCATACAAACATGAAATTTCACAACAGAGGAGCAGGACACATAACTAGCCTCTGATTCTACCACAAACAGTGGAATTGTCTCACTCACCTGTATTCCCAATTCTGAAACCCTTCAAAGTTACAATTAATAGAGATTCAAGTTCCTCTCTATGCCACTCGAATTCCTTTCAATTCAAAAACAAGAAAGGCATTTAAATGATTCTAAAGGGCATCTCCAATACTTACCCAAAAAACAAATAGGAGTATCAAATTTAAATTTGGATAAAAGCCCACAACAAAACTTCTCCAATCCTTGACTCCAACTATATATCAAACTGAGTTTAACTCAAACTTAAACCCAAAATTGAAATAAAACTATTCACATACTCAAATTTTGATGTGGGTTTGAGTAAGAATTAGAGATTGGAGAGCGTTTCTTTTTTTTTTGTTTTTTACTCAAATTTTGATTTGATATGGGTTTGAGTAGGGTTGGAGAGTAAAGTAACAACACTATAAAGAAATTTGAGTATGACCATTAGAGAGCTAAAGAGCAAATGAAGCTTTTACTCAAATTTGAGTAAAAATGTGAGTAAGGGCTGGCCTAACATCAGTAAATGTAACAACTAATGTAAATTAAATTATGAATATTTGTCTCACATTCCACCAATATGCAATGATCTTAAATGGAATGTAAGAGAGCCACAATTTGAAACATGAGCAGAGCAAACCTGTATCCTTTTGACTGTTTATAATATATATTATCACAGTCTATATAAATATGTGTATGTATGAATATTCGTATAAAACTTACCCGTTAATTGCACCTTGAAACTTCACCGTTTACGGTCGGCGATCAATAGTTGATGGCCGACGGCGAACGGTGAACTTTCAAGGTGCAATTAACGCTCCCCTCAAAAAAAAAAATATAGGGTAAATTATATAGATAACCCTCACATATTTGGTTTTTTTTACTAACACCCTCTAAAATAAAAATTCAACAAACTAACCCTGTACTATTATTTTTCTTCTCAAATTGACCCCTCGAGCACTTTTGGCTCATGGTCACCCATTGCTCACCTTTGTTTGTAAGAGTCTTGATCTTACTTCTGAAATGGAGTGTCCTAACTAAGAAATACAGAAAAAATTGGGGAAGTAGAAGATGAATTGCAGAAAGATTACAGAAGGATTGAGGGACGGACTAGAGAGAGAGAGAGAGAGAGAGAGAGAGAGAGAAGGAACTGAATTTCTCATTAACAAATTGTATACCGAAATTGAGGCACCCAGAGAGCTTTAAAGCTCTGCTCCTAATCGACTCATGAACTCAGCCAATTGGAGCACAACACGTGGCAAGCCATTACACAGAATCTCAATTAACAACAGAATTGGAAAACGACATCATTTCTTTAATTGAACCACTAAGCTGGAGATCATGGAAATTATTACCTTCCCATTCAAAACCATCCTTTTGTCTTGTCCTCAAGGATGAAGAAAACTGAGAAGAGTTTACAGTCACAAATAAGAATTGAGTCATCCAAATTGTGTACGGTGTACCCCAACCGAGCTTGAGTGACCCCATCTTGTTCCTCTTGGGTCTGGACCCTTAAATGAGCCCAATTGAGCTTGGATGAATTTACCCTGATGAGGATTTCCCTGATGATGACTCTTGTATTTCTCCAATGAGCCCAATTATTGAGCTTGGATGAATTTACCTCCAACAATTGAACTCTAGAAATACCTTGAAGCTGCTCTGCCATTTGATTGATGAGTGACCCTTCACTACATGTTTAGTTAATCCCATAATGTTTGGCATGACTACTTCATCACTATGCTTAAATTCAGACTGTAATTCCTTAAAACCTCCACTAGACCAATCTTGTCATTTCTTTCCTGGTGTTCTTCTGGTGTCCTTTGTAAAATTTTCAGAGTCCATTTTCAAGTTCGTAATGAACTGCTTCTTGGATTAAATTGTAACCACCCATTGCCTCACAGGAGGAATATTTGACATGAATTCCAATTTTTTTGGTGCCATTATTTGACCTTTTGGAACAACTTTGTTGATACCCATTTCTGAATAATTAGAGACCTTGGTAATATCATCCATCACCCTTTGATACTATTTTCTCACCCTAATATACCCCAATTTGGACATAATTCTATGCAGAATTTGAGGGGGAGCTGCTATCACTTAATAGTGTTTTCCACCCCCATTTTCTGCCATCTTCCTTCGTACGTGACTTGAGGTAATCTTCTTGTATTTCTGCAAGGATTATAGCATGTGGTAGTGATTGAGGAGTCCATATTGGCATATTTCTCTTTTGATTTCAGTCCGGAGTCCATAGATGAAGATGTTGACAAAATCTCTTTCTCGGAAATCCCCAAATTCTTTGCCCTAGCAACTGATTTCCAGCCATAAAATTGAGCAACATACATCTTCACAGAATTCCCTCCTTGTACCACACATCTGGGCATGCCATAATTGCAACCCATTTTCAGAAAAAAAAAAACTCGTACAAGTAATCCAACTTGACCTCTATGCAGTTGTATACATCAATCCAATCATTCCTAATGGTTTGAATGTGCTTTTCAGTACGATTGGTACCCAAAATATCAGAATTTACAGAAGAAATAAGAAAGAATTTCGGAGGAGATAGAAACGATTTAAAAGAAATAGAGAATGAAAAAGGAGCCAAGGAAAATAGAAAGAGATCAAGAGTCAGATGTCAGGGACTAGAGTTCCTGATTATGAATTTGCATAAAAGATAGAACAAGGAAGAGAGACAAAGAATATGGAAGAACAAATTTTTAGAGAGATAAGAAGCAAGAATTATAGAAAGAAAATGTGAGAAATGTACCCATTGGCCCCTGAATTAGAAGGATCTGATACCAATTTGTAAGAGTCTTGCTCTTACTACTGAAATGGAGTGTTGTAACTAAGAATTACAGAGAAAATTGGGGAAGAAGAGATGAATTACAGAAAGATTACAGAAGGATTAGGGATGTAAAAAAAGTCCGGCCCGATGCACTGTCCGAAAAAATGGGTCTTAACCCTGAGGTAGGGCCAGCCCGGCCCTAGGTCCTTACATTCCTGGGTAGGGCCTGGGCCTATCTCTTGAAGTCCGAGCCCGGTCTGAAGTCCGAGCCCGGTCCGAAGCCCGACCCGGTCAAGCCCGACCCGATCAAGCCCATAAACTTTCCAACAATTCATATAATCAAAATTGCAAGTGACAAAATTTATAGTATTGCCAGCTTGCGAGTAAATTGAGTAATGCTATGCTTCCAAAATTTTGTATCTCAAATGATTCCCAAAAATATGTGACAATGAGCCTACTTTGATTGGACGATGTTGGAGTGGTCCTACCATTATTGAAGATGAGCCCATTACCACTTATGTTTGGGAACCATTTAGGAAAAGAAGCATAGTATTACTCGAATAATTTAAGGATATAATACAATTATACATAGGAGTAATGCCAAATTTGGGGCGTAATCATTTTTATTTCTAATTTCTTTAAATAAAAGATAATAATTTTTATTTTATTTATTTAATTAGACTCTAACCCTTTACATATTCCGTTACTTTGTCACTTGTTAATATATTTATAATGTCTTTATATATCATATAGGAGTAATAAATAAAAAAAAAAAAAACAGACAACTTAGGCCCGGCCCTGCACGGCCCGCGGCTTTAAGCCCAGCCCTAGTCCCTAAGTCCGGCCCAAAGCCCTAGGCCCTCAGGTAAGGCCTAGAGTATGAACCCTCTAGCCCGGCCCGAAAGAGAAAAGGAGCCCGTGGACCAAAGCCCAAGCCCGCCCAAGCCCGATCAATATAGGGCCAGGCCGAGCCCGAGGGGTCATTTTTACATCCCTAAGAAGGATTGAGGGAAGAACGAGAGAGAGAGAGAGAGAGAGAGAGAGAGAGAGAGAGAGAACAGAATTTCTCATTAACAAATTGCATACCGAAATTGAGCCACCCAGTCAGCTTTAAAGCTCTGCTCCTAACCAACTCATGAGCTCAGCGAATTGGAGCACAACACGTGGCAAGCCATTACACAAAATCTCAATTAATAACAAAATTGAAAGCAACATAATTTCTTTAACCGAACCACTAAGCTACAGGTATGTTAATGATATATGGGCAAAATGAGAATGGAATGTGACACATGTCATCCAACTGAGGCCTGGGTAAGCAATGTGTGGTCATTTATGGGTGATAAAAAATGCTCTCCTCCAATACCTATCTGAGGCTCTAACATAGTTGAAAGGGTCAATTTGTTGAATGTTTTAATTAAGGAGTATTAGTGAAAAAAGGCAATACGTGAGGGATGTCTATACAATTTACCCAAAGAAAAAAAAAGAAAAAAGTCAGGGGTATCTTAGACATATTTGGAAACAAATAGGGTATTTAAGTAATTCGGAACGTTAGACGGGTTGAAGACCGTTATCTCTATCTGGCGCAAATGCTAATCCATTTGCCTACAAAACCCAAACCCATCTTAGTAGCCCACAGAATCCCACCCCTATTTGCTCAACCCACATGTTTGAGATTTGAGGAGTAATAATATGGATTGCTCCAAAAAAAAAAAAAAAGAAGAGTAATAGTACTTGTGATTTTTAAATTTCTATTTGTAAAGTGGTTCTCGTGGCAGTTTTTCATAGCGTTTAGGAATTGAGAATTACATTTGGGAATTGGAAACCACTTTTCTGAAAACCATAGTTTTTTTCTAGTGGAGAATTGTGTGAGAGCATAGGCTCCTCGAAAGCCCTTCAACCCACCAAATCAAGGGGTCAAGCTTTCAAGCCAAGGTAGAACTAGGGCCGCAATTTAGACAAGTTGGGTTTGGTTTTTGATCAATTCAGACTTGAGTCAAGTTTACCCAAGTTTGTCAAAAGGGCAATGCAAAACAAACACTCAAATGCACACTCCACTTACATCACTCTGGTAAATCCCATACTGACAGTGAATCCTGTAGTCTCTTTCTCTCTTCCCATTGGTCCACCTTAGGTATGGTCCGTGTGGACTTGGGTGTGTCCCAAACTTTACCCTTGCCAAAATTTAACATAGCCCGACATTTGGATCAATCAAACCCAATCCCCACACTCAGCTAAAACACAAAGCATGAGGTCGAGCTTATGCTCGAGTTGTTGCTTTGTCACGCCCCGGAGTAGCCAAAAATAGGGAAAATTTAAAATTTCCTTTTTGGACCCGTAGGGAATGACGAGTTACAAAGCCGTCCTGTCCTCTAACACTATAAACAACATAAAAGTAAAGGGGAGAAAGCTAATTGAAACTTAAACTTCAATCTGAACAATTAGAAATCACAAGTCCCAGTACTAATACAGCAACTATTCTGAATACACAATGATGTCGGCTATCTTTGGTCTTCAATCTAGCTCTACACTTCCAGTGTTCCTTAGCATCTTACTCTCCAGACTGAATTGTCCTCTGACCAACCTGCAAGGAAATCTGGACATTGGATTGTCCAGGCGTAATATGCCGTCAGCTTTGCAACAAAGCTGAGTGGGCGTTCATAACTATATTCACTACCAATATACATACACTAACTACTCATCTCACGTTATTACTTTGCATCTTAGGATGTGGTTAGTCCATTATCGATTGACGTCGCTCACACGGACATAGCAAAGGTATCAATTAACATATGATGCAATTAATAAACATCTACTATAAACCAAACAACATGATCAATTCATAACATGTTTGTCTAGTTTTGGTGATCATAACAACCTATTCGTATTAATCAATTTCTCATTTCCATTATGCTCGTGCATGTAAATGCGTACTTAATGAACCCAAACCCAAACTCTGGAATATAAAATCCCATAACCAATGCAACTCAATAACATCGGGTTATAAAACTCACAACGACCAACTTATTATGAACTTACTTTTACAATACAAACCACACTTTCACTGCGCACTCTGATACTGTAACATCATCGCCTTACGGCCTTATAGTAACATCGTCGCCTTACGGCCTCATAGTAACATTGTCGCCTTACGGCCTTATAGTAACATCGTCGCCTTACGGCCTTATAGAAACATCGTCGCCTTACGGCCTCATAGTAACATCGTCGCCTTACGGCCTCATAATCCAAATAGCACGATAGCGGAATTGGCTCAATCGTCTATACCCTCGCTGGTGAATTACCATCAGACGAGATGCACATCAGAATACTAACTGCAATTATGCAAGCATGGCGGCAAAGGCACGCATCATGTGTACTATCACGGCAAACTCACCGCAGAGGACGGTACATTAGTAACTGACTAGCGCATGATATACAGCACGACGGCGAACTCACACAACGTGTGTACTATCTCCGGCAAAGCTCCTCGGACGACTAGTACATTAGAGCACTAACTGCTAAGCAGTACGACGGTAAACCCAGACGCATGTACCATCTCCGGCATTGACACGGACGACTGGCACAATAGCAGCTCTAACTGTTCTCTTACTATTACAATCACAATCACAATCACAATATTCTGTATCTCAATCATACTGTCCCATTATCACGTATCTTTATTAACTCGTAAGGTTTCCAAATCACAACTCCTGACTCACGATACAAGAATCTCAATCATATCAACTCACACTTCCCAAGACTCCCAATTACTTCAACTCACAACCTCACTTGGCCGGAGTCACTGACTGACATTGACTGCGTCTACTGACACCATGATGTGACATTCAGTTACATGATTCTCGATGACACAATTACATTAGGCAAGACATATAGATAAAACTTCTTTTAACATGCTCTTTATTCTCATTTGCACATTTAGGCATGGTTAACAAATCAATAATAGCAACGTGCTCATATAATCAACATTGGTATATAAAACATTCAAGCTAACGTTCTATAATCAATTATCCATCACAGCATACACATGGCTTAAACATTCCTTCACATATAGTTCTTTTCTTTTACTTCTTATCAATATATCATAGTAATATCTAACATGCTTGTCTCATAGCAATTGTTTCATAACATAATCCATATATATATTAAAGTACATCAGTGTACAGTCATAGAATCACGGTTATAAATACAACTGATATATATCACATACAAATACTCTAGCAGTCATTATGTATATTGAGAGTGAGGTTAGAAACACTCACCTGGATATCCTGTCGAGCTTGTGACTCTCCAAACAGCGGATAAGTCACAATCCTACAACGTATAATAGAACAACGGTGATGAAGCGTATGTGTAATTGATAAGGGCATAATGGTAATTTTACCAAATGAGGATATAAACCTCAAGGTAGTGGTCTACGTGTCATTCTAAGTCCAACGCCATTGACTAGACTCAAATCGGAGTCCGTCATATAAAAGGCTGTGTTTTCTATACCAGTGTGGGCCCTACAGGTAGCTGTATTTTTTTGACCGTGTCCAAAGGTCTCCAAACTTTAAAGGGATGATCTAGACATTATTCTAAGACTCTGGGAACTGACCGCGTATTTTTCTGGGCTACGGTTTATTTATTATGAATTATCGAAGATAATTCAATACAGAAAATACGACCGACGGTGTACCCGATTACATAAATATATCTAAGGTTGAAAAACAGTCCATAAATATTTTTATTAAATACTAGACCTTAAAATAAGCTAGTGATATTTTTTCATAATTTTCGGAACTCGTTTGGTAAAAATAATTAGGACAATAATAAACAATTCTGTATTTACTAAATAAATGCTACCACTTAGTTTTATAATTAAATAATTTATAAAACAGTGATATTTGGCCTTGGTAATAATAATATATATATATATATATATATTTTTTTTTTTTTGGAATTTATAATGGCCATTAGGTATTTAATACCTCATTATTATCATTTAAATCCAACTCTTATTATTTATTTAAAATAAATAATAAGTATACTATAAAAATAATAAAATTAAATTTTCACAATATGATACTTATTAAAGTATCAATTTTTTAGAATATTAAAAACTATATAATAATATTTAAACTATTTTGGACTAATTTGAGACAAATATCTATTTATTATGAAGTATAGTAACTAAATGAGTTGAACATACTTTAGCTAAAATATTAGACTATTAATAAGTTACTAATCAAATACCCCAACATGGTTCATGAATTAAATAAAACCCTAGATTATAAATTATATGACAAACATGTTAGTATAATATTTTATTCTCAATGTAAAATATAATAGTATGTAAGTAACCGGATTAATACTAGTTAATCATAAATTATAACCACACTATCATTTAAATTATTAAATCAATTATGAATTATAATATAACCAAAAATTTAAGGAATTACTAATAATAGTTAATTATTTACTAAAATAATTAACTACATAATTTAAAATGTCAAAAAGCTAATGTAAGCAATATAAATGTAAATAAAACTATAGTACATAATATTACTAATAAAACAATTAATATTTAAATAATAAGGTTCTGTTTGGCTTACGAAATTGCGAACACACAAAAGTTGGGCCAGAAGCTGACTTGCCAAACGGGCCTTAGGCCCAAGTCATCTCTTTCCCCAGCAGCGTATACATATACGTATATATATACATAAAATTCGTATATATTACATTTTGTACCCCAAAACTTCAAACGATCATAACTCCCTCAATTCTTAACGAAAACGCGCAAACTTTAAGTCGAAATCGAGTGCCTCGACGAGCCGGATCTAACGGTATAGGTCTTGAATCCTGAATCTAAACGGTCTGCCCGTACGGGGGCATAAACAGTTGCGACCAAAAAAGAATAATCCCATCGTAGGTCGACCAAACGTGGTCTAGGCTTCGAGCCATTCAACGAGGGCGTTAAGGGAGTCATTAGGGTCATTTTAGTGTTGATTTTATGTGATTTGGTGACGGGCGAAAAACCGAGCTCTTACGAGCTTCAATGGTGGTCCGGCTATGGTGGGGGGTCTCGGTCTGTTTGGGGCTTTGTGTGGCGGTGTGTGTGCGTCCGTGAGTGTATAGAATACAGAAGAGGGTGCGTCTTTACCTTCCCGTCTCAGTTCGGTCCGGTCTTGGCTCGGCTCGGTTCCGGCGTCTCTCCCTCTCTTCTCTTCTTCTTCTTCTTTCTTTCTGCGTGGGTGTGTATATATGTGGTCTGTGGGTGTTGGACAGAGGTAAGGCAGAGGGAGTGAGGGCAGAGAGGGGGGGTTGATTTGTGGGGTTTTGGTTCTTGAGTTTATCTCTTTCTCACTCTTCCTCTCTCTCTCGGGCTGTCCATATATAGATCAACAATGCTAGGGGCACCAAAAGATACAAAGAACTTCCACAAAATGAGTGGAAAGTCTATGTGGCACACTGGGACCCGCCAGCAATTAAGCATTGTTTCCATTAATTGCTGGCGGGTCCCACTGTGCCACATAGACTTTCCACTCATTTTGTGGAAGTTTTTTGTAACCTTTTGTGCCCCAATCATTATTCTATATAGATACACAGTCTTAAGTTATAATATATATACACACATATTACATATAATACATACATACATACTATATATACAAACGTGTGTGTGTGCTCTGTGCTTGGCGGTGGAGTGTGGCAGTGGGTGAGAGTTAATGAGGAGTGTGTGAGGGGATGGGTATGGCAGGGGTGATGTGGGGCAATGGATTTGAGAGGGGGTGGGGCAGTGTGTTGTGGCAGAGGGTATGTGTGTGTGTGTTCGGCGGGTCTTTGAGGGGGTCTAGGGTGGTAACCAAGGGGTATTAGGGTGTGAGTGACCAACAGGTCTTAGGGGGGTGTTTGGGTAGAGTGAATATCCAATAGATATAGGTTAGGTTTGGGTAGTACAATGTCATATTAGGCAAGATTCCTAATTTCCAAATATGTGTAGTTGGGTCGTCGTTCGAACCACGTGCATGACAGTCCAATGTTTACACAGATTTTACAGGTCTACGTGTAAGCCAGTCTGGGTCTATAATTTACGACCTAGGGTCTAAACTAGAAATATCGATATTAATATAATCTATAATTTATAAGCTAGGCACAATGAATATAAAAAATATAAATTATAATTATGAAATAGAGCAATGATGATTACATTAAATAATCTATAATAATAAATTAAGTGACCACAAATATGTGATGCAACATATAGTTATAATATTAAATGACCAGTTAAATATTAAAACATGTAATTAATATACGGGAGTCTAAATTTAGGTGACACTGAAATGTACATTATAACATATGGTTATAAAATTAAGCATTCTAAACTATATAATAAAATCCATAGTTATATAATCAAGCAACAATTTATTATTAAAATACAATACATCAATATACAGGGTCGGGCTTATTTAATTTATAATTAAGCGGCAACGAAAATATATGTATTAACATACAAGGTTTGGCTTAGGAATTAGGAAATTACATTAATACGGCAATACGAATTTTACAGGTACTACATGCTTGATGCCTCATCTAAGCCCACACAGACAATGAGGGAGGAGCTTAGGATCTCTCGCGGAAACTCATTCCCAAATCTATACAAAGTTGCCAAAAGCCCACTCCAATTGCGCTCGAATTAGCTTGAGTTGGGATCAGAGTACTAAAATATTATAAGAAGTAATCCAACCACATTCTAAGTTTAGATTGAACTTGAGTTAATCCATCCAAATTACAGCCCCATAGGACTTTTACATGCCTTTATATGTTTATTTCTGTCCTGATTTGAAAATGGTTTCAAAATAGGTTTGTTGCCTCATTTCAACACATTTTTTTTTTTAAATTTTTTTGGCAATTATAATTAATTCAACAACAAAATCCAAAGAGTAATACGATCGTTCCGACTCTAAATAAGAATTAGCATAAATCCGCACTCTGTTGCCATGAGTGCAAACTTGTTTTCCCTTCCCTATTTAAAAAGTTATAACGGCATTTTTTTCCTTATCTAATAAAAAGATTACTAGCATAATTAGTTGCTTTATTTGATATTTGTAATAAAAATTGGTCTATAAATGTATATATAAGAAATTATTCAACGTGGCAGTCCCATTAAGAAATGGTACTGATAGCGTGTGACACTTTAGTGAAATGTAACTACGCAGTTATCACGTAACTACTTAAAGACACTATTATTCACATATAGGAAATACTTGCATTGTTTATTTTAAACTTATTCTAAACTCTGTGAGTACAAACACTGGCTGACTCTAAGTTTTTTTTTAAGAGTATTTTTGCTTATCCAACTCTATCCTCCAATGCGTAATATATGTTCCATTCCAGCAATTATATTAATGATATATAGGTAAAATGAGACTGAATTAGATCACATGTCACCCAATTACGATCTGAGTGAGCAACGTACGACTATTTTGGAGTTAGCCTAAATTTTTGGAGGCCATAAAAAAAACTTCAAGTGGGGCCCTTCTACTGAGACACTAAGCAGTGGATGGTTGCGACCCTAAAATATCTTAAGCAAACTCTTGGGACCCTAGGCAATAGTTTATAGCTTTCCTGGCTTTTGCTCTAGGCCCTAACCTGTCTTTAAGTAAGTAGCATGTTGTGGTGTGAAGATCACTAGCTGAATAGTTAACCTCCCCATGTTGCATGACTTATGAGTTATGACTAACAGATTTTTGGGAGGCTCATGGCTTGTTTGCAATTGCATAAAAAGTACTATCATATTCTGTTTCACTCTCATTTTTTTAGCTGGTTTTATTGGAAAAAAAAAACCCTCAATATTAGACAAGAAATAAATTCATGTATGTTAAATAACTATTTGTCAAATACATGTACATATAAAACTAGATCATATACAGTGATACTTAAAAGGTTCACCTAAAAAAGACAAGGTTCACCTTAAAAAAGACATCGGATGACGTAGACAATTAAAATTTTTCATTAATTACAAAACAAAATAACACAAATTTAGCATCAATTTCAAAATTTTCATTACATGTTCAACAGGTGAATGGTTTCGGCAAACAAAATTGGTGTACTTAAAGTTTGTATGACGTATGACTAGGGGTGTATACAAGCCGAGCCGAGCTGAGCCAAGCTAATCCCGAGCTTATTAAGGTGTTGCAAGCTTTTTCACGTCAGTGATCGCGAGCTTTTTAACGAATTTTATCACGAGCCTTTATAACTATACAGTTTAATAATAGATCTATACATAGAGGTCAGTATACAAGCCATTTATCAAAGCCTATTTACGAGATTTTTCATTATCTCTCTAAAATTATATAGTTTTATAATAGACATATATAAAGGTTAGTATAAATAAGTTCTTTATCAAACCTATTAATAAGCTTTTTCACGAGCCTACAAACGAGCCTTAATCAATCGTGTTTACGAGCTCTGTTGTGTGAGCTGAGCCTAGCCTTTATCAAACCAAGTCTCGAACCCTTATTGAGCGACTCGGTTTATATACACCTCTAATTATGACTAAGAGTTAGAAATTTTTGGGAGGCTCATGGCTTGTTTGCAATTGCAAAAAAAAAAAAAAATCATATTTACTTTCACACTCCCATTTTTTTAGCTGATGTTTATTGGGGGGGGGGGAGAACTTAATATTAGATCGGAAACAAACTCATGTACATTAAAATTAGTGCACGTATGAGCCAACAAGGCAATTGTGATTTGTGAACCATCCAAACAGTCCCTAATAAACAAATTAAAGGGTAGACCCACCCAGTACCATATCTCTGCATAACCATATGTATATTTGAGCCACATATTTATGAGAGATGGCAATTAAACCTCACCTCCATATCACTTTATCAGCCTATATCTATCTATTCATCAGTCCCCACGTGGCAACACATACATAACCGCTTATCTGCTATCCTCTCCCCCCATACTCAAAAAATGGCAATGCCCAAAAACTGTTAGAGAAAGCTGATTTACAAACTCCACAATCAAAGAGCCTTTGAAGAACTCTCAAAGCTCTTCCAAACCCTTCTTCTTCAAAATCTTCTATAACCCATAATTTTCAATACATATATAGTTCACTGCAATGGAGACTGGTATTGCATGCTGTGCGCGTGGTACGTTCCTACCTAGTGTCTCTTCTCAACATTCCACTGCCATGGTGTCCCCTCCATCCATTTCTCCATCATTCAGCTCCAAGGTACTGTAGTAATTAGAATCTCACCATGTCTCTATCTATATACATCTCTCTGTGTTTGTGTGAGTGTGTGAATTTTTTTTTTTTTTTTTTTGTTCTTTTTCTCAACTTTGCCAATTTGATTGCTCTATAGTTAGTATGTAACAAAATATAAAGATTTGGGAAAGAGAGCTTCACATTATTGTTACATAATAGCAATAACTTAGAGCCTGTTTGGGAATGTATGAAACATGATCAGATTCAATTGTTCGTTCTTATTAAAACTAGCATCAAGTTGGTTTGACAAAGGATTAGATTGGATGCTAACTCCTATGCAATAAAAAATGTATTTAAATTGGTTGAGTGGTTCACCTATGAATTATAGAACCCGATTCTTGATCTTCCAAATAGCCTATAGAACTCATCGGTAGCTCAATTGGGAGAACCTCTGGTTGTAATATCGAGGTTGCTGGTTTGAATGTAAACCCACCCATGTAAAACGCTTGGGCTCGAGTTTTATGCACAAGCCAGCATCTGGGTTTCTCATAATTACCCCAAAAATATAGAAAATTTAGCTTAAAGTTGGAAAAAGATTGTGAATCAAAGAAATTTCAATGAAGGTGTTTGGGGTGTGTTGCAGAGTCTAAAATCAAGCTCTCTATTTGGGGAGTCATTGAGGATCATGCCAAAGTCATCACTGAAAGTTTCAAAGTCAAAGAACTCATCCCTTGTCACTAAATGCGAGATAGGCGATAGCCTGGTAAGTTATGCTTCGTTTGGTATGAAAGTGACTTCTTTTCTTTTTCTTTTTCTTTTTTCCGTAGTGTTTGTATCAATATTGACATATTTTACATGCAAAGAGACGAAACAAAATCAAATGAGGAGCATGGAGATAGAGTGAGTTATTTGCAACAAAAAATGAGGAGCATGGAGTTCCGTCAATCACCAATTGATGTCCACACAACATCTTCCAACTTAATAAGCAGATGCAAAATAAGACCTGCTTTCATAGGAAAGTAAAGTTGTATTAGAATGCATCTCTAAAATAAGTTCATAATGAAGAGGAAGATATAATTACAATTGCCGAGAATGCATTCTGAAGTTGTCATTTCAAACATACCCTTCTTCATTTTATTTACATTCAAAGAATAGATATTTTGTGCAAGTTTGTGTAATTATGAAAATCTAAAATATGGAGGGAGCAGAGTGATGATAGACGTGATAGTGTTTGTTGTTGTAACTATATATAGGAAGAGTTTCTGACAAAGGCAACACCAGATAAGGGACTAGTAAGGTTGATGATGTGCATGGGAGAGGCAATTAGGACCATAGCCTTCAAGGTGAGAACAGCTTCTTGTGGAGGAACAGCCTGTGTAAACACTTTTGGGGATGAGCAGCTCGCAGTCGATATGCTTGCCGACAAGCTCCTTTTTGAGGTTTAAGACTTGTATTATGGATATCTATCTTTTTAGTTCTTCTGTGTTTTTCAAAGGTTTTGTTTGGTTTGCGAATTTAGAGAAAAGAAAATTGCTTTACGAATTACTAGTGTCATCTTCCATTACCCTCGCTAAACTCACGAACCAAACATAAGACTTAACTATGCCAAGTACCCAAGTTGAACTTTAAAACTTTTTTTTTTTTTTTTTAAGGATAATTTAGAGCTTAGAACAATTGCATTAACAGACTTCTGATCTCTAGGCAGCTCATTTTCAATTTTTTGGTAGAAGGGACTGTTTATAAATTGCATTTTGAAAACCAGCAACGTTGGTTCTACTATTGATAATAAATTCTTTCTATGATTGTCTTGTGAAAAACATTGGCTACAAATGACCCTAAAATTCAATTTAAATTGATATAAAATCTCTACATAATTGATATTAATCTTGAAGAATAAGCTGACACAAGTAACTTATTGGCTTACTGCTATTTTTTTCATATCTTTTTTTTTTGGCTAAGCACACAAGAAATTAGACTTGATTGCTGGTCTTCCAACCTTTAAGATGTCCATTTGTAACTTGTATTAGGAACTTTGATGTTAAAAGTCTCTTTATACTGTTATATTGATGTTAAAATTGTTATCAGAACGTGTAAATGTTCTCCTTCAAACTTGTACTTTTCAGAATCAACTCCTGAAATCACCACAGCGAACGTGTTTTACTAATATGTGTGCATCTTGATCTTGATCTTGATGCGTAGGCCTTGACTTACTCGCACTTCTGCAAATATGCTTGCTCTGAAGAAGTTCCTGAGCTCCAAGACATGGGTGGCCCAGTTGAAGGTTCAAATGCATTAAACATTTCATTTACAAATCAGAAATCCTTGGTAAAGGACTTTAGTAAAGTTCTTTAAGAATATTTCGTACTGCTCAGCTTTGTAATTTGTATAAGTGGGGTCCACTTAGTCTATGTTAACCATATGCCCCAATCACATTTCATAACACTACGAAATGTTTGTGAACAACTTTACTAAAGTAGTATTTGACTTTTATGATCCTTGACTTTGGGGTTCGAAATATGCACAGGTGGATTCAGTGTTGCTTTTGATCCGCTTGATGGGTCTAGCATCGTTGACACGAATTTCACGGTTGGCACCATCTTTGGGGTGTGGCCGGGAGACAAGTTAACTGGCGTGACGGGAAGAGATCAAGCTGCCGCAGCCATGGGGATTTATGGACCTCGAACCACTTATGTTATCGCTCTTAAAGACTGTCCTGGAACCCACGAGTTCCTTCTTCTTGATGAAGGTTTGATTACGATAATTTGAAGAAAATTTCATAAAAACTGGCTATTTTGTTCAACCTTGTTCTTTTTCTATGATTCTATGTGTTGTGTTTATGCTGCCCGAATGTCTCGCTAGGCTTTTATTTTATTTTTTTCTTGGAAAACAGGAAAATGGCAACATGTCAAAGACACAACAGAAATTGGAGAAGGGAAAATGTTCTCCCCTGGAAATTTGAGAGCCACATTTGACAACCCTGACTATGAAAAGGTCACATTTTTTCAGTATTTGGTTCTTATTTTATGTTTATTTCACTTTTTTAGATTTAAATTTTCTCTAACTTCTCAACTGTAAACAACAGCTGATAAACTACTATGTGAAAGAGAAATACACACTGCGATACACCGGAGGAATGGTGCCTGATGTCAATCAGGTCTCAGCACATCCCTCACAATCTTTTTTGCCATACTTTTTAACATTTGTGACATTTCCTAAAAAGATCAAGGGCATGTTTGGGGCAGTAATTGCAACTGAAAAGAAGATGATCTTGAATGGTTCCGTTTGAGAAATTGTGCTTATTTACAAAATGGTGCTTGATCATGAGTTCTAACATTCCAAGAAACCAGAAAAATGGCATTATAACAAGAAATAAGGCGAAAAAACGCTTATTTTATATAAATGAATCCATTTATGATAACGGATTTTACTTTAAGATACTATTAACGGATATACAAATTCAGATGGCAACCAAACATGCCTTACATGACACAGTTTACGAGCTGCATTTCAACTCGCATATTGTGAGATCAAACATTTGTTCACCAAGAACTCGTATTTACTTTTTATTGTAATTTTTTTCAGATCATTGTGAAGGAGAAAGGTATATTCACAAATGTGATTTCACCCACAACCAAAGCCAAGCTGAGGCTGCTATTTGAGGTGGCTCCTTTGGGATTCTTGATAGAGAAAGCCGGAGGGTACAGCAGCGATGGAAAACAGTCTGTGCTTGACAAGGTAGTTCACAATCTAGACGATCGGACTCAAGTAGCTTATGGATCGAAGAACGAGATTATTCGATTTGAAGAGACACTATACGGATCCTCCAGGCTGAAGCCCGGTGTGCCAGTAGGTGCTGCTGCTTAGGCTAATCTGCTTTATTTCCATGTTATTTATTTTTCTTTTAATTCCTGAGAAAAATTTAAAGCTACGTACCTTGTATACGGGTTTGTATGATAGTCATGATTTGTTCTTGGGTTGCAATGCAAAGCTTGAATGGTCTTAAGATGGAGAGATTAATTAAGCAATTTCAGTAGTTGCTATTTGCTTGGCATTTTATCTTCCAAAACTTGTATTTTTGAACTATTATGAAGTCAATCAATAGAATTCTTAAGGGCCAGTTTTGTAATATTGTGGTTTTTGGTTTCCAATTTTTGTTTTCATTATTTTAGTGAATTCTCATCAATCTTTAGAACGAAAAATAAGATAAAAACCGGAAACCAAAAAGCAGCACCGTATAAAACGGGTCCTAAGGTGGTGTATTGTTTTTGTATCATTTCAAAACGGCCAGTCTGTCAGTTTAATGCATATGACAGGATTTTGAAATCTAGATGAGCTAAGAGAATAAAGGAATAACTACTTGTACAATTGCACATATGCTAAACTGGACTTGTTCGTCTCCTTTTTTTTTTCTTCGGAAAAAGGGTTAATCAATAAAAGAAAATGTCAAACGGCATCTACAAGATACAAAAAGGCATACCCCTGGATACACAAGTAGAACAAAAGAATAAAGGGGCAAACCCCCAGAATAAACAAAGAAGCTCCAAAACATAGAGAAAACTCTATCTGGAATGGGGGGCTATCTAGCCCAAATGGCAAGAAGAGATACCCATCCCAACCTAACAAAAAAGCACAGGCCAGAGAAAAGGCAGAGCATGGCCAAACCAACCACGGCAAAAAATCAAGATCTATGGCGACCCTGGCGGTTCCCACTAAACTTCATTTTAGCTTCTCTCTCTCTGTCTAGAAGACAAAGGGATACCTGTGGGGGTGTAAGGAACATCATAAGTACAGTCAGAACCATAATCAATCTCATCCTCATCCAAGCCCGAACAAGAGGGAGGTTAAAATCAACCCCCGAGACTTTCCAATCTGCAAGATGATCAACTTCAAGGGCATAATGGATAGTCTCAGCAACACCTTGGAAAAGGGTGGAAAATCTATTATCCTCAGAAATAGGCTCAATCACACCCATGGAGGTGCGAGGGGCCTCAAAAGCAATCTGTTTACCCTTGTCTTTTTTCTCCACCGTTTTCCACACTCCTACTTCAAGCTTCTTTCCATAAGTTCTTTTCGAAGCAATGTTGGGCCGAGGGGTAGGATTAGGTTTATGGACATGAGGGGAGCTTTCATAGGGATAGAGCAATAATGACTGAAGCAAGCACACTTAGAACATCTCACCGGAGTCCATTGGTATCAACATGGATTCGAGAGGTCACTTTAGATCTAGAATCATCATCTTCCTCTTCAATATCAAACTCTTGAATAATATCCTTGTCTGCATAAATTTCCACACAGACCCTAGCATAGAAGATACGACGACAACTACCTGTCATCCGATCCACATGTCACGGCTTGCCAATCACACTAGCAATGAAGTTATTCCCTTTGTGGTTCCAATATTCAAGGGGAACATCATAGAAATGTACCCACACTAGAATGTTGGACTGAGATTTGAGATCAACCTTAAGATTTGGCTTCCATTTCCTGAGGATTATAGGACGGCCAGCAATAAACCAAGGACCACCGTCCAAAACGGTGTCCCTATCCTCAGCGGACAAGAATTTTAAAAAATAAACACCCGACTCCGTAGCTACTCTCTCTCTCTCTCTCTCTCTAGTCTGTACTCTTGCTGGAAAGAATGTTAGCCCACAGAACCCACCCCAAGCAACTGCTACATTCTTTGATCAAAGAAAACTTTGGTAACTCCCTGTCCTTGGAAAACATAGAATACTTTCACTGGCTGGCCCAACTAATTAGCGAATTAGAGTGGTTGAACCGTTGATCGGTCAAGAAAATGGTTTGGACTTTGAACGAGTAATCTGAAAAGTTTTAAAACCGTTCAAGTTCGAAAAACCAGAGGTTGCACCGAAAAACTTTTTTTCCTTTCTTATTTCATTTTGTAGTTTTTTTTTAAAATTTTAAATTATTACAATATTAGCATGTCATTTTTCAAAACATTGACTTAGGGGAACAGGATTTTCCAACCACAAAAAGGAAAAAATAAAAATAAAAAAATGGGGGGAACAGGGAACACTCGGTGACGGTGAGCTTTTGTCCAAATCGGAGAGTGAAATGCACCAGGAAGGGGTCGAACCTATGATGCTCCATCCACTGAACTGCAGGCGCCCACTTTAATCTATCAGTGTTGGTTATAAAATAATAACGGTTTCAAAGTTTGAAGTTAATTTGAGTATGTATGGTCATATGTTTCTCCTTGTAATTCAGGCAACAACTTCCAATCCTCTATCTCCAATAACGTCCCTCGTTTGTATATAAGAAAAGGAAGAATTCATTGACTAATTCTCAGTTTAATGCATAATACTCGATGTAGTTCTACAGTCTTTAGCGTATTTTTTCCCCCTACACCTCATTGACTAAACAATTGTAATTAGGAACCAAATTCGGTAATTTTGTGTACTTAAAAATTTAAGGTTAATTGAAAAGCTGAAACCCTTGGATTTGTTCTTATCTAAAGGAAAACCCATACGTCAAAATATTACAAAGTAATTTGGTGTACTTAAAAATTTAAGCTTAATTGAAAAGTTGAAACCCTTGGATTTGATTTTATCTAAAGGTAAACCCATACGTCAAAACATTACAAAGTAATTTGATGTTCTTAAAAATTTAAGCTTAATTGAAAAGCCGAAACCCTTGGATTTGATTTTATCTAACGGTAAACTCATAGTTCAAAACATTACAAAGATCTTTAGATAAAACCACATAATCCGAAGATCATGTTCGGTATAATTATCTAGAAGTATATAAATTTTCAGCAAAGTTACATATAGATTAGCATTTAAACAAGGAAACAAAGGCATGTGGGGAAGTGCAGAATAAATGAATGGCAGATATAACGAATTAAGAGAAGGACAAGAAATGGTTTTGATAGTCTACCTCAAGAATTTCCAAATTCGGGCACCTTTGAGTTAAGGCGCAATGATCCTCAGTATCAAGAAAAGAATAGCCAAGATTCAATTTTCTCAATTGCGATGCAAAAGGGAATACAATGTGCATTTCATCCTTCCCACAGTACATTAGTCCCAAACAGCATAATCCTTGGGGGAATGACACAGAAGTGTAATTCTCTGGATGCTCACTAACAGAACCCCCATCAAACTCATGTAACGCAGATGCAGCGCGAAAGAGACCAGAAAGGTCCAAAATTTCAGAGGAGTTAATTTTCATCGAGACTAAATTGGGACAGTTTTTGGCTATAAGCTCTAGGTCTACCAATTTGATTTCTTTTAAACCCGTCATGTAAAAATTCAAACTTTCAAGAACTGTGTTATTCACGGCAAGCTCATGTAGCCAGTCACCATCCTTCTCAATGATTGTGCTATTTTCCAGCAGCAGAGTTGTTAAACGCCTGAGAAGCATATATATATACAGAGGATTGGTATTCATAAAAGCGGAAAAAATCATGACTCACAGTTACATCTCTAAGTGCCCACAAGATAATGCAAGATGTCTATCACTGAAAACTGCAGTAACTATTTCTACAAGATAAAAAAAATTACAAAAGTATGTGGATGGAAATAAATACATGTGAAACAAGTCAACAACCACTCGAGTAGAAAAGTAATTAAACATAGCCTTTCACCCTCAAAGATTTGACACGCGTGATGTAGTCTAATTTTTAAATTTACCATGAAGGTATTTGACAAAATAATTGCTGATTGATTTAAATTCTCTCCTCATGTCATAAACTGATATATATATATATAGATACACACTACTTGGTCAAAAGAGTGAAAAACGTTAGCATCACACCTACTTCTTGTGGTGGTGCGTGAATCACATAATCAGAATCAGTAGCACCAACATGCAACTCGGCTCAATAACAAATCAAATTGATTGTCTGCTGTCATTTCTACCCAATGTTACGTGAAGGAATCGTGAATCAATTGCCAAAACTACGAATCGTGAATCATATTGAATTGTTTAAGATTCACTTCGAAAAAACAAATTTTAATGTATGTGGACATTGTATTTATGTAAATTCAAATGTACAATACTTAAAACAGACACAAACAATTTAACCCAAGTTTCTTGCAATATCAAGACTCAAAATGTTGAAAGTTTTTCACTTAAAACTTGATCAAGGTTCAAAATAACAAATTGCGAATCGTAATGAATCATGAATCATATAGTGGTGTATGAATCTCGAACTGAGTCCTATGAATTGTGTTGGGTGTGGCTCATATTGTAATGGGTCCGTAACATTAGGCCCAAGAGTCAAGGGGAGGGCCCTGTGGCTCATGGCGGAGCGAAGCGTAGCCATGGAGCCGGGCCCTCCCGAAATGCTGACAAGAGTTATGTGCGGTATGGACTAGTCGGGTCGGTACGGTATGGGTATTTTGGGGATTTTGCCATATACCTATAGGAGATATATATGATGTAACCCTAAATCGTTTTCGATAGTGGAAATTTCAGGCTCTCCGGTGTGGACGTAGGCACATTGCCGAACCACGTGATAATTCTTTGTGTCTCTTTAATCTTTCTGTTTTTCATATATTGTTTGCGTGTGATTGTTTCGATCCAACAAATTGACTCGTGACCAATAATCATAAGATTCTGATAACCATGATACTACCCATATAATTAATTCTCTCTTCCTTCTAATATACGTGATCAGGGGGATAGGGTCCCTATAGGCATATAGTATGATCACTTCTTTTTAGTGAATTAAGTTAAGGTATACAAGCGCTAAGGGAGAAGCCCATGTAAACAAGAGAAACATAAAAAAGTTCTACCTATGCACAACGAAAAACAGTGACGCAAAAAAAAAGAAAAAAAAAATGATAGTGGTGGGGGTGGGGGGGCAAGTCAGCCAGGACAGAACATTATTTTCAGATGCAACCCTGTACGTAATTTTTAAGCTTGATATCTCATCTGCATTTGCAACTTGGAGATATGATAGTTCATCGCCTAGACACATCTAGCAATAATATGCTGTGCACTTAATAACTCCTAAGGGAATGGCAATCAGTTATAAGACCGCTACTTTTCTTCCTCTGCCACAGTGAAAAACTCGTAGACAAGAATTCATCTTCATCAGTACGTTTACTTTCATTTCAAATACAATATTAATTGTCAGCCAATATATTCCTACTACTATCAAGTTCAGATCTAGAAATTCTTTTTAACTTCATAAACCATAATTCTGACATAATGCATGATTGCAAACGACATTTTTTTCCAGCACTACTTGTTTTGGCTAAAAATTAAATTGACCGGGCGTGTCAGGGGCTTTGTACGAAGACCCAAACGTGTAACCAAAACTATCACTAAGACGTTGTTTGAGATGGATCGGGCTATGTTGGGAAGTAAGGATGACCCTTCCCTTAAGGTTCAAACACTCTGATGCGAGTAATTTGATTTGAGTAATGAAAATGAAGGACAAGAATAGAGATTCAATCAAAAACCGAAGCACTGAATAATAAAAATATATTGAGATTCAAAGTGGACATTGATTGCATTTACAAAAGGTGTGCAGTAAATCAATAGACTTAAAACTAAAACAAAAAGCTAAAGGCTAAAGGCTAAAGTAGTGCTAACATTAATTGGAAAGAAAGCAACGTGGAGCTTGAATAGAAGGAAAGAAAACAAAGCTGCAGTATTGGGACTGCTTTTAAGCCGCAGGGGGCTGTAGCTGTTGTGTAAGCAACTTGCATGTAGCATGGTATTGTGTATATATAGGCTGCTGAAAGTAACTTCTCCATCCATGATCTCTTCACTATTACAACTTCTCCACTACTTGTTAGCCACCACCCACTAAGTTGGTAACCTCCCCATTAGTGTGGTTAATTTGCCACTTGTCCATAACATAAAAAAAAACCGGTCAAAATATAAAAAAATATATTTTTATATTTTAGGGTGTAAACAATGCCCCCTGGTTATTTGAAAATGAAATGTAATGTAATTTTTGAAGAACCATGTATACAACTCGACCGATTTTTGTGGTTATTATCAGCCTCACAGACCGATTTCTGTTGCCACGTGAGTATCTCGTTGATTGAAATGTGGGCCAACACCAAAACTTCACTAAGTGAGACAGGCGAGATCGGCCTTGAGAAGACCGATGTACCTACTTGTAACATAAAAAATATTAAAGTTTAGTCTTGTACTGCATCGGGCTTCAAGAGAGGCTGTAATTTTTCAAAAAATCGAGTAGACCGATTTTTGTTTAGGCCGATTTATGTGACTGTGCACGTACAGCCATCTGATTGAGTTGTGGGTCATAACCAAAATTTTTCCAAGTCACACAACAGGTGATATCGGTCTCAAAAAGCAGGTAGACCGATGACCGAATTGTCAAATTAGTTTTGTGGCAATGACTGAACAATGCTTGGACCCCATATGCTATTGACACCAAACCTTCCATGCAAGTTGTGACATTGCATTGCTGACAGGTGGCTATAATAAAGCCTTGTGCTTTATACACGTGCACACAGATTTTGCTTGGAGTCAAATATCTTGGCTGATATAACAATGATAGTATAACATTTCTAGCTCCAATGATTACGCTTTGACTCACAAGATTGAACCCATACTTTTTTTAGAGCACCAATTTACTCATCGGTCTTTCGTAGTCCGATAAAAGAGTGATATGGCCGAGATATTAACTGCACCCTAGCCCATGACGCAATGAACTAAAGGCAGTGATCACAATTTCTTAATTATGCGGCCATTGAGTAGTATGGGTGGTGATTTACCAAATCAAGGCCGATGATGTGGCCGTAAATTATTAGATATTCATTTTTGCAAAATCGGTCACATTTGAAGGATCCATATTACAAATTGCAGCATACTCACCTTAGATGGGCCAACATGCATTTTGTTTACTCTCTCATCGGTCTCACTGTTTTGACAATGGAGCATTATGACCGAATCTCTTGGAAAATACAAGTTGCCAACTTCTGACCATTAAACAATGCATGGTCAGCCTCTAAACGAAGACTAAAGTATCGGTCTCAAAATTACTATCCGCCATACATCGGCTTGTTAGCTCGATTAATTCAAGACCGAAATTAGTGCTTAAATTCAGTCAATACTCCCTTTTTTTTTTTTTTTTTTTTTTTTTTTATAATAATAGTTTTGTAGAAAACTCTGCAAAGCGGGGGTATTTGTAAAATACAACCGCGCTAAAGGAAAGAATTGTATTAGTTTTTATCACAACTTCCCGTTTTATCTGCGATTTGCATTGCAAGGCTAATTTCTATACACTATGATTAATCTATGATAAGTTGTATTGTTTTAGCTGTTATTTGTGCAGATTACTGCTGTGTGGACTAAACAGATGAACATCAGAATAAATGGAATGCTGGAATGAAAACAAAAGAAGCCCAAGCTGAAATGTGGAGTTCGATCGATCTAAGAAGGTTCGATCGATCGAGAGTTCGATCGCTCAAAGAGAGTGGAAGCGCTTGAGGCTTAAGGGTTCGATCGATCGAGAGCAGTTCGATCGATCGAACGGGGTATTTCCAGTAACATTTGCGTAGGCAGCAGATGCGGGTTTTAACCCTAGTTTCTTAGGTTTTCTTATATATAGGAGTATTGTACACGTCCAGTGGGACGCCCATTTTACTTTTTAACAATTTTATAGAGAGAGATAGAGAGTTTGTTTGGTTTTTTGTAGGTTTTCATTGAATATTTACATTGTGGATTGGATTTCTCTGAGTTAATACAAGTATCTTCCATTCCAGGTTATCTATATACTGCTCACTTAGATTCTGCACTTAGTAGTCATAGTTTAATCGCTTATCTCGTGATATTATATGCTAAATAGTTGTAAAATCATAGATTTCGTAGTTTTCATGAAAAACGTACAATCAAACAAGGTGTTAATGTTCTTTTACGTTAAAAATCAATCTTTGACACTCCAGACGATGTCTGAGTAGTCCCAGGTTGGGAGAACACGATGAAACAGTGATCTCCAGCCTCTGCCATGCAGCAGGATAATCGCTGTGTTCGATCGATCGAAGTCCGTTCGATCGATCGAACCAGAGACAGTCAATCGATCGAAGTCAATTCGATCGATTGAGGGATGAAGGTCTTCGATCGATCGAAAGCGCGTCGATCGATCGAACTCTCGGATTCTTGAGGATGTTCCCTGCAGTATTCCAGGACCTTTTGTTTTAGGACTTGTTATCATTCTGTCCCAAATAAATGCTCAGTTTGTCGAAACAGTTTTAAAACTAAGGCCCTAAGGCATTTTCTTTCAATATATTTTGCAAACCATCTTCAATGCTAACACCATTGAGGATGCGAGTCTTAACTATTGGATTAAACCGCTTTCATGTATCTTAATTTAACTGTGATGATATGGTCCCGGTCATGAAAGGGCTATAGAATCTCTATCTTTAGAGGAATACGGAAAACTGTGGGTAATATACTCCTTTGTGCTTCAAGGTAAATGCATGGTAGATGGTTAGATTACGGTGGATTCGTGTAATCCCAACACTTTCTTTTAAAGTTAAACATCTTAATTTCAAGTACTGTTTAATTAGCTAGTTAGATCGTTAGTCATTTTCTTTAGTAATTTTAGCTGTGGAACTTTGTGTTCCGCACCATCGTTCAATCTTATTCATTTTATTTTATTTTCTTTAGAGGTTAGTCTAATTCGATAGGTCAACACCTTCCCTGTGGGATCGACCTGGTCTTACCAGATATTACTTGCACGTCTACCTACACTTGGGTATTGCACAAGAGCGCACAAGATTTTTCTCGTGTCAAGTTTTTGGCGCCGTTGCCGGGGACGGCGACGATCAATTCCTTAGATTACCTCAGTCTCTCTTCATCTCTTTCTATTTTTATTTTCTCTTCTTTTCAGTTCTTTTGGGTAAGTTCTCACCCTAGGGTCTTTCCTAGTTCATGTCCGAGAATTCTATTGAAGGAATTTTTGGAAATCCTTTCTACCTGTCTGACTCTGAAAGCTCCATCAACCCCATAGCCACTCCAACTGCATCAATGGATGATCATCAGAGTGAAAATGGTGACAATGTTGTGGTACCAATTGATGAGGCACTCCGTCCTCTTTGCGATCTCATGCAACCAGAACATGCACCTACGCCCTCTTGCATTCAAATCCCACCGCATAATGGCGAATTTCAGTTTCGCAATGGGATGATTCAACTGCTTCCCACTTTTCATGGGATGGAAAGCGAGAAGGCGTATTTATATGTCACCGATTTCGAGGATGTTTGCAAAACATTCTCGCAAACTTGTCCTAGGGAGGTGACGCATTTAATGCTATTCCCCTTCACTTTGAAAGATAAAGCGAAGGCGTGGCTCCACTCCCTAAAACCCAATTCAATTTTCACCTGGCATGCGATGCGCACCGCGTTTTTGAAGAAATTCTATCCTACTCGCATGACCACAGACCTTCAGCGTCAAATCAATTCCTATAAACAAAAGAGCAATGAAACCTTCACACAAGCGTGGGAGCGTTTCAAAGATTTGCTTCTCTCGTGCCCACACCATGGGTTTGAGAAATGGCGAACTATCAGCTTCTTCTATCAGGGATTGAATGGTGAAACAAAGAAGTTGGTGGAAACGATGAGCTCGGGACCATTTCTGCGTAAAAACACTGAAGAGGCCGAAGCCCATTTCGAATAGTTAGCTGAATACGCTCATGAATGGTCAAATTCTGACAATATCTCACGCTCACAGATATCCTGTGTAGAGGAGAAAAGCCTATACCAGCTAACCAATGAAGATCACCTCATGACTAAGTATGCAGAGCTAGCAAAGAAGGTAGTGGAGTTAAGTATGAAAGGAGAGAGCTCTAGGCAAGTCTTGCCTGAAGAACCATGTGGCACATGCAACATGTTGGGACATACAACTCAATATTGTCCTAATGTGCCATATTTTCAAGAGCAAGCCCCTATAGAGATGAATGCCATGCAAGGTTTTCGAGGGGCGGGGAATTCCAACAATAACTTTCAAAATAACAATAGATGGAATCACCCCGGTTTTGATTGGAGAAATAATGCTGGGGCCCAAAATCAATATCAACAGCAGCCCTACAACAACAATCAATATCAAGGGCAAAACAATAGGCCAGCCCAGCATTACAATCAAAACAGAACCAATAATTACAATCAAGCTCAACCCTCTAATGCACCACAAACCAATACCTATGTGCCACCGCACAAGAAGGTACAAGAAGAAGAGCCACTTGCTAATGCCAATCTAACGCAGCAACTCATACAGATGATGAGTAGAATGTCTGCCACATTAGAAAGGATAGATGCACGGCAAGAAGGTTCAGGAGGAACATTCCCTGCCCAACCACTTCCAAATCCAAAGGGACATAACAATGGTCCTAACAATCAAGAACATGCTAAAGCTGTGACTACACTGAGAAGTGGAAAATCATAGGGAAAAGCATGCCTCTGTCCACTCCCGAAGTGTACGATGAGGAGGAAGTGGTGGATAAAGAAGTTGAGCTACCATCTACTCAAGAGGAGGAGCAGTCTACCTATGACGAACCAATCAAGGCAAACATTGAAGCTCCTAGAGTAGAGGAAGAAGTTGAGCGAAGGCCTGGGAAGGAGTCTGTTAAGGAGGAACCACCAAAATGCCCCTTCCCTGCACCTTATCCTCAACGGTTGAAGAAACCCAAGAATGAGACAAAGAATCAAGAGTTTCTGGAATTGTTTAAGCAAGTTAAGATTAACCTTCCACTCCTAGATGCTATCAAGCAAGTGCCGGCCTATGCTAAGTATCTCAAAGATCTATGCACGGTCAAGAGGAGGCAAAGCGTGAAGAAACATGCTTATGTCGCATGTCAAGCCAGTGCGATCATTCAAAATGAGTTGCCTCCAAAACTCAAAGATCCCGGCACACCTACTGTCTCATGCAGAATTGGGAATTAAAAGATAGACAACGCACTCCTCGATTTAGGAGCAAGCGTGAACCTGCTGCCATACTCAGTCTATAAACAGCTGGGGTTGGGTGAACTCAAACCCACCCGAGTTGCTTTGCAATTGGCAGACAGATCTGTAAAGTACCCTAGAGGGGTGTTAGAGGACGTCCTTGTCCAAATAGACTCTTTTGTCTTTCCGGTTGATTTCGTGATATTGGACACAGAACCTGTGTCTAATCCTGATGCACATATCCCGGTTATTTTTGGACGTCCATTCCTCAACACCATTGATGCCACAATCAAGATTAGAACTGGTATCATGACTATCGTATTCGGGAACATGACGTTGAATATCAAGATCTTTTCTAATCCCCGACCTGAAGAATACGATGATGAGGAAGAAATCCATTATATAGACACGGTCATTGAAGATGAAGTTGACTTGGTCGACTATAAAGATCCTTTGGAAGTTGTGATGACTCAATTTGGCGATATTTATCAGCCTGCAGAGTCCACCCCATTGGATGCTGACCTGAACCAGACGTGTCTTATGATGGATACGAAAGAGGAGGATAGAGCCGGTTGCATGTGGATACAGCCATATGAACAACTGCCTCCTAAAACCAAGTTGGTAATGCCCTCTAGTTTCCAGTTTCCGGAGTTAGAATTGAAGGAGCTTCCCAAAGAGCTAAAATACGCATTCCTAGGGACTGGAAAAACTTATCCTGTGATCATTTCAGCTGCTTTAACTCATGAACAGGAAAGTAAGCTAGTGGAAATGCTTACCAAGCATAAGGATGCTATGGGATGGACAATTGCTGACCTCAAAGGCATAAGCCCATCCATATGCACGCATAAGATATATCTGGAGGAAGACGCTAAACCCTCAAGGCAAATGCAAAGGCGTCTAAACCCCAACATGCAAGAAGTAGTTAAAAAGGAAGTGCTTAAACTACTTGATGTTGGGATGATATATCCGATATCTGACAGTCCTTGGGTTAGTCCTACCCAAGTAGTTCCTAAGAAAGCAGGCATAACGGTCATCCCGAACAAAGATGGTGAATTGGTACCAACACCTGTTCCCACTGGATGGAGGATGTGTATTGATTACAGGAAGTTAAATACCGTGACCCGAAAGGACCATTTTCCTTTGCCATTTATGGATCAAATGCTAGAACGCGTGGCGGGTCACAAGTATTACTGCTTCTTGGATGGATACAGTGGATATAATCAAATTGAGATTGCTCCTGAAGATCAGGAGAAAACCACATTCACGTGTCCATTCGGTACTTTTGCCTACCGACGAATGCCGTTTGGCCTATGCAATGCACCGGCTACCTTTCAGCGGTACATGCTGAGTATATTCAGTGACATGGTCGAAAACATCCTTGAAGTTTTCATGGATGATTTTTCAGTATTCGGCCATAGCTTCGAAGATTGCCTTACCAATCTCGAGCAGGTTTTAATGAGGTGTGAGGACAAACACCTAGTCTTGAATTGGGAGAAGTGTCACTTCATGGTGACCAAGGGAATAGTCCTCGGCCACATAATATCCGATGAAGGCATTCAAGTGGATAAGGCTAAAATCGACATAATCTCAAATTTACCTGTTCCCCGTACAGTAAGAGACATTCGTTCATTCTTGGGGCATGCAGGTTTTTATCGTCGATTTATCCAAAATTTCAGTGCAATTTCTGGACCCCTTTGTCAACTTCTTGTCAAAGATGCACCTTTCGAGTGGTCAGAGAGTTGCCAAAAGTCCTTTGAGGATCTAAAAGATCTCCTCACCTCCGCACCTATAATACAGGCACCCGACTGGAGTTTGCCTTTTGAATTAATGTGTGACGCTAGTGATTATGCCATTGGCGCAGTCCTAGGCCAGAGAAAGGACAATAAGCCACATGTGATATACTACGCCAGCCGAACCTTGAATGACGCTCAAATGAATTACACTACCACTGAGAAGGAGCTGCTGGCTGTAGTATTCGCCCTGGACAAGTTTAGGTCTTATCTGATAGGGTCACCAATCGTCTGTTTTACAGATCATTCGGCCCTCAAATATCTGCTGACAAAGAAAGACGCTAAACAACGGCTTATTCGCTGGATACTCTTACTCCAAGAGTTTGATCTAACAATCAAGGACAAGAAAGGAGTGGAGAATGTGGTTGCGGATCATTTGTCCCGGTTGACTTTTGTTGACAATACTGAATCCCAATCCATTAAAGATGAGTTCCCAGACGAACAGCTACTGGCAGTAAGTAGTCTGCCTTGGTATGCTGATATTGTAAACTACCTCGTCACGGGTGAAACACCAACTCAGTGGTCGAACCAAGATAGGAAACGGTTCCTCTCGTTCGTGCGTCACTTCTTCTTTGATGACCCATACCTTTTCAAGTACTGTGCTGATCAGGTCATCAGGCGCTGCGTCCCCAATGAGGATATAACCGTAATATTAGCGTCATGCCATTCTGAGGCATGCGGTGGCCACTTCGCGTCACAAAAGACCGCACAAAAAGTCTTACAGAGCGGTTTTTACTGGCCCACAGTCTTCAAAGATGCTTATTCCTTTTGCAAGACATGCCAACGCTGTCAAAAGCTTGGAACCATTTCTAAAAGGAATTCTATGCCTTTAACCCCTATCATCACAATTGAGATATTTGATTGTTGGGGCATAGATTTTATGGGCCCATTTCCCAAGTCGAATAACTGTGAATACATACTCCTTGATGTGGAGTATGTATCGAAATGGGTAGAAGCGATACCAACGAGACGAAATGACCATAGAACGGTCATGTCATTTCTAAGAGAGCATATTTTGTCTCGTTTTGGTACTCCGAAAGCTTTATTAAGTGACCAAGGCAAGCATTTCTGCAATAGGCCCTTGGAGTCACTTCTCAAGAAATACGGAGTCCATCATAAAATCGCTCTTGCCTATCATCCACAGTCTAATGGGCAAGCAGAATTGGCTAACCGAGAAATCAAGCATATTCTCGAGAAGACGGTTAGCTCCAATCGAAAAGACTGGGCATACAAATTGACAGACGCGTTATGGGCATACCGTACTGCCTATAAGACGAATCTTGGTATGTCCCCGTACAGATTGGTTTACGGGAAAGCTTGCCATCTTCCTGTTGAAATTGAACATAAAGCTTACTGGGCAACGCGCTCATTGAACTTTGATATTCAAGAAGGAGGTCAGCTACGCAAGCTCCAACTTGCAGAGCTAGAGGAAATACGACGAGATGAATATGACTCTGCAAAGTTGCATAAGGAAAAGTTGAAGGCTCGCCATGATCGTACGATTTTTCGTAAATCATTTGAGCCGGGGCAGAAAGTCTTGCTGTATGACTCTCGCCTCCACCTTTTCCCAGGAAAGCTCCGTTCCCGTTGGACAGGCCCGTTCATCGTAAAAACTGTTTTTCCACATGGGGCGGTTGAGATTGTCAACCCAAAGAACGATGATTGTTTCAAGGTCAATGGCCAAAGATTGAAACCGTTCTTGGAAAACTTCCACACTGAAGTTGAGCACATCCAGCTGGATGAGCCCAGCTATTCTCATGATTAATAATCCAAAGTGAAGTTCCAATTGTTGTTGTATTTCTTTTCTTTCCCTGCATTTTAGTTTCTCTCTCTTTTGCTTCTTTTTGGTTTTCGTTCTTTATTTCGTGTTTGTGATCTAGTTCTAATCCATTATACCTTAAACCACTTTGTTGCAGGTGCATAGATGCGAGGTGATGATGTTCATTCTGTCGGTTCTTGGGCTGATTCAGAATGTCGCTGTGGTACTTGGACTGAGGGTGAACTCACACCCTGCCCCTTGCTTCATCAGGACCCTGAAGCTCATTCTCTTATTGATGCTGCTCAAGGGTACATTCCATATCCACCAGCCCTCCTGGACATCAATCCATACGAAAATATGGGATTTCAGGATGATGATGATGTGGAGGAGGATGATGACCTGTACATGGGACGCATGGTGGATGATGCACTCATGGCCCAGTGGGAAAATGATGATATGTGGGAGCCATGGGAGGATCATGACCTTCAGGATGTCGTCCCAGATCGCCACAATGCCGTCTTTGTTTTCGTGGACGATTTCCTTGTTCCTGAGTTGGTCCCATACCGCTACGTGCACCTGAGCTACCTGCTATTTAGGCTCCAATGCCCATTACCAGCCAGTGCATTTTGGGAACCTATGCCAATAGTGAGGTTGGAACTTGTCACAGTTCTTTGTATTTTTGTTTCTATTCATTGTTTTTCTTTTCGTGTTAATTCGTGTTTCTTGTGTTCTGTTATTTTATTTTCAGTTGTTGTTTTTTGTCCAGGATTGTCACTATGTTCCTAAATGGTATTCCGGTATTTCTCCCACATCAACTGATTCATGGTCTTGGGCCCTACATAAGGCCCCCACACACTCCGCCGCGAGAGGACAGTCCGTTGCGAAATCACACTCCTTTATCCTTGTCTCCGTCCGGATCACCTCTTGCATGGGCTTTCAATTCTGTGGAGACGCCAGACTTGTTTGATGATGTCCTTGCTGCTTTTCGATTGTTCTGGGAAAGGGAATCATCGAGTTTGGACTTTACTTCTGACGATTCGGCGAGTTATGAAGAGATTGTGGAAGAGGAAATCTTTATACTCGAAGATTAGTGCTGCATTTCAGTTGTTTTTGTTCAATTTCATCTTTTGTCTATCAACTGGAATGTAATCCTTGACGGAATTTTTATTGGTTTTAGTTTTAGTTTTATTTTTGGTTTTCTTGAGTTAAATAAGGTTTTAACCACAGTTGGGGATAATTATGTTGCAATTTGGATGCACTTATAAAGTTTTATTTTTATATAAATTGCAATTTTCTATTCTGAGAATGAATTTCTGTCATACATGCTTGTACTTCAACTGTTTTTTCAGTCTCTCTGTATGTCCAGAATTATTTCGGATAGTTGGGGGTGATGTGGTTCATGCCCCAATTGAATTCTGGAATTTTAGTGTTCGATCGATCGAA